>CM035849.1:106874145-108126645 GCA_020510985.1 Pholidichthys leucotaenia | reverse complement strand
CTATTATGCTGAGTACCAAGCTACAAGGCAGAAAGTACCATTTTTACCTGGTCTTTGGTATGACCTCGCCGGGACTTAAACCCCAGCCTCCCGGTTGTGGGGCGGATGCTCTACCAACTAGGCCACCACTCCGGTGTTGCACAGTACTATACACAAATGTAAACTGCATTTCACAAGAAAGTCATTTCAATACACCTCAGACAATAATTTACAATTAACCAGAAGGGCCTCTTTTAAATAAACTACAGTGCACATTTATTCCATTTTGAGATGAAATGTGGCCTTTGCAACTGGATGCCGTACTTATTTAGACTTACCTCTCTCTGCTTGGTCTCTGGGCACTCTGAGTGGAGGGTAAGTGTTGCCCCCTCAATGTTGCGGGGCATGGGGGTGGAACCTGGATTTATTGTGAACTGGATCTGGTCGGGAGATATCGTGTGGTGCACATAACCTTGCGACATCCCATCGGGGTCGGCCATGAAGACCAGAGAGCCCTCCTCCTCATCCCCATCACCCTCGCCTTCAGTTAGGAAGGTGACTCCATCTTCATCCCCTCCACAATGACCCTCCTCTTCACCTTCCTCATCCAGCCGAATAGGATCCCGCTCAATGAGAACTGTAGTGCGGTCATACACCCGACCAGAGGACGAAGAAGGTTCTGTAATCAGGTCATCGTCTTTTTCAAAGTGGATCTTGTCATCATCTTCATCATCCCGCTCCAGGTGATCCACCTCCACCTCAAAGTACATGGGCGCCTCTGTATGAGGGCCATTCTCACTCATGGTCCCTGATGCCTCTCTTTCCTTGTTAAGGAGGACTGCACACACACCAGTAATGTCACACCCTGGAAAAGAACAAGTTTAATTACTTTTTGTCCAAAGCAGTCTTATTATTGAGGAACATAATACATGTGTCCCAACATACAAGTGACATTTGCACTGCAGCAGCACCAAATGCATATTAATCTGCAAATAAATATATAAGCATTGCCTAAACACTTAAAAAAAAATTCTTTATCTTGTTGTTTTGTTTGGTCACATGCTAATAAAAAAAATAAAATTTAAAAAATGCCCGAATATTAGACTGATTAAAATACCAAACTTCAAAGAACACGTGCTGACATGACTGGGACATCTTGATAGCTAAAGACATTTAGCAACAACTGACTGGGCAGAGCCTCAAGTATCTGTCTTACATGCCCTCCTCCCATAGACGTGTCAAAAATGTAGAGCTATTATTTTATTTAAAAAAACAAAAACAAAACTCTTTCGCTCATTACTAACCCATAGCTTAATGGGACATATTGGCCCCGTGTAGGGAAATTAAAGGTTAAACACAACATGATCTGGAACTTTCTGAGTGCAGTGAACGCAGTCACGAGACCATAGCAGCAAAATAACCTCACGTCGACTTTTAATTAATCAGTACTCACCAGGCTGCCTGATCCCACCAAAACGCTGAGTTAATTAATGAAGATATTACACCCGACACGCACGACAACGCCATAAGTTCTCCATAAACGAAATAACTGTTTACAAACGTACATTTGACAGTCAAGCGTGACTGCCATTTCAGTCTGAACATCATTTTTGTCGCATTATTCAGGCTGTTAGTGGTTATACCGCTAGCTTTCAAAATAAACAGCATATGATACTCGCCAAATGAGCTATTTCTCGATCACCCAGTAGCCCCAAAGGTGCGTCGCTGGCTAGCAACTCTTTTCCAACCAGACTGTATATTCAATGCCTTTTGTTTTCGTCCTACTTTTTCTTATTGTCATCCTTAAAATAGTAACATGTTTGTCTTTAGCTCACAAGTGTAGCACTATTAAATAAACGTCAGTTAGCTACAGACTAGCCAAGTGTGCTGCCACTCAATTTCTGTGTACAAGCGTAGCTTTGCTAAGTAGCAACAACTTAGCTCCCCGCTAACGCTAAAGCGCTAGTGGAATACATTATGCTGCTTTTCTCCAAAAATGGATGACAAGCACATTACTGCCTAGCGATAAACTTCAAAACCGTTAACCCAGTGCACTAGCTGAAAAGAAATGACATCAAGTGTATTTACCTCAATTAAATTTGCGCTTTTCCGATGCTGTGGATGTTGAGGACTTCCCTTCCTATCCCCTCCCCACGACACCACACAACCACGTCACTGAGAGATTCTTAGAGGATTGTGGGAAAACATATAATTACAGTAAACACATTTTTTTCTATAAAGATTCGATAACGTTACCATCACCGTATATAGTCTGTGGTTATAAAGGTTTCCCCACTTGTTTTTTTTTTTCAGTCATGAATTTACTGTGAATAATTTTAAAAAGTGGGAAAAATAAAATTAAGTCAAAACACAATTGACTACACTCAGATATTTGCTTTTAATAGGAAACTTCTAGGTGTAAACCTCAATCTAAAACGCCCTCCGTGGAGTTTGTAGTCTAGATTCTCTGGTTTCCTCCCACAGTCCAAAAACGACTTGTTTTTCGGCTCCCTTTAGGGGTCATTGCAGAAGATCTTCTGTCTCCATGTCCCCCGATCCCTTGTATCCTCTTATATCGCATCATCCCTTTCCATGTTGTCCTTGACAACATCCATGAATCTTGTGTGATTGCCATCTTTTCCTCCAGCCTGGCAACTCCATTTTCAACATCCTTAGTAGAAAATATCCACTACTCCTCCTCTGGACATGTCCAAACCATCTCAGCCTTAATTCTCTTACCTGGTCTCTAAACTGCTCAACCTTCTTCTTCTTTTAGATTTGCTTGGCAGTTGGAACTGCTCAACCCGAGTTGTTCAACTGATATCACTCCATAAATTCAAGAAATCTCTGTGTGTCTGTCTGTGTGTCACGATCACAGGACATCATAGGACAGTCTATGATGTTCCTATGATGTCTGCGTCAGTTGCCAGAAACAGGAAAGAAGAGATACTCATCACCCGATTAACAATAGGACACACTAATTTAAACCAGACGCTACATAAATGGAGAGCAATAGAGTGAGGAGAACTGCTGACGATACGATCTTTCGACATGGAGCGATGATATAGAGTGAAGCACGTGGCAGTAATGCACCTGTAAGCTGGTTGCCAACCGCCAATCAAATCTAAAAGAAGAACAAGAAGAAGAAGAGGAGAACTGCTGCATGTCAGGAAAGATCCCGTGAAGATGATACAACTGAAGTTCAAGCAGTACCTCCCAAGCATAACTGTGTTGCACGTCAGAAAAGATGCAGTGAAGATGAAACACCTGAGGTTGGAGCATGTCAGGAAAGGAGTTATTTTTTGATCAAGATCTGTTTTTTAATTCACATATTAAATTTGTTTCTAAGACTGCCTTTTGTCATTTGCGTAACATTACCAAGATTAGGAGCATCTTGTCTCAGAGTGATGCTGAGAAACTGATCCATGCCTTTGTTAGCTCTAGATTAGATTATCGTAACTCTTTATTATCAGGTTGTCCTAAAACATCTTGTTCCGGTTCCGCTGGACCGGTGGCGCCACACGAGTAGGCTGCCCGTTGCAACAGCCTTTTTTTTTTTTTTAATCTTCCTTCTTCTTTCTACACCTTTCACTCTGTATATATATCACGGACGCATGGATCGCCCCGGGGGTCTCCCAGGTCGGCGGAGGGAGCCACGGTTTGCAGCGGGAGACATTACAGCGGGGAGGAGCTAGTGCTAGCTAGCACTTGGCTGCCGCCCGGTGCTAATGGGAAACTCGACATACCGGGAGCTGTAGCGAAAACGACGCGGGTGCCGGGCTGGAGTTTAGGCGGCGTGCAAGGAATATAAGACAGAATAATAAAGAGCGATGGCAAGAACCAAGCAGACCGCCCGTAAAATCTGCTGGAGGAAGAAGCCCCCCAGGAGACAGCTAGCCACCAGGGCTGCTCGGAGAGGCGCTCCGGCCACCGGCAGAGTGAAGAGGCCTCGCCGTCACAGGCCCGTGGCTCTGAGAGAGATCCGTCGCTACCAGAAATCCACGGAGCTGCTCATCCGTAAGCTGCCCGTCCAGCGCCTGGTGAGGGAGATCGCTCAGGACTTCAAGACCGTCCTGCGTTTCCTGAGCTTCGCCGTCATGGCTCTGCAGGAGACCAGCGAGGCCCACCTGGTGGTCTCTTCTGCGCTAAGGGGGTCACCATCATGCCCAAAGACTTTCAGCTGGCCCGCCGCATCCGCGGAGAGAGAGCTTAGACTTTCTGCTGCACATTCACCAACCAACCATAATGCTCTGCACTGTGTGTCTATATATATACATTTATAGTAATATGGACATATGTTTACTAGATGTTGTTTTTTCTTGCCTTCTGATTGTTGCTCTGAGTGTTGCTATCCCTGTGCTGTTGCAATCCTGGAATTTCCCCATTGTGGGACTAATAAAGGATTATCTTATCTTATCTTATCTTTAAAAAGTCTTCAGTTGATCCAAAATGCTGCAACAAGAGTTTTAACAGGTACTAGAAAGAGAAACCCTCTCTCTCTGGTTCTGGCCTCCCTTCACTGGCTTCCCATAGAGTTTAGAATTAAGTTTAAAATCCTTCTTCTCACTTCCAAAGCTCTAAACAATCAGGCCCCTTTTTATTTAAAAGATCTGATACTACCCTATTATCCTAACAGAACACTACTCTCCCAGAATGCTGGATTACTTGTAATACCTAGAATATCCAAAAGTACAATGGGAGGCAGAGCCTACAGTTACCAAGCTCCTCTCCTGCGGAACCAGCTGTCAATCTGGATTTGGGAGTCAGACTCAATCTCTGTTTTTAAGAATAGGGTTAAAACTTTCCTTTTTGATATAGCCTACAATTAGGGAGGGATCATGCATCTCTGAACCCTCCATTAGTTATGCTGCTTATAGGTTTAGACAGCTGGGGGACCTCCAATAATGCACTGGGCTTCACTCCTTTCTTCACTCTCAATGAATTTTTTTTTGCTGGTCATTAACATCTGTTTGTTCTCTCCCATAGATTGAGTCCCCATCGTGCTGTTTGCTCTCTACATGTCTGTTCTTTTCATCTTCTCTATCCCCTCACCCCCAGCCAGTCGCAGCAGATGACTGCCCCTCCCTGAGCCTGGTTCTGCTGGAGGTTTCTTCCTGTTAAAAGGGAGTGTTTCCTCTCCACCGTCGCCAAGGGCATGCTCACAGGGGATCGCCTGATTGCTGGGGTCTTTCTGCAATTGTGGGGGTTTCCCCTACAGTTGAAAGTGCAATGAGATGACTGTTGTTGTGAAATGGCGCTATATAAATAAAGTTGAATTGAATTGAAAGATCCCGTGAAGATGACACAGCTGAGGTTCCAGCAGTACCTCCTAGGCATGACTGTGTTGCACATCAGAAAAGAGGCTGTGAAGATGAAACACATGCGGTTCGAGCAGTACGTTGCAGGCATGACTGTGAACAACACACCCATCTGAGACAGGGATGCACAGACAGACAGGAAACGTGTGGCAGTGCGCCATGCACGTGCTGAGTCACTTGAAGCCCGAAATGCCCGCAAAGTGAGCAACGCTGCACGCCAGGCAAGGCACAGACAAGCTGAGACCGAGGAGATGCAGAATAGTCGGCTGCCCACCAACGCTACATGCCAGGCAAGGCACAGAGAAGCTGAGACCAAATAGGGCACACTACTTTAAACCACACCCATTCAAAGCAGTAAATTGGGAAATCTCACTCAGTAAGGCAGAAGGCACTCTATAAATTCAAGAAATCTCTGTCAGTGTGTCAGTCTGTTACCCAATTAAGAATAGGACACACTACTTTAAACCACACCCATTCGAAGCAGTACCCATGAAGAATGGCAGTCTACACTACAAATGTGTAAAATGCCAAGCAAAGCGCTGATTTTCTCCGGGTGCTCCAGTTTCTGGGTTTCGATGGGCATGCACGGGTCTTCCTAAACGGGGTCGAAAGGCACTTTTTACTCAGATCTATTTTCATGATCCTGTCTATGAACTGGAATTACAACGCATCTATCCCTCAACCAGTGGTCTGAATGAAGAAGAAGAACAAGAAGACCCACCAGATGGAGAGCAATAGAGTGAGGAGAGCTGCTGCACATCAGAAAAGATGCCGTGAAGATGAAACACCTCAGGTTCAAGCAGTACACCGCAGGCATGACTATGAACAACACAGCCGTCTCAGACAGGAGGAGACCCTTCAGCAACGGGCATGCAGAAATACTTGCTTATACTTTGTTTCTAAGGGCATGGACGGGTATGTACTAGTATACATTAATTTCTAATCCTGTCCCTCCTAGTCACTCAGTGAGAATCTAAGCATCTTAATTTCTGCCAACTCTCGTCTTGTCAGCACGACTATCTCCAGCCAAACATCACAGCAGGTCTCGCTAGCATTTCGTAAACCTTCCCTTCCATTCTTGTTGGTATTCTTCAGTCACAAATCCTCACCCACTGTATGGTTGACCTCAGGTATTTAAACTCATTCACCTTCACTGCCTCTACTCCTTGCCTCCCTCTCTTTCACATATGTATTCTGATGTATTCTGTCTTGCATCTACCAACACTCCTCTTCTCTCCAGCATATACCTCCACCTCTCCAGGTTCTCTACCACCCGCGTAAACAGTCGAAAAGCATATAGGATACCTGGAGATTATAAAATTGACAGTATGTGTGGCTGTGATGGATGGCGCTCTTCCTTGGGGACAGCTGGGATATTCTCCATCCTCCTACAAACCTGAACCGGAGAAGCAGTCAAGGCAACCATATGGATGGATAGTCAAATGCACACATTTACTTCCATCATTTTTTAAAACTATAAAACGATAAGCTGTTAAGATCAGAAACATGAAAATACAAATTCTGTTTAAATAAAATATCCATACATATAAACTATTACATTTCTACAGGTGCTCAATGAATGTACAATAAAGTGTGTGTCAAAAGACCATTATCAGATAAGAACAACAAATTACAGTAATTTAGCTTTACAAAGAGCCATCTAGGAACATCAAAAGTTGCTGCAGTTATTTCAAATACTGGATGTTTACATATTTTTTAGTGTTCAGATTCAGCAACAAGAGCAAATCCTCCATCTAGGAGGACCCTTGGGTCAGGAAGTGCTGAAAGAACTCCCGAGTCTTCCTCTTTTCTGCAAGATCCTGCTTTGTAGGTGACCTCAAGAGCAAGGAGGCAAATATGGTGGCTGTGGAGGCAGAAGTAAGGCATAAAACAATGTACAGTAGCTTTCAGACTGTTTTTGCTTCTTTAAATGGTGCACAAAATATTCTATTTTCATTCACATAGGGTGAGAACAACGTATCTTATAGCGAAAGAGAAATGAGTAACTTGCTAAATTTTCTTACCTAAGATGGGGATGTCTAATCGATTACTAGCTGAATTCTTTAAAAGCTCGCGGAGAAAGGCAGTTAAATAGTTGAACACATTTTTATGGCATTGAGGTAGCATGGAAACAACCTAAAGACAGGAAAAAAAATTACAATGCATCAAAAGATTTATAATTTGATACATCTTTTAACAGTGAGTCCCGCAGGCCAGTTCACTTACTTTCTCACACTGGCTGAAACTAGAGCAGCATTCTAGGCACTGCTGGTAAAAAGAGTAGGGAACCACGGGCTCTGGGAGTGCATCAAGGAAGAGGAGCAAGGCCTCTGCCACTGAGTGATTACTGCCAGCTGAAGGTTGGCAGGGTCAAGGTTTGTAAATTAAAATTTAGAATTACATGAGGATATATCCAAAAGGAAGGGTAGCAGCATGCAGTTATATACAGGTATAAAGATCTTTCAGCATGCACTGATTTATGGAATCTGAAAACAACCTTGCTCCAACTCTGAATATATGCTGCAACAAAAACAAAAGAAGATGGCCTATCAAATAGTCTCCGCAACCACAAAACATTCCTACAGACTGGATTTTATAACCATACACTGACCCTGCCATTATTTCCCTAGACAGGACAGATGACTGCTTTTTTTTTTGACTGTGTGGGTGGACTGATCATTTTGGTCAGCAATGAGTCTGCACATTGCTACTAGTTGAGTGGAATTCAGACAGAGAGCACATCCAAAACAGAGACATTTTTTCCTTAATTTACCATATTTTGTGTTTACTAGAGATACAGTAAATCACCACAAAATAGTGAGTAACTAGAATTGCACTCAACAGAGATGCAGACCCACACCCTGGAGCTGTATCCTAATTGGGGTGGAAGTCGATGGTAAATTGCATGTATCTCCCTCCCTACTGTAATGGGAATGTCCAGACTAACTAGAATCAGACTCTACCAATCGTCAGGGTCAAGGTCATTTCATATTTGGATGCTGTATGACATTATAGCTTATATTGAAATTCTGCTAGCACTAAACCTGATAATAAAGACTCCATAAGGCAAGTTTATGGACAGGGTCTGAAGTGACCCAACTTTTAATCAATCCTCAAGGTCATAGCCAAGGTTAAGGCCATTTGACATTTGTCATGTGCCCAAAACATGTAACATGTGCACAAATTTGTTGTCCTTAGCTTTAATAATACAGTCACTATCAGCCAAAATTGATCTTGACCATTTGTGATCATGTGACCTTGACCTTTGACCTCGTGACCTGAATAACAAAGGACCACATGCTAAGCCTGGGGCTCACCTGTCCACCCAGTTTAGGGACCCTAACTTCATTCTTTATCAAGTTACAGTCTGGATAGACAAACGTACGTGACCGCCCCTTCCCACACATCAACTCTGTCGGCGTGAGTAATAATTTGAAACTTACTTCCCCCCCAGTTCTGTCCCTACTGCAGTGTATTATATAAAAAAAAAATAACCTTGAAGACTTTTAGCTTTAATTTAATTTGACAGTGTTTATATCCCTAAATACTTGAACAGTAAAAAGGATGTTTTGCATTCTGACACAACTGCACCATAAGATACAATTACAACAACCCAATATTAACGACAACATTCTTTTACCATTACAGAAATAGTTTTATAGGATACGAAGTGAATCTGGCATCCCAGTGTCAAGGCAATCCCTTATTTCAGCAAATTCACTTCTGAGTCCGGGTTGTTGAAATATGTCTTCCTGCAAAAGAGGACAAAACAATTGCAGACGACACAACACAGTTTAAAAACAAACATTTCTTTGGACTAAAGAAAATTATCAAATTGTTCAAAGCATAGTGGACATTACAACAAATGTCAGTGTAATCCTTTATTTTTATTATTCCATCTAGCTACAATGCTCCGCACTGTGTTTTTATATATCTACATATTATTCCATCTAGCTACATTGCTCCGCACTGTGTGTGTTTATATACTTGCATATTTATTCCACCTAGCTGCAATGCTCCGTACTGTGGGTGTTTATATATTTACATATTTATTCCATCTAGCTACAATGCTCTGCACTGTGTGTTCATATATTCATATATTTATTCCATCCAGCTACAATGCTCTGCACTGTGTGTCTGTGTGTGTGTGTGTATATATACTGTATATTTTATAGTAATATGTACATATGTAATATTAGCTGCTCTTGCTTGCTTGTTTTTTTTGTTTTTTTTTTCTTGCCTTCTGATTGTTGCTCTGAGTGTTGCTATCCCTGTGCTGTTGCAATCCTGGAATTTCCCCGTTGTGGGACTAATAAAGGCTTATCTTATCTTATCTTATCTTATTTAAATTACCTGAAAATACCTCCTAAAAAGACAACACAATGATTTTTTGCTTCCCCTGGCCTGCAATAATCAATGTTGTTTTTAATCACTTTAAAGTATCACTGTCAAGTTTACTGACCTGTTTGACTGCAGTGAGGAATAAGTGATCCACCATCATCCAAAGTTCTTTCGGAATGTCAAGAGGCTTTTCAGTGTTTTCTAGGTTCTCATTTATAGACAGCTCAACCTGGTATTGGGTTCGAACAAAGCAGAGAGAAGCAATTTTGTTAATACAGCCATATAGCCTTAAAGGCCTCACTTTCTCAGGGAAACCAGCACGAACCAATTTAACGAGGGTCTCTTGCGGCATGTCTCGGATGGGCTCCCTCAGATGACACAGTGAATGGATAGAGGTGCCATAGCAGCTTGGCAGGTAGTTTCCTGTCACAGAGATGAAGTAGTCCTTGCCCCGCTCTAGGTGGAGCACCAGAATATCTTCAATCTGCTGCTGACCGGAGTTGAGTTGAGGCGCTGTTGAACGGTTTACAAAAACCTCAAGATCAATGTCCACAGAACCCCCTAGATGAGAGAGAGAGATGCATACAAATGAGTATACTCAGTTAGTAGTAAGGTCACAACAAGAAGTTATTGATGTAATAGAGGATTCAGAAAGCAAAGCCTATAATCTGTGATGACACTTCATCTTCCAAGGCAAAAAAGGCCTGCCATTGGAAATCAAAAAGCAATGACATCTCTCTCTTTCTACATAATCAGGATTAAGGCTGGACATGGATTTTTTTTGTGTGTGATTAAAATCTACATCTGTTGGATATGGTTGATGGCAAGTGTTCTCACCCTGAGCAATGAAGCCTTTGGGAGGGTTGGCAGTGAGCCAGGGTTTGCTGTATGTGGGCTCATTTGGCTTCTTGATGAATTCAAACTGACACGGGACCTGCCCATCATTGAAGAGCTTCAACGTTTCTGCCTGGTGCTGCATGAACTTCACATCCTTAAAGTGAAACTGAAAGAAAGCACATTCATGAGTCGAGATGACAAAAAGCTGCTTCATCTGAAGCTACAGTCTTCTTTAAAACATCTCAATATATGCCTTTCTTTGGTGCTGGTTTACAAGGGGGCTAATTAATGTCAGGGTTGTATCTAAATATTATTACAGCTCCTACTGCAATATAATGAAATGAAAAGTAAAAGGGTGCTTTACCTCTTGCTTGGATAAGGTTACAGATGGAATGCATTCATTCTCCATTTTGTCGATATCACGTACTATCTCTTCAAAGGTCTTCTTATAGGCCTCTTCATTTACTCTTTTTATCTGCAGGAATAGACAATATTAAAGTTGAAAAAAAGTGCAGTATACACAGTTCTAATAAAAGGTCCTTAATATTTCATAGACTAAAGAGAGCCATTTCCTAAGAATAAGACTCTTGACTTTACGACTCAGGAATGTCAATTCTTTGTGCATTTTTTTCCACACATTCACTGTGCACTCGCTGTTCAGATAAGATAAGATAAGATAAGATAAGCCTTTATTAGTCCCACAACGGGGAAATTCCAGGATTGCAACAGCACAGGGATAGCAACACTCAGAGCAACAATCAGAAGGCAAGAAAAAAAAAAACAAGCAAGCAAGAGCAGCTAATAAACATATGTACGTATTACTATAAAATATATATATATACACACACACACAGACACACAGTGCAGAGCATTGTAGCTGGATGGAATAAATATATGAATATATGAACACACAGTGCAGAGCATTGTAGCTAGATGGAATAAATATGTAAATATATAAACACCCACAGTACGGAGCATTGCAGCTAGGTGGAATAAATATGCAAGTATATAAACACACACAGTGCGGAGCAATGTAGCTAGATGGAATAATATGTAGATATATAAATATATAAACACCCACAGTACGGAGCATTGTAGCTAGATGGAATAAATATGCAAATATATAAACACACACAGTGCAGAGCATTGTTGCTAGATGGAATGAAACAGCATAACCGTCTACTTAGTTATCCTACATGGTATGATTATGTGCCCATACATATTCTCACCCTCCATAGCGACCGGTATGTTCCTAGTTGTATGCCGGAGAGGACCATTGTGTAAGTCTATTGCATCTTTTGCATTCAAAAAACTATTAGTTTGTTACGTCTTTTTGCTATCTCTGCGAGCAGCCCTGCTTAGGTTGTACAGTCTGACAGCCGTTGGTAGGAAGGACCTACGAAACCTCTCGGTTGTGCACCTGGGATGATGTAGTCTGCTGCTAAATGAGCTCCTCAGTGCATTCAGTATGTCCTGCATAGGGTGGAACTCGGACTCCAGCAGAGATGACAGTTTAGCCACCGTCCTTCTCTCTCCTATCTCCTCCATCGGATCAAGGCGCTGCTCCAGGACAGAGCTAGCTTTCTTAATCAGTTTGTTCAGTCTCTTCCTATCGGCTGCAGTAATGCCACTGCCCCAGCAGACCACTCCAAAAGTGATGGCTGATGCCACCACCGTGTCATAGAATGACTTCAGCAGCGCCCCTTGTACACCAAAAGACCTGAGTCTCCTCAGCAGGAACAGCCTGCGCTGTCCCTTCTTGTAGAGTGCATCAGTATTGTGTGACCAGTCTAGTCTATTGTTCAGATGAATACCCAGGTACTTATAGGATGTCACCATCTCGATGTCTGTTCCCTGTATATTTACTGGTACTGTGAGGGGCTGCCCATGCCTGCGGCAGTCCACCACCAGCTCCTTAGTTTTCCTCGCGTTGATCTGGAGGCAGTTCCGATGGCACCAGTCCACGAAGTCCTGGATAAGCCCTCTGTACTCAGCTTCATCTCCATTGGAGATGAGGCCAACGATCGCAGAGTCATCAGAGAACTTCTGTAGATGGCAGTGTGTTGTGTTGTGTGAGAAGTCCGCAGTATAAAGAGTGAACAGGAAGGGAGCCAGCACCGTTCCCTGGGGGGCCCCCGTGCTACTGATGATCGTGTCGGACACACAGTCCCGGGTTCTCACAAACTGAGGCCGGTTCGTGAGGTAGTCCAGGATCCATGATAACAGGTGCTGGTCCACCCCTGCGCGCAGCAGCTTGTCCTTCAGGATCATCGGTTGGATGGTGTTGAAAGCACTGGAGAAGTCAAAGAACATGATCCTCACCATATTCCCGGGCTTCTCCAGGTGGGACAGAGAACGGTGAAGGAGGAAGATCACCGCATCCTCCACCCCAATGCCATGCTGGTAGGCGAACTGGAGTGGATCCATCGCTGGTTCCACCAGGGGGCGGAGGTGAGCAAGGAGCAGTCTCTCCAGGGTCTTCATCAAGTGGGACGTCAAGGCCACCGGTCTGTAGCTGTTCAGGTCTTTGGGGTGGGAAGTTTTTGGTACAGGTACCACACAAGATGTTTTCCACAGCTGTGGTACCCTCCCCAGTTTCAGGCTCATGTTGAAGATATACGTCACAATCCCACACAGCTGGTCTGCACAGGACTTGAGGAGCTTTGCGCTGATGCCGTCCGGTCCCGGCGCCTTCCTCGCCTTGATCTTCCTCAGCTCCGTCCTCACCTGGGTCCTGGTCAGGGTCAGGATGGGGGGCTGTGTGTTGGGAGTGGGGGGGTGTTGGTAGAGTGGGGAGTGGGCAGCAGGACTTGATTTCTTTAGAGGCAGCAGTGGTTGTTGTGCAGTCAGGGGGGAGGGCGGTTGGTCAAATCTATTGAAAAACAGATTCAGGTTGTTCGCCCACTCCCTGCCCCCTGTGGCCTGGGGGGAGGTATTCTGGAGCCCCGAGATGGTTTTGAGGTTTCTCCAGACCCCGCTGATGTCGCTCTGTTGCAGCTTGTCCTCCATCTTCTTCCTGAAGCTGTCCTTGCCTTCTCTGATCTTTCTCCTCAGCTCCCTCTGTACGGACTTCAGCATCTCCCTGTTCCCCGACCTGAAGATCCTCTTCTTCTCTCTCAGAAGTGTTTTTATCTCAGGGTTGATCCAGGGTTTGTTGTTTGAGTGACGCCGTATGGTCTTGGTGGGAACGGATTTGTCCACACAGAAGCTGAGGTAGCCCGTGAAGGTGTGAATGAGGCCATCGATGTCCTCACCATGTGGATCGCAGAGCTGCTTCCAGGCGGTGGCTTCAAAACAGCCCTTTAGGGTGTCCATTGTCTCCTCAGACCATAACTCCACAGTGTGCATGGCCGGAGGTTGTCTGTGCACTAGGGGTTTGTACACCGGCCGGAGATGAACCAAGTTGTGATCCGATCTCCCGAGTGGGGGTAGTTGTGATGAGGTGTACGCCTCCTTAGTGTTTGCGTAGAATAAATCCAGTGTTTTATTGTCTCTAGTGTGGCATGTGACATACTGGGTGAACGTGGGTAGAATGGGAGACAGTGAAACATGGTTGAAATCGCCTGAGATGAGGAGAAGAGCATCTGGGTGTTCTGTCTGCAGCCTGCTGGTTACTGAATGGATGACGTCACGTGCTGTCCCAGCGTTCGCCGTCGGATTTGCATAAACAACAATGCAGATCACGTGTGAGTGTTCTCTCGGGAGATATGTAGGCCTCATGCTAACAGCTAGCAACTCAATGTCTTTGCTGCAGTGTCGTTGTTTAACAGTGATATGTCCCGGTCTGCACCAGTTGTTGTTAACATACAGATACAAGATACAACATACTGTAAAATCATCTTTAGCTTAAAAATGAAAAATAATATAATTTACCCCAACAATAAGCAGGGAGCTGACAGGTTTGTGGTCACTTGTCTTCAGAGCCATGTGACTCTGATAATGCTGCTGCTTGATGTTCTTTCCCCTCCACAGAATACGGTCACACCAGGCAGGCACACGGCATTTTTCACTAAATGCAGAAAGGCAGTTAAAAAATAAGCAATGAATACATAGAACTAGTGATGGGCAAATTAATGTGTTATGTGGTAACGCAACGCCCCCTCTGATCACGAGCAACTTTTTTTGAACGCGGTTAACCTGTGTTTAATCATGACGGAACAAAAACAACAGGACTTTCGAAAGGCGGGTACCGTTTCCACTGGACAGTCTGTACCACAACTCAAAACAGAAAGATGAAGCCAAATTCATGGCAGAAACTAATTTTATTCAATGTGGAGTGTTCAAATCAGTTTACTGGTGTATCGCTGTCATACTATGTGGACATATGGACCGTATCAATGCACAATCCCAACCTGGATGCTGGAGAGAAGAGGCTGCGACGAGAACAGGACAGGCTTCCCTCTGGTCGGCCCCGGATGGGAGGTTCTGGGACAGTGTACAGCACTGGTCCAGTGGTTCATCTCTTTAAAGATGGAAGCCACTCCGCAATCCAAAAGCAAAGCCAAAAAATGCACGTCTGCCATGAAAAGCAGATGTGAAAAGGGCTAACAATTAAGCTAAAGGCCAACTCTGGGCAAACACCACTTCCATCAGTTCTGTTTGCAAATATCCACTCCCTAGAAAACAAACTGGACTAACTACTACTGGAACTCACAACAAAAAGGAAAGTGAGAAATGCAAATGGTATACCAAGTGTTAAAATAACAACTGGCGTAATAATTCTAAAGTGGTCACGAGTTGTTTGCACATGCAGTATTTTTGGAGAATATTCTCAACAGCTGTTGTCATTTTTGGCATGTTGAAAGCTTTAAATAAAGCTGCAGATGCAGAAAGAAAGCACATTCATTCACTCCCATGTTAATAAGAGTATGAAAGACTTGAAAAAATGACCAATTGAAGATAGATTATATACAGTGGTGCAAAAAAGTGTTTGCCCCCTTCTTGATTTCACATTTTTTGTACATTTGTCACACTTAAATGTTTCAGATCATCAAACAAATTTAAATATTAGACAAAGGTAACACAAGTAAACACAAAATGCAGTTTTTAAATGAAGGTGTTTATTATTAAGGGAAAATAAAATCCAAACCTATATGGCCCTGTGTGAAAAAGTGATTGCCCCCTAAACCTAATGACTGGTTGGGCCACTCTTAGCAGCAACAACTGCAATCAAGCATTTGTGATAACTGGCAATGAACCTTTTACAGCTCTGTGGAGGAATTTTGGCTCACTCATCTTTGCAGAATTGTTGTAATTCAGCTACATTGGAGGGTTTTCGAGCATGAACCGCCTTTTTAAGGTCATGCCGCAGCATTTCAATCAGATTCGGGTCAGGACTTTGACTAGGCCACTCCAAAGTCTTCATTTTGTTTTTCTTAAACCATTCAGAGGTGGACTTGCTGGTGTGTTTTGGATCACTGTCCTGCTGCAGAACCCAAGTGCGCTTCAGTTTGAGGTCACGAACAGATGGCCAGACATTCTCCTTCAGGATTTTTTTGGTAGACAGCAGAATTCACGGTTCCATTTACCACAGCAAGTTGTCCAGGTCCTGAAGCAGCAAAACAGCCCCAGACCATCACACTACCACCACCACCATATTGTTACTGTTGGTATGATGTTCTTTTTCTGAAATGCTGTGTTACTTTTACGCTGGATGTATTGGGACACACACCTTCCAAGAAATTCAATTTTTGTCTCGACAGTCCATAGAATCCATCCATCTACCGCTTTTCCAGAGGTCCGGGTCGCAGAGGCAGCAGTTCAAGGAGAGAAGCCCAGACTTCCCTCTCCCTAGCCACCTGCTCCAGCTCTTCAGAGAGAATACCAAGGCGTTCCCAGACCAGCTGGGAGACAGTCTCTCCAGCGAGTCCTGGGTCTGTCCCAGGGTCTCCTCCCAGAGGAACGTGCCCGAAACACCTCAAGTGGGAGGCGTCCAGGAGGCATCCTGATCAGATGAACATACCACCTCAGCTGGCTCCTTTCAATGTGGAGGAGCAGCGGTTCTAATCTGAGCCTCTCCCAGATGACTGAGCTCCTTACCCCATCTCTGAGGGTGAGTCCAGCAATCCTATGAAGAAAGCTCATTTCAGCCGCTTGTATCCGCAATCTCATTCTTTCGGTCATTACCAAAGCTCATGACCATAGGTGAGGGTAGGAACATAGACTGACCAGTAAATCGACAGCTTTGCCTTAGAGCTTAGCTCCCTCTTCATCACAACAGACCAGTACAATGTCCGCATCACTGCAGATGCTGCTCTGATCTGTCTGTCAATCTCCCGCTCCATTCTCTCCTCACTCGTGACTAAGACCCCAAGATACTTAAACTCCTCCACTTGGGGCAGGAGCCTGTCCCCAACCTGGAGAGGACAATCCACCTTTTTCCAGCTAAGGACCATAGACTCAGATTTGGAGGTACTGATTCTCATCCCAGCCGCTTCACACTCAACGGCAAACCATCCCATTAAGACCTGTAGGTCATTGCTGGATGAAGCCAGCAGGACAACATCATCTGCAAACAACAGAGAAGAGATCCTGTGGTCACCAAGCATGATGCCCTCCATTCCCTGGCTGCGCCTAGAAATCCTGTTCATAAAGATTATGAACAGGATCGGTGACAAAGGGCAGCCCTGGTGGAATCCAACTCTCACTAGGAATGATTCCAACCGAGTGTTGGCAATACGAACCAAACTCTCACAACGGTCGTACAGAGACTGAATAGCTCGTAACAACAAGCCCGATACCCCATACTCCTGAAGGACCCCCCACAAAAAAACCACGAGGGACATGGCTGAATGCCTTCTCCAAGTCCACAAAACACATGTAAACTGGTTGGGCAAACTCCCACGAACCCTCAAGGATTCTCGAGAGAGTAAAGAGCTGTTCCGATGTGCCACAGCCAGGACGAAAACCACATTGCTCCTCCTGAATCTGAGGTTCAACCAACGGCCGGACTCTCCTCTACAGTACCCTGGCATAGACCTTCCCAGGGAGGCTGAAGAGTGTGATCCCTCTAAAGTTGGAGCACACCCTCTGGTCCCCTTTTTTGAAGAGAGGAACCACCACCACCCTGGTTTGCCATGCCAAAGGCACTGCCCCCGACCTCCACGCAATGTTGCTGAGGCGTGTCAACAATGACAGCCCTACAACATCCAGGGCCTTGAGGTACTCAGGGCCTGGCTACCAGAAAGATTTTTAACCACCTTGGCGACCTCAGCTCCTGTGATAGGCGAGTCGTCCCCCTCGTCCACAAGCCCTGCTTTCTCTGTGGAAGGCGTATCAGTGGGATTGAGGAGCTCCTTGAAGTATTCTTTCCACCACCCAACGATATCCCCAGTTGAAGTCAGCAATGCCCCATCCGCACCATACACAGTGTGGACAGGGAGTTGCTTTCCCCTCCTGAGCTGCCGGACAGTTTTCCAGAATCTCTTCAAGGCCAACTGAAAGTCTTGTTCCATGGCCTCACCGAACTCCTCCCATACCCGAGTTTTTGCTTCAGCAACCACCCAAGCTGCATTCCGCTTGGCCTGCCGGTACACCTCAGCTGCTTCGGGAGTCCCACAAGCCAACCAAGCTTGATAGGACTCCTTCTTCAGCTTAATGGCCCCCTCACCACTGGTGTCAACCACTTGGTTCGGGGGTTGCCACCACGAGATGCCCTGACGACCTTGTGGCCGCAGCTCTGGGCAGCCGCTTCAACAATGGAGGTGGAGAACATGGTCCATTCAGACTCCATGTCTCCAGACTCCCTCAAAATGTGGTTGAAGTTCTTCCGGAGGTGGGAGTTGAAGACCTCCCAGACAGGGGCCTCAGCCAGACGTTCCCAGCACACCTTCACTATACGTTTGGGTCTACCAGGTCTGAATGGCATCCTCCCCTGCCATCGGATCCAACTCATCACCAGGTGGTGATCAGTTGACAGCTCTGCACCTCTCTTTACCCGAGTGTCTAAGGCATATGGTCGCAGGTCTGATGACACAATAACAAAATCAATCATTGACCTGCCACCTAGGGTGTCCTGGTGCCAGGTGCACATATGGACAACCTTATGCTTCAGGATGGTTGCTCCTTCACGTGGTGCCTCGGGGCCGAGCAATGTCTCCTTTATTTTATATGTGTGTAAGAGAAGTAGGGGGTGATGTATGTGCCTGTGTGTGTTGTGTTTGTGGGTATGTTTATGGGAGGGTTGGAAGGGGTGGGGCTGTATCATGTAAAATATGTAATTAAATGTGTCTATTGTTTTTATCTATGTAAATCACTTTGTGCAGCATCTAATGTTTTAAAAGTGCTATACAAATAAAGTTTGATTGATCGATTGAACATGGTGTTCGTTATGGACAAACTGTGGTTACCACAGAAATCCAATAACTGAACACCACTCAGGTTCAGATCGGGCAGGCCATTCCTCCCGATCACCACCCTCCAGATTTCACCGTCGTTGCCCACGTGTGCATTGAAGTCCCCCAGTAGGACAATGGAGTCTCCAAAAGGAGCACCCTCCAGCACCCCAGTCACAGACTCCAAAATGTGTGGGTACTCTGAACCATCATTTGATGCATAGGCACAAATGATAGTCAGGACCCGTTTCCCAACCCGAAGGCGCAGGGAAACAACCCTTTCATCCACCGGGGAAAACTCCAATATAGAGGCAGCAAGGTGGGGGGATACAAGAATACCCACCCCTGCTTGTTGCCTCTCACCTGGGGCAACTCCAGAGTACGCCAAGCTCCAGCCCCTCTCCAGGAGACTGGTTCCGGAACCGGAGCTGTGCGCTGAGGTGAGGCCGACTATATCTAGCCGGTATCTCTCAACTTCATGCACCAGCTCAGGCTCCTTCCCCACCAGAGAGGCAACATTCCACGTCCCAAAAGCCAGTTTAGGAAGACTGGGATCAGACCACCAAGGTCTCCGCCTTTGACCGCCACCTGATCCACATAGCACCGGAACCCCATGGTCCCTCCTGCAGGTGGTGAGCCCACTGGAGGGCGGACCCATGTAACTCCTTCGGGCTGACCCCGGCTGGGTCCCATGGGCGGAAACTCGGCTACCAGACGCTAGCCATCGAGCCCCTCCCCCAGGCCTGGCTCCAGGGTGGGGCCCCGGTAACCCCATAAAGAGTGGAGTACATTGAATCCTTGTTCTAGCATTCATCATGAGAGTCTGTTGGATTGTTCTTAGTCTAACCCTTCACCCAGGACCAGTTTGTCTTGGGTGACCCTACCAGAGGCAAATTGCCCCGGACAACATAGCTCCTGGAATCACTAGGGCACGCAAACCCCCCACCACGATAAGGGGACGATCCATGAGGGGAGTCCACAGAGTATTTTCCCATAAAGGCTCGTCTCAGTTTTGCCAGAAAACATCTTGATGATCCCCAAGACTTTTGGGGAAAAAAAAGTCCACAGAGTATTTTCCCAAAAGTCTTGGAGATCATCAAGATGTTTTCTGGCAAAACTGAGAAAAGCCTTTATGTTCTTTTTGCTCAGCAGTGGTTTTCATCTTGGAACTCTGCCATGCAGGCCATTTTTGCCCAGTCTCCTTCTTATGGTGGAGTCATGAACACTGACCTTAACTGAGGCAAGTGAGGCCTGCAGTTCTTTGGATGTTGTGGGGTCTTTCGTGACCTCTTGGATGAGTCGTCGCTCCACTCTTGGGGTAATTTTGGTCGTCCAGCCACTCCTGGGAAGGTTCACCACTGTTCCATGTTTTCGCCATTTGTGGATAATTATTTATTTTTATTTTTTTTTAAATTTTGTATACTTTATTGATCCCCAGAGGGGAAATTGAGGGCATCCACCTGGATGGATGAAGCAGCCACGTTACTGTGCTATCCCTTAATCATTCACACACACATTCACACCTAGGGCCACTTTAGAGTCTCCAATTAACCTAACCTGCATGTTTTTGGCCTGTGGGAGGAAACTGGAGAAATCCTGGAGTAAACCCACGCAGATACGGGGAGAACATGCAAACTCCACACAGATCACTGTTGGTCAGGGGCTGGGATCGAACCAGGGATCCCATGGCCAAGGGTGAGTTGCTGTGCTGGCACAGTGCTAACCACTGCGCCACCGCACCGACCGATAATGGCTCTCATTGTGGTTCGCTGGAGTCCCAAAGCTTTAGAAATGGCTTTATAACCTTTTCCAGACTGATAGATCTCAATTACTTTGTTTCTCATTTGTTCCTGAATATTTGGATTGCAGCATCTAGCTTTTGAGGATCTTTTGGTATACTTCACTTTGTCAGGCAGGTCCTATTTAAGTGATTTCTTGATTGACAACAGGTGTGGTAGTAATCAGGCCTGGGTGTGGCTAGAAAAATTGAACTCAGCTTTCTAAAGATGTGATAAACCACAGTTAATTTATGTTTTAATGGGGGGGGGGGTCGCTTTTTCCACACAGGGTCATGTAGGTTTGGATTTTTTCTACCCTTAACAATAAACACCTTCATTTAAAAACAGCATTTTGTGTTTACTTGTGTTATTATTGTCTAATATTTAAATTTGTTTGATGATCTGAAACATTCAAGTGTGACAAACATACAAAAAAAATGAGAAATTAGGAAGGGGGCAAACACTTTTTCACACCACTGTATATCTAAAAATTTTTTGATTGAAGTGTGATTAATCACAAAAAATGAGCAATTTCAAAAGATTAAACACAATTAGAACTGTTTAAATCACTGCCTACCACAACATACAAAAGAAAAAAGTACACTTATTTATCTGTAGATATACTAAATTTATAATTTAACCCCTGCAGTGAAACTCTGATGTAAAAACATAACACACCAACCAACACAGCTCAGCCCAATCAAGCCTACCATTTAACTGTGGGGCATGTGAACTGATAATCTCAACAGTCCAGCTGAATGGCTAAAAGCACATGCTGTAGTTTTTTTTTTTTGATTAATTACTTATCATGCAATTTAAGCAGCTCCAGCAGAGGATAATTGGAAAGAAACACACTACATAAGCTGTTTTAACACAATGCACAACTGGGAAACAATTTCATTTTGCAACAAAAACCCTGTGGGTTCTATTCACATTACTGCAGCCTGCAATCCTAAACATTAGATATAAAAGCAATAATAAAGCTACTGTGGTATCCTCCTTGTGGTCTTTCCTTGGTGAATACTGTGAGTTAAGCAGCTCTGTAAATTGGGAAATGTTGGTTTGCCCTGTTGAAATATTTAATAGCCAATTAGACAGTACAAAATAACAACAAAAAAATAAAAAAAAATCCATGGCTTAGTTAAGTAGCTAAATTTGCCATTTATGTGTTTAGGTGATCTGGAACTACACGTGACCAATTTCAATCTGCATTTTTTAACTTTAACAACAAACACTATATAGTTGAACAATGATCTAATAAGCAAAATAACTAAAAGGTAGCATTCTCTGTTTTACAGTCAGACGAGATTACCTTGTATCCCAATTGTCAGAGCCGGTGTCGTATTTGTACGTGGGCTGGAAACCAATCTCTCCCTCCTCAAATCCGACGAACACCACCTCCTCGTCGATCTGTCTCTTGAGCTGATGACCATGTGCAACCGATAAATATCTTCACTTATGAATAGGAATGATGAGTAAAGACTATTCTGACGGCACAAACTGGAGATTGTCATCAATACCTGATCATAACTGTGCAGAGTTTCAAAGTCCTTCTTGGTAATGAGGTCTTTCACGTTTTCCACGTCAAGGTCGCTGAGTCTATAGTTGAGGTCTCCAATCCATAAAATCACACTTATTGAGAAAGTACAGAGAAGAAGGGAAGAAATACTGATATAATAAAAAATGATTATGGAGCATATAACAACACATATGAATGGTAGATGACAATTTGCAAGGGCACATGTTTAGCAGTTTAATTTAAACTTTGGCAGAATATCAATTTTAGTACAAGCATGACAACATTTCCAGAGGAATCTTTCAATCTTTGAATCACAATGTAACGCTACAGAGCCACATGGTTACTGACTTGTGCTTCATGATAGTGAGCGGAGGCTGGGTAGGGTCAAGCTGGCGAAACAGGAGCCGACTGCAGATGTCCTTGTAGTCCTGATTACGTCTTTCAAATTCTTCAACGTGGGCAGCGAGGTGAGAGTTGACCACACATATGTCAGAGTTGTGAAAGCGGAAACGAACGGCCACAGCACCTTTATTTCCCTGTGAATTAGTAAGAGATCCCATTAGGAAAAAATATGTTAGTCAACTAAATGTTGATAATGATGCAAAAAAGGAAGAAATTTCTGAAGGCTTCATTTGGTATGCTGTTAATCCTCTGCTCACAACTGGCAGTATGTGAACTTAATCAAACATTAGACACTAAACATGTTTCAGAACGTTGTTCATAAGCCAGTGTTTCATTAAGAAAGGGATATAGAACAACCTTGCAAAAGCTTACCCTGCAGATACTGCTAACTAAGCCTGGATGCACTGAAGACCAGAAGTGAAGGAGGAATACACCAAGTCTAATGTAACCCTCCATGGATGAATAAGCATTGACCAGGAAGCAAAAAAAATGTTTTGGCACGGCAGCAAAATATCTGTATATGACATTTTTGGATCCTATTTGCCTACAATTGTTACTTCAGATAAATTGTATTTCATGCTATTGTAGAAGTGCTGCAAAAGATGTACAAAACACCCTGCAGGGCTGATAGGCTAATCTACTAAATGGCAGAAAATGCATTACTATCGCCTTTTGTCAGAACTCAAAAAGGGATAAAACTATCAAATCAGTCATCTTAATTTTTTTACAAGCTTGTTCCTTCTGGTCCCTTAACAGTTTTGTCAACTGATTTTTGTATTGGTTCAAAAGATTGAATTTATAATGCCATTATCTAAAAGCAGCAGAAATTTCACTGATGCACAGTACATGCAAAGTTTTTTCTTCAAAACAGAATACTTGGTTCTAAGACTTATTTAAGCAATATTACACAAGACGGAGTTACAGTATCATGATTATAGTAACTGCAGCTGTGATGCGGCTTGTATTACAGCCACAGTTAGTATAATCATGACACTGCAACCATGTCGAGTGTAAAATGGCTTTTATACAACAGTTCTGGCAAGCAAAATTTATTAAATGACAGCAGTACTGGACAAAATATAATGATTTGTTTGTTTAACCAGTTATTTTGCGTAGCTGAGAAAAAAAAAATCCCTAAATCTAGCCAGTAACTTGCTAAACATTTCAATCAGCATGAAGACATCTATTGTCATTTCACACACATACAAAGAAATTAAATATTGTCAAGTGCAAACATAATAAGATAAGATAAGATAAGCCTTTATTAGTCCCACAATGGGGAAATTCCAGGATTGCAACAGCACAGGGATAGCAACACTCAGAGCAACAATCAGAAGGCAAGAAAAAAAAAAGCAAGAGCAGCTAATATACATATGTACATATTACTATAAATATATATATACAGTATATACACACAGACACACAGTGCAGAGCATTGTAGCTGGATGGAATAAATATATGAGTATATAAACACACAGTGCGGAGCATTGTAGCTAGATGGAATAAATATGTAGATATATAAACACCCACAGTGCGGAGCATTGCAGCTAGGTGGAATAAATATGTAAATATATAAACACACACAGTGTGGAGCAATGTAGCTAGATGGAATAATATGTAGATATATAAACACACAGTGCGGAGCATTGTAGCTAGATGGAATAAATATATAGATATATAAATATAAACACACCCAGTGCGGAGCATTGTAGCTAGATGGAATAAATATGTAAATATATAAACACACTCAGTGCAGAGCATTGTTGCTAGATGGGATGAAACAGCATAACCGTCTACTTAGTTATCCTACATGGTATGATTATGTGCCCATACATATTCTCACCCTCCATAGCGACCGGTATTTTCCTAGTTGTATGCCGGAGAGGACCATTGTGTAAGTCTATTGCATCTTTGCATTCAAAAAACTATTAGGTTGTTGCGTCTTTTTTGCTATCTCTGCGAGCAGCCCTGCTTAGGTTGTACAGTCTGACAGCCGTTGGTAGGAAGGACCTGCGAAACCTGCAAATAAGTGTTTAGAAAACATACCTGTTAAGTCGATACTTCAGAAAATCCCTGATCAAAACATATCCAATACCGGTTGCCAGAAGCTAGCAGTTAGCGTGCTATTGATTTTGTTTTTATTTTTCATTTTTTTTAAATTTTGTATACTTTATTAATCCCAGAGGGAAATTTAGCACATTTTGCTCACTTTTTCTTTCACATTTTTAGATGAAACAAAGAGTCCATCACCACAAAGGTATTGTGGTTTGTGTGGTGTTGTGAGTGTGGCTTGTGTGTGTGCTGCCGTGACGTCAGGCGGGCATGGCCCCTTGTATATAAATAGTTCTGCGTTCTTAATAAAGGTGTAGTTGGGCTGTTGGCACCCTGCAAGACGAGACTCCTTATTCATACATAACATTTTGGCGACGAGAACAATTATGGGAGCGTACGGACTACCTCCACTCCTGCTACCATTTTTGGAATATCCGGGAGAGCCAGTGTTCCTGTAGCCGGACTGGCGGACCATGTTTGAGGATTACATTGGGGTGCTGGTTGCAATGTTGAGAATGATCAGAAGCAGACTGGTGAGCACGGAGGGACGGCTGCCAGACAGCAGCACTGTGGGTCCCGAGGAGTGAGGCAGTCAGGGGTTGAAGAGAGACATCTTCACAAAAGAGATTGTTTGATTCCAGAGGCAGACGGCAGCCAGGGGCGCACATGCCGTGGGGCTGCCCCGGGCCTCCGAGCCGGTTTTACCTCAGGCTGCCAATGGATATAGGTGTGACTTGGAAAAAAATTTTTTTTTTTAATGTAAATACATGTACATAGTGCTGGTGTGCATAAGAGTATGTATGTGGTGTGTTATGGGATTATTTTATGTATTTTAAGAGACTTGGTCCAATTGTAGTTGTTTTGTGTGAATGTGGTAGGCTATTTTATTACAGTTCTTTATTCCCTGTTCTCTTAGTACCGGTACATGATTTGGGTCCTAAATTGGGGAGGGTCTCGATTGTGTGTGTGGTTTGCATTTTGTAAGAGGGAGGGGAATTGTGGTGTCGTGAGTGTGGCTTGTGTGTGTGCTGCCGTACCCGC
This sequence comes from Pholidichthys leucotaenia, assembly GCA_020510985.1. Lineage (NCBI taxonomy): Eukaryota > Metazoa > Chordata > Actinopteri > Cichliformes > Pholidichthyidae > Pholidichthys > Pholidichthys leucotaenia. The sequence continues at coordinate 108,101,045 of CM035849.1, read as the reverse complement.
CCCTGGCGTGATGTCAGGCGGGCACCGCCCCTTGTATATAAATAGTTCTGTGTTCTTAATAAAGGTGTGGTTGGGCTGTTGGTTCCCTGCAAGATGAGACTCCGACTCCTTATTCATACATAACAGTTTGTTAATTGAGACAATAGGCCTTTTTCACACCCACATTATGTACTTCTGGTACAGTATTTGTTGTGTTACTCCACTTCTGCTAAAATAGAGAAAGGAAGTAGTGTCCTTGAATTTACAAGTTCACTAAACAACTTACCAAAATTGTTGTCCGCAGATGTGGTCCGTTTAGTTCAACAGCATTCCCCCGTAGCACACTCCAAACTAGATCGAGGATATAAGTTTTTCTTTGAAAATTTTATCTACAACTATGAGGGTATGTGGTTGATTTACAGTAATGCTATGCTAGTTTAGCACTAGCTAGTATCTGCTCGCCTTAGTTCACCGTCTTGACTTTGACATTTGTTTTGATGCGACTGTATTTGACAGAATATACATTCAGCCCTTTTAAAAAGTCACACAGTCTTATAAGATCTTTACTGTCCGTTTACACGGAAATTTGTATTACAGTACCAGTCTGTTAAAATACATGAAAACAAAACACATAAAAGACTCATAGCCCCAAAACACCAAGACACAGTCCAAATCCAAATTGGGAGATGGATGGGGAAAGGGAAGACCCATGTTGTGTATGTGTGTATACACTTATATGTGCCTGCATGCGTAGATGTATGTATGTGTACATATGTGTGTGCAATGGAAGGGGAGGTCATCTCTTATGATGTTATTTATGATGACTGTACTTTTCTGTCAGTTTCTAATGTCGTAAACAGGGAGGTTGTAGTCGGCTGCAGGTGTCACTGGTTGATGAGGAAGAGAGAAGTCCCGCACTCATTACAGGTTTTTATGATAGGATAAGGACTAAACGTTTTTTTTAACCCCTTCCACTTTTTGGTTTGAGATATTTCTATTAGTCATTTATCAGCTGTATTTATTACACACCTAACAATGTGTAAGAACTGATTATTTTTTCATAGTTAAAATATTAAAATGTTTATGGTTGATGTATAGCTTTCAATACCATACTTACGCTGAAGCAGCTGTGTTGAGTGTAAGGGGTTAAAATGCTACCGCTGTTGCAGATTTACTTTGACTCAAAATGAAGTTGCACTTTGGTGTTCTGAAATGCCATTCACATATTCATGTTTGGTTAATTTTATATTTATTTTTTCATTCAAAATGACTGGTTAATTTATTTTCACCGTTTAAAAATTGTGAGTGACATTTGTTTATGTCTTTACCCTAGACTGTTTTGCAAACTGGCACAGATCCCATTCAGCTGAATGGACCATCGTGCACCTGTGCTGCAGCCAAAGTCCTGTGCAGCCACCTTGTTGCCTTGCTGTTTCAGAGTGCCCATTACAGCATGATGCAGGTGAAGGCACTTCCATCAGCTGTGGCCTGCACAAGCACTTTGCAAACATGGCATTGCCCATGGAGAAAGGTAATTTAATGCAATGTTTTGTATCTCAAAAAAAAAAAAAGTTTAATATTTTTGTAAAAAGTCTATGATGTCATGGTTGATGTGTGTATGATTTCAGGGCATCTGTGCAGAACCTGTTCAGGACCTGGTTGTAAGGAAGCCTAAACCCTCTACCAAGACCCTGCGTAAATCAACACTGACTGTACCAAGCCCATACAGGTGTGGCCATTTTTTTTTGGTATTGTATTATTGATTAGGGGAATAATGCATCACAAAATTTATGGTTTAGAGCCCCCAAGTTTTCAGCATTACTGGTTTAAAAATAATACAAATTTTAATCATTATGATTATTAAAATTTGCCACTCTTCTATGGATCCTGGATGGCAGTGTGTGTGGGGAGGGTATTATCTGTATAGCCCACACACAGATCAGTATTCATCTGTTATACTGCTACTATCGATTACAGTCATGGATGAATTAACTTGATTACCTCCGCCAGGAGGTTATGTTTTTGCCGGGGTTTGTCTGTCTGTTTGCCTGTCTGTTGGTTAGCAAGATAACTCAAAAATTTTTGGACGGATTTCCATGAAACTTTCAGGCGTTATTGGAAATGGTACAAGGAAGAACTGATTAAACTTTGGGGATGATCCGGATCACCGTCCAGAAGAAAACCGCCATTACGGAAAATGCCATTTTCGTGACTAACTACTGAACCACTAATCCTATCATTGTCAATCCAATTGCTAGTCATATGTTTTCATGGTCAAGGAATCTCAAAACATACACACAAACACTGTATGGGGGGAACTGTGGCCGCCATTACAGAAAATGCCATTTTCGTGAATAACTACTCAACCACTAATCCTATCATTGTCAATCCAATTGCTAGTCATATGTTTTCGTGGTCAAGGAATCTGAAAACGTACACACAAACGCTGTATGGGCAGAACTGTGGCCGCCATTACGGAAAATATCATTTTCGTGAATAACTACTCAACCACTAATCCTATCATTGTCAATCCAATTCCTAGTCATATGTTTTCATGGTCAAGGAATCTGAAAACGTACACACAAACACTGTATGGGGGGAACTGTAGCGCTTGGCGGAGGTCTGCGCTCTCCGAGTGCTTTTCTAGTTTATTTATTCATTTGTTTACAAGTTTAAACTTGGAAAATAATCAATGAAGAATTTTTAAGGTTTCTGTTGTACTTGCTCTGTTTCAGGAGCCCTTCCTGACCCTTCAGTGTTTGCCCTTGGGGAAAAACTAAATCATCTCAGACCTCAACCCCTGCTATCCTCAGTGTTGCCTGACTTTTCTGAACTTTCACTAGTTGATTCAAGGCTTGGACCTGTTCCACGTGATTCACCTTTGTCATATCAGTGCCCTCCTGTCGCAGCAACAAGTCACGGTGTCCACCAAGATGCCCCTGCATTCCCTAGACTGCCTGTTGAGGACTCTATGTAAATTGTCCACCACCCTAAACTTTGTTCCAAATTGTCATCAGTACGTCCATTTGGAGAGCCTCATTGTGACACATGAGATGGCAGCTTTGATAGAGGAAAGCATCAGAGAGCAGTCTAAATGTCCATTATGGAAAGAAGTGCGCCAGCCCAGAGTTACAGCCAGTAGATTTTATGAGGTTTGTCATGTCCGAGGGGAGTCCTCTAGTCAGGCACTGCCAGCAAGAATCCTGAAGGGAGTACGACAAACTTCCGCAATGAAAAGAGGCCTTGAACGTGAACCTCAGGTGTTGGAACAATATTCAAAAATCATGAATGTAAATGTCTCACCCTGTGGCTTTGTCATACATCCTGATGCTCCATACATTGGTGCCAGCCCAGATGCAAAAGTGTATGACCCAAATGGAGCTCCTTGTATTGGGCTTGCTAAAGTTCAATGTCCGAGCATCTCTAACATTTCAGAGGCAGGGCATGTTAGAGCTGTAAATAGCCAGACAAAACTAAAAAAAAAAAAAAAACACAAAAAAACCCCCACAAGTACTATTGGCAAGTTCAAGGTCAGATGGCGGTGACTGGCCTGAGCTGGTGTGATTTTATTACAGACACTGAGGAGGACATCACTATTGAAAGAGTCTGTAGGGATGATGAAATGATTAATGAGCTGAAACAAAAATTAGACATCTTCTATTTTGGTACATATATATATATATATATCTCCAGACAGCTAAATGCTAAGGGCACCGTTACACAACACAGAGATCATTGATAAATTGGGCCAATTTTTGATATTTGAGATAGTTTAAGAGATCCTTGTGTGTTTTGGACTGCGTCAAAACTTTGACGAGGCCGTGGTGACTGTGGAGATCACTGAAGATCACTGAGATATGAAAAATTGGCCAGATCACTCAATGATCTCCACCACTGTGTAAAGGGGGTATAACTGCAAACAAGCAACATTTTAATTCCCAAATGTGTGAATTACTGCATACTAGGGATGAGCCGATACCACTTCCTCAAGACCAATACTGTGACTTTGAGTAGCGATCGATACCCGATACCGTCTCGCTTATTTAAAACAACAAAAGTACAGAACATACTTTGTTGATCACTAGTTGCATTTTGTACACATATAAAAACAAAAATCTAAAAGTCAAAGAATATATTACAAATTTCACTCTGATCAGCAGCGCTGCTGCTTTTTTTATTTTAAACTTTGCAACATTGGCAGCATTTCACTGGTCAGCCCCATGTAAACGTGCATTTTGTTTATACAAAACTTTGAAGCTGAGTATTTAAATAACATTCAGATGAAATTCAAAGTGCCACTTTATGCATGAAGTAAAAAATGCTGTAGATCTGAAAATAAAGGAACTAACCCTTTAAGTTGTATTTTTGTCAGCCATTATCATAAGTATTCTCCTGGTCCTCAGTTTATTTAGTAGTGTTTATGATATTATTCTCTGTCCATATTTAGATTTTAGGTTTGGTCTTATTTTGAAGTCATTCCTGATCCATTTCGTGTTCATGTAACCTTGCACCCTCTGGGATTAATAAAGTATACAAAATACAAAAAAAAAATAAATAAAAATTGCTATTTATGTTTCTGTCACCTACCTCTCCTCAACTGTACGCTCCAGTCTGGTTTTTACGGTTTTTTTTTTTGGTTTTTTTTTTAAGGTTTCACTTTTAGCTCCCAGCCTCCTGAGCTGGAAAAGCAGTGGCTGCTGCTGCAGAACTCGCATCTTTCTGCTCAGTTCCTGACGCAGTTCAGCATAATCCTTTGCCGTGATATTTTTGCAAGTGTTTTATCAAGTTAGTGGTGTAAAATTGTAAATGCCGCTACCACACAGCAACATACTGAGGCGAGTCTCACAGACAGACTCCAGTGATGTGACATTCGTTGCCTCGGAATACAGAAGCCCTGCGCAGCACGGCTGACAACAGGATTGCGCCTTCATTTTAATATTATTAATGTATCAGATCGGTAAATTACTTTTATTCCTTACCAATACCGAATCGGACCCAATACCGATACCGCGGATTGGATCGGCTCATCCCTACTGCATACTAGCACTGAAGAATGCAAATCTGTAAATTATTTGTGAGTATATATTAGTAAATGAAATGAGATCAAGGGAACACTTAACAGTAATATTTTTTGTAAATAATCAATTTTTATTTGATGTGATTTTTTTTTTCTAAACAGTTTTAAAAAGAATAAAATATTTTACTGCTAATACATAACTGTTCTTTACAGGTAATACACAACTAAACATTTAATGAGTTTGTAGTAAGAACTATATTTAACGTGAATAAACTGATTAAAAGATCTGAATAGAATGCATATAGGCCGACAGCTAAAACTGTCAGAATACCGTTCAGACTCTAGCTCTAACAAAAGGGTTACAAAGGTACAGAACTGTAACAATGAGTACTTCAAAAACAAGTTCAAACTTTAAGCTACATAAACTTTTATACAATTACTATATACTGTATAAACATGCTGAATTCAAAATGTTTCTAATGTATTGGAACTAAAATGGCAATGTATATTACAGAATATCAACATGTTAATTACATGAAAACATTTCAACAGTTTCATGCAGCATGTACGTTTATGCATGTAAGCGCGGTTTTATGAATGAAAGTGAACCTGTAACCGTTCATTGTCCTTCGTCGGTGGAGGCAGGCTCCTCCCAGTCGTCAGAAAGAGGAAGAGAGAGTGGATGCAGGGGGTATATGTTGGATGTGCATCCCCAGGTGTGATTAATTTGGTACAATGCTCTTACCCCGAGGATCAGTGTCACGTGGTTACAGGTTCACTGAAATGAAATAAAACTGATTTAACACTTTATCAGAGTCTCACTATTGGCCTCAAAGTCATAATAATATGCACATGCTTTAAGCAACAGGGATGTAGTCTTTTAAATCAAGCGGCCCTTGAAACAGTGTCTACAGGCAACAGTTGGTCCACAGCTGCTTGACTGTCCCTGACAAAGTCAGAGGTAGAGTGCTGTCCCAGATATGACATTCTTTCACTCTGCGTATTGCTATTTCCACAAGAATACAAAGCCGAGCTATGGCTTGTGTTTTCAGTGCATCCTCTTTGCTGAACTGTGCTGTGGTTTTGAAGGGTGGGGGGGATGATCAGTCTCACTCAGCGGTCTGCCAACATCTTCAACATCTTCTCAATGGTGAACCCCTTGTCAGCCATGCAACCATCTCCAGGCTCCACCAAGTCCAGTATTCCACTCCTTTCAGTGATTTCTCTGTCTAAGATTGATCCAGTGTAGAGGTTGGACACAAAAGTGATGGCACCACATGGGGCAATCCCAGTTAAAGCCTTGAAGGTTGTAGTGTTCTTGTAATTGGAAAAAAACCTCTGACTGGAGAGTGAGAGATGATGGGCTCTGACAACGCACCTCTGTGCAGTCGATGACCACCCTCACCTCGGGACAGTACTGTCTGAATTTGAATGGCATGGTTGAGTTCACTTGCTGTCTACTCATCCAGATGGGAAGGGAGAATCAGGCAGAGGTAGTTAGCCCAGGTTATCACGATGCGGCAGACTGTGGACACACTGACTTGAAAGATGTCAGCAAGAACTTTTTCCTTCAGGCCTGCAGCAACACGACAACGGTACAAGAAAAATTCATCAATTAGTTTCAAGCTGCGAGTTGGACTGGGATGGGCTGGTCCAAATATTTGTCCTATTTTTTGTGCCTTTGACCAGTACAACAGCATGGATGCAGATGGTTGGACCGCCTCCCAAAAGGCATTAAACACTTCCTGTGATGGAAATCTTGTGTAAAAACGGATGTCTTCATCAGAGATACAAAACCTGCTAAAATGTAGAGGGTCCAGCTTTAGTCCTCGCAGCTCTGCTTCCAGCCTCTTTACCGCTACCTGCAGCAGACGCAGCATCTAGTGCACCTGGGACGACATCATGATGAAAGAGTGGAATTTGACATCTTGATCAGAATAAATAAGACCAGTTTGCCAACTTGGCTTTAAGGGAGTTTTACCTTTGATGTTGAGCGCCCCCTCCCCCCCCCCCCCCCCCCAAAAAAAAAAAAAAAAACTGCAAGCCAAATCAGAATTTGTGTAGAGATAACTAGCATTTTCCTTTTTTATTGGGGTAATTTCTTTATTCCAAAACTCCACTTCCATCACTGCTTAGCTTGCTTGCAAATAAATGATTTTTTTTCCCCACAATTATAGTGTGCTGGTGCCTTTCTAATTTGTTTTACCATCCCTATTTAACCCTAGTCCTTCTGACAAGCTTGGGATAGTGGGATTTTAGTTTTTTTTCCCCCCTCAGTGTTATCATAATCAGGATAAAAAATACAGGTGACAGCCTTTTACACCAGTAAACATTTGCCCATGTAAACACAATTACTGTTATTGGTTTAATTATCTCTAAACTTTTCACATTTTGTATCTTTAAATCCAAGTGAAAACATAATGTCAAATTCTGAATTTTTCCAACTCATTATCGCCACGATTAAAGTAGTGTTTAATGCCTAATACCAAACCACATGCAAATAGACACTTATTTGCATCTATAAGTCTTCTGGTTTCATAGCTTATTTAGTAATCATACAGAATTTATTCATATTAGATGCTTATAAAACAACTGACAAATATTAACTCTGATGAAGAGGCAATCTACCTGGAGTGGGAGCAGCAGCATAGTCATGATCAGCTCCAGTCGTAATCCCAGGGAAATGTCCTCCTCATGATGGCACTCAAGCTCCAGACGGACTTCATATCCTAATCGAGTAGCTGCTCTGTCATAAACAGACTCACGTTTTGATGATCCCCAGTTATTCCACTCAAAACGACTTGGGATTGTCCCGATTTTAAGCAGTTTGTGAAGAGTCGTTTCTATGAACTCTTCTTCCGTGAAGTGAAGGCTACAAACAAAAGTACTTCCCCTGCTTATTGTAAAATAAGAGCCTTCATCATGACGAACTGCCTTAATCCACTTCTTCTTTGCTATTATGTCACTGGGAAAAGCATGAAAACTTAAATAAGGTTGTCGTTGTTTGTTTGCTTTACAAAGAGGAACGCTGCAATGATATCTAGATGTGGCGTGAACCATCACTGTATTCTGGGCTACGCTAGCTGGAAGTTGCTAAACACAACAATGACTGCTTCCAGACTCATGAACCCGGAAGTATGAAAGAAGCCTATATCAAACTCTAGCACTGCCTTTTTTTTTTTTTTTTTTTTTTTTTTTTACACAGACGTGAAACCGCTTAATGTAAAATGACTGGGTAGATGGAAGTAGACCTTTGCAAAAGGGTGGGACTTCCGGGTCATGGATGTTTAATTTTTTGTCAAGCAGCGCTTCACTGTGGAAATTAAGGTATCCAAAACAGTACTGCAATTGTTAGAAATGATTGAAAAATACTGTCATTAATTAACATTATGAGAACACCTTTGAAGCGGAGTGATGCATATCCAGTGAAATTGGAGTGCAATTATCACAGATTATAGTAACTCCTGGAATCCCTGTGGTCCAATCAAATTGCTCAGTTGGACCTACCTGCTGTATAATTTTCATTTGGGATCCATTCCCTTATTGAATTAACACATAATTTTAATTGTTTTCAGTTTTTTAAAAAATCTTTACTGACATGGTTTACTTTGGAATTTTAGAGTCCCAGCTGTTAATATTGTCCTCCCAGACATGTTCTGTTTTTCTTGTTTGCTTTGCTCAGTGTGTTATGCAGTATTTTGCTTTGTACCATTTTATGAGGGATAAAAATCACAATAATTAACACAAATAGAGGTTCATCTTATCTTATTAAATAAATGCTGAGGATATACATACGGTGGTGTGAAAAAGTGTTTGCCCCCTTCCTGATTTCTCATTTTTTTGTATGTTTGTCACACTTAAATGTTTCAGATCATCAAACAAACTTAAATATTAGACAAAGATAACACAAGTAAATACAAAATGCAGTTTTTAAATGAAGGTGTTCATGATTAAGGGGAAAAAAAAACATCCAAACCTCGCTACAGAGGACGGGCATCGCCCGGTGCACGGGTTCGTGCGCCGCGGTCTGTCATGTGGCGATGACGCACAGTTGTAATTTACCGATCGGTCAAAAGTCATTTTTGATTACAATTTTCAGGGATAAAGAATAATTTAGCTTATAACACTTACCTGTTCACAACAGCAGCATAGCTGGCGAACTTCTCTTCCTCATTGTCAGACGAACATGAAGCTGGTCCGCTTGTTACGGACTCGTGGTTCTGGTCTCGCGACCCGGTCAAACCATAATTCCATTATTGCGGTTTTGCGCTTCCATGATTGCGGTTTTGGCGAACGATTTTTCAAAACAAATAAGAACAGTAGTTAGAAAAAAAGACTGGCGAACGCCTGTGTGTCACCCAGCCTTACACAAAACAGCTTTCGAACTTCTGTGCTTCAATTGGCTGGCTGTATTCGCAGCCGTTGGTAGGCGGGTCCTTCTTGCTAGGTTTTCAGTCATTGGTTCTTCAAGGTTTCAGAAACCCAATTCAAGGCTCTTATTAGTCGAATGAGAGGTCAGTCACATCTAAACCAATCAAAGCACTCCTTTGGCTTTCTGTTCGCGGCTGTGTCTGTAGTGGAAGAACGGAAATGCAGGTGGGGTTTTTTTTTCAGTGCCTCCTAGGACGCACAGTGTGCGTACTAGGATGCAGAGACGTGCCCGCCTGCGTTACACCGAAGTGCAACAGGTTAACTGAGGCAAGTGAGGCCTGCAGTTCTTTGGATGTTGTTGTGGGGTCTTTTGTGATGTCTTGGATAAGTTGTCACTGCGCTCTTGGGGTAATTTTGGTCAGCCAGCCACTCCTGGGAAGGTTCACCACTGTTCCATGTTTTTGCCATTTGTGGATAATGGCTCTCACTGTGGTTCGCTGGAGTCCCAAAGCTTTAGAAATGGTTGGAAAATTGAACTCAGCTTACAAAGATGTGATAAACCACAGTTAATTTATGTTTTAATGGGGGGGGGGGGCAATCATTTTTTCACACAGGGCTATGTAGGTTTTTTTTTTACCCCTTAATAATAAACACCTTCAATTGAAAACTGCATTGTGTTTACCTGTGTTATCTTTGTCTAATATTTAAATTTGTTTGATGATCTGAAACATTTAAGTGTGACAAACATACAAAAAAAAAAAAAAGAGAAATCAGGAAGGGGGCAAACACTTTTTCACACCACCGTAGGTTTCATATACCACTTTATAGTTTTTTTCATTTACACAATCTAATCCTGAATCCAAATCAGCTCTACAGCACAGAGCCTGAGAACCTGGCTCCCTGTAATAATGAACACACAAATAAAATGGGCTGCACTATATTCTTTCCCTTTTGTTGTTGTCTTTGTGCAAACATTAGCTTAGCGGAGGCCACCGTGATGTAATCATCATTCAACAAAAACAGAATGAAATAAAAATCATAATCTATACATGACAGAAAGAAGTCCACAGAAGATATTCTCACCATTCTTCCCATAATGCCGGTGCCCACAGTCTCAGTTTCAACATCAGAGATAAACTCTGCATGCTCCTTCCTCACGTAGAAGATCAGCATGATGCCCACCAGGCGCACCAGCTTCACCTGTGGTAGCAGATGGGTAGATAACAAATATGAGTTCATGTAGTTAAGGGGATAGATGCACACCAGTTTATAATAATGCAGCATGCACCAACATCTGAGGTTACAGAGGAGACTATATAACCACAAAACAAGCACAGAGTGCTTTACTGTAGCTTCTGCTGCTTAATCAGCATCTTATTTGTTTACCAACCATGACTACTGTGAAGAGTAAGAAAAAGCAGAGAAAGGCAACTTCCTCATAAGAAGAAGCAAAAGAGTTTAATCATTCCTTTCCCATCTACTAATACATCACATTTCTACACGCCAATACGTTAATCACATTTCTACATGATAATGTGAAGTTAATTTCTAGCTTGCTAAAAGTGGTACATCAGTATTAGAGCAGTTAAGTGCACATGAAATTAGTACGCTCTAAGATCATTTGAATCAAGAAATTTAAAAAAAGCCAGGGTGATCAAAGAGGAAGCCAATATGACAGTCAGCACTCTTAGATAAAAAGGAAGTGGATCAAAGTCAATACTAAGAAATAAAGATAGAAAAGTAACTTGAAATATAAGGCTGTACTAAAATCATCAAAATGACAGACATAAATGTTCTGGTAAGCAAACCTGGAGTGAGATATCTTTGCTGTTATTTTGACCATATACAGTATCTCACAAAAGTGAGTACACCTCTCACATTTTTGTAAATATCTTATTATATCTTTTCATGAGACAACACTGAAGATAAGACTCTTTGATACAATAAAGTAGTCAGTGTACAGCTTGTATAACAGTGTAAATTTGCTGTCCCCTCAAAATAACTCAACACACAGCCATTAATGTCTAAACCACTGGCAACAAAAGTGAGTACACCCCTAAGTGAAAATGTTCAAGTTGTGCCCAATTAGCCATTTTCCCTCTCCGGTGTCATGTGACTCGTGTTACAAGATCTCAGGTGTGAATGGGGAGCAGGTGTGTTAAATTTGGTGTTATCGCTCTGACACTCTCTCATACTGGTCACTGGAATTTCAACCTGGCACCTCATGGCAAAGAACTCTCTGAGGATCTGAAGAAAAAAAAAAAAAAAAAAAAAAAAAAAAAAAAAAGAATTGCTGCTCTACATAAAGATGGCCTAGGCTATAAGAAGATTGCCAACACCCTGAAACTGAGCTGCGGCACGGTGGCCAAGACCATACAGTGGTTTAACAGGACAGGTTCCACTCAGAACAGGCCTCGCCATGGTCGACCAAAGAAGTTAAGTGCACAGGCTAAGCATTATATCCAGACGCTGTCTTTTGAAAATAGACGTATGAGTGCTGCCAGCATTGCTGTAGAGGTTGAAGGGGTGGGGATCAGCCTGTCAGTGCTCAGACCATACGCCGCACACTGCATCAAATTGGTCTGCATGGCTGTCATCCCAGAAGGAAACCCCTTTTAAAGATGATGCACAAGAAAGCCCACAAACAGTTTGCTTAAGACAAGCAGACTAAGGACATGGATTACTGGAACCATGCCCTGTGGTTTGATGAGACCAACATAAACTTATTTGATTCAGATGGTGTCAAGCGTGTGTGGTGGCAATCTGGTGAGGGGTACAAAGACAAGTGTGTCTTGCCTACAGTCAAGCATGGTGGTGGGAGTGTCATGGTTTGGGGGCTGCATGAGTGCTGCTGGCACTGGGGAGCTACAGTTCATTGAGGGAACCATGAATGCCAACATGTACTGTGACATACTGAAGCAGAGCATGATCCCCTCCCTTCGGAAACTGGGCCGCAGGGCAGCATTCCAACACAATAACCACCCCAAACACACCTCCAAGACCACTGCCTTGCTAAAGAAACTGAGGGTAAAGGTGATGGACTGGCCAAGCATGTCTCCAGACCTAAACCCTATTGAGCATCTGTGGGGCAACCTCAAACGGAAGGTGGAGGAGTGCAAGGTCTCTAACATCCACCAGCTCTGTGATGTTGTCATGGGGGAGCGGAAGAGGATTCCAGTGGCAACCTGTGAAGCTCTAGTGAACTCCATGCTCAAGAGAGTCAAGGCAGTGCTGGAAAATAATGGTGGCCTCACAAAATATAGACACTTTGGGCACAGTTTGGACATTTTCACTTAGGGGTGTACTCACTTTTGTTGCCAGCGGTTCAGACATTAATGGCTGTGTGTTGAGTTATTTTGAGGGGACAGCAAATTTACACTCTTATACAAGCTGTACACTGACTACTTTACATTGTATCAAAGTATCATATCTTCAGTGTTGTCCCATGAAGAGATATAAAATATTTACAAAAATGTGAGGGGTGTACTCACTTTTGTGAGATACTGTATAGAAAAGTGTTAATACCCTTGAAACTGCGGAGTATTAAAGTACAGCAGATACCATGTAAGCTTCTTGAAAAAGGGGGAGTAGTAAAAATAGAATTTTTCATAGATCCAGTGTTAAAGCAGGAAAAATATGGCACCTGGATATGGAAAACAGTCAAAAGGATCATAAAATCATATGATCAAAAAAAAAAAAAAAAAAAAAATCCTCCTTACAAAGGCATACTTGGCATCTGGATGCAAGGCCTCGGACACAGCCTTTTTCCATTCCTGCTCTTTGGGAGTGTCATTGAAGAAGAAAGCCTCTTTGCTAAGGTCAAGCTCCTGAAATCTATAAGCAAAAACAAAGAGTAAAAAAAAAACAACTTGTGAGTTTCCATCGGATTTCATCCAAAACTGCTGCCATATTCACTAAACTTGCTCTACTTCTTGAGATCAAAGCAGCGATCTGAAACGTAGGCCAAATTAGTGGATGCATGGTGCTGAAATCTGCGGGTGGGCATGTACTTAAAACTGTCTCAGTGGTTGCATGTATCTGTCAGAGGTTTGATGGGTAAATGTCACCTCTTTTTTAATAGGATTAAACAGACAACTGTACAGCTATTCAACTTACCCAATGCAGTATATGTCAGGGGGGTCGAGGGTGCAGTGCAGCCAGGGAATGAGGCTCTCCTTTGGTGCCTGCCCATTCACGTTATAAGTGCCGAGAAAAAAACTGAAATATAAACAAGGGAAAATAAGAAATCAAAATACTTCTTTAGCTCAACTGTTGAATCAGTCAGCTTTATTTCTGTCACCACAACTTTCTCATGCTGCCGCTGTACAGTTGTGTAGCTGAAAAGAGTCGGCTACTGTCAACACTTCTTAATATACAAACCCCAATTCCAATAAAGTTGGGATCTTGTGTAAAACATAAATGACAACTGAATACATCCATCTTCTTCCGCTTAATCCTTTTCGGGTCGCGGGGGTGCTGGAGCCCATCCCAGCATCTTTGGGCGAGAGGCAGGGTACACCGTGGACAGATCGCCAGTCCATCGCAGGGCCAACACAGAGAGACAGACAACCATTCAGTCTCACAGTCATACCTAAGGACAATTTAGAATCCCCAGTTTGATGCCAATTAACCTAACTTGCATGTTTTTGGCATGTGGGAGGAAACTGGAGAAATCCCGGAGTAAACCCACGCAGACATGGAGAGAACATGCACACTCCACACAGATCACTGTTGGTCGGGGGCTGGGATCGAACCCAGGATCCCCCGGCCGGCCAAGGGTGAGTTGCTGTGCTGCCGCAGTGGCTTCATTGCATATGCATTTGTGGGAGTTGTCATGTCAACGTGCAAATTTGGGGGAGTGGAGTATTTAAGTGAATGGTGCAAGGTGATTTACTAAGGTTTGTGGCTGTCAATCTGCTGCTAAATGTGCCAGGATTTAATGCCCAGAAAAAGCTCGTCTTATTTCATCTGCGCCTGATATGATAGTGATCCCTGGCGCCAAGACACCAGCGAGAACCGAGGGCGTGTGGCAGAAGCTTCTCTCTGCCCGTGACTTTATTTGGCATGATAGAAGAACAGACTATATGAATATCAACGGGTGTTATGCTGAACTGGACATCAGTCGGCAGTTTTTTTAAATTTCATTTGCTTATACTGTATATAGCCTACTACATGAATTTGTATCCATACAATAGGTGCCCTTATACCTGCAGTGGACATACAGATGTGCCAGCCGATAGTGACTTTTTTCCTTTTCTGTGGAGGTTAGACTGGGATCAGCTCCCCCTCACTCTTGAAGCAAAATCTTCCACATTGTCAGTTTTCTTCATTTTTCCCCCCCTCTATCCAGATTTCTATATTTACAGTATTTCTTTTCATGCATAAAACGATAATTCAGTTCCCTCTTCTCTCTATTTCTCTCTCCCAATTCAGGATACACAATATAGGACGAAAACAACAATGAGATTAACAAAAAGAGCACACAGATCCATAAAAACATCCCCCGAAATTGCAACACCATAACTCAATGGCATTTATAAAAAGTTGTGAACTGGGAGACCTGTAGATTTTGTTAAAACAAAGTTATTCACATAATAAAATCCCAGAGTCTCTATCAGACCATCATGATGGATCTAGTGTTAATAAAATAAACATGTTGATCAAATAATCAATTTATTAATGAGTAGTCCTTAATTTATACATATTAAACAAAGGAGTCTGCCATGTGAAATGAAAATCAAAACTTTGATATATGACAAACAAATATAACTATTTTACAGGGGTTTATGCTTAAACAAAAGCTTTAAAAAACTACATCTCAAAAAATTAGAATATCATGAAAAAGTTCAATATTTTTTGTCACTCATTTCAGAAAGTGAAATCCATATAGTATATAGATTCATTACACTGAGAGTGATATATTTCAAGTGTTTATTTATTTTGCTGATTATGGCTTACAGCCCATGAAAACCCCAAATTCAGTTTCTCAAAAAATTAGAATATTACATAAAATTAATTTTAAAAAGCAGTTGGTTTTTTTTAAAAAAAATAGAAATGCTGGCTGACTGAAAAGTATATCCATGTACACACTCAATACTTGGTCGGGGCTCCTTTTGGATTAATTACTGTATCAATGTGGCGTGGCATGGAGGTGATCAGCCTGTGGCACTGATGAGGTGTTATGAAGGTCCAGGTTGCTTTGACAGTGACCTTCAGCTCGTCTGCATTGTTGGGTCTGGTGTCTCTCATCTTCCTCTTGACAATACTCCATAGATTCTCTACAGGGTTTAGGTCAGGAGAGTTTGCTGGCCAATCAAACACAGTGATGCCATGGTCAATAAACCAGGCTTTGATACTTTTGGCAGTGTGGGCAGGTGCCAAATCCTGCTGGAAAATAAATAAACACTTGAAATATATCACTCTCTGTGTAATGAATCTGTATAATATGCTGTATGGGTTTCACTTTCTGAAATGAGTGACAAAAATTATTGAACTTTTTCATGATATTCTAATTTTTTGAGATGTACCTGTATATTATGCTCCTCCACACTGGCTGTGCCTTCGTTGACGACCTGCTTCCTCATCAGATGTGCCTGTGCACAATTTTGCGTGCCCTTTGGTGGATGGGTGGTCATTATTGAAATGAAGTGTCTGAGACTGTGTTCATAATGTTGCGTGTTGTTAGTAGATCACTGGCAAAAATTGGCCACTCCCTTAGACACTCTGTCCTTAGTAAATATGCCCCTTAGTGTCACACCATCTAATTACCAGTAGACAGTGCACCAGCTTTGCACTGGGAGGTGGAGAGTCATTTCAAAGAAGTAATGTGGCATGCAATCTTGTGCGCATCGGTATTATGGTGCATTTTATGACAGTGTGCTTTTTGATCAGGAAAATGGAGGTTTGTCGTCAGAAGCACATTGTTTAATGCTATTTCAGCAGCAGGTTTTGGCATTGTGTAGTTTATGAGGAAACAGCATGCACTGGGATTTTCTGCTATTTTAACAGAGATGTAAAAGTCATAATATAACCACCCATCATTTTCATTATTTAAGCAATATTACACAAGAGGGAGTGCGGTATCAATGAATATAGTAACTGTGCATTTTTGCTCATGTTCATGCCCTTTGTCCAGTGCACAACCCATCTTAAACAACCATGATAAGAGTTCACTTTAGCTAATGTGCCTCTGTGCATTAAAGGGAAGGGCAGGAGTACTTTGCATTGGATTATCCAAAACACACCTCTGAATAATTAGACCAGCTTCTTTACACCTTGCACCCGGTGGAAAATTCATTTTTGTGCTGCTGTAATAAGGAAATGAACTTGAACGCCCATAAACATGCCCCGCACCAGTGACAACTGATTATGGACCGCATCCTTGTAATACAGCCCTTAATGTTCCAACTGATAAACTTTAATGCTTCGGGTAAATATTCACTGATTTTTTAAATTTGATGCAGGCAACATGTTCCAAAAAAGCTGGGACAGGGGCAAGAAGAGACTGGGAAAGTTGAGGAATGCTTAAAAAAAAAAAAAAAAAAAAATCTTTTTGGAACATCCCACAGGTGAACAGGATAATCTGGATCCTGTAGGATTGGTGTGATGGCTGGATCTACAGCCACACAACCAAAATGATTTACCCAGTTAACATTCACATAATTTAGATATATCCTTTACATCATTTCACATTCAATTTAATCTGCAGTCATTTAAATTGAAACAGTTATGTAGCTTATCAGTATGTTTTATGACACTACACTGTATTCTAAATGATGTTATTGACATTCGCTTTACATTGTTTTGTCATTAATTTACACAAGTTAGATTAATTATATTTTTCTCTATTTTCTGAGTTACCTGCTGGTTCACTCCTTCTTGCCTGGTGTCAAAGAGGAGGCTGAGGGTGAAGCTAGTTTAAATGCAAAGGCAAATGAAATGAACTGAACCATCTGCAGTGACAGCATGGGCGAAATGGAGTTACTCTATACTGCATTCCACTGTTATTTCTGTAGTTTCCACCTTTTAATTTAAGATGGTTTACTCTGCTGCTATATAGGTTGAGTTTTTCCTCGTTTATATATATACAGTATTTATAATCCTTCTCTGTAGAGTCAGTACTATCCATTGACTCACAAGGATCATCATCTATTTAACCTAGTAGTAGCCTATGTTGTATATAAAGTTATCTAAGCATTTTTACTTTACTTCCCTGGGTAACTCCTTTTCTATTATGCTGTATGTTTTTCTGTTGGTTGGGTTGTCTTGTGTCATACTGCTGTTGCACTGTAATTTCCCAGTTTGGGATCAATTAAGTACATCTATCCATCTATCTATATATCGAAAAAGATTTCAGTTTGTTTTTCCAATTGGGTTGTACAGGTTATAGGTCACATTAATGGGGGAAAAAGTTTTGAAATGATTTATATTGGTCTCATTTTTTACATCCCAAAAACCTGACATTTGAACAGGGGTGTGTAGACTTTTTATATCCACTGTAGGTTGAAAATGATTTGCCAATCATTATATTCTGTTCTGAATTTATGTTTTTACACAATGTCCCAACTTCATTAATTGTATGTCATGATGAAGTAACTGTTCCACTGCATAAAATAAAAAAAGTGTATCTTTATAAATACACACAAAAATACCATCATGATACCATGGTTATTAACCTCTTGCACTCCGTTGTACCGCGGGCGGGCAAGTCTCTGCGTCCCAGAGCACACGAGGGCGCTCTCGTGCGCTCTAGGACACACGAGGGCGCTGCCTCCAAGTGCGCACTGAAAAAAAAAAAAAAAGTTCTTCCACTACAGACACAGCCGCGAACAGATCAGATATGATTGACCTCTCATTCGACTAATAAGAGCCTTGAATTGGGTTTCTGAAACCTTGAAGAACCAATGACTGAAAACCTAGCAAGAAGGACCCACCTACCAACGCTGTGAATGCAGCGAGCCAATTGAAGCACAGAAGTTCATGAGCTTTTTTGTGTAAGGCTGGGTGAAGAGAGACTGACTGCTGTAGCAGATGAAAAAAAGGACCCGCAGGAAGAACCCCACAGACCCAGCAGCACGAAGACCATCCACAAGTGCAACCTGTGTGACAGCGACTGCCATTCGTGCATCGGCATGTTCGGCCAGGCGGTGCTTTTTTTGTTTTTGTCCTAGCAGAGTAGACGTTAGGATTGTCTTCCATGGTCATCATAGACCGACCGAGGCCGACGACGAAGGCTGAGTGACACACACGCGGTCGCTAGTCTATTTTTAATTACTACTGTTATTTGTTTTGAAAAATCGTTCGCCAAAAACCGCAATCATGGAAGCGCAAAACCGCAATAATGGAATTATGTTTTGATCGGGTCACGAGACCAGCGTCGCGTTCGCTGACAATGAGGAAGAAGTTCACCAGCTCCGCTTCTGCTGTGAAGAGGTAAGTGTTCTAAGCTAAATTATTCTTTATCCCTGAAAATTGTAATCAAAATGACTTTTGACCGATCGGTAAATTACAACTGTGCGGCACACGAAGTCCGAAGTGCGTGCGCCGCGGTACACGGTTCATTCGCCGCGTCCGGACTGTGAACGCCCCCCCCCCGCTATTGTTCTGTAGCGGGGGGGGGGGGGAGCCGCGGTGACTGCGCCGCGGTCGCCACATGAGTCTAATCCGTCATGTAGCGATGGCCGATGTCCGTCCTCTGTAGCGAGGGGGGGGGGCAACCCCCTCCCCACACACACACAGCCCTGAGTGTCACCTTTCATTAGAGCCCAAGATGAAGCTTCTCTATTGAATCATTCAAAAGTTACAGACATTTTTCCAAACTGCCATTTGGCACAATTTGGCACAGTTCAAAAACGCCTGGGAACTACCTGAGGAAAAAGCTGTGTAATATATTCATTTTTTGTGGTATTGTTACAAAATTTGGACTTCAGCTGGATAACACTTGGTTCTACATTTCTGTTGCATTTTCCAGCCCGGATCTGAAGCTGTGTGTTATTTGCAAGCATTTGTATCTGAAAAAAACACCCAGGCGAAATTTATTTTCTTCAAGTTCACTATGTTTAGATGACTGTAACTCAGTGGCCGGAGCACTTAGAGAGATTATGACTGTTTTGCCAAAAAATTCAAAGTGTTTTCTTTTAAATAAGATAAGATAAGATAAGATAAGCCTTTATTAGTCCCACAACGGGGAAATTCCAGGATTGCAACAGCACAGGGATAGCAACACTCAGAGCAACAATCAGAAGGCAAGAAAAAAAACAAGCAAGCAAGAGCAGCTAATAAACATATGTACGTATTACTATAAATATATATATATACACACACACACACAGACACACAGTGCAGAGCATTGTAGCTGGATGGAATAAATATATGAATATATGAACACACAGTGCAGAGCATTGTAGCTAGATGGAATAAATATGTAAATATATAAACACCCACAGTACGGAGCATTGCAGCTAGGTGGAATAAATATGCAAGTATATAAACACACACAGTGCGGAGCAATGTAGCTAGATGGAATAATATGTAGATATATAAATATATAAACACACCCAGTGCTGAGCATTGTAGCTAGATGGAATAAATATGCAAATATATAAACACACACAGTGCAGAGCATTGTTGCTAGATGGAATGAAACAGCATAACCGTCTACTTAGTTATCCTACATGGTATGATTATGTGCCCATACATATTCTCACCCTCCATAGCGACCGGTATGTTCCTAGTTGTATGCCGGAGGGGACCATTGTGTAAGTCTATTGCATCTTTTGCATTCAAAAAACTATTAGTTTGTTACGTCTTTTTGCTATCTCTGCGAGCAGCCCTGCTTAGGTTGTACAGTCTGACAGCCGTTGGTAGGAAGGACCTACGAAACCTCTCGGTTGTGCACCTGGGATGATGTAGTCTGCTGCTAAATGAGCTCCTCAGTGCATTCAGTATGTCCTGCATAGGGTGGAACTCGGACTCCAGCAGAGATGACAGTTTAGCCACCGTCCTTCTCTCTCCTATCTCCTCCATCGGATCAAGGCGCTGCCCCAGGACAGAGCTAGCTTTCTTAATCAGTTTGTTCAGTCTCTTCCTATCGGCTGCAGTAATGCCACTGCCCCAGCAGACCACTCCAAAAGTGATGGCTGATGCCACCACCGTGTCATAGAATGACTTCAGCAGCGCCCCTTGTACACCAAAAGACCTGAGTCTCCTCAGCAGGAACAGCCTGCGCTGTCCCTTCTTGTAGAGTGCATCAGTATTGTGTGACCAGTCTAGTTTATTGTTCAGATGAATACCCAGGTACTTATAGGATGTCACCATCTCGATGTCTGTTCCCTGTATATTTACTGGTACTGTGAGGGGCTGCCCATGCCTGCGGCAGTCCACCACCAGCTCCTTAGTTTTCCTCGCGTTGATCTGGAGGCAGTTCCGATGGCACCAGTCCACGAAGTCCTGGATAAGCCCTCTGTACTCAGCTTCATCTCCATTGGAGATGAGGCCAACGATCGCAGAGTCATCAGAGAACTTCTGTAGATGGCAGTGTGTTGTGTTGTGTGAGAAGTCCGCAGTATAAAGAGTGAACAGGAAGGGAGCCAGCACCGTTCCCTGGGGGGCCCCCGTGCTACTGATGATCGTGTCGGACACACAGTCCCGGGTTCTCACAAACTGAGGCCGGTTCGTGAGGTAGTCCAGGATCCATGATGACAGGTGCTGGTCCACCCCTGCGCGCAGCAGCTTGTCCTTCAGGATCATCGGTTGGATGGTGTTGAAAGCACTGGAGAAGTCAAAGAACATGATCCTCACCATATTCCCGGGCTTCTCCAGGTGGGACAGAGAACGGTGAAGGAGGAAGATCACCGCATCCTCCACCCCAATGCCATGCTGGTAGGCGAACTGGAGTGGATCCATCGCTGGTTCCACCAGGGGGCGGAGGTGAGCAAGGAGCAGTCTCTCCAGGGTCTTCATCAAGTGGGACGTCAAGGCCACCGGTCTGTAGCTGTTCAGGTCTTTGGGGTGGGAAGTTTTTGGTACAGGTACCACACAAGATGTTTTCCACAGCTGTGGTACCCTCCCCAGTTTCAGGCTCATGTTGAAGATATACGTCACAATCCCACACAGCTGGTCTGCACAGGACTTGAGGAGCTTTGCGCTGATGCCGTCCGGTCCCGGCGCCTTCCTCGCCTTGATCTTCCTCAGCTCCGTCCTCACCTGGGTCCTGGTCAGGGTCAGGATGGGGGGCTGTGTGTTGGGAGTGGGGGGGTGTTGGTGGAGTGGGGAGTGGGCAGCAGGACTTGATTTCTTTAGAGGCAGCAGTGGTTGTTGTGCAGTCAGGGGGGAGGGCGGTTGGTCAAATCTATTGAAAAACAGATTCAGGTTGTTCGCCCACTCCCTGCCCCCTGTGGCCTGGGGGGAGGTATTCTGGAGCCCCGAGATGGTTTTGAGGTTTCTCCAGACCCCGCTGATGTCGCTCTGTTGCAGCTTGTCCTCCATCTTCTTCCTGAAGCTGTCCTTGCCTTCTCTGATCTTTCTCCTCAGCTCCCTCTGTACGGACTTCAGCATCTCCCTGTTCCCTGACCTGAAGATCCTCTTCTTCTCTCTCAGAAGTGTTTTTATCTCAGGGTTGATCCAGGGTTTGTTGTTTGAGTGACGCCGTATGGTCTTGGTGGGAACGGATTTGTCCACACAGAAGCTGAGGTAGCCCGTGAAGGTGTGAATGAGGCCATCGATGTCCTCACCATGTGGATCGCAGAGCTGCTTCCAGGCAGTGGCTTCAAAACAGCCCTTTAGGGTGTCCATTGTCTCCTCAGACCATAACTCCACAGTGTGCATGGCCGGAGGTTGATGAGACCAACCCCATGAAGATGCTGCAAAGGGTTGAAGAACAGCTTTCGATTTACTTTGGGCACGTTATTTTTTGGCGTTTTTAGGGAAATTGACCGGAGTGCAAGGGGTTAATCCAGGTTTTGGTACTTTTGGCAGTGTGGGAAGGTGCCAAATCCTGCTGGAAAATGAAATCAGCATCTCCATAAAGCTTGTCAGCAGAGGGAAGCATGAAGTGTTCTAAAATTTCCTGGTAGATGGTTGCGCTGACTTTGAACTTGATAAAACACAGCGGACCTACACCAGCAGATGACATGACTCCCCAAATCATCAGTGACTGTGGAAACCTGACACTGGACCTTAAGCAAATTGTATTCTGTGCCTCTCTACTCTTTCTCCAGACTCTGGGACCTTAATTTCCAAATGAAATGCAAAAATTTACTCTCATGTGAAAAGAGGACTTCGGGCACTGAGAAACTATCCAGTCTTTTTTCCCTCCTTAGCGTAGGTAAGACGCTTCTGACGCCGTCTCTGGTTCAGGATTGGCTAGACACAAGGAATGTGACAGTTGTAGCCCATGTCCTGGATACGTCTGTGTGTGGTGGCTCTTGAAGCGCTGACTCCAGCCACAGTCCACTCCTTGTGAATCTCCCCAAAATTCTTGAATGGACTTTGCTTCATAATCCTCTCAAGGCTGCGGTTATCCCTGTTGCTTGTGCACCCTTTTTCTGCCACACTTTTTCCTTCCACTCAACTTTCCATTAATATGCTTTGATACAGCACCCAGTGAACAGCCAGCTTCTTTAGCAAAGACCTTTTGTGGCTTACCCTCCTTGTGGAGGGTGTCAATGATGGTCTTCTGGATAACGAAACACATGACACTATTGTAACCGGAATATGTTAATTTTATACTATTTATTTCTTTTTCTTTTTTTTAATTTGCACAGTAACTTTACATATGGAACTTACCATATGAAGTATTGTACAACCAAGGCTTGAATGTTGGAATATTGGGCCAGTTGGGGTCCCACCCAGATGTCCTGTGTTTGGACTTTTTACTGGAGAGAAGCATGGTGTCATGCTTCTCTCCTTTCTCTGCTCTCACCTCTCCTGGACCCTCTGCCTGAACACTTTCTTCTCCTTGGCTCATCTTGTCTGTCTCGTCTTTCCCTCTCTGAGCCTTGTCTAATTCAAGTTCTCTCTCTGTCTGTGGTGGTATACAAACAGGTTAGAAAATGCCAAGTGTCACGTTTTGTCTTGCAGGATTTTTTTTTGTCATGGTTTACATAAATGACAAAAATATGAGCATTTTTATTCCAGTGTTTCTTTTTTCCATTGAGAACAAGTTGGAAAGAGAAGGGAAAAAGACATTCATAACAGTAATTAACTCATGCATACTTAAATTATACGATCAGCGGTGGGTATAGTAACCAGACATTCTACTCATGTAAAAGCATTGCTTTGAAATTAATAACACAGGGTTACAAAAATATTTTTTTTGTAAGTTGTCTATGTTTTTTGCAACCGATTTAAGACAATTTTGCACTGCTGAATCTGAAAATGACACCCGTTTCTCTCGATCAGGTGCTAAGTAAAAACCTTTACTTACTTAGTACTGTGCATGTACTTACCTTTATATAAAAGTAAGTACATGTAAATTGAATGTTATGTCATAATTGTTCAAAATTCACAGAATTTCAAGACATAAAAAAGAATTTTGCATCATATAAAGCAAAAATACCCATATATGTAAACAAAAATGTATAAAACAACATGTAACCATAATTCAAAAAGTTGACCTGATTGAGCAAAACCAATGTGATCTTTGGATTCAGCACATCAAAACTGTCCTAAATCAGCTAAAAAAAACAAAACAAAACAAAACAAAAACTTTCATTCATCTTCTTCTGCTTAATCCTTTTCGGGTCGCGGGGGGGCGGGCTGGAGCCTATCCCAGCATCTTTGGGCGAGAGGCAGGGTACACCCTGGACAGATCGCCAGTCCATCGCAGGGCCAACACAAAGAGACAGACAACCATTCACTCTCACAGTCATACCTAAGGACAATTTAGAATCCTCAGTTTGATGCCAGTTAACCTAACTTGCATGTTTTTGGCATGTGGGAGGAAACCGAAGAAGTCCCAGAGTAAACCCACGCAGACACGGGGAGAACATGCAAACTCCACACAGACCACTGTTGGTCGGGGGCTGGGATCGAACCCAGGATCCCCAGGCCAAGGGTGAGTTGCTGTGCTGCCACAGTGCTAAGCACTCTGCCACCGCGCTGCCCTAAAAAAAACTTAAGACAATAAATTTGGTGTTGACCAGTGTAATTAAAAGTAGACAACCAAATATTTCTCGTTGAGTTAAGGGTACAAAGAGCACCCACTTAAAAACCTGAGTAATGACTTCAGTCTTGAAGGTTTAAGATAAGATAAGCCTTTATTAGTTCCACAGTGGGGAAATTCCAGGATTACAGCAGCAAAGGGATAGCAGCACTCAGAGCAATAGTCAATAAGATAATAAGAAATGAATATACATATATATACATATATCCATATATATACATATGTACACTGATATATACACAGTGCAGGAGCACTGTCGAGTTTCAGGTTTTTCTCCATAATTTATAACAATTTTCTTATACTTTTCTACTTTTCTCTGTATATCTGTCTAAATGTGCAACCACTTTCCTCATTTGTAATTTCCTCTTGTAAAATTATGACTTTTCTTGTATATTTGAGACTTTATTATAAAATTGTAGATTATTTTATAGCTAATTTTTGTCAATTTTTTTTAAAATAACATTACAATTTTTTTTAAATAAATTTGAAACAGATTGTGGTAAAAAAAAAAAAAACAAAAAAAACTTTTTTCCTTATATATTTTACACTTTTAACCATAATTTTGTAGAGCCAGAACAGAACAATAATTTAACTCTGACTTCAA
The DNA here is from genome assembly GCA_020510985.1 of Pholidichthys leucotaenia. Classification (NCBI taxonomy): domain Eukaryota; kingdom Metazoa; phylum Chordata; class Actinopteri; order Cichliformes; family Pholidichthyidae; genus Pholidichthys; species Pholidichthys leucotaenia. The sequence continues at coordinate 108,075,911 of CM035849.1, read as the reverse complement.
AGGAAAAAAAAAAAAATTTTATTAAATAAATTTACTTAAATTACCAAAGATGCAGTTATTTCTGTTATAATATTTCTATACATTAATAGTTTTTTAGAACTCTCCTCACTAACTAGACAGCAGGAAAAACCTCCCTTATTTTGAAATCCAAATGTCGGCACATTTAGTTTGTCTGAAGGCTGTTGACGGATTAAAAGTCAGTGACTTTGTGAATTTCAGTCATTTTAACTTGCCAGGTATATGATAATGAACATAAATTAGTTAATATTGTAGCGGCTGATGAAGTAAATCCTCAGCAATTCATCAGTCACTCTTGACTTTCCCTGCATATGAAGCCTGCATATGAAGCCTAACCATACCTGTTTGCTATGTGACTCTTCATTATTGCTCCTTTTACCAGCGGGTTAAAACCACGATAAATGCCTCTACTGCTTATATAGCTCCTCTGCTTTTGTCTACAATTAAAGTACTTTAATAAACTCATGCTTCTCTTGGACAGTGATGCCAGAGAGACTGACTGAAAAGGTCACGCGGGAGGCGTGCTTCCGAACTCCGACATGTTGTCATGCGTGTTGTTCGTGTGTGCACTTGCAGAGCGTCATTCCTTAATTTATTTTTCTTAAATTTATATTTCCTTAGTGTGGTGGCATAGTTTCAGGGGTGGCGACCCGCCACGTGGAAATGCTACCAGCGGAAACCCTGCTGTGTGTAGTGGATCTACTTTTGATTAATTCCATCTATCCATCCATCCATTTTCTACTGCTTTTCCAGAGGTCCGGGTCACGGAGGCAGCAGCTCAAGCAGAGAAAGCCCAGACTTCCCTCTCCCCAGCCACCTGCTCCAACTCTTCAGAGAGGATACCAAGACGTTCCCAGGCCAGCTGGGAGACGTAGTCTCTCCAGTGTGTCCTGGGTTTGCCCCAGGGCCCCCGAGCACATGCGATGTGCAAAGTGAAATACCTCATCCTTCTGGGGTATGTCAGAGAGCTACAACAAGAATGGCTGGCCAGTTCAGATGTGCGATCTTTAAGATTCACCCACCCTTCAAATCAGCACGGTGGGGAAATGGACCCGAGAAAGGAAAAACTGACATGATTCTTTATGTTCATTCTTCATTTCAGCTCTTCTAGTTTTTGTATTTTTTTGAATGTTTTGGCGTAGTTCTGGCACTTGCTGGTATTCGTGATTGTGCCAACAGACTGGATAAATGGAGGCTTCTCACCACACGGTGACAGACGACATCCAAGCACGGTGTTGTGGTATACGTCTGCTCTAAGGTAAATTTGATTATGTCCAACATATTTGAACAAAATGCAGCCGACTTTATTGCAATGGAGAAGTGCTGGTCTGAATGCGCACCGCATCATTATGAGTACAGGCAACGAGAAGTCATAAATCATGACTCTCTTTGTTTGGTAGCAGCAAAGTCCCAGAAAATCCCCATGAGTGCCTGGTATCACTGGGAAGCTTAGAAATTGTACCTTCTAAAAATACCCATGTTTTTGTGGAAGACATAACTCCCGACCAATCGAACGCGAGTTTTCAACCTAGCTAACATATAAACAAATAGTCTTTTTCTGGGTCAGTTTTCACACACTTCCTACAAATTAAATATCATTTTGAAGGTCTTTCAATACAGAATATGGAAATAACTAACTAACTAACTAACCTGCACTTATATAGCGCTTTTCTAGTCACAAAGACCACTTAAAGCGCTTTCTTTAATACTAACCCTCTATTCTAAGGGCCTATAGGAAACAGATATCAAGGGACAATTTAGAACAGCCAATTAACCTAACATGCATGTTTTTGGCATGTGGGAGGAAACCGGAGAAATCCCGGAGTAAACCCACGCAACACGGGGAGAACATGCAAACTCCACACAGATCACTGTTGGTCGGGGGCTGGGATCGAACCCACGATCCCACGATCCCCACAATCCCCCGGCCAAGGGTAAGCTGTGCTGCCGCAGTGCTAACCACTGCGCCACCGTGCCTTTACATCAGTTTTGAAAATGTCCTCAAAGTGACTCATTTTGCCAGCACAGGTCATTTGTTTACAGCGTTAGCATCTTAGCAGCGGCACTAATGGAGTTACTATCTACAAGGCCACTTTTTAAGGTCATCTTCCCATCCCTCGATAGTCGTAGAAAGTGGTATGATTATATTACTGTTTTGAGGTGCAAGAGGCCATGTTCCCGCATTTCTGATGCCGAAGTCATTGTTTTTGAACAAGGAAAAGTGTCCTGTTTCAGTGACAACCATACATTCTAAACTAGTACCGGAAGTTGCTATCATAATTCACGCAAGGCACCATGGAACCTAGGAATAAGGTGGATAACCAATATAAATTTTTTATCTTTTTTAGTTATATTAGGAAAAAAAACTTTCATGTTCTAATTTACTGAGATGCACTGGTAGACTGCTTTAACAGGAAAATTAATTGTGAGCTGCTTCAACTGTTGCATGCTAAACATTATCACAGTACCCCGGCAATCCAGGCAAACCCATTACGATCTGGGCTCCCTCTGTTTTGTAACCTCAGTGGGAACTTAAGGCCGGTCTACTTTTACGTCTAGCGGCAGCAGGGATGGGTTTTTGTGCTTGTGTAGTCTTTTTACTTGCTGCAGTCCATTTCTCTGCCCTGTTAATTTGAAGTAGGTGGCGGGTGGACAATGGAACTTGTGATTCTCCAGCGCAACCTGGAAGGGCAAGTTTTGTTCACTCTGCACAGCGCATGTGCTCTGGGGTCTTAGTGTCTTCTGCTTTTTCAGTTGAAATGTAACAGTGGGTGACTGCATGCACCCCTGCCTGGGCAGCAATGCCACTACATTTCATAGGCTCCCATTGAAAAGGACTGCTGATTTATCAATTAACTGACAACTAATGCAACTTAGTTGACTAAATTCTTATCGACAATTAATCTAAAGTCAATTAATCATTAACATCCCTGTCTAGAACGATCATCAATATATGTGTTATGGACACTAAAAGCTGTGGAGGAATTTTGGCTCACTCATCTTAGCAGAATTGTTGTAATTCAGCCACATTGGAGGGTTTTCGAGCATGAACCGCCTTTTTAAGGCCATGCCACAGCATTTCAATTGGATTCAGGTCAGGACTTCGACTAGGCCACTCCAAAGTCTTCATTTTGTTTTTCTTAAGCCATTCAGAGGTGGGCTTGCTGGTGTGTTTTGGATCATTGTCCTGCTGCAGAACCCAAGTGTGCTTCAACTTGAGGTCAAGAACAGATGGCTGGACATTCTCCTTCAGGATTTTTTGGTAGACAGCAGAATTCATGGTTCCATTTACCACAAGTCTTCAGGTCCTGAAGCAGCAAAACAGCCCCAGATCATTACACTACCACCACCATATTTTACTGTTGGTATGATGTTCCTTTTCTGAAATGCTGTGTTACTTTTACGCTGGATGTAATGGGATGGACACCTTCCAAGAGTGTTCAACTTTTGTCTCATCAGTCCACAGAGTATTTTTCCAAAAGTCTTGGGGATCATCAAGATGTTTTCTGGCAAAACTGAGATTAGCCTTTACGTTCTTTTTGCTCAGCAGTGGTTTTCGTCTTGAAACTCTGCCATGCAGACCATTTTTGCCCAGTCTCTTTCTCATGGTGGAGTCATGAACACTGACCTTAAACCAAGGCAAGTGAGGCCTGCAGTTCTTTGGATGTTGTTGTGGGGTCTATTGGGACCTCTTGGATGAGTTGTCGCTGCACTCTTGGGGTAATTTTGGTCAGCCGGCCACTCCTGGGAAGGTTCATCACTGTTCCATGTTTTTGCCATTTGTGGATAATGGCTCTCACTGTGGTTTGCTGGAGTCCCAAAGCTTTAGAAATGGCTTTATAACCTTCTCCAGACTGATAGATCTCAATCACTTTGTTTCTCAATTGTTCCTAAACTTTTTTGAATCGCAGCATGATGTCTAGCTTTTGAGGATCTTTTGGTTTACTTCACTTTGTTAGGCAGGTCCTATTTAAGTGATTTCTTGATTGAGAACAGAAGTGGCAGTAATCACACCTGGGTGTGGCTAGAGAAATTGAACTCAGCTTTCCAAAGATGTGATAAACCTCAGTTAATTTATGTTTTAATGAGGGGGGGGATCACTTTTTCACACAGGGCCACGTAGGTTTGGATTTTTTTTACCCTCAATAATAAACACCTTCATTTAAAAACTGCATTTTTTGTTTACTTGTGTTATTGCTAATATTTAAATTTGTCTGATGATCTGAAACATTTAAGTGTGACAAACATACAAAAAAATGAGTAATCAGGAAGGGGGCAAACACTTTTTCACACCACTGTACATATGTGTTTTTATATTTATATTTTCTATGCCAGTGTGCACAGTAGCTGGGTACAGCACCCACAATTTTGGTTGTACTTGCAACTGTACAATGACAATAAAGCCTATTTTATTCTATTGCCGGTTGCTGCTCTTGATCACCCCCTCTTGTTGTGTAATGGAAAGGGAACGCTGCATATACAGTACACTCACAATAAAATGAACCAAAATGTTGTTCAATATTTGATAATACTTAAATTTATTAAACAATGCTGATAACAAAACCTCATTTGTCATTTTGTTGCATATAAAAAATAAGCTGCATTGTTCAATATGTGTTTTGTTAGTCAACTGTTAATTAATAACGAATGCCCAGCCCCTGAATTTATCAACCTCACTAAGACTCAATTCGACTTCCCTGATGAAAAAAAAAAAAAAAAAATACACGTCACTTTATCAAAGGCTCATGCCTTTCAGAAATGTTACTTTCTGCACTGAACAAAAAATGATAGGAGCTACAAGAGTTGCAGCACATTACAGCACTAGCGTCGTACATTTCTAGACAAGTCTGAGACAGTCGTGCTTAATTTAGTCCACAGGAATACAAACCCACAGATGCTGACTCATTCTTTTTTTACATAACACACGTACGATCGATTTGTAAAACATTCAGCGCAGAACAACTCTGTGTAACAAATGTATGGAAAAAATATCCTGAGACTCCTCCAAAATTTGAAACTTTTAATTTTTTGTATTTTTTATAAAGCTGGAAAATAGAAAATGAAGTGCAATGGCGTTCTTATGAATGTTGTGGTCTGGTAAAATATTTGTTAAGGTATGCATTTTTCTGATCAGCTGAATGATACAAAAAGTGACAACACAACTCTCTTCGATATTAGATTAGCACTGCACAAAACTGGAAAACTTGAAAACTTCAAACAAAAGAAACACAAAGGGAATGAAAAGTAACGCACCTGAAATCCTCCCTGTAAGTGTAAGAGTCCTCCTTTTTCAGCAGCTCACACCTGATGAGGTTGTCGCGCAGGCCAAACTGTGGCATGGCCAGAATGTGAGCTTTGTTAGATAGGGTGTGGCTGGAGGAGCGCACCAGGTCATCACGCTCTTCTCGGCTGGAGAGGGCCGGACTGCGAACCAGAGCACAGGAGTTAGAGAGGAGCAGCGAGATGTCTAACTGACAGGCTGGTTCCATTTTTAGCAAGCCAAACATAATGGAGCAAGAGTGAAACTAACAGTCAAAGTGGTCAGGGTTGTTCTGGGTGCAACCACACGTGCATAATAATATACTTCTCATAAGTCTGACATAAAACTACAGCAGAGGAAGGGATGTTACTGTTTTCTGGCGCACACACCACACAAACAGCAGGAACGTCAGCGATACAGAGCTATTTTGAAGCTGTCGATACAGAATGAAGCTGAGATGAGAAGGAATGGGATACGGCTGGAGCCTGCAATCTTCCAGGAATATGCTGAAACCCAACTCCTTTACTGTAAAGTTAGCATAAAAGTCTGCAGACACATGACCTTCAAAGTTGATTTCTTGCCTGCATTAGCCGTGCTTACCAATGTAATGCAGACTTGAATATTCCACCCATGTGAGGTACAGTTAGGGCTGGGCGATTTGGTGCCCCCCCCCCCCCCAAAAAAAAAAAAAAAAAAATCCCAGATTTTTTTCATGCCACACCCAATTCGATTCAAGGTATGTCATTACACACACACACACTACAAAAGACTAGGATAATCACCATTCTGGAATTATTCTATTACCACATAACCATGGCAACTACGATCAAAACCATGGTGACTGATTTTAATACTCTTTTTTTTTTGAAGAATGACACACATGAGAAAACTGCAGAGGGAAAACACTGCAAAACTGGTTAATGAGCTGACAATGTGTTAATGCACTTACATGTTAAATACAACCTCCCTGAACTCAGGCACAATTCAGATGCAATTCTGCAGTGCCGTTACATTATACTCACCGATGGCGTTGTGCAACGTGTATCCAAAGCACTGCAGACTGGGCCATTCATTCACATGCCGAGCTTTCATCACATTACACAAGTGCATCCTTTAATCTCTGGGCAATCGTTTCGCCAGTGTGGTTACGTGGGAAGTACGCAGTCTGTAAGCAGACACCTTTCACAGCCCAGTCATCAGTTCATAAAATTTGCCGTTAAAACTCTTGTTGGGCTGCATGGTGCTGGTGGAACATAGATGTGCTGTAGTGCAGCAGAAAGACGCATTCTCCAGCTGCTTCGTGACTTTCTCACGGGCAGTGTTGTACAAATGGGGCAGGGCAGCAAAAAAAAAACTTCAGCAAAATATTTTCGGCTCGGTAGTTCGTAAAGGGGGGTCTTATCATTTTCAGTCTGCGCTTGAACCCAGTCTTTTCCACGGTGTATAGTGGCACCATGCCTTTGGCAACATAAAATGCCATCACATCGGTAATGTGTCTCCACTTGGGCGACTTCTTATCATATGGAGTGCTGCGTGAAAATGAAGCCGCTAGCGTTACCTGCTTCATGGCTGGTGTTTTGAGGCCATTTTCTCATCCAGCAGTAGTTAACAGTGCAGCACATTCTTCCCACTTGGCTGAGTGCTTCCTTTTAAGATGCTGAAAGAGGTTTGTTGTGGCACTGCCTTTAGTTGCCACAGCCTTCAAACAGACATTACAGCGGGGAACTCTTTGATTGTCATTGGAAACTCTGAATCAATTCCAGATGACAAAAGTAACGCTTTTTTTTTGGGGGGGGGGGGGAGGTCCTCCCTTTTCTCCATGGGTGCCGCCATGTTTCGCCATGTGGGTTTGTGTTGGACAGGAATGGGGGTGGGGGAGTGGTGTAGTGCTGGAGACTATCGTATCTGCTTTAATGAAAATGTGGGAAATAATGAAAATAAAAAAATACATTTTTTTTAATTGATTGGGTTGATTTTCATTTTAAAAATTGGCCAAACAAAAGTATTCGAATGACGATTTAAAATCAATTTATTGCCCAGATCTGGGTACAGCACACGTAAGACTGCAACTGTCAAACAGTCTTTAACCTCTCAGCTGTCCTGTAACAACATCTGTGTTCTTACCGACTGTGTGAAAGTTAGAAAAGATCAGCTAATGGCGTTGTGGAACTGAATGACAACACCTAGTGGGTGTCATGCATTCGGCCTCATGCGGCACCCGCCTTGCCTTGAGTATCTTCAGCAGTGAGAACATATCTGAAACAGACTACTACAGTCATGTGAAAAAATTAGGACACCCTGCGTAAGCCTGTGTGTGTGTGGTTGTTTTTTTTTTTTTTTTTTTTTTTTTTTTACATATTTGGACATATGGATATTTAATCTCAATGTTAAAAATACTGGGAGATTCATGTAACACAACTAAACAATTAAAAATGAATTAAAGACTTTTCAAATTTTCTGTAAAATGTAATTCTAAACAAACAGTGAGGAATAAATTAGGACACCCCCACATTCATTCCCACTTAAAATGGCTAAAATAAACGTTAAAAAAAATGCAAATAAAAGCAAAAACAAGGTTAGACATAGATATGTGAACATTTCTTAATAAAGAACTGAATATTTAAAGCGGTGTCCAAATTTTTTTGACATGACTGTATATTTGCCGTTTGGTACATGTGACAGAAGGCAAGGTTCCACGGATTATTTCTAAATCGGGGTTCTACTCACTAACTACTAACTAACCTGCACTTCTATAGCGCTTTTCAAGTCCCAAAGACCACTCAAAGCGCTTTCACTAGTACTAACCCTCTATTCTAAGGGCCTATAGGAAACAGATATCCAGGGACAATTTAGAACAGCCAATTAACCTAACAGGCGTGTCTTTGGATTGTGGGAGGAAACCGGAGCCCCCGGAGTAAACCCACGCAGCACAGGGAGAACATGCAAACTCCACACAGAAAGGTTCCAACCCCTGCCAGCCTGGGGATTCGAACCAGGAACCTTCTAGCTGTAAGGCAACAGTGTTAACCACTGCACCACCGTGCTGCTCTTACTGGAGTTACAAATATGCCCCTTTATCATGGTGGAGGGGTTTGTGTGCCCAAATGATCACAGGAGCTATAACGTCGGGGGCAACTTGCCCCTGGTAGGGTGTCCCGAAGACAAATCGGTTTTGGGTGCAGGGCCAGACCAAGAGCAGTCTGGTGGATCCCCATGAAGAAGTTACAACAAGGACCCAATGTACCCCACCTGGCATGAGGTTACCAGGACACCACCCTGGAGGGGAGAGGTTCGATGGCACGGACGTGGTAACCAGGTTCTTATCAGCTTTTCTGCTTGGACTACTGCCCTTGCGACTCAGAACTCTGGATAAGCGGTAGAGGACGGATGGATGGATGGATTTAATCTTTTATCTTCATTTGCACTACAGGTAGCACTGCTGTACATACTAGACTGGTGGTGTTGTTTTTCATCCTTCATCCTTCTTTCCTACATATTGTGCACACCACTAAGAGAGAGAGAAAGGGCATGTCAATTCTCCTGTATGTCCTGTACGTACAGAAGCACTGACAAATAAAAATCCTTGAATGGATGGAGTTACAACGGCCAACAAAACTGCTAAGTGACTTTCGATGGCGGAATATTTTCAAACATTTAAGACCACTTTGTAAAAACAGTTTTGCTTTGGGGAATTCCCAGTGTAATTTATTACAGGCCTCACCTGTCTGGGGTGGCAGGCCCTTTAGACTTCTGTGCGCTGCCGTTAGAATTTTTCTCTAAAGTTCCCTTTTTGTCTGATGATTTCTCTGTTTGGGAAGACCAGGAGAGACAAAACACATCAGAAATGCAAACTGGATGAATATAGCCCATTAGCAGACCAAGCAACAAAAAAAAAGTAGAAACATAAACGATCACAGTCTGCCTGGAAATGCAAATCAGTAGCTTGACAGATTCTGAGTGACGTTTCTAATGATACAGCTTTAGCAGCCTAAAACAACTCATTCAAGAAAGAAATGGCCCAAATATCTCAACAGCTGACCAAAACTTGAAGGCAATTATTGCAAAAATTAAACCAAACAAATATATCATAACAAAAATGCCATGTCAGGGCTCCGCTGGTGCAGTCGACTGACTGTCGTCTCTCGGACTTGCTTACAGTCACTGCATTCCAAGTAGCTGCATTTAATGGCTGAGTGTGAAGTATGAGACAGCATGGCCCCTGTCTACCGCAACTTGGCAGGATCACAGCTGGCTCCCCTAAAAGGGAAAGCCAGCTTTAGTGAGGATGAAATTAAACTCTGCAAAGTTGCAGCAGAATAATGGTCAAAAAGATGATATAGTTTAGACTGCGTTTTCCTCAGCATATTTTTGGTGAAGGTTCATGCTCTGGAATGCATTCGTCTTGTCAACATTGGGCACAAACACATGATCCACACACGACATAAACACCACCAGGACTACCACTAAAATAGCAAAGAAAGTTATAAATGGGTGTAGAATTGACACAATTAAAAGTAAATTAATACCAATTAATTGGGGGGGGGGTTTACATAAAAACATACTTTTTTTGCCCTGATAACATTTTAGGACTCTTGCATCAAGCCCTGAAAATGGCAGAGAAGATCTAAACACAGGTTGTTCAAAAAAAAAAAAAAAAAAAAAAAAAGCAATAAAACCCCAAATTCTAAATTAATAAATCAAGTTTATAATACAGTCACATACGAATCAAAGACTTTTAATTAAAAACAAAGCCTATGTTGCTTCAGTTAACAGGAAAAAGAGCATTTTTTGAGCAAGAGAGCTTTCAGCTAACTGTGAAATGACTTTAAATGAATGTGTTGAAAGAAGGCTACAGCTGAGAAAACACAAGCGAGATGGCGTTTACACACAAAACTGATGTCGGATCAAGCATCAATCTTTACAGAAGGAGGGCAGCTTTTAATGAGAACAACCTAGGATGGGCACGTACCCCACTTCTGTTCTGGTGTAGGTTTTCCTCACCAAGACACTAACCCTGTCCTGACCAAGCACACTCTTGCAAAAGTAATTTGAACTTTTAAGAGTTCTTGGTTAAAAAAGAAAGAAAGAAAAGAAAAACACATAATAAGGCATGCATCACGTACAGACATCTAAGCAATCATTTGAAAACGCTACTACCACATAAGCATTTAATCTTACGCCATAAAACACCTGAAGGAACCTGCACTTTTTTCTTCTGCTAGCTGTTAAAAGCGGATTGCATGCTGCAGGAGACACAGCAACTCTTGCAATTAGCACATTTTGCAGCTTTTGGGTCGAGCTTAACCGCAAGAGTTTTCTACCAGTAAAGCTAATCCTCAGCCAGTGCTGCAACAGTCGTTGCACTAATGCATGAGAAGCTGTCCGTGCTGCGTGTGAGGTGCTCACACCGAACATTACTGCACATACTTCAGCACGTCTAACCAGATCCACTCCACCACTGCAAGACTGCATGGGTGTCTGCAAACTTCAACGCGCGGCACCTCTGCAGCTCATCTTACCAGAGGCGTCGAGTCCTCCAACCGCAGCTCACAAGCAAGCGGCTTTACAGCAGTACGAAGTCCGCGCACAGCTCAAAATCCCACGCTATAAATGGGATTAAACAAATACAAATATAATGATTTTCGCCATTGATCTCCGTTTTTTTCACCGCTGTAGACTTAATAAGAAGGCTAGAGTCTGGCGCTGGATGAAACACGAGTGTCTCTGTACAAGAACAAAGAAGCCACTCGATCACCTTGATCCAGACAGGGAGGCGGCGGAAGAAAGTTTACACTGAAGTGATTTGAAGAGTGAAGCGAAGAGGATGAGCTGTAGGAAGGAAGGGTTCAGCTATATACGCCATGAAAAAAAAAAGGATCAGCGCAAATGACTCAAGAATCGCAGTAACAACCATGCCTCAAATGTGCGTTTTGTTCCACCAGCCACAACAGGTGTCACTTTTCTGTCACCTAGCGACCACCCATACCGCCGACATTATTGATCAGTCATAGTGTTGCCTGCATTAGGCTTTATGCGGCAAATAACACTGACGCAGAAACTGGCAATGTAACAACACGATTCGTGGACTGATAAGCATTTCATCTGACAAAGCCAGGGGAGCCATGTTAAGCTAATCAGGCTATAGTTGGCCCTCTCTGAAACAAGCTAGCATTAGCTTGCAAGCCAGCCAATGTCAGTCAATTCCTACTTCTGGAAATGCAATAGACGAAGCCAGAAATAATGTCCATACCAGAGTCCCTCATCGTCTCTCGGTACCGTCCCCACACATTCTGTGCCAAAGATCAACACCAGTCAGACCTCCCCATACAACCGCTGTGTTGTAGGAGGAGTTTAGCCACTGCAGTGACACGGTCAACCCAGCCGCGGCTTTAAAGTATCATGCGCGTCTATTCTAGACATTACGATAGCGGCAAGTCACGAACTCTTGTACCTCTTTTTTTTTAATTCAAAGTACTTTATTAAAAAATTTCAATGTACAAATAAGTTTTGTCATTAACAAAAATTACAAACCAACAGGGCACAGTGCAAAAAAATTGAACAAAAGAGCAAACAAACAAACAAAAAAAACAACATTCAACAAGAGAAAAGGGGGAAAAAAGAGAAAAAAAATCAGACAAAAACAACAAAGGAAGACAATAGGTATCTCTATAAATAAATAATATAGGCCTTTTTAAACTAAACCAAACATTTCAAATGTTGCATGTAACTTAAAAGCGTGTATATTTTTAACAAGTTTTAGTGATGTACAAAATAAAGAGAAGTCATTTTGCCAGTGGTTTATCTGGGGTTTAGTAAAAAAAAAAAATCAGCATTTATGAATAAAATGTTTACTAATTAAAATCAAATTGTTCATCATTAATTCTAATTTCTTGTTTTCACAATTTAATCCAAACAATATAGTGGTGTCTGCTAAGGGAGAAATAGCAATGTTCTTGGAATGAAGCCAACCTTGCACATCGCCCCAAAAACCACTTACAACCTCACATAAAAAAATACATGTTCCAAACTCTCAGTGTGGATATTGAACGCTTGTAACTGTATGTAAGCAGTTTGTCTATCAGGTTTTTTTTTTTTAATTTCCTCTTGTTTAAACCATAATAAAATCATTTCCTTGGTTTGTCACTACATAATCTCAATGGGTTGTAGTTCAGAGTGATGAGTACTATGAGTATGGTGCATTTTGAAATAACTTTACTGTCAAAATTATTAGTAAATTACAGACAAAGTCCATAAAATCTGTACTGAGTGGTTAATTTCTTCACATTTGGAGCCTCACAAAATCATTTCCTTTAGAGGTCACAGAATAATTTCAATGTACTAGTTTTCAGACTGACCTACACTATGAGTGTGATGCATTTTCAAAAAAATTTACTGTCAAAATTATTAATAAATTAAACCCAAAATACATGAAATGATCAATAACAATTGGCATATTTCTTAAACTTTGAACCCTCATAAAATAATTTACTTTAGAGGTCACAGAATAATTCCAATCAATTAGTGTTCAGCGTGATGTGTACTACTATTCTGATGCATTTTCAAAAAAAAAAAAAATTACTGTCAAAATTATGAAAAAATGAAAGCCAAAATCCATTAAATGATTTACACCGACTGGCTCATTTCTTAAATTTTGACCCCTCATAAAATCCTTTCCTTCAGAGGTCACAGAATAATTCCAATAGATTAGTGTTCAGACTGACCTACACTATGAGTCTGAGGCATTTTCAAAAAAAAAATTACTGTCAAAATTATGACAAAAATGAAAGCCAAAATCCATGAAATGATCATTACCAATTGGCTCATTTCTGAAGTTTTGAACCCTTATAAAATCATTTCCTTTAGAGGTCACAAAATAATTCCAATGGATTAGTGTTCAGACTCACCTACACTATCAGTCAGATGCATTGTCAAAAAAATTTACTGTCAAAATTATGAAAAAATGAAATCAAAAATCCATGAAATGATCTATGCAGATTGGCTCATTCACATCACTCTGAACACTAATCCATTGAAATTATTCTGTGACCTCGAAAGGAAATGATTTTGTGAGGATCCAAATGTGAGGAAATTAACCACTCAGTACAGATTTTATGGGCTTTGTCTGTAATTTACTAATAATTTTGACAGTAAAGTTATTTCAAAATGCACCACACTCATAGTACTCATCACCCTGAACAACAACCCATTGAGATCATGCAGTGACCCACTAAGAAAACGATTTTATTACGGTTTAAACAAGCTAAAATTAAAAAAAACAAACAAAACCTGATAGATGAACTGCTTACATACAGTTACAAGCGTTCAATATCCACACTGAGAGTTTGGAACATGTATTTTTTTATGTGAGGTTGTAAGTGGTTTTTGGGGCGATGTGCAAGGTTGGCTTCATTCCAAGAACATTGTTATTTCTCCCTTAGCAGACACCACTATATTGTTTGGATTAAATTGTGAAAACAAGAAATTAGAATTAATGATAAACAATTTGATTTTAATTAGTAAACATTTTATTCATAAATGTTGATTTTTTTAAAAAACTAAACCCCAGATAAACCACTGGCAAAATGACTTCTTTTTATTTTGTTCATCACTAAAACTTGTTAAAAATATACACGCTTTTAAGTTACATGCAACATTTGAAATGTTTGGTTTAGTTTAATAAGGCCTATATTATTTATTTATAGAGATACTGATTGTCTTCCTTTGTTATTTTTGTCTGATTTTTTTCTTTTTTCCTCATTTCTCTTGTTGAATGTTGTTTGCTCATTTCTTCATTTCTTTTCTTTTTTTTTTGCACTGTGCCCTGTTGGTTTGTAATTTTTGTTAATGATAAAACTTATTTGTACTTTGAAAATTGTTAATAAAGCACTTTGAATTAAAAAAAAAAAGCTCCAAGCGTTCGTTTTTGCCTCTACCGTATTGTCTAGAATAGACGCGCATGATACGTTAAAGCCGCGGCTGGCTTGACGGCCACTTGACTGCAGTAGTTTACCCTGCTGCTGCAAAGGGGAGGACGGTGCAGGACAGGGGCGGGACGCTGCACCGCTGGTTATTCTGCACCAGACTATACAATACAACCCGAAAATCTTCACTATAGAACATCCCTGCATTGATTTATGCTAATTTGATCGATTGTAGCGATTGACCTCAGTTTTATGCAGAGTAAATTTAAGTTCAATGTCAAGCAGTGTAGAATTACAATTTGTCGAAATTTTATTATGAAGGGTGAAACCGGAAGTGGCGATCACGTGTTTGGCTATGCGCCCTTTCCGGTTCGGGGTAGTTGTGTTTGTTATTTTCTGGGTGTCTTAAGAGTAAACTAGAAGATTCAAGGCAGGACGTAATATTTGAAATAGCACAGACATTCTACAGAGTTGAGAGGGCAGGAGTCACAGTTCAGGCATTATGGGTTCCAGCATACATACGAGTATGCAGATAGGTTTGCAAAAGGAGCAACATTAAAGACAGAAATAAGCATGGTAGTCAAGTATAGTAAGGCTGACATCAAAACATAGTAAAGTCAGAAATGAAAATGAAATGGCAGGAAGCGTGGGACTGAGGGAACAAGGGCCATCATTTATATAATATTCAGAATCAGAATGAGATTTATTGCCATTGTTCATGTAGTACACAAACTAGGAATTTGTCTCGGTGCAATGCTGCAACATTAAACATGGAGTAGCATTAAAGATAAAAATAAAAAACTATGCATGCAATAAAAGGTAGAATATGAACAAGTAATACTAATCTATGCAATTTTTAAATATATTAACAAGCAGCAGATATTGTGGAGTTCCACATAGTGCAGTCGGTAGTGCAAAAAGAAAACAGTGATAACTGTCATGAGTCCGGTTGAGCTGCTGTACGTAATGCACGAGAGTCTAATAAAGTTAGAGAGTATAATAAAATTCAAAACAAAGTTGGAGAAATGCAGTAATGTAATAGAAGCAGAAAGGAAGAAATCATAATTTCAAGAATGAGGTCTGGGCATACAGGCCTAAACAGTAGGTTACATTATTTGTATTAATGAAACACACTACAGGAAAGTGATTATTGTGCGTTGCTAGAAACAGTAGAGCACACAGTGTTCCAGGTACATACCAGTGGCAGACCGTGTATTTTACAACTAGGCCTCCAGTGGTGATCTACCCGATATACAGTAAGTGCCATTCATACCAAGCACCATAAAAATAACCTATATAATAGGGCCATCCACACAAAGCACGTTAAAGATAACTTTAACTATAAAATTATAGTTTGAAGCATGCTGGTGTACAGCGTTGTTCGTCAAGCTCCTCTGAAAATTAGTTTTCAGCATGCTGAAAATTTTCAGACATATCCAGCATATGGCTGATATGTCCCAGATTCGCGGAGGAAAGGTTGCAGGGAAGTTATGCGTTTGTTCACACACGTTACTTGTCAGCAACTCATAGTTACTCAAAAGTCGAAGTACGTCGAGATTAATGTCTAGTGTACCCAAAAGTTATTTCTAACATGAGTAACACTCTTTGAACCTATATGTAACTTACTGAACAGGTTTCTACCTTACAGCTACCATATAATGGCATATTTGCAGCGTTGGTTCACAGGAAAAACCCATACAGAGCTCTGCTGCTGCCTGCAGCACATACAGAGTACACACACACACACACACACACACACACACACACACACACACACACACACACACAGAGCACTAAGCACATGTACTTGTTTGTATAATGGGACCTGTCAGGATGTATCTGAGCACTTTCAAGCTACAAGATTTAAAAACCAAATGGCTGTTTAGCCCTCCCCCATGTTTTTTTCCATTTGACTGAAGTCTGTACCATCAGCTGTCCAGTGTTGTTCTGATACAGTAGATATGCCAAAATGTCAGAACACCGGAGGAGGAGGATCCAATCAGCTGACTGCCTGAAGCGCAGAGCACAGCTCTGGCTTGGCTGCACCTCCTAGCAAAAGCACACTCCATGCATTATCTTGTTTTTTACACTTTATTGAAAATAAACTTTTTTATCGCCATCAGTTTGCGTGCCTTTGAGCAAGGTTGTGACAACTGTCATGTGACAGGCGTGACTGACCTGACAGATTTCACAGCTCTGCCAGGTTAGTCACGCCCCCCCCCCCCCCCCCCCCCCCCCCGGCATGGTCTTTTTAGGGGAGAATCATCTGGGTTGAACAGAGATGATCTCTCGCACACCTAGGATTTATGGATCAGGAGGCTACAGCAGTTTAGCATGACTGCGCTATGCAGAAATTATAAGCTATGCAGAAGTTAGATTATTGTTGCGCATAAGATAAGATAAGATAAGATAAGATAAGCCTTTATTAGTCCCACAACGGGGAAATTCCAGGATTGCAACAGCACAGGGATAGCAACACTCAGAGCAACAATCAGAAGGCAAGAAAAAAAACAAGCAAGCAAGAGCAGCTAATAAACATATGTACGTATTACTATAAAATATATATATATACACACACACACAGACACACAGTGCAGAGCATTGTAGCTGGATGGAATAAATATATGAATATATGAACACACAGTGCAGAGCATTGTAGCTAGATGGAATAAATATGTAAGCTGTGAATGTTGGCGACACACTAATCATTAGTTGGTTTAAGTTACTTATAAGTTATGGAAATATTCTATATAAGTTACTAATACGTTATGTACTGTGTATGTCCACGTTGTTATGGACACGTGATGCATATGGCCAAAAGTGAAAATTTCGGCGTATCCCAGTGTTTTAGACCAATTTTTATATGTTTGGCAAACACTGCTTAAATCACCATGGTGTGACAGTAGACAGCTGAAGTTTGCAAACCCTGTCTGGCTCCAAGTATCTACTCAATCATTGCAAACAACAGGCATTCCCAGCAAGATAATTTGCAGCACTCCTCAGAGGCTGTAATCCAAGGATACCACTCGATGGAAGTGACAGACAAATCCTTTCCCCGGCTGAGACAGGTCTGCTAGCTTCGGGGTTGGCCGACCTCTCTTCATAATGACCAGCTTTTCTTGAGAAATCCATCTGGAAAACTGATTTTTTAAAAATATCAGCAACCAAATCATTTTCCTCTCCCCTGTCAGCCATTGTGGGTGGAAAAAGCTATTATATTTAAACAGATACAGTATATTGTAGCTGCTTAAGCAAGACCTTGCACTGGTGTTTTGCTAGCTAGGATCCTCTGCAGTGTGGGTGGAGGAATCTAACCATCCAATCAAAAGATGTGAAAATGCAGACATTCTCAAATGCCTTCTATATGTACCCCTGGACGTACAGAAGACATCTGATTGATTAAAGCAACAGGATAAGTTTAATAGTTAATTTAACCTACAGAGCTGCACTGTCAATTCTTGAAGGCCCAAGGCAGATTTGCTTGGCCCTGACAACACAGATGGCTGAAATGTGATTGGACAAAAAAACTCTAACATGGGTTACAGTGTAACCCATGTTAGAGTTCCAGTAGTGAACGGTTCCAGTAGTGTAATGGTTACAGTGCTTCCAGTAGTGTAACCATTACACTACTGGAAGGAGTGCAACCAAGAGAAAAGCTACAAAAAGAAGACAATAGACTATTGGGAATAATTTAATACATCCTCATGGAACAAATATAAGAATGTAGGTTGTAAATGTAATTCTGATACTGTTTAGGCCAGCAGAGAAGACTTTGCTGGCCCTGAGGGCCCACCACTGGTACATACAACACAAATGCTCAAAACAGCACTACAGAGAAATCAAGTTAATCTAAACTTTAGGGATCTATTACAGAAAAATTCAGGGGATGTAGTTTTTAGGGCCATCTTTAGATTTTTGGACAACACAGGATTAGTATGATGTAGTGGGTAGTATAGTGCCTAGTCTGTTCCACACTCCAGTCCAGAAGGTGGCAGAAATGCACCTACAAGCTGTTTGCCATCTGCCATTAAACAGCACAAGAAGTAACAGACCAGTGTTTTTCAACCTTTTTTGAGCCAATGAACCCTTTTTACATTGAAAAAATCTCAAGGAACCCCACCAACCAAAAATGTTACCAAAAAACAAAAAACAAAACTCAAACACTTTGCAGCACAACAACCATAAGATCTCAGTATGGAGCAAAAAAGTTTTATGCTTCTCTCCCATTTCCTCTCATAAAGATGCGAATATGCGGCTTTTCAGGGTTCTGGTCTTTACAAAACTTGCCATTCGCATAACATCAACACGGTCTGCTCGTAAAGTCTTGGCAACGAGTGCCTCAAGATGAACAGTGTGTAACAACAAAATCTGGGTGTCTCTCACATTGCTAATAAAGTCTTTGGTGCACCCAACCATGGCAGCTGCTCCATCAGTGCAGGGCCCAGTTCAGAGTCTGAGGGCCCTATTTTGATGGTCAACAGCGGACTTTTGTGCCAGACTTCCTGCTGTACACCAGTGTTTTTATTAGTTTCTGTAGTATTGTCTTGTTTTTTATGCTTTGCATCATGCCATCTAATTACCAGTAGACAGTGCACCCACTTTGCACTGGGAGGCGGAGAGTCATTTCAAAGAGGTGTGGTGGCACACAATCTGATGCGCATCGGTATTATGGTGGATGTTACGACAATGTGCTTTGGATCAGGTAAAAGGAGGTCTGTCATCAGAAGCGCATTGTTTAATGCTATTTCAGTGGCATGTTTTAAAATTGTGCAGCTCTGGAACTCATGAGAAAACAGCATGTGCTGGGATTTTCTGTTACTTTAATGGAGAGAGTTGTAACAGTCATAATATAATCTCCCAACATTTTATTTACATGATGATACAATAAATTTTTTTTTTATTCCATTCACATTCTCATTTTAATTGCAGAATTACCGTTGGAGTCTATAGATTAGGCATTAATGTATAATTTTTTAGGGGAATGAATGAATAAACAGGGAGCATGTGTGTGGATGCGGTGCATGGGGGGAGGTGTGTCAGTTTGAAGATTTTTATTTCATCCACATTTTTGTTTTCATCAAGGACTTTTTAGACAATAATATGTTTATTTTTAGGGGAATGAAGGAATGAATGAAGTCAGGAGTGGCAGAAAAGTATCTGAGGGTGGTGCAGGACATGTATGAGGGCAGCAAGACAGTGGTGAGGTGTGCTGTGTGAGGAGTGATAGATGGATTCAAGGTGGGGGTGGGATTACATCAGAGATCAGCTCTGAGCCCCTTCTTGTTTGCCATGGTGATGGACAGGCTGACAGATGAGGTCAGGCCGGAGTCTCCATGTACCATGATGTTCACAGATGACACTGTGATCTGTAGTAAGAGTAGGGAGCAGGTGGAAGAGAACCGGGAGAGGTGGAGGTATGCTCTGGAGAGAAAAGGAATAAAAGTCAGTAGAAGCAAGACAGAATACATGAGTGAGAATGACAGGGAGGCAGGTGCAACGGTGAAGATGGAAGGAGTAGAGGTAGTGAAGGTAGATGAGTGTAAATGGCTGGGGTCAACCATTCAAAGTAATGGAAAATTCACAAGAGAGGTGAAGAAGACAGTGCAGGCAGGGTGGAGTGGTCAAGGGCACGTTTATTTATACAGCACATTTACAACAACAGGCACTGGCCAAAATGCTGTACATAAAATAAAAGCATACTAATAGAAAAAAAATAAAAGCAAAAACAATACATTAACGCAATCAGTCAGTAACAAATTAGAATAAATAAAATCCATAGTATCCAGGCTCAACCTGTGTTAAAGGCCAGTGCAAATAAGTGTGTTTTCAGAAAAAGATTTAAAGTGTTCAAGTGACTCAGCTGCTCTAATGTGGAAAGGTAGGGAGTTCTACAATCTGTGACCTGCCACTGAAAATACGGTCTCCTTGAGTTTTTTGCTTACAGCATGGAATGTTTAAAAGCAGCTGAGAGGAAGCCCTCATGGTTCTAACTGGCACGTAAGTGGTGAGAAGCTCAGTGAGGTACGGAGGAGTCAGACCTTTCAAAGATCTAAAAATGAGGCTCAGGGTCTTAAACTGGATCCTGTAGGTGACAGGAGTTGGTGGAGACGAGTGTCAGGGGTGATTTGTGAGAGAAAGATAGCATCTAGAGTGAAAGGGAAGATTTACAAGACAGTAGTAAGACCTGCTCTGGTATACGGTTTGGAGACAGTGGCATTGACAAAAAGACAGGATGTGGAGCTGGAGGTGGCAGAGTTGAAGATGCTAAGACTCCCATTGGGAGTGACTAGGAGAGACAGGATTAGAAATGAGTATATCAGAGGCACAGCTCAGGTTCAGCAGTTTTGAGACAAAGTAAAAAATCCAAGCCTGAGGTGGTCTGAACATGTGCAGAGGAGGGATAGTGGATATACTGGATACAGGATGTTGAAGATGGAGCTGCCAGGCATGCAGAAAAGAGGAAGACGATAGAGAAGATTCATGGATGTAGTGAAAGAGGACATGAAGTGGGTTTGTGTTACAGAGGAAGCTGCAAGGGGTAGGGTGAGATGGAGACAGATGATCCACTGTGGCGACCCCTAAAGGGAGCAGCCAAAAGAAGAAGAAGAAGAAGATGTAATGAATGAAGTAATGAATGAACAGGGTTTTACTATTCATTGTAACTCCCCAGAGAGACAGCAGATGTGTCCACATCTGCCTGTGGCCCCTGGGCTTCCAGCCGGGCTGAGGCCGCCCACACCGCACTCTTATGATCGGGGTTCTCGAGCTGCGGGCGCCCCCACAGTCACTGTTATAGCTCCTGAGAGGGGCCACAGAGAGTGGGCTCGCTTTGTGGTGGGGGTCAACACTGGACGGGATGCCATGCCAGATCTTCTCCCTCCCTCCCACCCGGGAGGGACTGGGTTAGAGAGCCACAAACCTCAGTGGACCCTTGCACGACACGGGGGAGACCCTTGGTCAGCGAAAGCAACAGGAGAGGGAGCCCTCCATCTCCCCACGGGCCAGGACTGTTTTATAAAAATTTGCACAGACATAATCCTCTTTTCTTGAAGTTTCAAACCCATTCATGTCGGTGTGTTGCATCCATGCACACTCCACCATTATCTCTTATCCATTTGTTCTCTCTAAAATAACTAACTGGGCATCAACTGTGATTGATGTCTTCCTTATTCCCAAGCAGCATTACTATTGTGTGCATTTTTGCTCAAACACACACCCTTTGGCCAGTGCAAACCCATCTTAAACATGCCATCATGATCAGAGTTCACTTTAGATAATGCGCCTCTCTGCATTAAAGGGATGGGCAGGAGTGCTTTGGATTGGATTATCCAAAACACACCTCTGAATAGGGCTGTGCGATATGACGATATATATCGGATGATGATATAAAAATGTCTATCGTTTCATAGAATACTCTATCGTTTATATCGTGATCTAAAATGCACATACTCCTGTTTCTTCAGTAAAGCTCCTCACACACTCTACATGTTAGTTCCCTGCCTCTCCCCCACAGTGTGCGCAGCGCACTGAGACGCACTAGGACGCAGAGACGTGACCGCCCGCGGTATCCCGGAGTGCAAGAGGTTAAAAGCCTTGGTTGCACAATGAGCTAATCCCCATGCACTTTAAGCCAGTGTGTCTAACAGTCCTCAAAATTTTTAAAACCTCTTGAATAAATATTTTCAAATTTATGCAGAAAAAGTGCACATTCAGCTTGTTAGTGCACACAGATGAGTCTGTCATCAGTAGGCCAGTGGGCTTTATAACAACAATGAAATGCCCCCCACCCCCCAAAATAGCCTTTTTGAATATACAATTCTGACACTTAACCACTAAACATGAGCAACAATGACTCATGCAACCTTTTATAGATCATTTAGGAGCGGCCACAGTCATATTGTACTATCACCAACTTTTGCATGCATGTCAGCAACAGAACTGCTGTAATGGCATACACAAACATGATAATGTATTAAAATCCACATGAAATTAGCCATCAAGGTCAAGAAAAACAAATGTACACTCATATTCATATCTTAAAAATATGCATGGGTATTTTATATGTTGGCATGAGGGCAATATAATCGTTTTATATGTCGGTGTTGTAATGTTTGGTTGCTTTACAGGAAGCAGGTACTCTGCTTTTAAAACATTTGATTGCATGACTTACATGTGTTTTAATTAAGTTCTTATGTTGTACAGTAGTTAATTGCTGTTTATAACTGCAACTTTTTTATACTTGTTTCTGACCTTTGAAATTTATGTGCATATGCAAGTTGTATTTAGGAAGTGCTAACGTTATTTATAATGTAAATATTTGATGCCAGAAGAACAGTAAATACCACTGAGGGTAAAAAAGAGATCAGTATATTGTAGTTCACACACAGCCTAGACCAGGGTACATGGAAGTTAAATTTTTATACTTTTTAGACCTATTTTTAACACCACCTGATCAAATTTAAGACCTTACACTCATTAATCAGTAATGTACTTGAACTGACATTTCTGCAAACTCTTCATCCAGTAAAGCTTAAGTTAAATTTTCACTTTAAATTCAGCTTGTTTACAATGAATAAGTGCAACTTCTACTTTAGAAAGAGCCATTTCAAGCAAGTTTTGGCATTAAAAAATATGCACTAAACTATATTAAATGAAGGTAAAACAAATGAGTTACAAGAACAAGTTGGCCTTTCACCATTAGCAAAAACAGGGTTTTTTTTTTGTTTTTTTGTTTTTTTTTTTATTTAAGTTTTTGTAAAGGGTATACAGGTCGTTACAGCAATGCAGTGTTTACATTTTCATCACATGTTCCCTTATTTTCTGATATCTGACAACATTGGAAGATTAATTCTTACAACACCCCCTTTTTTTTTTTTTAAAGTGAAAGAAAAAGTGAAATTAAAGAGAAAAAAAAACAAAAAACAAATAACAAAAAACAAACAAACAAACAAACCAGTAAAAAACAAACAAAAAGAAAAAGTAAGTAAATAAAGATAAAAGAGCATCTGAGTAGGTTGGAACAAAGAGCGGAACCATTATTGAAATGGTATTTGTCAAAGATTAGATCTAATGGAAGACACATATGCGGTCCAGGGTTGCCAAAAGTTCATGAACCCATCCATGTCCTGTCTCAGTGCGAATGTCAACTTTTCCATCGAGTAAATGTCTTGAATCACGTTAATCCAATCTTCAGGTGTAGGACAGTCCTTCAACATCCATTTTTTAGTTAGAGCTTTTTTGCTTGCCAATATTAAAACATTGAATAAGTATTTTTCTCCTCGTCTTTCCAGTGAGTCCGGTAGTAAACCCAAATACAAAGTTACAAAAGAAAAGGGAACTGTAATTTTGAATATTTTCCCCAATATTGTCTGTACCTTGGTCCAATATTGGTGGATAACTGGGCATGACCAAAACACATGAAAATGATTTGCAGTCTTTTCACCACACAAGCGCCAACAGTTCAATCCCTTATGGGTAAATTTGTTTTGTGCAGGTGTTCTGAAAAATCTTGCCAAGTTTTTCCATCCAAATTCTCTCCACTGCAGGGATGAGGTACTTTTCCATTGCTGTTTATTTAGCTTTTCCCATATTTCCAGTTGTAAAGTGAAATTCCCCTCTTTTTCCCATCTCTCTTTTATATAAGATGTGTTGTCTCCTTTTAAGTCTTGAAGACCTTGGTATATTTTAGAAATGTATCTGATCCCTGGGATCCCTTTATATGCCATTAAGAAGACCTTCAGAACACCTGACTGGGCCCTTTCCAAAACCTCCTTTTTAAGTATATTGTTTATGTGGTGTCTAAGCTGGAAGAACCTGTAAAGGTCTTGATTTATTAGGCCTTGTTTTTTCAAATCTTCAAAACTTCTTAAGATTTGCCCTTTAAAAAAATCGTAATATTTTATCAGCCCTTTCTCCTTCCACTTTTTAAATCTGGTGTCTGTTTTATTAGGAGTAAAGTCCTGATCATAGGCAATCCATTGCAGAAGTCGATAGGGCTCTTTAGTTTGATTCTCTCTGACTATCTTAAACCAAATTTTTAGCGGGGTCTCTATCCACGGGTTAGTGTTATTCAAAAGCTTAGGTAAGGCATTGTTCCCTATTATCGCCTGTAGGGGGATGTCACTTGTTATTTGGCATTCGATCTCCTTCCATTGTGCAGTGTAGACTGGGTTACATATCTCTACTAAAGTTTTAATTTGTGCGGCTTTAAAGTAGTCCCTGATATTTGGCAGCGCGAGCCCACCTTTGTCTTTGTTTAGCTGTAGGGTTCTATATCTGATTCTAGGTCTCTTGCCCTGCCATATGAATCTTGAGATCCTTCTGTCCAGCTCCTGCCATGTTTTTTTGGGAGGTTCTACCGGTATTGTTTGGAAAAGGTATAGAAGACGTGGAAGTATATTCATTTTGACTGCTTCAATTCTTTGTGCAGTACCCAAGAATGGTATCATATTCCATCTTGCTAGGTCAGATTTTATTTTTGTCACCAGTGGATCATAGTTTAGTGATATAATTTTGTTGAGTTGTTTCGGGATATTGACCCCCAGATATTTCATAGATTCCGACTCCCAGTTAGTTTTGAGTTTGCTTAGTGAATAATGATTTGGGTCATAGTTGAATGTTAAAACTTGGGTTTTATGCATATTTAATTTGTACCCCGATAAATCTCCATACTCTGAAAAAACTGAGGTTAGTTCTGGTAAAGAAGTGTCCGGCTGCCCTAGGTATATTAAAATGTCATCAGCAAAGAGTGCTATTTTATGTTCCTTCTGACCAAGTGTAATACCTTGAATTTTTTGGTTTTGTCTTATCCATTGGCTCAGAGGTTCTATGAAGATTGCAAAGAGCAGTGGAGACAGGGGGCAGCCCTGACGACATCCTCTTTCCAGTTCAAAAGATGATGATAAATTACCGTTAATCCTTATTTTAGCTGTTGGTTTTTTATATAATGCCTGTATAGTTCTAATGAAGTTGTTATGAAAATTGAAACTGGATAAGATTCTATATAGAAAAGACCAGTCAACCGAATCGAATGCTTTTTCAGCATCTAATCCCAATATGACTGCATTTAAGTTATATTTTTTTATATGATGAATTATGTGTAAAGTGCGTCGAATGTTGTCTTGTGTCTGTCTTTGTCTTATAAAACCTGTTTGGTCTAAATGAATTAGGTCTGTCAGTATATTTTCTAACCTTTTGGCAAGGATAATGGTAAAAAGCTTATAGTCCTGATTTAGTACACTGATTGGTCTGTAGTTGGAGCACTCTAGTTTATCCTTTTCAGGTTTAGGTATAACTGCAATGACCTCTTCTCTCCAGGAGGGGGGGATTTCCCCTGTGTGGAGGACATAATTAAATGTTTTCAGGAGGAGAGGAGATAGTTGCTGTTTAAAGGTTTTGTACCACTCTGCTGTATAGCCATCAGCTCCTGGGGATTTGTTAGTTTTAAGTTTCATAATTGCTTTTTCCAATTCTTTAGGATGTATTTCTGACAGTAGTGTTTTATTTTGTGACTCCGTAAGTTGGGGAAGGTTTAATGTGTTTAGGAATGCCTCGGATGCGTTTTTATGTTTTTTGTGGGAGTATAAGTTCTTATAGTAATTCTCGAAGTTTTTAAGAATATCCTGAATTCTGAATTTTATTTCCTTTGATACTGGGTCTCTGATTTTGTAGATTGCTCTTTCTGTTTGATGTTTCCTCAATTTATAGGCTAGCAATTTTGCCGATTTACTGCCTGCTTCATAGTATTTTTGTTTCAGAAATGTAAGTTTCTTCTGGATTTCTATTGTGTAGATCTCATTTATTTGGTTTTTAATTTCCTTAATCTTGAGCGAGTCAGTAGAATGAGTGTTGCCTTTGTGTTCTTTTTCTAGGTTCCTAAGTTCTGACTCTAATGTGGATAGTTTTTCTTGTCTTAGTTTCTTTTGGGTTGCCAGTTTTGCAATAATCTTTCCTCTTATTACAGCTTTACATGCATCCCACAGTATTAAAGGGGATACTTCTCCATTATCGTTATCTTCCAAATATCTGAGAATATCTGATTCCAATTCATCTTTCAATGGTCCTTTCAGGACATTTGAATTTAACCTCCAAGAAAATGTATTATTTGTGTATTTTTGGATATTTAAGTCCATGTAGATCGGACTGTGGTCGGAGAGATCCATCAGTCCTATTTTACATGTTTTTACTCTTCCAATGTCTCTATTAAACATAAAAAAATAGTCAATCCTTGAGTAAGATGAATGTGGAGTTGAGTAAAATGTATAGTCTTTTACACTGGGGTTGAGTTCCCTCCACACGTCACAGATTCCCATTTCTTTTAGTAGCATCCGAGTCTTCCTGTTTTGGGTGTTATTTTGATGTGGGGAATTACCAGAAGCATCCCAGTATGGATTCAGTCTAAGATTGAAGTCCCCACCACATATCACTAAACCTTGAGCTTTAGTTATCATTAGGTCGAATACATTTTTATAAAATTTCCAGTTAGCCCCTGGGGGAGCATACACATTCAGCAGGGTGATATCTTCTCCCTCTAGCCGCCCAGTTACCAAACTGTATCTCCCTTCTTTATCTTTGTGTTCTGATTTTTTTTCAAATGTAATTTTGGTTGATATCAATGTCGCTACTCCCCTCCTCCTCCCTGATTTATATGAAGATGAAGAGATCATTTTAAACCCTTGTCTACTGAGTTTATTGTGTTCCACGTCTGTTAGGTGGGTTTCTTGTAAAAGTATTATTCCTGCTTTGTCTTTTTTCATTTTGCCTAGAATCTTGGATCTTTTAACTGGATTCAGGATTCCTTTTACATTATATGAAATTATTTTGGTTACACCCTGTTTCTCCATTGTGTTGTTTTGTTTAGTATAACTGTGTGGTGGCCCTCTTTTGTGCTACTCAGAAACTGAAAGAACATTAAAAACAAGAAAAACATTAAGAACATAGTGTAAAAAACTTTAAAACAAAAAGCTGTCATAAGAACTTCCTGAGCTGAGGTCTTTTTAAAGACCCTGTAAGAGCCTTGATGGAGTGAAGGCTCTGAGGGAAATTCCTCAAACTCTGTTACGTGTTGAGGGCCCTCTCTTACCACTGAAAGTAGTCCCATGCTTTTAACGTGAGTTTCAGAACCCAATCCAAACTTGTAATGATTTTTTTTTTTTCCTTTTATGCCTATACCCTGTGAAATTGTGTGCACCCTCCCACCCCCATCACATCAAACATTCACGCAAAAACAGTATTTGTTAGTATGAGGAGAACATGTGGATTATTGTCACATTTCTATTTTAACAAGTTTTTTTTTTTTTATTACAAAGACTTATTTGTTTCAAATAATATGATTGTTCCATGAAATGTTTTACCACATGCTGAATATGCATCTCCTTTAATGTTTGTTACCTTGTATGAGGGGGGTTGGATGTGCGGATTGATTCAAGAGAAAAGAAAAAAAAAAAAAAAAAAAAAAAAAAAAAAAGGTCGCTATTCCAACCTGAAAACGGATAGTTTATCCGCGACGCTCTGGTGCTGGGTTTCCCGCTGCTGGTCCGTGGATTTTGAGGGTCTTTGTGTTGTCCATGTTTGCGCTTTGATCTTCTCACTCGGGTCTGCTGCGGGTTTAAATACCGTTACCGGGAGCCCTCTTTTCGCCATGTCAGCTGTTGCTTCTTCCGCCGAATTATAGAGACACGTTTCATCGCCGTAGAAGACCCTTAACTTCGTAGGAAATGGTGTCTGAAAGCGCAATTTCTTCTCTCTTAACACCTTTTTCGCGTCATTGTATTCCCTGTGCTTTTTAAGGACCTCCGGGGCGTAATCGTGTTCCACGAAGACTTTTCTCTCCTGGTGCATAAATCCTTTTTTCTGCCAGGCCAGTCTTACAACCTCTTGTTTTATTTTGAAATTGGAAAATCTTACCAACACCGAACGTGGGGGCGCTTCCGCCGCCGGCCTAGCGGCTAATGAACGATGTGCCTTTTCTATCTTCAAGTCGGTGGTTTGTGGAATATCCAATTTCTCTCTTAGTAAGGATTCCACGCATTCTGCCATTGAGTTAAAACCATTTTCGGTTCCTTCTATCAGACCATGAATTCTTATGTTGTCTCTTCTTTGTTTTCCTTCTTGGTCGGTTAGCTTAGCCTCTATAGCTGCTTGTCTTTTGCGTAGGTCTAGCACAGAATCTTCGAGCACTTTTATTCGATCCTCTGTTTCCAAGATTCGGTTCTCGGCCTGGTCCACTCTGCTGTTTGTCCTTTTCAATTCTTCTCTGAATTCCCGAAATTCGGCCGTAACATCTCGGCGAAATCGTCGTAGCTCCTCAAATAGTGATTTCAGGCTAACCCTTTTGTTAGCTATCACCAGTTCCTCGTCTTCTGAACGGAGATCTTCCAGTTCAGATTCTCCGGCCGATACGTGTCCTGGCCTGGAGAATTTCAGTTTCTTCTGTTTTCCTTTAGACATGATGATTTTGTCTTTTGATTTTCACTCCTCCAAAAATCCGTTAAGTTTGATTTTCAAGGTGTTATCCTGGATTGGGTCTGAGAGCTTCAGTGTTAAGCTGCAGTCGCCATGGCGTCCAGACCGGAAGTCCAGCAAAAACAGTTTTTAACTCTAAATATGAACATTTTCTCTCAAATTTCCTACTTTTCACTTAAATTTGTAACTTTTTACTTGTAAACAGGCAACTTTTATCTCATAAATCTATTTATCCTTGTGAATTTGTGAAGTTTTTCTGAAACTTTTTGTTGTAATATGCCATTTTTCTTTTTCATTTGATTATTTCTGTTGGTTCCACTCATGTTGATTACTGTACCACTCCGAGACGGATTTAAAGGGGTCATTTACTGCACTTTCTCCACACGCTGACATGTCCCACAGGTCTTAATGAAATGTGTGTTACATATTTTGGTCAAATTTTCTTTAATTATTTCAGCATCATTGTGAATCATCTTTTGCAGCATTCCCCAGAATGGCTTGTTTCAATGCATGTCTCTTTAAATGCCTAAAAGCCACATTTAACTCAACCCTCCCACTTACGTCACTAATGCAAATCTTAGCGGGCTAGCTCATAGCTCTGATGAAGTGCAATAAGCATTGAAACATTTGTGAATGAGTGGCTAAACTGCTAGCTTTGGCTAGTGCCTTGGCTCTTGGTTAAAAAAAAAAAAAAACAACTAAAATTTTAACTATGTTAAAATAACATCTAAGAATGGAACATATGGTCAAGTCTTGTTAGACAAACTAGGATTCCAGTGGGGGTTGAATAGAATTTATAGAAAATAGCAATCAAATCCAGATGGACGGATAGTTCAGCTAATGCCAGTCAGCGTTCCTGTCAGTCTCTGTCCACTGAGATGCGCTGCAATGCAGTTACACTGACCCTGTTTACATGGTCACAAGTAAACCATTGGTCAGTGACCATGTAAACATGGTCATTGACCGATTCCAACTGCCTAGCCAAGCTAACCAGGTGGAACCACGGAAGTCTATTAGGGTAAAAAAAAAAAAATAAATCTATGCTACTTAAGCAAACTCCCTAGTAACACTGTTAGCTCTGAAGCCAACGCCTATAGCTTCCCACTCATCTACACGACAGACAGTTAGGCTTGGCCAATAATAGAGTAGCAGGTGGGTATCAAGGCTGGGTTTATCATGTTTATGACATTCCATAGCAAACCTGGAAGAATTAAAATGGCCCCTCAGAGTGGGAAAACGATGTAAAGGCTGACTGCTTTTTAAAGAGAAGCGAGTGTTTTGATATTTTATCGATAATCATGGGACCAACAGATGCATTTCAGAAGGTTAAAATTTCCAAAAACACAATTTCTCAGTCAATGACCACTTTAAGAATTTTCATTTCTTAAAATTAGGCCTTAATTTTGGATAAACAAATTAGACTTTTTAAGGACCCACAGACCCCCACAGTTAAACACAGTAAATTTTATTTCCAGACACTTCTATAGGTTTAAGCATCGGAAGAATTAGATGACAAACCTATTTTCAGTTGTTGGCTGAGCTTAGCAAGTGTTGCGCCGATGGGTGCGAAAGCTTGTTTGACAGCTTCCTGGCCTCTAGTGGTTTTGTGGTATTTGCTGATCCACTCAAATTTGGGTACCTGCATGGGAGACCTGCAAACATCTGAAGGAAGACCAACAGAGAGCGTGAGAGAAACAGAACAAGTGATAATATATACAGCGGCGAAAATACGTATTGAACACGTCAACATTTTTCTCATTAAACATATTTTTGATGGAACCATTGACCTGAGAGTTTCACAAGATATCACTAATAACCAGAGTAATCCATACATACAAAGAAATCAAGGCAACTGTGTTCACAAAACAAGTTATATTTAATAAAGTGGAATGACACAGGGAATAAGCATTGAACACATGAAGAAAAAGCGGTGCAACAAGTCATAGAAAGCCAAGAAACCAGCTGAAATCCATCAGAATTTAGGAAGTCATCCCATCCCCCAGCAGTGCAAATTAATTTCAGCTGGTTAAGTCCTGACTGATAGCCTTTAAAAAGGTCTGTGAAAATCAGATTGTCACAGCACAATGAATGCATGATGGGTAGAAGCAAAGAGCTCTCTCTAGACCTTCGCAACCTTATTGTTGCAAAACATTTTTTTTTTTGTATTTTGTATACTTTATTAATCCCAGAGGGAAATTACAGGACATCCATCTGGATGGATGGATGAGGCAGCCACGATGCAATGCCAATCCCTTCACCATTCGCACACACATTCACACCTAGGGCCACTTTAGAATCTCCAGTTAACCTAACTTGCATGTTTTTGGCCTGTGGGAGGAAACCGGAGTACCCAGGGTAAACCCACGAAGACACGGGAGAGCATGCAAACTCCACACTGAAGGGTCACCCATGGTACAGGCAGACTTCATGTAATTGAAGTAAAGATGAATGGACAAATGTACAGAGACATCCTTGATAAGAATCTGATGCCATCTGCCAAGATGCTGAAGATGAAAGGAGGGTGGACATTTCAGTAAGACAATGGTCCCAAACACAGCCAAGGAAACTCTCAACTGGCTCCAGAGAAGGAAAATAAAGTTGCTAGAATGGCCCAGTCAGTCACCTGACCTGAATCCAATGGAAAATCTATGGAACGAACTGAGGATCAGAGTTCATAGAAGACACCCATGGAACCTTCAAGATTTGAAGACCGTGTGGAAGAACGGGCTAAAATCCCTCCTGAGCAATGCCTGCGCCTAGTTTCTCCATACAGGTAGTGTCTGGAAGCTGTTAATACTTTTGTAATTTTTTTGTACTTTTGTACTAAATATTAAATGAATTTCACCAAGTGTGTCCAATACTTATTCCCTGTGTTATTCCATTTTATTAAATATACCTTGTTTTTTGAACACAGTTGCCTTGATTTCTTTGTATGTATGGACTACTTGAGCTGTGACTGATATCTGGTGAAAATCTGAGGTCAGTGGCTCCATCAGAAATATGCTCAATGAGAAAAATGTTGACGTGTTCAATACTTATTTTCCCCACTGTGTGTGTGTGTGTGTGTATGTCTGCATTTTCAGGTGGAAATACTAGAACAGCAGCTAAGACAATAATATAATGCATGTATTAAACACACACGTGCTGGAGGAAGAACACTGGCATATTTGACCAAGATTAAAGAAAGCAAATGTCTATTTCTTGTTCTGACAATGAAGTTTTAAGAGAACCTCCACCAAAATACCTCAAACAACTTACCTTCACTATTTTTCAGATGCCCCTGTTTTACAACTGCAGCTGGTGGGTCACTGATCCCTTCCATCACTGCCCCTCTGAGTAAATTAAAAGCCTGTGTGGCTCAGTTAGGAGTACCACAAACATTTCACTCTTCCCCCATGTTTACTATTGGAGTCCATTTAAAAAAAAAAAGATGAAAAGTGTGGCAAAACTGACACATCCCCTACAAGGCAGACAGTTTCTTGAACCTATCAATGGTTCATCACATTCAGACAAGCAAAAAGCGAGCTGCAACGGAAGTTAAAAGTCTTGTCAGTTGTTTGCATCTTGTTCGTTTTCACATGCAACCCAGTGTGAACCATTTAGACTCCACCCTTTTCCTCTTTCTGCCAGGACCTCTCACACTGCCACTACTCATGTACAAGAGGAATCTCCAATTTGTAGAACCGGTATAAGCTGTGGACCACTGTTTTGTTTGTTTCCTCTTTATTTAACAGGAAACTACAGTATAGTTTATATGCATCCACCTTGCACATATACTCAAGGCAACTTAAGTTTTGCTGAGACAAGAATTAAAAAAAATGCACACAGGCTAACATACCACTCCATGCCTTGTTGACTTCGGTGAGGAAAAGGCGCGAGTTGGACCCAAAAGGAAGCCTGAGCTCTAACTCTTCATCCTTGTAGCTTACTCTCACTCTGGTGTCAGTGCCTATGAGTGGAAGGTGAACACTTGATCATTAACATGTGATGCAGCACATTATGACTAAGCTGTAATGAAAATGAGGACAACTCACCCACAACCACAAGCTCCTCTGGTGAGGAAACTAAAAAAAGTGTACAGAATGAGAGATGTGTATCAGGGAAATGATAAAGACAGCTGCATCTTTTTTTCCAGAACAAACAACATCACTGCAACTAGAGAACACGCTGAAAAACTGAGAGGAGGTAAAATATTTTAATCCTCACTTTCAACAATAGCAAAGTCAAGGGAGATAGGTATAATGTCCTCCAGTGATACATCGTCAGCGGTGATGGCCATTCTTCGATGGGTGTAAATGAAAATTCTGTGAAGTATTTCAAAATAAAAAGAATTAATGAATGGGTCCTCTAATTCAGAAGGCAGATTTTGTGTGTGAAGACAAAAAGAGGACATCCTTGTAGCAAATATGACATTTCAGAAGGAAACATACAGGGCTTGACATTAATTTTGTGCTCACCGGCCACTGTGGCTAGTAGATTTACAGAGTTAGTAGCCGCTCTACATTTTCAGTAGTAAAGTGAGTCGTGGACACTTGCATCTTTTGTTTTGTCACAAATGTACCTATCTTAAAGGGATCATTGACTAAAAAACTGTGTTTTGTAGGTTTTAACCTTCTGAAATGCATTTATTGGACTGGTCACATGATTATTAAAAAAATATTGAAACACTCACTTTTCTTAAAGGCGCGCTCCAGAAGCTCTAAAACCACCTAAAATCACCTCAACAACAAATATGTATTGCCCAAAATAGTATATTGTGGCTTTTTACCCACAAAAAAACTTTCATTGCCTTAGAATTGCTTGGAAAGAGATTTTAAATCTTGCACCTACTTAAGTATGCACGAATCTATGAATATTCTAATTAGTGGCCTGCAGGGCTGGCACGTGATTGGTTGTCGCGCTCCCGACTTGCAGGGTTTTCATGTGATTGGTTGCCGTGACTCCTGGTGGGTGGGCTACTAGTCTGTTCAAGATGCTTCCGGATGTTAAAGTTTTGCCTATATCTTCAAAAGTAAAAAGTGAAACATTTTTTTGAAAATGGTCAGGTGAGAGATAAATGTGTACTTGCCAAATATGTGTTTACTTTTTACTAACAACCAGTCCCCCATCCGCTGGCAACTGAGTGGGGGGAGGGGAGGGGATTGAATTGAATGTGGCTGCTCTCAGCTCACAGTGTGGCACTCCGTCCGCTGGTGAAGTGAGCCGGGAGCAGCTTGATTTGAATGTGGCTGTGCGAGATCGTTGTCTCTCAATCCTGCTGCTGCTCCGCTCCTCCCTCTTCCCCCGAGGTAGCCAAGAGTATCCGTCTGATTGGTTAATATTATAACCACCCAGGCTAAGCAGGAATAGTTACGTAGCTACTAACGGTCTGTCTTAACTCACCTCTTTCGGGGGTGGGGGTGGGGGTGTACCAAACTGGAAATTCACAGCAAAAAAACAGATTTGGGACTGTGGTGAGATTTTGCACTTCATGTCTTGTAAGTCACAAAAAACATGTTACAGACATGTTAACAACAGAAAAAACTTGATTTTTGCTCGAGTGTCAATTTAAAAAAATCTTATGGTATCCTTCCACAAGCTTCTCACAATAGTTTGCTGGAATTTTGGCCCATTCCTCCTGACAGAACTGGTGTAACTGAGTCAGGTTTGTAGTCTACCTTGCTTACATACATTTTTTCAGCTCTGCCCACAAATTTTCTATGGGACTGAGATCAGGGCTTTGTGATGGCCACTGCAAAACATTGACTTTGGTATCTTTAAGCCATTTTGTAACTAATTTGGCGATATGCTTGGGCTCATTGTCCATTTGGAAGACCCATTTGCACCCAAACTTCAACTTCCTGGCTGATGACTTGAAATGTTGCTTCAATAGTTCCACATAATGTTCTTTTCTCATAATGCCATCTATTTTGCGAAGTGCACCAGTCCCTCCTGCAGCAAAACACTCCTACAACATGATGTTGCCACCCCCGTACCTCACAGTTGGGATGGCATTCTCAGGCTTTCAAACATCCCCCTTTTTCCTCCAAATGTAACGATGGTCATTATAGCCAAACAGTTCAGTTTCAGTCTCATCAGACTACAGGACATGTCTCCAAAAATTAAAATGTTTGTCCCTGTGTGCAATTGCAAACTACAATCTGGCTTTTTTATGTTGCTTTTGGAGTAATGGCTTCTTCCACATATTTATTCCATCTAGTTACAATGCTCCGCACTGTGTGTGTTTATATATTTATTCCATCTAGCAACAATGCTCCACACTGTGTGTTTATATATTTACATATTTATTCCATCTAGCTACAATGCTCCGCACTGTTTATATATCTACATATTTATTCCATCTAGCTACAATGCTCCGCACTGTGTTTATATATTCACATATTCATTCCATCTAGCTACAATACTCTGCACTGTGTGTTTATATACTCATATATTTATTCCATCTAGCTACAATGCTCCGCACTGTGTTTATATATTTATTCCATCTAGCTACAATGCTGTGTGTCTCTCTCTCTCTCTCTCTATATATATATATACAGTATATATATATACACAGTATATATATATACAGTATATATATACAGTATATATATACAGTATATATATATATATATATATATATATATATATATATATATATATATATATATATATATATATATATATATATTTATATGTACATATGTATACTAGCTGCTCTT
The DNA here is from genome assembly GCA_020510985.1 of Pholidichthys leucotaenia. Taxonomy (NCBI): domain Eukaryota; kingdom Metazoa; phylum Chordata; class Actinopteri; order Cichliformes; family Pholidichthyidae; genus Pholidichthys; species Pholidichthys leucotaenia. The sequence continues at coordinate 108,040,548 of CM035849.1, read as the reverse complement.
GTTTTTCTCTTGCCTTCTGACTGTTGCTCTGAGTGTTGCTATCCCTGTGCTGTTGCAATCCTGGAATTTCCCCATTGTGGGTCTAATAAAGGTTTATCTTATCTTATCTTCCTTGCTGAGTGGCCTTTCAGCCCATGTCAGCACAGGACTCGTTTCACTGTGGATAATGATACTCTTTTACTAGCTTCAGCCAGCATCTTCACAAGGTCTTTTGCTTTTGTTCTGGGGTTGATACGCACATTTCACATCAAAACACGTTCATCTCTGGGACACAGAACCCATCTCCCTCTTGAGCAGTGTGATGGCTGGACATTCCCATGGTGATTATACTTGTGTATAATTGTTTGAACAGATGAACGCGGCACCTTCAGGCATCTGGAAATTGTACTCAAGGATGAACCAGATTTGTGGAGGTCCATAATTCTCTTCCTGGTATTTTGGCTGATTTCTTTTGATTTTCCCATGATGTCACATAAGGAAGCAGTGTGTTTGAGGTGTGCCTTAAAATACATCCAAAGGTGTGCCTCCAATTAACTCAAATGTTGTCAATTAACCTACCAGAAGCTTCCAAAGCCATGGCATCATCATCTGGGCCTTTCCAAATTGTTTAAAGGCATAATAATCTAAGTGTTTGTAAACTTCTGACTGTGAAAAAAGTAATTAAAAATTCTCAAAAAATTATTCAATAAATATAAAAATTATTTAGCAAACAGGACTAATTTTGGTAATGCTAACTGACCTAAAACACGAAAAGTGTAGTCTGATTTAATGTCAGACAGTGAGGAAAAAAGGTTATGTGGGTCTTTTTATACAGTGTACGTAAACATCTGGCTTCAACTGTATATTTCACATCATTCTGGCTTATTTTGTTAAATTTTTGCCATGATGCTACATCAAACCATTGGCACAACCAGCTGAAGCTAGCAGTTTAGCCACTCATTCATGAATGTTTTTGTGCTTATTGTACTCCAGGTCAAATTCTATCAACTACTGAAACAACCAATGATGCATTATTTCATTCATTCTTCAAGACAAATTTACATTAGTTGGCTCAGGCTCAGTAGCTGAGCTAGGAGCTAGCCAACTAAGATTAGCAATAGTGGCATAAAAGGGAGGCCAGCGTTAACTGTTTGAGTGTGTCTGTCGCCGAACTGCGATATAGCCCCTAGTGGTCAAGAGTGGTAAATATTTTTTGTCAATAAAATAGTTCAAATTTCCAAGGCTATAACTTGAAAGTGGTAAGAGATAATGGCTGACTGTCAATTAGAAAGATGTAAAATATGATCCAAAGTTTCAGATAGGAATAAATTTATGCATCTAATTTGCATAATGTCGCGGCAGCTCTTTAAATTCCATAACTCAGTCAAAACTAGACTTTGGACATATTTACACAAAGAATGGTTCAGTCTTTTGACACCATTTTTTGTACAGAGGTACTTCATCATCTTACCTTCAAAGTATATGAACAAGAAATCAGTACAATATTAAAAAAAAAACACACAGAAATAAGTCACTTACCGGCGGCTAACGGGACTTGCTCGCTGCTGTGGTCGCTGCGTTTTCACTCATCGTGGTCGTTATTTTGCGTTCTGTCGATCATTTACGCTCTCTCCCACATCTACAAAGTCTTATGATTATCCCACATAAATTTCGCTTGTATCCCGCGGCTATTTTCTGTGTACAAAGCCGTCTAAGTGATAGTGATGATGACCAATCGTGGCCATATTAGCTTTCTGAGCTAAAAGAAGGGAATACAGGAAAAGGAAATGAGGAGTTCTTCTTTGGTGTATTACGTGTCATCCACTGAGTCCTCCAGCACATGTCTGCCACCTTCTGAAACTGGCAGATCAGTACAAATCAGTACAAATCCCCAATGCAGCTGGCAATGTCAGAGTGAAATGACAGGTGCAGCGCCGCGCTCTGCCACTAGGGGCATGCAAATTCTCACACTCAAAGGGTTAACTGCGGCTCTTGTGAATTTAAAGAGACGTGCACTGAAATGAGCTGTTCTGAGTAAGGCTGCAAAAGATGATTCACAGTGATGCTGCAATAATTAAATAATCAAAGAATATTTGATCAAAATATGTCACAAACATTTCTCTAAGACCTGTGGGAACTGTCTGTGGAAAACGTGCAGTAAATGACCCCTTTAAAGTTGAAATTTCTTTCATAAAAAAATTGTAACTATATTGTATATTTTCAAATTTTCTCACAAATTTGCATCCCTTTTCATGTACATTTGTTACTTTATTCTTGCAAATTTGTGATTATTCTTAGAAATGTGACCTTCTTGTGTTTGCTTCTTACTCTGAATTTTTTTTAAAAAAAATTGTGATTTCATTCTTGTAAAAGTGCAGTTTTTTCATGAAAATTTCTGACTCTATTGTTGTGATTTTGTAATTTTTTTTAACAAAAATTTGCCACTTTTAAATCATATTTTTGGATGGTTTTCTTTCACATAAATGTACAACTTATTCTCATGAAATTGTGATTTTCTTATTTGTGACTCTTAATGTAAATTTGCATTTTTTTTTTAAAAAATCATAGCTTCTTGCAATTTTGTGTTTTTCTTCCTACGCTTGCATCTTGCTTATGATAAATATCTTTTCTTTTTTCAAAAAAATTGATAAGCTTATCATAAATTTTCTTCTTCTTACATATAAATGCATGTAGTTATTACTTCAACTGACTTTTATGAGGAATATTTACCAGAACATGTCACCAACCAAAGTGTCTAGTAATGCTGACTGAGCTACAGATTGTGTTGTCAAGCCCTGAAAATATGTAATTTACATTATAATTTTGGTCACTGTGTTAGGAAGGTGCAACCCTGTGGTCATTTTCCCAAATAGCGGATGGCATTGCCTTGCGTTTCATAATGTGGCCACAGTCTCCACAGAAGTTAGATTATTTATTGCAGAAGTTGTTAAAACTTACGCGTGCTCTTTTCCATCGGACTCTACCAGTCCTAGCAGTCTGCTCTCAGCCATATCTTCAAAGAGGACATCACACTGGACAGCATGTTCAAGATTTAGTTAAGGATACAGAGCAAACATCTTATGCAGTTTGTCACAATGGGCATTATTTAAATTTACAGATATGTAACTGTTAATTAACTTGTATTTTATTGTTTCACCAATTTCACTGTTTCTTCAGAGTGGTATGGGATTTTTCTCCAGTTTTTCTGAACTACTGTGTTTCACATTATTAGGATAGTCTATTTTGAGTTTGTGTAAAGTATGATTCTAACAGTATAAACACAGCATATCTCCCTGATATGCTTATTACCAGTAATCAGGCCTGGGTGCAGCTAGAGAAATTGAACTCAGCTTTCCAAAGATGTGATAAACCACATTTTTTTTTTTTTTTTTTACAATTTATAATAAACACCTTCATTTAAAAACTGCATTTTGTGTTTACTTGTGTTATCTTTGTCTAATATTTAAATTTGTTTGATGATCTGAAACATTTAAGTGTGACAAACATACAAAAAAATGAGAAATCAGGAAGGGGGCAAACACTTCTTCACACCACTGTATGTTTTTAGGTATTCATTAATTCTTCAGGGGTATTTTGTGGCACTCTTCCAGAACAGTTCTGCTAGTATGACAGGGAAAAGAAATTTCAGCATTCAGCAAAGGACATGCAGCATTATATTGAGATATTCGTAAATGTATCACAAATAAACCTTTAAGAGCTGCGTAATTAAGAAATGACTGATGATGAAATTAAAGGAAAAGAAGTGGCCATTGCAGGTGCATCTATCTGGAAATATAAAAATATTCTTCAAGTAAAAAATAATCCTGTAGGATAAGCAGGATGTTGCCTGGAAATGATCTGCAAATCACAAGATAATAGTTAATCTAAAAAATAGATCCCCATATGCTGACCATAGTGGGAACAGTTATTATGGCACAGGAATTGCTTAAGCACATTACAGTAAAAGGCTTAGTAACAGAATTATACAGCCATATACACAATTAAAAAAAACAAACAGATTATGCAGCGGTACCCAGATCAAACTGAATACCTGGCATGCATGTAAAAACGCTAATTTAGGAAAGATTTTGCAGTGGTCTCTTAATTATTTATTTTCTCCCAACCATCCACCTTCACCTAAAGTTACACCTACACTTCAGCTGATGAAACAGAGATGCCCTCTTGTGGATTAAAGCTGCTACTACAGTAGAAACATAGGAAGGGCAGTCTGCATTTCAACATACTTTAACCGAAAGAGCACACGCCTAAGCACCACTGTATTTCCTGGAATGAAATCACTGCCGAAGTGAAGCTGGTGTTTTTCTTAATCACAGCCATGCCATCTTAGCGGCACGGCCGCAGGCCTCGCTTCAGGTGTCGCAGAAAAGCTGCTGTGCCACTTCAACTCCAAAGTTTAGACCTCACCCATAAATCAGCGCACACCAGTCGGCAAGGATACTATAGCGCAGTTTTCTTCCTTTCCTAAAGTTTCTCGAATTGCGACGGACTGATCCATGGCGAGGACAGTTCGGCACCGCGCTTCTTCGGGCGGATGAAAACGAGCGAAGCAGTTACTTTTCTCTGGCAGAAACCCAAACGGCGCCGCAGAAGGACGGAGAGCGCACGCAGTGCCCCTGGTAATCCGACATTATTCCTTTTAGCTCCAGATGTTTCGTCTGTGTCCGCCACTGGCCCAGCCCCAGCCCGACCCAGCTTGCTGCCACGCAACCACTCACGGCAGCTCCGAAAACCCGGAGTGACGTCACGTTTTGGGCCGTCATCTACTCAAGTTTGGATTGGATCAGATTAGGCCTCAGGCATAAAGATTATTAAAGATCCACACACATGCATCGTTGAACCATGGAAGTATATCAGAGTTTTAGAGAAACTTGTCTTTGGTATGCAGAAGAAACTAGTCCAAGCTGTATGTAGCTGTGCAGGTTTTCTTCCATCAAATGATGAAATAAAAATTCCAGCATAAACCATCCCATACTCGTGTTACTGTCACGTGTTCTTAGCAGAATACTTGCTGGGAAAAAAATAAATGAATAAACAAATAAAAAAATATGCAATGGCAGAATAGGGAGCTTGGAATGAAGAAGCGATGTGATTTTATAAATCAAAGTTTAATATCAGCTTCACCTCCCTAACAAGTCTCATCTCGGTGCAGAAGCAGAATAAGAGGTCGAGCGCAATCAGACCTTCATACTTATACCCACACTCAACAAAAGACATTGCATATCAAAGCCGACATCCCGCATTAGCATAATCCCCCCTCCATTGTCCTCCATCTCCTCCACCTGACCCTGGGTGGTCAGGGAGTTCAATCCGGTCTCCACCACTGCGACTCCGTCTGTTCTTTGATCCTCGCTGGCGGTTGAGACCTCTTGTCCTGTTCTGAGGCGTGAGGTCATTCCACATATGTCATCACTAAATATTCTAATATGTCTATACATATGTAGGTATGGAATATTTGATTAATATAAGCCACAGCCCCCCCAAACGACTAAGAAAAGGACAATCAAATTAAGTTTACAGTTTAAGATAATCTCTATGACATATTATACTGTTAAACCTCTTGACAGGGAAAACAAGGAAAAATCTTTCCAGCAGTCATGTTCCTGTAGAAAATTCAGTGGTAACAACAACAGTATAGTAATATCACAAATCAGCCTTAAAACTGTCACGGCACAATCTGATAACATAGTAAACAACTCTTTGTCAATTTGCATCAGTCCCTGTGCCGTCTGGGTTTTAATCTTCTCCCGAATCTGCTGTAGGTCCGCTTTGACGTCCTGGTGGGACCCTCATGTAAAGAATCTGCAGCTTGGGGAGGAGAGTGGTTATTTGTTCCCTGCAGGGGGGCTGAGTTTTTTTTTCTTGGGGGGTCTACCCCGCCGAGGTGCTCTCGCCACCCGTGCAGGTTCGTCACTCAACAAGAAGGCAGGTTTAAGTCTGTCACTGCTGACTGTTTCTTTTCTGTCCCCTAAATCAAGCACAAAATGCTTATCACCAGGTTCCAGCACTCTGAATGGTCCGTCGTATGGTGGACGGAGGGTTGATTTTAAAGCTTCGTGTCTAACAAAAACGAACTCGGCATTTTTTAAAGCTTGGGGGACAAAAACCCGTGGAAAAGAGTGATGTGCCGGTCCGGGGAGTGTGTCCGGTCCGGTGCTGCCTAAGGGCCTCAGGGCTGGAAGATACCCTGGCTCTGGATGCTCTGGTAAAAACTCACCTGGGAGTCTGAGAGGTTGAGCAAAAAATAATTCTGCTGGGGAGGCGTCTAGATCCTCTTTAGGGGCAGAACGCAACCCCAATAAAACCCAGGGAAGTTTATTCACCCAATCTGTATCCGTTAGTGAGGCCCTGAGGGCGGCCTTTAAAGATCTGTGAAAACGCTCGCATAACCCATTAGCCTGAGGGTGATATGCGGTGGTGCAGTGAATTGTCGCTCCTAAGCTGCTGGCTATGGCTGACCACAGCTCTGAGACAAATTGAGGCCCCCTATTGGACGTGATATCCGATGGGACGCCGAAACGTGCCACCCAGTTTGTTAAAAAAACGCGAGCGACTTCTGCAGCTGTGGTTGACGCCAAAGGGACCGCCTCCGGCCAGCGCGTAGTACGGTCTATCATTGTTAACAGGTGTGTGAAACCTTGAGACGAAGGTAGTGGTCCAACGAGGTCGACATGAACGTGGTCAAACCTTCTGGCTGGGATTCGAAAAGGCTCTAGAGGAGCTTTTGTGTGTTTGTGTATTTTGGTGCGCTGACAAGACATGCAAGTTTTTGCCCATTCCTTTACATTTTTGAGCAGGCCCGGCCAAACAAACTTTTCCGCGACCATTTTAACCAAGGCGCGCACCCCTGGGTGTGCGAGGGAGTGAACCGAGTCAAAAATGTGGCGGTGCCATGCAGCTGGGACTACCGGGCGAGGTCGGCCGGTTGACACGTCGCAGATTAGGGGGGGTACACCGTCACGTAAACCCCTTTCCTCCAGTCTTAACCCTGTTGGTCCAGACAGGAGCGCGCGCACGTCCGTGTCACTGCTTTGTTCCTTCGCCATGGCTGCGTAATCTATCCCTACGTGAATTGGGGCCGCGTACGCGTCCACGTTGGCGAAGAGTTCTGCGGCTGAGGTAGTATAATCTGTCTCCTCGTGCTCTGGCGATGTCACAGCGCGAGAGAGGCAGTCTGCTACCACGTTAAGTTTGCCTGCCACATGTCGAATGTCTGTGGTGAACTCTGAAATTGCAGCTAGCTGTCTTTGTTGCCTGCCTGACCATGGTTCTGAAATTTTAGCCATCGCAAAAGTGAGCGGTTTGTGGTCTACAAAAGCCGTGAAACGCCGCCCTTCTAACCAGAACTGGAAGTGGCGGATGGATAAATGAAGCGCTAGCAGCTCCCTGTCAAAAGTGCTGTATTTGCGCTCGGTTTGGTTTAAAGATTTGCTAAAAAATGCTAAAGGTTTCCAGGTTCCGCCAACATGTTGTTCCACGACTGCCCCTATGGCCAGGTCTGAAGCGTCTGTGGTTAACGCTATGCGGGCCGAGGGATCGGGGTGAACCAACAATGTGGCATTCGCTAGAGCACTTTTTACTTCCGCTAAGGCGCGTTCGCGCTCCGGGGTCCATTCGACCGCGTTGGAAGGCTTTTGTTTTCTGAGCGCGGCATACAGGGGCTGCATGAGTTGAGCTGCGCGGGGGAGGAAACGGTTGTAAAAATTCACCATTCCCAAAAATTCTTGCAGCGATCTGACCGTTTGTGGTCGTGGAAAATTTTTTATCGCGCAGACTTTGTCTGGCAATGGGACTGCCCCCTCTGGTGAAACTCTGTGTCCCAAAAAATCAACTTGTGACACGCCGAATCGGCATTTGGCTGGGTTGATTATTAACCCGTGTTCTTCTAGTCTCTGAAAAACTGTAGCGAGGTGTTGTTCGTGTTCTTCCTCTGACGGGCTGGCTACCAGCATGTCGTCGAGGTAGACAAACACGAAGGGGAGGTCGCGTAATACCGCGTCCATCATACGCTGAAAAGTTTGAGCAGTGCCTTTGAGGCCGAACGGCATTCGCAAAAATTCAAAAAGACCAAAAGGGGTTATTACAGCCGTTTTAGGAATGTCTTCCGCTCGAACGGGGACTTGGTGATAGCCGCGGGCCAGGTCTATTTTAGAAAAAATGCGCGCACCCGCCAGATGTAGTGAAAAATCTTGGATGTGAGGGATTGGGTAGCGGTCATGCGCTGTCGCATTGTTTAATCTGCGGTAATCGCCGCAAGGTCTCCAAGAACCGTCGGTTTTCGGGACCATGTGTAGTGGCGATGCCCAGGAGCTTTTCGAGCGCCTAATAATGCCTAATTTTTCCAGGCTGGCAAACTCGTCCCGTGCTATGGCGAGCTTGGTCGCGTCTAAGCGCCGAGCTTTGGCAAACACGGGTGGGCCTGTTGTGGGAATGAAGTGTTCAACCCCGTGTTTCGCTACTGTTGCTGAAAATTTTGGAACTGTGAGTGCTGGAAATTGGGTGAGGAGTTGGTCAAACTTACTTCCTGCTGTGGTGACGCTGGCTTGCACGGGTGGTGGAGAAACTCGAGCTGAGCAGGGGATAGAAGCAAATGATAGTGCATTAACCAAGCGTCTATTTGCAAGATCGACTAATAACCCATGTGCACACAAAAAGTCGGCGCCCAACAAGTTAAAACTCACCGCAGCTATAATAAATGTCCATCTATAGTTGCGGCCGTGGATGAGAAGAGGCAGGTCCCTTTCACCGAAAGTGTCGATGATCGAGCCGTTGGCTGCCATCGCTCCGTTTCCCCGGGGTCCCACGGCCCGGTCTGCGGGGGAAGGGGTGATGAAGCTCACCTGAGCTCCGGTGTCGATGAGGAACCGTCTCCCGGTGCGTCCGTCAGTCACATAAAGCAGCTTATTCGTCTCGCCGAGAGCCGTAGCTGCTAACCATTTCTTGAATTTGCAGGGGGGCACGCATTTGTGTGCCCTCTCGGCGAAACGTTGATGAAAATAGCAGAGGTCGTTCCGCTTGCTGCGTCTTGGTCACGTCACTGCCATAGTGGGCGGGCTCTGCTCCGCTGTCTGCGGTTTTCCGCTGCTCTGGGCCTCCGCGCTGAAATCTGCAGATGCTGTTGTGGCCATCTGATCGCCGCAGGCGTTGATGAGCCGCTGCGCTTCTCGGGCCAGCGCGCGGAAGTCCTGCTGGGTGTTGCACCGCATGTTGGTCAGTGTCCCTCTCATGTGTGGCGGCAGAGTGCTGAGGAAGATATGCCGGAAAAGGAACTTGTCGTTGTCCGCTTCCTTAAGCTGCAGCATGTCCTCCATGAGGGCCTTTGGTCTGCATCCTCTGTGGCCGTAGATCGCCAGAATCTTCTCTGCTCTCTCCTCGGCTGAGGGGATGAAGTTCTCAATGATGGTCGCCTTTAGTTCCCTGTATTTGTCGTGGGTGGGCGGTTGTTGAATTACGCTCCGCGCGCATCTATGTGTGGCGGCGTCGAGTTTGGCGACGATGTGGTAAAACTTCGTCTCGTCCGCCGTTATGCCCGCCAGTACAAACTGAGCCTCAGCTTGCTGGAACCACGAGCTCGGGTCGTTTTGCCAGAATTCTGGCAGCTTGACGGTGACGGCGCTTGTGTGGGCCGTCCCTGATGTGTCCGCCGGGTGAGAGCGCCTTTCTTCTGCTCTCACGGCGGAGCTGGGGATGGTGTTCGATTGAGCCCTCTCTGTGGATTCTGCCGTGGGGGAACATCTTCCATCCATTCCCCTGTCTGCATGGGTGCCGGCGCTTGCCTGGGTCGCCTCCGATGAGTTCATCGCGGGAGAACATCTCTGTTCCATCCTCACGTCTGGTCACCAGTGTAGGGAGCTTGGAATGAAGAAGCGATGTGATTTTATAAATCAAAGTTTAATATCAGCTTCACCTCCCTAACAAGTCTCATCTCGGTGCAGAAGCAGAATAAGAGGTCGAGCGCAGTCAGACCTTCATACTTATACCCACACTCAACAAAAGACATTGCATATCAAAGCCGACATCCCGCATTAACATAATCCCCCCTCCATTGTCCTCCGTCTCCTCCACCTGACCCTGGGTGGTCAGGGAGTTCGATCCGGTCTCCACCGCTGCGACTCCGTATGTTCTTTGATCCTCGCTGGCGGTTGAGACCTCTTGTCCTGTTCTGAGGTGTGAGGTCATTCCACATATGTCATCACTAAACATTCTAATATGTCTATACATATGTAGGTATGGAATATATGATTAATATAAGCCACAGGCAGTACATTTAAAGACGCACCCCCGCGGCTCTAAACCACCAAAAACACTCAAAAACAAATGTGTATTGCCTAAAATAGTATATTGTGCCTTTTTACACACAAAAATCAAACTGGTAAATTTCCAAACAAAATGAAAATAGCAAAAGTAATACCACTATACAAAACAGGAGACAGTCATCATTTCACATATTACAGGCTGGTCTCTTTACTCTCACAATTCTCCAAAATACTTGAAAAAATCTTCACTAAAAGACTGGATAATTTCATTGAAAACACAGCCTCCTTACAGACAGTCAGTATGGTTTTAGAGCAGACAAATCTACATCTTAGGCACTGATTGAACTCATAGAAGAAATCACAAGTTGTATAGATAAAAAAAAGTTTGCTGTAGGAGTATTTATAGATTTAAAGAAAGCTTTTGACACCATTGATCACAGAATTCTACTGAGGAAATTGGAAAGGTATGGGATAAGGGGGTCAGACTGAGTTGGGTGGAAAGTTATTTAAGTAACAGACAACAATTTGCACAAATAGGTGAGCACAAATCACCCTTCATGGACTTCACTTATGGTGTGCCCCAGGGGTCAGTTTTGGGGCCCAAACTCTTTATCTTATATATAAATGACATATGCCAAGTATCAAAAGTTCTGAAACTCATTTTGTTTGCGGATGACACAAATATTCTTTGCACTAGTGAGAATTTTCAGCAGGTTTTAGAGGTGGTCACAACAGAAATGAAAAGGTTAACGCAGTGGTTCAACAAAAATAAATTATCTCTAAATCTGAAAAAAAAAAAAAAAAAAAACCCAAAGATTTTGCTGTTTGGAAATTATAAAATAAATCATGAAATAATGGTAATGATAGAGGAAACTAGAATTGAAAAAGTACAGGAAAATAAGTTTCTGGGGGTGACACTAGACAATAAGATCTGCTGGAAACCTCACATTAGTCACATCCGGGCCAAGTTGGCAAAATGCATAGGGATACTGAGGAAAAGACAAGACACATCTTGGACTATAAATCATTATTCTCACTGTACAATTCACTGTTTTTACCATATCTTAACTATTGTGTAGAGGTCTGGGGAAACACCTACAAGACCAACCTACAGCCAGTATGCACATTACAAAAAAAGCTATAAGGATAATAAATAATGTAGGATATAGAGACTATACCAATTCATTGTTTCTAAAGTCACATGCCATAAAGTTCATGGATTTAGTTAAATATAAGACAGCACAAGTAATGTACAGGGCAATTAATAATGAACTCCCAACTAATATACTTAAAAAATTCAAAAAAAGAGAATGATTATAATTTGAGAGGAGACTTAAACTTTACAAAGCCTAAGGTACGAACAACTAAGAAAAGTATGTGCATATCTGTCTGGGGGGGATTTGTGGAACAGTCTGGAGCTGGAACTGAAACTATGTACAAACAGAAATCAATTCAAAAATAGGTATAAACATTATTTGCTAAAAGGATATATGCTAGAGGTATAGTATTAATATGTACGATGCACTAAGCTCACTCTGGGACACTATGGTATGGTGGTGGGAAGGTACTGTGCATATCTGTGTTGTTTGGGGCTGGGTATAGATGTATGGACTGTATGTATGTAGGGATGGATGGGTGTCAATGTTGATATGTATAAAATATAGTTAATTGTCTACCTGGGGTCTTAATTGAGGTAATATGTATATATTTCACATGGGTTGTATTTAGGGAAAAGAGGAGCTGGAGTAAATACGTAAGTGTTAACGTTTTCCTTCTCCCTTTCGAGCACTGTATACTGTCACTTTTATTGCACTTGTCATCGGTTTTGTTTTTTGCTTTTTATGTTCAAAATAAAGTATCTATCTATCTATCTATCTATCTATCTATCTATCTATCTATCTATCTAGCAAAACATCTTCATTGGCTTAGAATTGCTTGGAAAGAGCTTTTTACATCTTCCACCTACTTAAGTATGTGTGGCTCTATGAATATTCTAATTAGCTCCACCCCTACTCCCACTGACCAATAGCTGGAAGAAGCAGACTTTGAGCCAGGGCTCTGAGAGGGCGATCCAGCTTGAGGAAAGATTATTCTCGGTGGAGCGGAAAGTCGCTGCCCGACCCCACTTGAAGGCTGGAGGGCTCCCCGCCGGTCTCTGGTTGCCCACTCACCGAGGATCTCCCGGTGAACGGCATGGCTCCCTGTCATCCGGCAACTGAGAGCAGCTCGATCTCGCCGAAAGCAGCTAGCTGGGGGCTCCCGGCGCCCTGTTCGCTAGCGAAGTGAGCTGAGAGCAGCTTGCAGAGACCGCAGTCTTGCTGAGAGCAGGCTCAGGACCACATTCAAGCAGGGCCCCCCATCCCTCCTCCCTGCCTCTCTCCGCTCTCTCTCTCTGCCTGCTGCTTCTTGGCTCTTCCCTCTTCCCCGGAGGTAGGCAAGAGTATCTGTCCGATTGGTTAATGTTACAACCAATCAGGCTAAAAAGGATTGTTTACTAGCTAGAAATGGTGTGTCCAGACACCTATTTGGGAGGGGCGTTCCCAAACTGGAAATTCACAGCAGTAAAACACAGACTTGTGACTGTGGTGAGATTTTGTCTGGATATGTCTTGTAAATCACAAAAGACATGTTACAGAACAGAAAAAACAAAAACCAAAAAACTGATTTTTGCTGGAGTGTCACTTTAAAACAAATATGTGCTGCCCCTTTAAGAAAGTTCTGAGCGTAGTCAAAGCACCATTGTTGCCATAACATTTGTCAGTTACTTGACATTTGAAAGTAACCCCAAAGTTACATATCTGGTTTTACACCATTTTTCTTCTGCTGAATCCTGAAGAACAAATGTCTTTAAGTGATGATAAACTTACCTTTATGTGTCAGTCTTCAGTAATTGTTATTTGGAACAGTTGGTGAATGTAAAATTTAAAGACAACTGAATTAATTTGTCCTTAAGAATTTTAATATTATGTTAGTATTCATGCTAATCATTAGTCAGCTGTTGGTGGTCTGAAATTATTGTGTGATTGGTAAGAAATCTGAATTTCCCAGCAATTCTGCACTTGAGTTTCTTGTGAAGTATGAAATGTCCTGGCCAGAAAGAACTTTGGTCTTGTTTCTACCACTTCAAGAAAAAGAAAAAAAAATCTCTGTTCTTGTGGAGTATGTACAGGCCTTTAGACTCTCAATACTAACAGCAACTGCAAATAGAGAAATGCACTGCAAATGGAGGAAAGATTCAAAGATTTTATTTATCAGTACTACTATACACACAGGACATAGAAGAATTGAAATGGAATTTTTCTCTCTCTTCAGTGGCGTGCACAATATAAAAAAGATAAAGGAATAAGGTTGGAAAAAAGAAAACAAGAGCAGCAGTCTTTGTACAGTAATGCAGCCTGTAGTGCAAATGGCAACAAAAGATAGACCCAGACCTCCCATAGTGCAAATAGAGATAAACAGTTAACAGTGATAAAACCCAGCAATCCTACGGTATATACAGAAAACTAGAAATGTAATACCCGTAGTTGCAGTTCAATGCGGTAGTGTAGGTGCAAAAGTAACAAATAGGACTGCACATGATCAGTATAGCAATGACAGACAGACAGCAGCAGATATGGCATTTGTGCAAATGGTTGCAGTTAAAGTGCAGAGACATCAGCAGCAAATGTATTACTGTTGGTGTGCCAGTCTTTCTGTGCCAACAGCTGAGGTAGTTATTGTGCGGGTGATTGCGTTACAATCCGGGGGGGGGGGGTGCAGAGTTCAGGGTCTTGATGGCCTGATGAACAAAGCTGTTCAACAGTCTTGTGGAGTGGGCCGGGAGGCTCCAGTCTCTTTTCCCCGAGGGCAGGGGGCTGAAGAGGTAGTGTGAGGGGTGGGAGGTGTTGCCTGCGATGTTGATGGCTCTGTGGGTGAGGCAGGTGAGGTAGATGTCTGAGAGGGGGAGCAGAGGGGCACTGATGATCTTGCTGGTTGCTTTCACTGTCTGTTGTAGTATCTTTCGGCAGGAGGCAGTGCAACTTCAATATCACACGGTGATGCAGCTGGTGAGGGTGCTCTCAATGGTTCCCCAGTAGAAAGAACACATAATGGGGGATGGGACTCATGCTCTCCTCAGTTTGCGGAGGAAATGGAGGCGAGTTTGAGCCTTCTTGGTCAGTGATGTGGTGTTGTTGGACCAGGAGAGTTCCTCAGAGATGCACACCCCCAGGAACTTGGTGCTGCTCACGCTCTCTACAGCTGCACCATCAATGATCAGAGGGGCATGCTGTGTGTGTCCCCTCCTGAAGTCGACCACGATCTCCTTGGTTTTTCCCATGTTCAGGAAGAGATTATTGTCCTTACACCACTGGACCAGTTGGCTCACTTCATTTCTGTAGTTGGCCTCTCGTTGTTGGTGATGAGGCCCACCACCATCATATCATCCACAAACTTGATGATGTGGTTGGTGTTGTAGGCTGGTACACAGTCATGTGTCGGCAGGGTGAAGAGCAGCGTGATGAGCACGCACCCTTGTGGGGCCCCTGTGCTCAGCGTAATGGTCTGGGAGGTGTTGCTGCCAACCCGCACGTTTTGTGGCCTCCCTGTGAGAAAGTCCAGCACCCAGTTACAGAGAGACGCTTTGAGTCCCAAGTGTCTGAGTTTTTGTATCAGATGCTGGGGGATAATTGTGTTGAATGCTGAAGTTCAAGAACAGCATTTGCACGTAGGTGTTCTTTGAGTCCAGGTGGGTGAGGGCTGGATGGAGAGTAGCAGTGATGGCATCTTCTGTGGATCTGTTTGACCTGTATGCAAACTGAGATTGGTCGTGGGAAGGAGGCAGGATGGACTTGATGTTCTGCATGACTAGCCGCTCGAAGCACATCATTATGATCGGGGTCAGTGCTACGGGCAGGTAATCACTACAGCTGGGTGGGACGGGCTTCTTTAGGACTGGTATTATGGTGGCAGTTTTGAAACATGTGGGGACGACAGCTTGAGTCAAGGAGACGTTGAAGATGCCAACCAGGATATTCTTGAGCTTCTCTGCACAGTCCTTCAGGACGTGACCCGGTATGTTGTCTGGACCAGCTGTCTTGCATGGGTTGATCCTGCAGATGGTTCTCTTCAAGCTAGCTGGATCCAGACTCATGGCCTGCTTGTCTGGAGGAGGAGTGGTCTTCTGTGCTGATGTGCGGTTTTGTGCTTCAAAGTGGCCGAAGAAAACATTTAGGTTATTGAGCAGTGTGTGTCACTCACACAGATCTGAGGTGAAGGTTTGTAGTGTGTGAGGGTCTGTATGCCACGCCAGAGGGAATGTGCATCTCTGGTGTTGCTGAAGTGGCTGGATATTTTCTTGCTGTACTGTTGTTTTGCCTCCTTGTTGCCACGGGACAGGTTGGCCCTAGCTGTTGCTAGTCCTACAGTGTCACCAGCCCTGAAGGCTGCGTCCCAAGCCCGCAGGAGTCTGCGGACCTCTGCTGTCATCCATGGCTTCTGGTTAGTGTTGTGTTATTAAAACACTGCGTGAGTCCAACTGTAGTTTTTAACGTCACTTTTATTGCACCAAATGTCAACCTCGCTGCTAGTCTGTCACTCTCCCGCCAGTCGCCTCCGTGACGTCATACTCGCGCGACTTTGTAGTTCTTTCCTAAATAACTCATTTACACCACATCTCCCCTTTCTAGTATCAATGGGTAGACTGCCATTGATTCATCAGACCTTAGAGGATTATTCTGCCTCTGTGGCTGGAAGATCTGGTCCTACCTAATACCATTCACACACACAACAGACACACTGCAGTTTACCCTTAGCACTGAACAATATGTGCAAAATCAAGTACAGTACTTCCATCCTAAACCCTGTACTGTTCTGTCCTCACTCTAAACTCTGAACTTGAACATTTACAGTGAGAAGAGTGCAAAATCAGAAAAATAGTGCAATACATTTGCAACCTTTTTTTTTCACTATTATTTTCAAAAGTTCAATCTTCATAATTGTTTATAAGTCCAACCGGGTTGGTTTTACAACCGCTCTCCCAGACCTGGTTCTAGGAGTAGGAGGAGATGGTGGTTCAGGAACGTTCTGCTGTGATGATGTTGCTGCAGGTTGTTCTGCTGAAGGTTGTTCTGGAACACCTTCCGGGAACTGCTCAGCTGCAGCACTGTTGTTCTCCTCCGATGAGGAGTTCCAGGGGATGAGATGATGACGGTTTCGCCTGATGGTCCCATGGGGTCCCTCCACCAGATAAGAGCGCGGTGTGGTGTGATTTCCGAAGACAGCACCTGCTGCTCCTTGATCGGTCACCCACACGTCCTGTCCTGGAGTGAGTCTGTTGAGATGCTTTGCACGGTGTCTCAGGTTGTAGCGTTGCGCATCCTTTGTTTTCCTCTTCCCTTCTTTCAGCATAACAGCATTTCTATCCGGAAGAGCAGGACTCAACAACGCAGGAAGAATAGGCACAGTTGTACGAAGCCGCCTTCCCATGAGCAGTTGAGCTGGGCTATACCCATTTTGGAGAGGGGTAGCCGTGTAGGCCAGTAAAGCAAGATAGGGGTCATCTGACTTCTTCAAAAGCCCCTTCACTGTCTGCACTGCACGTTCCGCTTCAGCATTGCCTTGGGGATATTTTGGGCTGCTGGTTACATGCTGGAACCCGTACAACTTTGCAAATGCTGCAAAAGCTGCTCCAGAGAATTGTGGCCCATTGTCAGTCACCAGGGTCTCACAGATTCCATGACGTGCAAAGATTGACTTAAGGTGGTGGATCACATCATTAGATCTTGTGGGAGTTAGCAGGGCAATCTCCACATATCTTGACATGTAGTCCACTACTAGCAAGTAGGTCTTGCTCCCTAACATGAACAAGTCTGCTCCCAACTTCTGCCATGGTCTGTCTGGGTATGGTGTCGGCATCAGTGGCTCCCTGTGGTTCTGTCTCTCCTGACAGCATGCTCTGCAGTTGAGAACCAACTCATTCAGCTGCTGACTCAACCCCGGCCACCATACTGACTGTCGTGCCCGTTCTCTACACTTAACCACACCCTGGTGTCCGTGCAGCTTAGCGAGAACATCATTTCTCATGGTTGAGGGTATGACGAGCCTATCTCCCTTTAGCAGTAGACCATCCTGGACAGTAAGGAATGCTCTGTCAGTCCAGTATAGCTTGAGTGCAGGTTCATTTATGCCATGAGCTGGCCAGCATTCTGCACACAGCTGCATCACTCGAGCACACACACTGTCCCTCTGCAGCTGCTCTCTCAGCTCCTCCAGATAGGCAGTGCTTGCAGGTAGGTTCTCCATCACCATATCCATGTAGATATTTGTGTCCTCAAACAGCTCTTTGTCAGCTGGTGTCCCTTTTCTTGTGACAGGCGCTCGCGACAATGTATCAGCTGTCCACAGGCACTTCCCTGGCACATGAGATATGGAGTAGGAATAGCGCATAAGACGCATTCGAAAGCGTTGTATCCGAGGGGGTAGAGCGTCCAGTGCTTGAGACCCCAGGAGACTCAGGAGAGGCTTGTGATCTGTCTCCAACCGGAAGTGTTTTCCAATGAGGAAGTTGCTGAGCCTCTTGCAAGCCCAGGTCAGGCTCAAAGCCTCCTTTTCCACTTGTGCATATCTCTGCTCGGTGGGCGTGAGAGACCGCGACATGAAGGCTACTGGTCTCCACTCCTCACCCCAGTTTTGTAGCAGGACTCCTCCAAGTCCATAAGACGACGCGTCTGCCGTAACTTTGCATTCTCTGTTAGGATCATATACGGCTAGCACCAGTGGCGACGTCAGGGCATCCTTTAAGTCCTGGAAGGATTTAGCCTGGTCAGCACCCCACACCCAGCAGTTCTTCTTTGAAAGGAGATCTCTGAGGGCTTTATCCCTCTCAGCTAGCTGCGGGATAAACTTGCCTAGCTGGTTTACCATTCCAAGGAAAGATCTTAGTTCACTCACTGTTTTTGGCTCAGGCATTTCCCTCACAGCCTCCGTCTTGCTCGGGTCTGGACTGATGCCGCTGGCGGAGATCACGTGGCCTAGGAAGGTCACCTCAGACTTTGACAGATCACACTTGCCAATGTTAAGTGTGATACCTGCCTTCTGAATCTTTCTTAGCACGGTATGCAGGCGAGCATCATGCTCCTCTTGCGTACGACCCCACACCAGCACGTCGTCAATGTGACAAACCACGCCTTCGAGCCCTTCTGTGACCTCCGTCACCATTCTGTTCTGAAAGTGTTCAGGGGCGGACGCAATGCCAAAAGGTAGCTGTTTGAAATAATAGCGTCCAAAGGGCATGATGAACGTTGTCAGTTTCGCTGAATCTTCTGTCAATGGGATTTGCCAAAACCCCATGTTTGCATCCAGCTTACTAAATATTTTGGCTCCAGCCAGCCTCCCAAGTGTTTCCTCTACTGATGGTAGAATGAACTTTTCTCTACACACGGACTCATTGAGGTTAGTGAGGTCGACACATATTCGCACAGGATCCATCTTGTTCTTTCTGGGCACTACCACGATGCCAGCACACCAGTCTGTAGGCTCCTCAATTCTGCATATCACCCCGAGGCTTTCCATGCGGGACAGCTCTTGCTTGACTTTGTCCATTAGTGGCAATGGGATCCTCCTTGGTGTCTTGAGTAAAAATGGTTTGGCACCTGGTTTGAGCTTGATGGCATATGTCTGGCGCACCTCACCTAGTCCGCTGAATAGTTTTGGATAGTTCTCCTTTAATGTCTCTATAGTGACACTGTCAAGGCATGCAACAAGCCCTAGTCTGCAGCTCACGGACCTCCCTAGCAGGGCAGTGTGCACATAACGGACAACATACACTTCCTCCATCTCCTCTTTCCCACCAATTCTCAACAACAGCTTGGCAACGCCCACAACATCAAGTGGCCTCCTCCCCGGTCCCAGGAGCGGCTTAGGTGCTTTGTGGAGCGCAGGTGGGTTTTCTCTGAATATTTTCTGGAACACAGCATGTGGCACAACTGTGACATCAGCACCCGTGTCAATTTTGAACGTCACGCTGCTGTCATGAATGTCAATGTTGACCATCCAAGGATCACCGTCTGTTGTAACACTGCCGAGGAAGATGGCATCCTGTTCCTTTCCACCTCAAGTACAGATTTTAAGGTCTTGCACACACGTTTATAGTGACCCTTTCTCCCACAAGCATGACAGTTCACTTCATTTGCAGGGCACTCCTGTTTTGAATGTGATGGAGAGCTGCCACATTTATGACATTTTAACTGTGTCCCCTTTTCCTTGCTATTCTGAGTGCTGTGCGGTTTGAGAGCACGCTGAGGTTTGTTTTTAGCAGGCTTCCTACTTCCCTTGAACACTCTATCAACAGACATTGCCTCACTTGCCTGAGTTCTGGTGTCTCCTCTCAGAGAAGCTTGCTGCTTTTTCACCTCCTCACTCTGCCGTGCCATCCTGATTGCTTTCTCCAAAGTCAGCTCTGCATCTAGCTGCATGCGTTCAGACAGCCTCTTGTCTAACAGACCGACGACGAGTCTGTCCCGAAGTAGCTCATCATGCAGCACACCGTAATTGCAGTGTTCAGCCAGTGCATATAGTGCAGTGACAAAAGAATCTACTGTCTCACTTTCTCTCTGTTTTCGCAGGTTGAATTTGGCACGTTCATAAATTACATTCTTTTTAACCACAAAGAAGCTTTGAAAGCCGTCACGCACCGCTTCATACGAGCTGCGTTGAGCATCAGTCAGAGCCAGCCCACGTAAAACATCATCCGCCTCATCTCCCATGCAATATATCAGAGTATTAACTTGATTCTCTTCAGAGCCTGCATTCAGATTACTTGCCAGGCGAAATCTGTCGAATCTCCGGATCCATTTGGCTCACTCCTGCGGCTTAGAAAAGTCGAAGGGCTCCGGCGGCTGGATGTTAAACGTAGCGCACGGACCCGCTGCCACAGCGGCTCCCGGAGCGGTTGCTATCCCTCCATTTGCATCTTCGTCTCCACTCATCATGTCCGCAAACTCCCCTCTCTTCCTCCGCGGCGTACAAACGATCCTTTTCTTTCCGGGCTTACCTCTCTACGTTAACTACAGGACTTCTGACACCATGTCGTGTTATTAAAACACTGCGTGAGTCCAACTGTAGTTTTTAACGTCACTTTTATTGCACCAAATGTCAACCTCGCTGCTAGTCTGTCACTCTCCCGCCAGTCGCCTCCGTGACGTCATACTCGCGTGACTTTGTAGTTCTTTCCTAAATAACTCATTTACACCACAGTTAGCATGAACAGTGATGGTTTTGCAGTGAGTGACATCATCAATGCATTTCGCTATGTATGCTACAACAACCTTAGTGTACTCCTCTTGGTTTGTGTGTCGATTGTGAGTAGCTGCATGCTTGAGAGTGTCCCAGTCTGTAGTGCTGAAGCAGTCTTTCAGAGCATCTGAGGCCCCCTCTAGCCACACACGTACCTGTATTTTTGTTGGTCTGATTGTTTTCACTCTGGGTTTGTAAGCAAATAGAGAAATGTGCTGCAAATACTCAAAGCAACTACAAATTCTGAAATGCGCTGCAACACCAACCGTGATGAGGACACAAAGTGACAGACCAGATCAGGAAGTGACTTATGACAATATTAATAAGTGATCAGAATAAGATGCTTTTTTAAAATAATAACTTTATGCACCTCTTAGACAATGTAGAGTGATGTTTTTCTGCTTTCCGATCTCCCCAGGAGTTATATTTGCCCACTGCTTAGTGCTTTCTCAATAAATAAATTTTTATCACTTTTACTTATCATTGTACTGTATATATTGGAAACAGTGTATTGACATATTGTTTGGGGTCTTTTTTTAGCTGTAAGCCGAGTTAGTTTAGCATAGTGCAGCTATCCTATTGTTTATTTCATAGACCACTGTATGGGCTATTGTTATTAGCCTAGTTAGCTTTCAGTTGCTAGTGTATTATTGATTCTCATCTTAAACTTTGAGTAACTGCTAAAAAAAACTTGCAGTGACTCAAATATTCGTGGGGAACAAGTTACTGTGATGTTTCAAGGATTCTCACAATGATGAGAGAGGATTTGAAAAGTAGCAGGCATTTATTTCTTCACTGACAAATTATGCAGAACAGAAGGGAGGTCATCCACACACACACTCACTTCACTCAGGGTGATACAGACACATAATCTCTCACACGTAGGGAAAACAACACTATCATAACCAGACTCATAACACAATTATAACCTACAACAATTGTTTCTGTCCCCAGAACAATAAGTCTAACTCAAAAGTCCAATTTGAACCCGTCCAGGCGTCGGGGCGCCCGCTGTTGTCTGCAGCTGGCACACACAGGCCCGTTAGTGTCCATCTGAACCTCGGCTGGGGTCTCCGGTTAGGGCCTCTGGCTTGGCCATCCACGGGGCAGATGGCTGGTACAAGGCAAGGTGGTCGCGATGAAGCACCATCACCTGGTTCCTCTTTTGCAGCCTTACCCTGTACACTACATCCGACGGTTTCTGTAGGACCATGCATGGTCCCGACCAGTGGCTCGCCAGCTTTGGTGACAGTCTCATTTTCCGTTCTGAGCAGAAAATCCAGACTTGGTCCCCTGGTGCAAAGTCTCTTCCCTGGCAGTGGGAGTCGTACACTCGCTTCTGACGACTCCCCGCCGCTAACAGGGCCTCCCGAGCCAGTTTGTGTACCATATGAAATGTTCTCTCAAGCAAAACAAATAATCCAACCCTGGTTTGCCCTCCACCTCCGGCTCCTGGAGCGTGCCAAACACCAAGTCCACTAGGGTACGCAGCTCACATCCAAACATCAGCGCTACAGGGGTGCACCAGGTGGATTCCTGAGCTGCTGTCCAGTGTGCCCAGAAGACCAGGGGCAGGGGCAGATTCCAGTCTCGCTGTCGCTGGTCCACCAGGACAATGAGCTGGGTGGTCAGGGTCAAGTTAAAATGTTTAACCAGGCCATCGCTCTGTGGGGGCTGTGGCATACCGCTAATACCACCTTAAGTGCCACTTTAAGTGCTACAGACGTGGGGACACATTCATGTAATGATGTCACCACACCATGGGTATATTAAGGAGCTAACGGAGGGAGACGTGGTCTTTGGTGCTTGGACTCTAGCCTGCTACTAGCCTGTACCCCGTTCTTGCTAGCTTACTAGCTAATGTTGCACTGCTCCACGTGCTACTAGCTTTATTAATAAAGCCACTGTTCAGCACACAGCCATCATCTCCGCTGTCCATGTTTCCAGACATAACAATTGGCGACAAGGAGAAAACTTTAATAACACTGACATGGAAAAATGCTTGGCACCTCTATCACCGTTCCTCGCATCCCCAGGTGAGCCACACATCCCATGGCCTTGCTGCTTCCAGTCGTTCCAGAGAGACGTGTCAGCTATGGACCTGGCTAAGGTTGGCAAGATGCGGCTATATGCATTTTTTATCCACAGCCTGGGTTCCGAAGGACAACCGGTATTTGGTACATTGAGACAGACGGACACATATGAGGAGTGCATTCCGCTGCTAGCTGGACATTTTGCAATGCCCAAGAGTGTGCTGGCAAGAAGGATCAAGTTCCACTGGCGCCGACACAAAGTGGGAGAGACGACCCAGCAGTACATTGCAGATCTCTGCCGTCTGACGAGCATGTGCAGGTTTGGGCAACTAGAGGACGAAATGGTGCGGGACCAACTAGCGGAGCACACCAATAACCCGCGGCTACAGGCGAAGCTGTTGATGGGGCTAGATGACCTACCACTGGTGAAGGTGGTAGAGTTAGCATTCCAGTTGGAGGCTGCCGACAAGCTAACATCACAGCTAGGTGGCCAACAACGACAGACCCCACTAGCGCAAGCAGTTACCCCAGCAGAAGAACCTGGCTACACCACAACCTTCTTGGAGGATGCCGGGGTGAACGTGACGGGACAAAGGAACATCATGGGACACCAAATGTGTAGTAGGTGCGGTTCCCTGATGCACCGTAAAAGAGCGCACTCCTGCCTGGACAGGGGGCCAATGCTGCAGAAAGCCTAATCATTTGCTAAAGTGTGCCTCTCATCACGGTTAACAACAAGCTCACCACCCAGTTCAGCTGAACCACCACTAACAACCACCATCCATACAGTGGACTCCAGTGGAACGGCGAACAAATGGTGCACGGTGAGGGTCAATGACGTCTGCCTGCCGCTACTATTGGACACTGTTGCTATGAGATCAATGATGAACTGGGTCACGGTTAAGAGATTTCTCCCTTGCCATCCAATAAGGAAAAACACGACTGAATTTTATGGTTATGGACACACTCGTGTCAGCCTTGTAGGAACCATAACGCTGACAGTTCGCTATGGGTCCAGAGTCCTCCCGGCGTTCACCTTCCAGGAAGCCACACACAGAGATAACATCCTGGGGTGTGACCTTTTTCATGAATTGGACGTTTCAATACATGACAATCAGGGACCACTGACGGCTGGAGTGCATCACACTCAGACGTGGGTACAGCTGCTCCAAGCTTGACACTGCATGAAGAACACAACATGAAGAGAGAGCAGAAACTGGACTCGTTTCTGATCCTCACCTGGCATAAGCCTCAGGGAGCCACTGCAGCATTGCAGGAGAGAGGGATCATGGCCAAGCAGGACCCCGGTGAATGATGACAACCCAGTGCATGCCTGTTACTGGTGAGAGCAACACACTGCTGTAACCACAGCCAGCACAGAGAGAGGGCGTATATCGGACTTGTCTCAGATCCTCGTCTGGCATAAGCCTCAAGGAGCTGCCACAGTGCTGCAGGGGAAAGAGTTCATGGTCGAGTAGGACCCAGAACAACGCCAATCCAGAGCGCAACCTACCGCCGGCATGAATGGCACACCGCCACAATAGCAACCGGGACAAGAAAACAGCAGCGCCAAGTGCAGCCGAACAGATCGCCGCTCACAGTGCTTGATTGGGTTTGGGTACACTGATCTGAATGCTCAGAGGGCCTGCAGATGCGCCTGTCACCACTGATGCAGATCACCACACAGTTGGGGCCAGCTACCTTCCAGATGGCCAACAGTTCGAGATGGCACACCAGCCATCTGTGAATGGTAAGAGCAGCTGCTCAGACCAAGCCACAAGGATGGAGCAGACCCAGCCAGTGTGGGACCTGGACTGGGACTTTGCTGACGAGAGAGTGCACCCAGGTCCGCCGCAGCCAGCGCCTCCAGGGGCGTGCTCACCGCAGGCTCGCCAGAGGCCCTCGAAGTTGAACTGTTAAAATGACTCTGTTTTGAATTGTTAAGCAGAGCATGGTTGCAACACAGTGGCAGAATAACCCATTCAACCACGCAGAGCTCTACCAGCAGTCCACCTGGTTGCCCAGGTTCTTATAAGTTCGTATTATGGTTCATAATAATAATGGTCGTAGGTCTGGTTGATAACATTGCCAGAGTATTTACCATCATGCTTAGGTTAGTCACAGCACTGGTAACAGTATATTGTCGCATACATCTGAACAAACACGGTTATATCATCTGCTGATAGCCAGGCTATGCATGTTTGCTAGCTAGCACTGTGCTACATTACGTGAAATGGTTCTGGTTATGTTTATGCTGTGCTAGGTGTATGCCACTGCATCGCCACACCCAGTTAAGGCAAATCATCACCAGGAGTTCTGGGTTTTTTTCCAAGGGGGAGGTAAATGTGGCATATTGCTAGTACCACCTTAAATGCCATGGACGTGGCGCTAGCCTCTGCCCATAGCAGTGGCTAGCAGTGCCCTCACACGCTATCCCCACAATTTTAACTGCACTTTGGTAGTTCACACACCTACACACAATCACACAACTAACACTCACCCATCACAATTCGAGCATGGGGTGGGGGTCTTCCCCCACCCCTGCTGCCCTCTTTCTGACAGGGCCTCCGGGTCTGGCTGGTGTCCTAGGGCCCATCATGTTGTCATCATCACTGGGTACTGGAGAATGAACAGGTGCGAGCAAGGGAGTGAATGAGTGAGGGAGTGAGTGAGCAAATGAGTAAGCGAGAGTGAGGGAGTGATGAGTGGAGATGGTCATGGTGGTGGTGGGTCAGATTTGTGTGGGACTTTGTGTGGCAGGTGGCATCTCAGCGTGCTTGCGGTGGTCCGTTGATCAGTCGCTCTGAGTGGGCTTTGGTAGTGGTGGTCTGCTTCTGTGGCTGTGGCTTCCCTAGGATGAGTTGGCAGGGTGTGGCTGCTGGTCCATGCCAACGGTCTTCCTGGCCGCTGCTGGGCATTGGTGCACGTTCATGCCTGCTACATCTACGCCATGGCCGCCCAGGTATGTGTCAGGGTAAATGAGTGTGGGTGAGTGTGTGGGGGAGAGCACAAGTGGATGTGAGTGAGTCGAAGCATGAGTGAGAGTGTGTGTATGGGTGAGCGTGGGTGGGTGTGGGTGACTGTGAGGGCGAGTGGGAGTGAGATTGAGCAGGTACCAGAGTGGGTGAGAGCGGGTGGGTCTGGGTGTGGGAGTGAGAGTGTGGGATTGTGTGGGGGAGAGGGCGAGTGGGGGAGAGGCGCCATTACAGATGGCCAAGATGGCGCCCACAGCGGTCGACATGGTGCTTCGCTGCGCTCTTTGTTTGTTTTTGTTTGTCAATTGTGTGTCTGCTTGCACTTATACCCGTGAAGAACTTCTAAATATCAGGACTTTCACCCCCACGGACCTCCTCCCAGTTTTTCTAGCCCCTGCCGCCGATCTGGTTTACTGTTTGGCTCGGAAAGTGAGACGGCGAAAGAGAGGTAGACGAGCGGGCGCTCTCGTGCGGCTTCGCAGGAGAGGCTCGCGAACGGCGCTGCCTGGCATATTTCTGTCCAATACCAACTCTCTCTCTAACAAGGTAGATGAACTGAGACTGCTGATGCGTTTTAAGGACCTCGCCTCCTCAGCTGTCCTCTGCTTTACTGAGACCTGGCTCCGGGAAAATATACCGGACAGCGCGCTGTGCCTCGACGGCTTTCAGCTCTTCCGTGCTGATCGTGACACAGAGCTTTCCGGCAAGACCACAGGAGGCGGAGTCTGCTTCTACATCAACTGCAGCTGGTGCTCTGATGTAACGGTAATTTCCAAACACTGTTCTCCTGCCTTGGAATTTCTTGTTATCAATTGCAAGCCTTTCTATTCCCCGCGGGAGTTTGCTTCTTTTATAATGATCGCTGTGTACGCCCCTCCCGACGCGGACACGCGCGAAGCTCAGCGCGTGCTCGCGGATCACATTCAACACACGGAGCGGATTTTTCCAGACTCGCTGATTATTGTGGCTGGCGACTTTAATCAGTGCAATCTGAGCCACGATCTCCCCCGCTACAAACAGTTTATTAAATGCCCCACCAGAGGATTAAACACACTGGATCACTGTTACACCACAGTGAAAGACGCATATCGCGCTGTCCCTCGAGCTGCGCTGGGATTATCTGATCACGTGATGGTTCACCTCATTCCCACATACAGACAGAGATTGAAGCTCACTAAACCTGTTGTGAGCACTACGAAGATACGGACCAGTGATGCTGAGGAGAAGCTGGAAACGTGCATGGAAATATCTGACTGGGGCATGTTTAAAGGAGCCACGCATGATCTGGATGAGTACACGGACACTGTGAACTCATATATCCACTTTTGTGAAGAGAACATTCTTCCATCACGCACCAGGGTGAGTTACTCTAATGACAAACCCTGGTTCACAGCTAAGCTCAGACAGATCAGGAAGGAGAAGGAAGCAGCGCTGAAAAGTGGAGACAGGGACTGCTACAGGGAGGTTAAATACCGGTTTAACAGAGAGCTGAAGAGGGCTAAATCTCTATACTCAGAGAGACTCCAGCAGCAGTTCACTGCTAATGATTCGGCTTCCGTGTGGAGAGGACTGAGGCAAATCACCAACTATCGACCTAAGGCTCCTATAGGTCAGGATGACAAAGCCCTTTGTCAAAGACTGTCCCAACACTATGCCCGTTTTGACACCTCGTCATCTGTGTCCAACTCCCCCCCTCCCTCCAGCTCCACAGCCTCCACATTCCCTACTTCATTTAAGGCACCCCCCCCTCCTCCCCCCCTCCCCTTATCATCAGTGAGCAGGATGTGCTCAAACAGTTCTCCAGACTGAACCCGCGCAAGGCCCCCGGCCCAGACGGCGTGTCTCCCTCCACCCTGAGACTCTGTGCGAAAGAGCTGGCTCCTGTCTTCACAGACATTTTTAACACCTCCCTTAAGTTATGCCACGTGCCGTCCTGCCTCAAATCCTCCACCATCATCCCTGTCCCCAAGAAGCCACGGATCACTGGACTTAATGACTACAGACCTGTAGCGCTCACCTCTGTAGTCATGAAGTCCTTTGAGCGCCTGGTCCTGTCCCACCTCAAGTCCATCACCACCCCTCTCCTGGACCCGCTGCAGTTTTCCTACCGAGCCAACAGGTCTGTAGACGACGCAGTCAACCTGGCCCTCCACTCCATCCTGCAGCACCTGGACTCCCCGGGAACCTACGCCAGGATCCTGTTTGTGGACTTCAGCTCCGCATTCAACACCATCCGCCCCGCTCTGCTCCGGGACAAGCTGTCCCTGCTCAACGTGCCTGACTCCCTCTGCAGGTGGATCATCGACTTCCTGACGGACCGGAGGCAGCATGTGCGGCTGGGAAAGACTGTCTCAGACTATACTAGCATCAGCACCGGATCACCCCAGGGCTGTGTACTTTCCCCCCTACTCTTCTCCCTTTACACCAACTCCTGCACCTCCAGCCACCAGTCTGTCAAGTTGATCAAGTTTGCGGACGACACCACCCTCATCGGGCTCATCTCCAACGGCGACGAGTCCACCTACAGGAGAGAGGTGGCCCAGCTGGCGTCCTGGTGCAGCAATAACAACCTGCAGCTGAACGCTCTGAAGACAGTGGAGATGATTGTAGACTTCAGGAAAGTCACTACTCCTCTTCCCCCCCTCACCCTCTCAGGCTCTTCCATCACCACTGCTGATTCCTTCCGCTTCCTAGGCACTACCATCACCAGGGACCTCAAATGGGAGCCGACCATCAGCTCACTCATCAAAAAAGCCCAGCAGAGGATGTTCTTCCTGCGGCAGCTGAGGAAGCTCAAGCTACCCACCAAGATGTTAGTGCAGTTCTACACAGCCATCATCGAGTCCATCCTCACCACCTCCATAACCGTGTGGTACGCAGGAGCCACTGCCAGGGACAGACTAAGGCTGCAGCGCGTCGTGCGCACTGCTGAGAAGGTGATCGGCTGCAAGCTCCCATCTCTCCTGGATCTGTACATCTCCAGGACCCGGAGGCGTGCTGGCCGGATCATAGCCGATCCCTCACACCCTGGTCACGTACTGTTTGCCCCCCTCCCCTCTGGTAGAAGACTTCGGTCCATCCAGACTAAAACCTCCCGTCACATGAACAGCTTCTTCCCCTCTGCCATCAGACTGCTGAACACTAAGTGACTTATTGACTCTCGTGCACTATGTACAGCAGCTCAACCAGACTCATGTCAATCATCACTGTTTTCTTCCTGCATTACCGACTGCACTATATAGTTCTCCACAGTATCTGCTGCTGGCTAATATATTTTAACTGTTGACCAGTATCACTTAATCTTATCCTACACTTTATTACATGTATAGTTTATTTCTTTTATCTTATCATGTTTAATGTTGCAGCATTGTACCGAGACAAATTCCTAGTTTGTGTACTACATGAACAATGGCAATAAACCTGATTCTGATTCTGAGTGAGACTGAGTGAGTGAGTGTGTGTGTCAGTGAGTGTGTGTGGGTGTGAGTGATTGCATGTGAGAGCATGAGGGTGTGAGTGCGTAGGAATGGGTGTGTGTGCTGGTCGGGGGGTGCTGGACTGAGGGGATGGCACCTCCTGGTACCTCCTAGCCATGTGGGCTCCCTTGGGCTGGGGGGGTTGCCCCCTCCATGGGCCGCCGGCGCCATGCTGCTGCCCTCCTTGGGCGTAGGGGCCTGGGGGTTCCTGGGGTGTGTGTCGGGGGACTGAGCGGGGGCCTGCTGTGGGGGTGTATGGGGGCCTGTGCCTCTGGCCCCATGGGGGGGGGGCTGGCTGGTCTGGGATCGGGGGTGCACCGCACCAGCAGATTGGTGGCCCGGCCTCCCTCAGCTGTCTCTCTCTTGGGGCGGACACCTGGTTGTCCTGGGGCTTGTTGGCCTTGACACATTTGTGCTCTGTGGGGGTTGGTGGTGCTGTCTTGCTTGCTCAGGGGTTCCGGGGGGGGGGGGGGTTGCTTTGGCCTGCCACCCTCTTTTTATGTTTCCTGACAAACCACTCACATGCACACACTTACTTTGCATGTGCTCTCATATACACACACACATGCACATACACATATGCCTCTTCTTCAACAGGTGCAGATACCAGACTCCTGATGAGACCTTTTCAGTAGAAGAAACAGTTTGTCTTCTGTATGTTTCAGTTGTGTTAGTCTGTTTGTCTTCTCTGTTTGTTCCTTTCTCACTTCTTTCCCCCTCCCCACCCCTCTTTTCTCCATTCCTCCCCCTGTTGGGTCCTTCATGGGTAAAACAATTTAAATAAAGCATTAAAAGTTATTACAAGAGGAGTTGATAAATAATATACAGTACAGGCTCTCTCAGTTACATCGCTGGCGGCTGGCCAGCTGTTCCTGGGCGTGGTCAGTGTGGGTCGCCCTCCCGAACCACCTCTGAAGTGCTCCCTGTAGCGCTGGCCAGCTGTGATGTTCTTCAGGCTGGTGATCGGACAGCATGCAGAGAGCTCCAACTTCCAGAGCCAGCACGACCTACACAGCTGTCTCTTCAGGTGTCCAGCTGTTGAGTGTGGCAGCCAATTCAACCTGGGTGAAGTAGTCATCCAGTGAGGTTTCACCACCAAAGCAGAGAAGCTTGGCCGGTTGGCGGGTCGGTGGTACTGGGGTTGGGATGGTCGCTTCCATGCTGCTCACTGCCCTTGGCTGCAGTGGGATAGCTGGCTCATAGTTTCCCCGCTGGTGCTCCCCATCCTGTCTTGAAAAAGGCGGAACATGGGACATGCTTGCTCCGTCCAGCCCACTTCCCCATTCTTTGCGTTGAGCAGCTCTGGGGACCGGCGTATATGCTCTGCAGCCCATCTCCATCTGGGCGATGAGCTGTTTGAGCTGACAAATCTCTGCCTTGATCCTCACTTCCATCTCTCAATAATCCCACTTCTGACACCAGTGTGACGTTTCAAGTGTTCACACAATGATGATAGAGGATTTGCAACATAACAGGCATTTATTTCTTCACTGACAAATTATGCAGAACAGAGAGGAGGTCATCCACACACACACTCACTTCACTCAGGGTGACAGACACATAATCTCTCACACGCAGGGAAAACACTATCACAACCAGACTCATAACACAATTATAACCTATAACAATAACACTCAGAAAGAATTATAACAGTCTTCGCAACACCTAGGAAGTAAGAACTCAAAGTCACACAAACTCGGTCATTGATCACCAGAATGCTCCTCCTCATTTCTGAAACTGTAATGTATCACATGTCTGCCTCTTGTAAATATCTGCATGCTTTATGATAAATTTATTTTTAGTAAAGTTAGATAATTAACCAAGAAGAATTGTTTAGTTTAGACAGGTGTGTTTTAGTATTAGTTATGATGCTAATATGATGTAGTTACTGCCTTTTCTGCCAACCTCAGGGATCAACCCCTCCCTCAACCTTTTTTCTGCATGTAGGGATTCCCTAGCAACAGCCAGACCTCTATGCAGTTTCTCTCTGATTCGCTGAGAAAGGCTAAGCCTCTCCCTTCCAGCATATGGAGTGGGGGTTTTAACCTCAGACACACAGAAGATCAGTCTCTTCTGTTCCCGGCTCTCCGTGTGTCTACTTCTCTTTTGGTCTTCTCTTCTGCTAGTATCTCTTTTGCTCTCTTCTCTTTTAAGTTTTTCCTGCCTAGGCAATTGCCTTGCATTTTCTAGTGACTGTTTTGTAGATTTTTGTAGTTCATGTTTTTCTGTAGAGTTCACCTTTGTTAGCTCTAGGGAGTAAGACTGAATAGCTTTTGTTTTCTTTAGAACTTATCTAGTTTAGCCACCATTCAGCTGGAGACCATGCACACCAGTGTTGTATCCAGACCAGCTGCCTCTTTCCAGCATATCTGCGGGTTGAGCATCCAGGACTGGGTCTCCCCTCTCTCTGAAACAAGCCGACCAGAGTGCCAAGCCTGCCCCGAGTGACCTAGGAGCAAATCCACATGGATTTTGCAGGCCAAAATCCCAACAAGGCCTCAAGGAGGACTACATTCCCTCGGCCTGGAACAACCTTTGCCTGGGCTTTGTATCCACAGTAGGCACTCCCCTTTTAAACTTCATCTGTTGTGGTAGTCGTGCTGGGTTAAATTTGTTCCATCAGAAAAGCAGTTGCAACCTCCATCGGTCAAACCTCGAGGGCGCTTGGTCTCAGATACACTCCTGATCCTGCGCATCCTCTCTCTCCCTCTCTTTCTTTACATTCTGTGGTCTATATTAATCATATATCCCATAACCTACATATGTATAAGCATGTGAGAATGTTTGGTGATTACATATGTAAAGCGACTTCACACCTCAGAACAGGACAAAGAGGTCTCAACCGCCAGTGAAGATCAAAGAGCATTCGAGGCACTACGGTGGAGACCGGATAGGTCGCCCTGACCCCCCAGGGCCAGGTGGAGGGGTACAGAGACAAAAGAGGGGATTAAGATAGTGAGGGATGTCAGCTTTTGATATGCATGTCTTTTGTTATGTGCGAGTATAAGTTGGTAGAGCCGAAGGTGTTCGCTCTCTTACTTCTTCTGCTGCTGCACCTAGATGAGACTTGTTGGAGGAGCTGATAATAAACTTTGGTTTATGAATCACATCGCCTCATTTTTTCAAGCTCCTCTACACTGGTGACCCTGATGCGAGGATGGACCAGAGGCGTTCCCCCGCGATCGACTCATCTGTTGCGACCCAGGCAGACACCGGCGCCCATGCAGACAGGGGAACAGATGGACGATGTTCCCCCATGGCAGAAGTGATAGAGAGGGCTCAACTGAGCACCAGCGCCGCGGAGAGAGCTGAAGCAAGGCACTCTCATCCTGCGGACACATCAGTGACGGTCCACACAAGCGCCGTCACCGTCAAGCTGCCGGACTTCTGGCAGGAAGACCCCGCCTCGTGGTTTCAACAAGCTGAAGCCCAGTTTGCACTTGCGGGCATCACGGCTGACGATACAAAGTTCTATCACATCGTCGCCAAACTTGACGCCGCCACTTCGAGATGTGCACGGAGCATAATCCAGCGGCCGCCGGCCCAGGACAAATATAAAGAACTGAAAGCGACCATCGTGGCAAATTACGTCCCCTCAGCCGAGGAGAGAGCCGAGAGGATCCTGGCAGTCTACGGCCACAGAGGATGCAGACCCAAGGCCCTCATGGAGGACTTGCTGCAACTTAAAGAAGAGGACAACGACAACTTCCTCTTCCAATTCATATTCCTCAGTACGCTGCCGCCACACATGAGAGGGACGCTTGCCAACATGCGATGCAGCACCCAGCAAGGCTTCCGCATGCTGGCTCACGAAGCTCAACGGCTCGTCAACGCCTGCAAGGAGCAGACACCCACAGCAGCATCCGCAGACCTCAACGCTGATGTTCAGAGCCATGAGGAGCCACAAACCACCGAGCAGAATCAGCCCGCGGTGACAGCGACACGGCCAAGACGTAACAGACGGAGCAACGTTTGTTATTACCACCACCGCTTCGCCGAGAAGGCTTACAAATGCTTCCCCCCCTGCAAATTCACGATTTCGGGAAAACGCCAAAGCCGAGAGCCGTTAACAGCGGCGGTTCTCGGCGAAAAAAGCAAGCTTTTATATGTGACAGACGGACACACCGGCAAGAAGTTCCTTATCGACACGGGAGCTCAACTAAGTTTTGTCATGCCCTCCCAAGCAGACCGGGCCATGGGCCCCCGGGGCAATGGAGCGGTGGCAGCCAACGGCTCCATCATCGACACTTTTGGCGAAAAGAGCCTGCCCCTCTGCATCCACGGCCGTAACTACAGATGGACATTTGTTGTAGCGGCGGTGAGTTTTAACTTGTTGAGCGCAGATTTTTTGTGTGCACATGGGTTATTAGTTGATCTAGCGAACAGACGCTTGGTTAATGCACTGTCCTTTGCTTCTATTCCCTGCTCAGCTCGAATTTCTCCACCACCCGTGCAGGCCAGCGTCACCACAGCAGGAGGTAAGTTTGATCAACTCCTCATCCAATTTCCAGCACTCACAATTCCCAAATTCTCAGCCACAGTGGCTAAACACGGGGTCGAACACTTTATTCCCACAACGGGCCCACCCGTATTCGCCAAAGCTCGGCGCTTAGACGCGACCAAGCTCGCCATAGCTCTGGACGAGTTTACCACCCTTGAAAAATTAGGCATTATCAGGGCACTCAAAAAGCCCCTGGGCGTCACCACTTCACATGGTCCCGAAATCCGACGGTTCTTGGAGACCGTGCGGCGATTACCACAGATTAAACAATGCGACAGCGCATGACCGCTACCCAATTCCTCACATTCAAGATTTTTCACTACATCTGGCGGGTGCGCGCATTTTTTCAAAAATAGACCTGGTCCGTGGCTATCATCAAGTCCCAGTTCAAGCAGAGGACATTCCAAAAACAGCTGTAATAACGCCCTTCGGTCTTTTTGAATTTTTGCGGATGCCTTTTGGCCTCAAAGGCGCCGCTCAAACCTTTCAGCGGATGATGGACGCGGTATTACGCGACCTCCCCTTCGTGTTTGTTTACCTTGACGATATGCTGGTAGCCAGCTCGTCTGAGGAAGAACACGAGCAACATCTCACTATGGTTTTTCAGAGACTAGAAGAGCACCGGTTAGTAATCAGTCCAGCCAAATGCAAATTCGGCGTGTCACAAATTGATTTTTTAGGACACAGAGTTTCACCGAAGGGGGCAGTCCCACTGCCAGACAAAGTTCACGCAGTAAAAAGTTTCCCACGGCCACAAACGGTCAAATCGCTGCAAGAATTTTTGGGAATGGTTAATTTTTACAACCGTTTCCTCCCCCACGCAGCTCAGTTCATGCAACCCCTATATGACGCACTCAGAAAACAAAAACCTTCCAAAGCGGTCGAATGGACCCCGGAGCGCGAATGCGCCTTCGCGGAAGTAAAAAGTGCCCTAGCTAATGCCACATTGTTGGTTCACCCCGATCCCTCGGCCCGCATTGCGCTAACCACAGACGCTTCAGACCTGGCCATAGGGGCAGTTGTAGAACAACACGTCAGCGGAATCTGGCAACCTTTGGCATTCTTCAGCAAATCGCTAAACCAAACTGAGCGTAAATACAGCACTTTTGACAGGGAGCTGCTAGCGCTTCATTTATCCATCCGCCACTTCCAGTTCTGGTTGGAAGGGCGGCGTTTCACGGCTTTTGTAGACCACAAACCGCTCACCTTTGCGATGGCTAAAATTTCCGAACCGTGGTCAGGCAGGCAACAGAGACAGCTAGCTGCGATTTCAGAGTTCACCACAGACATTCGACATGTGGCAGGCAAACTTAACGTGGTAGCAGACTGTCTCTCTCGCGCTGTGACATCACCAGAGCACGAGGAGACAGATTATACTACCTCAGCCGCAGAACTCTTCGCCAATGCGGACACATACGCGGCCCCAATCCATGCAGGGATAGATTATGCAGCCATGGCGGAGGAGCAAAGTAATGACGCGGACGTGCGCGCACTCCTGTCTGGACCAACAGGGTTAAGGCTGGAGGAAAGGGGTTTACGCAACGGTGTGCCCCCCCCTAATATGCGACATCTCAACCGGCCGACCTCGCCCGTTAGTCCCAGCTGCATGGCGCCGCCGTATTTTCGACTCGATTCACTCCCTCGCGCACCCAGGTGTGCGCGCTTCGGTTAAAATGGTCGCCGAAAAGTTTGTGTGGCCTGGCCTGCGCAAAAACGTAAAAGAATGGGCAAAGACTTGCATTTCTTGTCAGCGCGCCAAAGTACACAAACACACAAAAGCCCCTCTAGAGCCTTTTCGAATCCCTACTAGAAGGTTCGACCACGTTCATGTCGACCTCGTGGGGCCGCTACCTTCCTCCCAAGGTTTCACACACCTGTTAACAATAATAGACCGCACCACGCGCTGGCCGGAGGCAATCCCTCTGGCGTCAACCACAGCGGAGGAGGTCGCTCGCGTTTTTTTGACAAACTGGGTGGCACGTTTCAGCGTCCCATCGGACATCACGTCCGATAGGGGGCCTCAATTTGTCTCGGAGCTTTGGTCAGCCATGGCCAGCAGCTTAGGGGCGACAATTCACCGCACCACCGCTTATCACCCTCAGGCTAATGGGTTATGCGAGCGTTTTCACAGATCTTTAAAGGCCGCCCTCAGAGCCTCACTAACGGATACAAATTGGGTAAATAAACTTCCCTGGGTTTTATTGGGGTTGCGTGCTGCGCCTAAAGAGGATCTAGACGCCTCCCCAGCAGAATTAGTTTTTGCACAACCTCTCAGGCTCCCAGGTGAATTTTTACCAGAGAACCCAGAGCCAGGGCATCTTCCTGCCCCGAGGTTTTTAGGCAGCAACGGACCGGACTCTCTCCCCGGACGGGCACATCACTCTTTTCCACGGGTTTTTGTCCCCCAAGCCTTAAAAAACGCTGAATTCGTTTTTGTTAGGCATGAAGCTTTAAAACCAACTTTCCGCCCACTATACGATGGACCATTCATAGTGCTGGAACCTGGTGATAAGCATTTTGTGCTTGATTTTGGGGATAGAAAAGAAACAGTCAGCATTGACAGACTTAAACCTGCCTTCTTGTTGAGAGACGAGCCTGCACGGTTGGCGAGAGTACCTCGGCGGGGTAGACCCCCCAAGAGAAAAGACTCAGCCCCCCTGCAGGGAACAAATAATCACTCTCCTCCCCAAGCTGCAGATTCCTTACAGGAAGGTCCCACCAGGACGCCCAAGCGGACCCACAGCAGATTCGGGAGAAGATTAAAACCCAGACGGCACAGGGACTGATGCAAACTACTCAACAGTTGTTCACCAATTGTGCTGTAACAGTTTAGGACTAACTTGTGATATTACTATGCTGTTATGATTACCACTGAACTCTCTTAGGAGCATGGCTGCTGGAAAGTTTCTTCTGTGTCAAGAGGTGTAGCAGTTAGTATGTCATAATAATTATCTTAAACTGTGAATTTTTCTATTGTCCTTTTCTTAGTCGTTTGGGGGGGGGGTGGCTGTGGTCTATATTAATCATATATCCCATAACCTACATATGTATAAGCATGTGAGAATGTTTGGTGATTACATATGTAAAGCGACTTCACACCTCAGAACAGGACAAAGAGGTCTCAACCGCCAGTGAAGATCAAAGAGCATCCGAGGCACTGCGGTGGAGACCGGATAGGTCGCCCTGACCCCCCAGGGCCAGGTGGAGGGGTACAGAGACAAAAGAGGGGATTAAGATAGTGAGGGATGTCAGCTTTTGATATGCATGTCTTTTGTTATGTGCGAGTATAAGTTGGTAGAGCCAAAGGTGTTCGCTCTCTTACTTCTTCTGCTGCTGCACCTAGATGAGACTTGTTAGAGGAGCTGATAATAAACTTTGGTTTATGAATCACATTGCCTCGTTATTTCAAGCTCCTCTACACATTCATTAGAATCCAAATTCTACACTATAAATTTTTATAATTACTTTTTCGTTAGAACTTTGTAAATTTTCTTTATCCTCAGAGAGTGACTGCACACATCTAATCTTTAAGTACCAGAACTTAACTGGGATAATAATGTGGTGACCTTAGGTGTATGATATTTTCATATTTCATACGATCAAGCAAAACTGATTATTACCATGTTTTATTCTGCTGATTTTAAATGCTTTATGGTTTGTGCCAGTTCCTTGATATTTTAATAAAGAGGAGTTCTTAAAGCTAGAAGGTTGCAATTTCTCCTTGTCCATTATTTTAACCACTCAGTGTCAAGAATTCTGATTCCAGATTATGAGACTGATCAAATATTGCCAATGAAATTATTAACCAAGGCTTAACTTACTAATGACTAAATTCTTAACTCTTTGACGCCCCACCTTCATAAGACATCAGCATCACCTGCTGTCCCTGGCGCACTGCTGCACCTGTCACGTGATGTGTTCCCAAAGCATAGAAAACCCAGTTGTAACAAGCACTTCACATCACAAGATGTCAGACATGTATAGCTTACTGCTCTTCACTGGAGGACTTCACCCAACAAACTGTTGCAAACATCATTTCCGGTAACACAAAGAAGAGAATGTAAACAAAGGCTCCATCTCAACATATATTTCCACATGGAGGAAGCGCCTGCTCCAAATTTTGCCAACTACGATTCTAAAAAGAGATTATTTAACTTCTGAAGGGAAATATTTACCTTTTGTAACAGGAGAAGATGATCTGGAGCGTGTATACTTTCGTCTGCCATCGACTGAGCTGCACGTGATGACAGAGAACAATAGCGCCGGTTCGGCGGCATAATGTAACCGCAATTGAGGTGGAATAATTCATAACATACATCTGCCAGTTTCTGGATGTGGAAGAGAAAGCGAAAATGACTGGCAGAAGACGAAATCACGACCATGGATGATGAAAATGGACAAATTAAGACACTATGAGCAGTAGGTCTGACAGATTTTTATCAGTTTGTGTACATTCTACTGATTTTCTGGTTCATATACTTTGAAGATAACAAAAAACTAAGACAAAAATGAAGACAAAAAAACAAAACCATCCTTTGTGTAAATATGTCCAAAGTCCACTTTTGACCAAAAGTTATGTATCTTGATACGGCTGCCGTTGCATTATGCAAATTAGATGAATAAATTTACTCCTATCTCAAACATTGGATCATATTCTACATCTTTCTAATCAACAGTAGGCAATTTATCTTACCACTTTCAAGTAACAGCCTTTGGAATGTCTGATATCCAAACTGAATATTTTCTTCAAAAAAACCTGGCCACCAGAGGGGGGACGCTGACAGGCGCACCGTTGCGCCACAGAATTTTAAGAGGTGAAGTTTAAGTCTTTGTCCATAAGAGTTCCCGCCTCTATAAAATGCGGATGGTGCCCCACCTAGTGTTAAAAATGAGGTATTACAAGCATTATTAATAAGCACTAAACTTTGATGATTATTGCTAATTATATTTACCAATTGTAGAACTCAACGCTACACTGGGAAAAGCCAGAACTTAGCTGGTGACGGTTAACCTTGGTTTTGGCATATTGCATGATGCTGAACACAACGAATTGCCAATAATACAGTTTGCGTATTTGCTTGATGTTAATAGCATAATATGGTAGTATTAACTTTTAAAACAAAACCATAAATCACTTCAGGTTCCATACACCATAACAATTACCTTTTGAACCATTATATGAGCCTGGGCACCCGGGTAGACCTCCGGTAGAACCTTGCATGATTGAAAGGACTATTCTGCCACTGTTGTCAACCATGCTCTGCTTAAACATTTTCAGAACAGAGTCACTTCACAGTTCAACTTCAGGGGGCCTCGGGTGAGCCCGCAATTGGCGCTGCCCTGGAGGCACCAGTTGCGGTAGACCTGGGTGCCACCCTGCTGGAATCGCTCTCTCATAAGAAAAGTCCCAGTCTGGGTCCCACACTGACTGAATCAGCTCCAGTGTCACATCTTGATCAGGGGAAGCTGCTGCTCCCACCTTCTGCAGACGGCTGGCGTGCCATCTCAAACCATCGGCCATCTGGAAGGTGGCTGGCCCCAAATGTGCAGTGATCTGCATCGGCGGCGACAGGAGCATCTGCAGGTCATCTGGGCATTCAGATTGGTGGACCCGAACCCAATCGAGCACCATGAGCGCTGACCTGGTGGGCTTCATGGGGCGCTGCTGCTGCTCTTTCATTCCTGATACTGGCTGCTGTTGTGGCGACGTGACGTTCTTGCCAGCAGCAGGACACTCTCCAGGTTGGCGTTGTTCTGCAGGGTCCTGCTCAGCCACGGACTCTCTCTCCTGCAGCTGTATGGCGGCTCCATGAGGCTTATGCCGAACGAGGATCAGAAATGAGTCTAGATTAGATAGATAGATAGATAGATAGATAGATAGATAGATAGATAGATAGATAGATAGATAGATAGATAGATAGATAGATAGATAGATAGATAGATAACTTTTGTCATAAATCGGCCCCTCCGGGGCAGGAAAGAGGGCCCAGGCACTGAACCGTGAGTTGCTGGTGAGTTTAATAAACACAAAAAATGCAACAAGCACACAAACACTTACAATGGCTTGAGGCCAGGCAGGGAGGAGAGGATGAATAGTCCAGAATAGCCCTAGAGCTCAGGCATTTTAAAACACCAGGGAGACGTGGCGTGCACGTCAGGACTACCCCAAAAATGAACGTGGAACACATGCAGTATTAC
The DNA here is from genome assembly GCA_020510985.1 of Pholidichthys leucotaenia. Taxonomy (NCBI): domain Eukaryota; kingdom Metazoa; phylum Chordata; class Actinopteri; order Cichliformes; family Pholidichthyidae; genus Pholidichthys; species Pholidichthys leucotaenia. Next base: position 108,000,840 of record CM035849.1, on the reverse strand, counting down.
ACAGAGAAAAAATGTGGAACACACAGTATAACTAACAGAGAAGGAAAAGAGCATGGAACTTACGTCCAAACACTGAGGAGGGTGCTGCACCGGCCAACCGTGAAGCAGCCCCTAAAATAAGGCAAGGAAGAATTGATAACAAATGATTACAGCTGTGGGCTACATGAGCAAGGAGAGATTAATCCAAGAATGATGACAGCTGTGTAAGACCACAAACTGAGCTACTACAGGAAGTCAACAAAGCACACTGTCAAAATAAGAGCGCCAACCAGAAAACCTATATCAATATTACAAAAGGTGACTGGAGGAAAAGGTGAGGAACTCATGACAACCAAACAGATAGTAATAACACTATAAACCTGAATGACCAAGGACACCTAATGAAATAGGCATAATAATAATAATAATATTAAGAACAGAAACTTACAACTGGCACACTCAGAACACATAATGCATCCAGAACTAAGCGTGCAGTCAAATAATAACACAGAACTAAGAAAATACAGGAAATAATCAGAAATAACCTGAAAGCATGAGCACAGTGCGCTCACAGTGTTCAGCATCATGACAGAGTCCCCCCTTTAAGGGGTGGATTCCAGACACCCCAACATAACATCAAAAAGGAGAAAAGAAATACCCCCTTCCCCCACAGGAATAAATAATCAACCCCAGTGGGGTGGAGGGGAAAACCAGGCTAGGAGGGATTAAAACAAAACACTCACTCATGACCCACAAGATAGAACAGAAAAGGTAATTGCAGGACTCCAGAAAAACTGGGTAAAAAAGTAAGGCAGTTCAGGCGGTCTACAAAAGTCTCAGAGACCCCAGATCACACAGTGGAACGAATCAGGTGGCCTCCCAGAGTTCCTAAACCATCCAGGCAGAGGATGTAGTCCATCGGGTGGTCTCCCAACATCTCTGAGTCAGCGGGCAATACGGCACAACGTGCCCCCACCTGGAGGCGGCAGCTGGAACCCGTGCCCCTTACTGACCCCAAGAACTGAGGGGAAGAAACCAAACAAGGATAATGGCTGATCAACGGAGAATCCAGATGAAGCTGCGGCTGACCAGCAAAGGAACCAGAAGAAGAGGATGGTTGACCAGCAAAGAAGCCAGGCAAAGAGAATTGCTGGCCAGGGTGGCTGACCAATGAGGGCACCAGATGAGGGGAGTGACTGCTCGACCTCCGATGAAGACGGAAAACTCATGATATCCTCAGCTGACAGTGGAGAACCCTCAATGACCTCAGGTGGAGACAGGGATCCCTCAACGACTTCAGGTGGAGGAAGAGGTGAAACACCCACGGCGGCCTCAGACAGAGGCGAAACACCCACGGCAGCCTTGGATGAAGCCGAAACACCCATGGCAGCCTCGGACAGAGGCGGAGCACCCACAGTGGCCTTGGACGGAGGCGGAGCACCCACACAGACCTCGGATGGAGGTAGAACACCCACGGAGACCTTGGACAGAGGCGGATGACCCACGGAGACCTTAGACTGAGACGGATGAGGACCCACAGTGGCTTCAGGTGAAGAAGGAGGACCCATGGTGACCTCGAGTAAAGAAGGAGGACCCACAGTGACCTTGAGTGAAGGAAGAGGATCCATGGTGACCTCGAGTGAAGGAAGATTACCCACGGTGACCTCAGGCGAAGATGGAGGACCGGTGATGACCTCAGGCAAAGGCGGATGGCCATCAGTGAACCCAGACGAGGACTCAAGCAAGGGAGAAGAAACACACACCCGGTTACTACCACCGGCAGCAGTGGAGCCTGGCAAGGAGAATTCAGGAACAGCCGGCAGCTGTGACTGGTTCTCCTCACCAAGAGCTAAGCAAGATTTCTCTAATACAGTTAATGTGAAGACGAAAAAGAGAACTTGCCTTAGCTCAAGCTCCACCACCATCCAGGACTCCAGCGACTCCAGCTGGGGTGTCTTGAATCCCACCGTCTGGACACCTTCTCCCGATGCGGCCACCTTGGACGGGGAAGAAGTGGGTTACTACCATCGGCAGCAGTGGAGCCCGGCGAGGAGAACTCCGAAGCAGAGGAGATCTGCAACTGGTCCTCCTTGCCACGAGCAAGACAAGATTTCTCAAAAACAAATAATGAGGAGACAGGAATGAGAACTTGCCTTGACTTGGACTCCACCACCATCCAGGAGTCCGGCGAACCTGCTGTGGTGATCCTGGCAGCAGGCATGATGGTGGTTGCAGCTGGTGGACCCCCAGGCAACCGATACTGGAGATTATCTCACTGGTGACACTGAAACCTGTGCTGCTGAAACCAGGGGACACTCTCCTGTCGGCTCAGGCCTCAGGGCACAGATGGCACTCTCCTCCCATCCAGGATGTGGCTGCGGGGCTGGAAGAGGGTTTTCCAGGGCCACAGACCCCTCCGTTGCTCTGTGACCCCCGCCTCCCCCCCAGGACCGGTGGACACTGAGGGAATAAAGAGGGAAGCATGGGAGAAGCAGGTGAGGGAAAAGGGGCGGCAGCAGCAGGCAGTGAGGACTCAGTTAAAATGGATACCTGCTGCTGCTGAGCCTCACCACCGGGAATAAGGCAAGATAATTCATTTTTAAATGAAGAGGAATGAAAAGAAACTTGCCTTAATTCCCGGGGCTTGATGGTTACTGCTGCTGCGGGTCCAGACGAGGTCCATCCAGGAACAGCGGAGGTCATCTGGCAAGGGGGGTGAGGCTTCTGTACCAGGGAACATTCTCCCATCGGCTCAGGTATAGACATTCGTGAGCCCCTCTCCAGCCTGCAGAGCATGCATTGGGTGTTGGAATTGACACGAGGAGAAATGTGAGTTCCGGATAGCGCCACAGGCTGAGGTATGCTTCAATGACTTCTGCCGCACTGTTAAAAACTCACAGAATGTCCTCGGGAGAGTGGTCGGCGCGAGCGTCTGAAATAATGTCCACTGTAGAGGGGCTTGAAATAACGAGGCGATGTGATTCATAAACCAAATGAATAGCTGATAATACAGCTCCTCTAACAAGTCTCATCTAGGTGCAGCAGCAGAAGAAGTAAGAGAGCGAACACCTTCGGCTCTACGGACTTATACTCGCACATAACAAAAGACATGCATATCAAAAGCTGACATCCCTCACTATCTTAATCCCCTCTTTTGTCTCCGTACCCCGCCACCTGGCCCTGGGGGGTCAGGGCAACCCATCCGGTCTCCACCGCAGCGCCTGGGATGCTCTTTGATCTTCACTGGCGGTTGAGACCCTTTGTCCTGTTCTGAGGTGTGAAGTCGCTTTACATATGTAATCACTAAACACTCTCACATGCTTACACATACAGTATGTAGGTTATGGGATCTATGATTAATATAGCCCACAGCCCCCCCCCAAACGACTAAGAAAAGGACAATAGAAAAATTCACAGTTTAAGATAATTATTATGACATACTAACTGCTACACCTCTTGACACAGAAGAAACTTTCCAGCAGCCATGCTCCTAAGAGAGTTCAGTGGTAATCATAACAGCATAGTAATATCACAAGTTAGTCCTAAACTGTTACAGCACAATTAGTGAACAACTGTTGAGTAGTTTGCATCAGTCTCTGTGCCGTCTGGGTTTTAATCTTCTCCCGAATCTGCTGTGGGTCCACTTGGGCGTCCTGGTGGGACCTTCCTGTAAGGAATCTGCAGCTTAGGGAGGAGAGTGATTATTTGTTCCCTGCAGGGGGGCTGAGTCTTTTCTCTTGGGGGGTCTACCCCGCCGAGGTACTCTCGCCAACTGTGCAGGCTCGTCTCTCAACAAGAAGGCAGGTTTAAGTCTGTCAATGCTGACTTTCTTTTCTATCCCCAAAATCAAGCACAAAATGCTTATCACCAGGTTCCAGCACTATGAATGGGCTATCGTATGGTGGGCGGAAAGTTGGTTTTAAAGCTTCATGCCTAACAAAAACAAATTCAGCGTTTTTTAAAGCTTGGGGGACAAAAACCCATGGAAAAGAGTGATGTGCCGGCCCGGGGAGAGAGTCCGGTCCGTTGCTGCCTAAAAACCTCGGGGCTGGAAAATGCCCTGGCTCTGGGTTCTCTGGTAAAAATTCACCTGGGAGCCTGAGAGGTTGTGCAAAAACTAATTCTGCTGGGGAGGCGTCTAGGTCCTCTTTGGGCGCAGCACGCAACCCCAATAAAACCCAGGGAAGTTTATTTACCCAATTTGTATCCGTTAGTGAGGCTCTGAGGGCGGCCTTTAAAGATCTGTGAAAACGCTCGCATAACCCATTAGCCTGAGGGTGATAAGCGGTGGTGCGGTGAATTGTTGCCCCTAAGCTGCTGGACATGGCTGACCAAAGCTCCGAGACAAATTGAGGCCCCCTATCGGACGTGATGTCCGATGGGACGCCGAAACGTGCCACCCAGTTTGTCAAAAAAACGCGAGCGACCTCCTCCGCTGTGGTTGATGGCAGAGGGACTGCCTCTGGCCAGCGCGTGGTGCGGTCTATCATTGTTAACAGGTGTGTGAAACCTTGGGAGGAAGGTAGCGGCCCCACGAGGTCGACATGAACGTGGTCGAACCTTCGAGCAGGGATTCGAAAAGGCTCCAGAGGGGCTTTTGTGTGTTTGTGTACTTTGGCGCGCTGACAAGAAATGCAAGTCTTTGCCCATTCTTTTACGTTTTTGCGCAGGCCAGGCCACACAAACTTTTCGGCGACCATTTTAACTGAAGCGCGCACACCTGGGTGCGCGAGGGAGTGAATCGAGTCGAAAATACGACGGCGCCATGCAGCTGGAACTAACGGGCGAGGTCGGCCGGTTGAGATGCTGCATATTAGGGGGGGGCACACCATTGCGTAAACCCCTTTTCTCCAGCCTTAACCCTGTTGGTCCAGACAGGAGTGCGCGCACGTCCACGTCACTACTTTGCTCCTCTGCCATGGCTGCATAATCTATCCCTACGTGGATTGGGGCTGCGTATGTGTCCGCGTTGGCGAAGAGTTCTGCGGCTGAGGTAGTATAATCTGTCTCCTCGTGCTCTGGCGATGTCACAGCGCGAGAGAGGCAGTCTGCTACCACGTTAAGTTTGCCTGCCACATGTCGAATGTCTGTGGTGAACTCTGAAATCGCAGCTAGCGGTCTTTGTTGCCTGCCTGACCACGGTTCAGAAATTTTAGCCATCGCAAAGGTGAGCGGTTTGTGGTCTACAAAAGCCGTGAAACGCCGCCCCTCCAACCAGAACTGGAAGTGGCGGATGGATAAATGAAGCGCTAGCAGCTCCCTGTCAAAGGTGCTGTATTTACGCTCAGTTTGGTTTAGCGATTTGCTGAAAAATGCCAAAGGTTGCCAGGTTCTGCCGACGTGTTGTTCTACAACCGCCCCTATGGCCAGGTCTGAAGTGTCTGTGGTTAGCGCAATGCGGGCCGAGGGATCAGGGTGAACCAACAATGTGGCATTAGCTAGGGCACTTTTTACTTCTGCGAAGGCGCGTTTGCGCTCCGGGATCCATTCGACCGCGTTGGAAGGTTTTTGTTTTCTGAGCGCATCATATAGGGGCTGCATGAGCTGAGCTGCGCGGGGGAGGAAACGGTTGTAAAAATTAACCATTCCCAAAAATTCTTGCAGCGATTTGACCGTTTGTGGCCGTGGGAAACTTTTTACTGCGTGAACTTTGTCTGGCAGTGGGACTGCCCCCTTCGGTGAAACTCTATGTCCCAAAAAATCAATTTGTGACACGCCGAATTTGCATTTGGCTGGATTGATTATTAACCGGTGCTCTTCTAGTCTCTGAAAAACCATAGTGAGATGCTGTTCGTGTTCTTCCTCAGACGAGCTGGCTACCAGCATATCGTCGAGGTAGACGAACACGAAAGGGAGGTTGCGTAATACTGCGTCCATCATCCGCTGAAAGGTTTGAGCAGCGCCTTTGAGGCCAAAAGGCATCCGCAAAAATTCAAAAAGACCGAAGGGGGTTATTACAGCTGTTTTAGGAATGTCTTCCGCTCTAACGGGGACTTGATGATAGCCGCGGACCAGGTCTATTTTTGAAAAAATGCGCACACCCGCCAGATGTAGTGAAAAATCTTGGATGTGAGGAATAGGGTAGCAGTCATGCGCTGTTGCATTGTTTAATCTGCGGTAATCGCCGCACGGTCTCCAAGAACCGTCGGATTTCGGGACCATGTGAAGCAGTGACGCCCAGGGGCTTTTTGAGCGCCTGATAATGCCTAGTTTTTCAAGGGTGGTAAACTCGTCCCGAGCTATGGCGAGCTTGGTCGCGTCTAAGCGCCGAGCTTTGGCGAATACGGGTGGGCCCGTTGTGGGGATAAAGTGTTCGACCCCGTGCTTAGCCACTGTAGCTGAGAATTTGGGAATTGTGAGTGCTGGAAATTGGGTGAGGAGTTGATCAAACTTACCTCCTGCTGTAGTGACGCTGGCCTGCACGGGTGGTGGAGAAACTCGAGCTGAGCAGGGAATAGAAGCAAAGGACAGTGCATTAACCAAGCGTCTGTTCGCTAGATCGACTAATAACCCATGTGCACACAAAAAATCTGCGCCCAACAAGTTAAAACTCACCGCCGCTACAACAAATGTCCATCTGTAGTTGCGGCCATGGATGCGGAGGGACAGGTTCCTTTCGCCAAAAGTGTCGATGATGGAGCCGTTGGCTGCCACCACTCCATTGCCCCGGGGGCCCATGGCCCGGTCTGCTTGGGAGGACATGATAAAACTCAGTTGAGCTCCCGTTTCAATGAGGAACTGCTTGCTGGTGTGTCCGTCCGTCACATATAGAAGCTTGCTTTTTTCGCCGAGAACCGCCGCTGTTAACGGTTCTCGGCTTTGGCGTTTCCCGAAATCGTGAATTTGCAGGGGGGAACGCACTTGTAGGCCTTCTCGCCGAAGCGGTGGTGGTAATAACAGACGTCGCTCCGTCTGTTGCGTCTTGGCCGTGTCGCTGTCACGGCGGGTGGATTCTGCTCCGTGGTTTGTGGCTCCCCGTGGCTCCGGACATCAGCGGTGAGGTCGGCGGATGCTGCTGTGGGTGTCTGTTCCTTGCAGGCGTTGACGAGTCGCTGCGCTTCGTGAGCCAGCGTGCGGAAGTCTTGCTGGGTGCTGCATCGCATGTTGGCAAGTGTCCATCTCATGTGTGGCGGCAGCGTACTGAGGAATATAAATTGGAAGACGAAATTGTCATTGTCCTCTTCTTTAAGTTGCAGCAAGTCCTCCATGAGGGCCTTGGGTCTGCATCCTCTGTAGCCGTAGACCGCCAGGATCCTCTCGGCTCTCTCCTCGGCAGAGGGGACGAAATTCGCCACGATGGTCGCTTTCAGTTCTCTGTATTTGTCCTGGGCCGGCGCCCGCTGGATGATGCTCCGTGCACATCTCGAAGTGGCGGCGTCGAGTTTGGCGATGATGTGATAGAACTTTGTATCGTCAGCCGTGATGCCCGCAAGTGCAAACTGGGCTTCAGCTTGCTGAAACCATGAGGCGGGGTCTTCCTGCCAGAAGTCCAGCAGCTTGACGGTGACGGCATTTGTGTGGACCGTCACTGATGTGTCCGCAGGGTGAGAATGCCTTCCTTCGGCTCTCGCCGCGGCGCTGGTGCTCAGTTGAGCCCTCTCTATCACTTCTGCCATGGGGGAACGTCGTCCATCTGTTCCCCTGTCTGCATGGGCGCCGGCGTCTGCCTGGGTCGCCACAGATGAGTCGATCGCGGGGGAACGCCTCTGGTCCATCCTCGCGTCAGGGTCACCAGTGTAGAAGAGCTTGGAATAACGAGGCGATGTGACTTATAAACCAAAGTTTATTATCAGCTTCGCTCCTCTAACAAGTCTCATCTAGTGCAGCAGCAGAAGAAGTAAGAGAGCGAACACATTCGGCTCTGTGTACTTATACTCACACACAACAAAAGACATGCATGTCAAAGCTGACATCCCCCATTAACTTAATCCCCTCCTTTGTCTCCGTACCCCTCCACCTGGCCCTGGGAGGTCAGGGCGACCTATCTGGTCTCCACCGCAGTGCCTCGGATGCTCTTTGATCTTCACTGGCGGTTGAGACCCTTTGTCCTGTTCTGAGGTGAGAAGTCGCTTTACATATGTAGTCACCAAACATTCTCACATGCTTATACATATGTAGGTTATGGGATATATGATTAATATAGACCACAACCAGGTTTTTATATTGTGTATTTATAATCTTGTTTGCATTGATGTATGTGGTTATTGTTTATTCTGTTTTCATTTTGTTTTTTTTTCTTGTCTTTCTCTTTTTTTACCTGTTTTTTCTTTCTAAAGCCCATCCAGGGACAAGAGTTGCAAATTAGCTAATAGCTATACACTCTTTGTGCAACACATCAGATTTTTTTTGTCTATGTTTATTCAATTCAATTCAATTCAATTCAACTTTATTTATATAGCGCCATTTCACAACAACAGTCATCTCATAGCACTATCAACTGTAGGGAGGACCCCCACAGTTGCAGAAAGACCCCAGCAATCAGGCGATCCCCTGTGAGCAAGCACTTGGCGACGGTGGAGAGGAAAAACTCCCTTTTAACAGGAAGAAACCTCCAGCAGAACCAGGCTCAGGGAGGGGCAGTCATCTGCTGCGACTGGCTGGGGGGTGAGGGGATAGAGAAGAAGAAAAGAACAGACATGTAGAGAGCAAACAGCACGATGGGGACTCAATCTATGGGAGAGAACAAACAAATGTTAATGCACTGTCCCTGTCAAATAAACAAATAAAATAAAAATAAAAATAAAAAGTAATCATGCTTCTTAAGCATGCATTAAACAGCAAGTAACTGAACAGGGTGGGGTGGAACGTTCTCTTCACCCCCCCACCTCGTGGTCAGCACACACACACACACACACACACACACACACACACACACACAGCAGTAATCAGGGAGTGGGCAAATTCACCCCCTCCCCCTCGTGACACAGCAACAAAGACAATAGACTGGCTGCAGGCTCAGCCCTGCAGACAAATGAACCACCTTTGTTTTAAAAATTAACCAAACTATACACAGTTTATGTCTTAATTTTTCATTCTGAGTGTGTCTCAAGTTCAACCAGCGGCACATGGACAGCACCATAAAATATGTAGGAATATGTGAATTAATAATTATGATCAGGTATAAAAATTATTTAATTTATATTAATGTATTGGAACCTGAGATGAAATCTCGGTTCATATAAACTGAAAAGTTAATAACACTCGTGGGGCACCAGCTTCTATCTCTAAGAAGCAATTTAATCTTTAATTTCACTTTATACCTGTTTAATCACTCAATAAATTAATTAATAATCAGTCTCAAAATTTCAGTGAATTCAATACTGGGGGCTTGAACCAGACTCAGAATGAAATAAATTCTCAACAACTTCTCTCATTTTCACATATTTATTAAACGAAATGATTAACAGACATTGCAGTAATTTCATTAATCATAAAATTAATCTTGTAAATGATAGATTAACAACGTCAATATTTTCAGAACCAGGGTTAAACTGAGAAACGAATTTTGATCAGTTTGAGTTGACAGATTATGGAAATAACATAAATTTATGGAGAAAGTTTTGCTAATTATATGAAAACTTCTGGATTAATCTTAAGAAAATAAAAATGGAATTTTAATGAAAAGAGGAGTTATGTTAATGGCTTCTTAATTTGCATCTGATTAAATATCAAATTATTATTGAACTTTAGAAATTTAATTCAGCAGATGAATTAAAATTGCCGCTCATGTGATTCTTCGGTGATTCCTCGGTGATTCTTAGTCGGCGTCGTCCTCAGCCAAAGATTTCGTGGATGTTAGGGGAAATATCTGCCCGCAGATATTTCAGGGTCCACAGTTCGACCTTTAAAGTCAAGCGGTCAAAGAGGCTGGATTTTGACCGTATGACCCACAGTTGTAACTTGGGTCGAAGCAAGATGGTGCCGACATTTCTTCAGCGTGTGGTGAAGAGGGCTGCGCGTTCTTTCTCCTTTGTTGACAAGCGGCTCCCAGAGGTCTTCGAGAATAATTAAATATATCTAATCTGATCTCAAATTAAAAGAGTTTCGGACTTCAGATAAAAGAACTTCTGGTGTGGGATTGGTCAATAAAAATATTATAAAAATAAAGTCAAGATTAAAGCTAACATTAAAATTAAAAATGGTGGTTTTACAGAAAGTTTAACAAGGAAAAAGTGATAGGAATAACATCTAGGATTGGAGTTTTACTCCGGATTAGAATTTTGAGCTCAAAAGGGAAGAATTCCTAGGCATTTAAGAGAAAAGAAAAACATTAAATACATAGTTACAGAAAGTTACAAGTTATCTGCTCTGTGATCGTCAAAAAGAAACACATGGGAGAAGGCTTCCTTTGTTCGGGCAGTCTTTTGTTCTCCTGAAAGTTCTCTCTGCTGTGTAGACAAGAAGACAAAGAAAAGACAAAGAATCGAAGAGCGAAAGAGAGCAGAAAGAGAGGGAAGCGACCGCGTTGCTTCCTTTTATAACTTCAGTTGAGCTTTCGCGGGTTTCCGGATTGACAGGAACTCCAGCCAATAAGCTTCCTTCGTGGGTGGGCTTGATGAATTTTAGTCCAATAAACCAACAGTCTTTTCTGGAGCAAACGCAGAGCTGTTGTCATGCAGAGATTGGCTGCTGGAGTCACATGATTTTAGAGGCAAATCTCAATACAGTACTGGGATATGCTTTTATACCCTTACGTATAAACTAAGCTAACCTTAGTGATTAATGTAACTTATAAGCAGTGCTTCTAAATTAACATGCAGGAATAAATCTTCATTTAAACATTTTTAACATGCATATATATAAAATCACAGATTGATACATTTCAAACATATTATTGATTTTCCACATTAAAAACATCAGAGTCCATTTGCTTTTCCTGGTCCTGGAAAAGAAGAGAAGGTTTAGAATTGAGTTTGTAATAATGTACTTTAAAGTTTACTAGTTAAATCCAGCATGTCCAAGAGTTTAATTCAAGGTTGAGCGGTGGATCTGTGTGGTTCATGAGGGGCTTTCCATGCCTGTCTCTTGTCCACCATTTATGGGTCATAAAAGTCAAAACAGGAGATGCATTAGGGTTAATTCCTTAGACTGGTTTTAACAAAGGAATGGCGAGTTCAGTTGTGGCCTGGGGTAAAAGATCAGTTCTTGACTGTCCTTCTCCTGGGTGAAACAAAATGTCTTTAAGCAGAAGAATAATTATTGCTGAGCCAAAGTGAGATGATGCTACATGAAGCAAACCATTTCTGACTGTGCTTTGATGGTGATGACCTTTACCTTTGACTGTGGACACTTTTGCCTGCAATGAAGCTTCCACGTCCTGTGCCTCGTACTGAGAACATATATCGGGCAATGTCCACATTCTCTACCCCCTGGTCACCTCGTACTGTGAAAGAAATTAATCACTCACTAAGCTGTGGTGGGGTCAATGAAACTAGCTGGTAAAAAAGCTACATAGAGGACCAGGACATAAGAAAAGACTTGCTGTGTTTGAAATGTTCACCCGTTCTCCCCTATAGTGTACTATATAGTCAATCAGTCATTTTGTAGAGCTGTTCAAAATCTTAACTAAAAATTTCATTCACTATATAGAACACTCAAAATATCCCACAATACATTTTGAAAAGTAGTGTACAACAGATGGTCACTACATTAGCCAATATATCCCATAATGCAATGCGCAACCAAGGAGCAATGAGAGAAGACCTTCACGTCACAATATAAACTACCTTAAGGTATTTATATTTATTAATTCAGCAAAAACTATTTGATTTAATACATACTTACAAAGGGCGCATGCGCACGCAGCGACCGGCAGCTGGTGAAAAAGTCTGTCGTCTGTGTGTCTGTTTTTACGCACTTTAATGTGTTTTTAACGAAATTCTCTGTGTCGTTTCTGTCCTGGAATGTTCGTGGACTGTATGGCGAAGAGCTCCCTGGTTCCATCAATATGGATTTCCTCCCCATTTTTGCACTGCTGATTCTTTCACACCGGGTCTGTGTCTCTGAGGTAAACGGGATCGGGATCATGGCGGGCAGAATACAATATTCCAGGGACATGTTGCTGCATTTAAACACGGATGATGCAGCGTCTGTGATTGAGTCTAAGCCACAACTGCTGGACTTTATTTTGAGAGACGTTCATGGACACAGCGGTGAAAAGAGAGACAAGAGAAGGAAACGCGGAAAGCGTGGAGGCGTGAAATTACGCCTGAGGAAACGTCAGTTTGGTAACATTCCTCTTCCTTCTATGATTTTTGGGAACGTACAATCTCTGAGGAACAAGGTGGATGAAATTCAAGGGAATGTACGGTACCAGAAGGACTTTAAGAACTGCTGTGTCATGGCTTATACCGAGTCTTGGCTTACTGCGCATGACCAGGACGCGGACCTGTGGATTGACGGCTTTGGAGCCCCACTCCGCTCTGATCGGCAGGAAGAGGTAACGGGGAAACGTCAGGGGGGCGGCGTATGTTTATATATTAATAAGCAGTACTGCACATCTGTCACAGTCAGAGAGCGCATCTGTACACCCGATGCAGAGCTGCTGTCTGTGTCACTACTCCCCTTTTATTTGCCTCGCGAGTTCCCCCAACTTTTCATCACGACTGTGTACATTCACCCAAGGGCAGATGCTGACTCCGCCTCCAGCACCGTCTTTGATGTGGTGCAGCGGCTGCAGTCAATTTCTCCAGAGGCGACAAACTTTATTCTTGGGGATTTTAACCATGTTTCTTTTGGGGGCAGTGGCTTGACTCTGCTTGGAGCTTTGCTCGGAGCCGGTCTAGAATGGAGTAGTGAGGCACCTCCTTCCCTCCACTAGCCTTGGGTGCGCACCTTGGGCAAGTGCTACTACACCCGCAGCCTCCCTTGCCAGGGTCACGGCATCTCTGGTACTACATCATTGGCGCTTCTGAATGTCAACTCGGCTTCAGTTGCGGCAGGCATCTCTGACTGTCTACTCGGCTTCAGTTACGGCAAAATGCAACGAGCTTCTCTGTGACCATCTCAGCTTTGCTGTGTTGTCGACCAACAGAGCACCTCGCCAAGGGACACTGCCTATGCGCCAAGCAGTGTCGTCATCACCATAGGTGCAACCCCACAGTTTTCAATGGAAGTACAGTTAAGGAGAGAAGATATGGCTACCGCATACAGGGGAACCGATGCGCCACTCAATACGGCAGTGGCAATAAGTGGACGAAGTCCGTATACTGCTACCGCATCCGGGGTAACCGACGAACAACACCATCGACCTTCTGTTTCGAACTCATGCAAAAAATGCCTCAATCTCGGTGCTTGGAATGTCCGTACAACCAACGACAGTGAGTCTTCAGTCAGACCTGAAAGAGCAACAGCCCTTATCTGTCATGAGCTCGAGAAAGCATCCATTGACATCTGTGCCCTAAGCGAAGTTCGGCGACCTGGCACCGGAAACGTAGTTGAGAGGAGTCACACAATCTTCTGGAGTGGAGGAGAAGAGAGAACAGCTGGTGTTGGCTTTGCTATTTCCAACAGGCTAGCTGCTCAAGGTATCACCCCTACACCAATTAGCGACAGGCTCATGTCAATGCGCATACAGCTAAAGGGAGGAAACAATCTAACTCTCATTAGTGTATATGGGCCGACCATGCAAAGATCTCAGGAAGAAAAAGAGCAGTTCTATGAAAAGCTTAGCAGCTGCACATCTGCCGCCGAGATGGACATCATCATTATCCTGGGCGACTTTAATGCTCGAGTGGGCAAGGACTGGAAATCATGGCCGAATGTAATTGGAAAACATGGCGTTGGTAAAATGAACTCCAACGGGCTTATGCTCTTAGAATTCTGCACCAGATTCCAGCTCAGTGTCATGGGTACTATGTTCCAACAGAAAAACACCTTAAAGAACACATGGCAACACCTACGTTCAAAGCACTGGCACCAAATCGACCATGTACTATCCAATAAGGCCGCAAAACCATATGTTACAGTGACACGAGTCAATCAAGCAGCAAACTGCTTCACCGATCATAAGCTCCTGGTATCTAAGTGCCTGTTCTTTATTAAAAACAAGAAGAGTGGTACAAGGCCTCCCAAGAAGCTAGACACACATTTGGATGATGACAAAAAAGCATTACTGGAGCTCTTCCTTGACGAAAAGTTGTCTACCTGTAAGGCAGACTTTGATGAACTCAGACTTATTCTCCAGAATGCTGCCACACATGTCTTCGGCAAAAAGAAACGAGTGCAGAATGACTGGTTTGATGATCAGGACCAAGAAATTCAAAAGCTGCTTCAAGACAAGAACTTGGACAGGCATGTTCTAAGAAGGCGGATCAGAGAGCTAAAGAATGACTGGTTTCGGCGCAGAGCTGAGGAGGCAGAGCGGCGCTCTCAGGAGAAGAACCACAGAGAGTTTTATGCTACCTTCAATGCCGTCTATGGCCCTAGATCCAGAAGCACCCATCCTGTGAAGTCCAAAGATGGTGAGCTCCTGACTGTTTCTGACAAGATAAAGGACAGATGGGTTGAGCACTTCAGCGACTTATTAAACCAACCAACGGATGTTGACTTGAGTATCGTCGATGACATAGACCAGCTTCCAGTTATCGAATCAATGTGCCTTCCGATTGAAGACCAAGAACTTGACCAAGCCCTTAGAAACACCCGATTAGGAAAGAGCCCAGGTCCAGACGGTATTCTACCTGAAGTACTTGTGCATGGAGGACGTCGCTTAAGAGCTTTCCTACTTGTCCTATTCAACATCTGCTGGACTACAGAGATTATCCCAACCGACTGGATAGACGCCATCATCGCAATTTTGTTCAAAAAAGGTGACAGAAGCCTCTGTGGCAGTTACAGAGGAATCTCACTGCTCAGTGCTGTCGGTAAAGTCTTCGCGGACGTTATGTTGCAGAGGCTTCACCTGTTAGCAGAATATATCTACCCCCAGTTGCAGTCAGGGTATCGAAACGGTAGAAGTACAATAGATGGGATTTTCACCCTTCGCCAGCTGATGGAAAAAACAAGAGAGCAGTGCAGATGTCTGTACATAGCTTTCGTGGATTTTGTGAAGGCGTTTGACATGGTCAATCGCGAGCTCCTCTTCATCTTCCTTGGCAAACTTGGCTGTCCTCCAAAGTTTATAAGAATCATCAAGAGATTATACACGGACGTGCACGCCCGACTTGCTATCAATGGTGAACTCACCCAATTGCTTGAATACAACAGTGGGGTCAAGCAGGGGTGTAAACTAGCTCCAACACTCTTTGGCATGTATGCAGCAGTCCTACTTTGGCTCGCTTTCAAAGAAATCAAGCACACCTGCAGTGTACAGATCAGACTGTGTTACGATGGCGATCTTTTTGACCTCCGCAGATTAAAAGCGAAATCCAGAGTCCTCACAGATTATATTAGAGAAGCTCAGTATGCTGACGATATTGCGATCTTCAGTGATACCCCAGAGGGCCTGCAGACGTTATTATCCTCCTACAATGACATCGCTAAGAGAATGGGTCTCTGCATCAACACAGTTAAAACGGAGACCATGTGTATTGGCAATACAGCTGAGTTCTTTATTGACGACATCAAATTGGCCAACGTTACTCGCTTCAAGTATCTCGGCAGTTATGTCAGCAGTAACTGCTCTATGAAGGAAGAAATTGCATCTCGCATTCAAGCAGCATTGTGTGCTTTTGGCCGTCTGAGCAAGAGGGTGTTTGATTCACATGACCTCACAGTCTCTACCAAAGTCGCAGTTTACAATCAGTGCCTTATGCCCCTCCTGATGTATGGCAGCGAAACCTGGACCCTATACCAGCACGAAGTCAGGCAGCTTCGCATAATCCAACAGCGTCATCTTCGCCTGATACTAAACATCAAGTGGGACGATTTCATCAGCAATGAGGAGGTGCTGCGGCGGGCACACGTCGAGGACATCGAGATCAAGCTTGTAATGAGTCGCCTGCGCTGGTTAGGTCATGTCTGTTGAATGAATGATGATAGGCCGGTGAAGGAACTCCTGTATTGTGAGCTGGCTCATGGTTCTCGCAAAGTAGGTCGACCCAAACTCCGTTTTAAGGACACATGCAAAAATGCATTGAAGTGTGCCGATGTTTTAGATCAATGGCAATTGGTAGTACATGATAGAGCGGAATGGAAAAACCTCACAAGGAAAGTTTGCAGGGCGCATAATACAAAGAGAGTGATAGCTCACGAGAAAAGACGGGCTCGACGCAGAGCGGAGAGAAGTAAGGAAGGAACTGTGGATATACCCGTTTCAGGTGAAAGGCGATAATAATATATATTTAAAGACACTTAAAAACTTTTATCAGTATGTCTCCTGCCCAACCAGGCGAAAAAAGACATTGGACCTGTGCTATAGATCCATAGAGAGGGCCTATAAATCACTCCCCCTTCCTCCTTTAGGATCCTCAGATCACAACTGTGTACATTTGCTGCCCACATATAAAACTGCTCTCAGAAGAGGCAAGGTGGAGACCAGAGACATAGATGTGTGGACAGAGGATTCAGTGCACAGCCTCCAGGAATGCTTTAACTGTACAGACTGGGAGATGTTCACACTGTCCTGCGGGGTTGATTTGGACTCTTTGGTGGACGTCACATGCTCATACATGGCTTTCTGTAAAAATACAATCGTTCCACGTAAACGTGTCAAAATATATCCCAACAACAAGCCATGGGTTACAAAATCAGTTAAATCCTGCTTACAGAGGAAAGCACTTGCCTTTAAACAGGGGTCTGTTTCTGAGCTGCAGGTTGCCACAAAAGAGCTGAAGGCCGAACTTTTAAGAGCAAAACAGAATTATAAATCAGAATTGGAAAGCAAGATGGCAACAAAGAAACTTGGTTCAGCCTGGGCCAGTATGAAAACTATTGCAGGCTTTCAGAGCACACAACGCATTAATCGTGCGTTTTTAGATGGTTTTAATTCAGACGCAGAGCTGGCTAATGCTCTTAATTGTTTTTATGGTCGTTTTGACTCCTTTGATTTTAGCACTGAAACCCAAGATTTGAAACAGAAACTCAAAGACAATCAGCACTTTAATATTGAGGTGCAGGATATTAAAAGGGAGTTCTGCGCTGTAAAAGTGAACAAAAGTCAGGGCCCTGATAATATATGTGGGCGATTGGTAAAGTCCTGTCCTCATGAACTGAGTCCTATATTTCATTACATTTTCAATAAGTCCTTACAGACACAACATGTGCCTAAGATCTGGAAAGATGCCATGGTTGTTCCTGTTCCAAAATCCAGCTGTCCTAAAATGATAAACGACTTTAGACCAGTTGCTTTGACTTCAATTTTAATGAAAATTTTTGAAAAACTGGTCAGATGTGAGGTCCTAAAGCAGACTGAGCATGCATTGGATCCTCTGCAGTTTGCCTATAGGCCTCACAGAGGAGTAGAGGACGCCACTGTCACTCTGTTTAACATGCTTTTTAAACATCTGGATTTTAATGGGACACACGTCAGGCTTTTATTTGTGGACTTTTCCTCTGCCTTTAATACAATCCAACCTCATATTTTAGTTGAAAGGCTCCTGCAACAATTTGATTTGAGCAATAATCTGGTGGGTTGGATTCTGGATTTCTTAACCAACAGGACGCAGAGAGTAAGGGTCAATGGTACATTGTCTGACCTAAAGTGCTCTTCTACTGGCTCTCCTCAGGGGTGTGTGTTGTCACCACTACTCTTCATCCTGTACACAAACATGTGTCGGAGCAGACATGACAACAGACACATTATAAAGTATGCTGATGACTCAGTTATTGTCAGTCTCCTCCAGGATGGTGAGAGTGGCCACGGCTCAGTAGTTGATGATTTTGTTCACTGGTGTGAGGATTCCTACCTGCAGCTGAATACGACAAAAACTAAAGACATGATTATTGACTTTAGGAGGAAAACTCCCAGGCACAAAGTCACCGTACTAAAAGGCCAGACCACCGAATGTGTACAATCCTACAAATATCTTGGGACGATTATTGATAGTAATTTAAACTTTGAAGAGAACTGTGAAAGGGTGTGCAAAAAGGGTTAGCAACATTTGCATTGCTTGAGAAAACTTGCACGCTTCCAAATTGACCGAACCACAATGACAATGTTTTATCGGGCTTTTATTGAATCTGTTTTATCCTTTTCTTTAGTGCCATGGTTTAGTCAGATAAAACTGAAACAGAGGAAATCCTTGGATCAGGTAGTTAGATGGTCCAGTCGTTTGCTTGGTGAGTCACAGCTGAGCCTGACATCCCTGTACACCAGACAAGTACAGAGGATGGCTACCTCCATTTTAAATGATGACTCCCACCCTTTGCACTGCAACTTTCAGCTTCTTCCCTCAAGACGGAGGTTTGCTGTCCGAAAAAGTAAAACCCAGTGCTACAAAAACAGCTTTGTTCCTGCTGCTGTCAAAGAGTTGAACAAGTTGTAACAATATATTGCACGTAATTTAGGTACCTATTTATTAACCCCTTGCACTCTGGTCAATTTCCCTAAAAACGCCAAAAAATAACGTGCCCAAAGTAAATCAAAAGCTGTTCTTCAACCCTTTGCAGCATCTTCATGGGGTTGGTCTCATTTAAAAGAAAACACTTTGAATTTTTTGGCAAAACAGTCATAATCTCTCTAAGTGCTCAGGCCACTGAGTAACAGTCATTTAAACATAGTGAACATGAAGAAAATAAATTTCGCCTGGGTGTTTTTTTTGGATACAAATGCTTGCAAATAACACACAGCTTCAGATCCGGGCTGGAAAATGCAACAGAAATGTAGAACCAAGTGTTGTCCAGCTGAGGTCCAAATTTTGTAACAATACCACAAAAAATGAATATATTACACAGCTTTGTTCTCAGGTTGTTCCCAGGCGTTTTTGAACTGTGCCAAATGGCACAGTTTGGAAAAACGTCTGTAACTTTTGAATGATTCAATATAGAAGCTTCATCTTGGGCTCTAATGAAAGGTGACACTCAGGGCTGTGTGTGTGTGTGTGGGTTGTCCCCCCCCCGCTACAGAGGACGGACATCGCCCGTTGCGCCGCGGTCACGGTGCGCCGCGGTCATGGTGCGCCGCGGTCTACGACGCACAGCTGTAATTTACCAATCGGTCAAAAGTCATTTTTGATTACAATTTTCAGGGATAAAGAATAATTTAGCTTATAACACTTACCAACAGCAGCGTAGCTGGTGAACTTCTCTTCCTCATTGTCAGACGAACGTGACGCTGGTCCGCTTGTTACGGACTCGTGGTTCTGGTCTCGCGACCCGGTCAAACCATAATTCCATTATTGCGGTTTTGCGCTTCCATGATTGCGGTTTTGGCGAACGATTTTTCAAAACAAATAAGAACAGTAGTTAGAAAAAAAGACTGGCGAACGCCTGTGTGTCACCCAGCCTTACACAAAACAGCTTTCGAACTTCTGTGCTTCAATTGGCTGGCTGTATTCACAGCCGTTGGTAGGCAGGTCCTTCTTGCTAGGTTTTCAGTCATTGGTTCTTCAAGGTTTCAGAAACCCAATTCAAGGCTCTTATTAGTCGAATGAGAGGTCAATCACATCTAAACCAATCAAAGCACTCCTTTGGCTTTCTGTTCGCGGCTGTGTCTGTAGTGGAAGAACGGAAATGCAGGTGGGGGTTTTTTTCAGTGCCTCCTAGGACGCACAGTGTGCGTACTCGGATGCCCTCGTGCGTCCTAGGACGCAGAGACGTGCCACCCGCAGTACACCGAAGTGCAACAGGTTAACTCCATTTTATATTTACTTATTTTTGTAGGATTTTATTTGGGTTCTAAATATTTTATTGGGTTTGAGACCTTTGAGTTTTTAACCTCTTTGAAAAGTTTTTAACTTTTAATATGACCCTAATCTCTTACCTCTGGTTTTTCTCTCATCTCTTTGTTTTTATACCCTGATTGATGGAGCCTTGAGTAGTTTTATCATGTTTACAGTCAGCTTCATGTGTGCCTGTGTTTGTGTCTATGTTGAATGTAATTGTGGCTTGTAAATATGGATGTCACCAGACTGCAAAACAAATCTACCTACAGGTACAAATAAAGTAACCTGAACCTGAACCTGAACTTACTACAAATTACATGCAGGTATTCATTTTTTTTTTTACCACCATTAGTCTGTTATGTTTTACTGTCTCACCATGATGACGCCATTAACCGCATCGCAAAAACAAGCCCAGTAGTGTCCAAAATCTGTTAATTTTATTGTTATATTGAGTTTACTATATAGTCCACTATATCTAAATTCACTGTATAGTGAGTAGGGAGTGAGTGAGCGAACATTCCAAACACGGCCTATGACAGGTGGAGGGCATTAGGACAAAGGGAGGGAGGGACGGAGCCTTGGCAGAGGTATACACTCTCTGAGTGCCCTCTAATTTTTTTATGTTTTTTTTTTTTTTTGTTACTTATTTGTACCCGTAGGTAGACTTGGTTTGCAGTCTGGTGACAAGCCACCGGCTGCTGGTCGCTGCGTGCGCGAGCGCCCTAAACCTACATGTTTTTGGTATGCGGGAGGAAACCGGAGAAATCCCGGAGTAAACCCGCGCAACACGGGGAGAACATGCAAACTCCACACAGCTCACTGTTGGTCGGGGGCTGGGATCGAACCCACGATCTCATGATCCCCGCGATCCCCCGGCCGAGGGTAAAACTGTGCTGCCACAGTGCTAAACCACTGCGCCACCGTGCAGCCCGTTGTGTTGTGCTTTCCCACAGGATTGACGATCACCGTTTGACAGAAGAGTGAGAGAAAGGGGCATTTTTCTTCATTTACATAGTCATTAGTGGGAGGAATCGAGGCAGAGTAAAGAGATGACTTTTCACGTGAGGTGGAATGTACAGTATAAAGAAAAGGAGCAGAGAATTGGGCGTGCGCACAGTTTTAGAAATCTGAAAATTTTTGTGCGCACGTACTTTTCAAATTTTGTGAGTACGCTATCTTTCAGTATGAAAGCTGCACAATCCTTTATACATGAGACCCCTGGTGAGGAGCTCAGTCATCTGGGAGAGGCTCAGAGTGGAGCCGCTGCTCCTAAACATCAAAAGGAACCAGTTGAGGAGGATTGGCCATCTGATTAGGATGCCTCCTGGACACCTCTCACTTGAGGTGTTTTGGGCATATCCCACTGAGAGGAGACCCTGGGGCAGACCCACGACACACTGGAGAGTCTCTCTGGATGGACTGGTGATCTGTCCAGGGTGTACCCCGCCTCTCGCCCAAAGATGCTGGGATAAGCTCCAGCCCCCCGTGACCCGAAAAGGATTAAGTGGAAGAAGATGGATGGATGGATGGATGGACAAAGATAACACAAGTAAACATAAAATGCAGTTTTTAAATGGTGTTTATTATTAAAGGGAAAAAAAATCCCAAACTACATGGCCCTTTGTGAAAAAATGACCCCCCCCCCCCCTCCGTTAAAACATAAATTAACTGTGGTTTATCACATCTTTGGAAAGCTGAGTTCAATTTCTCTAGCTACACCAGGCCTGATTACTGCCACACTTGTTCTCAATCAAGAAATCACTTAAACATGACCTGCCTGACAAAGTGAAGTAGACCAAAAGATCCTCAAAAGCTAGACATCATGCTGTGATCCAAAGGAATTCAGTAAACAAACGAGAAACAAAGTAATTGAGATCTATCAGTCTGGAAAAGGTTATAAAGCCATTTCTAAAGCTTTGGGACTCCAGCGAACCACAGTGAGATCCATCATCCACAAATGGTGAAAACATGGAACAGTGGTGAACCTTCTCAAGAGTGGCCGGCCGACCAAAATTACCCCAAGAGTGCAGCGATGACTCATCTAAGAGGTCACAAAAAACCCCACAACAACAACCAAAGAACTGCAGGCCTCACTTGGCTCAGTTAAGGTCAGTGTTCATGACTCCACTATAAGAAAGAGACTGGGCAAAAATGGCCTGCATGGTAGAGTTCCAAGACGAAAACCACTGCTGAGCAAAAAGAACATAAAAGCTCCTCTCAGTTTTGCCAGAAAACATCTTGATGATCCCCTAGACTTTTGGGAAAATACTCTGTGGACTGACGAGACAAAAGTTGAACTTCTTGGAAGGTGTGTGTCCCATTACATCTGGTGTAAAAGCAACACAGCATTTCAGAAAAGGAACATCATACCAACAGTAAAATATGGTGGTGGCAATGTGATGGTCTGGGGCTGTTTTGCTGCTTCAGGATCTGGAAGACTTGCTGTGGTAAACGGAATTGTGACTTCTGCTGTCTACCAAAAAATCCTCAAGGAGAATGTCCGGCCATCTGTTCGTGGCTGTCACCATGGGTTGAGATGCCGTCTCGGCACTGAGCCCATGTTTTCCCTCATCCCTGCCTCCCATTGAGCGGCGTCTCAGCTGGCCCCCAGCTGGCAGCATTATGGACGGCTGGGGCCAATTAGTCTTCATCAGCTGGGGCGCTGCCAATGAGGATAAATAGGAGCAGCCTCGATGACTCGGGGCTGCGACATAAACACATTGCTAAGCTGAAGCCCCTTCGTCTGGTGTCAGCTTATACTCCTCTTGCAGCATTCCTGTGTTTGTATCCCGCTGTGAGTATGTACGTCTTGTTACCCCCACGTCCGGTACGAGCTGCTTACCTCTGCGCTGTGCAACCTGTGAGTGTACCTCTGCATGAGTATCTGTGCTCTCCTCATCCCTTATCCCTTACCCAAAATAAACCATCTCGACTCACTGGCTTGTCCCTGGCTCTGATTGCCCGGCTCCCTAGAGCCGGATACGACAGTATGTCGCAGCCAGAAGAGTTGCCGGCGGCCGTGAGTCGCTGTGGAAATGTACCTTTCTGTCCGGGTGTCAGCGCTGCTAGCATGCCGTTTCCCAGGAGTCACTTCCGGCGCCAGGGCGACGAGCTGAGGTCCATCTCGGAGGCTGTCGACGGGACGTTCTTCACCCTGCACGACGCCTCCAACGCGAGACGCTGGCATCCGGGCCGTGCTGAGGAACTCCTGGACTGTCACCCTCACTCTCTGTACTATCTGGAGGACAGTGCCAGGATAGACGCTGCAGGTACACAGCAAGAGAAGCTCCACGGGGTGGATGGAAATCCCGGCAGGGAGTCGAAGTGGGCGACGTCTTTCCCCGCTTCGGAGTCCCGTTCCTGCCGCTATTCCAGTCCGGGAGTTCGCGCCAACCAGAGGACTTCCCCCGACCTGCGTCACGTCACTCGGGATTCCCTTCAAGGAGCCGCAGCTGACAGCAGTTATGTCCGGGGTCGAGTGGCTGTCGCGAGCTCTACTGTGTTTCCTGTCACCACCTTCAGGCATGTGGCGGCGGCAGTGAGATTGATGGTGAGGACTTCAGGGCTACGAAGCTTTCCCGTGCTCGACGCCTCCCTCGTCTCGATCTCCGATCTGGAGCGGCGAATCCTGGGTCTCCCCCTCGCTTCGTTCCCTGGGAGTAGTCGTCATCACATCGCCGAGTCACCTCTGCACGAACCTCGTCCGGATCCAGTTCTGGGTCATCGTCAGGACCGTTCCTCCCACGCAGCTGTCATCCCTTCGCCTCATCAGTGTGGAGACTCTACAGCCTCGTCCCCTGAGCCTCGTTCCCCCGCTGTCATTCCTGGACATTCGGGCTGGCTCACCCCGGCTGTTTCCCCCTCCTCCTCGACGCGCTTCCTGACCGCTGTGTGTGCCTGGAATCCCGGCCTGGTGAGCTCTCTGCTGGAGACAACGCGAGCGATCCTCAGACGAATTCCCGGGGGGTCCTCCGTTATCGCCGGGCAGGGAGAGGAAGAAGCAGATTCCACTACAGCAGGCGATACTCAACCTCCAGGGGGCAGGCAAGTCATTGTTTTTTCACACCTGCTTAATGATTTGCTCTGTCACATCCCTGGAGGAGAAGTTCAGGGTTCGCAGCTCCCTGAACTCTCCCCACCTGCTGTAACCTGTATTCCTAATCCCGCATCCTCTGTGTCTCTCTCCGCCGAGCGGTCCCCGGCTCCGGGTCAACGTGGTGGGATATGGAGAGGGCCTGTGGTTCCGCAGCTACATTGCGGACGGAGGAGGGGGACTGACTGCTGCGTGGAGTCTACGCTGACGACTGAGCGTCCCTGGGTCTCCACGGAGGAGCGGTTCGGTCCAGCGGGACGAGATTCTTCTGGCTTCACGCCGAGTGGGTCGTCGGCGGGGTTACCTGAGCTGGAGGGATCTCAAGCTGCGCTGACCATCGTGCTGGCTGCGGGGCCCGACGCGGCTAGATGGGAGCCTGACAACGACCTCCTGACGACGGATCCTGGATCTTCGCAGTCCTGGACGGCGTCAGAACCCGAGATCAGGCGAGTGCTCTCCTTTCTTTTCTCTCTTTTTATCTTTGAGCACTTCAGCCTATCTCCAGGGGAGACGAGCAGGGTGCAGCCGCCCGCTGCGTCTGAGCTCGTCTCGCCGGGTTCTGGCGCTGCCGGTGATCCTGATCCCGGTTCTGTTTTCTCTTCTGAGCCTTCTTCCAGGGTCACCGGCGAGGAGTTGCTGTTCCTCGTGGTGCTGGAGGGTCCGGGTTCAACGTTGGAGGTCGGTTCTGGTGCAGTGTCCAACGTGGGTTCGCCCGAGACCCAATCGGGGTCCAACGTGGGTTCGCCTGAGGCCCGATCGGGGTCCGACGTGGGTGCTGCCCCAGTGTTGTCCAGGTCCGGTGAGGAGGTGGCCGTTTCCCTGAGGCCCGCCGCCCTCGTCATCGGCTCTCCCCTGAGCCTCTTCCACCGGGATCCGCTCTGACCCTTCGTCCGTCTCAACGGTCCTGGTGGTTGAGTGATGCGGGTCGACGACCCGACCCGCAAAACTTTCGGTTCGGCGATCTGGTTTCCCCCCACTGGTCTGTGTTTGCCTTTGGGCGGCCTGGTTCGGCAGCCGTTGGACTGGATTCCTGGGATCTGGGTCCAGAGTTCGCCGTCCGAACATTTTTCTTCCCCTGATTCGCCAGCTGGACAATGGGCGGGGAGATCTCCGGAGCCATCTCGGCTATTTTTGGACTCTGCCTGCCATACACCTCGGGTGTCACTTTTTCTTTTATCGTTATTAAGGTCACTTGGGTGTAATGTCTGTCCTGTTGGTGGATGTGTATTTATAGTGCTGTGCGTTTTCCTTCCCTCGTACCCAGCATTTTATTTTTTGTACCATGTTTTTAGTCTCGTTTTTGCATTGTAGAGTTATGTTTTGTTCCCTTTCAGACCATACTCTGCAGTTGCCCATTCATTCCAGTCACTTTCATTTCTTTAGGTGACTGTGGGTATTTATATATTCATGTGTGTGGGTTTTTCTTTGCCTGCACTCAGTATTTCTTTTTTATGCCCTGTTGGTTCATTATAGAGTCATGTGCCTTGTTTTCCGTAACACCATGCTCTGTAATTGTCCATTTGTTCCAGTCACTTTTCTTGGTGACTGTGTGTATGTACTTATATTGGTGCTGTGTATTGTGTTTTCCCTTTATTTGACCATACTCAGCATTTTTTGCCCTGTACCTTTTTGGTGGTTCTTTTTTTTTTCTTGCTCTGGGTCACGCATGGTTGGTACTCTCTGGGTAGTATGTAACCGGCGTGTTGACCCAGTTCTTCTCCCCATCTGTACCTGGGTTAATTATTCAGTTTTGTCAGTATTGTATTTGGGTTTTTCTTTCCCGCTACCCTACATTGCCCCATTGGTGTTGTCCTTCCCTTGGCTTCTTCCCCTCCGGTCCGCCTCCCTTCCTCCCACCCTAGGTGGGGGGGGGGGGGGGCTGGGATGTTCCTGGTCGTTCAGGAGCCCGACCTTGAGGGAGGGGCTCTGTCACCATGGGTTGAGATGCCGTCTCGGCACTGAGCCCATGTTTTCCCTCATCCCTGCCTCCCATTGAGCGGCGTCTCAGCTGGCCCCCAGCTGGCAGCATTATGGACGGCTGGGGCCAATTAGTCTTCATCAGCTGGGGCGCTGCCAATGAGGATAAATAGGAGCAGCCTCGATGACTCGGGGCTGCGACATAAACACATTGCTAAGCTGAAGCCCCTTCGTCTGGTGTCAGCTTATACTCCTCTTGCAGCATTCCTGTGTTTGTATCCCGCTGTGAGTATGTACGTCTTGTTACCCCCACGTCCGGTACGAGCTGCTTACCTCTGCGCTGTGCAACCTGTGAGTGTACCTCTGCATGAGTATCTGTGCTCTCCTCATCCCTTATCCCTTACCCAAAATAAACCATCTCGACTCACTGGCTTGTCCCTGGCTCTGATTGCCCGGCTCCCTAGAGCCGGATATGACAGTGGCCTCAAGCTGAAGCGCACTTGGGTTCCGCAGCAGCACAATGATCCAAAACACACCAGCAAGTCCACCCCTGAACAGCTTAAGAAAAACAAAATGAAGACTTTGGAGCGACCTAGTCAAAGTCCTGATCTGAATCCAACTGTCATGCTGTGGCATGACCTTAAAAAGGCAGTTCATTCTTGAAAACGCTCCAATGCGGCTGAATTACAACAATTCTGCAAAGATGAGTGGGTCAAAATTCCTGCACAGTGCTGTAAAAGACTCATTGCCAGTTATCACAAACGCTTGATTACAGTTGTTGCTGCTAAGGGTGGCCCAACCGGTAATTAAGTTTAGAGGCAATCACTTTTTCACACAAGACCATGCAAGTTTGGATTTTTTTCCCCCTTAAAAATAAACACCTTCATTTAAAAACTGATTCATATGACCTCTTATTTGTAATAAATAAAGGTATTGTTTTAAGAAAGCATTTTATTTAGGTCACTTTTTATAGTGCGTCCGAAGTCACTTCCTGAGCTGATCCATCACTTTATTGTGTCCTCAAGGTTGGTTTTGCAGCTGTAAGTCAAAACTGTGGAATACACCTTTCAGCACCAGTCCCTCCAGGATTTTGCGATGTTGCGATCGTGTCAATTCATGCAAAATCAGCCAATCAGCGCAACTATTGTGTGACCTTGCCAGTCCCTCCAGGATTTCGTGATGTTGCGATTGCATCAATTCACGTGAAATCAGCCACTCAGCGCAACTATTGTGCGACCTTGCAGCTTTGTCCAATCACTGCAACTTTCCCGCAATTTTGGCCAATCCTCGTCAACTTCTGTGAATTTCACCAATAAAACTTGTCTAACTGGCGCTCAAACGCTCAGTCTAACCAACCAAATACAGCACTGCACCACGTTCACTTCCGTGCTTACAGTAAGTATCAACGGAACACATGAGGAAAAGCAGAGTGTGTGACTAAAAAAACCACTCACCCGCAAGGTTTCCAACACCGTCTCTTCCTCCATCTCTCCCAGCCTGCCGGTGGACGTCTCGCCACGTCTCTATCCTGACCGTGTGTATGAAGTGCTGGGCTTGTGATGAAAAACGTCCACCTGCCCCAAAAGCACCCTGTCGCTGGAGCGTGCGTGGGGACAAATGCCATAAAAACAAATAAAACAAGCAAGTCTAACACTACAGCCAGTGTTTCGTCATTTTATACATCTTCAGAGGTAAAATCATTACTAACATCTTGTCAATGAGCATTAAAGCTGTGAATTTCCAGTATGGACGGACTAATGCACCCTCCACCCCCCCCCCTTCCCGGCCGTCCCGCTGTAAATGAAATATGTGTGTCTGAAAAGACAAGTGTGTGTGTCAAGACTGACGTGCAGCAGATAGACAGTTAGGCATGGAAAGAGAGAGAATATTCTGGTTTTTTTTTTCTTCAGAAAAACACAGACTCCAATAGACAATACATACTAACAGAATAAATTATTTATTTTTTCCTCTCCGCTTGGTACCGAGAGGTTGAGGACCATAGGGAGTTTTCAAATGAAGGTGCTGCCAATAATTTCCAAATCTATATTCTTTAACGGGCATTCAGTGCAATTTTGCTGTTGTAATGATATTGTGTTGAAGTCTGTATTTGCTGTTAGGGGTTTTCTGTACAGCAGAAGTTTCTGCTTAATTTACAAATCACTGTAATAGGAAATTTTTGACAATTCTGTGCTTTTCTTGTATTGTTATATAGAATATCACTGCAGTTAACTGGAAAAAACCATCTGCTTTAAAATTTGTAATTCTTCCCACAACTTTTAGTGCAAAAAACACTCTAAAAACATCGCAACTTTTAACAAAAGCTCCCGCAAATTCAGGCTTTTTGGGCTGCAACAATCAAAACCATCCCTCGAAATCCTGGAGGGACTGAAGCATGTTCTGCTTCACTACGTCTCTCACTTGGCCTGATTCTGCTGTGCAGTTGGAAGGAAGCACTCACTGCGTATGGACGCTTGAGGCTGAGCTCTGCTTGTGATGATTTGGGTAATGTATGGCCACTATTCATTTCATGTATGAAGATAATAGGTGCCGTACAACTGGGCATTGTAAGGTTGTTTGCTGTAGTTAATCAATGAGAAGCACTGTCAAACTTTTAGTACCAGTGTGGCCTCCCTTCTTTTCTTTGCACCTGCAAACCACCTTAACCGACAACACTGAGCCCAGACTCATCACAAATGGCGCCTGAACATAGTTCTCTTGGGCCTTCTGCACCATGAAATGAGCCTGCACACCGTTACTGAGAGGGCATCTGTGCAAGTACATGAAGATAAGTCACTCTTCCACTTCTTTCTGTCATGGTCCGTGTGCTGACTCTGTCGGCGCTCGGGCTGTGGGGTAGTTCTCCGTTCTCTCCTCTGGCGCACCTCTAGACTTTTATTATGACAGTGTCTCGGAGGGGCTTCCGGCTGTCAGTGGAGCCCTGCTGGACGGCCTGATTCCAATCAGCTGATGATCCTTCATCAGCTGATTAATCAGTTAAGCACTATTTAAGGGAGCAGCTCTGTTTGCTCGGGGCTGCGACCTTGCCTGCCTTCCAGTCTGGCTTCCCTTACTCCGAAGTCAGTTCTTCCCAGCGTTCAGGTTCCGCCCTCGCTGATCGTTTGTAAGTGTCTTGTCTTTATTTGTGTTTTGCCCCACGAGGCTTATTATTTTGTCATTTTGCCTTTATCCAATAAACGTACAAACTCAACGGCTGCCTGCAGTGTCTCATTGATGGCTCGTGAGAGCCATCCATAACAGTAGGTTACAGCCCAAAGAGACGCCGGTGACCGTGAGTTTGTTTAATTGGACTTGTTGTTTCCCCTGTCTGGGTACCGGTGTGCCGGGAGAGTATGTCGTCACTCAGGGGCCGCGCTGGGAGCCTGGGCTACGAGCTGGTGGAGGCCCTCGACTACATTGATGGAACCCTCTTCACCGCGGGCCTTTATGACACTCCCAGCGATATACGCCGGCACCTGGTCCTTGCTGAGGCAATCATTAACTGCCTTCCTCGCTTCTCCAATCACCCCAAAGTCACGGCGAGGAAGGCAGACATCGCTGCTCAACGGGAGAAGCTCCGTGGGCTGGAGGGAAACCCCGGCAGGAAGCCGAAGAGGAGGCATCCTCTCTCCTCGCTTCGGGATCCCGTTCCTGTCCCCGTTCCAGGCCAGGAGTTCGCACCGCCCAGGGATGATCCCCTAAGGAGTGAGACGTCAGTCGGGATTCCCCCGGAGAAGTTACAACTGTCAGCTGTTTCCATCCGGGACCGAGTGGCTGCAGCTCGCTCCGCTGTTCACCCCACGCAGATCACCATGCATGTGACGGCGGCAGTCAGGCTGGTGGAGAGGAATCTGGAGCTAAGTGATTATCCAGAGTATGCCGACCTGCTCGCCTCTGTTTCCGCGCAGGAGCGGCGTTTCCCGAACCTCTCCTTCGCCTCGCCCTCTGCCAGTAACTGTTGTCACATGGCCAACAGTAAGCCTCAGCGAGAACCCCGTCCAGATCCTGTTCTGGGTTGTCGGAAAAACTCTACCTCTCAGTCAGTTGCCTCTTCTGCGTCTCGTCAGGAGGGAATTCCCGCAGCCTCTCTCCCCGGGTCATCTTTCCCTGCTGTTCCGTCAGCTCCTCGTGCCCGGATCACCTCGGCTGTCGTCCCCTCCTTCTAGACGTCTTCCCCGGCTGCTGTGAGTGCCATGAGTCCTGCTTCGGCGAAGCCCGTCGTCGGTCCATTGCGAGCAGCTCCTCCTCGTCCTTCAAGGGGGCCCTCCGTCACCATCCAGTGGGGAAAGGGAGGAACGAAGTCCACTGCAGCGGGTTCTATCGGGCCTCTACGGATCAGGCAAGTGACTTTTCATTCTGTTCCCTTATTGGGTGAATTGCCTTGCTTGATTCCTGGGGGAGGAGTTTGGGGTTCACAGTCCCTTGAACTTCCTCCACCTGCTGCAGTAACTAGTAATGGACCTGCTACCTTTTTGTCTCCTTCCCCTGAGCGTTTCGCGGCGCCAGGCCTACGCCGCCGGACGAGGAGGGAGCCTGCGGCCCTGGAGAGCCTGGTTCCAGCCCCGGAGCCATGTCATGGGCAGAGGAGGAGAGCGGACTGCAGTTTGGAGCCTGCGCCGACGACGAAGCGTCCCCGGGTCTCCACGGAAGAGTGGTCCGACTCAGCAGGTCGAGGGTCTCCTGCCGCCACGCCGTGCGGGTCGTTGGCGTGGTCATCAGCGTTGGAGGGTCCTCAGGCTGTGGGATCCATCATGCCGGCTGCGGGGCCCGCCGTAGCCGAGTAGGAGTCAGAGGATGTCCTTCTGCCTTCTGAACCTGGATCATTGAAGTCCTGGATGGCGACAGAACTCGAGTGCAGGCAAGTGCTCTATTTTGTCTTCCTTCTATCTTCTTCTTCGTCGATCGCTAGATGGTCACATCAGCTGCCCTGACGAATGCTGCTGTCCTGCGGAGGTCCCCGAGGTCCCCTTGCAGCTTTTGGTTCAGCGATGTGGGGTCAGGCCACATAGCTCGTCTGAGTGCAGTGTGTTCTGGGCAGTCTTGGAGGAGGTGTTCGCTGGTCATTTGGGCAGTACCACATGGGCATCTGTCCGATTGTCCAACTTTAAGTTTCTGGTGCATGTGAGCATGCATTCTGTTATGTCCAGTTCGGAGTCTGAACAGAACGACTTGGTCAGCCCTGCTCAGACTGTAGTAGTTGTCATCCTTGCAGCGGTTTGGGTGTTGCTGCTGCCACTTCTTGTGAGACAGGGCCTTAATAATGGTTTTCTCCTCACTATAAGAGATCTGCCTGTCTTCCTGGTCTTGCTGCCCACCCTCCTTAGCAAGTCTGTCAGCCGTCTCATTTCCATAGACTCCACAGTGGGCAGGAATCCACTGGAGTGATACGTTCGCCTGTGTTGCTAGTTGAGACAGAGTGAGGGCGAGTTCATTCATTTCTTTGCGTCGGGGGTCCTGAAGTGCATCCAAGACAGAGAGGGCATCAGTGAAGATGACGACCCGCTTGTGTGCCTTGTCTTGATGTTCCCTGACGTGGGCCACTGCTGTTCTCAGGGCCTCTACCTCATCCCTGAAATTGGTAGAGTACTTTCCAGTCGCAATGGGAATGTGGGTCTCCTCGTCAGTGTACCTGATGTACACGCCGCCTCCTCCATTCCTGGTTGCTTCCATGGCAGAGCCGTCTGTGTAGACGTGAGTCCACTTCTCTTTAGGGTAGGCAGACCGAATGAACTCCAGGGCTAGGGACTTCCTCTCTTTGTCTGACTGTGTTCCTTTCTTCCCAATGCCCGATATGTCTGTGCGTATGGCTGGGAAGTTCTGTCGGTTCCAGGAGGGAACAGATGCTATGGGTGGTATTGGTGTGGGTATGTGGTCCATCAGTTCTGGGTCTCTCCTTTCAAGTGTCCTGCTCTGGTTGATGAAGCTCGATCTCTTAAGTCTCCCTTTTGTTGGCTTGCTCAGTCTGTCCTTCATGGGATGGTTTTCCAGTCTTTTGAATTTGGCGGCCTGGGTCAGTACCTTGACGTTTCTTCTGTCTTCCAGTGGTGCAAGGCCTGTTGTTGTCTCCAGCGCTTTGATGGGGTACTGCGCATGGCTCCTGTCATCATTCGCATGGCTTGGTTTTGGAGTCTGTCCAGCTTCTCAGTGTTGCTTTTGGCAGCTGTTGAGGTTGCTGCCATGCCATACTCCAGAACAGGCCGAATCCTCCCCACATAGAGCTTCTTCAGAACACCCTGGTCTGCACTCCAGTCTGTTCCTGACAGTTTCTTCATTAGGGCCATCCTGATCTTTGCGCTTGCCTGGTTCTTGTGCAGCTGGTTCTTCCAAGTCAGTCTGCGATCCATGGTGATCCCGAGGTATGTGGGTGCATGTTCAGCCTGGAGCTCATGGGAGTTGATCTGCAGTTTCACCTTCTGGGGTTGAGTGGACAGGGTGAAGACGGTGTATGTAGTCTTCCTCTCATTTAAGCTCACAAGCCATGACTTGGTCCATGCCTCCATCAGCCGAAGAACTTGCTGCAGTCTGTAGTTTGCAGTCGCGATGCTTTCCTCCCTGCACCAGAGGGCTAGGTCATCAGCATAGATGGCACCTTGTACATTCTTTGGCAAACTCTGGATGATGTCCTTGATGAATACAAGGAAGAGTGTTGGGAGAGCACTCCTCCTTGTGGGACTCCTTCCCTCAACACCTTCTTCTTGCTGGAGTACTGTCTGACCTGGACTCTGGCTCTTCTGTTGTGCAGATATTGGGCGATCCACTTGTACATGCGCCCAGCGACACCGCACTGGCGCAGTTTCAGCTTGAGACCGTCTTTCCATACCTTGTCAAACGCTTTTTCTAGGTCAATCCACACAGCGAGGGTGTGCTTTTTTTCTTTGAAGGCATCTTCTATGGCTTGAGAGATGTATGTTATTTGGTCCTCTGTAGACCAGTTCTGCCTGAAGGCTGCTTGCTCTGGGCCAATGTGTTGTTTTCCTTCCAAGTGCCACATGAGTCTGGTGTTGATGAGATCTCTAGCAGCTTTCCTATGCAGCTTATAAGGCTTATGGGGCGATAGCTTTCAGCCTTCAAATTATCTTTGCCTTTTTTGTGCACTGAATCATTGTGGCTTCTCTCCAGATCTGAGGCACAGTCCCTGATCTCCAACTGTCATTGAAAAGATGCAGAAGTTTCTTCTTGGTTTTGGGGCCAAGGTTCAGCAACATTTCATTTGTGATCTTGTCAGATCCAGGGGCTTTTTTCAGCTTCAGTGTTGTCATTGCATCCTCCAGCTCCTTGACAATGAATGGCGAGTTAATCACTGGTTCTATCTGTGCGTTCTGATAAATTCGCTCGGCTCCTCTGACATCCTTTCTTCTCTCTGGTGGAATCTGAAGGTGGCTCGTCTTCGCATACTGGTTGATAAAATGATCTGCTGCTTTCTTGCCAGTCAGCAGTTCTTGATCTGCCTGTACTGTGATCGGCGAGGTTTTACTGTTCTCGTCGTTGAGGGCTTGAGCCAGTTTCCAAAGCTTGTTGCCGTCCTTGTCCAAGTTGAGCTGCTCTGTCTTTTCTTGCCATCTCTTTTGAGCTTCCTGTATAAAGGTCTGCCTGTGTTTTGCAGTGGCTGCCTTCAGGGCAATGTTGTTTTCTACTGTAGGATCTGCTTCTACTTTTTCCCTTGCCTCTGCCAAACTGTCTTCAAGCTGCTGGAGCTCCTCTGTCCAGTAAAGCCTATAGTTCTTTTCTGGCTCCCCGAGGTATAGATTCATTTGCAGCCTTCAGAATAGCATGGTTCAGCACCCTGACTTTCTTGTTGAGGTTCTGCTGCTTGTGACAGATCTCCGCAGAGTACCGGTCCACCAGTGTTGAGAAGCGCACCCAGTTGGCCTTCTTGTAATTCCACCTGGGGAATGTCTTAGCTTCTTGTGGTTTGTAGCTGATGTCCAGTCCGATCTTCACAGGTTTATGGTCACTTCCCCTGAGCTGGTCAAGTACCGTTCTTTTTGCCAGCCTGGCCATGTCATTGGTGGCAAACGCAAGATCGGGCGTGGTGTTACTCAGCCATACCCTGGAGAAGAACGTTGGTGGATCATCAGGATCATTCATTAGCAGAAGACTGTTGTCGACTTGCCAATCTTCCACCTCCTCTCCTCTTCTATCTGCTTCGCTGTATCCCCATGCCTCTGAGTGACTGTTGAAGTCACCGATGACTAAGCATCGGTGGTCTGGGAGTTCCATTTGGTCAAGTGAGAGCTCTCGCTATGGGGGGCAGTACACATTGAAGATCGTGACGCTTTCATTGTGAACCATGATTCGAACTCCATGGATTTCTGCCTGGTTGTTCGTACTGACGTCAAACTCTTGTGCTGGTGTGGCGTTTTTGACAAGAATCGCCACTCCTCCTTTTGTTCTTTTGTTTTCTGTCTTTCCTGAAGACCTGGTATTCCCTAACACTGAAGCGTTGGCTTTCCTTCAGGTGTGTCTCCTGTAGGCAGGCGACATCAATGTCTTCTGAGTAGAGTCTTTCGGCAAGAGATATTTTTTTGTTGTAGACTCCTTCTGCATTCCACTGGAGGATATTGACGTTTCTCTACTTTGGCGTCTCTTTTCGGCCAGTAGCATTCCTCGTTCCCCGTCCCCTGGTCGTGCACGACGAGGTGAGGTGACCTCCGGTAGCTGAGGGTGGGCCCCTTTGAGGCTGAGGGCCCGGCACTCTTCCTCCCCGGTGGATCCCCAGAGGACGAGCACCATCACGTGCAACATCAGTGTGACTCATCATGAAGCGGATATGCGTGATGCAGAGGTTTGTGGCACCACAGGGGTCCTGCATCTCCGTCTTCAGCCATGGACGTTTGTTGGGGGTCCCTCCCCTAGACCAACTGCCTTCCATGGCTGGGCTGTCGAGAGCTTGGTCCACCCTGTAGAAAGGTTGTCTGCCAAGGCTTTCCGAGACCCTTTTTCCCGTGCAACTGTCTGTCCTCCTCCTCCTTCACAGCCGTTGGGAGTTCGCTCTCCTCTCCGCCTGTTCTGCCGTTGGGACATTTGTTGCTATAACAAAACTTGGGTTTTCCGTGAGTGATTTGTTACATGCTGTAGAACCCCCAACCTGGAGGACCAGGGTGCACTCTTTAGTCTGGCCTCTACCCCACACGGACCTGTTCGACATGGTTGAACCTTCTGGGAGCACTAGGCTCCTGTCGACATAGCTCTGGGGGTTGCTGAGGCACGCAAGCCGCTGCAACCTGACAAGGTATGTGCACCATTGGTAGTGGTTCCTTCTATCTATTCTAGAGCATTTTTGCCTGTCTCTGGGGAGACGAGCCAGGTGTAGCCGTCCGCTGCATCCGAGCTCGTCTCACTGGGCTCTGTCGCTACCGGTGATCCTGATCCCGGTTCTTCTTCTTCTCCTGAGCCTTCTCCCAGGGTCACCGGTGCGGAGTCAATCTCGGTCGCTGTGCTGGAGGTTCCGAGTTTGGGTTTGGAGGTCGTCCCTGGTGTTGCGCCGACCCAGTCGGGGTCCATCGTGGGTGCAGCTGCGACCCAATCGGGGTCTATCGCGGGTGCAGCATTGACCCAGTCGGGGTCCATCGCGGGTGCTGCTCCGGCCCAATCAGGGCCCGTTGTGGGTGCAGCTCCGGCCCAATCAGGGTCCAGCAGGGGCACAGTGCCGGTTCGGTTCAAGGTCGGTGAGGGAGCTGCAGATCCTCTGCTGTCTGATGCTGGACTGGTCCGTAATCCTTCCCCCAGTTCATCTCCACCGGGTGCCGTTGGGGTTCTCCATATTCGGCTCAGCTCTCCCTTGTTTCCCCCCTCTCCAGGGAGGCCGTCTTCGATTTCTCCCCTGCGGTCCTGGTGGCTGTGTGATGTGGGTCGGCTGCCTGGAGGACTGCCTCGCCCGTTTTGTGTTCTGGGTCGGCCACCCGACAAACTTATCCTTCCTTTCTGCGATCTGGCCCGGCCGCCAGAAGTACTGTGTTTCCTGGCCTGGGACTGGGGTAGGCCGCCCGAACTGTTCCTTTTCCCCCTGCCAGCGATTTGGACGCTAGATGCAGGGCGGCCCCCCGAACTATTGGCTTTCATGCCATTGTGCTCTGCCTGCCATCATCCCTGGTTTTTTGTCTTTGCTCTGCTGTAACCTTTTGGGATGTGCTGGTGTTTTTGTTAATGAATTGTGTATTTCACCGCTCCCTAGTGTGCATTCCCCCCCCCCCTCTGTTGTGATTGTTCTTTCCGTAGGCTGGGAGATGTCCTTTCGTTGCCTGTAATAGTTTATTTGAATGGATTTAAGCTGTAGGGTTTTGACGCTATTTAGTGTGTTTTTTTCTCTCCCTCCCTTCCTCTGTTGGGGGATGATATGTGTTTTTTCTGGAACTGTGTATCTTGGTCTAGAGACCCAGGTTTTCTGTTTGTGGCCTGTAGGCGTAGGGTTCCTTTATTTGCATTTATTATTCTGTCTGTTGTCCACCTGGGCATTATGGAGTATTTTTTTGTGTTTTCCCATGCTCTGTAGTTGCTCCTTGTTGTATTTTCTGTTGTCACCCTTGTCGCCAGGGTCTAACCCTCCTCTGCCTTTTTCCCCCTCCTCCCTCCCTGGGGTGGTCTTGCTGGCCTCCAAGTTGGGGGGAGCCTGATGTTACACCACGCCTAGAATCCGCGTCGTGAACAGGGGCAACTGTCATGGTCCGTGTGCTGACTCTGTAGGCACTTGGGCTGTGCGGTAGTTCTCTGTTCTCTCCTCTGGCGCACCTCTAGACTTTTATTATGACAGCGTCTCGGCGAGGCTTCCGGCTGTCAGTGGAGCCCTGCTGGATGGCCTGGTTCCAATCAGCTGATGATCCTTCATCAGCTGATTAATCAGTTAAGCACTATTTAAGGGAACAGCTCTGTTTGCTCGGGGCTGCGACCTTGCCTGCCTTCCAGTCTGGCTTCCCTAACTCCGAAGTCAGTTCTTCCCAGCGTTCAGGTTCCGCCCTCACTGATCATATGTAAATGTATTGTCTTTATTTGTGTTTTGCCCCACGAGGCTTATTATTTTGTCATTTTGCCTTTATTCAATAAACGTACCAACTCAACGGCTGCCTGCAGTGTCTCATTGATGGCTCGTGAGAGCCATCCATAACACTTTCATCATTCATGCTAGGTTTTGTGCTAGCTAACGGCTAACGCCGGCAACATCAAAGACAGACCATCACGGCTTCGCTCACAATCCAAAGGGAGAAGTGCTGTTTTCAGAGGGAACCATCTACCATCGCTG
The DNA here is from genome assembly GCA_020510985.1 of Pholidichthys leucotaenia. NCBI lineage: Eukaryota > Metazoa > Chordata > Actinopteri > Cichliformes > Pholidichthyidae > Pholidichthys > Pholidichthys leucotaenia. Next base: position 107,963,855 of record CM035849.1, on the reverse strand, counting down.
GACCTGTTGAGTGTAGCGTGACCTTGAGTTCCAATTTATAAAATTATTCTTTGCTGAAGAATTTTTTTTTTTCATCTCAAAAGTCTGGCTTTTGAGACTGCTTCTCTCACCCAAGAACTAGAGCTGTAACCCTATCCATTGGCAATAAAGTGGAAGATAATCCCTTTCTCCAAGACTCTTTGGCAAAGGAATGTTCTAATTGACAGTTTTATGATCAACATAGTCCAGACCAGATGGGGAAGCCAGGACTGTTTTCCAGTAAACAACCAGTCAGTTCACAGTGCCATCGGGTAGATGAATCAGGAATGTTTAACTTTCTTTCTCTGTTTGGTGGAATATATTCCTTATGGACAAATGAACTAATCCATATACTTTCTTTTAAGACAGCAGCTCCTACAGAAGATATGACTGAACTCTAGGACGGACAATGTGGTTTCAAATGCTTTTATTTATATGATTCGATTTGATACGATTGTGATATGTTCTGCTATTTTCAGGAAGAAATTAATGTTTGCATGCTTATTATCACAAGTTAATTACAGTAGATGTAGATGCATTTTATGCTGCCTTATTGAGTAGAATATCTTAGTCACTAAAGTTTAAGGAATTTATGCTTTATTCAGCAACATGTGTCTTAAAGGGGCATCTCATTCTCAGATCAAATGTCTCTCTCTCCCCCTCCACTCTCCTCTGTTCTGCAGGAGTCCATAGCGGCAGCTTAACTGGCCAATAGCATTCAATCTTTCATTGCATTTTCCTTTTTAGGTCGAGTTTATGGTCTTTGTTGGACGAAGCTCTCATATAATTGGGCCACCTCAGGTCTCATGAAGTTTGGGATCACCCTGCAACACTAGAGAAAACTTAAGTTTTATGGCTCTTTGTTCAGAGTCTGCTCGGGTGTGGTTGGCCAAAGCTGTGAGCAGCTTTCTCTGCTCCTCCAATTTCTCCTCTGTCTTTTCAAAAGGGGCCCAGAGCCGGTCATGCTCTGTGTAAATCCTGTTTCTTTTCTGTAAAATTCATTTTTCTTATTTTATTCTTCTTTTTCTTTAAAGGGTACCAATGGTCCTAAATGAAATAAAGATATTATATTGAGCCCCTGTCTCAATTTCTAGTTCAAGTTTTTCTTCTGAACAGAGCGCCGGCAATGCGATATCAATCCATTGCCGATGTGCTTGTTCAGCTATGGCAGCAAAACATGCGCGCAGCCATACTGGCGGTTACATGGCCTGCCAGGACGCTTTCTGTGACGTAGTAACATTGATACCGCGATCTGGATCAATATTGGCTGAGCCTGGAGTGCCCGGCTGAGCAGTGGCTGTTTTGATTTTGATATTGCAAAATGGCGGAATGTAAAGCCTTTGGATGTCTCAATAATAAGCGAAAAAACAAAAATAAACACTTCTTTTGTGTACCCAAACCGAGAGCGGTTCTGGCCAATTCGCCGTGGCTGGCCTCGCGAGACTACCATGCGCTAGCCCAGGAGGCAGACCGGATCATCATCACCACCAGGGCAATCACAGTCAACGCGGCAGCGACGGAGCCCAGCGAGACGACCAGAGGAGGCGAGGAGCCACGCTCCTTAATATCCAGCTCGGATATTAAGTCCTTTGCTCGAGTGACCCAGCCAACAACACAAGCCAACGTCACAGCTACAGGCGGTAAGTTCCACACACTGCTCACTCAGTTCCCAGCACTCACGGTCCCGACGTTTTCCACGGCCATCGCTAAACACGGGGTGGAGCACTTTATCACCACCACCGGGCCGCCCGTTTTTGCAAGACCTCGGCGCTTGGATGCAGCTAAACTGGCCATAGCGCGCGAGGAGTTCGCCAACCTGGAAAAGTTGGGCATCATCAGGCGCTCGAACAGCCCATGGGCATCCCCGCTACACATGGTCCCTAAGGCTGAGGGATCGTGGTGACCATGCGGTGATTTCCGCAGGTTGAACAACGCCACGGCGCACGACCCCTACCCGATTCCCCACATACAGGATTTTTCCGTTCACCTCGCCAGGGCACACACTCCACACTGGTCACTCACATCACTGCGAGAAATGGACTGTACAGTGAAACCTGTCCATCGCTGGTACACGCTGAGTATTGACTTTTCAGTATCAACGCTGTGACGTCACATCGGCATGTGTCAGGGCGGCGTGCATAGCTTTCATTGACTGGCCATGCCGGTGGCTGTATTTGCATATATCTCTGGTGGTAGATGGCTGGCAACAATTATTTACCCAAATAACGAATACTTTGCCTACTGTTTTCAAGTTGAATGCGTTTTCACGACCACCACAGGTACGCTTTAAATTATCATGCAAGAAGATTTTGTTTATTTTTTTTAAAGCTTAAACCAACTCATTTAAACCACCAACATCGGAAGAAACGAGTTTGTGATGTAATTTGACTTTCTGATAAGACTTTGCACAATAAACCAATTCCTTCTTCAGTGCGTAAGAGAGGACCTCGCCCCATTTGCTGGAGACCAGCTTTTGTGATCCCGGGAGGAGGCCATAACCGTGGTACGGGTCTCCCCACTGACCCACGCTGGTTCAGGTAAACAAAATCCAGTGGACCCGCCTGCTACCCACTGGGACGCAAAGTTTCTGTGGCTGACCGTCTGTTACGTAATTTACACTTGTCTTCAGAATATTCCTGATATAAGTTCTTTGAACCTAATTTTATGCAAACTCCTATCAGAATCTCAAAATGCATGTTGTCTTTCATTAATATACGTTCTTTTTTCAGAGTAAAACAAATTTTCTAATTTTTTTTTATAAAGTTAATTATCATTTTCTTCATAAAAATCACATCCACTTTTCTCAACCAATGCTGTTTTATGGTTTTCCAATTTCCAGTATACTGACAAATTAAACTATGCTTTATGTGGTTCCACAAATGCTTGATTCATAAGTAACTCAGTAACAGTCTATGATGCCCATGATACATGTAAATTCTCTATTTTAAAGTTATGCAAATATGTTAACCTATTCTGACATTTCTTATTAAATCATTGAAAGACATGTGGGAGTTATTGTTTGATTTCATGTCCATCTTCTTGATCCTCAGAGACAAGAACTCACACAAGGGTTTATTATGAGACTGATCAAATATTTTCAATAGGATTATTAACTAAGGCTTAACTTACCAATTGCTAAATTCTTAAGCTCAAGTCTTTGTGCATAAGAGTTTCCACATCTATAAAATGTGGATGGTGCCCTAACGAGGAATTGAGTGTGATGAAAGTAAATCTTCATTCCTACTCACATTCATATTTACACTAATACATGTACCAAGAATAAATTACCTATAAAACCCTTTAATTTCACTATATGAGTTACCACCAAGAGGAGGACCGACCATTTTGCTTGGATTTGGCCCTTTTATACCCATACCATTCACCCTGGAGGAGCTGCTTGTTTCCCCTTCATCATGCTGCATGTCACAGCTGTAGATTTCTGCAAAAAAAAAGTCTGCTCTTTTTGGTGCCGAGGTAAAGCACTGCTCTTTGACATTCAGTGAACTGTGGATTAAAAGAGAACTACAGAAAAACTGGTTAAAGAAAAGAAAAAAGTGATTTGAGTGAAATAATTAAGTATGGTGATTTAATTTTGTTATATTTCTGAGGCCACTCTAAACTAAAAGTTTTGAATTTAAAGCACCATTATCACTTTGACTTTTATGCTTATCAATATTTTTCTTGACAGTTTTATTGTGTCTTGGTACTCAATTCTGAATTTTCTCACAAAGAGTATTCCTGTCATAAACTCCCTTTTCAGGGTAGAATTAAGGAACCATACACTGGCTGTGAGTTTGCAGATTTAATAGTGACACAACACAGAACATGAACAGAAGCTTACAAAACTAGCTGAAGCAGGGGAATACAGGTGAAGCCAAAAATAGCAAACAGCTAAGGTGAGAGGTATCGCCGGTTACACTTGGAGAACAATGCTAGAAACACACATTGGGATTGCATAGAGAACACACTGAGGAAAATAAAGAGGAACTTATGTCCTGTTGATGCGAAAGGTTCTGCGCCGGACAATAGCTCACAGCCCCTTAAATAAGGCAAAGGAAATGATGACAAAAGAGAACAGGTGTATGGAACAGGAGCAAAGATAATTAACTGAAATACAAACAGCTGAGGACAACCACGAAACTAGCTAGGAGATACAGGAAGTAACAAAGGGCACTATCAAAGTAAAAGCACGGAGGACATGACAGAAGAATACCAACCCAGATTCAGACAACATACAAAAGACAGACAATAATAATAATAATACGCCAACACAGTAAGGGCAAGGTAAGGAAATAATATTCCTACACAAACTGGACAACTGGCAAACTAAAATCACAAAAACATTCAAAACCAAACATAAAGTCAAATAATAACACCGAAGTGAAAAAAATAATCAGGAACAAACCGACAGCATGAGCACAGTGAGTACACTGTGCTCAGCATCACGACAGAGCCCCCCCCTTCCCAAGGGGTGGAATCCAGACACTCCATCGTAACACCAAAGAAAAAACAACAACAACAACAAAACAAGAACACACAAAAGAGGCAACCCCCCCCCCCCCCCCAAACTGGAAAAAAAAATTAAACAAACCCAGGAGGGTGGAGGGGAAACCAGGTTTGGAGGGACCGAATCGACAAAAAGAAATGCTCCTGCCCCACAACACAAAACAGAATAGAGGTAGCAAGGCATTAGGGTGAGAGTAACCAAGGAGACAGTTTGGGTGGCCTGCAAGAGTCCATAGCCCACCAGACAACGAGCTGGAATAGATCAGGTGGCCTACCCAAGTTTCTAGACCACCCAGGCAGATGACACAGTCCATCAGGTGGCCTCCCGGCATACCAAAGCCACACCAGCAAAGAGAACAGTCCATAGTGTGGCCTACCAGAGTCCAAAAGCCACCCAACCAAATGGCACTGCCTATCAGGTGGTTTCCCAGCATCTCAAGACACCTGGGCTGTGGAGCATGGCCTGCCCCCTTCTGGAGGTGGTAATTGGAATGATTGTTGCTCCAGGACCGCAGGGACAACAGCTTGGCATGGGAGAGTCTGTAGATGGGGAGACCTGACACCCGACGATGACTGCTTAGGAACAGTGGCAACCACAGGAGAAGAGAGGGGGCCCACGATGGCCCTGGACTGGGATGTGGCTGCACCAACGGAGGCCTCGGGTGGAGGAGAGGAACCCACAATGGCCCTGGACTGGGATATGGCTGCACCAACGGAGGCCTCAGGTGGAGGAGAGGAACCCACAATGGCCCTGGACTGGGATGTGGCTGCACCAATGGAGGCCCCGGGCAGAGGAGAGGGGCCACGACAGCCCCGGGCAGAGGAGAGGGGCCCACGATGGCTCCGGGCAGAGGAGAGGAACCCACGATGTTCTTGGGCAGAGGAGGTGGATGACTAGCCACGGACCCAGATGAGGATTCGAACAGGAAAGAAAAAACAAATGCCGGGTTACTACCACCGGCAGCAGTGGAGCCTGATGAGGAGAGACCAGCAGCAGTTGACCGCTGCAACTGGCTCTCCCCACCCCAAGCAGGACAAGAAGTTTCTAGATCTGATGAGGTGGTAATAGAACAGAGCACTTGCCATGTCTTGGACTCCACCATCATCTAGGACTCTGGCGATCAAGGCAGGGGCGACTCAAATCCCTCCTTCTGGGCATTCACACTCGGCGTGGTCACCTTGAAAGACAAACACAAAGAGACGCCAGAGAAGAATCACCGGCAGCAGTGGAGCCCGGCGAGTGGATCTCAGGAGCAGAGGACATCTGTACCTGACTCCCCCCACCCTGAGCCAGACAAGATTTCTCTTAATCTGCAGAAGGAAGAACAGAACAGAGTACTTGCCTGAACTCGAGCTCCACCGCTGTCCAGGACTCCGGCGAACCTGCTGCGGTGACCCCAGCAGCAGGTGTGATGGTGGCTGCAACTCTAGGACCTCCAGGCGAAGCGGACAACATAGGTGGCTCCTCCAACGTGGCAGCTGGGGGTTGTCTCATCGCTGGTGCTAAGTCCTGCGTAGCTGAAGTCCGGGGACACTCCACTGTTGGCATGGGCTTCAGGTTCTCAGAGGCACTCTCCCTCCATCTGGGTTGCGGCTGCGGGGCTGGAACCAAGTCCTACAGGACCGCAGGCTCCCCCATCATCCGGTGGCTCTATCCCAGAACTGGCAGACACTCAGGGGAGATAGGAGGAAGCACGGAGATAGCAGGTGAGGGGTTGACATTGGCAACAGGCAGTGAGGACTCAGCGAGTTGCTGAAGCTGAGTCTCACCACCGGGAGTTGGGCAAGATTGTTCATCATTATTAGGGAAAGAATGGAGAAACACTTGCCTTTCCTCCCGGGGCATGATGGAAGCTGCCGCCAAAGAACCAGATGCTGCTGTCCCAGAATCGGAAGAGGTCATCTGGCGAGATGTCGGAGCCCGAGGACGCTGGCTCGTCGGCGCAGACTTTGACAAGGGTAAGCCCCTGCCCCCTAGGAGCAGAGCCAGAGAACACCTCACTGATGGCACTGGGTCCCGCGACGCTGAAACCAGGGGACGCTCTTTCATCAGCACAGGCTTCGGGACACAGAAGGCACTTCTCTCCCTCGCGGCGCGTGGTGGTGGGGCCGGACCATGGCCCTCAGGATCCACAAGCCCCTCTGTGGTCTGATGACTCCCTCCCAGGACCAGCGAACATTTCAGGTAGACAGGAGATACAGGTGAGGAGATGGTAACAGCAGCTGATGGTGAGGACCCAGTGGACTGTAATGACTGAGCCTCACCACTGGGAATTAGGCAAGCAGTTTCAGCAGAGAGAGAAAGAAAATGAATAAGCACTTGCCTGAATTTCCGGGGCGTGATGGAATCAGCTGCTGTTCCAGAGCCAGACAATGCCCCTCTGGGAGCTCCGTGGGCCGTTTGGTGGATGGGTGAGGACACGGGCTCCTGGCGAGGTGGATGAGCCTTCAGCACTGGGGAACACTTCTTCACCAGCCAAGGACGCACTGAGGGGGAATCCTTCACCAGCTCACTGAGTTGCCACTGGGACTCGACCACTGTGGTGAGGAGAGCAGTTAGACCCAGGTAGCACCAGAGACTGGGACATGCCTCGATCAGCCGAACCGTGCTGTCCACGAAACCAAAGGCAACTGTGGGAGTGTGGCTGGCTCGAACCTTTGAGGCAAAATGTACAATGAGTTCTGCCACCCCGCACTTCTCCTCACTCAGTCTAAATAACTGGAAGTCCATAGTGGTCATCACACCCAAAAAAATCCGGACAAAACAAAAATGCGGGAGGGAAAACCAAAAGAGCAAACGCACAGCTGCTGATGTACTAACTGGCAGCACCCTTCTGCCATAAACTCCCTTTTCAGGGCAGAATTAAGGAACCATGCACCAGCTGTGAGTTTGCAGATTTAATAGTGATTTAATAGTATTTAAAAACATGAACAGAAGCTTACAAAACTAGTTGAAGCAGGGGAATACAGGTGAAGCCAAAAATAGCAAACAGCTAAGGCGAGAGATATTGCCGGTTACACCTGGAGAACAACACTAGAAACACACATTGGGATTGCATAGAGCAGGGGTGTCAAACTCATTCCATGAAGGGCCAAGACCCTGCATGTTTTACTTCCACCCAGTGTCTTCAGCAGGTGTTTTCACTGATCAGCAATCAGTGGGAAGAAATTCAATGAAATCACCTGTTGAAGACACTGGGTGGAGGTAAAACCTGCAGGGTCTTGGCCCTCCATGGAATGAGTTTGACACCTGTGGCATAGAGAAATCACTGAGGAAAATAAAGAGGAACTTATGTCCTGTTGATGCGAAGGATGCTGTGCCGGACAATAGCGCACAGCACCTTAAATAAGGCAAAGGAAATGATGACAAAAGGGAACAGGTGTGTGAAACAGGAGCAAAGATAATTAACTGAAATACAAACAGCTGAGGACAACTGCGAAACTAGCTAGGAGATACAGGAAGTAACAATGGACACTATCAAAGTAAAAGCACGGAGGACATGACAGAAGAATACCAACCCAGATTCAGACAAAGTACACAAGACAGACAATAATAATAATACGCCAACATAGTAAGGGCAAGGTAAGGAAATAATATTCTTACACAAACTGGACAACTGGCAAATTAAAATCACAAAAACATTCAAAACCAAACATGAAGTCAAATAATAACACCGAGGTGAGAAAAATAATCAGGAACAAACTGACAGCATGAGCACAGTGCGTACACTGTGCTCGGCATCACGACAATTCCAAAAGGTTTACACAATTTTGATAGCATTTTGCACTATTGTTTTGTGACTTCTGGAAACGGTCCTCTAATTTTATGCTATTTTAAAGTGATATTGCTAACTAACTGGTTTTTGAGCTGACAAAAAGTTAGCATAATGGCCACTCATCCATACTTAACTGACAGCGATGATAACTTTGACTTTGTGACCCTTCCAAGTTCACTGACTGCTCCTAGACGGACAAACACAGACCCAGAAGTACAAAGTACCAAAGTGGTGGCTCAGTTGGTAGAGCATCTGCCCCACACCTGGGAGGCAGGAGTTCAAATCCTGCTGAAGACCATATAAAAGCGGAACTTCCTGCTGTCCAGCTTGGTGCTCAGCAATAATGGAACAGAGGAGAGAAATTTGTGGTGGTGCCTTGCATGGCAGTGACCCCTCTGACTTTAGATGTGATTAACATTGTAGATAAGAGAAACATAATTTTATTCTACTGTACATGATTGGCTGTATGGATTGAATGACAGTCAAGTTGGCTTTACCTTTTAAAGTCTTAAAACTGAAGTTGAAATTCTCCATTGATGTTTACATGACTCCCTTGATCTGCAGAGAAATATTTTAGAGTGCTAGGAAAAGAAAGACCAATTAGACATTAAAGCCCCACCCACTCAGTCTCCCATACTTGCTGCAGCAGCCACCTCAACCCCTTATACAGTGCCCTCTCCTCCAAGAGACCTGAATTTGCTAAAATGGCAACACCCACATACACTCACACAACTGCATCCCCCTCACACCTCCAGACAGCCAGCCTTGCAGCTGCGTTGCATCAAGCTAATCTAGAGCCCCCGATTTTTACTGATGATGGTACAGTTCAGCTGAAGGAATGGCTGCAGTCTGTTAATACTTATAGATCCTCCCTTGACCTGACTGAAACGCAAATGCTCAGAGAACTACCCCGTTTTTTGCCCAAAGAACCAAGAAAATGGTTCAATATATTCAATACTCATGTTGCCACTTCAGCCAAATTTTGTGAACTGTTCAGAATGTTTTTTATGCCTGCTAATAATGAGGAACATGTTACGAGAGGCATCCTGGACAGCATCCTGAGTTCTGAAGAGCCCCTGCCCACTTGTGTTGCTCAAATGCCTAGTGAATTTCTTCTTCTTTTTCTTTCAGCTGCTCCTTTTAGGGGTCGCTACAGCGGATCATCTGCCTCCATCTTACGCTATCCCTTGCATCTTCCTCTGTAACGCCAACCCTCTCCATGTCCTCCTTTATTACATTCATGAATCTTTCCTGTGGTATTCCTCTTTTTCTCCTGCCTGGCAGCTTCATTTTCAACATCCTTTGTCCAATATCTCCACTATCCCGCCTCTGCACATGTCCAAACCATCTCAGCCTTTGCCTCTCTTACTTTGTCTCCAAACTGCTCAACCTGAGCTGTCCCTCTGATATACTCATTTCTAATTCTGTCCCTTCTAGTCACTCCCAGTGAAAATCTTAGCATCTTCAACTCTGCCACCTCCAGCTCCACCTCCTGTCTTTTTGTCAGCACCACCGTCTCCAAACCATACATCATAGCAGGTCTCACTACCATCTTGTAGTGAGACCATCTTGTAGTGAGATTCTGTAAATCTTCACTTTCATTCTAGCTCAAGGGTGGGCAATCATGTGCCATGGAGGGCCATTCCACTGCAGTTTTTCTGTTCCACCCAGTCCCTTTATCAGGTGTTTCCAATGATTAGCAATCCTTGAAGCTGATCAAAGCAAACACCTGCTGAAGAGTGAGTGGAACAGAAAACCTGCAGTGGAATGGCCCGCACTGCCCACCCCTGTTCTAGCTGCTATTCTTCTGTCACAAATCACCCTGACACTCGTTTCCACCCACTACACCCTGTCTGCACGCTCTTCTTCACCTCTCTTGTGCATTTTTCATTGTTTTGGATGGTTGACCCCAAGTATTTAAACTCTTTACTTTCACTGCCTCTACTCTTTCCATCTTCATGGTTACACATGCCTCCCTCTTATTCGCACTCATGTATTTTGTATTTTGCACTCAGTCTCAACTGACTTTCATTCCTCTTCTTTCCAGAGCATACCACCCCCTCCCCAGGTTCTCTTCCACCTGCTCCCTACTCTCACTACAGATCACAATGTCATCTGCAAACATCATGTTCCACAGGGACTCCTGCCTGACCTCATTTGTCAGCCTGTCCATCACCATGGCAAACAAGAAGGGGTTCAGAGCCGATCCCTGATGTAATCTCACCCCCACCTTGAATCCATCCGTCACTCCTACAGCGCACCTCACCACCATCTCGCTGTCCTCATACATGTCCTGCACCACCCTCACATACTTCTCTGCCACTCCTGACTTCCTCATATAGTACCACACTTCCTCTCTTGGCACCCTATCATATGCTTTCTCTAGACCCACAAAGACAGTGCAAAGACACCACCCCGATTACATGACCTCCTTGGCGGAGGTAAAGAGGTGCAAAAAGGCATAGAAAGCCAAGAAACCAGTTGAAATCAATCAGAATTTAGGAAGCCATCCCATACCCCATCAGTGCAAATTCATTTCAGCTGGTTAAGTCCTGACTAATAGCCTCTAAAAAGTTCTGTGAATATCAGATTGTCGCACCACAAAGATCTCATGATGGGTAGAAGCAAAGACCTCTTTCTAGACCTTCCCAACCTTATTGTTGCAAAACATAATGATGGCATTGGCTACAGGCACATTTCTAAACTGCTGAATGTTCCAGTTAGCACTGATGGAGCCATCATTCGGAAGTGGAAAGAACATCATTTTATCATGAACCAGCCACTACCAGGAGCTCCTCGCAAGATTTCTGATAGAGGAGTCAAAAGAATTATCAGAAGAGTTATCCAAGAGCCAAAGACCACTTGTGGAGAGCTCCAGAAAGACCTGGAGTTAACAGGTACTGCTGTTTCAAAGAAAACAATAAGTAATGCACTCAACCAACATTTGTTCACCTAGCAAGGCCCCATTTCTGAAGAAAAAGCATGTTGAAGCTTGTTTAAAGTTTGCTGCACAACACTTGGGCAAACCAGTAAAATACTGGGAGAATATAGTCTGGTCAGATGAGACCAAAATTGAACTTTTTGATGCCACAGCACACAGTATGTTTGGAGGAGAAATGGCAATGCACATCCTATCGTGGTGTGGTGGTGTTTTTCAGCACTTTGTACGGGCAGACTTCATATAATTGAAGGAAAGATGAATGGACAAATGTATAGAGACATCCTTGATAAGAACCTGTTGCCATCTGTCAAGATGCTGAAGATGAAACGAGAGTGGACATTTCAGCAAGTTAATGATCCTAAACACAAAGCCAAGGAAATTCTCAGCTGGCTCTAGAGAAGGAAAATAAAGCTGATAGAATGGCCCAATCAGTCACCTGACCTGAATCCAGTTGAAAATCTATGGAAGGAACTGTAGATAGATGGAAAGAACTGAAATATAACCTTGCAAACTTTCAGTACATCAGAAACTCACTTACTCTAAAAGGATCAAAAACCTTTCTAAATGCCATGATTTTGACACATTTCTCCTATTGTGTCTCATGCTGGTCACAAGCTGATAGTATGACTCTGAAACCCTTGGAATCCCTGTATAAACAATCCATCAAAATTCTGGATACGAAGACAAGACAGTATCACCATAGTGGTATACTTTTCAAACACAAGATGTTAAGCTTTGAAAATATGATCATGTATGGAAATATATGGTTGGTCTTTAAAATTATCCATGGTTCTGCACCCCCGCCTCTTAAGACTTTTGTATACCTAACTTCTGAACAAAATACCAGAGTAACAAGGACTTCCTCTAGGTGGCATTGTTGCATCCTGCTACGTAATACTACTTTTGGACAATCAGCCTTCTCATACAAAGCTATAATGGAATGGAACAAACTCCCCACTGCTTTGAAGACCAGAACAAATTACAGAGACTTTTCCACAGAAACTAAAAAAATGGATTTTAAGTAATCAAGCCTGCCAGTGTTGCACCCTCTGCTCCACAGTTCGGGAGAGGTACGTGGTGCTTTTGAACAAGAAATAATGAAGAGAGTCGCGGTCTACGTCTTCACTCCATTTCGCTTTATTCAAAAAAGAACATGGACACGTCTGCGCAAGCGCACAACACAGTTCCCTCTCCAGGCAAAAGCAATCCATTTGTGAATCATTGAACTTGGACACTTCTGCGCAAGCGCACAACACAGTTTCCTCTCCAGGCAAAAGCAATCAATTTGTGAATCATCGAACTCTCAACAGACCGTAAACAGTGCACACAACATTCAAATCTTTTTAGCACTGTATTAATGTTTTTAAATGTAACAATCATGTACAAAAATAATAATGAAATATTAATCTTTTTAACTCTCATTTTTAACTGTATATATTGTCTACAATCAGCTTTTTAACTGACTTTTTAACCTGTAATCTGCTTCTTAACCCGTGTATGATACGCTTTTAATTAACCCATTAATCCCCATTTTTAACCCGTCACATACCATTAATCCCCATTTTTAACCCGTCACATACTCCCCCTCAAAATAGATGTTGTCCTCAACATCAGGACATGTAAAATGTATAATAACCACTGTCACAGTGTAAAATTCTCAAAGAGTGCATAGTCAACTAATTCAAAAAAAGTTTACAGACTGGAACTCTTTTCATACATTCTGTCATGCAAGTATCAAATACTCATTGTCCAGTGTTTCTTGTGTATGCATTTTGTTACAGACTGGAACTCTTTTGATACATTCAGTTTTGAGTCCAAATAACACATATGACAGGCTGGAACTCTTTTGATACATTCAATTTTGAGTCCAAATAACGCATATATGACAGGCTGGAACTCTTTTCATACATTCTGGCTTTGAGATGAACTCATTCACAGTCTCAAGTGTCCATTACACTTTAAGTGCATATCTTGTGCATACTGGGATAAACACCAACACAGTCCCCCCCCCCCCTTTTTTTACGTCAGTCCCAATGAGTCAAACTGTAGAGGAGCTTGAAATAATGAGGCGATGTGATTCATAAACCAAAGTTTATTATCAGCTCCTCTAACAAGTCTCATCTAGGTACAGCAGCAGAAGAAGTGAGAGAGCGAACACCTTCGGCTCTACGAACTTATACTCGCACATAACAAAAGACATGCATATCAAAAGCTGACATCCCTCACTATCTTAATCTCCTCTTTTGTCTTCGTACCCCTCCACCTGGCCCTGGGGGGTCCGGGCGACCTATCCGGTCTCCACCACAGTGCCTCGGATGCTCTTTGATCTTCACTGGAGGTTGAGACCTCTTTGTCCTGTTCTGAGGTGTGAAGTCGCTTTACATATGTAATCACCAAACATTCTCACATGCTTATACATATGTAGGTTATGGGATATATGATTAATATAGACCACAGCCCCCCCCCCCCCCAAACGACTAAGAAAAGGACAATAGAAAAATTCACAGTTTAAGATAATTATTATGACATACTAACTGCTACACCTCTTGATACAGAAGAAACTTTCCAGCAGCCATGCTCCTAAGAGAGTTCAGTGGTAATCATAACAGCATAGTAATATCACAAGTCAGTCCTAAACTGTTACAGCACAATTAGTGAACAACTGTTGAGTAGTTTGCATCAGTCCCTGTGCCGTCTGGGTTTTAATCTTCTCCCGAATCTGCTGTGGGTCCGCTTGGGCGTCCTGCTGGGACCTTCCTGTAAGGAATCTGCAGCTTGGGGAGGAGAGTGATTATTCGTTCCCTGCAGGGGGGCTGAGTCTTTTCTCTTGGGGGGTCTACCCCGCCGAGGTGCTCTCGCCAACCGTGCAGGCTCGTCTCTCAACAAGAAGGCAGGTTTAAGTCTGTCAATGCTGACTGTTTCTTTTCTATCCCCAAAATCAAGCACAAAATGCTTATCACCAGGTTCCAGCACTCTGAATGGTCCATCGTATGGTGGGCGGAAAGTTGGTTTTAAAGCTTCATGCCTAACAAAAACGAATTCAGCTTTTTTTAAAGCTTGGGGGACAAAAACCCATGGAAAAGAGTGATGTACCGGTCCGGGGAGAGAGTCTGGTCCGTTGCTGCCTAAAAACCTCGGGGCTGGAAGATGCCCTGGCTCTGGGTTCTCTGGTAAAAATTCACCTGGGAGCCTGAGAGGTTGTGCAAAAACTAATTCTGCTAGGGAGGCGTCTAGATCCTCTTTAGGCACAGCACACAACCCCAATAAAACCCAGGGAAGTTTATTTACCCAATTTGTATCCGTTAGTGAGGCTCTGAGGGCGGCCTTTAAAGATCTGTGAAAATGCTCGCATAACCCATTAGCCTGAGGGTGATAAGCGGTGGTGCGGTGAATTGTCGCCCCTAAGCTGCTGGCCATGGCTGACCAAAGCTCCGAGACAAATTGAGGCCCCCTATCGGACGTGATGTCCGATGGGACGCCGAAACGTGCCACCCAGTTTGTCAAAAAAAATGTGAGCGACTTCCTCCGCTGTGGTTGACGCCAGAGGGATTGCCTCCGGCCAGCGCGTGGTGCGGTCTATTATTGTTAACAGATGTGTGAAACCTTGGGAGGAAGGTAGTGGCCCCACGAGGTCGACATGAATGTGGTCGAACCTTCTAGCAGGGATTCGAAAAGGCTCTAGAGGGGCTTTTGTGTGTTTGTGTACTTTGGCGCGCTGACAAGAAATGCAAGTCTTTGCCCATTCTTTTATGTTTTTGTGCAGGCCAGGCCACACAAACTTTTCGGCGACCATTTTAACCGAAGCGCGCACACCTGGGTGCGCGAGGGAGTGAATCGCGTCTAAAATACGGCGGCGCCATGCAGCTGGGACTAACGGGCGAGGTTGGCCGGTTGAGATGTCGCATATTAGGGGGGGCACACCGTCGCGTAAACCCCTTTCCTCCAGCCTTAACCCTGTTGGTCCAGACAGGAGTGCGCGCACGTCCGCGTCACTACTTTGCTCCTCCGCCATGGCTGCATAATCTATCCCTGCATGGATTGGGGCCGCGTATGTGTCCGCGTTGGCAAAGAGTTCTGCGGCTGAGGTAGTATAATCTGTCTCCTCGTGCTCTGGCGATGTCACAGCGCGAGAGAGACAGTCTGCTACCACGTTAAGTTTGCCTGCCACATGTCGAATGTCTGTGGTGAACTCTGAAATCGCAGCTAGCTGTCTCTGTTGCCTGCCTGACCACGGTTCGGAAATTTTAGCCATTGCAAAGGTGAGCGGTTTGTGGTCTACAAAAGCCGTGAAATGCCGCCCTTCCAACCAGAACTGGAAGTGGCGGATAGATAAATGAAGCGCTAGCAGCTCCCTGTCAAAAGTGCTGTATTTACGCTCAGTTTGGTTTAGCGATTTGCTGAAGAATGCCAAAGGTTGCCAGATTCCGCTGACGTGTTGTTCTACAACTGCCCCTATGGCCAGGTCTGAAGCGTCTGTGGTTAGCGCAATGCGGGCTGAGGAATCGGGGTGAACCAACAATGTGGCATTAGCTAGGGTCCTTTTTACTTCCGCGAAGGCGCGTTCGCGCTCCGGGGTCCATTCGACCGCGTTGGAAGGTTTTTGTTTTCTGAGTGCGTCATATAGGGGCTGCATGAGCTGAGCTGCGTGGGGGAGGAAACAGTTGTAAAAATTAACCATTCCCAAAAATTCTTGCAGCGATTTGACCGTTTGTGGCCGTGGGAAACTTTTTACTGCGTGAACTTTGTCTGGCAGTGGGACTGCCCCCTTCGGTGAAACTCTGTGTCCTAAAAAATCAATTTGAGACACGCCGAATTTGCATTTGGCTGGATTGATTATTAACCCATGCTCTTCTAGTCTCTGAAAAACCAGAGTGAGATGCTGCTCGTGTTCTTCCTCAGACGAGCTGGCTACCAGCATATCGTCGAGGTAGACGAACACGAAGGGGAGGTCGCGTAATACCGCGTCCATCATCCGCCGAACGGTTTGAGCGGCGCCTTTGAGGCCGAAAGGCATCCGCAAAAATTCAAAAAGACCGAAGGGGGTTATTACAGCTGTTTTAGGAATGTCCTCTGCTCGAACTGGGACTTGATGATAGCCGCAGACCAGGTCTATTTTTTTTGTAACTTAGATTTTTATTCATTTTTCATCATATATAATGCATTCAGATCACATTCTACATTTAAAAAACAAAGGGGTTAGGGTAGGGAAAAATAAAAAAAAATAAACAAAATAAAAATAAAAAATAAAAATTAAAAGGGGGGGGGACAAATGTTGGAGCATCAAGTTTTTAGTTTCCATCTCTTAATTCTTCTGGTTTTTTCAGTGTCTTTGGTTATTCTTTCAATTTCTGCCTCGTTGTTGCACTTTGTAGTGTGTCCATTTCCGCCATTTTTTCTCCCATATTCCTTCTTGCATTCTTCGTCGATATGTTAGTTTTTCCATCATACGTATGTCCTCAACAATGTCAGTCCATTGTTCTTGGTCAGGAAGAACTTCTGATCGCCATTTTTTTGTGATAGTTTTTTTTACATGCAATCAACAAGATTTTAACTAGATATCTGTCCTCAGCCTGTATAACACTGTCTTTTTTAAGATCACATAAGTACATCAGGTTACAGTTCATTGGTATATTATATCCTAATATCCTCTGTATTGTCACATGCATAGATTTCCAAAATGATGATATTTTGTAGCATTTCCAAAACATATGTGAGTGGTCTGCATTTTGAGCCCCACATCCCCTCCAGCATAAAGATTGGGTATTTGAATATTTTCCTTGAATCTGTGGTGTAATGAAAAAGCGAATCAGGTTTTTCCATCCAAATTCCCTCCATGCCCTTGAATTTGTTGATGTGTGTTGTGTTTTCCATATTTCCTGCCAGCTTTCTTCTGTTATGTTTAAATTGAGCTCTTTCTCCCATTTCTCCTTTATATAGTTACTTGTATGATTGTTTGTCATAAGTTTCTGATATAGTTTTGAAATAATTCTTATTTTATTTCCTGCATATGAGCTTAAAATAAGTTGTATAATCTCGTTCACATCTGTTTGGAGGTTATGCCTAATCTTCTTCATATAGTAATCTCTCATCTGCAGATATCTGAAAAATTCCGATCTTTCTAATTTAAATTTTCTCCTGATATTTACAAAGCTCCCGAGATCTTTTTTTCCGATATTGCCCCATGCTGTGATTCCCTTGTTCACCAGATTTTTGTATCCCCTATCTTGTTTTGCCGGTTCAAACTGACTGTCAAATGCTACCCATTTCAATAGTTTTATGTCTTCCCTTATATTATATTTTTGTACTATTTTATACCACAGTTCTAAAGTAAATTTAGTGATTGGGTCTATTTGTTTGATTTGCTTATATGCATCTTTATCCCCTATTATGCTTTGTACTGGGAGTCCCTCAATTTCCTTTTCCATTTCTTTCCATTTTGCCTCATATCCCTCGTCGCACCAACATATGATATATCTTATTTGTGCTGAGTAGTAATATTCCTTTAGACTCGGTAGGCCCATGCCTCCTTTCTCTTTTGGTAATTGGAGGGTTTTATATTTCACTCTTGGTTTTTTACCTCCCCAAACAAATCTCGATATCATCCTGTCCCACTTTGAGAATTGGGCATCTGGAATCTCTGTTGGTATAGCCTGGAAGAGGTAAAGTAATCTAGGTTGTATGCTGATTTTGACTGTCTCAATTTTTGAATTCAGATCCATATTTAAGATTGACCATCTATCAATATCTTTTTTTATTTCTTGTTCCAACCTATCATAGTTTGCTTTATATATTTTGCTTAGGTCTTTAGGTATGTTCACTCCAAGGTATTTTATTTCTTTTTGCTTCCAGTTTAGTTTGATCTTATCAGTTATCTGGTTTAGAGGGTTATAGTGGAATGTCAGTATTTGTGTTTTTGTTATGTTTATCTTGTATCCTGATAATTTTCCAAAATTTTCTATCAAGTTCATCATTTCCATTATTGATTTATCTGGTTGTTCAAAGTAAACTATAATATCGTCTGCAAATAGCCCAATCTTGTGTTCCGCCCCCTTTATTGTTACACCTTTTAATTTCTTATTTTGTCGTATCGCTTGAGTCAATGGTTCTATGAACAGAGCAAACAAGGTGGGCGATAAGCAGCATCCCTGCCTAGTTGATCTTTGTATATTTACTTTGTCTGTTAAGCTACCGTTTATCTTGATTCTTGCCACAGGTTCTTGATATAGCGTCCTTATGCATTGTACTGATTTTTCGTTAAATCCAAAGCGCTCCAGTACACTATATAGGAATTTCCAGTTAACCCTGTCAAATGCTTTTTCTGCGTCTAAACTCATTATTACTGCGCTTTTCTTTTCTTTATGTATTTGGTTAATTATATGTATTGTTCTCCTGATATTGTCATGTGTTTGGCGTCCCTCTATGAATCCAGTTTGATCATCTTCTATCAATTCCGTCAAGAATGTCTTTATTCGTTTACATATAATTGTTGTGTATATTTTATAATCTACATTTAATAAAGAGATTGGTCTATAGTTTCCGCATTGTTCTTTATCTTTCCCTGGTTTTAAAATAACTGAAATGATTGCTTCGTTCCATGTTGGAGGTATTTTGTTGTTGTTCAGCGTCCAATTAAATGACTTTAGGAGTTGTGGCGTGAGTTCTTCTATAAACAGTTTATAAAACTCAGAGGAGTATCCATCACTACCTGGTGATTTACCGTTTTTAAGTGACTTAATCACATCTCTGATCTCTTGTGTTGTTATTTCTGCTGTTAGTTTTTCATTTTGTTGATTTCCTATTGATGGCAAGTCCAATGTGTCTAGAAATTTTTTGATATCTTTAGTATTTGTTTCTTCAGGTTGCGAGTATAGTTCTTGGTAGAAATTATGGAAAATTTCTTCGATGTTTTCTGGGTTAACTGTGGTTATATTTGTGGTGGGGTCTTTAATCTTGTACACATTATTCATTGTTTGTTGTTTTCTTAACCGTTTTGCCAGCAGTTTTGTGGCTTTTGGCCCCGTTTCATAATATTTTTGCTTTAGATATCTATTTTTCCTTTCAATTTCATCCATTTGTGTTTCTTTTATCTTTGTTTTTTCTTCTTTAATTTCTTGATATATTTTTGGATCATTTGTGCTTTGATGTTTACGTTCTAATTCCCTCAGTCTCTCACATCTTTGTTCATATGCTTCCAGTTTAGTCTTATTTGCTTTTCCTGTTTCAACAATTAATTTACCCCTTAACACGGCTTTTAGTGCGTCCCATAGTATTGTTGGGTCCACTTCTTCATTGTCATTCTCTTGGATATATTCGTTTATGTTTATTTTTATTCTTTCTTTCATTTTCTCATCATTTAACAGTCCTACGTTAAGTTTCCATGTTGTTTGTCGTTTTCTATTGTTTAAATATATTTCCATGTATATAGGATTATGATCTGATATTTCTGCCCCTCCAATCCAACAATTTCTCACCCTGTGTCTGTCACCTTCATTCATAAGGAAGTAATCTATTCTAGAGTGTACTTTATGGGCTGCTGAATAATGTGTATAGTCTTTTTCGAGTGGGTGTAGGTCCCTCCATATGTCTACCATACCCATTTCTGCCAGTGAGGTTCTTATGAACTTTGTTACATGTTTTTTTGTCTTCTTAACACTTGTTGTGTCAACTTCATGATCCATGACAGCATTTAAGTCTCCTCCACAAATTAGGACTCCTTCACTGTGTGTTGCTATGAGATCAAACAGATGTTGAAAAAAACCCTTGTCACTTTCTGGTGGGGCATAGATGTTCACTAATGTGATCTGCATACCATCTATTCTTCCCTTTATTATTACATATCTGCCTTCTTTATCCTGGATTTCCTGTTCACTTTCAAATTGTATTTTGTTTGAGATTAGTATCATAACCCCCCTTTTTGCTCCTCCCTTAAATGAACTGTAGTAGGAGTTCTTATAGCCAAATCTCTTTAGTTTCACATGTTCTGCCTTGCTCAAATGTGTCTCTTGCATAAATATAATTTCAGCTTTTTCCTTCTTGAATTTTCTTATTATTCTTTCCCTTTTAACAGGTGAGTTCAGACCATTCACGTTTAGTGTCATTATCTTAAGATTTTTACCCATATTCATGTTTTTCCATTTTTTTAACTTGTGCTCCTAGCCCCTTTAACAACAAAAATAACACATATTTATATAAAAACACATTAAAAAAACTCGACCTCCGTACTTTGGGCCTTTCTTCTGCCCACTGATCCCTGTTGGTGGGTGGGGGGTTTGTCTTCACAGAGTGAAGGGCCCTCCCTAGACTTCTAATTACTATCAAAGTAATAGTCATAAGTCTAGAAATGTCCAACAAATATCACTTAAACCTCTCCTAGCCGTCTGTTTCTCTTTTACCTTGTCTTCTTGGCCTTCATTTCTTCTGTGCCTTTCTTAATCTTTGTTATGATCTAGGCTTTCAGTTGAAAGCCTTGTAGCTTGTCCTGGGCCCGCTGCTCTACGTCTCTCCCCCTTCTTCCGCCGTTCACTCGTCTCCACTCCGTCTGTCGTGGTGCGTTCAGGGCCGCCGCTGCTCCAGCCGTCTCCTTCGGCACGCTCACCTCAAGGCCCCGCTCCATCATATCCCGCGCTGCCTCTTCGGCCGTGTTGTAGGTTCTTGTGCCTTCCTCCCAATGAATCCTCATTTTCGTTAGCGGCGTTTGGAATCTAATTTTTTTCTCTTTCAGCGTTTTTTTAATATTGGCATATTTCTTCCGCTGCTGCACGATTTCTGTCGGGTAGTCATGGTCAAAAAATACCTGTTTGTCGCCGATTCGTATCTTTTTTTTCCATGCTTGCGTCAGGATTCTTTCCTTTATGTCATATTTCACAAAGTTTACCACAACTGACCTGGGTGGAGAGTTTGTTTTCGGGTTCTGTGCCGGTGTTCTGTGCGCCCGTTGAATCTGCAGATCCGTTTCTCCGGGTATTTCCAGTTCTTTTTTTAAGAACTGATCCATGAATTTTGTCATCGAGTTGCCTTCAATGCCCTCCGGAATTCCAAAGATGCGCATATTGCTTCGTCGGGATCTGCTCTCCAAGTCGTTTATTTTCTCCTGCATCCTCTGCGTTTGCGTCGTCAGGGTCTGTAGTTGTTCGTTTGCCTCGCTTTTCCAATCTTCTAGTTCCGAAATTCGGGTCTGCGCTTCTGTCATACACGCCCGCTGGGAGCGCAGCTCCTCCATGTTTTCCGTTAATTTACGCTCCATTTCTCTTCGGAGGTCTATGATTTCCTCCTTAATTTCTTTTTTCAGTTCCTCCTTAAGAGCCGCTAAATCCTGTTGTAGCTGTCGCTTGAATTCTCTCAACTCTTCACCCAAACTGGCGATGCCAGCGTTCATGTTGTCGAGTCTGGTGTCCTCCATTTTCTCTGCTGTGGACATCTCGTTTTTTTGGGCTTTGCGTACAGCGGTTTTTCCTGCGTTGTTGGAGAGGAATTCTTCAATTTTACCCTGTTTTTGTCCTTGTGCCCGGTTCCTTCGTGTTTTCATCCCTTAGTTTATTGATTCGTTTATGTCGAGTTGGCCATTTACCGATGATTTTTAATCCGGCTAGGGAGAGCTCTTTGTTTAAGTGTTATGTCTCTCCGCCATCTTCCCGGAAGTCCACCTCAAGTAACAAGTCGAGGATCACAACACGACGTTTTCCACACGTGTCGGCGCCATCTTGGGTCGTCTTCTTCTTCTTGGGTAAGGCGGACTAAACTCATCAGTGTAGCCACGGTTACATGGGCAAAATTTCTTCAATCTGATTACAGTTCAGATCAGAATTACCGTGTACATGGATCCTGAAAAAGATGATCTGATTAGGACGTGCGTTTCCATGTGTCACAGGTTTGAACGGAATACATCATTTTTCGACCAGGTCTATTTTTGAAAAAATGCGTGCACCCGCCAGATGTAGTGAAAAATCTTGAATGTGAGGAATTGGGTAGCGATCATGCGCTGTCGCATTGTTTAATCTGCGGTAATCGCCGCACGGTCTCCAAGAACCGTCGGATTTCGGGACCATGTGAAGTGGTGACGCCCAGGGGCTTTTCGAGCGCCTGATAATGCCTAATTTTTCAAGGGGGGTAAACTCGTCCCGAGCTATGGCGAGCTTGGTCGCGTCTAAGCGCCGAGCTTTGGTGAATACGGGTGGGCCCGTTGTGGGAATAAAGTGTTCGACCCCGTGTTTAGCCACTGTGGCTGAGAATTTGGGAATTGTGAGTGCTGGAAATTGGGTGAAGAATTTGATCAAACTTACCTCCTGCTGTGGTGACGCTGGCCTGCACGGGTGGTGGAGAAACTCGAGCTGAGCAGGGAATAGAAGCAAAGGACAGTGCATTAACCAAGCGTCTGTTCGCTAGATCAACTAATAACCCGTGTGCACACAAAAAATCTGCGCCCAACAAGTTAAAACTCACCGCCGCTACAACAAATGTCCATCTGTAGTTGCGGCCGTGGATGCGGAGGGGCAGGCTCTTTTCACCAAAAGTGTCGATGATGGAGCCGTTGGCTGCCACCGCTCCATTGCCCCGGGGGCCCATGGCCCGGTCTGCTTGGAAGGGCATGACAAAACTTAGTTGAGCTCCCGTGTCGATAAGGAACTGCCTGCCGGTGTGTCCGTCCGTCACATATAAAAGCTTGCTTTTTTCGCCAAGAACCGCCGCTGTTAACGTCTCTCGGCTTTGGCGTTTTCCCAAAAACGTGAATTTGCAGGGGGGAACGCATTTGTAAGCCTTCTCGCCGAAGCGGTGGTGGTAATAACAAACGTCGCTCCGTCTGTTACGTCTTGGCCGTGTCGCTGTCACCGCGGGCGGATTCTGCTCGGTGGTTTGTGGCTCCTCATGGCTCCAGACATCAGCGTTGAGGTCTGCTGACGCTGCTGTGGGTGTCTGCTCCTTGCAGGCGTTGACGAGCCGTTGAGCTTCGTGAGCCAACGTGCGGAAGTCTTGCTGGGTGCTGCATCGCATGTTGGCAAGCGTCCCTCTCATGTGTGGCGGCAGCGTACTGAGGAATATGAATTGGAAGAGAAAGTTGTCATTGTCCTCTTCTTTAAGGACCTCCATGAGGGCCTTGGGTCTGCATCCTCTGTGGCCGTAGACCGCCAGGATCCTCTCGGCTCTCTCCTCGGCTGAGGGGACGTAATTTGCCACGATGGTCGCTTTCAGTTCTTTATATTTGTCCTGGGCCGGTGGCCGCTGGATTATGCTCTGCGCACATCTTGAAGTGGCGGCGTCGAGTTTGGCGATGATGTGATAGAACTTTGTATCGTCAGCCGTGATGCCCGCAAGTGCAAACTGGGCTTCAGCTTGCTGAAACCACGAGGCGGGGTCTTCCTGCCAGAAGTCCGGCAGCTTGACGGTGACGGCGTTTGTGTGGACCGTCACTGATGTGTCCGCAGGGTGAGAGTGCCTTGCTTAGGCTCTCTCCGCGGCGCTGGTGCTCAGTTGAGCCCTCTCTATCACTTCTGCCGTGGGGGAACGTCGTCCATCTGTTCCCCTGTCTGCATGGGCGCCGGCGTCTGCCTGGGTCGCCACAGATGAGTCGATCGCGGGGGAACGCCTCTGGTCCATTCTCGCGTCAGGGTCACCAGTGTAGAGGAGCTTGAAATAATGAGGCAATGTGATTCATAAACCAAAGTTTATTATCAGCTCCTCTAACAAGTCTCATCTAGGTGCAGCAGCAGAAGAAGTCAGAGAGCGAACACCTTCGGCTCTACGAACTTATACTCGCACATAACAAAAGACATGCATATCAAAAGCTGACATCCCTCACTATCTTAATCCCCTCTTTTGTCTTCGTACCCCTCCACCTGGCCCTGGGGGGTCCGGGCGACCTATCCGGTCTCCACCGCAGTGCCTCGGATGCTCTTTGATCTTCACTGGCGGTTGAGACCTCTTTGTCCTGTTCTGAGGTGTGAAGTCGCTTTACATATGTAATCACCAAACATTCTCACATGCTTATACGTATGTAGGTTATGGGATATATGATTAATATAGACCACACAAACGACCTTAAAACTCAATCTTTCAGTGTGAGTCCAATGTAACTGCATTTACTCTACTTCAAGTATACAAAATGACCACCAACCCATTAACATTTACCACAAAGCTCTTGGAAGTAGAAAGGATGTACACTGTATACCCATGGCATGGTCGGTTCAGCATAATAAGGCAACGTCTGTATGTTATAACATGCTTGTGTACCCAATGTATCATAAGTTAATACTTTTGGTTTTCTAGCGTTACGTCTAGGTCTCTGATTCACTTCCTCACCAGGATCACTATAGGTAGGAGAAGGAGGGTGCGGTGAAGGAAGGCTTACCTCTGCAGGTAAGTCCTCTACCTGACCAATGTCGTCCTCTGGTGGCTGGTCAGCTGCTGCAGCTTCAAGCTCTGTCTCCTGCTGCACCTCTTCAGGTATGTTGTCCTCCTGCTGAGCTGGGTCTGCGGTCCTCTCAGGCGGTGGTGAATTGGGGCGAGCGCTCAAGTGAAGTGGCACTGGATAATACTCGTCCTCATCATCGTCGTCCTCTTCTGAGTGAATCTCCGGTGTCCCTGCTGATCTGGTAGTGGCGTATTTCTTTGAACGAGGCTGCAAAGAAGTCTCCAAAGGCAATTGATCACATGGCAGAAGAAGATTGCAATGCAAAGTTCTAGATCTACTCTTGCCTCGCTCAGGTTTCAGTTCATAAACTGGAATGTCCTTGGTCACTTGACGAACCCCGGTATGTATAACATCCTCCCAGTGGCTCCTCAATTTGCCTGGACCCCCACGTGGAGTCAAGTTCCTGACTAAAACACGATCACCGGGCAACAGATGTCACCATGGGTTGAGATGCCGTCTCGGCACTCAGCCCATGTTTTCCCTCATCCCTGCTTCCCATTGAGCAGCGTCTCAGCTGGCCCCCAGCTGGCAGCATTATGGACGGCTGGGGCCAATTAGTCTTCATCAGCTGGGGCGCTGCCAATGAGGATAAATAGGAGCAGCCTCGATGACTCGGGGCTGCGACATAAACACATTGCTAAGCTGAAGCCCCTTCGTCTGGTGTCAGCTTATACTCCTCTTGCAGCATTCCTGTGTTTGTATCCCGCTGTGAGTATGTACGTCTTGCTACCCCCACGTCCGGTACGAGCTGCTTACCTCTGCGCTGTGCAACCTGTGAGTGTACGTCTGCATGAGTATTTGTGCTCTCCTCATCCCTTCCCCTTTACCCTGAATAAAATATCACGACTCACTGGCTTGCCCCTGGTTCTGATTGCCCGGCTCCCTAGAGCCGGATATGACAGTATGTCGCAGCCAGAAGAGCTACCGGCGGCCGTGAGTCGCTGTGGAAATGTACCTTTCTGTCCGGGTGTCAGCGCTGCTAGCATGCCGCTTCCCAGGAGTCACTTCCGGCGCCAGGGCGACGAGCTGAGGTCCATCTCGGAGGCTGTCGACGGGATGCTCTTCACCCTGCACGACGCCTCCAACGCGAGACGCTGGCATCCGGGCCGTGCTGAGGAACTCCTGGACTGTCACCCTCACTCTCTGTACCATCTGGAGGACAGTGCCAGGATAGACGCTGCAGGTACACAGCGAGAGAAGCTCCACGGGGTGGATGGAAATCCCGGCAGGGAGTCGAAGTGAGCAACGTTTTTCCCCACTTCGGAGTCCCGTTCCTGCCGCCATTCCAGTCCGGGAGTTCGCGCCAACCAGAGGACTTCCCCCGACCTGCGCCACGTCACTCGGGATTCCCTTCAAGGAGCCGCAGCTGACAGCAGTTATGTCCGGGGTCGAGTGGCTGTCGCGAGCTCTACTGTGTTTCCTGTCACCACCTTCAGGCATGTGGCGGCGGCAGTGAGATTGATGGTGAGGACTTCAGGGCTACGAAGCTTTCCCGTGCTCGACGCCTTCCTCGTCTCGATCTCCGATCTGGAGCGGCGAATCCTGGGTTTCCCCCTCGCTTCGTCCCCTGGGAGTAGTCGTCATCACATCGCCGAGTCACCTCTGCACGAACCTCCTCCGGATCCAGTTCTGGGTCATCGTCAGGACCGTTCCTCCCACGCAGCTGTCATCCCTTCGCCTCGTCAGTGTGGAGATTCTACAGCCTCGTCCCCTGAGCCTCGTTCCCCCGCTGTCATTCCTGGACATTCGGGCTGGCTCACCCCGGCTGTTTCCCCCTCCTCCTCGACGCGCTTCCTGACCGCTGTGTGTGCCTGGAATCCCGGCCTGGTGAGCTCTCTGCTGGAGACAACGCGAGCGACCCTCAGACGAATTCCCGGGGGGTCCTCCGTTATCGCCGGGCGGGGAGAGGAAGAAGCAGATTCCACTACAGCAGGCGATACTCAACCTCCAGGGGGCAGGCAAGTCATTGTTTTTTCACACCTGCTTAATGATTTGCTCTGTCACATCCCTGGAGGAGAAGTTCAGGGTTCGCAGCTCCCTGAGCTCTCCCCACCTGCTGTAACCTGTATGCCTAATCCCGCATCCTCTGTGTCTCTCTCCGCCGAGCGGTCCCCGGCTCCGGGTCAACGTGGTGGGATATGGAGAGGGCCTGTGGTTCCGCAGCTACATTGCGGACGGAGGAGGGGGACTGACTGCTGCGTGGAGTCTACGCCGACGACTGAGCGTCCCCGGGTCTCCACGGAGGAGCGGTTCGGTCCGGCGGGACGAGATTCTTCTGGCTTCACGCCGAGTGGATCGTCGGCGGGGTTACCTGAGCTGGAGGGATCTCAAGCTGCGCTGACCATCGTGCTGGCTGCGGGGCCCGACGCGGCTAGATGGGAGCCTGACAACGACCTCCTGACGACGGATCCTGGATCTTCGCAGTCCTGGACGGCGTCAGAACCCGAGATCAGGCGAGTGCTCTCCTTTCTTTTCTCTCTTTTTATCCCCGAGCACTTCAGCCTATCTCCAGGGGAGACGAGCCGGGTGCAGCCGTCCGCTGCGTCTGAACTCGTCTCGCCGGGTTCTGGCGCTGCCGGTGATCCTGATCCCGGTTCTGTTTTCTCTTCTGAGCCTTCTTCCAGGGTCACCGGCAAGGAGTTGCTGTTCCTCGTGGTGCTGGAGGGTCTGGGTTCAACGTTGGAGGTCGGTTCTGGTGCAGTATTCAACGTGGGTTCGCCCGAGACCCAGTCGGGGTCCAACGTGGGTTCGCCTGAGGCCCGATCGGGGTCCGACGTGGGTGCTGCCCCAGTATTGTCCAGGTCCGGTGAGGAGGTGGCCGTTTTCCTGCGGCCTGACGTCCGTCGCCCTCGTCATCGGTTCTCCCCTGAGCCTCTTCCACCGGGATCCGCTCTGATCCTTCGCCCGTCTCAACGGTCCTGGTGGTTGAGTGATGCGGGTCGACGACCCGACCCACAGAACTTTCGGTTCGGTGATCTGGTTCCCCCCACTGGTCTGTTTCCCTCTGGGCAGCCTGGTTCGGCTGCCGGTGGACTGGATTCCTGGGATCTGGGTCCAGAGTTCGCCGTCCGAACACTTCTCTTCCCCTGATTCGCCAGCTGGACAATGGGCGGGGAGATCTCCGGAGCCATCTCGGCTATTTTTGGACTCTGCCTGCCATTCACCTCGGGTGTCACTTTTTCTTTTGTTATTAAGGTCACTCGGGTGTAATGTTTTGTCCTGTTGGTGGATTCGTTTTTATAGTGCTGTGTTTTCCATCGCTCATGCTCAGCATTTTACTTTTTGTGCCATGTTTTTAGCCTCGTTTTTTGTATTGTAGAGTTATGTTTTGTTTTCCGTAACACCATGCTCTGCAGTTATCCATTTATTCCAGTCACTTTCATTTCTTTAGGTGACTGGGTATTTATATATTCGTGTGTGTGGGTTTTTCTTTGCCTGCACTCAGTATTTCTTTTTTGTCCTGTTGGTTCATTATAGAGTCATGTGCCTTGTTTTCCGTAACACCATGCTCTATAATTGTCATTTGTTCCAGTCACCCTCACTTTTCTTGGTGACTGTGTATGTACTTAAATTAGCGCTGTGTATAGCTTCCCCTTTATTTAACCGTACTCAGCATTTTTTGCCCTGTACCTTTTTGGTGGTTCTTTTTTCCTTGCTCTGGGTCACGCATGGTTGGTACTCTCTGGGTAGTATGTAACCGGCGTGCTGACCCAGTTCTTCTCCCCATTTGTACCTGGGTTAATTATTCTGTTTTGTCAGTATTGTATTTGGGTTTTTCTTTCCCGCTACCCTACATTGCCCCATTGGTGTTGTCCTTCCCTTGGCTTCTTCCCCTCTGGTCCGCCTCCCTTCCTCCCACCCTAGGTGGGGGGAGGGGGCTGGGATGTTCCTGGTCGTTCAGGAGCCCGACCTTGAGGGGGGGGGCTCTGTCACCATGGGTTGAGATGCCGTCTCGGCACTCAGCCCATGTTTTCCCTCATCCCTGCTTCCCATTGAGCAGCGTCTCAGCTGGCCCCCAGCTGGCAGCATTATGGACGGCTGGGGCCAATTAGTCTTCATCAGCTGGGGCGCTGCCAATGAGGATAAATAGGAGCAGCCTCGATGACTCGGGGCTGCGATATAAACACATTGCTAAGCTGAAGCCCCTTCGTCTGGTGTCAGCTTATACTCCTCTTGCAGCATTCCTGTGTTTGTATCCCGCTGTGAGTATGTACGTCTTGCTACCCCCACGTCCGGTACGAGCTGCTTACCTCTGCGCTGTGCAACCTGTGAGTGTACCTCTGCATGAGTATCTGTGCTCTCCTCATCCCTTCCCCTTTACCCTGAATAAAATATCACGACTCACTGGCTTGCCCCTGGCTCTGATTGCCCGGCTCCCTAGAGCCGGATATGACAACAGAGTGGAATACCTCATCTTAGTATCATACAGTCTCTTACTCCAAGCAGCGGCTTTGCTTGCATTTTCTCGTGTGATCTTGTAAGCGTCCTTCATCCCCTGTTTCCACTTCTGCATGTAGCTCTGATGTTTACTGTCACCCTGATCTATGTTTGGGGATAAACTGGACAACATGTCCACTGGTAACCTTGGTGACTGTCCATAAAGTAAGTAAAAGGGCGAAAACCCTGTCACTTCACTTTTAGTAGCATTGTAGGCATACACCAGTTTGTTTAGTGAGTCCTTCCAGTTACTCTTTTGTTTCTCCTTGAGTGTCTTCAACATCTGAATCAAAGTCCGGTTAAAGCGTTCAACTTGCCCGTTTCCTTGTGGGTGATAGGGACTGGTTTGCGAGCCTGCAACTCCACAATACTCTTTGAGTTGGGCAAAAAGCTGGTTCTCGAATTCACCACCTTGGTCATGGTGAAGTCTCAGGGGAAACCCAAACTTTAAAGCATAGTCATTAAAGATTTTGTCTGCCGCTGTTTTTCCAGACTTGTTTGTGGTGGCGTAAGCCTGGGCAAAACACGTAAAATGGTCAACAAGAATAAGTACATACTCATAACCACCCTTACATTTGTCTAAGTGTAAAAAGTCAACTGAGACAAGTTCAAAAGGCTGAGTAGTAACTATGTTAGTGAGCGGAGCTCTAGTCTTGTGGCTTGGTCTCTTGTTTTTAAGGCACACATACTGTCTCAATACATAGTCCTCTATCTGCTTTTGCATGAAGGGCCAGTCAAAACGATCCCGTATCAAAGAAGTAGTTCTTTCTACACCATGGTGGCCCATTTCATCATGCAGTTCTCTTAACACTGTTGGCCTGTGTTTTTCTGGTAGCACGAGTTGCTTTCTGCTTGTCATGTGTCTATATAAAACACCTCTGTCATTGAACTGTAACTTGTCCCACTCTCTTAAAAGACATACAACTTGTGGACTAAGCTGTTTGAGTTCTGAACCTGAGGGTTTTATCGCTGCCAGTTTGTATTTAACAACCTGTCCAATAATGGGATCAGTTTCTTGGTCTTGTTTGATCTGTCCTACAGCAAGTGGAGTGATAGGCATACTCACTGACACTGTGGCACTCTTAGCTGAAATACCCATAGACCAGGCTGCACTAGACTCATCCTGATGGTCAACTGCTTGTGTGGCTGCACTCACAACATCGTATGACATTTCTTTTGAGCATTCCTTCATGCAAGTCTCCATATCTAAAGGCATTTTAGACAGACTGTCTGCATCTATGTTCTCTCTGCCAGGGCGATACTTCACAGTAAAATGGAAATCGACAAGTTCTGCAACCCATCTACACCCTGTAGCGTTCAACTTTGCTGTTGACAAAACATAAGTAAGCGGGTTATTGTCGCTGAACACAGTAAAGGAAGGTGCATAGTACAAGTAATCGTGAAACTTGTCCGTGACCGCCCATTTAAGAGCTAGAAATTCTAACTTGCCTGAGTGTAAATTGTAATTTTTCTCAGCCGCAGTTATGGTTCTAGAGCCATAAGCTATTACACGGAGTTTACCATTTTGTCTTTGATACAATACAGCTCCTAACCCCTGGTTAGAGGAATCTGTGTGTAAGATAAAGGGTTGTGAAAAGTCTGGAAAGCCAAGAACAGGAGGCCGGACCAAACAGTCTATTAACTGCTCCAAAACTGACTGATGTACATCATTCCACTGAATAGGAGTACTCGAGGGGACACTGTTGTTCTGTTTCATTGTTCTTTTTCTTGTATAGTTCCGTGTCTTTGCTTCTAAAGGGGCTTTAAGCAAGTCATACAAAGGGCTAGCAATACGAGAGAAATCTTTGATATACTGCCTATAGTAGCTTAACAGTCCTAGTATTGCTCGGAGCTCACCAACAGTACCTGGCTGCTTGTTTTTCAGTGCTCGCACTGCAGCTGTGTCTGCCAGGTCCATTTTGCTTCCTTCAGCAGAGACAATTCTGCCAAGGTACCTCACCTCTGGTTTGAAAAAGTCACATTTTTGTGGCTTGAGTTTTATCCCATTGTCACTGAGATGCTGCAGTACTCTCCTGACGTCCTCAACGTGGTCTTCAAAAGTCCTGCTGAACACTAGAATATTGTCCAGGTAAGGGACACATATCTCGTCCCGCAGCCCTTCCAGGCATTGCTCCATACATCGCTGGAATGCTGCTGGTGCGTTCATAAGGCCAAAAGGAATCCTGATCCATTCGTAAAGGCCCCAGGGGGTCACAAAGGCGGTCAGATGTCTGCTCTCGTTGGACATGAACCCCTGGTGATACACTTTACCCTGGTCCAGTAGTGAGAAGATGGTGTTCCCCCCCAGGCTGTCCATAATATCCTGTACCCTGGGTATGGGGTGTTGATCTGGGTGTGTCTTGCGGTTCAGCTCTCTGTAATCGATACATAAGCGCAGCGAACTGTCCTTTTTTCTTACACAAACAACAGGAGACAAGTAGGAGGAAGTAGACTTTTCCACTCATCCCTGTGCTATCAAGTCCTGTAAGTAGTCCTTCATCTCCCTGTACAGTGGCCTTGGTACAGACAGATAAGTTTTTGAAACTGGCTCAGTGTCCTTTAACAAAATGTTCATTTGTAGATTTTTCACACATCCTATGTCATCGTCTGTCTTTGAAAATGATGCTGATTCCTCTCTTAACATCTGCTGAATAGTCTTCCTTTTATTTTCATCCAGATGGGACAAGTCAACAGGAGGGTCCCATTGCTCACTGGTTGGGATGCATCCTGTGGGTTCCTGTATGTGGATCTCGTTGATGGTTGCAGACGGGAGGTCTCTGGTGAAGATGTTAGCAGGATAGACTGACCCCACTGACTGCACAGTACCAATAGTGGTTCTTCCTGATAGAGTGATGTCATGGCTGGTAGGGTTTTGGACACTAACAGTAATCTTTGGAATAGACCCTGCTTTCACTGAAACTAATGTGCCACAAAACTCTAAACTGTCTGGCCACTGTGGGTTTTCACAAGGCTCAAAAATCAGTGTAATGTCCTCTTTAAATGCCTTGGCCTGTGCCCTACATTCAGTAAATACTGAACTCTGGCTGGGTATAGTCACTCTCTCTTTTGTTGTCCTCACATTGTACTCGTGTGTTTGTCCAACACTAACTGCTTTTATGAAAGTTGTAGCTTTGTTTTTCTTAAGATGTGGAAAAGCTACTTTCACTGCTCTCAGAAGTTTCTCTTTTTCCCCTGAATTATTTTCACCTTTCATACTTTCTGAAATCAAGTGCTCAATAACATTAAACCCAATAATTGGACATTGTTGCTGGTTACCTTTAAGCACTAGAACAGGTATGAGTAACTCAGAGTCATTGGCTGTAAGTTTAAATGGTACCTCAACCCACCCCACGTATGGCATGTCTGTACCATTGGCTGCTTCAAGATGGAGGGGTTCATTCGGATTGATAAGCTCACTCACATTTCTCAACGGTGACTCAGGTAAATTAGTGTTTTTCCATGACTCATCAATAGCACAAACTTGTGAGCCAGAGTCCCAAAGTGCTTCAACCTTTTTGTTGCCTAAAAAGCACCGAATGAGACATTTTCTCCCCACTAACTGTCTAACAGACGGTATTTTGTCTTTTTCACAGAATTTCCTTTTGACCTGTTTCTCAGGGAACTTTCTACCCCCCCTTACGAATACCACCACAGGTGTAGGGCTTACATTTGGCTTTGTGTATGGGCCAGTGCTCTCTTTGACACTTTTTGGAGCAGTACAAGGCACTTTTACACACTGAACAACATTTCAAACTCTGGTTTTCACCCTGTGTAGCACAGCTATAACAACACTGGGACCTTTTTATGTCACTGGTCACACCATGTCCCGCTGGAGTGACCCCTTCTAGTTTAAAGAGTTACCTCTGGCTGGTTTCACTGGCTTCTGCGCTTTACAGCCTGCTCTAAAATGCTCACTGCTCCCACAGCTAAAACAGTGCTGGCAAAACTCTTCACCTGTCTGAATGCAATAATAACACCTTGGTTGCGGGCGGGGTATGTGGTACCGCTGAGGAGCGAAGCGCTGCTGGAATTGTGCAGTGCCTGTCATCGGCGCCAGGCCTTGTGCTGGATAGTGCTGCTGAAGAGCTGCTTGGGGCTACTGTTGAGGAAAGTAGTGCTGAGCAGATGGGTCCAGCTGGTATTGTGGGTATGGCGTGAAAGTTGGCGCTGGGGAGTGGTTTTCAGGTCCTCCGCTGGTGGTGGGTTGTGCTGTGGCTGAAGACTTCTGCATGATTTCTTGGATTTGGGACACTTCAGCTCGCAAATCCTTTAAAAGTACCATCTCAAACTGCATCTCTTTGATCTCTGCCAGCAGATCAGGTGACGGAGTGGCTGTGCTTTGTTTTTGAACTGTCTTTTTTTCTGCAGGTGCAGGAGTGTCACTGGGCTGAACAGCATTCACGGCGGCAGCTCGCTGGGGGACAGCATGTTTCTTCTTGTCTTGTCTTTCCTTTTCATTTGCACATGCAATATTCACTTTTTCCAATAAAACTTCATCAGGTGTCGTGGGCTGAAGAAGGTACGGCTGCATGTCACTCTTAACATTGTCACTCTGCAAACCTGTTAGGATGGTGTGCATGAATAAACTTTGGACCAAGGCGGGATCATATTTTAGACCCGACTCATCTTCCTGGGATGCGAAGAGAATCTTCTGGCGAAGGTCCATGGCTCTCAGAAGGAAGTTTTGAGGAGTCTCTTTACTGTTCTGAGCTTCTGAAGAAAGCTGCTTGTACAGTTCAGTAGCCCCTCTTTCCTGATAGTGAGACCTTAGGATCCTCCGCAAGGCCGGAAGAGTAAGATTACCTTTGCCTTCTAGGTAACTTCTCAGCTGCAGGCCTGGTGTGATGGTGCGAATCACTGCGTCGATGATCTCATCTTCATGGTAGCCTTTACTGAGCCCACTTTCAATCTGCCTGGCCAAACTGGAAAATGTGAACTTGTCTTTTTGTCCCGACTCCCCTATTTGGCTTGACATCTTAAAGTCTTTATGCCACATGAGTTACCTGGAGGCGCTGAAGTTTGTCTGTGCATTGGTGTGCTCTGTAGGCTCAGTTTATTACTCATTAGCTGACGCATAGCCTCTCTTTGGCTTGAAGTGTGGCCCGTAAAGCATGTACTTCTTTCAGCAGGTCTTCTTTCTGTTTATCTTCACCCACTATCTCTAACTCTGGCATCTTTGCATTTTCAATCAAGTCCTTCATATTTAGCAAATAAGACATTCCCTCATCTTCTAGCTCAGCTAACTCAGCTCTTTCAACATAACTTGTGACAAATGTGATTAGCTGGCCTCAAGTTTTGTCTGCAAATTGCTCTTTTCCCATTCCAGATATTTGTAGTCCATTGCATACATTAAGCAGCTGTTCAACATTCAGTTTGTATAATGCACCTTTAACTTCTAACTGCACTTTTTCCAATTCCATTTTCATCAGAGAAGTGGGCATAAAACAGTTCAACGTAGGTGTGGGGAGCGAGAAATGAAGAAGCTGAGTGATTTTATAATTCAGATTTAATGTCGGCTTCGCCTCCCCAACATGTCTCACCCAAGGCAGAAAACAGAAAGAGCTGATCGCAGTCAGACCCCCATACTTATACACCACACAACAATAGCCAACATCACACATCCTTGTCATATCCTTCTCATCATCCCATGTCTCCTTCCAATGTCCTCCGGTTCTTTCGTCTGACCCTAGGGGGTCAGGAAGTCTTTTCAGGTCTTCACCGCCGCGCCTCCATCTCCTCGTTGTTCTCCGCAGGCGGTCCAGACCTATTGTCCTCTTCTGAGACGTGTGGTCATTCCACACATGCAATCACAAAACATCTCCCTGTGTCTATACATATGCAGATATGGATATATGCACTACAGCCCCCCCAAACGTCTAAGAAAAGGACAATATATGAAGGTTCACAGAATATGGTGACATCACTGGCATAACTATACAAGTTGATCACGTTAAAAACACAGTGATAACAGTAACAGTACAGTCTATGCCCCATGTCCGCCTTAAAACTGCTATGATAACCCCGACAGCATAGCTTAAAAAAACATTGTCACATTCACATCAGTCTGTGTGTCATCTGGGTTTTAACCGTCTTCCAAATCTGCTGTACGCCTGCCTCGGCGTCCCAGCGGTGCTGTCTTGCAAGGAATCTGCAGCTTGAGGAAAAGAGTGGTTATTTGATCCCTGCGGGGAGGCTGGGACGTGTCCCTTGGGGGGTCTACCACGTCGAGGTGCTCTCGCCACCCTTACAGGCTCGTCACTCAACATGAAGGCAGGCTTGAGTCTGTCAATGCTGACTGTCTCTTTTCTGTCCCCCAAATCCAGCACAAAATGCTTATCTCCAGGTTCCAGCACTCTATATTGTCCATCATATGGTGGGCGGAGGGTTGGCTTTAAAGCCTCGTGCCTAACAAAAACGAACTCGGTATTTTTTAAAGCCTGGGGAACAAAAATCCGCGGAAAGGTGTGATGAACCGGGCCCGGGAGCATGTCCGCTCCCGTGCTGCTTAGTGGCCTCAGAGCTGGGAGGCGCCCCGGCTCTGGCTGTTCTGGCAAGAATTCACCGGGGAGCCTGAGACGTTGTGCAAAAACTAATTCTGCTGGGGAGGCGTCTAGATCCTCCTTGGGCGCAGAACGCAACCCCAATAAAACCCACGGTAGTTTGTTAACCCAATCTGCATCCGTTTGTGACGCTCTGAGGGCAGCCTTCAAAGACCTATGAAAACGCTCGCATAAACCTTTAGCCTGGGGGTGATACACTGTAGTGCGATGGATTGTCGCCCCTAAGCTGCTGGCCATCGCAGACCAGAGCTCTGAGACAAACTGAGGCCCCCTATCGGACGTGATGTCCGACGGGACTCCGAAACGCACTACCCAGGTCGTTAAAAAAACGCGAGCCACCTCTGCGGCCGTAGTTGACGTCAACGGGACCGCTTCTGGCCAACGTGTGGTTCGGTCCACCATTGTTAAAAGATGTGTGAACCCCTGCAAGGACAGTAGGGGGCCCACGAGGTCGACATGCACGTGGTCAAACCTCCTGGCCGGGATTCGGAATGGTTCTAAAGGAGCTTTCGTGTGCTTATGAATTTTGGCACATTGGCAAGCCATGCATGTTCTTGCCTACTCCTTTGCGTGCTTGCGCAGGCCCGGCCAAACAAACTTTTCCGCCACCATTTTTACCGAAGCGCGCACTCCCGGGTGTGCCAGGGAGTGAACCGAGTCAAAAACGCAGAGGCGCCACGCGGCCGGGACTACCGGGCGAGGTCGCCCGGTTGACACGTCGCAGATTAAGGGGGGCACACCGTCACGCAAACCCCTGCTCTCCAGCCTTAACCCTGTTGGTCCAGACTGGAGTGTGCGCACGTCCGCGTCACTACCCTGTTCTGCTGCCATGGCTGCGTAATCTATCCCTACGTGAACTGGGGCCGTGTGCGCTTCCGTGTTGGTCTTGCGCTCTGCGGCTGTGGTAGTATGATCTGCCTCCACGTGCCCTGACGATGTCACGACGCGGGAGAGGCAATCTGCCACCACGTTGAGTTTGCCCGCTACGTGCCGAATGTCTGTGGTAAATTCCGAAATTGCGGCCAGCTGCCTTTGTTGCCGGCCCGACCAAGGTTCTGAGATTTTAGACATCGCAGAAGTGAGCGGTTTATGGTTGATAAAAGCCGTGAAACGCCAACCTTCCAGCCAGAACTGGAAATGGCGGATGCACAAATGAAGTGCTAACAGCTCTCTGTCAAACGTGCTGTATTT
Organism: Pholidichthys leucotaenia; assembly: GCA_020510985.1. Classification (NCBI taxonomy): domain Eukaryota; kingdom Metazoa; phylum Chordata; class Actinopteri; order Cichliformes; family Pholidichthyidae; genus Pholidichthys; species Pholidichthys leucotaenia. The sequence continues at coordinate 107,927,021 of CM035849.1, read as the reverse complement.
GCGCTCGGTTTCGTTTAAGGATTTGCTAAAAAATGCTAGCGGTTGCCAAGCCCTGTCAACGTGCTGTTCCACGACAGCCCCTATGGCCAAATTTGATGCGTCTGTGGTAAGCGCTATGCGGGCCGAGGGGTTGGGGTGGGCCAACAGCACGGCGTCAGCCAGGGCTCTTTTTACTTCCGCGAACGCGCGTTCCCGCTCTGGGGACCACGCAACCGCATTGGAGGGCTTTTTCTTTCTAAGTGTGGCATATAATGGCTGCATGAGCTGAGCTGCGTGGGGGAGGAAACGGTTGTAAAAATTTACCATTCCTAAAATTTCCTGCAGCGATCTGTCCGTTTGTGGTCGGGGAAAATTTGCCACTGCGCGCACCTTATCAGGCAATGGGACTGCCCCTTCTGGGGAAACGCGGTGTCCCAAAAAATCAATCTGGGCCACGCCGAATCGGCACTTGGCTGGATTAATTATTAACCCATGTTCTTCCAACCTCTGAAAAACTGTAGTGAGGTGATTTTCGTGTTCGTCCTCAGATGTGCTGGCGACTAAAATATCGTCGAGGTAGACAAACACGAAAGGAAGATCACGTAACACAGCGTCCATCATACGCTGAAACGTTTGTGCTGCGCCTTTAAGGCCAAACGGCATGCGCAGAAACTCAAAAAGACCAAAAGGGGTTATTACGGCCGTTTTAGGGACGTCCTCAGGTCGGACTGGGACTTGGTGGTAGCTGCGGAGCAGGTCTATTTTAGAAAAAATACGCGCACCCGCCAGATGTAGTGAAAAATCCTGGATGTGAGGGATTGGGTAGCGGTCATGCGCTGTAGCATTGTTTAATCTGCGATAATCGCCGCAAGGTCTCCAGGAGCCGTCGGCTTTCGGGACCATATGCAGTGGCGAAGCCCATGGGCTTTTCGAGCGCCGAATAATGCCCAGTTTTTCCAGGCTGGCGAACTCGTTGCGTGCTATGGCGAGCTTGATCGCGTCTAAGCGCCGAGCTTTAGCAAAGACAGGGGGGCCCGTTGTGGGGATGAAGTGCTCCACCCCGTGTCTCGCTACTGTTGCCGAAAATTTGGGAACTGTGAGTGCTGGAAATTGGGTGAGGAGTTTGTCAAACTTACCTCCTGCTGTGGCGACGTTGGCCTGCACGGGTGGTGGGGACACTTGAGCTGAGCAGGGGATAGAAGAGAATGACAGTGCATTGATTAAGCATCTGTTTGCAAGATCAACTAACAACTCATGTGAACATAAGAAATCAGCACCTAACATGTTGAAACTCACCGCCGCTATAATAAAAGTCCACTCATAAGTGCGGCCGTGTAAGGACAGAGACAAGGTCCTTTCACCATAAGTGCTGATGTTCAAGCCGTTTGCCGCCGTTGCCCCGTTGCCGCGGGGTCCAGCCACTCGGTCAGCGTAGGTCGGGGTGATGAAGCTCACCTGAGCTCCGGTGTCTATGAGGAAATGTCGCCCGGAGCCTTCATCAGTGATGTAGAGCAGCTTGTTGGCCTCGCCGAGAGCCGTAGCTGCTAACGGTTCCCGGCTTTGGAGTTTCCCTGAGCTCTTGAAACTGCACGGTGGCACACACTTGTATGCCCTCTCAGCGAATCGCCGGTGGTAGTAACAGAGGTCGTCTCGTCTGTTGCGTCGCGGCCGCGTCGCTGCCATGGTGGGCGGGATTTGCTCTGCTGTCTCCGGCTCCCCGCTGCCCCGGGCTTCCGCACCGAGGTCCGCCGCTGCCGCTGTGGTCATCTGCTCGCTGCAGGAGTTGAGGAGCCGCTGTGCTTCCCAGGCTAGCGCGCGGAAATCCTGCTGGGTCTTACAACGCATGCTGGCCAGAGTCCCTCTCATGTGCACCAGGAGGGTGCTGAGGAAGATGTGCTGAAAGAGGAAGCTGTCGTTGTCTGCCTCCCTCAGCTGAAGCATGTCTTCCATCAGGGCCATCGGTCTGCGCCCTCCTTGGCCATATATCGCCAGTAGTCTCTTGGCCCTTTCCTCGGCCGAGGGCACAAAGCTCTCGATGAGAGTAGCCTTCAGCTCCTTGTATTTGTCGCTGGCGGGCGGCTGCTCTATCACGCTCCGCACGCATTGTGCTGTGGTGGCGTTGAGCCTGGCGACGACGTGGTAGAACTTGGTTTCGTCTGCCGTCACCCCTGTGAGCGCGAACTGTGCCTCAGCCTGCTTGAACCACGAGTTCGGGTCATTCTGCCAGAATTCTGGGAGTTTGATGGCGACGGCGCTTGCTCGGGCCGCCTCCGACGAGTCTGCAACGGGAGAACGCCTTTCATCCATTCTCACATCTGGTCACCAATGTGGGGAGCGAGAAATGAAGAAGCTGAGTGATTTTATAATTCAGATTTAATGTCGGCTTCGCCTCCCCAACATGTCTCACCCAAGGCAGAAAGCAGAAAGAGCTGATCGCAGTCAGACCCCCATACTTATACACCACACAACAATAGCCAACATCACACATCCTTGTCATATCCTTCTCATCATCCCATGTCTCCTTCCAATGTCCTCCGGTTCTTTCGTCTGACCCTAGGGGGTCAGGAAGTCTTTTCAGGTCTTCACCGCCACGCCTCCATCTCCTCATTGTTCTCCGCAGGCGGTCCAGACCTATTGTCCTCTTCTGAGACGTGAGGTCATTCCACACATGCAATCACAAAACATCTCCCTGTGTCTATACATATGCAGATATGGATATATGCACTACAGTAGGCCTCTTTTACCTTCGTGGTGTAGCGGTGCCCTCTAGTGGTGATTGCGGCGCAAGAGTTACAACCCTTGCACTTGGTGTCGAAGCCACGGTGAATGTCGGCGGTGCCTTACGTCTCTGATGCCAGGGGTTTGTCGGGGGGATATTCGGCTCGAGTTTCCACTTCAGCTGGCGGATTTTTCTCTCACCAAAACATCCCAAGTGGAGCCTCCAAAATGTTGCGCCCTCTGCTCCACAGTTCGGGAGAGGTACGTGGTGCTTTTGAACAAGAAATAATGAAGAGAGTCGCGATCTACGTCTTCACTCCATTTTGCTTTATTCAAAAAAGAACATGGTGTGGTGCACATATGTGGGTTTCATATGCTTCACATGTATATATTACTGTATGCTTATTGTATGCTTCACGTCTCAGAGGAACAAAAGGACTGAACCTTCTAGGGGTAACAGGAGGATGTGAAATCTGGCCTTTTGTATGCAAAGAGATGGCCTTGAGGGATTTCCTGACCACCAGGACTTTAGGTGGAGACGAGAAGACCTGGAGGGGGTGCATTGTGATTTGGGATTAAAAGACAATGTGACTGTGTGCTTTGATGTCCTGGGGTTTAAAAGGGACAGATGTTGGGGGATTCACTCTCTTTCTGTTTTTGGATGTTGGAGAATGTGAATGTGAATAAAACTGGACTTGAGAAATAAACTCAGCCTTGTCCTTCCACACTTCTCCACACTGGTGACCCTAAGACGTATCATGAGCGGAGGAGATTCTCCCGAGCCAGACTCGTCAGGAACCAGCCAAATGAATGCAGCCACAGTTCAGCTACCGGACTTCTGGCAGAACAATCCGCGCTCCTGGTTTAACGCAGTTGAGGCACAGTTCCACCTCCGGAGGATTTCGGTAGACGCCACAAAGTTCTACCATGTGGTTGCAAAGCTGGACAACCACACAGCCCAGCGAGTGGAGAGCCTGATTAACCACCCGCCGGACAGCGACAACTACAGCACGTTGAAGGCTGCACTCATCCGTTACTTCACCCCCTTGGTTGAGGAGCAAGCAGAGAGGCTCCTGGCGCTGACTGAATTTGAGAGCGACAGACCTGCAGACCTGATGGGGAAGATGTTGAGTTTGAGAGACTCCGAAGATGATAACTTCATCTTCACCCACCTTTTCCTCAGGACCCTACCGTCAGCGGCAAGAGTGACCCTGGCCAGTTCATCACTGTTGGCCCGACGAGACTACCACGAGCTGGGCCAGGAGGCACAACGACTCGTCGATGCCAATAAACGGCGCGCGGCTACGGCTGTGGCAGCGGAGCTAGGCGCAACGTCCGGAGATGGCAGGGGGCCAGAGGCTGCAGCACCAGACTCACCGACGACGGCGGCGGCAGGGGCCAGGAAACACGGAGCAGACGACGTCCTTTGCTTCTACCATCGCCGCTTCGCAGAGAGGGCATGCAAGTGCATTCCACCATGCCATTTCAAGCGCTCGGGAAACGCCAAGACCGGGAGTCAGTAGCAGCTGTGGCCCTCGGAGAGGAGAACAAGCTGCTCTACTTGAGGGATGTGCGCTCGGGGGGGCATTTCCTCGTGGACACAGGCTCCCAGCTAAGTTTCATCACACCTTCCTACGCTGACCGGCTGGCGCCTTCCAGTGGTCCCGGGGCATCAGCAGCGAACGGCTCGGCGATTAAGACCTTCGGTGAGAGGACTCTGCTTCTGTCTTTACACGGCCGTACATTTGAGTAGACTTTCGTCATAGCGGCAGTCAATTTCAACATGTTAGGGGCTGATTTTTTGTGCTCACATGGTTTGTTGGTCAATCTTGCTAACAGACGCCTGGTTAATGCACTCTCTTTTTCTTCTATTCCCTGTACAGCTCGAGTGGCCCCGCCAACAGCACAAGCCAACGTCACAGCTGCAGGTGGTAAGTTCCACACACTCCTCACTCAGTTCCCAGCACTCACGGTCCCAACATTTTCGGCGACCGTGGCTAAACACGGGGTGGAACATTTTGTTACTACCACCGGACCGCCCGTTTTTGCAAAAGCTCGGCGCTTGGATTCAGCTAAACTGACCATAGCGCGCTAGGAGTTCGCCAACCTGGAAAGGTTGGGCATCATCAGGCGTTCGAAGAGCCCATGGGCTTCATCGCTTCACATGGTCCCGAAAGCTGATTGGTCGTGGCGACCTTGCGGTGATTTCCGCAGGCTGAACAACGCTACAGCGCATGACCGCTACCCGATCCCGCACATCCAAGATTTTTCAGTTCATTTGGCGGGGGCGCACGTTTTTTCTAAAATAGACTTGGTACGCGGTTACCACCAGGTCCCAGTGCGCGCTGAGGACATACCCAAAACAGCGGTAATAACTCCTTTCGGGCTTTTCAAGTTTTTGCGCATGCCATTTGGGCTTAAAGACGCGGCGCAGACGTTCCAACGCATGATGGACGCGGTTTTGCGCAATCTCCTTTTCGTGTTCGTCTACCTGGACAACATATTGGTAGCCAGCGTGTCCGAAGACGAACACGAAAACCACCTCACGGCAGTTTTCCGGAGGTTGGTAGAGCACGGGTTAATAATCAACCCAGCGAAGTGTCAGTTCGGGGTGACGCAGATTGATTTTTTGGGGCATCGCGTCTCCCCAGAAGGACCGGTTCCTCTGCCTGACAAAGTGCGCGCAGTAACAAATTTTCCCCAACCACAAACGGTCAAAGTGTTACAGGAGTTTTTGGGAATGGTGAATTTTTATAACCGTTTCCTCCCCCGCGCAGTGCAGCTCATGCAACCATTGTATGCTGCACTAAAAAAACAAAAACCCACAAATAAAGTCGAATGGTCTCCGGAGCGAGAGCGCGCATTCTCTGATGTCAAAACAGCCCTGGCAAACGCGGCGTTGTTGGCACATCCAGTCCCAGCGGCCCGCATGGCGCTCACTACTGATGCGTCAGATGTGGCCATAGGGGCGGTCGTGGAACAGTATGTAGCTGGAGCCTGGCAACTGCTCGCCTTTTTCAGCAAGATCCTGCGCGACAGTGAACGAAAATACAGCGCATTCAACAGGGAGTTGTTAGCTCTCCACTTGGCCATTCGCCACTTCCAGTTCTGGCTGGAAGGACGCCATTTCACCGCGTTCGTTGACCACAAGCCGCTGACTTTCGCGATGGCCAAGATTTCAGAACCTTGGTCGGGCCGGCAGCAGAGACAGCTGGCCGCGATATCGGAGTTTACTACCGATATCCAGCATGTGGCGGGTAAACTTAATGTAGTGGCGGACTGCCTCTCGCGCGCCGTGGCGGCTCCAGCCCGCATAGAGGTAGATTCTGCAGCCATGGCCGCGGAGCAGGTTAGCAACGCGGAAGTGCGCGCGGCCCCGGTCCACGTGGGGATAGATTATGCAGCCATGGCCGCGGAGCAGGTTAGCGACGCGGATGTGCGTGCGCTCCAGTCTGGACCAACAGGGTTAAGGCTGGAGAACAGGGTGCTGCAAGACGGTATGCCCCCCCAATCTGCGATGTCTCCACTGGGCGGCCGCATCCTGTGGTTCCAGCCGCGTGGCGCCGCCACGTTTTTGACTCGATCCATTCTCTGGCGCACCCGGGAGTGCGCGCTTCGGTCAAAATGGTAGGAGAGAAATTTGTATGGCCGAGCCTGCGCAAACAAGTTAGAGAGTGGGCGGCAGCCTGCATGGCTTGTCAGTGGGCCAAGGTTCATAGACACACGAGAGCTCCCTTGGAGCCGTTTCACATCCCAGCTAAAAGGTTTGATCATGTCCACGTGGACCTCATAGGCCCCCTCCCGCCCTCACAAGGGTGCACACATCTTCTGACAATGGTTGACCACACCACGCGCTGGCCGGAAGTGGTTCCGCTGTCGTCAACCACAGCCGAGGAGGTGGCGCGCGCGTTTTTAACGGCATGGGTAGCGCGTTTTGGAGTCCCGTCGGACATTACGTCCGACAGAGGCCCTCAATTTGTTTCCGAACTTTGGTCAGCGATGGCCCGCAGCCTGGGGGCAACGATCCACCGCACGACCGCGTACAACCCGCAGGCTAACGGGTTATGCGAACGTTTTCACAGGTCACTGAAGGCGGCTCTCAGAGCGTCGCTTACGGATGCAAATTGGGTGGACAAGCTACCATGGGTTTTATTGGGGTTGCGTTCTGCACCTAAAGAGGATTTAGAAGCCTCCCCAGCTGAGCTAGTTTTTGCACAGCCACTTCGGCTGCCCGGGGAATTTCTCCCAGATAATCCAGCGCCAGAGTGCTCCCCTGCTCAGCGGTTACAGAATAGCACGGGCCCGAGCACGCTACCTGGCCCCGTTCACCACAGTTTTCCGCGTGTTTTTGTGCCTAAGGCTTTAAAAAATGCGGAGTTTGTTTTTGTCAGACATGATGCCCATCGTCCACCTTTACGCCCACCTTATGATGGACCATATAGAGTGCTGGAAACAGGGGATAAGCATTTTTTGCTAGATTTGGGGAGCAGAAAAGAAATGATTGGCATAAACAGGCTCAAACCCGCTTTTGTGGTAGCTGACAAAGTTGTGCAGTTGGCTAAGTCTCCTCGGCGCGGCAGACCCCCTAGAGAGCATTCCCCAGAACACCCACAGAGGTTGACTAACAGTTCTCATCCTCAGGCAGCAGCTCCACAGCAGGAAGACGCCGCGGGGGTGGTACAGCCTGCTTACAGCAAATACGGGAGAAGGCTGAGGCCCAAGCGGCACGTGGACTGATATGTAGTGATTTTATCATGACATGCAATCTGTGGTTATGTTGTTCCATCTTAGACGTTTGGGGGGGGGGGGTCATGTGGTGCACATATGTGGGTTTCATATGCTTCACATGTATATTACTGTATGCTTATTGTATGCTTCACGTCTCAGAGGAACAAAAGAACTGAACCTCCTAGGGGTAACAGGAGGATGTGAAATCTGGCCTTTTGTATGCAAAGAGATGGCCTTGAGGGATTTCCTGACCACCAGGACTTTAGGTGGAGGTGAGAAGACCTGGAGAGGGATGCATTGTGATTTGGGATTAAAAGACAATGTGACTGTGTGCTTTGATGTCCTGGGGTTTAAAAGGGACAGATGTTGGGGGATTCACTCTCTTTCTGTTTTTGGATGTTGGAGAATGTGAATGTGAATAAAACTGGACTTGAGAAATAAACTCAGCCTCGTCCTTCTCCACTTCTCCACAATGGACACTTCTGCACAAGCGCGCAACACAGTTCCCTCTCCGGGCAAAAGCAATCAATTTGTGAATCATCGAACTCTCAACAGACTGTAAACAGTGCACACAGCATTCAAACCTTTTTAGCACTGTATTAATGTTTTTAAATGTAACAATCATGTACAAAAATAATAATGAAATATTAATCTTTTTAACTCTCATTTTTAACTGTATATATTGTCTACAATCAGCTTTTTAACTGACTTTTTAACCTGTAATCTGCTTCTCAACCCGTGTATGATACGCTTTTAATTAACCCATTAATCCCCATTTTTAACCCGTCACATACCATTAATCCCCATTTTTAACCCGTCACACCAGCATTGACTATTTCCCTTAAAGGGGATTTGAAATTGTCCTCTTAAATTGTTTTTATGTGTACTGTTCCCTTATCTTTCTACCCTTTAAACTTACTCCCTGCTTGTTTTAGGGACAACAGTTTCTGAAACTCGACCTGAATTCCTTTCTATATGTCCTGTTTTATTTTAATATCTTCCTGCCTGCCTCAGGGATGACAGACGGAAATTAGTGAGAATGCTATAATCTGGCATAGAGCATCTTTACCCTGTGTTCAATGTTTTTTCTGTACATGGTTCCTGACTAAACCAATAAACTAAACTAAACTAAAGTAAGATCAGAGTTCATAGAAGACACTCACGGAAGCTTCAAGATTTGAACACAGTTTGTGTGGAAGAATGGGCTAAAATCTTGTCCCTAGTTTCTCCATACAGGAGGTGTTTGGAAGCTGTTCTTACCAACAAAGGCTTTTCTACTAAATATTAAATTAATTTCACCAACTGTGTTCAATACTTATTCCCTGTATCATTCCACTTCATTAAATAAAACTTGTTTTGTGAACACAGTTGCCTTGATTTCTTTGTATGTACGGACTACTTGGGTTGTTACTGATATCTGGTGTAAATCTCAGGTCGATGGCTCAATCAGAAATATGTTTAATGAAAAAAATGTTGACGTGTTCAATACTTATTTTCCCCACTGTATGTTTTATGAGAAAAATGTTGACATATTCAATACTTATTTTCCCCACTGTAAATCACAGAAGCTTTGGCAAATCTGCAGACCTCCTCAGAAATGAATAGGGGTATGGCTGCCGTGACTATGTAGCCTGTGTTTTATCATTAAAATGCAAATGCAAGTTTCCATATGGTTCTTTTAAGACTGTAAAAAAAAGATTAAAAAATCATAGATAAATGGCATTAACTTATATAGTGCTTTTTCTCATCTCTAGATGACCAAAACGCTTTAAAGATCCTGCTATCCTCCCATTCACGCACTGATGGTGGCAGAGCTGCCATGCACATGTGCTGACCTGACCCGCCAGAGGTTCGGTGTTTTGGTTTAGGACACTTTTATTTGCAGACTGCAGACGGGGTGGGAATCGAACCCCTGACCCTCAGTCTACCACACTACACCTGTGCCACAGCCGCCCCTAGGTTTATAGGTTTATATACAGTAAATCATTAAATTATACTCGACCTTTATGACCTCCAACATCATCACCTTTTATTCCCATATACGACAAAGAGACATTTCCACAAACAAAATGCTGTTTTTAAGGACAGTGCAAGTTGATGAACATTGATATCACTCAATGTAAACTTGCCAGATTGTAGCTAGTGGCTAATTTCCATCTGTGGGTTACAATTTTTCCTTCCCCCATTCTATTATGCTAGCACCAAGCTAGAGGGTGGAAAGTACCATTTTATATGGTCTTTGGTATGAGCTGGCCAGGGCTTGAACCCATGACGTCCCGGCTGAGGGATGGGTGCTCTACCATAAGGCCACCACACTGGTCAAATCAGACTCAGGGCACATATACATTACATTTATTTGACAGTAAGGCACAATCCTTTGTGCAATGATAATTGGTACAGTGTGGAGAGCTAGAAGAAATCTTCACATTCCTGAATTCCATTAACATTTACATGACACTATTATAAAAGGCACTATTATAAAAGGCATTCTACTTTGTAAAGCACATAGTGTAACAAACATACTAAATTGCACATTTTATCAGCGGTAAATGTACAGAAAATCTTCAACAAACTTTCACAATACCCTGTAACAGCTTAACATTTGGATGATTTCATAAAGTGCATTCCTGTCAAAACAGCTTAAAATTAGTGGTGTCAGTATTAATTGCATTTATCAAGCTGGGTGAGTTAATCACGTTAATTGCATGAAGCATGATTAATGTGACATTTTTTTTGCTATTGGCAGCATATGGAGGAGAGAACAGTGTTGAGTTAATTGCATGTCATGCAATTAAGCGTGCTTAAATAGATTAAATGGGATTCAATTAATTGCGATTAAAACCGATACCACTAGCTTAATGTTCATCACAAAAATATGTACGACTTTGTTAACAAAAGTGTTTTGGCTGGCTCACCCATGCAGAATGTCTGGATATGGTAGATCAAAACTGGTTTTAGCTTTATAAAAGGACCTCATCTTTTAAAAATGCAAATGGGTACAGTTGTTGCAAAAACAAATTTATGTAACATATAATTAGGATTTTTTTGAAACACCAATGAGATTTACTGATCACTTAGCTATATTTATACTCAAGATGCCAACTAATATGAGAACTTTTTCCCCCTTAAAAACAGAACCAGAGATAAAACTGACAAAACAAGAAACAGTCAGCATTGTGACTGATGGTTTTCACAGTGCATTAATATGCAATATCAAGACACACTGGTAGGAAATAAAACTGTTTAATCTCTCCAGTGCAAATTGGGAGTTCCACAAAGATCTGATTATCTACAGTAATGCACTAATGGAGTTGCTGAGCAGGGGAAAGTCACATAAGCGAAGTGATGGCAAACAGGAATATTAAGGAAGCCATCAGTTCTATATGGTAATAAGGACCTCTTGTGGCAAAAGAATAAAAATTACGAGTGCCATTCAAAAACAGGCAGGAAGCTGTAGTGACGTTGCAGCACTCCTGATGACATGGAGGTGTAGGGTTGGACTCAGGGCAAGCAGTGTAGCCGGTACAGTTAGCGCAGCCTGCTGTCCACTTTTTTACGGAACCAATGGTCTCATATTTCAGCTGTGAAGTAAATGAGCAAGAAAGAACACTTTTAAACTAACAAGGTTGAAGTATATTTTAAGCACTACAAGGTATATCTATTGATTTTTCACAAAGAGTTAACCTTATTGAAAAAAAAATATATAAATATATAATTATCGACTGGGTTTATCTTGGTTGCTTTTCTTGTGTATTCTCATAAAGTGGAAAACAGCATGCTAGCTTTCAGGTACATATTTAAATTCTGTTACTCAACAAGAACATTTTAGCATGATTTGTGGTTTGAATTAATTGTTATGATTTACTGTCTGAAACAAGACATTTTACTGCCTCTTCATCGATAGGGTCATTCATCCTTTAAGACTGAACAGCAGGTGGGTGGAATGTATGCATCTGCACCCCTTCTCTGTGACATCATACAGAGCCAAAAGTTTTGAAAAGGGGTCATAAGTTTGAATCCACACCTTTTGGGTTCAGACACCAATATCTCTAAATGACTCCTTTATTTTGTTAAGGTGGTTAACAGTATAGAGATGAAAAAAAAATCCTATTTATATTAACTATTACTAAAACTGTATAAGCAATACAAATATTGACTGATTTCATGTATAAATGTGAAGCATCACATGGACTACTTCAGGCAATTCTCACCTGACAATGCGGCTGTGAGGTGCATTCTTTGACAGTTTTAAATTCTTTGTAGCATTCTTTGCTTTCACATTTACCATAAATGCATTTGTTTTCCTGTTAAAAAAGAAACACACAAATAGGTAAATAAAGAAGTTAAATTAAACCAGACTGTCAGTGATGGAGTAGATCATTCTGGCCTGATGAAATCACCCTGAGAGAGCTTAAATCTCCTGACTGTTGACCTTGACCTTAAGCACTGCCTAGCTGCAGACCCATGTGAAGATCATTGTTCGTAAGTTTGCCGCACATTGGAGAAATACACTGCTTCCGGAAAGTATTCACAGTGCTTCACTTTTTCCACATTTTGTTACATTACAGCCTTATTCCAAAATGGATTAAACTCATTTTTCCTCACAATTCTACACACAATACAACATAAAAAAAAGTTTTGAGATTTTTGCAAATTTACCAAAAACTACAAAAACACTCAGAGAGCACATACCTTCACCAAGGCTCCTTCCGTCCCTCATGGATCACCTACAAAATCTAATGGGTTTGTGTGTAGGCCTAGAGCCACATTTGGTGAATATTGCATCAAAGTTTGTCCATAAGTTTTGGGGTACAGTGCATCCGGAAAGTATTCACAGCGCTTTACTTTTTCTACATTTTGTTACATTACAGCCTTATTCCAAAATAGAATAAATAAATTTTTTCCCCTCAAAATTCTACACACAATCCCCCATAAAGACAACATGAAAAGTTTTTTTTGAGATTTTTTGCAAATTTATTAAAAATAAAAAACTAAGAAATCACATGTACATAAGTATTCACAGCTTTGGCTCAATACTTTGTTGATGCACCTTTGGCAGCATATGATGCCACAAGCTTGACACACCTATCTTTGGGCAGTTTCGCCCATTCCTCTTTGCAGGATGCCTCTGTACATTGCTGCATTCATCTTTCCCTCTATCTTGACTAGTCTCCCTGTTCCTGCCGCTGGAAAACATCCCCACAGCCTTATGCTGCCACCACCATGCTTCACTGTAGGGATAGTATTGGCCTGGTGTTGAGTGGTGCATGGTTTCCTCCAAACATGAAGCCTGGCATTCATGCCAAAGAGTTCAATCTTTGTCTCATCAGACCAGAGAATTTTGTTTCTCGTGGTCTGAGTCCTTTAGGTGCCTTTTGGCAAAATCTAGGCGGGCTGCCATGTGCCTTTTACTAAGGAGTGGCTTATGTCTGGTCACTCTACCATACAAGCCTGATTGGTGGATTTCTGCAGAGATGGTTGTCCTTCTGGAAGGTTCTCCTCTCCCCACAGAGGAATGCTGGAGCTCTGACAGAGTGACCATCGGGTTCTTGGTCACCTCCCTGACTAAGGCCCTTCTCCCCCCATCGCTCAGTTTAGACGGCTGGCCAGCTCTAGGAAGAGTCCTGGTGGTTCCGAACTTCTTTCATTTGCGGATGATGGAGGCTACTGTGCTCAATGGGACCATTAAAGCAGCAGAAATTTTGTACCCTTCCCCAGATTTGTGCCTCAAGACAATCCTGTCTTGGAGGTCTACAGACAATTCCTTTGACTTCATGCTTGGTTTGTGCTCTGACATGCACTGTCAGCTGTGGGACCTTATATAGACAGGTGTGTGCCTTTCCAAATCATGTCCAATCAACTGAATTTACCACAGGTGTACTCCAGTTAATCTGTAGAAACATCTCAAGGATGATCAGTGCAAATAGGATGCACCTGAGCGTAACCTGGTCTTATTAGACGAGATGGCGTCCATCCCACTTTGGATGGTGCGTCTCATTTATCTAACAATCTGGCATCATTTTTATCCAAATTTCCAAAACCTTGACAACTCAGAGTTGGGACCAGGAAGCAGAGTCGCAGTCTTACACGCCTCTCTGCAGCTCCTCTTCATCCGTCACCCCTCAACTTAGCCCCTGTCTTCCCCATCAGAGAATCATTGTCTGCTCCCTCCAAAGCAAATAAAAACATAATGTTTAAGCATCCCAAAGTGATTAAACAAAAAGTTGGTAAAACTCAAATTAAACATGAAGTCTGTAAATTTAATGACTTGGCCTCTGTTCCTCCTCATAATTTAAAAATTAAATGCGGTTTGTTAAATATTAGGTCTCTAACTCCCAAGTCTCTGCTAGTCCATGATCTGTTAATTGATCATCAGATTGATTTAATATCCCTTACAGAGACTTGGTTAGGGCAACAGGATTATGTTGGTTTGAATGAATCAACTCCCTCTGGTTATTTAAACTGTCAAAATCCCAGAAGTTCTGGTCGTGGAGGAGGAGTAGCAACAATTTACCATTCCAAATTACTAGTTAATGTAAAGCATAAATCACTTTATAATTCCTTTGAGGGCCTGGTCCTCAGCATTGGGCATTTTAGCAATTTTAGGCTAAACCCAATTTTATTTGCCATAGTTTTTCATCCTCCATCAACTTACTCAGAATTTTTATCCGAATTTGCAGAATTCTTAGCTGATTTAGTGCTGAAATCAGACAGAATAATTATAGTAGGGGACTTTAATATACATGTAGATGTAGATAGTGATTGTCTTAATATTACATTTAATTCAATATTAGACTCAATGGGGTTTTCTCAGAAAGTAGGAAATTCTACCCATTAACTCCACCACACGCTGGACCTTGTTCTGACATATGGCATAGAAATAGAAAATCTGGTAGTGTCTCCTCAAAACCCTGTACTGTCAGACCATTGTCTGTTAACCTTTGATTTTACTATTTCTGACTATTTGGCTCCTAAAGAAAAATATTACTACAGCAGATGCCTCTCAGATGATGTTGTTACCAAATTTATGCAGATTGTTTCCTCTATGCCATGTGTCAACACAACGGAGATAAGCTATGGAGAGCTTGCTCCTTCTGTAATTGATAGCATGGTAGATAGTGTTACAGCTTCTCTGCATCAGACTCTAGACATACTGGCCCCTTTGAAAAAGAAAAAAGTCTAATGAGACATTTCTAACTCCTTGGTTCAACACAGAAACTCGTAGCTTAAAACAAAGGACTCGTCAATTAGAAAGAAAATGGCGCTTCACTAATTTAGATGAAATCTATTTAGCTTGGAGAAATCATCTTTTAATTTATAAAAAAAATCTCTTAGAAAAGCTAGAACAAGTTATTATTCTGCATTAATAGAAGAGAACAAGAATAATCCCAGGTTTCTTTTCAGCACTGTAGCCAAGCTGACAAAGAGTCAGGGCTCTGTCAAATCTAGCATTCCCTTAGAACTTACTAGTCAGGACTTTATGAACTTTTTCAATAATAAAATTTCATCTATCAGAGATAAAATCAGTCAGACTCTTCCCACCGTTAATTTAAATACAGTAACTACTACAACTCCTTCAACTGATATCTGTTTGGATGAGTTTACTCCAACTGACCTTTTAGAGTTAGATAAAAATAATTTCCTCATCCAAGCCTTCAACTTGTCTTTTAGACCCTATTCATACCAGGTTATTTAAAGAAGTCTTCCCATTTATTGATAGCTCTATTCTTCAAATAATCAATTCTTCATTAACATTAGGCCATGTACCGCAGGCTTTTAAAAATGCTGCAATTAAACGCTTACTCAAAAAGCCAATGCTGGATCCAGGAGTTTTAGCTAACTATAGACCAATCTCTAATCTGCCTTTTATTTCAAAAATCTCAGAAAGACTTGCTGCTACACAATTATTTGACTGCTTGCAGGGAAATGGTTTATTTGAAGAGTTTCAATCTGGGTTTAGAATCCATCATAGTACTGAAACAGCCTTAGTGAAGGTCACTAATGACCTCCTTATCGCATCTGATAATGGACTTGTTTCTGTACTTGTCCTTTTAGACCTTAGTGCAGCTTTTGATACCATCGATCATAATATTCTACTTGATAAATTAGAACACTATGTTGGACTTAATGGAACTTCGTTGCAGTGGTTTAGATCGTATTTTTCTAATAGGTTCCAGTTTGTTCATGTCAATAATGAGTTTTCTTCCAACTCAAAGCACAGTCATGGAGTTCCACAGGGATCTGTGCTAGGCCCTTCTCTTTTTAGTTTATATATGCTTCCATTAGGCAACATTATTAGAAAGCACTGTATACATTTTCATTTTTATGCAGATGACACACAATTATACCTGTCAATGAAGCCAGATGATAGTAATCAATTAGCCAAGTTAGAAGCCTGTCTTAAGGAAATCAAAGCTTGAATGACTTGTAATTTCCAATTAAATTCAGATAAGACTGAAGTCATTCTTGCTGGTCCAAAAAACCATAGAAATACCTTTCCAAATCAAACTCTTAGTTGGATGCGGTTACTCTTTCTCTGAATAGTTCTGTGAGGAACCTTGGAGTTATTTTTGATCAAAATCTGTTTTTCAATTTACATATTAAATTTGTTTCTAAGACTGCCTTCTATCATTTGCATAATATTGCCAAGATTAGGAGCATCTTGTCTCAGAGTGATGCTGAGAAACTGATCCACACTTTTGTTAGCTCGAGATTAGATTATTGTAATTCTTTATTATCAGGTTGTCCTAAAACATCTTTAAAAAGTCTTCAGTTGATCCAAAATGCTGCAGCAAGAGTTTTAACAGGTACTAGAAAGGAAGATCATATCTCTCCGGTTCTGGCCTCCCTTCATTGGCTTCCCATAGAGTTTAGAATTAAGTTTAAAATCCTTCTTCTCACTTACAAAGCTCTAAACAATCAGGCCCCTTTTTAATTAAAAGAGCTGATACTACCCTATTATCCTAACAGAGCACTACGCTCCCAAAATGCTGGATTACTTTTAATACCTAGAATCTCCAAAAGTACAATGGCTTCAATGGCCTCCCTGCATTGGTTTCCCATAGAGTTTAGAATTAAATTTAAAATCCTTCTTCTTACTTACAAAGCTCTAAACAATCAGGCCTCTTTTTATTTAAAAGAGCTGATACTACCCTATTATCCTAACAGAGCACTACGCTCCCAAAATGCAGGATTGCTTGTAATACCAAGAATCTCCAAAAGCACAATGGGAGGCAGAGCCTTCAGTTATCAAGCTTCTCTCCTGTGGAACCAGCTGCCAATCTGGATTCAGGAGTCAGACTCGATCTCTGTTTTTAAGAATAGGGTTAAAACCTTCCTTTTTGTTATAGCCTACAATTAGGGAGGGGATCATGTGTCACTGAACCCTCCCTTAGTTATGCTGCTTATAGGTTTAGACAGCTGGGGGACCTCCAATAATGCACTGGGCTTCACTCCTTTCTTCACTCTCAATGAAATATTTTTTTTTTTGCTGGTCATTAACATCTGTTTGTTCTCTCCCATAGATTGAGTCCCCATCGTGATGTTTGCTCTCACATGTCTGTTCTTTTCATCTTCTCTATCCCCTCACCCCCCAGCCAGTCGCAGCAGATGACTGCCCTTCCTTAAGCCTGGTTCTGCTGGAGGTTTCTTCCTGTTAAAAGGGAGTTTTTCCTCTCCACCTTCGCCAAGCGCTTGCTCACAGGGGATCGCCTAATTGCTGGGGTGTTTCTACAATTGTGGGGGTTTCCCCTACATTTGAAAGTGCCATGAGATGACTGTTGTTGCGAAATGGTGCTATATAAATAAAATTGAATTGAATTAAATTGAACCTGAGCTCAATCTTGAGCTTCATGGTAAAGGCTGTGAATACTTATGTACATGTGATTTCTTAGTTACCTCTGCCAAGGAGGTTATGTTTTCATTGGCGTTGGTTTGTCTGTCTGTCTGTTTGTCTGTTTGTTTGTTTGTTTGTTTGTTAGCAAGATAACTCAAAAAGTTATGGATGGATTTTCATGAAATTTTCAGAGATTGTCAGAAATGGGGTATCCTGCAGATGATTAGATTTTGGTGGTGATCCGGATCACCATCCAGAAGAAAACCGCCATTATGGAAAATGTGGTTTTCCTGAATAACTACTGAACCACTAATCCTATCATTGTCAATCCAATTGCTAGTCATATGTTTTCATGGTCAAGGAATCTGAAAACGTACACACAAACACTGTATGGGGGGAACTGTGGCGCTTGGCGGAGGTCTGCGCTCTCCGAGTGCTTTTCTAGTTTTTTATTTTTAATACATTTGTAAACAGCTCAAAAAAACTTTTTTCAAGTTGTCATTATGGGGTATTGTGTGTAGAATTTTGAGAAAAAAATGAATTTAATCCATTTTGGAATAAGGTTGTAACATAACAAAATGTGGAAAAAGTGAACTGCTGTGAATACTTTCTGGATGTACAGCAGTGGACGAAATTGTTGGTACCCCTCTGTTAATGAAAGAAAAACCCACAATGGTCACAGAAATAACTTGAATCTGACAAAAGTGGTAATAAATAAAAATTCTATGAAAATTAACCAATGAAAATCAGACAATGCTTTTGATTTGTGGTTCAACAGAATTATTTTAAAAAACAAACTCATGAAACAGGCCTGGACAAAAATGATGGTACCCTTAACTTCATATTTTGTTGCACAACCTTTTGAGGCAATCACTGTTATCAAATGATTTCTGTAACTGTCAGTGAGACTTCTGCACCTCTCAGCAGGTATTTTGGCCCACTCCTCATGAGCAAACTGCTCCAGTTGTCTCAGGTTTGAAGGGTGCCTTCTCCAGACGGCATGTTTCAGCTCCTTCCACAGATGTTCAATAGGATTTAGATCAGAGCTCACAGAAGGCCACTTTAGAATAGTCCAATGTTTCGCTCTTAGCTATTCTTGGGTGTTTTTAGCTGTGTGTTTTGGATCATTATCCTGTTGCAAGACCCATGACCTGCGACTGAGACCAAGCTGCCTGACACTGGGCAGCACATTTCTCTCTAGAATACCTTGATAGTCTTGAGATTTCATTGTATCCTGCACAGATTCAAGACACCCTGTGCCAGATGCAACAAAGCAGCCCAGAACATAACAGAACATCCTCCATGTTTCACAGTAGGGACAGTATTCTTTTCTTGGTATGCTTCATTTTTGCGTCTGTGAACATAGCGCTGATACGTCTTGCCGAAAAGTTCCAGTTTTGTCTCGTCTGTCCATAGGACATTCTCCCAGAAGCTTTGTGGCTTGTCAACATGCAGTTTGGCAAATTCCAGTCTGGCTTTTTTATGATTTGTTTTCAACAGTGGTGTCCTCCTTGGTCGTCTCCCATGAAGTCTACTTTGGCTCAAACAACGATGGATGGTGTGATCTGACACTGATGTACCTTGACCTTGGAGTTCACCATGAATGTGTTTAGAGGTTGTTCTGGGCTCTTTTGTTACCATTCGTATTATCCTTCTCTTCCATTTTTCATCAAGTTTCCTCCTGCGGCCACATCCAGGGAGGCAAATTTCTGAATAATATGTGCAAACTGTAGTAACAGGAACATCAAGCTGCTTGGAGATGGTCTTATAGCCTTTACCTTTAACATGCTTGTCTATAATTTTCTTTCTAATCTCCTGAGACAACTCTCTCCTTTGCTTCCTCTGGTCAATGTTTAGCGTGGTACACACCATGTCACCAAACAGCACAGTAACTACTTGTCACCCTTTAAATAGGCCGACTGACTGATTACAAGTTTGTAGACACCTGTGATGTTAATTAGAGGACACATCTTGGTTGAACATGTCCCTATGGTCACATTATTTTCAATCTTTTCTAGGGGTACCATCATTTTTGTCCAGGCCTGTTTCATGAGTTTGTTTTTTAAAATAATTCTGTTGAACCACAATTCAAAAGCATTGTCTGACTTTCATTGGTTAATGTTCATAGAATTTTTATTTATTACCACTTTTGTCAGATTCAAGTTATTTCTGTGACCATTGTGGGTTTTTCTTTCATTAACAGAGGGGTACCAACAATGCTGTCCATGTGTGTACTGTATTGTTGCTAACACACTCCGAGAAGAAAAGAGCGTTGGCTGAGGTATGCATTCTCAGATCATCACCAAAATGAAATGGGTTCCTCTGTTGCCAAGAACCACCTCTAGTGAAAATTTCATTCAAATCCATCAAGTAGTTTTTGTGTAATCCTGCTGCACAAATACAAACAAAGCCCTTGGTGGAGGTGTACACCCTCAGACCATCACCAAAATCTAATCATCTGTTCTCCGTGCCAACACACACCTTTCATGAAAATTTTATCAAAATCTATTCAGAACTTTTTGAGTTATGTCACTAACAGACAGACAAACCAACAAACCAACTAACGCCACTAAAAACATTACCTCCTCCCTTGGCGGAGATAATAAAAAAAACTAAAAAAAAAATCACATGTAAATAAGTTTTCACAGCCTTTGCCATGAAGCTCAAAATTGAGCTCAGGCGCATCCTGTTTCCACTGATCATCCTTGAGATGTTCTCTACAGCTTAACTGGAGTTCACCTGTGGTAAATTCAGTTGAATGGACATGATTTGGAAAGGCACACACCTGTCTATATAAAGTCCCACAACTGACAGTGCATTTCAGAGCACAAACCAAGCATGAAGTCAAAAGAATTGCTGTAGACCTCCGAGACAGGATTGTCTTGAGGCACAAATCTGGGGAAGGGTACAGAAAAATTTCTGCTGCTTTGAAGGTCCCAGTGAGCAACAGTGGCCTCCATCATCTGTAAATGGAAGAAGTTCAGAACCACCAGGACTCTTTCTAGAGCTGGCCGGCCGTCTAAACTGAGCGATCGGGGGAGAAGGGCCTTAGTCAGGGAGGTGACCAAGAACCCGATGGTCACTCTGTCAGAGCTCCAGCATTCCTCTGTGGGGAGAGGAGAACCTTCCAGAAGGACAACCATCTCTGCAGCAATCCACCAGTCAGGCTTGTATGGTAGAGTGGCCAAATGGAAGCCACTCCTTAGTAAAAGGCACACGGCAGCCCGCCTACAATTTGCCAAAAGGCACCTGAAGGACTCTCAGACCACGAGAAATCAAAATTCTCTGGTCTGATGAGACAAAGATTGAACTCTTTGGCGTGACTGGCAGGCGTCATGTTTGGAGGAAACCAGGCACCGCTCATCACCAGGCCAATACCATCCCTACAGTGAAACATGTTGGTGGCAGCATAATGCTGTGGGGATGTTTTTCAGCGGCAGAAACTGGGAGACTAGTCAGGATAGAGGGAAAGATGAATGCAGTAATGTACAAAGACAACCTGGATGAAAACGTGCTCCAGAGCGCTCTTGACCTCAGACTAGGGTGACGGTTCATCTTTGAGCAGGACAACAACCCTAAGCACACAGCCAAGATATCAAAGGAGTGGCTTCAGGACAACTCTGTGAATGTCCTTGAGTGGCCCAGCAAGAGCCCAGACTTGAATCCAATTGAAAATCTCTGGAGAGATCTGAAAATGGCTGCGCGCCAATACTTCCCATCCAACCTGATGGAGCTTGAGAGGTGCTGCAAAAAGGAACGGGCAAAACTGCCCAAAGATAGGTGTGCCAAGCTTGTGGCATCATATTCAAAAAGACTTGAGGCTGTAATTTCTGCCAAAGGTGCATCGACAAAGTAGTGAGCAAAGGCTGTGAATACTTATGTCCAAGTAATTTTTAACAAGTTTTTTATTTTTAATAAATCTGCAAAACTCTCAAAACTTTTTCCACATTGTCATTATGGGGTGTTGTGTGTAGAATTTTGAAGAAAAAATGAATTTAATCCATTTTGGAATAAGGCTGTAACATAAAGTGGAAAAAGTGAAGTGCTGTGAATACTTTCCGGATGCACTGTACCTAGGAGGAGTAATAATTTTCGGGAAGACATAAATGACCAGGTCTCCTGTCCTTTGACCTTCACCTTGACCTTGAGCTCAACCTGGATCCAGACCTACCTGAGGATCATTGTGTGTGAGTTTGGTGAGCATTGAGGCAATTGCCTAGGAGTAGTAGTGATTTTTCTGAAATCACATACGTAAATACCCAGATCTCCTGACCTTTGACCTTGCCCTTGACCACAACCTGGATGCAGACCCACCTGAGGCTCATTGTGTGTGAGTTTGGTGACCATCCAGGCAAATGCTTAGAAGGAGCAATGAATCCCATGACATGTGGACAGACAGACAGACATACAGACATACAGACAAAGGACACCACGTCCTTTCAGCTTTGCCAGAATGAGCTAAAAATGCAATCAGTTGCTTGTTCAACAATGGCAACAGTTTGAATTTTGTAATAAATACAGTAATTTGTAGCTGATTGTCCAAAAGTGTAATTATAGTGGGGAAAAAATATAGCCAATTTGATGATATAAACGATCAATACATTAGCTGGTTTCAAAGACAGTCTAAAAAATACTTTCTTCACTTCTTACATTGTTCACTGCTGTTGGTTTAATCGTCGTTCTAGGGGCTGATGTGGTTGGTGCTGCAGTAGCTGCTGTTGTTGGGACTACTAAATAAGATTAGGGAAGGGGGATAAGAAAAAGTGCACAAAGTGAGATATGCAGTCAAGGTAACCACAATATGGGGATAGTAAAACAAACTCTTTGAGACTCATTAAAATGTGGTGACTGTGGAAGTGAAAGATACTCATTGTCTCCTTACCTGAGGAATATACCACCATAGATGCAAAACTGTCATTGAGACAGCCTGTAAAATTACAGCAGTCCACAGAACAGTTGATCTGAGAGGCATTGAAGCAGCGTTCAGCACAAGAGGCACTGCAGCTAACTGTGTAGCACATGCCCATCTGTCTTACCAGCTGACACAATGACATCAGAAGACATATTTAACTGTCAGTGCTATTAATGTTCATGACTTTTATAATAAGTGGCAAAACTTGACAGAGCACAGCATTTAAAAATGTTTTTAAAGGTCCCATATTCTTCAAAATGGTGTCTTTGCGCATTTTAACGTGTAAAATGTATAACAATAAAATGTTAAAATGCACACTTCACAAATTTAGCTAAACTCAAGCAGACACAAGCAGATTGCATGTCCTGGGTTTGATGACAAGCCCCGCTTTCAGTTTTCTAAGTTAACGCAACAAAAGCCTTCGTATTTGTGACTGGCCAACTTAAAAGACATTTGTCCAATCAGATGGGGGGGGGGGCATTATTATTATTTATAAGCAGGCTAAAAACAAACAGAACTTTAAAGACCTGTAAAACAAAACAGAATTTTTTTTTTCCATTTAAAGGTAGTATCTCATGGAGCGGCGAATGTTGACGTATGTTGTCTCACAGAGTGGCGAATGTTGACGAATACTGCACTTTTGGGGTTTTGTCAGGTTTGTAAAAGGTTGCATAACAGTCCGCACACAGTTTTTAAGGTTGCAAACAGTTTTGTTGTAGAGGTTCTTAAACAGTTGGTAGTGCTCACTATTTCGCAAACCCAAAAGAAGTTCAGCGATACACACTGAAACTACAAATGTGTTATGACTGTGAAAAAAAATACATTCTTAAAAAGCAACAACCATAAAAAAACAAACAAACAAAAAAAAAACCCAAAACAAAACTGTTGGTGACCTTGAAACTGTTGATGAAATGTTTGGCAGCCTTTTGCCAGTAGCGGTTCATGGGTCATCCCATCGAGGAGGCAGATTAATCATGAACACACACACGCCGATATTTGAGAGGACCCCGAGTCTTTAGCTCCACAGATATTAAATGCAGCTCTTGCAAAGCCCCAAGAAAACATCACTGAGCACAACACCAGCCTCACTCAGCATGCTAAAATCTGACCAAGAAAAGATGAGGGCATATCCTCACCCCAGCACCAACAACCAATGGGACCAGACGGGACACAAAAAAGCCAAAATAATGACATCAAATTAAAAGGAATGCATTGCAAGTATTTATAAAAGTGTCCCGTTTGCTGACTTGATGTTACTTGGTCCTGTTCGATATGATTTAATGCCTTATTTAAGAGTTGTTTGTCTTGTTAGTTACTAGAAGATTGTCCATATGTTGTTAAATATTAGAATAAAAGTGAGTAGTTTTTTTGGGGGGGGGGGGGGCGCTTGGTGGGCTTTTGGTGTCCCATAAAAATGATTTCATTCATTACTGGTCCCGTTAGTCAAACAGAGCACCAATGAAAAATATTTCCCACAATCATTTAAAGAGTTGAAAATAAAACAGCATACAGGAAAAAAACAGATTTTAACTCACTGGCTATTGTGTCTTTACATGGATCTGAATAAATCTTCCTGTCATCAAATCCAGTTTTAAATAATGGTTGCAAAATGCGAAGCCAATGCAAGCGGAGCGCTGCTAAATAGGTTAGTTCCACTTCTCCATGTCTCCTGAGCACCGTCTTGCTGCATCCTGACTTCTTTATAATGTCCAGTTTAGGGGAAGGCCTTGGGCTTTTTTTTTTTTTTTTATCCCAAACAGGTATTCGAATTGTAGTTTCCTAAACTTGTTAAAAAAGTAAATAGTACTACTGAATATGAACATTTGTTGTAGTCAGCGCATTGAAAATATTGTGGCACCTGGGGAGAGCCTAATTGTGTACCATCTCAGACAGGAACAAAGAGCAGGGGTTCCCTAGTGAGATAACAGGGAGGTGTTAAGGATGAGTGGGTTGAATGCAATGTGACGCGAAGGTCATCTTTTGTGTGTGAGAAGATTCTAGAAGAATGCCATGATATTTAAGACAGGAGCTTTTGCTGGAATATCATTCTGTCTATGCTTGAGTTGTGAGAGTGTGTAATAAATCGTCTGAAACAAATCTGCCTCTTCATTTACACGCTCCACACTGGTGACCCAAGACGTATCATGGAACACGAGTCAAGATCCCCGGAGCCGACCTCGACGGGAACCTCCAGCCACGCATGTGCGGTCACAGTCAAGCTACCGGATTTCTGGAAGCACAACCCACGCTCTTGGTTCCACCTCATCGGGGCGCAGTTCGCCCTCCGGGGGATAACGGCAGATGACACCAAATTCCACTATGTGGTCGCAGTGCTCGACGCCCGCACAGCTCAGCACGTAGCGAGCCTGCTCGATCAGCCACCAACCGGCAACAAGTACGAGGCGCTAAAGGCTGCGCTCATCCAGTGCTTCACTTTCTCGGATGGTGAGAGAGCAGAGAGGCTCCTGACGCGGACCGAGTTGGGAGATGGGTCGGCAATAGACCTCATGGAGAAGATGCTGACGTTAAGGGGCACGGACGACGACCACTTTCTGTTTACCCACCTCTTCCTCCGGAACCTTCCGACAACGGCGATAGCGGCCCTGGCCAATTTGCCGTTGCTGGCCGAGCGGGACTTTCGTGCGCTAGCCCGGGAGACAGACCGGATCATCATCGCCACCAGGGCGTTCACGACCATCGCGGCGGCGACGGAGCTCAGTGAGATGACCAGAGGAGGCGAGGAGCCACCGACGGCAGCAGCAGCGGAGGCCAAGGAGCGCGAGGGAGACACGCTTTGTTTCTACCACCGCCGCTTCGGAGAGAAGGCACGCAGATGTACACCACCGTGCCAATTCAAGCAAGACCGGGGGTTGGTAGCAGCCGCGACCCTCGGGGAGGAGAACAAGCTGCTCTACCTGACAGACGCACACTCGGGGAGGCATTTCCTCGTGGACACCGGCGCCCAGAAGAGTTTCATCTGGCCGACCTACGCTGACCGGCTGGCAGGATCTAGCGGCCCCGAGATGGCGGCGGCAAACGGCTCGGAGATTAAGACCTTTGGTGAGAGGACTCTACTCTTGTCTCTACACGGCCGTACATATGAGTGGACTTTTGTCATAGCAGCATTGAATTACCATATACTGGGGGCTGATTTTCTGTGTGCACGTGGTTTACTGGTTGATGTTGCTAACAGGCGCCTAGTTAATGCACTGTCCTTTGACTGCGAGGAGTTCGCCAACCTGGAAAGGTTGGGCATCATCAGGCGCTCAAACAGCCCATGGGCATCCCCGCTACACATGGTCCCTAAAGCTGAGGGTTCGTGGCAACCGTACGGGGATTTCCGCAGGTTGAACAACGCCACAGCGCACAACCGCTACCCAATTCCCCACATACAGGATTTTTCCGTTCATCTTGCCGGAGAGCGCATTTTTTCCAAAATAGATCTGGTCCGCGGTTACCACCAAGTCCCAGTGCGCGCTGAGGACATACCCAAAAGAGCGGTAATAACTCCGTTCGGTTTATTCGAGTTCCTGTGCATGCCATTCGGGTTAAAAGGAGCGGCACAGATGTTCCAGCGCATGATGGATGCAGTGCTGCGCGATCTCCCGTTCGTGTTCGTCTACCTGGACGATATCCTAGTAGCCAGCGCGTCCGAAGACGAACACGAAACCCACCTCACGACGGTTTTCCGGAGGTTGGAAGAGCACGGGTTAATAATCAACCCAGCGAAATGTCAGTTTGGAGTGACGGAGATTGATTTTTTGGGGCACCGCATCTCTCCCGAAGGAGCGATCCCGCTGTCTGACAAGGTGCGTGCAGTGGCGGATTTTCCCCGGCCGGAAACGGTCAGGGCGCTACAAGAATTTTTGGGAATGGTGAACTTTTATAACCGTTTCCTTCCCCGCGCAGCGCAGCTCATGCAACCATTGTACGCCGCGCTCAAAAAACAGAAACCCGCGGATAGGGTCGAATGGACCCTGGAGCGAGAGTGGGCATTCTCGGAAGTCAAAGCAGCCCTGGCAAGCGCCGCATTGCTGGCACATCCAGACCCAACAGGGGTGCACGCACCTCCTGACAATGGTGGACTGCACCACGCACTGGCCGGAAGCGGTTCCGCTGGCGGCAACCACGTCCGAGGAGGTGGCGCGCGCTTTTTTAATAGCATGGGTGGCGCGTTTTGGAGTCCCGTTGGACATTACGTCCGACAGAGGCCCTCAATTTGTTTCCAAACTCTGGTCAGCGATGGCCCGCAGCCTAGGTATTACAATTCACCGCACAACCGCGTACAACCCACAGGCTAATGGGTTATGCGAACGTTTTCATAGATCATTGAAAGCGGCTCTCAGGGCTTCATTGACGGATGCAAATTGGGTAGACAGGCTACCGTGGGTTTTATTGGGGTCGTGCTCTGCGTCTAAAGAGGATCTGGAAGCTTCCCCGGCAGAACTCGTTTTTGTGCAACTACTCCGGCTGCCCGGGGAGTTTCTGCCAGATAATCCCGCGCCGGGCAGCTGCCCATCTCAGCTTTTGCAGCGTAGCGTAGACACAGGCATGCTGCCGGGCCCTGCCCACCACAGTTTTCCGTGCGTTTTTGTGCCTAAAACTTTGAAGAACGCGGAGTTCGTGTTTGTCAGACACGACGCCCACCGCCCTCCACTGCGCCCACCCTATGATGGACCGTTCAGAGTGCTGGAAACAGGGGATAAGCATTTTTTGCTAGACTTGGGGGTAGGAGGGAAAAAATTGGCATTGACAGACTCAAACCTGCTTTCGTTGTGGCGGACGAGCAGGTGCTGTTGGCGAGGGCCCCTCGGCGTGGAAGACCCCCACGGGGAGCTCCCCAGAGAAACGATTCCCCAGAGCACCCACACGGACAGACAGAAAGTTTTCCCCCCCAAACAACAGCCCCCCAAAGGCATGGCAGCGCAGCGGAGGCAGTGAATTCTGGTTACAGCAGATACGGGAGAAGACTGAAGCCCAAGCAGCATGTGGACTGATGTTTAATGGTTCTATCACAGCATGTGGACTGTTATCCTATTGCCCTATCTAAGATGCTGGGGGGGGGGGTGTGGCACCTGGGGAGAGCCTAATTGTGTACCATCTCAGACAGGAACAAAGAGCAGGGGTTCCCTAGTGAGATAACAGGGAGGTGTTAAAGATGAGTGGGTTGAATGCAATGTGATGCGAAGGTCATCTTTTGTGTGTGAGAAGATTCTAGAAGAATGCCATGATATTTAAGAGAGGAGCTTTTGCTGGAATATCATTCTGTCTATGCTTGAGTTGTGAGAGTGTGCAATAAATCGTCTGAAACAAATCTGCCTCTTCATTTACACGCTCCACAATATCATACCAGACGTTGTGAAATGACGGACTGTGATTGAGGTGAACCTCCTTACCCTTTGTTTTTCATAATGTAAAGAGACAGTGAATTTGCCATAGCAACAAATATAAACTGATTTCTGATTGGCTAAATAATTTCAGAAAAGATTCTCACCTTCTTAGTTACAAAAACAAACTAATTTCTGACTGGCTGATTAATGTTCCCACAGTGGCAAATCCGTTTTTAACTCCTGCAAACTTCTGACAGGATTCTGACTACATGTTATCTAACTTATTCCTGGGGGTGCCGCAATAGGACTGATTATGGGCGGAGCTTCCGGTTTCGGCTGACGTAGTGTCAGATCAGTCAGTAAGAGTGGAGCAGCAAGGGCATTTAAAATAGTGTTTTTTAAAAGTTTTTCAAATTCATTTTAATGTATAGTCCATATATGTGTTTTGCACTCAAGTGGCAGCTAATTTCAGCTCTTCTAGTTTTTGTATTTTTTTTTAATGTTTTGGCATAGTTCTGGCACTTGTTGATGGTGTCTTTGGTTGTGCAAAAGACTATAAATGGAGGCTTCTCACCCCACGGTGACAGACAACATCCAAGCATGGTGTTGTGGCATACGTCTGCTCTAAGGTAAATTTGATGATGTCCAGTATATTTTAACGAAATGCAGCCGGCTTTATTGCGGAAACATGCTGGCAAAATGAGTCGAATGCACACTGTGTCATTACGAGCTACAGGCAATGAGAAGTCATAAATCATGACTCTTTCTTTGTTTGGTAGCGGCAAGTCCCGGGAAAACCCCATGAGTGCCTGGTATCATTGGAAAGCTTAGAAATCGTACTTTCTAAAAATACCTATGCTTTTGTTGAAGATGTAGTTCCTGACCAATCGAACGCGAGTTTTCAACCTAGCCAAAATATAAACAAATCATCTTTTTCTGGGTCAGATTTTGTGCACTTCCTTCAAATTAAATATCATTTTGAAAGTCTTTCAATACAGAATATGGAAATAATGTTACATCAGTTTTGAAAATGTCCTCAAAGTGACTCATTTTGCTAGCATGGGCCATTTGTTTACAGGATTAGCATCTTAGCAGCGGTGCTAACTAACGAAGCTACTGTGTACGAGGCCGCTTTTCAAGGCCATCTTCCCATCCCTTGATAGTCGTGGGAAGTGGTATGATTATATTACTGTTTTGAGATGCAAGAGGCCGTGTTCCTGCATTTCTGATGCCGAAGTCATTGTTTTTGAACAAGGAAAAGTGTCCCGTTTCAGTGACAACCATATGTTCTAAACGAGTATCGGAAGTTACTACCATAGTTCACGCAAGGCATCATGGGGCCTAGGAATAAGGTGGATATATAATATCAAATATATAATATCAAATATATATAATATATAATATATTTATATATAATATATAATATCAAATATATTTATTATAAATATATTTATTATCACCATGTTTGAATCATTTCATCTCAAATTTCTGAAGAAGCTCTGCCTCCCTTGCCTCCTCCCATGAGCCACCACTGCCTTTTACGAACCCTGACAAAACCCAAAAAGTGCAACATTCGCCAGCATTTGCTTCTCCATGAGTTATGGGGTAAAAACTCATATAGTGTACCTGTTCTTGAGAATGCTAAAACTTATAATGAATCTCTTGAAAATACAGAATATGAAAATTTTAAAAATATCTTACTAATTGTTCAGGTTCTAGTATCCTTGCTTAGTTCTTTCAGTCAGTATGATGAAAGCTCTGATTGTCTCTTAAGGCTCCAATATTGTAATTAGAATGAATTTGCACAAAGATAGTTTAACTGGTTTTGGTGTGTATATTCGTACCTGACAATACGCAGAGCATGAAGTGGCATTCTGACTGCTATACATTGAGTAGCAATCAGAATAGTTACAGCTGAATGATGGACAGTATATCTGTGTTTGAGAAAGGTGAAAGAATTATGATGAAGATGGGGAGCTAAAGGGATGCACTAAAAAGAGAGGTAATGGTACATACATGCATAACAATAATTGTGCAGAAATTTGTGCAGGTCCAATTGGTAAAAATATCCATAATTCTTAAAAAAAAGTGGACTTGCCATGTTCATTGAAGTAGCATTTGACATTTGGGTTCCATTCATGCTAGCTGCAATATAGAGATGTCATGAGTTTAAAAAAAAATACTGCTGTTGATGCTACTGCTGTTACTGTTACTTTTACTACTACTGATAATAATAATAATAATGACTCACTGTTACTCATCATTGAGGAATTTGAAGTCATGGAAGTTGACATGCTGCTGCTGGACCAGGTCATGGACGCTGCAGAGAATGGGAGGTTAGGCCCTGAAATAGCAGGACTTATTTAAAAGATGTGGTAAAGCCCATTTCCACTGTAGGAACTAGGAACTAACTTTAGGTGACATGAACTTTTGTTACCATTTCTTCTCTTCCCCTCTGCAATCATGGTGGCATAAGATTTAAAATTTTGGGGCATTCGATCTTCAATTCAATTCAACTTTATTTATATAGCGCCATTTCACAATATATCAGATCTTCACTGTGATCGTTTTAATGGTCATTTTTTTGTGCTTCTTTTTGGGTTCTGTTTTGTTTACGTCGTGACGCCGCGTTATATCCATTCAGCACTGAGTCAATCCCAAACCTCACCCAGCAGCTTCCCAGTGGCCACTCTAAAGTACAAACCTACCCCAGACCAAGGACTTATATTGGCCCCTACTAGTTTCTGAAAACTTCCCGTTATGGGAAGGTTCCTGCAGTGGAGACACACACCATGGGGGAAGTTCCTATAAAATTGGTTCCTAGTTCCTGTAGTGGAAAAAAGCCCATAGAAGACAAAGATGAAGAATTGACAATGACTTTTGTGTTGGTACCAGACTGTGTGGTAGCTGCCAAACCTTCAGAGGTGGTTGTGGGAGAATGAATGGGGATGGATGCAGCGCCTACGGAGGTTGTTGAAGGGAACTGGGTGTTTGTGTATGCTGAGTCATCAGAGGTTGTGGGGTAGTGAGTCGTGGTGGAAGCTGAGGTGTCAGACATGGTTGCAGAGGAAAGAGTGACAGAGGATGTTGAGCCAGCAGAAGTGGTTGTAGATTGAAAAGTAGCTGATATTGAGCTGTCAGAGGTGGCTATAGGGGAATGAACGGATGCAGGGGAACTGGTTGTGGTAGATGTTGAGTCATCAGAGCTGGTTGTGGATTGAGGGGTACTGGATGTTATACCATCAGTTGTCATTATAAAGGCATGAGTAGTGCTGACAGAGGTGGTTGTAAATGAATGTGTGATGGTGGATGCTGAGACATCAGAGGTGGTTGTAGGGGGGTAATTCATGGTGGATGCTGCACCATTAGAGGTGGATGCAGTTAAAAGAGTGGTGCTGGCAGAGGTAGGTGATGAGTAAAGGGTAGTGGATGTGGCTGGACTGCCAGAGGTGGTTGTAGATGAATGAGAGGTGATGGATGGTGAGACATCAGAGTTGGGTGTGGAAGAAGGAGTGGTAATTGATGCTGAGGTGTCATAGGTGGATGTAGATGAATAAGTGGTGAATGATGCTGAGGTGTCAGATATGATTGTGGAAGACTGAGTAAAACTGGATGATGAGCCATCAGAGGTAGCTGTTGGGTCAGGGCTAGTGGATGTGTCGCCACCAAAGGTCATTATAGTGGAATGAATGGTGGCAGATGCTGGGGTGCTGGAGATGCTTGTAGATGAATGAGTGCTTGTAGATGAATAGTCATCAGAGGCAGTGGATGTAGACATGGATGTTAAGCTATCAGATGTGGATGCAGGGGAGTGAGTGCTGGATACTGATGGGTCATGGGTAGATGCAGGAGAATATGAGGAAGCGGTGGATGATGAGTCATCGGACGTGAATGCGGGGGAATTGGTGGATGAAGATGATAAATCATCAGAGGTGGATGTAAAGTGAGGGGGAACTGATGTTAAACTGTCAGCAGTGGATATAGGGGAATTAGAGGTGATGGATGTTGAGCTGCTAGAGGTGGTAGCAAATGCATGGGGGAAGGTGGATGTTGAGCCATCAGAAGTAGATGCAGATGAATGAGTGGTGGTCAGTGTAGGGCTGACAATCATGGTGGTGCCCATGGAGGAATGCATGGTAGTGGATCCTGAGGTATCAGACAAGGTTGTAGGAGAATGGGTGGCAGTGGATGATGAGGCTTCAGAGGTTGTTGTAGCATGAGGGGCAGTGGATATTGAGTTGTCAGAGATGGCTGTAGATGCATGAGCATCAGATGAAGTTGTAGAGCGAGGAGTCATATATGTTGAGCCATCAGAGGTGGTTGTAGGATTATTAGGGGTGGTGGATGCTGGACTGCCAGAGGTGGGTGCGGCTGTGGGGGAATGAGTGGTGGTAGATGATAAGTCATCAGATATGGCTGTAGGGTGAGGAGTAGTGGTTGTTGAACTGTCAGAGGTGGTTGTGGCTGATAAAGGGGTTGCTGAGGAAGAATGTGAGATAGTACCTCCAGATGTCGTGCCCATCCCGGGGGCGGAGACTGATGTCGCTGAAATCCCTGTGGTGGTAGTCGGTGGCTGGGTGGTATAACTGGTGGAACTGGTTGGAGGCAGGGTGGTGGTGGCATCAGTAGTTGTAGTGACTGCAGATGCGGTGGTGGGAGCTGTGGTTGTGGATGCTTCACTTGGCACCAATGCAAATAGAAGCATTCCTGGTAGCAGGAGATGCTGAATTCCTGTTGAGCAAAGCATTTTGGAAAAGACAGCAGAAAATGTTTGCTTTTGTGTGTGGAAAGGTAAACATAGTTATATGATTCTAAGGGATAATAACTTATTAAGAAATCTAAAAACATTGAATTATTTTCTATGTGCCAATTATTTGCTTAATTATTTGCTAATCCTTATATTTTACATAGCATATTTGATCTCTTGTAATGTCATAGTCATAGCACTTTCTCTAATTGTGTATGGCTAGAATTGTCATAGTATTATTAAAAAAACATCTAGGCCCTTTGAGCGATGCATACACAAGCAAATAAACAAGCAACTGAGAAAGAAAACTAAAAGATATCATGTAAACACGTATGCCTGTACTGTGTGATGTGTTGCATGCCTGCTGAGGCCATGCGAGTGCACGACAGTCATGCCAACATGCGTGTGTCATTATTGTCATCATTGTTATTCTACTGAGAGGGTAACACTTTCTCTGGCTAGTCCACCTACAGACAGTTTACAAAATGTTTATAACATTTCATGAGTTAAAATTCTACAACACCACTGTTTCACATTTTCTGTTGTTGTTCAACAGATTATCTGTAGAGTGTATACAGTATATGACATTCAACAATGTATCTACAACATATTGTATAAACAGTGTTGTTGAGCTTGAACTAACCACTCACCCGGTTATATACAGTGGTGTGAGAAAGTGTTTGCCCCCTTCCTGATTTCTCTTTTTTTTTGTGTTTACCACATTTAAATGTTTCAGATCATCAAACAAATTTATATATTAGGCAAAGATAACACAAGTAAACACAAATGCAGTTTAAATGAAGGTGTTTATTATTAAAGGAAAAAAATCCAAATCTACATCGTCCTGTGTGAAAAAGGGATTGCCCCCTAAACCTAATAACTGGTTGGGCCATCCTTAGCAGCAACAACTGCAATCAAGCCTTTGCGATAACTGGCAATGAGTCTTTTACAGCGCTGTGGAGGAATTTTGGCCCATCCCTCTTTGCAGAATTGTTGTAATTCAGCTACACTGGAGCATTTTCAAGCATGAACCACCTTTTGAAGGTCATGCCATAGCATCTCAATCAGATTCAGATCAGGACTTTGACCAGGCCACTTCAAAATCTTCATTTTGTTTTTCTTAAGCCATTCAGAGATGGACTTGCTAGTGTGTTTTGGATCATTGTCCTGTTGCAGAACCCAAGTGCGCTTCAGCTTGAGGTCACGAACAGATGGCCGGACATTCTCCTTCAAGATTTTGTGCTGCACGGTGGCGCAGTGGTTAGCACTGCGGCAGCACAGTTTACCCTTGGCCGGGGGATTGTGGGGATCGTGGGATCGTGGGTTCGATCCCAGCCCCCGACCAACAGTGATCTGTGTGGAGTTTGCATGTTCTCCCCGTGTTGCGTGGGTTTACTCCGGGATTTCTCCGGTTTCCTCCCACATGCCAAAAACATGCATGTTAGGTTAATTGGCTGTTCTAAGTTGTCCCTAGATATCTGTTTCCTATAGGCCCTTAGAATAGAGGGTTAGTATTAATGAAAGCGCTTTGAGTGGTCTTTGTGACTAGAAAAGCGCTATATAAGTGCAGGTTAGTTAGTTAGTTAGTTAGTAGACAGCTGAATTCATGGTTCCATTTACCACAGCAACTCTTCCAGGTCCTGAAGCAGCAAAAAAGCCCCAGACCATCATACAACCACCACTGTGGAGAGCGTGAAATGAAGAAGCTGAATTTCTTTCTCAATTCAGATTTATTAAACATCTCACATCTCCAACCATCTCTCAAACAGGAAAAAAGAGCGAACTGCTCCAATTCCCCACTTTTATACCTGGGACATCAAGGTACAGCATCACATTGTCAATAAACCCCCCATCGACAATACCTCTCCCCCAGGCCCCTTCTTCTTCCACCTGACCCCAGGAGGTCAGGAAGTCCTTTCAGAGTCCTTGCCAAGGGTACCTCCACCTCCTACTGTTAACCCCAGGAGGTCCAGACTTATTGTTCCTTCTAAGACGTGAGGTTACAATATACATATGCAGTCTTAAGCATCTCAGTCACTGTGATATACGTACATATGTAGTCAAAGCATCCCAAATATATGTGGCACATAACCCCCCCCAAACTTCGAAGATGAAACAATAAAACATAGTTCACACAACATGATAAAATCACGACATCAGTCCATATGCTGTCTGGGCTTCAACCACCTTCCAAGCTTGCTGTAGGCGGGTTTCGCAGCTCCTGCGGCGCCATCCTGCCGTGAATTTGCTATCTGAGGACGTTGATCCCTGCGGGGGTCTGGGGCATGCTCCCTGGGGGGCCTGCCGCGTCGAGGAGCTCTCGCCACTCGCACAGTCTCTTCGGCCATCACAAAAGCAGGATTTAGTCTGTCTATACTAATTGTTTCCCTCTTGTCCCCCAAATCTAGCACAAAATGCTTATCACCTGTTTCCAGCACTCTATATGGGCCATCGTAGGGTGGACGCAGGGCTGGGTGTTGAGCCTCGTGCCTGACAAAAATAAACTCGGCATTTTTTAAAGCTTTGGGTACAAAAGCGCGCAGGAAGGTGTGGTGAACGGGGCCCGGAAGCATGTCTGCTCCCGTGCCGATCAGTGACCACTGAGCAGGGGGACGCCCTGGCGCCGGATTATCTGGCAGAAACTCTCCTGGCAGCCGGAGAGGTTGTGCAAATACCAGCTCCGCTGGAGAGGCTTTTAAGTCCTCTTTAGGTGCAGAATGCAACCCTAATAAAACCCATGGTAGCCTGTTTACCCAATTTGCATCCGTAAGCGATGCTCTGAGGGCTGCTTTCAATGATCTATGAAAACGCTCGCATAAACCATTAGCCTGGGGGTGGTAAGCGGTAGTGCGGTGAATTGTCACACCTAAGCTGTGGGCCATCGCTGACCAAAGCTCAGACACAAATTGAGGTCCCCTGTTGGACGTAATATCCGACGGAACCCCGAAACGTGCTATCCAAGCCGTTAAAAACGCGCGGGCCACCTCTGCAGCTGTGGTTGATGTTAGTGGGGCCACTTTCGGCCAACGCGTGGTTCGATCCACCATTGTCAAAAGGTGTGTGTACCCCTGCGACGACGGTAGGGGGCCTACGAGGTCGACACGCACATGATCAAACCTCTTGGCCGGGATGTGAAACGGCTCTAAGGGGGCTTTTGTGTGCTTGTGTATTTTGGCCCGCTGGCAAGCCATACAGGCTCGTGCCCACTCTTTAACGTGCTTGCGCAGGCCCGGCCAAACAAACTTTTCTGCTACCATTTTCACAGACGCGCGCACCCCTGGGTGCGCCAGGGAGTGAATCGAGTCAAAAACGCGGCGGCGCCATGCGGCCGGCACTACTGGACGCGGTCCTCCAGTAGAGACATCGCAGATTAGTGGGGGCATATCATTTTGCAGCCTCCTGTTCTCCAGCCTTAACCCTGTTGGTCCAGACTGGAACACGCATACGTCCGCATTGCTACCCTGATCCACTGCCATGGCTGCATAGTCTATTCCCACGTGGGGCCGCGTGCGCTTCCACGCTGTTATTTTGCTCAGCGGCTGCGGTAGTATAATCTACCTCTGCGCGGACTGGTGCGGTTATCACGCGAGAGAGGCAGTCTGCCACTACATTGAGTTTACCCGCTACGTGTCGAATATCAGTAGTAAACTCCGAAATTGCGGCCAGCTGCCTCTGCTGCCGGCCCGACCATGGTTCTGAAATTTTGGCCATCGCAAAAGTGAGCGGTTTGTGATCGACAAACGCGGTGAAACGCCGACCTTCTAGCCAGAATTGGAAGTGGTAAATGGCTAAGTGGAGCGCTAACAGCTCCCTGTCAAACGTGCTGTACTTTCGCTCGGTCTCGCGCAAGGACCTGCTGACGAAGGCCACCGGCTGCCAAAACCCGGCCACATGCTGCTCCACTACCGCCCCTATGGCCACGTCTGACGCATCAGTGGTGAGCGCTATGCGGGCCGTTGGGACTGGATGAGCCAACAACGCAGCGTCTGCAAGGGCTTTTTTTACCTCCGCGAATGCGCGCTCCCGCTCTGGGGACCACTTGATTGCATTGGAGGGTTTTTGCTTTTTAAGTGGGGCATACAGTGGTTGCATGAGCTGTGCTGCGCGGGGGAGGAAACGGTTGTAAAAATTCACCATTCCCAAAAACTCCTGTAATGCTTTGACCATTTGTGGCTGGGGAAAATCCGCCACTGCGTGCACTTTGTCCGGTAGT
Organism: Pholidichthys leucotaenia; assembly: GCA_020510985.1. Classification (NCBI taxonomy): domain Eukaryota; kingdom Metazoa; phylum Chordata; class Actinopteri; order Cichliformes; family Pholidichthyidae; genus Pholidichthys; species Pholidichthys leucotaenia. The sequence continues at coordinate 107,890,559 of CM035849.1, read as the reverse complement.
GGAACTGCCCCTTCTGGGGAGACGCGGTGCCCCAAAAAGTCGATCTGCGCCACCCCGAACTGGCACTTAGCTGGGTTGATTATTAACCTGTGTTCTCCTAACCTCTGGAAAACTTACGTGAGGTATTTTTCGTGTTCTACCTCGGACGCGGTGGCTACCAAAATGTCGTCCAGGTAGACGAACACAAAAGGGAGATCGCGCAACACCGCATCCATAATGCGCTGGAAGGTTTGCGCGGCACCTTTAAGCCCGAACGGCATGCGTAAAAACTCAAAAAGTCCAAACGGAGTTATTACCGCTGTTTTGGGGATGTCCTCAGCGCGCACTGGGACTTGATGATAACCGCGGACCAAGTCTATTTTAGAAAAAATGCGCGCCCCCGCCAGATGCACCGAAAAATCCTGAATATGCGGGATTGGGTAGCGGTCATGCGCTGTGGCGTTGTTTAACCTGCGGAAGTCACCGCAAGGTCTCCACGAGCCGTCAGCTTTAGGGACCATATGCAGTGGGGAGGCCCATGGGCTCTTTGAACGCCGGATGATGCCCAACCTTTCCAGGTTGGCGAACTCCTCGCGCGCTATGGACAGTTTAGCTGCATCCAAGCGCCGAGCTTTCGCAAAGACGGGGGGGCCAGTAGTAGTAATAAAGTGCTCCACCCCGTGTTTCACAACTGTTGCCGAAAAAGTGGGGACTGTGAGTGCTGGAAACTGAGTGAGGAGTGTGTGAAACTTACCGCCTGCTGTGGCGACGTTGGTCTGTGCTGGTGGTGGGGACACTCGAGCTGCACAAGGAATGGAGTAAAAGGAGAGTGCATTAACTAGGCGCCTATTGGCAAGATCAACTAACAGCCCATGTGAGCACAGAAAATCAGCACCTAACATGTTGAAACTCACCGCCGCTATATTAAAAGTCCATTCATATGTGCGGCCGTGCAAGGACAGAAGCAGAGTCCTTTCACCGAAGGTCTTAATGCTCGAGCCGTTCGCCGCTGTTGCTCCGTCACCACGGGGGCCTATCAGCCGGTCAGCGTAGGTAGGGGTGATGAAACTCACTTGGGCGCCCGTGTCCACGAGGAAGTGCCTCCCGGAGCACGCGTCCGTCAGGTAGAGCAGCTTGTTCTGTTCGCTGAGTGTCGCCGCTGCTAGCGACTCCCAGTCTTGGCGTTTCCCGAGCTCTTGAATTGGCACGGCGGTACACACTTGCGCGCCCTCTCTGCGAAACGACGATGGTAAAAGCAGAAGGCATCTCCTCCGCTGTGTCGGGACTTCGCTGTCGCCATTGTTGGTGGGACCGCTTCCGTCGCCTCTGGCCCCCCGCTGCTCCCGGTCGCCACGCCGAGATCTGCCGCTGCTGCGGTGGCCGAGTGCTCCTCGCTGGAGTTGAGGATCCGCTGCGCCTCCTGGGCCAGCGTGCGGAAGTCCCGCTGGGTCACAAAATGGGAGCCTGCCAGGGTCGCCCTCGTCTGCGATGGTAGGGTTTGCAGGAAGATCTGCGTGAAGAGAAAATCGTCGTTGTCTGAGCCTCTCAGCTGCAGCATGTCTTCCATCAGGTTGACAGGCGTGCGCCCTCCCAAGTCGTGTAGAGCTAGGAGCTTCCTAGCTCTCTCCTCGGCTGAGGGTGTGAAACGCTAGATGAGGGCAGCTTTCAACCCGTCGTATTTGTCGCGGGCGGGTGGGTGCTGCACCAGGCTCCGCACGTGTCGGGCTGTGTGGTTGTCGAGTTTGGCAATGACATGGTAGAATTTTGTGTCATCTGCTGTTATTCCCCCGAGTTCGAACTGGGCTTCGGCCAGGAGGAACCACGAGTCTGGGTTGTCCTGCCAGAACTCTGGAAGCTTGACTGAGACCGCGCTTGCTCCAGCGGTCCCTGGCGAGTCTGGCTCGGGGGAGCTGTCTCTAGTCATCATACGTCTTCAGGTCACCAATGTGGAGAGCGTAAAATGAAGAGGCTGAATTTCTTTCTCAATTCAGATTTATTTAACATCTCACATCTCCAACCATCTCTCAAACAGGAAAAAAGAGCGAACTGCTCTAATTCCCCACTTTTATACCTGGGACATCAAGGTACAGCATCACATTGTCAATAAACCCCCCATCGACAATACCTCTCCCCCAGGCCCCTTCTTCTTCCACCTGACCCCAGGAGGTCAGGAAGTCCTTTCAGAGTCCTTGCCAAGGGTACCTCCACCTCCTACTGTTAACCCCAGGAGGTCCAGATTTATTGTTCCTTCTAAGACGTGAGGTTACAATATACATATGCAGTCTTAAGCATCTCAGTCACTGTACTATACATATGTAGTCAAAGCATCCCAAATATATGTGCCACAACCACCATATTTTACTGATGGTATGATGTTCCTTTTCTGAAATGCTGTGTTACTTTTACGCTGAATGTAATGGGACACACACCTTTCAAAAATTCAGATTTTGTCTCGTCAGTCCACAGAGTATTTTCCCAAAAGTCTTGGGGATCATCAAGATGTTTTCTGGCAAAACTGAGACAAGCCTTTATGTTTTTTTCGCTCAGCAGTGGTTTTTGTGTTGGAACTGTGCCATGCAGGCCATTTTTGTCTCTTTCTTATGGTGGAGTCATGAACACTGTCCTTAACTGAGGCAAGTGAGGTCTACAGTTCTTTGGATGTTGTTGTGGGGTCTTTTGTGACCTCTTAGATGAGTCGTTGCTGGGCTCGGGGTATTTTTTGTTGGCTGGCCACTCCTGGGAAGGTTCACTACCGTACTATTCCATGGTTTCACCATTTGTGGATAATGGCTCTCATTGTGGTTCGCTGGAGTCCCAAAGCTATAGAAATGGCTTTATAACCTTTTCTAGACTGATAGATCTCAGTTACTTTGTTTCTCATTTGTTCCTGAATTTCTTTGGATCACAGCATGATGTCTAATTTTTGAGGATCTTTTGGTCTACTTCATTTTGTCAGGCAGGTCCTATTTAAATGATTTCTTGATTGAGAACAGGTGTGCAGTAATCACGCCTGGGTGTGGCTGGAGAAATTGAACTCAGCTTTCCAAAGATGTGATAAACCACAGTTAATTTATGTTTTAACAGGGGAGGGGGGTCACTTTTTCACACAGGACCATGTATGTTTGGATTTTTTTTTTACCCTTAATAATAAACACCTTCATCTAAAAACTGCAATTTGTGTTTACTTGTGTTATCTTTGTCTAATATTTAAATTTGTTTGATGATCTGAAACATTTACAGTGGTGTGAAAAAGTGTTTGCCCCCTTCCTGATTTCTTATTTTTTTTTGTATGTTTGTCGCACTTAAATGTTTCAGATCATCAAACAAATTTAAGTATTAGCCAAAGCTCACACAAGTAAACACAAAATGCAGTTTTAAATTGAAGGTGTTTATTATTAAGGGTAAAAAAAAATAATCCAAACCTACATGTCCCTGTGTGAAAAAGTGATTGCCCCTCCTGTTAAAACATAAATTTACTGTGGTTTATCACATCTTTGGAAAGCTGAGTTCAAATTTCTAGCCATTTCTCAAGCTTTGGGACTCCAGCAAACCACAGTGAGAGCCATTATCCACAAATAGTGAAAACATGGAACAGTGGTGAACTTTCCCAGGAATGGCCAGCCGACCAAAATTACCCCAAGAGCCGTGCAAAGACTCATCCAAGAGGTCACAAAAGACCCCACAACAACATCCAAAGAACTGCAGGCCTCACTTGCCTCTGTTAAGGTCAGTGTTCATGACTCCACCGTAAGAAAGAGACTAGGTAAAAATGGCCTGCATGGCAGAGTTCCAAGACGAAAACCACTGCTGAGCATAAAGAACATAAAGGCTTGTCTCAGTTTTGCCAGAAAACATCTTGATGATCCCCAAGACTTTTGGGAAAATACTCTGTGGACTGACGAGACAAAAGCTTTACTTTTTGGAAGGTGTGTGTCCCATTACATTCAGCATAAAAGTAACGCAGCATTTCAGAAAGGAACATCATACCAACAGTAAAATATGGTGGCGGGAGTGTGATAGTCTGGGACTATTTTGTTGCTTCAGGACCTGGAAGACTTGTTGTCGTAAATGGAACCATGAATTCTGCTGTCTACCAAAAAATCCTGGAGAATGTTCGGCCATCTGTTCGTGACCTCAAGCTGAAGCACACTTGGGTTCTGCAGCAGGACAATGATCCAAAACACACCAGTAAGTCCACCTCTGAATGACTTAAGAAAAACAAAATGAAGACTTTGGAGTGGCCTAGTCAAAGTCCTGACCTGAATCCAATTGAAATGCTGTGACATGACCTTAAAAAGGTGGTTCATGCTCAAAAATCCTCCAGTGTGGCTGAATTACAACAATGCTGCAAAGATGAGTGGACCAAAATTACTGCACAGTGCTGTAAAGGACTCATTGCCAGTTATCGCAAAGGCTTGATTACAGTTGTTGCTGCTAAGGGTGGCCCAACCAGTTATTAGGTTTAGGGGGCAATCACTTTTTCACACAGGGCCATGTAGGTTTGGATTTTTTTTCCCTTCATAATAAACACCTTCATTTAAAAACTGCATTTTGTGTTTACTTGTGTTATCTTTGTCTAATATTTAAATTTGTTTGATGGTCTGAAACATTTGTGTGACAAATACAAAAAAAAAAGAGAAATCAGTAAGGGGGCAAACACTTTTTCACACCACTGTAAATGCTCAACAGACTATTTACAGATGTTCAACAAACAAGTTGTAAACTATATCATCAATCGCTAACATTTTGATGTTCAACTAATAATGTTCAACAGAGTATTTCTAAATGTTCATTTTTTTCTTTTAAAGTTTTGAGCAAGGTTTTGTTAATTTTGTTATTATTTATGTTGCCTTATTGAAATGTACAGTGTATAGAGGTACATATGCTGTGCAGCTTATAATCATTTTCTTGTGTTATCTCCATCTCCAGTTGGAGGAGTCACTTGACAGAGTGAGGAAATTCAGACTCTGAAAATATGTCATTTTGCTGAACATAAACAACAAGAGATGGAGAATGATATTGATCCTCATAACCACTTCTTCAATAATATTCATAATCACTGTGAATATTACACTGAAAAGCAATTCAAAAGTCAAGCGCAATTAGATGGTAAACTATCAATAATACACTTTAACAGCAGAAGTCTTAACAAAAACTTTCCACAGATTCAGGACTAGTTAAAACAGCTAGATAGAAAATTTACAGCTATCACAGTCTCTGAAACTTGGCTCAATGAAGAGCAGGCTTCTTTGATGGCAATAGAGGGATATCAGATGTTTTATATTAAAAGATCTCAAAAAAAGGGTGGTGGTGTTGCACTGTATATTGATGAAATGTATAGGTGTAAACTTGTAAATGGAATGTCCTTTGCACTACCAGAGATTCTGGAATGTGTTACTGTTGAGATTGACCAAGATAAAACAAAAAATCTAATTATAAGTTGTATATATAGAATGCCGGGAACTTGTGTTGAGACATTCAGAGATAAGTTAGTTGAGCTGTACAATAATATAACTAATAAGAAAATGGTTGTAATCTGTGGAGACTTCAATATTGATTTACTAAATCCATTTCAACAAAACGTAATTACAGAGTTCATGAATTCTATGTATAGTATGAGTCTATATCCCACAATAACACATCCCAGTAGAATCACAGTTCATACTGTTACACTTATTGACAACCTGTTTGTTAATATTATTAATAAGAACATAGAAAGTGGATTATTGATAAATGACATAAGTGATCATCTGCCAGTCTTTGCGTTTATCCATGGCCACACAGGGGCCAATACAGAAAAAACTTTAAAATCTTTCAGATACAAATCACAAAATGCAATCAGTTCTTTTAAAGGAGACCTGCTGAAGCAAGACTGGACAAAAGTCTATGTATCAGATGTAAATGAAGCCTATGACACATTCATGAACATTGTAACCATTCTTTACGAAAAAAAATTGTACATTAGTAAAGAAAAAGCTTAAACAGAAACTTGTCGACAAGCCATGGTTAACCAAAGGATTACAAAAAGTGTGTAAAAAGAAAAATTCATTATACAAAGTTTTTCTAAAGAAAAGGACAAAAGAAGAAGAGCAGCAGTATAAAACATACAAAAATAAGTTAATATATATAATGAGATCCAACTTTAGAGGGATCACACTCCTCAGCCTCCCTGGGAAGGTCTATGCCAAGGTACTGGAGAGGAGAGTCCGGCCGTTGGTCGAACCTCGGATTCAGGAGGAGCAATGTGGTTTTCGTCCTGGCCGTGGCACATCGGACCAGCTCTTTACCCTCTCGAGAATTCTCAAGGGTTCGTGGGAGTTTGGTTCGTATTGCCAACACTCAGTCGGATTCATTCCCAGTGAGAGTTGGATTCCACCAGGGCTGCCCTTTGTCACCGATCCTGCTCATAATTTTTACGGACAGGATTTCTAGGCGCAGCCAGGAAACGGAGGGTGTCATGCTTGGTGACCACAGGATCTCATCTGTTGTTTGCAGATGATGTTGTCCTGTTGGCTTCATCCAGCAATGACCTACAGCTCTTACTGGGATGGTTTGCCGCTGAGTGTGAAGCGGCTGGGAAGAGAATCAGCACCTCCAAGTCCGAGTCCATGGTCCTCAGCCGGAAAAAGGTGGATTGTCCTCTCTGGGTTGGGGACAGGCTCCTGCTCCTAGTGGAGGAGTTTAAGTATCTTGGGGTCTTGTTCACGAGTGAGGGGAAAATGGAGCGAGAGATTGACAGACGGATTGGAGCAGCATCTGCAGTGATGCGGACGTTGTACCCATCTGTTGTGGTGAAGAGGGAGCTTAGTTCTAAGGCAAAGCTGTCGATTTACCAGTCAATCTACATTCCTACTCTCACCTATGGTCACGAGCTTTGGGTAATGACCGAAAGAACAAGATCGCAGATACAAGCGGCTGAAATGAGCTTTCTCCGTAGGATTGCTGGACTCACCCTCAGAGATAGGGTGAGAAGCTCAGTCATCCGGGAGAGACTCAGAGTAGAACTGCTGCTCCTCCACATTGAAAGGAGTCAGTTGAGGTGGTATGGGCATCTGATTAGGATGCCTCCTGGACGCCTCCCACTTGAGGTGTTTCAGGCACGTCCCACTGGGAGGAGACCCCGGGGCAGGCAGACCCAGGACTCGGTGGAGAGACTATGTCTCCCAGCTGGTCTGGGAACGCCTTGGTATCCCCTCTGAAGAGCTGGAGCAGGTGGCTGGGGAGAGGGAAGTCTGGGCTTCTCTGCTTGAACTGCTGCCTCCGCGACCCGGACCTCCGGAAAAGCGGTAGAAGATGGATGGATGGATGGATATAATGAGATGTAGTAAAAGAGACTATTACAGTAAAGAACTAGAAAAAACAGAGATAACTCTAAAAATACATGGACAATACTTAACAATATTCTTGGAAATAAAAACAGAAATACAAGCTACCCAACCAATCTTTCCAACCCCCCCCCCCCAAACCCCCCCCCCCCCCCAAAACGACTCAGAGTGTGAAAGCAGTCTCACCTGCAGATGAAGTTAATAAATTTTTTGTTAACATTGGTCCTAATTTGGCTCGAGAAATACCCATTATGGCATCTACAGGTGATACAATAAGCAAAAACATTGCTATTAAAGACTCCATTTTCATAAAGAACACAGACGAGAGAGAGATCATTGAAATTGTTAAATCGTTTAAAAGTAAAACATCTACGGATTGTGATGGTATTAGATAGATAGATAGATAGATAGATAGATAGATAGATAGATAGATACTTTATTTCGAACAAAAAAGTATAACAAAAAAAAAAACAAATGACAAATGCAATAAAGAAACAGTATACAGTGTTCAAAAGGGAGAAGGAAGAAGATAAGATAAGATAAGCCTTTATTAGTCCCACAATGGGGAAATTCCAGGATTGCAACAGCACAGGGATAGCAACACTCAGAGCAACAATCAGAAGGCAAGAAAAAACAAGAGCAGCTAATATACATATGTACATATTACTATAAATATATATATATAGAGAAAGAGACACACAGTGCGGAGCATTGTGGTTGGTGGATGTGCAGCAGAAAGTCTAAGCTCTCTCTCCGCGGATGCGGCGGGCCAGCTGGATGTCTTCGGGCATGATGGTGACCCTCTTGGCGTGGATGGCGCACAGGTTGGTGTCCTCAAAGAGACCCACCAGGTAGGCCTCGCTGGCCTCCTGCAGAGCCATGACGGCGGAGCTCTGGAAGCGCAGGTCGGTCTTGAAGTCCTGAGTCATCTCCCTCACCAGGCGCTGGAAGGGCAGCTTACGGATGATATGCACATACTTTTCTTGGTTGTTCGTATCTTGGGTTTTGTAAAGTTTAAGTCTTCTCTCAAATTATGATCATTGTCTCTTTTTTTAAATATTTTTTGTATATTAGTTGGGAGTTGATTTTTAATTGCCCTGTACATGACTTGTGCTGTCTTAAATTTAACTAAATCGATGAACTTTATGACATGTGACTTTAAAGACAACGAAGTAGTATGGTCTCTATATCCTACATTATTTATTATCCTTATAGCTCTGTTTTGTAATGTGCATATTGACTGTAGGTTGGTCTTGTAGGTGTTTCCCCAGACTTCTACACAGTAGTTAAGATAAGGTTGAAACAGTGAATTGTACAGTAAGAACAATGATTTATAGTCCAAGATGTGTCTTGTCTTCCCCAGTATGCCTATACATTTTGCCAACTTGGCCCGGATGTGACTGATGTGAGGTTTCCAGCAGATTTTATTGTCTAGCGTCACCCCCAGAAACTTATTTTCCTGTACTGTTTCTATTCTGGTATCATCTATCGTTACCATTATTTCATGATTTATTTTATAATTTCCAAACAACATAATCTTTGTTTTTTTTAGATTTAGAGATAATTTATTTTTGTTGAACCACTGCGTTAACTTTTTCATTTCAGTTGTGACCACCTCTAAAACCTGCTGCAAATTCTCACCAGTGCAAAGGATATTTGTGTCATCCGCAAACAAAATAAATTTCAGAATTTTTGATACTTGGCATATGTCATTTATATACAAAATAAAGAGTTTGGGTCCCAAAACTGACCCCTGGGGCACACCACAAGTGATGTCCATGAAGGGTGATTTGTGCTCACCAATTTGTACAAATTGTTGTCTGTTACTTAAATAACTTTCCACCCAACTCAGTCTGACCCCTCTTATCCCATACCTTTCCAGTTTCCTTAGTAGTATTCTGTCGTCAATGGTCTCAAAAGCTTTCTTTAAATCTATAAATACTCCTACAGCAAACTTTTTTTTATCTATACAACTAGTAATTTCTTCTATAAGTTCGATCAGTGCCAAAGATGTAGATTTATCTGCTCTAAAACCATACTGGCTGTCTGTAAGGAGGTTGTGTTTTTCAATGAAATCATCCAGTCTCTTAGTGAAGATTTTTTTCAAGTATTTTGGAGAATTGTGAGAGTAAAGAGACTGGCCTGTAATTTGTGAAACAATGACTGTCTCCTGTTTTGTATAGAGGTATTACTTTTGCTATTTTCATTTTGTTTGGAAATTTACCAGTTTGAAATGACAGGTTACAGATGTGGATGAGTGGCTTAACAATTCCTTCAATTACTTTTTTCACTATTGTCATGTCAATTTCATTCCAGTCCATTGATTTTTTGTTCTTAAATTTACTCACAGTCTCGATAATTTCCTTTTCAGTAACTGCACCCAAAAAGATTGTGTTTGGTTTTCTATCTTCTATTTCATTTACAGAACCACTGTTGTTTGTTTCTGTTGCCACTATTGATTTTGCTAATTCAGGACCAACGTTTACAAAAAATTTATTGAAACCACAGACCACATCCTCCATATTATTTATCAAACTGCCATTTTCAATAAAATATTCTAGATAATTAGCATTCTTAGGTCAATTACTAATAATCCCATTGAGTACTTGCCATATTCCTCTTAAGTTATTTTTATTATCCTCTAATATTCTGTTGTAATATTCTTTCTTACAGGTCCTCATTATATTAGTAAGCTTATTTTTATATCTTTTATATTTGATCTCAGCCTCCACCATTCTGCACTTAATGAATTGTTTATATAATGTATTCTTCTTTTTACATGCATTTATTAACCCCTTGGTGACCCAAGGAATATTTTTCTTTTGTTGTCTGTCACTGTATTGTTTTATAGGACAGTTTTTATTGTACAATGATAGAAATATTTGCAAAAATTTATCATATGCTTTATTTATATCATTTTCATCATAAACTATCTTCCAATCTTGTATTAATAATTCCTTTGTCAGTAAATACATAGATTCTTTGGTTCTTATTCTTTTATATTTAATATTTTTGGTATACTTTTTCTTCCTATAATCGCATTGATTGACAACAAAAATCGGCAGGTGGTCACTGATATCATTCAATAAAAGCCCACTCCTGATATTATTTTCCATAATGTTTGTGAATATGTTATCTATTAGTGTGGCACTGTGTGATGTGATTCTGCTAGGTCCGGTGATTGTTGGATGTAAGCCCATACTGTACATTGTGTTGATAAATTCTTCCGTCAAACTATGTTGTTTTGAATTCATCAGATCTATATTGAAATCCCCACAGATGAACATAACTTTATGAGTTAGTTTTGCATACATTTTTTCCATCCAGTCCTTAAATAAGTCAATGTTTGATCCAGGTGTTCTATATACACAGCTCACTACTATATTCTTCACATTGTCCAGACAGATTTCTATTTTAATGCATTCAAGTAAATCATCCACAGTTACTGACAGATTTTCAACAACCTTATATTTCAAGCTCTTGTCAACATAAATTGCAACTCCTCCTCCTTTTTTCACTTTTCTATTTCCATCCATCCATCCATCCATCCATCCATCCATCCATCCATCCATCCATCCATCCATCCATCCATCCATCCATCTTCTACCGCTTTTCCGGAGGTCTGGGTCGCGGAGGCAGCAGTTCAAGCAGAGAAGCCCAGACTTCCCTCTCCCCAGCCACCTGCTCCAGCTCTTCAGAGGGGATACCAAGGCATTCCCAGACCACCTGGGAGACATAGTCTCTCCACCGAGTCCTGGGTCTGCCCCGGGGTCTCCTCCCAGTGGGACGTGCCTGAAACACCTCAAGTGGGAGGCGTCCAGGAGGCATCCTAATCAGATGCCCATACCACCTCAACTGACTCCTTTCAATGTGGAGGAGCAGCGGTTCTACTCTGAGCCTCTCCTGGATGACTGAGCTCCTCACCCTATCTCTGAGGGTGAGTCCAGCAATCCTACGGAGAAAGCTCATTTCAGCCGCTTGTATCCGCGATCTCGTTCTTTCGGTCATTACCCAAAGCTCGTGACCATAGGTGAGAGTAGGAACTTAGATTGACTGGTAAATCGACAGCTTTGCCTTAGAACTAAGCTCCCTCTTCACCACAACAGACCGGTACAACGTCCGCATCACTGCAGATGCTGCTCCAATCCGTCTGTCGATCTCTCGCTCCATTTTCCCCTCACTCGTGAACAAGACCCCAAGATACTTAAACTCCTCCACTTGGGGCAGGAGCCTGTCCCCAACCCAGAGAGGACAATCCACCTTTTTCCGGCTGAGGACCATGGACTCGGACTTCGAGGTGCTGATTCTCATCTTAGCCGCTTCACACTCAGCGGCAAACCATCCCAGCAAGAGCTGTAGGTCATTGCTGGATGAAGCCAACAGGACAACATCATCTGCAAACAACAGAGATGAGATCCTGTGGTCACCAAGCATGACACCCTCCATTCCCTGGCTGCGCCTAGAAATCCTGTCCATAAAAATTATGAACAGGATCGGTGACAAAGGGCAGCCCTGGCGGAGTCCAACTCTCACTGGGAATGACTCCGACTGAGTGTTGGCAATACGAGCCAAACTCTCACAACGGTCGTACAGAGACCGAATAGCTCGTAACAACAAGCCCGATACTCCATACTCCCGAAGCACCCCCCACAAAAATCCACAAGGGACGCGGTCAAATGCCTTCTCCAAGTCCACAAAACACATGTAAACTGGTTGGGCAAACTCCCACGAACCCTCAAGAATTCTCGAGAGGGTAAAAAGCTGGTCCGATGTGCCACGGCCAGGACGAAAACCACATTGCTTCTCCTGAATCCGAGGTTCGACCAACGGCCGGACTCTCCTCTCCAGTACCTTGGCATAGACCTTCCCAGGGAGGCTGAGGAGTGTGATCCCTCTAAAGTTGGAGCACACCCTCCGGTCCCCTTTTTTGAAGAGAGGAACCACCACCCCGTTTTGCCATGCCAAAGGCACTGCCCCCAACCTCCACGCAATGTTGCAGAGGCGTGTCAACCATGACAACCCAACAACATCCAGGGCCTTGAGGTACTCAGGGCGAATCTCGTCCACCCCCGGGGCCCGGCCACCAAGGAGATTTTTAACCACCTTGGCGACCTCAGCCCCTGTGATAGGCGAGTCATCCCCCTTGTCCCCAAACCCTGCTTCCTCTGTGGAAGGCGTATCAGTGGGATTGAGGAGATCCTCGAAGTATTCCTTCCACCGCCCGACGATATCCCCAGTTGAAGTCAACAGTGTCCTATCCGCACCATACACAGTGTGGACGGGGAGCTGCTTTCCCCTCCTGAGCCGCCGAACAGTTTGCCAGAATCTCTTTGAAGCCGACCGAAAGTCTTGTTCCATGGCCTCACCGAACTCCTCCCATACCCGGGTTTTTGCTTCAGCAACCACCCGAGCTGCACTCCGCTTGGCCTGCTGGTACACCTCAGCTGCTTCGGGAGTCCCACAAACCAACCAAGCTTGATAGGACTCCTTCTTCAGCTTAATGGCCCCCCTCACCACTGGTGTCCACCACTTGGTTCGGGGGTTGCCACCACGAGATGCACCGACTACCTTGCGGCCGCAGCTCTGGGCCGCCGCTTCAACAACAGAGGTGGAGAACATGGCCCATTCAGACTCCATGTCTCCAGACTCCCTCGGAATGTGGTTGAAGTTCTTCCAGAGGTGGGAGTTGAAGACCTCCCGGACAGGGGCCTCAGCCAGACGCTCCCAGCACACCCTCACTATACGTTTGGGTCTACCAGGTCTGAATGGCTTCCTCCCCTGCCATCAGATCCAACTCACCACCAGGTGGTGATCAGTTGACAGCTCTGCACCTCTCTTTGCTCGGGTGTCCAAGACATACGGTCGCAGGTCTGATGATACGATAACAAAATCGATCATCGACCTGCGACCTAGGACACCCTAGGTCCTGGCACCAGGACCTAGGGTGTCCTGGTGCCAGGTGCACATATGGACACCCTTATGCTTGAACATGGTGTTCGTTATGGACAGACTGTGGTTAGCACAGAAGTCCAATAACTGAACACCACTCGGGTTCAGATCGGGCAGGCCGTTCCTCCCAATCACCCCCCTCCAGGTTTCATTGTCGTTGCCCACGTGCGCATTGAAGTCCCCCAGTAGGACAATGGAGTCTCCAGGAGGAGCACCCTCCAGCACCCCAGTCACAGACTCCAGAAAGGGTGGGTACTCTGAAACATCATTTGGTGCATAGGCACAAATGATGGTCAGGACCCGTTTCCCAACCCGAAGGCACAGGGAAGCAACCCTTTCGTCCACCGGGGAAAACTCCAATATAGAGGCCGCAAGGTGGGGCGATACAAGAATACCCACCCCTGCTCGTCGCCTCTCGCCCGGGGCAACTCCAGAAAAGGCCAAGCTCCAGCCCCTCTCCAGGAGACTGGTTCCGGAACCGGAGCTGTGTGTTGAGGTGAGGCCGACTATATCTAGCCGGTATCGCTCAACCTCGTACACCAGCTCAGGCTCCTTCCCCACCAGAGAGGTGACATTCCACGTACCAAAAGCCAGTTTAGAAAGCTTGGGATCAGTCCGCCAAGGTCTCCGCCTTTGACCGCCACCTAATCCACATAGCACCGGACCCCCATGATCCCTCCTGCAGGTGGTGAACCCACTGGAGGGCGGACCCATGTAACTCCTTCGAGCTGAGCCCGGCCGGGTCACATGGGTGGAAACCCGGCCACCAGACGCTAGCCTTCAAGCCCCTCCCCCAGGCCTGGCTCCAGGGTGGGGCCCCGGTAAACCCATACCGGGCGGGGTACACTGAATCCTTGATATACAATTTATCATGAGAGTCTGTTGGATCGTTCTTAGTCTGACCCTTCACCCAGGACCAGTTTGTCTTGGGAGACCCTATCAGAGGCAAATTGCCCCCGGACAACATAGCTCCTGGGATCACTGGGGCACGCAAACCCCCCCACCACGATAAGGTGACGATCCATGAGGAGGACTTTTCTATCTATATAATTTAATTCATAGCCATCCATGGTAAAATCCACTCCTTTCTCTTCACTGAGCCACATCTCTGATATTGCCACAATATTGAATGGCTCTTTAAACTGATGTAAATAATCTTTAATGTTATTAAAGTTGGCATAGAGACTTCTGCTGTTGAAGTGGATCATAGAAATATTGAAAACAGATGTGACCATTGTGTTAAACTGTTCATCCGTGTAGTAACTACAGTTATTATTGATGGAGCTAAATAAATTATTGTCATGGTCTATGTTATATTCTACGTCCTGTGGGTTGTGATCTGTATATTCAAAAACTTTCAGTTCCTGTTGTTCCTGTTTGCTGATCTTTTGTTTCATGTTGTTAAATGTCTTGTAGCAGATGAATATAATCCTTCAGTGTCCTACAATTGTCTGCTGTTGCTGTCGACTCCAGTTCATAATATTCATTGATATTTGTCAAGTTCCATAATATTACGGATGTTAATGACCTTGGCTTCTTCAGGAGATCCGTTTAATTTGATGTATATTTTACAGTTTGATGTCCAGGTGTTTTGAATCTTTTTCTGCTTTCTCAGGTATCTTGCTTTTCTGGCTATTTCTGCGTTTTCTTTTGTGAGGTGCTCGTTTATGTAAATGTTCGTTCCTTTCAGTTTCCTACCTTGTTTTAACAGCGCAGTCTTGTGTTTTCTGTTGACAAACCTCATGATCACAGCCGGTTTGTCGCCGTTTTTCCTGGGCAGAGGGTGGCAGGTCTCAATGGTGTCACAGTCCAGCTGGATTCCTTTGAACTGCATGAAGGCCGCCACTTGTTGCTCCGTGGATTCATCTTCCAGTGCGTCGAGCCTCCCTCTGCTGTCGGAGGCCACCGCTCGCGCGTACGATCGGGGTTTAATGTGGAGCCCCGTGATGATCACGTCATTCACCCGGGTGTTCTGCTCCAGTTCCGACACTCTGCTCTCCAGATACGCCAGCCTCTTGTCCTTCTCAGCGTTCTGGATCTGCAGCGCTTTCACCTCCTCGACCAGGTCCAGAATGTTTATTTGCTGCAGCTTAACGGCAGAAATCTCTTCAGCCAAGAAGTCCAGCGCTCTTTTAATGTCGTCCACCTCCTCAGTCTGCTGAGCTTTCTTGGGACCCATGATCCCGGCCGATGTACGTTGATTGTGATCGTAGGAAAAAAAAAACAAAAAAAAACACGTTGGAGAAATCCCTTTGTTCTCCCTGAGTGTGAGGGGACTGATTGCTTCACCAGCCACTACAATATTAAGTTATGAGACTGGCAATTTCTCTCTTTTTTTTTTTTTTTTTCCCGCACGTGCAGGTTCACTCTCCAGCAGTAGTTACAAAGCAACAGCTCAAAACACCAGCTCTAAACTGAGTTTTAAAGCAAGAAACGAACCGGGAGCCTTTACCTGTGCGTCCTCACCTTACATGCCACAACCGGAAGTGAAAACTATCATTGAATGCTTAGTGAAACCACTGACGTATATCTGTAACCTCTCTCTCCAAACAGGTATATTTCCCAGTGCAATGAAAATAGCCAAAGTAATTCCGATATACAAGACGGGTGACAGAGGGGAATTTTCAAACTATAGACCTACTGTATTTCACTATTGCCGCAATTTTCTAAGATACTCGAAAAAATATTCTGTGAGAGAATTGACAACTTTATAATGAAGAGTAATTTATTGTGTGAGCAGCAATATGGGTTCAGACACAAGAGGACAACTGCATTTGCTCTAATGGAATTTATAGAAAAAATATCAACTGCTGTTGAAAATAAAGAGTATTCAGTTGGGGTATCCCTGGATCTTTAAAAAGCATTTGATACAGTGGATCATAAATTATTGTTAAAGAAACTACAAAATTATGGTATTAGTGGGGTAGCACTGTCCTGGTTATGTAGTTACTTAAAGAACAGATATCATTATGTATGTGTCGGTAGCAAAAACTCACAGTTACTGAAGGTTACTTGCGGAGTCCCACAGGGTTCAGTTTTGGGGCCATTGTTATTCAATATGTATATACTGTACATGATATATGTAAAGTTTCGGAAAAAGTGGATTTAATATTGTTTGCAGATGACACTAATTTATTATGCAGTGGAAGCAATTTGGAACAACTTTTGGATACACTCGGAAAGGAATTAGGAAAGCTTAAACTGTGGTTTGATTCAAACAAATTAACGCTCAATTTAAGTAAGACAAAATTTATAATTTTTAACAACCATCACAACAACTTAGTATCTAAACTCAGTGTAAATGGTGTAGCGATTGAAAGGGTATCCAAAATTAAATTTCTTGGAGTAATAATTGATAATAAACTGTGTTGGAAGTCACATATTAATTATATTAAAGGTAAAATATCCAAATCAATCGCAATACTACACAGAGTGAAATATTTGCAGAATCAACCCACACTATATACTTTGTATCATTCATTAATACTGCCATACATGACATATTGTACTGAAGTATGGGGAAATACATATAAAGCAAACATATATCCAGTCTTTTTGCTTCAGAAGAGAGCTATTAGAATAATAAACAAAGCTGCTTACAGGGAACCAACAAATCCACTTTTTCTTAAATTAAAAGCTCTGAAGTTGAAAGATCTGGTCGATTTTAAAACTGCAGTAATAATGTTTAAAGTGAAGAATCTATCACTGCCCACAAATATCCAAAAGTTGTTCCAAATAAGGGAGAAACAATATCATTTCAGAGGAACATGTATATTTCAAAAACCTTCAGTGAGAACTACCACCAAGCAACACTGTGTCTCAGTGCAAGGAGTCAGATTGTGGAACGCTTTTGGACCTGAATTAAAATCATGTACAACGCTTGGACAGTTTAAACAAAAACTAAAGGAAGAAATACTCCAAACATACAGTATATACAAGATGACATGTAAAATCACATAAGAATTATCATACTCAGTCTGTGTTGTGCTGTTGCTTAGTTTTTTTTGTCACGTTTTGTCTTAGCTTTGTTCTGATTTGTAATCACTCTTATTTTATTTTCTTTTTGAATTCTTAAATGGAATATGGGTGGGCAATATAAGCTGCGGCTTCAGCCTTCACCCATTTCGGATAACTTATGTTGACCTGTCTAATCCAAGGAGTTATTGTTTAATTTGACCTTGTTAGATTTTTTTCCCCCTTTGTTATATTATTCTGTTCCTTTCTTTTAATCTTTACATCTAATCTAGCCGAAATAAAGATTCATTCATTCATTCATTTATTTTAATTAACTTTAACAATGATATGCTGTCATTAAAACACGATTATATTACACTGACAAAAAAGAGACGATTAACTCTGTTGTAATCGTTTTTGTGGTTGTTTACTTCCTTGCCTTTAAAATATACCACAGTTTTCAGTAGATACAATAGTAATCTTTTTATTTGAGTTATTTTGACCAAAAACAGACTTACCAGGCTCCACTGTAAAACCGAATTAGTTCACAGAACTCAAAATTTATGTGGAAACCGATTTCCTAATAAATTTTTAGTAAATGCAATTATTTTTTTTTTAGGTTTATGAGGTAATTTATGAGGTAATCGGTTAAGTTTTGAGTCCTGTGAACTATTTGTTTTTACAGTATACATGATTGATTCTGCTTTGTATTAACTGAACATGCATGCAACTAATGTCAGTGATTAAAAAAAAATTCATACCTGTGTGCTTTATAAAGGTGGTGGAAGTCATTATTCCGTGGCAGAAGGGGAGAGTTCTTTGCCCAACCTGAAATTACATAATAATTGTCATTTTTTTGATAAATCCCTAAATAACATGCTTCAGCTGCTGTGGGATCACTATGCTTTCCACCAGTATGTGAGGACAAATCACACAGAAAAAATCATATTAAGCAATAAAGGCCTCTCTACACAGATGGAGATCGTTGGGTGACAATGGAGAGATCAAAAACTGCCCCAATCTCTCATCGAAGGCTCAGTGATCCCTCACTGATCTCTCAGCCATCTCTACTTTGGGGGTGGAAAAATTTGACATTCATTGAAAGATCACTGACAGATCATTGGGAGATCAATGAACCTTCTTTGAGGGCTCCTTGACTGCTCAACAGTCTCATCGACCAATAGGGTTCATTGAAAGATTGCTGAGAGATCATTGGAAGATCACTGGGAGATTGGTGAGATCTTTGAGTGCTCCTTGAGAGCTTCTTGAAAGATCATTTTCCTTTGGTGATGAAGGGATTGTTTTGGACTGAGTCAAAACTCTGAGGAGACCATGATGACTGTGGATATCACTGGAAGATCATTAAGAGATCATTGAGAGATTTGGGTGATCGCTGAGAGATCATTGGGAGATAGATGAGATTGTTGAGCGCTCAAGAGTTTTTTGAGAGCTTGTTTCCCTTTGGTGATTGCTGAGAGATTGTTTTGGACTGAGTCAAAACCTTGGTGACCATGGAGATCACTAGAAGATTATTGAGAGAGCTCGGCGATTGCTGAGAGATCATTGAAAGATAGTTACGAGAGCTGGCCATTTTTTCATCACTCATACACTGTAAAACTGAATAGTTCACAGGACTCAAAACTTATGTGGAAACTGATTACCTCATTAATTTTAAGTAAATGAAATTTTTTTTGAGTAAACTGTACTTAAAAAATAAATTTTCAGCATTTTGTTTTATATTTTTTAAATTTCAGATTACTCAAAAAAATAACTGCATTTACTTAAAATTTATTAGATAATTGGTTTCCACATAAGTTTTGAGTTCTGTGAACTAATTCAATTTTATGTGTACCCATCACTCATACCCATGTCAAGAGGGTATAAGGTTTTTTCTTTTGCTGCCAAAAGCTCTTTAAAGTGACACTGCTAAAAATCACGTTTTTTTCTGTTGTTAACATGTCTGTAACATGTGTCTTGTGATTTACAAGACATTTCGGGAGCAAAATCAGTCCCAAGTCTGTGTTTTTCTGCTGTCAATGTCCAGCTAAGCCCCCCACCCCCCCACCCCCCAAAAAAGGTGACTTTGGATAGAGCTTTTCTAGCTATGTAAGCATTCATGCAAGCACTGGGCATGGCTAAACACCTGAGCTCACTCTCCCAGGGGAAGGGGAAGATGTGGCTTCGCGAATGGAGGCTCATGGTCTCATGGTCTCAGTCAGCGTCCCTTTCCAGGGACAGTGTGAAACTGACCGTGGACACCCATAGTTTCTCACTGCTGGGACTACCGTATTCCAGAACCCCACAGCACATGTGGGGTGCGATCAGATTGGAGACTGGAGTCCACCGGCTGTCACCCCTGCACATGTGAGGTCATGGAGGTGCTCTCACTCCACCACACTGGTGGAGTGGGCCGGGAGAGACAAAGGAATGGGAGGCACACGGTCAGATGGCCAAACTAGAGAGAGATGTCTGCTATTAGGAGGCCAAGACTGCCACCTGTCCATTTTGCATTTGTTTGACTTGGCGTGGTGAAGGGGTTTTCAGGGGAGGGGGGGACACAAAACCCCCCAGATACTCCATTCCATCCCTGCTAGGGAGGACGGAGGAGAAGGCATTAAACCTCCTGCTCCCTTCAGAGGAGGGAGGCGAGTTGGGTACCCGGGGGGCACGTGGTGCAACAGGTGAGGCTGCGTGCACCGCGCTGAGGTCGTGGTTCCACGGTGGCAGGCGAGCCCACCGGATTGCCGGCCTCCAGTGAGCTGCCCAGTGGGCACCCATCAACCCCCAGAGCCAGCTTGCTTTGGCAGGGGTTGTCAGCAGATGGGGCACCGCGCCCGCCGGCTCACCTCCTTCATTCCCGGGAAGACCCTCAGCCAGTGGAAAACTAGAGACCGGCGGGGAGCCCTCCAGCCTCCAGGGGGGGCCAGGCAGCGACTCTCTGCTCCACCCAGAAGGATCCTTCTGCAGGTTCACCTACGGAAGCCTTGTTACAACTTTTACTTCCTCTAGATAGTCAAGTTGGATCACCTTGTCGGAGCCTTGTACAATGTCCTCTTCTTCCTTTTCTTCTTGTGAGTTGCTCTCGGGTTCAAACATGTATGGCGGAATCACTCCGATGTTTTGACTAGCCATTGTTTAGCGAGGCAGTCTTCAATGTTCTCAAGTCCGAGGACAGTGGAAGACTGGCCCTGCAGCATTTGCTACTGGTGCGCAGGAGTGTGGGTAGAACTAATTAGAATAGTCATAGATCTGTGCATACTTAAGTAGGTGGAAGATGTTAAAGCTCTTTACAAGCAATTCTAAGGCAACAAAAGTTTTTTTGTGTGGATATAAAAACCACAGAATACTATTCTGGGCAATACACATTTGTTTTTGAGGTGGTTTTAGAGCTGCCAAAGTGCGTCTTTAAGTGTGGCCAAAATTCACACTGTTGCCCCATGGTAGATGGTCTTTGAATTACAGCCTTAGTCACTTATTATAACATTGATGACTTATCTCTTACTATCAGAGTTAAGTCATCTATGATCTTTTTCAGAGTCATTCAGGTGCTCCTATGAAACTGATATCATAAATGTTTGATAATATCACAACAATCACACAGACATAAAGTCCTTGTGGAAGATATAAATACAGCAAGTTTTTGGTGGAAGCATGATGTCTGCCCTCACAAAAGGACATTTAAGTGCCTCAGTTTGCAGCCAGCGCAATTAAAATGTGTTTGTTCCATGACCGGTCCCCTTGGGATAGCAGCTTAGCAGCAAGGCTTGTTTTTCACCCTTCTCCCTTGGATCCCTGCATGACCTCCTATGGGATGGGCACTAAATGGGACACCCTGGAAACTAAATGACATCTGTGAACATTCTGTGCTTCCACGGTAAAACCCAGAGTTGGAAAAAGTAAACTTTATGTTGGTTTGCTTGGTATATTGCAGGTCGTGGTGTTAAGGTGCCAAGTTGTCATAGGTGGAATAATAAGCTAGTTAAAAATTCAACAAATGGAAATCTGAATATCATGATATTCTGAATATAATTGAAACAATATTACCCTTATATTGTAAGACTACTATGATAATATAATACAGAGAAAAGACTGCAGAGCACCTGAATATGGCTTGTGAATAAGCTTGCTATTTTGGATCATTTTAAGAACATCACACAATTAGCTGCTTTGAGATTAAACAAAAAGAATGGGAAAACATCTTGTAAAATTGCATATACAGTATGGGATGACCCCTATAAAACTAATTGATATTCATCACATCTACAAAGAATACCTTTAAGAAAAGGTTCATGTTTCCTGTTACCTGCATCAGTAGCTACAGTGATACCTCATACCTGTGTTGTCCAAAACATCATAAAAACAGTAATGAATTTAGAATAAAGGTCATTTAAAATTAGTAAAGTTCACCTACCTGAAGTGCACTGTGCGTGCTATTTTGCCAGCTGCAGATGAAGTGAATGAGATTTCTATTCCTCTGAAGTTCCTCTTCTCCGTTGCTCTCTACTACCTCCCCTTCGCTTCCTGCTGACAGCACTACAGTGGCAACCAAATAAGTGGAAACTCTTTTCATCATGACTCCACCTCCACTAGTTCGAGAGGAGGGGACTAAGGGCCTGTTGTTGCTGGATGCAAGAGAACTGACTTGGTAATAACTCCAGGAATAAGCTAATGTGGACATACTTGCATCCAACCTGTAGAGATACAGTTACACTTTTATCTTTGTTTCCACTTTGAAATCGGATGTTAAAATTTAAAAAACAAAGTGTAAGAGTGCTCCCTGGATTGTTTTAGGTGTTCTTTCGTTGTACTGTACAACTGTACAGTGACAATAAAGCCTATTCTGTTCTATTCTATTCTATTCTATTCTTTGGAAGTGAAAACTGCCAAAAATCAAGTTTTTTTCTTGTTAACGTGTGTAGCATGTTTTTTATGATTTACATATCAAGAGTGAAATCACTCAAATTAGTCATGTCTGTTTTTTGTTTTTTTTTCTGTGACATTTCGGTTAAGCCCGCCCCCTGAAAAAAGGTGAGTTTAGATGGAGTGTTATGGGTAATTATAGTGGATCCATAGTGTTTAGCCAATCAGGACTCTCTGGCCTAACTGAAGTTAGCCTCCTGAGCTAGTAAGCATTTTTGGACAGCTGCTTTAAAAACTTGACCCAAATTAAGATGAGTTTTACCATTAAACTGCTTTAAAAGACCGATGCAGTTTCAATCATTACCCTAAGCCACCATGCATACAACTGGGCATGTCCTTCAACCAGTAAGTCTTTTCATGACAGGATTTATTGTGTTTAATGTAGCGCTAGCTACTATTAGCCTTGTGGGATGTGTGTGGGATTATTCACAGAACCTGGCATTTGAAGGAGGAGGAAAGTGAAAAGATTCTGACACAAAGCTATCAGACAATGAAAGGTTTTTTTTGTAGTAAAAAGGGCATAATGTAGATTTGTTTTTATAGGTGGTTTTTAGCTACTGGAGTCCATCTTAAAGTTACTCTCTTAAAAAAATACTTAAAATTTTTTTATGCTAATTGACTAAAAATATTTAGATTGTTGGTCATATAGGTAGATCAAATTGTTGGGTTGGGTTTGGGGGACTGTTAGTGTGTGACACGGGTGGTGGCTCTGCCTTTTCGGTTCTGCCACCACCCAGGGTATAAGATAAGATAAGCCGACTTCCGGTCTGGACGCCATGGCGACTGCAGCTTAACACTGAAGTTCTCAGACCCAATCCAGGATAACACCTTGAAAATCAAACTTAACGGATTTTTGGAGGAGTGAAAATCAAAAGACAAAATCATCATGTCTAAAGGAAAACAGAAGAAACTGAAATTCTCCAGGCCAGGACACGTATCGGCCGGAGAATCCGAACTGGAAGATCTCCGTTCAGAAGACGAGGAACTGGTGATAGCTAACAAAAGGGTTAGCCTGAAATCACTATTTGAGGAGCTACGACGATTTCGCCGAGATGTTACGGCCGAATTTCGGGAATTCAGAGAAGAATTGAAAAGGACAAACAGCAGAGTGGACCAGGCCGAGAACCGAATCTTGGAAACAGAGGATCGAATAAAAGTGCTCGAAGATTCTGTGCTAGACCTACGCAAAAGACAAGCAGCTATAGAGGCTAAGCTAACCGACCAAGAAGGAAAACAAAGAAGAGACAACATAAGAATTCATGGTCTGATAGAAGGAACCGAAAATGGTTTTAACTCAATGGCAGAATGCGTGGAATCCTTACTAAGAGAGAAATTGGATATTCCACAAACCACCGACTTGAAGATAGAAAAGGCACATCGTTCATTAGCCGCTAGGCCGGCGGCGGAAGCGCCCCCACGTTCGGTGTTGGTAAGATTTTCCAATTTCAAAATAAAACAAGAGGTTGTAAGACTGGCCTGGCAGAAAAAAGGATTTATGCACCAGGAGAGAAAAGTCTACGTGGAACACGATTACGCCCCGGAGGTCCTTAAAAAGCGCAGGGAATACAATGACGCGAAAAAGGTGTTAAGAGAGAAGAAATTGCGCTTTCAGACACCATTTCCTGCGAAGTTAAGGGTCTTCTACGGCGATGAAACGTGTCTCTATAATTCGGCGGAAGAAGCAACAGCTGACATGGCGAAAAGAGGCCTCCCGGTAACGGTATTTAAACCCCCAGCAGACCCGAGTGAGAAGATCAAAACGCAAACATGGACAACACAAAGACCTTCAAAATCCACGGACCAGCAGCGGGAAACCCAGCACCAGAGCGTCGCGGATAAACTATCCGTTTTCAGGTTGGAATAGCGACCTTTTTTTTTTTTTTTTTTTCTCTTGAATCAATCCGCACATCCAACCCCCCTCATACAAGGTAACAAACATTAAAGGAGATGCATATTCAGCATGTGGTAAAACATTTCATGGAACAATCATATTATTTGAAACAAATAAGTCTTTGTAATAAAAAAAAAAAAACTTGTTAAAATAGAAATGTGACAATAATCCACATGTTCTCCTCATACTAACAAATACTGTTTTTGCGTGAATGTTTGATGTGATGGGGGTGGGAGGGTGCACACAATTTCACAGGGTTTAGGCATAAAAGGAAAAAAAAAAAAAAATCATTACAAGTTTGGATTGGGTTCTGAAACTCACGTTAAAAGCATGGGACTACTTTCAGTGGTAAGAGAGGGCCCTCAACACGTAACAGAGTTTGAGGAATTTCCCTCAGAGCCTTCACTCCATCAAGGCTCTTACAGGGTCTTTAAAAAGACCTCAGCTCAGGAAGTTCTTATGACAGCTTTTTGTTTTAAAGTTTTTTACACTATGTTCTTAATGTTTTTCTTGTTTTTAATGTTCTTTCAGTTTCTGAGTAGCACAAAAGAGGGCCACCACACAGTTATACTAAACAAAACAACACAATGGAGAAACAGGGTGTAACCAAAATAATTTCATATAATGTAAAAGGAATCCTGAATCCAGTTAAAAGATCCAAGATTCTAGGCAAAATGAAAAAAGACAAAGCAGGAATAATACTTTTACAAGAAACCCACCTAACAGACGTGGAACACAATAAACTCAGTAGACAAGGGTTTAAAATGATCTCTTCATCTTCATATAAATCAGGGAGGAGGAGGGGAGTAGCGACATTGATATCAACCAAAATTACATTTGAAAAAAAATCAGAACACAAAGATAAAGAAGGGAGATACAGTTTGGTAACTGGGCGGCTAGAGGGAGAAGATATCACCCTGCTGAATGTGTATGCTCCCCCAGGGGCTAACTGGAAATTTTATAAAAATGTATTCGACCTAATGATAACTAAAGCTCAAGGTTTAGTGATATGTGGTGGGGACTTCAATCTTAGACTGAATCCATACTGGGATGCTTCTGGTAATTCCCCACATCAAAATAACACCCAAAACAGGAAGACTCGGATGCTACTAAAAGAATTGGAAATCTGTGACGTGTGGAGGGAACTCAACCCCAGTGTAAAAGACTATACATTTTACTCAACTCCACATTCATCTTACTCAAGGATTGACTATTTTTTTATGTTTAATAGAGACATTGGAAGAGTAAAAACATGTAAAATAGGACTGATGGATCTCTCCGACCACAGTCCGATCTACATGGACTTAAATATCCAAAAATACACAAATAATACATTTTCTTGGAGGTTAAATTCAAATGTCCTGAAAGGACCACTGAAAGATGAATTGGAATCAGATATTCTCAGATATTTGGAAGATAACGATAATGGAGAAGTATCCCCTTTAATACTGTGGGATGCATGTAAAGCTGTAATAAGAGGAAAGATTATTGCAAAACTGGCAACCCAAAAGAAACTAAGACAAGAAAAACTATCCACATTAGAGTCAGAACTTAGGAACCTAGAAAAAGAACACAAAGGCAACACTCATTCTACTGACTCGCTCAAGATTAAGGAAATTAAAAACCAAATAAATGAGATCTACACAATAGAAATCCAGAAGAAACTTACATTTCTGAAACAAAAATACTATGAAGCAGGCAGTAAATCGGCAAAATTGCTAGCCTATAAATTGAGGAAACATCAAACAGAAAGAGCAATCTACAAAATCAGAGACCCAGTATCAAAGGAAATAAAATTCAGAATTCAGGATATTCTTAAAAACTTCGAGAATTACTATAAGAACTTATACTCCCACAAAAAACATAAAAACGCATCCGAGGCATTCCTAAACACATTAAACCTTCCCCAACTTACGGAGTCACAAAATAAAACACTACTGTCAGAAATACATCCTAAAGAATTGGAAAAAGCAATTATGAAACTTAAAGCTAACAAATCCCCAGGAGCTGATGGCTATACAGCAGAGTGGTACAAAACCTTTAAACAGCAACTATCTCCTCTCCTCCTGAAAACATTTAATTATGTCCTCCACACAGGGGAAATCCCCCCCTCCTGGAGAGAAGGGGTCATTGCAGTTATACCTAAACCTGAAAAGGATAAACTAGAGTGCTCCAACTACAGACCAATCAGTGTACTAAATCAGGACTATAAGCTTTTTACCATTATCCTTGCCAAAAGGTTAGAAAATATACTGACAGACCTAATTCATTTAGACCAAACAGGTTTTATAAGACAAAGACAGACACAAGACAACATTCGACGCACTTTACACATAATTCATCATATAAAAAAATATAACTTAAATGCAGTCATATTGGGATTAGATGCTGAAAAAGCATTCGATTCGGTTGACTGGTCTTTTCTATATAGAATCTTATCCAGTTTCAATTTTCATAACAACTTCATTAGAACTATACAGGCATTATATAAAAAACCAACAGCTAAAATAAGGATTAACGGTAATTTATCATCATCTTTTGAACTGGAAAGAGGATGTCGTCAGGGCTGCCCCCTGTCTCCACTGCTCTTTGCAATCTTCATAGAACCTCTGAGCCAATGGATAAGACAAAACCAAAAAATTCAAGGTATTACACTTGGTCAGAAGGAACATAAAATAGCACTCTTTGCTGATGACATTTTAATATACCTAGGGCAGCCGGACACTTCTTTACCAGAACTAACCTCAGTTTTTTCAGAGTATGGAGATTTATCGGGGTACAAATTAAATATGCATAAAACCCAAGTTTTAACATTCAACTATGACCCAAATCATTATTCACTAAGCAAACTCAAAACTAACTGGGAGTCGGAATCTATGAAATATCTGGGGGTCAATATCCCGAAACAACTCAACAAAATTATATCACTAAACTATGATCCACTGGTGACAAAAATAAAATCTGACCTAGCAAGATGGAATATGATACCATTCTTGGGTACTGCACAAAGAATTGAAGCAGTCAAAATGAATATACTTCCACGTCTTCTATACCTTTTCCAAATAATACCGGTAGAACCTCCCAAAAAAACATGGCAGGAGCTGGACAGAAGGATCTCAAGATTCATATGGCAGGGCAAGAGACCTAGAATCAGATATAGAACCCTACAGCTAAACAAAGACAAAGGTGGGCTCGCGCTGCCAAATATCAGGGACTACTTTAAAGCCGCACAAATTAAAACTTTAGTAGAGATATGTAACCCAGTCTACACTGCACAATGGAAGGAGATCGAATGCCAAATAACAAGTGACATCCCCCTACAGGCGATAATAGGGAACAATGTCTTACCTAAGCTTTTGAATAACACTAACCCGTGGATAGAGACCCCGCTAAAAATTTGGTTTAAGATAGTCAGAGAGAATCAAACTAAAGAGCCCTATCGACTTCTGCAATGGATCGCCTATGATCAGGACTTTACTCCTAATAAAACAGACACCAGATTTAAAAAGTGGAAGGAGAAAGGGCTGATAAAATATTACGATTTTTTTAAAGGGCAAATCTTAAGAAGTTTTGAAGATTTGAAAAAACAAGGCCTAATAAATCAAGACCTTTACAGGTTCTTCCAGCTTAGACACCACATAAACAATATACTTAAAAAGGAGGTTTTGGAAAGGGCCCAGTCAGGTGTTCTGAAGGTCTTCTTAATGGCATATAAAGGGATCCCAGGGATCAGATACATTTCTAAAATATACCAAGGTCTTCAAGACTTAAAAGGAGACAACACATCTTATATAAAAGAGAGATGGGAAAAAGAGGGGAATTTCACTTTACAACTGGAAATATGGGAAAAGCTAAATAAACAGCAATGGAAAAGTACCTCATCCCTGCAGTGGAGAGAATTTGGATGGAAAAACTTGGCAAGATTTTTCAGAACACCTGCACAAAACAAATTTACCCATAAGGGATTGAACTGTTGGCGCTTGTGTGGTGAAAAGACTGCAAATCATTTTCATGTGTTTTGGTCATGCCCAGTTATCCACCAATATTGGACCAAGGTACAGACAATATTGGGGAAAATATTCAAAATTACAGTTCCCTTTTCTTTTGTAACTTTGTATTTGGGTTTACTACCGGACTCACTGGAAAGACAAGGAGAAAAATACTTATTCAATGTTTTAATATTGGCAAGCAAAAAAGCTCTAACTAAAAAATGGATGTTGAAGGACTGTCCTACACCTGAAGATTGGACTAACGTGATCCAAGACATTTACTCGATGGAAAAGTTGACATTCGCACTGAGACAGGACATGGATGTGTTCATGAACTTTTGGCAACCCTGGACCGCATATGTGTCTTCCATTAGATCTAATCTTTGACAAATACCATTTCAATAATGGTTCCGCTCTTTGTTCCAACGCTACTCAGATGCTCTTTTATCTTTATTTACTTACTTTTTCTTTTTGTCTGTTTTTTACTGGTTTTTTTTTTTTTTTTTTGTTATTTGTTTCTTGTTTTTTTTTCTCTTTAATTTCACTTTTTCTTTCACTTTAAAAAAAAAAAAAGGGGTGTTGTAAGAATTAATCTTCCAATGTTGTCAGATATCAGAAAATAAGGGAACATGTGATGAAAATGTAAACACTGCATTGCTGTAACGACCTGTATACCCTTTACAAAAACTTAAATTAAAAAAAAAAAAAAAAAAAAAAAGATAAGATAAGCCTTTATTAGTCCCACAATGGGGAAATTCCAGGATTGCAACAGCACAGGGATAGCGACACTCAGAGCAATAATTTAGAGGATAGGATAATAAGATCAGTGAATATACATATGTACACAGAATATACACAGCGTGGAGCATTGTAGCTAGATGGAATAAACAGCATAATGGTCTATTCAGTTACCCCACATAGTATGAATATGTACCCATACAGCATATTTCGTATTTGAATCAGCCTAGGGGACCATTATTGTACAAGTTTGTTACGTTTTGTGCATTCAGTACTTATTAGGTTGTAAAGTTTTTTTATGACCTCTATGGGCAGCCCTGCTTAGGTTATAAAGTCTGACAGCCATAGGTAGGAAGGACCTGAGAAACCCTTCGGTTGCGCACCTAGGATAGTGAAGCCTACTGCTAAATAAGCTCCTCAGTGCGTTCAGCATGTCCTGCATAGGGTGTGACTCGGACTCCAGCAAAGATGACAGCTTAGCCACCATCCTCCTCTCTCCTATCTCCTCCACTGGGTCGAGGCGCTGCCCCAGGACAGAGCTAGCTTTCTTGGTCAGTCTATTCAGTCTCTTCCTGTCGGCTGCCGTGATGCCATTGCCCCAGCAGACCACTCCAAATGTGATGGCTGATGCCACCACCGAGTGTTAGAAGGTCTTCAGAAGCACCCCTTGTACACCAAAAGACCTGAGAACAGCCTGCGCTGTCCCTTCTTGTAGAGCGCGTTGGTATTGTTTGACCATATAGAGGCAAGATGGCGACCAGGATGGTCACACTTTTTCAGCGCTGAGACAAACTCGCTGATTTCCCACTTACATCTTACGATCGGCGATCGTGACGGACACCCACGGGCTGAATTTCCACCTTCGTCAGAATCCCGTTGGAATGCCCCTTTAATTGGGTAGAACTGCTGGGCTCTACCAGAAGCGATTGCCAAGCTAATGCTAGTTAGCTTAACGCTGGCCCCAGTGCGCCACTCCGACACGAAGCGGCTCAGTCCCCGGTGAGGGCCTATCGGAGGAACCAATCGAGGCAGCAGTTGGGAGCTCGAGCGCGGCGTTGGTGAGAGACGGGGCCACCTGGACCCAGCAGGACAGTGGCCTGAGTCGGAACCCAGTTGCGAGGTCCAGCTGAGGAACTACCAGACTGACGGCGGTCGGTGACGGGGCCTAGCGGAGGTGCCACCCAGCCAGACGGCGGCGAGCGGCGGCGGTGATCGGTGATCGGTGAAGTTCGGCTGCGCCGGCGGTGTGCGGCATAACCGGCCAGGCAGACGACGGCAGGCGGTGGCGAATGACGGGAGTGATCTGCGGAGATGTGCAGCGCTACTTGGCGGAGGAGCTGTGTAGGAGCTGTTGAGGCGAGTTCAACAGCGGCCGGGCTAGTTGAGGCCTAGCCGGATTCTCTGTTTACTTCTATCTACAGGTCAGTAAGATGCCACCAAAGAAAGAGGAAATGGAAGAAATCAAAAAAGCTCTAAGCTTTATGTCAGAAGAATTGGCCAAATTGACTAACCAACAGGACAAAATAATAGGCCTAATAGAACAGGTTCAAGCCCTAAATTTAATAATTCAAGAAAAAGACAAAAAAATTATGGACCTGGAGCAACACGGGCGTCTTTTGGAGCAACGCGTCGAGGATCTTGAACAAGGTTCTCGTATTGATGACCTAGTTATAAGTGGACTAGACATCAGATATCAGTCATACGCCCATGCCACAGTAGGTCTGAGTGGTGAAGATGCACCCATGAGAGAATCATTGTCATTAGAAAATCAAGTGCTTCAGTTCCTTAATGATAAAAACATTAAGGTAGAAGCCAATGCAATCTCAGCCTGCTATGCTCTACCGAAGAAAGATAACAAAACAAAGAAATCAATTGTGATGCGCTTTGTGAACAGAAGGGTAAAGAATAACATACTGAGGCAGGCCAAAAAGCTAAAGGAAACTCAAGTTTACATAAATGAACACCTGACAAAAAAAAAACGCTGAATTAGCACGACAGGCACGGATGCTAAAAAAACAAGATAAGATACAAGCAACCTGGACAAGAAATTGTAGAATTTGGATTAAACTAAATGGATCACCTGAGCAAGCAAAGAGTATAATGATCAGAGATGCTACTGACTTAGATAAATACAGATGAACACTGATTAGAAAATTATGAGCCAATGATAATCCATATTCATACACACGATAAGAATAGTTCTTTTGATACACCATGCCAAAGTACTTTAATAATAATAACCAAAACAAACAAAAACTTATGACCGACTCAAGTAGACATCAATTTTTTTTTTATTTTATTTTATTTTTTTTTTTGTTACTTATTTGTACCCGTAGGTAGACTTGGTTTGCAGTCTGGTGACAAGCCACCGACTGCTGGTCGCTGCGTGCGCGAGCGCCCTAAACCTACATGTTTTTGGTGTGCGGGAGGAAACCGGAGAAATCCCGGAGTAAACCCACGCAACACGGGGAGAACGTGCAAACTCCACACAGCTCACTGTTGGCCGGGGGCTGGGATCGAACCCACGATCTCATGATCCCCGCGGTCCCCCGGCCGAGGGTAAAACTGTGCTGCCACAGTGCTAAACCACTGCGCCACCGTGCAGCCCAATTATCCCCAGTTGGAGGAAGTCATTTGACACAGAATGAGGAAACTCAAACTCTGAAAACATACCATTATGCTGAACATAAACCACAAGAGATGGAGAATGATATTGATCCTGATAACCACTTTTTCAATAATATTCATAACCACTGTGAATATTACACTGAAAAACAATTCAAAAGTCAAATGCAACTAGATGGTAAACTGTCAATAATACACTTCAATAGCAGAAGTCTTAACAAAAACTTTCCACAGATTCAGGACTATTTAAAACAGCTAGACAGAAAATTCGCAGCTATTGCAGTCTCTGAAAGTTGGCTTAACGAAGAGCAGGTGCCCCTGATGGCAATAGAGGGATATCAGATGTTTTATATTAACAGAACTCAAAAAAAGGGTGGTGGTGTTGCACTGTATATTGATGACCTGTACAGGTGTAAGCTTGTAAATGAAATGTCCTTAGCACTACCAGGGATTTTGGAATGTGTTACTGTTGAGATTGACCTAGTCAAAACAAAAAATCTAATCATAAGCTGCATATATAGAACGCCGGGAACTTGCATTGAGACATTCAGAGATAAATTAGTCGAGCTGTACAATAATATTACTAGTAAGAAAATGGTAGCAATTTGTGGAGATTTCAATATTGACTTACTGAATCCTCATCAACAAAATGTAGTTACAGAGTTCATGAACTCTATGTACAGCATGAGTCTATATCCCACAATAACACATCCCAGTAGAATCACAGTTCACTCTGCTACACTTATTGACAACCTGTTTGTCAATGTTTTCGATAAGAAAATAGAAAGTGGATTATTGATAAATGATATAAGTGACCACTTGCCAACCTTTGCACTTATCCATGGCCACACGGGGCCCAACGCAGAAAAAACTTCAAAATCGTTCAGACACAAATCACCAAATGCAATCAGTTCTCTTAAAGAGGACTTGCTGAAGCAAGACTGGACAGAAGTCTATGTATCAGATGTAAATGAAGCCTATGACACATTTATAAACATTGTAACCACTCTTTATGAAAAAAACTGCCCATTAGTAATAAAAAAGCTTAAACACAAATTTGCTAATAAGCCATGGTTAACCAAAGGACTACAAAAGGCGTGTAAAAAGAAAAATTTATTATATAAAGCTTTCCTAAAGAAAAGAACAAAAGAAGCAGAGCAGCGGTATAAAACATACAAAAATAAGTTAACATACGTATATAATAAGATGTAGTAAAAGAGACTATTACAGTAAAGAACTGGAGAAAAACAGAGACAATATTAAAAATACATGGACAATACTCAACAGTATCCTTGGAAATAAAAGCAGAAATACAAGCTACCCAACTAATATTCCAAAAAATAATAAAACGACTCAGAGTGTGAATATTGCTTCACCTGCAGATGAATTTAATAATTTTTTTGTTAACATTGGACCTAAACTGGCCCGAGAAATACCCACTACGGTGCCAACAGGTGATACAATATGCAATAACACTGCTGTAAAAGACTCCATCTTCATAAAGAACACAGACGAAAGAGAGGTCATTGAAATTGTTAAATCGTTCAAAAGTAAAACATCTACTGACTGTGATGGTATCGACATGCTACTAGTCAAAACTGTTATCGAATGCATAGTAAAACCACTGACGTATATCTGCAACCTGTCTCTCCAATCAGGTACATTTCCCAATGCAATGAAAATAGCTAAAGTAATTCCGATATACAAGACGGGCGACAGAGGGGAACTCTCAAACTATA
Organism: Pholidichthys leucotaenia; assembly: GCA_020510985.1. Taxonomy (NCBI): domain Eukaryota; kingdom Metazoa; phylum Chordata; class Actinopteri; order Cichliformes; family Pholidichthyidae; genus Pholidichthys; species Pholidichthys leucotaenia. Next base: position 107,857,450 of record CM035849.1, on the reverse strand, counting down.
GACCAATTTCACTATTACCGCAATTTTCCAAGATACTTGAAAAAATATTCTATGAGAGAATTGACAACTTCATACTGAAGAATGATTTATTATGTGAGCAGCAATATGGGTTCAGACACAAGAGGACAACTGCATATGCCCTAATGGAATTTACAGAAAAAATATCAACAGCCATTGAAAATAAAGAGTATTCAGTTGGAGTATTCCTAGATCTTAAAAAAGCATTTGATACAGTAGATCATAATTTATTATTAAAGAAACTACAAAATTCTGGTATTAGAGGGGTAGCACTGTCCTGGTTAAGTAGTTACTTAAACAATAGATATCAGTATGTATGTGTTAGCAACAAAAACTCAGAGTTGCTGAAGGTCACCTGTGGAGTCCCACAGGGTTCAGTTTTGGGACCATTATTATTCAATATGTATATAAACGATATATGTAAAGTCTCAGAAAAAATGGACTTAATATTGTTTGCCGATGACACTAATCTGCTATGCAGTGGAAACAATTTGGAACAACTTCTGGATACACTCGGGAAGGAATTAGGAAAGCTTAAACTGTGGTTTGATTCAAACAAATTAACGCTCAATTTAAGTAAGACAAAATTTATAGTCTTTAACAACCATCACAACAATCCAGTACCCAAACTCAGTGTAAATGGTGTAGAGATTGAAAGGGTATCTGAAACTAAATTCCTTGGAGTAATAATTGATAACAAACTGTGTTGGAAGTCACATATTAATTATATTAAAGGTAAAGTTTCCAAATCAATTGCAATATTACACAGAGTGAAATATTTGCTGAATCAACCCACACTATACACCTTGTATCATTCATTAATACTCCCATACATGACATATTGTAATGAAGTATGGGGAAATACATACAAAACAAACATATATCCACTCTTTATGCTTCAAAAGAGAGCTATTAGAATAATAAACAAAGCAGCTTACAGGGAACCAACAAACCCACTTTTTCTTAAACAAAAAACTCTCAAGTTGAAAGATCTGGTTGACTTTAAAACCGCAATAATAATGTTCAAAGTGAAGAATTTATCACTGCCCGCAAATATCCAAAAGTTGTTCCAAACAAGGGAGAAACGATATCACTTTAGAGGAACATGTATATTTCAAAAGCCTACAGTGAGAACAACCACCAAGCAACACTGTATTTCAGTGCAAGGAGTCAGATTATGGAACGATTATGGACCTGAATTAAAATCATGTACAACGCTTGGACAACTTAAACAAAAACTAAAGGAAGAAATACTCCAAACATATTTACAAGACGACATGTAAACTCACATAAGGATTGACATATCCAGCCTGTGTTGTGCTGTAGCTTAGTTTTTTTTTTTTTTTTTTTTTTTTTTGTCTCTGTGACATTCTGTCTTAGATTTGTCTTGAATAGTAACCGCTTAACTTAGCTTAGCTTAGTTTTCTTTTTTTTTTCTCTCAGTCACACTTTGTCTTAGCTTTGTTCTAAATTGTAATCACTCTTGTCTTGTTTACTCTTTTTTCTTTGAATTCTTGGATGGAATATGGGTGGGCAATATAAGCTGCGGCTTCAGCCATCACCCATTTCGGATAACTCACGTGGAATTGTTTAGTAGAAGGAGTCTTTGTCTAATTTGACCTTGTTGTTATATTATACAGTTTCTTTTAACCTGTACTGTATTATCCGAAATAAATAAAAATAAATTCATTCAAATTCATTCAATTCATTCACCAGTCCAGTTTATTGTTCAAATGAACACCCAGGTACTTGTAGGATGTCACCATCTCAATGTCTGTTCCCTGGATGTTTACTGGTGCTGTGAGGGGTTGTTCTCGCCTGTGGCAGTCCACCACCAGTTCCTTAGTTTTCCTCGCATTGATCTGGAGGCAGTTTCAATGGCACCAGTCCATGAAGTCCTAGATAAGTCCTCTGTACTCTGCATCATCTCCATCGGAGATGAGGCCAACAATTGCAGAGTCGTCAGAGAACTTCTGAAGATAGCAGTGTGGTGTGTTGTGTGAAAAGTCCACAGTATAAAGGGTGAACAGGAAGGGAGCCAGAACTGTTCCCTGGGGGGCCCCCGTACTGCAGATGATAGTGTTAGACACACAATCCTGGGTTCTCACAAACTGAGGCCGGTTTGTGAGGTAGTCCAGGATCCACGAAGTCAAAGAACATGATCCTTACCGTGCTCCCAGGCTTCTCCAGGTGGGACAGGGAATGGTGTAGGAGGAAGATCACTGCATCCTCCACCCCGATGCCATGCTGGTAGGTGAACTGGAGTAGATTCATCGCTGGTCCCACCAGAGGGCGGAGGTGGGAAAGGGGCAGCCTCTCCAGGGTCTTCATCGGGTGAGATGTGAGGGCCACCTGTGAGGATGTGAGGGCCACTGGTCACTGGCCACTGGTCTGTAGCTGTTCAGGTCCTTGGGGTGAGGGGTCTTTGGTACGGGTACCAAACAGGATGTTTTCCACAGCTGTGGTACCCCCCCCCCCCCCCGCCCCCAGCTTCAGGCTCAGGTTGAAGATGTGCTCCATGATCCCACACAGCTGGTCTGCACAGGACTTGAGGAGCTTTGCGCTGATGCAGTCCGGACCCGAGGCCTTCCTCGCCTTGATCCTCCTCAGCTTCGCCCTCACCTGGGTCTTAGTGAGGGTCAGGTTGGGGCAGGGGGGTTGTGTGCTGGGAGTGGGGGGGGGTGTTGGTGGGGGGGGGACAGCAGGACTAAATGATGATAGAGGCAGCGGTGGTTGGTGTGCAGGCAGAGGGGAGGGCGATTGGTCAAACCTGTTAAAAACAGATTCAGGTTGTTCACCCACTCCCTGCCCCCCGTGGCCTGCGAGGAGGTATTCTGAAGCCCAGAGATAGTTTTGAGGCTTCTCCAGACCCTGCCAATGTCACTCTGTTGCAGCTTGTCCTCCATCTTCTTCCTGTAGCTGTCCTTGTCTAATCTTCCTCCTTAGCTCCCTCTGTATGAACTTCAGCTTCTCCCTGTTTCCCAGCCTGAAGATCCTTTTCTTTTATTTCAGTAGGGACTTTATCCTGGGGCTGATCCAGGGTTTGTTGTTTGAGCAACATTGTATGGTCTTGGTGGGTACGGTGTTGTCCACACAGAAGTTAATGTAGTCTGTGCTGGTGTGGGTGAGGCTGCCGATGTCCTCACCATGTGGATAGCAGAGCTGCTCCCATGCAGTGATTTCAAAACAGTCCTTTAGAGCGTCTATCGCCTCCTCAGACCATACTTTCACTGTGCGGGTAACAGGAGGTTGTCTGTGTACTAGGGGTTTGCACACAGGCAGGAGGTGAACCAAGTTGTGATCTGATCTCCCGAGCAGGAGGAGTGGTGATGAGGTGTATGTCGCCTTAGTATTTGCATAGAATAAGTCCAGTGTTTTATTGTCTCTGGTGTGGCACGTGACATACTGGGTGAACGTGGGCAGAATGGAGGACAGTGAAGTATGGTTAAAATCACCCGAGATGAGGAGGGGAGCATCTGGGTGTTCTGTCAGCAGCCTGCAAGTGACTGAGTGGATGATGTCATGCGCTGCCCCAGCATTCGCAGACGGATTTTCATAAATAACAATGCAGATCACGTGTGAGTATTCTCCAGGGAGGTATGCAGGCCACATGCAAACAGCTAGCAACTCAATGTCTTTGCTGCAGTGTTGCTCTTTAACTGTGATGTGCCCAGGATTACACCATCTGTTGTTCACATAAGAAGGCAGGGAGAGAGAGGGGCGGTCTCTTGGCCCCCTCTCTGCCTGGCGGATGAGCGTGTATGGTGAGAAGGCATCATTAATAAATCTGTGTTCAGTTCAACACAGTATTTGGCTCCTATTCCTGACATAACATTTGGCAAAGAGGATAAAAGGTATGGACGCGAGTGTCACATCAATTTGTCCATTTTTGGAGCTTCCTGGTGAGCTGCCCGTCCCTTGGTCAAGGTGGTTCGCTGCTTTTCAAACACATTTGGTGGCATTTGACCTTGGAAGACTGGAGAAGTTGAGGGCACGGGTGCTGCTGGTTCATGATTTAGGAATGGAGGGACAGTGTATATTAAGTACTTTAGGCAAGTGTGATAGCTTTGAGGAAGTGGTGGAGCTAATGGCACGACATTTTCATGCCCCGGAAAACATCATCGTCCGCAGGCTCCAGTTTTGACAGCGCCGCCAGCGGACTAGCGAGTCGGTGCAATGGTTTGTGTCAGACCTGCGCCAGCTGGCCAAAGACTGTCAGTTTGGAGCATCGGAGGAAGAGAACTATAGTCGACAGCGCAAGCAGTGGACCCAGACAATGACGACAGCGTAGATGATGAAGGGAGCTACGCTAATGCTGTCAAGATGAAGTCTGCCCCGGAGATGCCCAGGTGTTTGGGTTGTGGGTCCACCAAGCACCGCTACAAGGCTAGGGAGTGTCTGGCAAGAGGGAAATGCTGCAGCAAGTGCGGACTTTTGCATCATTTCACCAGAGCATGTCACAAGTTCGATCGAGGGGATCTGAGGTGTAAGGAAGACCCTCTCGCTCCCACGGTTATTCACACTGTGTCCCCGAGTACCAACGGCCGTTCCTACTGTATGGTGGGACTGGACAGGGTAACAGTGCCACTGCTGACTGACATGGGTGTGGTGAGCTCCGTGTTGAATTGGGCAACCGTGAGGAACTATTTCCCACATTATCATATTAGAGGTGACTCAATGCCGCTGTGTGATTATGGTGGAGGAAGATTGGCCACGATGGGATCGGTGAGGCTGACGGCTAGGCACAAGTCAGTGAAGGTGTGTGACCAGAGGTTCATTGTGACTGCCAGGGGAGAGAACATTATGGGATGTGATTGTTTTATGGCCTGAATTTCACCTTCACGAGCGATGCTGGAGAGGAATGGCCAGGTTGTGGTTTGTGGGACCGGCCGGTCCCGTGAACAGATGACAGAGCTGTGTGGGATGAGAACTTGCTTGGCACTCTGGAGGAAGAGCAGAACCAACCCCACCCAGGGCCATCGCGGGAAGGTTCTGGTGCCAGTGCCCAAGTAGTCCTAGCTGAGGGAACTGGGCAGCACAGTGAGACGCCCGTGACGTTGGGTGACACTGAGTGGCTGGCTCCATCTGCTCCCGGATTTCAGCTGAGAGGGACTGGAGAGCAGGGAGTCACAGCGGTGACACCGGCAGCAGAAATGAAAGCGAGCGGAGCAGGACCAGCTGGCACGGTGAGATGATGTGCCAAACAGGAACACTGGAAGCCGAGCAGGGTCTCTCTGCAGGTCGTGGACGTGGTCCGGCCCAGGGAGGAAGCCTGGTAAAGAGGAGTTTGGGTCAAGTGTCAGAGAGGAGATGACCAGGGGCGGCTGCAGGTGGTGGCTGTTCGGGAGGATGCCTATCTCCAGCTATTTGATGGCTCATGGAGGCACCCTAATGAACTGCGGCGCGCCCGGGAGAAGAGGGAGGTGCTTGGGTCTGAGTGTGGGGCGTCCCCGGTGGTGAGGAAGAGAAGGCGCACCGGAATTGAATCATCTGACAGTTATCCGGGGGGTGGTTCCTCTCTTGGGGCGGACTGATGGTTGGACAGTGTGTCCAACCATCATCAACCATCATGTGTCAGAAGGGGGGACAGCCGGTATGTTTATTGTGTTATAGTTCCTGGGATTATTTTGTGCATTCTCTCTTATTTTAGGAACACGGCAGTATTTTCTTTTAGTTGGACTGGTTTTTTTTCTACAATAGATGGCAGAATAATCCGTCTTGCCGTGTGGGGGTGGGACGGCAGACCACCTGTCCTCCCCTAGTTTTTAGTTATGCTGAGTGACTGTGATAGGCCTCTTTTAGGTATTTCTGTTTAGTTTTTTAGTGCATGATTCGGGTTCCAAATTTGGGTGGGTCCCGATTGTATGTGTGTGTTTTGGACCTTTTTGAAGGGGGGGAGAATTTTGTGTTGGGTTTGGGGGGCTTTTAGTGTGTGACACGGGTGGTGGCTCTGCCTTTCCTGTTCCGCTACCACCCAGAGTATAAGAAGGCAGGGAGAGAGAGAAGCGGTCTCTTGGCCCCCTCTCTGCCTGGCGGATGCGCGTGTATGGTGAGAAGGCATCATTAATAAACCTGTGTTCAGTTCAACACTCAGTCTCATCCTTGGCTCCTATTCCCGACATAACACAAATGTATTTTAAGCTTTCAGAAGAGAGTGCCTTGGAAATCATTTTTAACATGCAGTACCAAGGAAAGGTGCAGTACAAAAACATCTGAATGAATAACAATTTACCCTTTAATACTTGAAAATCTTCCTCTGCCAGTTAACCATAAAACAAAGTATAACATTACAATGCTGTACAGTTTCAGGTTGCTTTGACTGAAATAAATTAAAACTGTACACCCCCCACAATTTACAAGTGAAAGAAATAACTCAGTGGATTAGGCCTTCCCCTCTGTGTTAGAGCACAGGTGAGATTCTAGAATAGGGTGATTGCATAGGGACGCTCCTGGTTTGTGTTCAGCACAATGTGAAATCAGAGCCCCTCTCTCTACCACTCATAAAGCCCCCGTAAACCCCCCACACACTACAATTACCTCTTTGTGGCCAAAAGAACACAAAATTCTTGGGCACACCACAAAAGAAACTTGCACAATTCAGGTGTCAGAATTCCTTCCTTTTTTCACCACAGCTGCATGAAACACATGGAATTCTGTGTGATAATTCTAGCATATGAAAATTAATTAAACTTTGGTTTTGTATTATTATCATTAAAGCAAGTGATGAAAAAATCATTTTGGCTGCATAGTATAATGTTTATGGAGCACACTGGCTATTTTGCACTACAGTGTTTGGTAATATACTTGGATAATTATCATTTTTTAATGAGACAATTGTTGCAGCAACCATGATATCACTAAATGGTTTTTAACTAAGCATTTCATAGCCAAAGCTTTAGCATTTTAGCACAAAGTGAAACATGGAAAACTTTCTAAGCGAAATCAATTCAGGGAACTCAGAAAACTTATAAACTGAGTTTATAAAATAAAGTTTAAGTTGTGGAGTGTGTGAAATAAGAGTCGGGCTCACGGCACAGAGTTTATTACACACTTCACATCTCTCTAGCACAGAACAGACTGAACATTTCAGCAGGCATTCTCCTCTTAAGTTTCATGGCATTTCTTCACACACAACATGACATTTGCATCACACTGCATTCAACCCCCTTCGTCCTTGACTCCTTCCTGCTATCTCGCCAGGAACCTCCTGAGCATTGTTCTCCCATGTTTATCCACTGTCTCTTGTCTGAGATGCTAAATAATCTGGCTCCCCCAAGGTGCTAAACTCCTCCCCCCCCCAGCATCTTAGATAGAACAATAGAATATCAGTCCACATGCTGCTTGGGCTTCCGTCTCCTCCCATATCTGCTGTAACCGGGGTTTACCGCCTCCGTGGCGCTGCTGTGCCGGTGGGGGGCTGCTGGGAGTGTGTCTGACTGCGGGTGGGCTGTGACTGGGGGGGAGGGCCACTTTGGTCTGTCCGTGTGGCTGCTCTGGTGAACCGTTTCCCTGGGGAGCTCTCCATGGGGGTCTTCCACGCCGAGGGGCCCTAGCCAACAGCACTTGCTCGTCCGCCACAACGAAAGCGGGTTTGAGTCTGTCTATGCCAATTTTTTCCCACCTACCCCCCAAGTCTAGCAAAAAATGCTTATCCCCTGTTCCCAACACTCTGAACGGTCCATCATAGGGTGGCCGCAATGGAGGGCGGTGGGCGTCGTGTCTGACAAACACGAACTCTGCGCTCTTCAAAGTTTCAGGCACGAAAACACGTGGAAAACTGTGGTAGGCAGGGCCCGGCAGCGTGCCTGTGTTTGCGCTACGCTGCAAAAGCTGAGATGGGCAGCTGCCCGGCGTGGGATTATCTGGCAGAAATTCCCCGGGCAGCCATAGGGGCTGCGCAAAAACGAGCTCTGCCGGGGAAGCTTCCAGATCCTCTTTCGGCGCGGAGCGCAACCCCAATGAAACCCACGGCAGCCTGTCTACCCAATTTGCATCCGTCAATGAAGCCCTGAGTGCTGCTTTCAGTGATCTATGAAAACGCTAGCATAACCCATTAGCCTGTGGGTTGTACGCAGTTGTGCGGTGAATTGTAACACCCAGGCAGCGGGCCATCGCGGACCAGAGTTCGGAAACAAATTGAGGGCCCCTGTCAGACGTAATGTCCGACGGGACTCCAAAACACGCCACCCATACTGTTAAAAAAGCACGCGCTACGTCTGCGGACGTGGTTGCCGCCAGCGGGACTGCTTCTGGCCAGCGCGTGGTGCGGTCCACCACTGTCAGGAGGTGCGTGCACCCCTGTGATGGCGGGAGGGGGCCCACGAGGTCCACTTGAATATGGTCGAACCTCTTAGCCGGGATACGAAACGGCTCCAAGGGAGCCTTCGTGTGTCTGTGTACCTTGGCTCGTTGGTACGCCACGCAGGCTGCAGCCCACTCTTTCACTTGTTTGCGTAGGTTCGGCCACACAAACTTCTCTCCCACCATTTTGACCGACGCGCACACTCCTGGGTGCACCAGAGTGTGAACCGACTCAAACACGCGGCGGCGCCACACAACCAGGACCACCGGACGTGGGCGACCCATGGAGACATCGCAGATTAGGGGGGGGCCGCCATCTTGCAACACCCTGCTCTCCAGCCTTAACCCTGTTGGTCCAGACTGGAACGCACGCGCGTCTGCATCGCTAATCTGCTCCGCGGCCATGGCTGGGTAATCTATCCCCACGCAGTCCGGGGCCACCACGGCGTGCGAGAGGCAGTCCGCCACCACATTCAGTTTACCCGACACATGTTGAATACCGGTAGTAAACTCAAGGATCGCGGCCAGCTGTCTCTGCTGCCGGCCCGACCATGGTTCTGAAACCTTGGCCATCGCGAATGTTAGCGGCTTGTGGTCCACGAACGCGGTGAAGCTGCGCCCTTCCAGCCAGAACTGGAAGTGGCGTATGGCCAGGTGGAGAGCCAGCAACTCTCTGTCGAACGCGCTGTATTTACGTTCGCTGTCGCGCAAAGTTCTGCTGAAAAAGGCGAGTGGCTGCCAAGCCCCAGCAACACGCTGCTCCACGACAGCCCCTATGGCCACGTCTGAAGCGTCGGTGGTGAGCGCTATGCGGGCCGCCGGGTCCGGATGCGCCAGCAGTGTGGCGTTTGCCAGGGTTGCTTTAACTTCCGAGAACGCCCGCTCTCGCTCCGGGGTCCATTTGACCCTATCCGCGGGTTTCTGTTTCTTGAGTGCGGCGTACAATGGTTGCATGAGCTGCGCCGCACGGGGAAGGAAACGGTTATAAAAGTTCACCATCCCCAAAAATTCCTGCAGCGCCCTGACCGTCTGAGGCCGGGGAAAATTCGCCACGGCGCGCACTTTGTCGGGCAGCGGGATCGCTCCTTCCGGAGAGACGCGGTGCCCCAAAAAATCAATCTCCGTCACGCCAAACTGGCATTTCACCGGGTTGATTGTTAACCCGTGCTCCTCCAACCTCCGGAAAACCGTCATGAGGTGGGTTTCGTGTTCGTCTTCGGACGCACTGGCTACCAGGATATCGTCCAGGTAGACGAACACGAACGGGAGATCGCGCAGCACTGCATCCATCATGCGCTGGAACGTCTGTGCTGCTCCTTTTAACCCGAATGGCATGCGCAGGAACTCGAATAGACCGAACGGAGTTATTACCGCTGTTTTGGGTATGTCCTCAGCGTGCACTGGGACTTGGTGGTAAATGCGGACCAGGTCTATTTTGGAAAAAATGCGTGCTCCAGCAAGGTGAACGGAAAAATCCTGTATGTGGGGAATTGGGTAGCGGTCGTGTGCTGTGGCTTTGTTCAACCTGCGGAAGTCCCCACATGGTCGCCATGAGCCCTCAGCCTTAGGGACCATGTGTAGCGGGGATGCCCATGGGCTGTTCGAGCGCCTGATGATGCTCAACCTTTCCAGGTTGGCGAACTCCTCGCGCGCTATGGCCAATTTAGCTGCGTCCAAGCACCGAGGTCTTGCAAAAACGGGCGGCCCAGTGGTGGTGATAAAGTGCTCCACCCCGTGTTTAGCAATGGCCGCGGAAAACGTCGGGACCCTGAGTGCTGGGAACTGAGTGAGCAGTGTGTGGAACGTACCGCCTGTAGCTGTGACGTTGGCTTGTGCTGTTGACTGGGTCACTCGAGCTATACAGGGGACAGAGTCAAAGGACAGTGCATTAACCAGGCGCCTGTTAGCAACATCAACCAGTAAACCATGTGCACACAGAAAATCAGCCCCCAGGATATGGTAATTCAGTGCTGCTATGACAAAAGTCCACTCATACAGTGGGGTAAAAAAGTATTTAGTCAGCCATCAATTGTGCAAGTTCTCCCACTTAAAAGATGAGAGAGGTCTCCAATTTTCATCATAGGTATACCTCAACTATGAGAGACAAAATGAGAAAAAAAAAATCCAGAAAATCACATTGAAGGATTTTTAATGAATTAATTGGTAAATTCCTCGGTAAAATAAGTATTTGGTCACCTACAAACAAGCACGATTTCTGGCTGTCACAGACCTGTAACTTCTTCTTTAAGAGGCTCCTCTGTCCTCCACTCTTTACCTGTATTAATGGCACCTGTTTGAACTCGTTATCAGTATAAAAGACACCTGTCCACAACCTCAAACAGTCAGACTCCAAACTCCACTATGGCCAAGACCAAAGAGCTGTCAAAGGACACCAGAAACAAAATTGTAGACCTGCACCAGGCTGGGAAGACTGAATCTGCTATAGGTAAGCAGCTTGGTGTGAAGAAATCAACTGTGGGAGCAATTATTAGAAAATGGAAGGCATACAAGACCACTGATAATCTCCCTCGATCTGGGGCTCCACGCAAGAGCTCACCCCGTGGGGTCAAAATGATCATGAGAACGGTGAGCAAAAATCCCAGAACCACACGGGGGGACCTAGTGAATGACCTGCAGAGAGCTGGGACCAAAGTAACAAAGGCTACCATCAGTAACACACTACGCCGCCAGGGTCTCAAATCCTGCAGTGCCAGACGTGTCCCCCTGCTTAAGCCAGTACATGTCCAGGCCCGTCTGAAGTTTGCTAGAGAGCATTTGGATGATCCAGAAGAGGATTGGGAGAATGTCATATGGTCAGATGAAACCAAAATAGAACTTTATTGTAAAAACTCAACTTGTCGTGTTTGGAGGAGAAAGAACACCATACCTACTGTGAAGCATGGGGGTGGAAACATCATGCTTTGGGGCTGTTTTTCTGCAAAGAGACCAGGACGACTGATCCGTGTAAAGAAAAGAATGAATGGGGCCATGTATCGTGAGATTTTGAGTGAAAACCTCCTTCCATCAGCAAGGGCATTGAAGATGAAACGTGGCTGGGTCTTTCAGCATGACAGTGATCCCAAACACACCGCCCGGGCAACGAAGGAGTGGCTTCGTAAGAAGCAGTTCAAGGTCCTGGAGTGGCCTAGCCAGTCTCCAGATCTCAACCCCATAGAAAATCTTTGGAGGGAGTTGAAAGTCTGTGTTGCCCAGCGACAGCCCCAAAACATCACTGCTGTAGAGGAGATCTGCATGGAGGAATGGGCCAAAATACCAGCAACAGTGTGTGAAAACCTTGTGAAGACTTACAGAAAACGTTTGACCTCTGTCATTGCCAACAAAGGGTATATAACAAAGTATTGAGATGAACTTTTGTTATTGACCAAATACTTATTTTACCGAGGAATTTACCAATTAATTCATTAAAAATCCTTCAATGTGATTTTCTGGATTTTTTTTTTCTCATTTTGTCTCTCATAGTTGAGGTATACCTATGATGAAAATTGGAGACCTCTCTCATCTTTTAAGTGGGAGAACTTGCACAATTGGTGGCTGACTAAATACTTTTTTGCCCCACTGTATGTACGGCCGTGTAGAGATAACAGCAGAGTCCTCTCACCAAAGGTCTTAATATCCGAGCTGTTTGCTGCAGAGCATGTCTCTCTGGCGCTCCTTGGCCCCCGCTGCTGCTACCGTCGGTGGCTCCTCGCCTCCTCTGGTCATCTTGCTGGGCTCCGCCGCTGCCGCGTTGACTGTGATTGCCCTGGTGGTGAGGATGATCTGGTCTGCCTCCTCGGCTAGCGCACGGTAGTCGCGCACGGCCAGCAACAGCAAACTGGCCAGAACCGCTCTCGCCACTGTCGGAAGGTTCCGGAGGAAGAGGTGGGCAAACAGAAAGTGCCCGTCGTCCGTGCCCATTAACGTCAGCATCTTCTCAATCAGGTCTACGGCCGAACCATCTCCTAACTCGGTCCGCGTCAGGAGCCTCTCCGCTCTCTCACAGTCCGAGAGCGTGTAGCGCTGGATGAGCGCAGCCTTGAGCACCTCATATTTGCTTCTGGCTGGTGGCTGATCGAGCAGGCTCGCTACCTGCTGAGCTGTGCAGGCATCCAGCGCTGCGACCACATGGTAGAATCTGGTGTCGTCTGCCGTTACTCCCCGGAGGGCGAACTGGGCCTCAGTGAGGTGGAACCAAGAGCACGGGTTGTGCTGCCAGAAATCCGGTAGCTTTACTGAAACCGCACACACGTGGCTGGAGGTTCCAGTCCGGGCTGTCTGTGGGATGGCTGCCACCTCGCTGTAGCTTCCTGACCGGGCCGGCTCCGGGGATCTTGCCTCGTGTTCCATAATACGTCTTGGGTCACCAGTGTGGAGTGTGTGAAATAAGAGTCGGGCTCATGGCACACAGTTTATTACACACTTCACATCTCTCTAGCACAGAACAGACTGAACATTTCAGCAGGCACTCTCCTCTTAAGTTTCATGGCATTTCTCCACACACAACATGACATTTGCATCACACTGCATTCAACCCCCTTCGTCCTTGACTCCTTCCTGCTATCTCGCCAGGAACCTCCTGAGCATTGTTCTCCCATGTTTATCCACTGTCTCTTGTCTGAGATGCTAAATAATCTGGCTCCCCCAAGGTGCTAAAAAGTATTGGATATTACAGGTGTTTATTTAGTATGTTACAGCTGTAATGGTGCTCTGAATATAGATATTCTTTATCTACTGTGTCATTCGGAGGTTGCATTGGCCTTAGTTTCTCATTGTGGCTAAAAACACCAGGATGCTAATGGTAACAACAGGCTCAACTGAAAGTTCATATTGTGGCTATGGAAGTCAGATCTAGTAATTTATATATTTGTGACTACATGTGGAGGAGAGTGCAATACTAAAGACACAAAGCTAGCCAAAAGGCATCAATAAAATGCAGGTTCTGTTTTCCTAATTAGTACCAAAAGGCTAAAAATATGTTATGATTTCATTTAACAAAACTGGAGTAAAACTTATTAAATTCCATTTAAAATACTCCAAAGGGTGCCAACCCAAGAGCTGACATCCCAGTTTCAACAAAGCCCAAATTGTGAAAAATACTGTACATGCATGGATAAATCACCCTCAGTATAATGTTAATGAAAGCTCCACAGCATGACTGGAGTTGGATTTAACATGGGAGTTATGGTAAATGACCCAGAGCAAGATACACTGCACAATTACAACTTGAAAAATGAACTGAATACGTCAACCTAGATCAGCAGGTGTAAATGTGAGATCAAGGAAACACTAATTGGTGTTTTTGTTGAGAAGAGATTTACACATCAAAACATGGCTATGGGTTACAATAAAAATATATAAAAAAATCCACATTAGATTAGATTAGATTAACTTTATTGTCCCACAAGGGGAAATTTGTCTTGGGCTTACCACCCATGCACTGTATATGCAATGTACTACATCCATTGTACATACAGCGGTGTGAAAAAGTGTTTGCTCCCTTCCTGATTTCTCATTTTTTTTGTGTTTGTCACACTTAAGATAAGATAAGATAAGATAATCCTTTATTAGTCCCACAATGGGGAAATTCCAGGATTGCAACAGCATAGGGATAGCAACACTCAGAGCAACAATCAGAAGGCAAGAAAAAACAACATCTAGTAAACATATGTCCATATTACTATAAATGTATATATATAGACACAGTGCAGAGCATTATGGTTGGTGAATGTGCAGCAGAAAGTCTAAGTTCTCTCTTAAATGTTTCAGATCATCAAACAAATTTAAATATTAGACAAAGATTACACAAGTAAACACAAAATGCAGTTTTTAAATGAAGGTGTTTATTATTAAGGGGAAAAAAAAACCCCAAACCTACATGGCCCTGTGTGAAAAAGTGATTACCCCCTAAACCTAATAACTGGTTGGGCCACCCTTAGCAGCGACAACTACAATCAAGTGTTTGCGATAACTGGCAATGAGTCTTTTACAGCACTGTGGAGGAATTTTGGCCCACTCATCTTTGTAGAATTGTTATAATTCAGCCACATTGGAGGGTTTTTGAGCATGAACCACCTTTTTAAGGTCATGTCACAGCATCTCAATTGGATTCAGATCAGGACTTTGACAAGGTCACTCCAAAGTCTTCATTTTGCTTTTCTTAAGCCATTCAGAGATGGACTTGCTAGTGTGTTTTGGATCATTGTTCTACTGCAGAACCCAAGTGCGCTTCAGCTTGAGCTCACGAACAGATGGCCGGACAGTCTCCTTGAGGATTTTTTTTTTTTGGTAGACAGCAGAATTCATGGTTCCATTTACCACAGCAAGTCTTCCAGGTCCTGAAGCAGCAAAATATCCCCAGACCATCACACTACCACCACCACCATATTTTACTGATGGTATGATGTTCCTTTTCTGAAATGCTGTGTTACTTTTATGCCGGATGTAATGGGACAACCACCTTCCAAAAAGTTCAATTTTTGTCTCATCAGTCCACATAGTATTTTCCCAAAAGTCTTGGGGATCATCAAGATGTTTTCTGGCAAAACTGAGACGAGCCTTTATGTCTTTTTGCTCAGCAGTGGTTTTTGTCTTGGAACTCTGCCATGCAGGCCATTTTTGCCCAGTCTCTTTCTTATGGTCGACTCATGAACACTGACCTTAACTGAGACAAGTGAGGCCTGCAGTTCTTTGAATGTTGTTGTGGGGTCTTTTGTGACCTCTTGGATGAGTCGTCGCTGTGCTCTTGGGGTAATTTTGGTCGGCTGGCCATTCCTGGGAAGGTTCACCACTGTTCCATGTTTTTGCCATTTGTGGATTATGGCTCTCACTGTGGTTCACTTAAGTCCCAAAGATTTAGAAATGGCTTTATAACCTTTTCCAGACTGATAGATCTCAATTACTTTGTTTCTCATTTGTTCCTGAATTTCTTTGGATCACAGCGTGATATTTAGCTTTTGAGGATTTGGTGTACTTCACTTTGTCAGGCAAGTCCTATTTAAGAGATTTCTTGATTGAGAACAGATGTGGCAGTAATCAGGCCTCGGTGTGGCTAGAAAAACTGAAGTCAGTTTTCCAAAGATTTGATAAACCACACTAAATTTATGTTTTAACGGGGGCGGGGGGGGGTGTCACTTTTTCACACAGGGCCATATAGGTTTGGATTTTTTTTACCCTTAGCAATAAACACGTTCATTTAAAAACTGCATTTTGTGTTTAGTTGTGTTTAACCTGTTGCACTTCTGTGTACCGTGGGCGGCCACGTCTCTGCGTCCTAGGACGCACGAGGGCGTCCGAGTACGCACACTGTGCGTCCTTGGAGGCACTGAAAAAAAAAACCCACCTGCATTTCCGTTCTTCCACTACAGACACAGCCGCAAACAGAAAGCCAAAGGAGTGCTTTGATTGGTTTAGATGTGATTCACCTCTCATTCGACTAATAAGAGCCTTGAATTGGGTTTCTGAAACCTTGAAGAACCAATGTCTGAAAACCTAGCAAGAAGGACCCGCCTACCAACGGCTGCCAATACAGCCAGCCAATTGAAGCACAGAAGTTCAAAAGCTGTTTTGTGTAAGGCTGGGTGACACGCAGGCATTCGCCAGTCTTTTTTTCTTATTACTGTTCTTAATTGTTTTGAAAAATCGTTCGCCAAAACCGCAATCATGGAAGCGCAAAACCGCAATAATGGAATTATGGTTTGACTGGGTCGCGAGACCAGAACCACGAGTCCGTAACAAACGGACCAGCGTCGCGTTCGTCTGACAATGAGGAAGACAAGTTCGCCAGCTACGCTGCTGTTGTGAACAGGTAAGTGTTATAAGCTAAATTATTCTTTATCCCTGAAAATTGTAATCAAAAATGACTTTTGACTGATCGGTAAATTACAACTGTGCGTCATCGCCACATGACGGACCGCGGGGCGATTCACGGGGCGATGTCTGTCCTCTGTAGTGGGGGGGGGGACAACACCCCCCCCACACACACACACCCACACACACAGCCCTGAGTGTCACCTTTCATTGTATTATTTGCAAGCATTTGTATCCAAAAAAACACGCAGGCCAAATTTATTTTCAAGTTCAGTATGTTTAGATGACTGTTACTCAGTGGCCGGAGCACTTAGAGAGATTATGACTGTTTTGCCAAAAAATTCAAAGTGTTTTCTTTTAAAAGAGACCAACCCCATGAAGATGCTGCAAAGGGTTGAAGAACAGCTTTTGATTTACTTTGGGCACATTATTTTTTGGTGTTTTTAGGGAAATTGACCAGAGTGCAAGGGGTTAAATTTGTTTGAGGATCTGAAACACTTAAGTGTGACAAACATACAAAAAAATGAGAAATCAGGAAGGGGGCAAACACTTTTTCACACCACTGTAAGAGACTTCATATAAAAAAGATAAATGAAGTAAAACACAATAAATAATGCAAATAACAAAAATGTAATCATTAAAATCTAAAACCCAAAATGCATACATAAATGAATATATAACAGCAGTCATTAAGACCAGGAAGTTTGTGTATGTGTCCCTGGCCTATCTGTTTAAGTTTAAAAGTTTTACTGATGTCGATCGAGATAAATGAGTTCTTATACCTGTTGAACCTGCACTTGGGGACTCTGTATCTCCTCCCTGAGGGCAGCAGCTTGTATTCATTGTTTCGTACATGGCTCATGTCACTGATTATTTTTTGGGCTTGTCTACAGGCTGCCTGTTCGTAAATGGTCTGCATGGATACATAATCTTTAACTCCAATGATTTTCCATGCAGTATGAGTTGGATGCAGCACTCTGTTATTTACTGTTCTGAGAAGTCACCACCGCCACGGCATTTCTTCACTGGGTTGTGATGTGAACTGGGGCAGGACAGGAAACGGACCCACAGAGGAGACTGGGTGACAGCTGTATCAGTTACGGTAGGGTCAGTTTATATTTATTTACTTATTTATTTGCTTGCCTTTGGCATGACAACCTCCAGTGGCTTAAGGCCGGTAGTGACGCTGGGGATGGCAGTCCTGCCCATAGCCACCGAAACTGTGTATTCATCCCCAGTTGGCAGCTGATGAGGAGGGTGTCTAGCAACTGCAAGTTGTATGATCATCTATTCGTGCTAAAATATCTATCCACATTAATAAAACGAGTAACGTGAGTAATGCATCTGATCAAATTTCAGTAACTGTAACGCATTACTGAATTTTTAAACAGTAATTTCGTTAAACAGCACGTTACTGCAAAAGTAGTGGCATTACAGTAACACGTTACAAAGTAACATGCTACTCCCAACACTGTTACACACTAATATTTTCTTAATGAAGTAGTTTTTAATGGGACTACTCTTCTACGTATGCAAGTCAAACACATAAGGTAATGCTACTTTTACTTGAGTACATTTTTAGATTTTCTACCCACCTTTGTAAACAAGGAGATGCTTTTGGAGTTACATGATTCACCTAAGTGTCAATGGGAGTTAAGTTTTAGCACCTTTAACACCATCACATCTCTTTAGAAGTTAAAGAGCGTACTGTCTTTCTCCTAATAAAAAGTAGTAATTTCAGCATGAACTTGTAACTTTTATGCAGATAAATGGATTATTTTAGATTATAAAGAAATGATTTTTGAGCAATATAAAAATAAAGGACAGTCACATTACAATGTGTCTTCAGTGAAGAAAGGTTGTTATTGTGAATACTGTACAGTATACAGTATATGCTGAGTACTGTTATTATTGATATCATTATTACTAGAATTATAGTGTTAGGATTGTTGTTGGGATGGAGTTGTTTGGAGTATTGTATAGGCCAGGTGGTATTATTATTATTATTGCTGCTGTTGTAACTACCATATGGTTACCTATTATTATGGTTATTATTATTATATGGTTACTTATTGCGCCTAGGTATTGTAAGCCATGTGGGGGTATATGGTGGTATATATGGTGATTATGATGATGATGGTGTTGTCTATGATTGTACTGAACATACCAGAAGTATTTATTTATTATTGTTACAGTTATTGTTGGATGTTGGTATTGGTGTCAGTTTGGACTGTCGTATCATTTCTGTTGCATAATTTGATTATGGGGTGTATTATGTATTATGGTGTTGTATGGTGAATGTGGTTGTGGGATGAATGATGAGTAGAGTGATGTTGTAATTTGTTGGGTATGGAAAAGGGGTGGGACTATATAAGCATTGGCTTCTTCCCACTCCTTTTGAACATTTTATGTTTTTTGGTTTTGATTTTTGTTTTAAATAAATTCTTTTTTTTCTTTTTATCTGAATGTTCAAATAAAATCAATCAATCAATCAAAAAATTTGAATCAAATCCAGTGTTGTACAGTTGAATAATTTTCACCATACAAAGTTTGTTGCTCCTTTTAATAAAGGACTTTTACAGATATTACACTCTCCATTTTCTTCCATACAGCCATTTTTCAAAGGTAATAATAATAATAATAATAATAATAATAATACATCAGATTTATATAGCACTTATCATGGACACTCAAAGATGATTTACAATGGATACATTATTCATTCACTCCACAGACAATAGTAAACAATGGTAAGCTCCTTATGTAGCCACAGCTGCCCTAGGGCAGACTGACAGAAACATGGCTGCCAATCCGTGCCAACGGCCTCTCCAACCACTACTGAACATTTATACACATTCATACCAGTGTCATGGACACTGGAGGGAAGGTGGGTAAAGTATCTTGCCCAGGGACACGACAGCAGAATGGCTGGAGAGGGCGGGATTCAAACCGCCAACTGTGGTTATTGGATGACTTGCTCTACCTCCTGAGCCACTACTGAGGTATTGTATATTGCTACTTTCAACTACAACTTCCACAATCCACTGGCAAATCCAATATTCCTTAGTTCACAATCAGAGCAAAAATGTCACCATGTGGGCAAAAGGTGCAACAACATGTTTGCACTTTACAGATAAGAACTCCATTATAATCTGCAGAACAAATAAGATGCCAAAACAAATTAAAAAAAATATTGGGGGGTGTCTCATTCAAAGCAACATACAGTCCCTCACATCAGTTTACCAAAAACAAAGTCTGTGTCATATTGGCTGGACAAGCCACCTAAGTGCAACGTGCAATCACCAGATGAACACACAAAAAACGTTTGACCTTTTATTAGAATGTTGAAAACAGCAATCTTGAGGGAAAGATGCCAATCACTCACCAGATAAGCAGGAGCCCTGCGGAGGACAGACGAGGCTGATTAGACAGGAATGGAGATTTAATGGGGAAACAAATAATGCCACTCATGTGGGAGATTGGAGGAGACCAGCACACAACCCAGCGAAGGAGAGGAACCAGCAGGCGGAACTGCTGGATGGGTTGGATGGTTGGGTCTGACCGGGCAGAGAAGGAAGGCTGCTTTGAGGGTGAGCAACAGGCTGGCGAGCGCACCAAATCCCCGCAGATGCACTGCTCCGTTGGCAGCAACCTGGAAAAGGTGGAAGAGAGGAGATCGTAAGACAAATTTCAAAAGACAAACAACCACTTACTATAGAGCCGCCTGTTGAGAAGTATACCCAAATGAGCCAGCGTTGAATCACTGAAGACTGCTTCCTTATAAACGCTGGCAGGCAGGAATCAGCAGGTGCATCTGATGAGAGATCCGGTGAACAGGAAGGAGGGGCCGAGCGCTCGCCACACATGATAGTGCCCCCCTCTCAAGGAATGCCTCCTGGTGGTCGCCCAGTCTTCTCCGGGTGAGCATAATGGTAGTCCCGGACCATCCCCTTGTCGTGGAACTTGTACCAGGGGACCCATGACCGATGCTCCGGGCCATAGCCCTCTCAGTCGACCAAGTACTGGAAGCCCCGACCCCGACGGCATACATCCAAGATCTCCCTCACGGTGTGTGTGATGTATCCGTCAAGGACCTTGGGAGGAGGGGACGGCTTTGGGGGAGGGCAGAGAGGGCTGGAAGAGAGAGGGTTTACTTTGGAAACATGGAAGGTAGGGTGCGCGCGGAGCGTCCGTGGAAGCTGGACCCGGACAGCAGAGCCGCCGACGTTACCAGTGAAGGGAAAGGGGCCCACGAACCGGGGGGCGAGTTTGCGACACTCTGTCTTCAATGGAACCTGGTCTGTGGCTACCCAAACCTGCTGTCCTTTTTCGTAGCTCAGCGCCAGAACCCTCTTGCGGTCAGCATAGCACTGATTGCACTCGGTGGCACACTGAAGCGCAGCTCTGGTGGATCTCCAGGCCCGGTGGCAGTGATGAAAGTAAGCCCCCATGGATGGCACCGCAACCTCTCTCTCAGCCATAGAGAGCGGGGGGGGGGGAGTTTGTAGCCCACAGACGCCTTGAACGGAGATCAGCCCTTAGCTGAGGAGACCGTGGAATTTAATGAATATTCTACCCAAGCAAGATGGGAACTCCATGAAGCGGGGTCTTCAGCTGCCACACAACAAAGGGGAGCCTCCAGGGACTGGTTGGCATGCTCAGCCTGCCCATTGCTCTGGGGGTGGTAGCCGGAGGTGAGGCTGACGGTGGTACCCACACAGTGACAGAAGGCCTTCCAGACTCGTGAGGTGAACTGCAGACCCCGGTGAGACACAATGTCCGTAGGAATACCGTGTAGCCTGACGACGTGGTAGGAAAGAAGCTCCGCTGTCTTGGCGGCGGACGGCAGCTTGGGAAGGGGAACCAGGTGTATGGCCATGGAGAACCTGTCCATGATCGTCAAAATCACTGTGTTGCCATGGGAAGGGGGAAGACCAGTGACAAAATCCATGGCAACATGAGACCAAGGCTGACTGGGAATGGGAAGGGGGTGAAGAAGACCAGTGGGGGGTGGGGGGTGGAGGAGCACTTGTTCCAGGCATACGTCTGACAGGCTTTAACATACTCCTGCACGTCCCGCCGTAATGTAGGCCACCAAAACGCTCGCCTGATGATGTCAATAGTCCGCACCACCCACGGGTGACAGGCAAAACGTTCAGTGTGCCCGCACTGGATGACTTTGCTGCGGAGAGCAGCTGGGACGTACAGGCGGTTGGTGGGGGGGCAGCCCGCTGGTTCGGGGTCAGAAGACTGGGCCTGGCAGACTCTCTTCTCGATCTCCCAAGTGAGGGCTCCCAGGATGCATGAAGGCGGGAGAATGGACTGGGGGCAGGAAGGAGGGTCAGCCACGTCCTGACTGAACTGCCTGGAGAGAGCATCAGGCTTCCCGTTACAGGAGCCGGGCCTGTAAGTGACAGTAAAGTTAAAGTGCTAGAAAAATAAGGCCCAGTGAGCCTGCCTAGGGTTAAGCCGACGGGCCAACTGCAGATACTCTTAAGTTCTTGTGGTCGGTCCACATGACTACCGGGTGAGCAGCTCCCTCCAGCCAGTGTCTCCATTCCCCAAATGCCAATTTAAAGGCCAGCAGCTCGCAATCCCCAACGTCGTAATTCCTTTCCGGCAGGGTGAGCCGTCGAGAGAAATATGCACACGGGCGGAGCTTCAAGTCCGGGGAAGAACGCTGAGATAAAACTGCACCCACCCCCGTCTCTGAAGCATCCACCTCCAGGATGAACTGGAGCTGAGGGTCGACCTGAGCCAAGACTTGATTGCCAGTAAACAGGACCTTTAATTTGTTAAAGGCCTGCTCAGCTGCCTCAGTCCATACAAATGGCACCTTAACTGAGGTCAGCTTAGTTAAAGGCTGTGCTATCCCACTATAGTTTTGAATAAACCTGCGATAAAAATTTGCAAACCCTAAGAAGCGTTGGAGCTCCTTGCAGGAGTGGGGGGTTGGCCAATCAAGCACAGCCTTCACCTTGGCTGGGTCAGCCCTCAGTTCTCCCTCCGCTATAATGAAGCCAAGGAAAGAAGTGGAAGATGCAGAAAATTCACACTTCTCTGCCTTGACGTATAGTTGGTTCTCTAAGAGCCACTGTAACACAGCTCTAACATGGGTCTCATGCTCCTCTGGCGTGCAAGAAAAAATTAGGATGTCGTCTAAATAGACGAAAACAAACCAATTAAGCATATCGCGGCGGCCGTCATTGATTAAACGCTGGAAAACAGCAGGGGCATTAGTTAGACCAAAAGGCATAACTAGATATTCAAAATGCCCCAGATGAGTTTTGAATGCTGTTATCCACTCGTTCCCCCCTCGCGTATTCTAACTAAGTGATAAGCGTTACGTACAGTAGGTCAAGCTTAGAGAATACACGTGAACGCTGCAGGAGCTCGAAAGCGGAGTTCATCAGGGGCAGAGGGTATTTGTCTTTGACAGTGATGGCATTAAGCTCCCGATAGTCAATGCATGGACGCAAAGACCCATCCTTTTTGCCTACAAAGAAAAACCCCGCCCCTAGAGGAGCCGAGGATGGCCGAATGAGGCTGGTGTTCAGTGAATACTTAATGTACCTTTCCATCGCCTCTCTCTCAGGCCCAGAAATGCTACAGAGTTTGCTGGACGGCAGCCTCGCACCCGGAAGGAGGTCTATGGTACAGTCGTATGAGCGATGCAGAGGAAGCGCTAATGCCTGCGACTTGCTGAACACCTCCCCGAGGTTGTGATAGACATTGGGTACAAGGCTGAGATCCAGCGGCTCAACCTGAGGCGAGGAGACGGGAAGGGACGGGGAACACTCGACTGAATTTAGACATGTAGCCAAACAGTTTGGACTCCAGGAGGGGATAGAATTTTGTGCCCAACTAATAATAGGATTATGCCTCTGGAGCCACGGATAACCAAGTACCACCGCATGAGAAGCTCGTGGAAACATGTAAAAAGTCTGCTTCTCACGGTGGTTACCAGACAAAAGGACGGATAACTGAGCCGTGCAATGGGTAACGGATGCCACCGTCTGGCCAGAAAGAGTACGCACGGAGCGGGGAGCCGGCAGTTTGACCATCGGAATCCCCATCTTGTGCACCAGCGTAGATGAGACAAAATTACTCTCCGCCCCGGAATCAGTCAGGGTGGAGACCCTCCTCTCAACCCCCGGTAGCTGGATGAGGGCCGAAATGGAGAAATTACCGGGGGGAACGGATTGAGTCCCGCCCGCCAGACCCCCCGTGGCTACTGACGGGCCGATTCTTTTGGCCGTAGGTGGCATGTGTCCAACTTATGATCCAAAGAACCACAGTAGGCACATGCCCTGACCCGCTGCCTTTGCTCAACCTCTGCTCACGGAAGACGAGCAGAGCTGAGCTCCATAGGCTCGGGGGCGGAGTCGGGCTTGCCTCGGTCAGTAGACGCCGGGAAGGAATGCGTGATGGGTGGGCGAGAGGAGGCTCCGCGCTCCCGGTCATGTTCACGGTATTGATTATCTAACCCGACTGCCTGATCTATCAGGCTGTCCAAGGTGGCAGGAACGGCATAGACCGTCAAGTCATCCAGGAGGTGAGGATTCAGTCCGTGGAGGAACGCACTGCATAATGCAGCCTCGTTCCACCCTGAATCTGCTGCCTCAACCTGGAACTCCATCGAGAAGTCGGCCACCGACTGACTGCCCTGATGGAGTGACATCAGGCGATTCATAATGTTCCCTTCGTTCTCAGAACGGCCGAAGGTGCGGGTAAACTTGGCCACGAATTGGTCAAACGTTGGTGGCGAAGCTCTCTGACTATCGATAACAGCCTGCGCCCAACTAAGAGCGCGGCCCTGAAGCAGAAGAACAAACTGATGAATCTTAGAAATGTCATCCGGGAACTCCCCCTGCACCTGCCCAAAATAAAGCCGAATCTGGCATAAGAAATCCTTGCATTTCCCCACCTCCCCCACGTATGGGGCAGGAGTGGAAATAGCAAGGGTTCGGCGGATAATGGAAGGAGGAGGAGCAGGCGAAGGTGGAGCAGCCGGGACACCAGCATGGCCCAATCAATCAGTAAGGACACTGAGCTGCTGTGTAATTGCCTGCAGCAGTTGAGTGTGCTCAGCCACCTGCCTCTCTGTAGCGTCGAGGCGGTGGAGCACGGAATGATCAGTTGATGATGACGCACCTGCCAGGTGGTGACTCTGGCTGGCTCGCTCTGTCATATTGGCTGGACAAGCCACCTGAGTGCAACGTGCAATCACCAAGCGAACACACAAAAAACATTTGACCTTTTATTAGAATGTTCAAAATAGCAATCTTGAGGGAAAAACACCAATGACTTGCCAGATAAGCAGGAGCCCTGCGGAGGACAGACGAGGCTGATTAGAGAGAAATGGAGATTTAATGGGGAAACAAATAATGCCACTCACGTGGGAGATTGGAAGAGACCAGCACACAACCCAGCGAAGGAGAGGAACCAGCAGGCGGAACTGCTGGACGGGTTGGACGGTTGGGTCTGACCGGGCAGAGAAGGAAGACTGCTTTGAGGGTGAGCAGCAGGCTGGCGAGCGCACCAAATCCCCGCAGACGCACCGCTCCGTTGGCAGCAACCTGGAAAAGGTGGAAGAGAGGAGATCGTAAGACAAATGTCAAAAGACAAACAACCGCTTACTATAGAGCCATCTGTTGAGCAGTATACCCAAATGAGCCAGCGCTGAATCACTGATGACTGCTTCCTTATAAACGTTGGCACGCAGGAATCAGTAGGTGCGTCTGATGAGAGAGCCGGTGAACAGGAAGGAGGGGTGAGCGCTCACCGCACATGACAGTCTCAGCCAGTTTCTGTGATACTATCAATGTATAGGTCAGTGAAGATGTATTTAAACAGCACTTTTCAGAACAAATCTCATTGCTTCAATGGGAACTGTACAAAGGTTTAAAAAAATAAATTCAAAGACTTATTGGATTGGATAAGATTAAGATAAGATAAGCCTTTATTAGTCCCACAATGGGGAAATTCCAGGATTGCAACAGCACAGGGATAGCAACACTCAGAGCAATAATTTAGAAGATAATAAGAGCAGTGAATATACTGTACATACAGTTAGGCCCAGAAATATTTGGACAGTGACACAAGTTTTGTTATTTTAGCTGTTTACGAAAACATATTCAGGATACAATTATATAATCAATATGGGCTTAAAGTGCAGACTCTCAGCTGTAATTTGAGAGTATTCACATCCAAATTGGAGCAAGGGTTTAGGAATTACAGCTCTTTAATACGTAGCCGCCTCTTTTTCAAGGGACCAAAAGTAATTGGACAATTGACTCAGAAGGCTGAAAAAAAAAATAACAAGGCTGCATGGGCTCTTGAGATGAGATGAGATGAGATTCAACTTTATTGTCATTACACATGTATGAATACAAGGTAACGAAACGTGACTTGGCATTTGGGCACGCTCTGCAGAGTGCATCCAAGGCCGGGGCAGCCGCTAGGCGCCAGTCTTCCTTCGTTAACCTGTCATCAATTAAGCAGTTAAAAGGTTTGGAGTTGATTTCAGGTGTGGCGTTTGCATTTGGAAGCTGTTGCTGTGAACACACAACATGCGGTCAAAGGAGCTCTCAATGGAGGTGAAACAGACCATCCTGAGGCTGAAAAAAAAGAAGAAATCCATCAGAGAGATAGCAGAAATGTTAGGAGTGGCCAAATCAACAGTTTGGTACATTCTGAGAAAAAAAGAGTGCACTGGTGAGCTTGGGAACTCAAAAAGGCCTGGACGTCCACAGAAGACAACAGTGGTGGATGATCGCAGAATCCCTTCACAACATCCACTCAAGTGAAGAACACTCTCCAGGAAGTAGGTGTATCAGTATCTAAGTCTACCATAAAGAGAAGACTTCATGAGAGTAAATACAAAAGATTCACCACAAGGTGCAAACCATTAATCAGCCTCAAAAATAGAAAGGCCAGAATTGACTTTGCCAAAAAACACCTGAAGAAGCCAGCCCAGTTCTGGAACAACATTCTTTGGACAGGTGAGACTAAGATCAACCTGTACCAGAATGATGGGAAGAAGAAAGTTTGGAGAAGAATTGGAACAGCTCATGATCCAAAGCACACCACATCTTCTGTAAAACATGGTGGAGGCAGTGTGATGGCATGGGCATGCATGGCTTCCAATGGCACTGGGTCACTTGTGTTTATTGATGAGGTGACAAAAGACAGAAGCAGCCGGATGAATTCTGAGGTGTATAGGGATATACTTTCTGCTCAGATTCAGCCAAATGCAGCAAAGTTGATTGGATGACGCTTCACAGTACAGATGGACAATGATCCAAAACATACTGCAAAAGCAACCCAGGAGTTTTTTAGAGCAAAGAAGTGGAATATTCTGCAATGGCCAAGTCAATCACCAGATCTCAACCCAATCGAGCATGCATTTCACTTGCTCAAGACAAAACCTAAGGCAGAAAGACCCACAAACAAGCAACAACTGAAGACAGCTGCAGTAAAGGCCTGGCAAAGCATCACAAAGGAGGAAACCCAGCGTTTGGTGATGTCCATGGGTTTCAGACTTCAGGCAGTCATTGCCTGCAAAGGATTCTCAACAAAATATTGAAAAGTAACATTTTACTTGGGGTTATGTTTATTTGTCCAATTACTTTTGAGCCCCTGAAATGAGGAGTGTTTGTATAAAAATAGCTACAATTCCTACATATTTAATCATATATTTTTGTTCAACCCCTTGAATTAAACCTTAAAGTCTGCACTTCAATTCCATTGTAGTTGTTTCATTTCAAATCCAATGTGGTGGCATACAGAGCCCAAATCATGAAGATTGTGTCACTGTCCAAATATTTCTGGGCCTAACTGTATGTACACATAAATATACACTACCGTTCAAAAGTTTGGGGTCACTTAGAAATTTCCTTATTTTTGAAAGAAAAGCACTGTTTTTTTCCAATGAAGATAACTTTAAACTAATCAGAAATACACTCTAATATCTAATATACATTGATAATGTGGTAAATAACTATTCTAGCTGCAAATGTCTGGTTTTTGGTGCAATATCTACATAGGTGTATAGAGGCCCATTTCCAGCAACTATCACTCCAGTGTTCTAATGGTACAATGTGTTTGCTCATTGCGTCAGAAGGCTAATGGATGATTAGAAAACCCTTGTGCAATCATGTTAGCACAGCTGAAAACAGTTTAGCTGGTTAGAGAAGCTATAAAACTGACCTTCCTTTGAGCAGGTTGAGTATCTGGAAAAAATTATTATTTCAAATACAAATTATTATTTCTAACCTTGTCAGTGTCTTGACTATATTTTCTATTCATTTTACAACTCATGGTGGTAAATAAGTGTGACTTTTCATGGAAAACACAAAATAATTGTCTGGGTGACCCCAAACTTTTGAACGGTAGTGTATATATATATATATACAGAGCAGAGCATTGTAGCTAGATGGAACAAACAGCATAACAGTCTATTTAGTTACCCCACATAGTATGACTATGTACCCATACAGCATATTATGTATTGAATCAGCCTAGTTGTCACCCTCCGTAGCGATTGATATTGTCCTAGTTGTATAATGGAGGGGGACCATTATTGTGTAAGTTTATTGCGTCTTTTGTATTCAATACTATTAGGTCATAACGTTTTTTACGATCTCTGCGAGCAGCCCTGCTTAGGTTATAAAGTCTGACAGCCGTAGGCAGGAAGGACCTGCGAAACCTCTCGGTCGCGCACCTAGGATGATGTAGCCTACTGCTAAATGAGCTCCTCAGTGCGTTCAGCATGTCCTGCATAGGGTGGGACTTGGACTCCAGCAGAGATGACAGATAAATGGATAGCTTAAAAAAACTGCAAATATTTGAAATAAAAAATCATATGTCATGACCCGAGCACTATGCCTTTGTGCTCGGGTTATTCTTGTCAGGGTTTGACAGCGGCATTATTATTCTAGCTCTCCGAGCTCTTATTGTGATAGTGCTCGGGGAGGCTTCCGCTGAGCTGTCAAACCCTCAACAGCTGTGCTGCATTTGTGGTCGTTAGCGCTCCGGCTACTTTAACCCGCGCTGGCGGCTGCATCGGCGCAGCAGTGTCTGTTAACTCTCCGTCACGTTACGGACGCTTAGGATTTATTCCTACCACGTCTGCTTGGTTTGACCGTCGTGCCCCTGGACTAGTAAGTGTGCTGTTTAGCCTTACCCCTCCCGGTGTGTATCGATCTTTGTGAGTCTCTGCCTTTGCAGCCGGTGTTATTATTATCACCAACCTCGTCTGTCTGTACTTGACTGTCTCCTCCTCTGGACCTGTAGAGCTGTTTAGCCTATGCCTCCTGTTGGGAGTAGACTCAAGTGTCATTGTCTCAGCAGCTTGTGTTGTCACTATTTTCACCGTTAATAAAACTCACTGAACTCTCTGGTGACTGTGTGGCGTCTTATGGTGGCTCGCGAGAGCCACCCGTGACAGTACACTGCTGCCAAAACGGCGTTTACGGTGACGCCAACCCGAGACGCAATTCACCAGGGAGTTTTGAGTTTTTTGGACGCTGCTGAAGACGTCCTTCGTCATCTCCCTTCCCGCTGGGCCGACCACCCGGAAGTCGACGCGAGTAGGGAAGATATCGCCGCACAACGCGAGATTTTCCTGATGCTGGAGGAGGAATGCGGCGCAAGGCAGGAGAGGAGGCACTCCTGCTCTTGGCCTACGGATCTTGATCCCATCCTTAATCCAGTCCGGGAGTTCGCACCATCTGGGGCCCGGCGGAGGCGTCGGCGCCGCGGTCAAACACGTCTTCAGCAAGCTCCTGCTCCGGATCCAGTTCCGGGCCGCCGGAATGACCCGCTCAATCAGCCAGCTGCTGAGAGTGAGCTGAGTCCTGTGCCGGTGAGCTCCGTCCATGGGTCCTGGGTTACCATCCAGTGAGCGAGGGAAGGAGCAACGTCCTCTACAGCTGGCACCATCTTCCCTGCAGGAGACAGGCAAGTTCAATTTCACTTACCTATCCATCATAGTGATCTGTCTTATCTGACTCCTGGGGAAGAAGCTCGGGGTTCGCAGCTCCCCGAGTTTCCTTCTCCAGCTGTAGCCAGTAACACTGAACCTGCTGCCTCTGAGTTTCTTCCTGCGGAGCGGTCCTCAGCGTCAGTCCCATGCCGTCGAACGAGGGGGAGGCCTGCGGCTCTGGGAGATATCCCGGCCCTGCAGCCTTGTGTTGGACAGAGGAGGAGAACGGACTACGGTGAGGAGCCAGAGCCGACGAGCGAGCGTCCCCAGGGTTCCTCAGAGATGCAGCCCGAGTCAGCAAGTCGAGGGTTCTCTGCCCCCACGCCATACGGGTTATTGGCGTGGATGTCAGCGCGAGAGGATCCAGCTGCAGAGACCATCAGGCCGGCTGTGGAACTCGACGCAGCCGAGTGGGAGCCCGACGACGAGCGTCTGTCTGAACCTGGATCGACGAAGTCCTGGACGGCTCCAGAGCCCGAGTGCAGGCAAGTGCTCTTCCTTGTTTTTCTTTATGGTGTGTTAGAGCATTTTTGCCTGCCTCATGGGGAGGCGAGCGAGGGGCAGCCGTCTGCTGCACCCGAGCTCGTCTCGCTGGGCTCTGGCGCTGCCGGTAGAACTGATCCCGGTCCTCTCTTGTTCTCTGAGCCTCTCCACAGCGTTACCAGTCTGGAATCTGTCAAGGTCACGGGACTGGAGGTTCCAGGTTCCGGGATGGAGGTCGTCGCCGGTGCAGTACCGACCCAGTCGGGGTCCGACGCGTGGGCCAAGGAGACCCAGTCGGGGTCCGACGCGTGGGCCGAGGTGACCCAGTCGGGGTCCAGCGCAGGTGCGGCTGCGACCCGATCAAGGTTCGAGTTGACCCAATTGGGGTCCGACGCGGGCGCAGCTATGACCCAATCGGGGTCCGACGAGGTCCAGTAGGGGTCCAGCGCAGGTGCGGCTGCGAACCAATCAGGGTTCGAGTTGACCCAATCGGGGTCCGACGCGGGTGCAGCTATGACCCAGTCGGGGTCCGACGAGGTCCAGTGGGGGTCCAGCTCAGGTGCGGCTGCGACCCAATCAGGGTTCGAGGGGGTCCAAGTACTTGGTTGTTCCCCTTTCAGGAGCCACCAGCTGGGGGCCGTTGGAGGTTTTTGTCTGGCAGACTGGCGCTCTCATGTCTTGTCGTCATTAGGCGGGCGGCTGCATGCTATTCCTCCACGGTCCTGGTGGTTGTGGGATGCGGGTTGGCCACCCGAGGAACTGCTTTGTGCGTTCAGCGTCTTGGGTTGGTCGCCCGATAAACTGTGGTTGCTACTGGGTGACCTGGTTCGGCCACCAGAGGACTTGTTTCTGGGGGCCTGGGACTGGGGCAGGCCGCCTGACCATGTACTGTTTTTGTGGGACTATCCGTGGGCCATCGGAGGCAGGGAGATCGCCGGAGCTCTGCCTGGGGGGCGTTGGATCTCCGCCGATCATCTTTTTTGTTTTGGCCCATACGGTATCAGGGTTATGTCAAGTTACGTAGAGCAATTTTGATTGCCTCATGTGTTTTGAAAGCCATAGTCAAGTCATGTCAAGTTATGTTAAACAATTTTTATTGCCTCATGCATGTGTTTTGAAAGCCATAGTCAAGTCATGTCAAGTTATGTTAAACAATTTTTATTGCCTCATGTGTGTGTTTTGAAAGCCATAGTCAAGTCATGTCAAGTTATGTTGAGCAATTTTGATTGCCTCATGTGTATTTGAAATCCATAGTCAAGTCATGTCAAGTTATGTAAAGCAATTTTTATTGCCTCATGTGTGTATTTGAAATCCATAGTCAAGTCATGTCAAGTTATGTAAAGCAATTTTTTTTTATTGCCTCATGTGTGTTTACAGTCCATAGTTATGTCAAGTTATGTTTAGCAATTTAGATTGCCTCGTGTGTTAATAGTCCATAGTCTGTTGGTTTTTTTTTGTTTCGTCCTCCCCTCTTCCTTTTGAGGGGCTATGGTCAAGTTTTGTTTTTTGTTTTGTTCTCCCCTCTTTCTTTTGAGGGGCCATAGTTTGGTGTTCTCGTTTCTTAGTTTCCAGGTGTGTGCATTTATTTCTTGTTTCTCTTTCATAGTTACCATGTGTTAGTGTGCATTTTTTTTTCTTGGTCATAGTCATGTGTTTGCATTTACGTCTTGTTTTTTTTTCCATAGTTATCATGTTTGCATTTATTTCTTGTTTCGGTTTCCAGGGTCATTGTGTGTTTGGGTTTATTTTTTTTGGCTAGGTTATGTACACTGAAGTTAGACGGGTTGTCTGTGGTCTCGGAGGGAAAACTTTCAGTGTCAGGTGTTTTTTTTTTTTTTTTTGCTTTGTTTGTTTTTCCCTTGTATTGTAGTCATGTCTTGTTTTGTTTTTTTTTCTCTGGTTTTTTTTCCTCTCGTCATTGTTCTGGGGAAAATGGGATGGATATGTCAGGTGATGTATTCTTTTCCTTTTCTGTTTAGGGTTTTGTTAGGTTTTGTTTTGCTCCCTCCTTGCCTGTTCCTCAGTCCACTCGCCCTGTGGTTGGGGGGGGGGCAGGTGTTACTAGACGTTCAGAGCCCGTCATGTGAGGGGGGGGCTACTGTCATGACCCGAGCACTATGCCTTTGTGCTCGAGTTATTCTTGTCGGGGTTTGACAGCGGCATTATTATTCTAGCTCTCCGAGCTCTTATTGTGATAGTGCTCAGGGAGGCTTGTGCTGAGCTGTCAAACCCTCAACAGCTGTGCTGCATTTGTGGTCGTTAGCGCTCCGGCTACTTTAACCCGCGCTGGCGGCCGCATCGGCGCAGCAGTGTCTGTTAACTCTCCGTCACGTTACGGACGCTTAGGATTTATTCCTACCACGTCTGCTTGGTTTGACCGTCGTGCCCCTGGACTAGTAAGTGTGCTGTTTAGCCTTACCCCTCCCGGTGTGTATCGATCTTTGTGAGTCTCTGCCTTTGCAGCCGGTGTTATTATTATCACCAACCTTGTCTGTCTGTACTTGACTGTCTCCTCCTCTGGACCTGTAGAGCTGTTTAGCCTATGCCTCCTGTTGGGAGTAGACTCAAGTGTCATTGTCTCAGCAGCTTGTGTTGTCACTATTTTCACCGTTAATAAAATTCACTGAACTCTCTGGTGACTGTGTGGCGTCTTATGGTGGCTCGTGAGAGCCACCCGTGACATCATAGCAAAATATGCTAAAAGTGTTAAAATGTGTAAAAAATGATGCTATGAGATTTAGAAAAAGACCCCCATAAGAATTTATTAGCCATCTAATATTTCCAATTCCCAGGCTGCTAATAGGTCATAATGCTCAAATCATTAATAATAACATTGAACTTCTGCTCCTGTTCTCTTCTTGTTACTTCATCACCAATTCTTCTGAAGACCAGGATGTACTTGAATGTTAAAACAGAAGATCAAGCTCATCTTTGGACCTTTCCTCTTTAAAAAAAGTAAACAAATATAAGATATAATACAAATATGGTATTTACTAAACTAAATACAATAAATTAGTACACAGTGAAAGCTGTTTCATTTTTTCCCTGTTTTACAAACTGTTGAATTTTCCTAATCTACTGACACCGACTGCTCCTGTACCTGCAAATCAGTAGTTAGTTGTTAGTTAAGCCCATAGCTCGCCATGGAGCATAGGCCATCGACCCCCCCTTGCCATCGCACTCGGTTCTGGGTTGCTCTCTCTACTTCCCTGCAGATGGTTTACTGCTCTTTCAGCTCCGCCTCAGCATCTCGTCTCCAGCTGTTTCAAGGCTGGCCTCTCTTTCTCTTCCCCTGCGGGTTCCAGGTCAGGACTTGGGGTGTGATGCTGGATGCTGGTTTCCTGAGGGTGTGTCCAATCCAGTTCCACTTCCTCCGCAGAATCTGTTCTGCCACTGATTTCTGTCCCGCTTGCTCCCACAGGTCTTCATTTCTGATCTTCTCCGGCCACCTGATGTTAAAGATGCACCTCAGGCATGTGTTAAAGAAAGTCTGGATCTTTTGCTGCATCATCTTTGTCATCCTCCAGGTCTCATATCCATAAAGTATAACAGACTTGACGTTAGAATTGAAGGTGCAAAGTTTTGTTCTTGTGCACATCTCTTATACCCAGATATTCTTCAGTATAACAAAAGCTGCTTTTGCCTTGCCGATCCTGGCTGTGACGTCTCGGTCTGTGGCCCCCTGTCAATCCACCATGCTTCCCAGGTAGAAAAGGAGCTCCACCTCTCTGATGGGCTCTCCTCCAACTGTGACTGGTGTGTTGGCAGTGGTGTTAATCTTCATCAGCTCCATCTTCTTCTTATTGATCTGGAGTCCTGTCCTGGCTGATGTAGTCTCCAGGTGAGTAGTCTTGCCCTGCATCTGGCTGAGGTTACAGTGCATCCGGAAAGTATTCTCAGCACTTCACTTTTTCCACATTTGTTATGTTACAGCCTTATTCCAAAATGGAATAAATTCATTTTTTTCCTCAAAATTCTACAAATACCCCATAATAACAATGTGAAAAATGTTTTTTTTGAAATTTTTAAAATGTATTAAAAATAAAAATCTAAGAAATCGTATGTACATAAGTGATATGTTCCCCACGCGCTTTTACGCAGTGCACAGAGGAAGGAATTAAAACCTAGGTGCAGAGATAGTTGCGTGCAATTTATTGAACAAAAATAATGAGTTCAGTCCAGCAACAGTTATGATGAATGAACAGCAAGATGAGCTAAACAGTCTTAGAGGACAAACAGTCATGGATGGCTCCAGGAGAACAGGGACACTTCTGGGACGCTCAACAGCCCGAGGGAGAGAATAGCTAGAGCCGCAGGACAGCTGGACGACACAGAGAGAAAAGCAATTTAAACTTACGAGCTGGAGCAGTCCGAGGCAGTCCGTGCTGTCCGATGTGAGCAGGCGAAACAGGAACAGCCACTAACATCAGGTAATGAGCAGGCGTCAGGTAATGTTAGAGAAGACTAGATAGTCAGGCTGAAAGTACAATGCAGGGAATGGAAAACGACGATGCACGCCACCCAGTGCGAAGCAGCATTGAATAAAACTTGGCAGGGCTTTTAGATGTGGGTGGTGGCAACAACACAGAGGGGAATAGCGACTGTGTTGATTTGCAATGATCCGGCAATCTCTTTCCATAAATGCAGAGCTTAAGTAATGACAATACTAATGAGGAAAGAGATCACCAGTGTGCGTAATGAGAGGGAGTGCATGGACTGGAGTGAGTGGATGTGAATGTGTGTGTGCGTGGAACAGAAAAGTAACACCATAATGAGACACAGCTGATCACACTGACAAGAGGAGGAGGTGTGCTTGAACTGTCAGGGAGCGAAGGACCCAAGAGGCTCCCAGACAGCGCCTGATGGAAAATCGGCATAAACTACACAACACAAATAGCCACAGCGTCAGAACTGGGTTTGAGACATCAAACCAAAGTTCATGACACACAAGTATTCACAGCCTTTGCTCAATACTTTGCTGATGCACCTTTGGCAGCAATTACAGCTTCAAGTCTTTTTGAATATGATGCCACATGCTTGGCATACCTATCTTTGGGCAGTTTGGCCATTCCTCTTTGCAGCATCTCTCAAGCTCCATCAGGTTGGATGGGAAATGTTGGTGCACAGCCATTTTCAGATCTCTCCAGTGATTTTAAATTGGATTCAAGTCTGGGCTCTTGCTGGGCCACTCAAGGACATTCACAGAGTTGTCCTGAAGCCACTCCTTTGATATCTTGGCTGTGTGCATAGGGTCGTTGTCTTGCTGAAAAATGAACCGTCGCTCCAGTCTAAAATGAGTGATCTGGAGCAGGTTTTCATCCAGGATGTCTCTGTACATCGCTGCATTCATCTTTTCCTCAGTCCTTAATAGTCTCAATGTTCCTGCCGCTGAAAAACATCCACACAGCATGATGCTGCCACCACCATGCTTCACTGTAGGGATGGTATTGTCATGGTGATGAGCGGTGCCTGGTTTCCTCCAAACATGACGCCTGGCATTCACACAAAACAGTTGAATCTATGTCTCATCAGACCAGAGAATTTGATTTCTCATGGTCTGAGAGTCCTTCAGGTGCCTTTTGGCAAACTCCAGGTGGGCTGCCATGTGCCTTTTACAAAGGAGTGGCTTCTGTCTGGCCACTCTACCATTCAGGCCTGATTGGTGAATTGCTGCAGAGATGGTTGTCGTTCTGGAAGGTTCTCCTCTCTCCACAGAGGAACACTGCAGCTCAGATAGAGTGACCATTGGGTTCTTGGTCACCCCCCTGACTAAGGCCCTTCTCCCTGATCGCTCAGTTTAGTTGGCCGGCCAGCTCTAGGAAGAGTCCTGGTGGTTCTGAACTTCTTCCATTTAAGGATGATGGAGGCCACTGTGCTCACTGGGACCTTCAAAGTCACAGAAATTTTTCTGTACCCTTCCCCAGATTTGTGCCTTGAGACAATCCTGTCTCGGAGGTCCACAGACAATTCCTTTTTTTTTTTCTCAGCTGTGAGACCTCATATAGACAGGTGTGTGCCTTTCCAAATCATGTCCAATCAATGGAATTTACCACAGGTGGACTCCAATTAAGCTGTAGAAACATCTCAAGGATGATCAGTGGAAACAGGATGCACCTGCACTCAATTTTGAGCTTCATGGCAAAGGCTGTGAATACTTATGTACATGTGATTTCTTAGTTTTTTTTTTTATTTTTAATAAACTTGCAAAAATCTTAAACTTTTTTCACATTGTCATTATGGGGTATTGTGTGTAGAATTTTGAGGAAAAAAATGAATTTAATCCATTTTGGAATAAGGTTGTAACATAAAACAATGTGCAAAAAGTGAAGCACTGTGCATACTTTC
Organism: Pholidichthys leucotaenia; assembly: GCA_020510985.1. Classification (NCBI taxonomy): domain Eukaryota; kingdom Metazoa; phylum Chordata; class Actinopteri; order Cichliformes; family Pholidichthyidae; genus Pholidichthys; species Pholidichthys leucotaenia. The sequence goes on along the minus strand of CM035849.1, from coordinate 107,821,509 downwards.
CGGATGCACTGTATGTGACAGGAGTGTCAGGTCGTCAGTTGAGGTCATCCAGCTATGTCCAGAGTGTCCACTGTATCCCATTTTGCCTGCCTGTTGTCGTGATCTTCATGATGTAATTGATGACCAAGAGGAAGAGGAATGTGACAGCAAACACCCCTGGTGGACTCCGGTCTTCACCTCCAAGCTCTCTGACAGCTGGCCAGCGTGTGCGATCCTGCAGCTCATGTCCTGGTACAGTAGATGCACTGGATGAGGGAGATGATCTTCTCGGGAACTCCATAATGCCTCAACAACTTCCACATTATCTGATGGTCCACACTGTCGAAGGCCTTCTCGTAGTCTATGAAATTGATATAAAGGGGTGAGTTCCAATATAAATCAGTGCTAGGTTTTAAAAAAAATCTCACAAATAAGTTGACTGAAGTTATCTTTTCAAAAATAATTATTAAGTTTAATGTATTTATGGCTGAAACTTTACCACAGCAGTCTACTCTTCACATGTACCACACATTTATTTAAAAAATAAAATACAGTATACATGTTGCAGACTTTTGCTTATATGTTTAGTGAGATTTACTCACCTGGCATGAAAATATAGAATAATTTATTCCGATGAAGCTCTAAGTATGCTCTGAATATGCTCATCATGTTAATACAATCAGGTTTCTGTACATCATGTGAAATGTTACAGATTATAAATTACCATGCAAACAATACTGCACTAATATTGTGGATGAGCTCTGTGTAGTTAATAATGAAACAGACAAAACTGGACAGTTAATGATCATCTGCTGTCACAAGGCAAATGTGACAATAAGTTTTATGACAGTGGTTTTTATCAATACATTAAAAGCAATATTAGGCTGTTACAAATCTAAAGTGCCCCAGTTAAATGGATAATCTATAGATTATATCTAAAGTCATTTTTAAGTGCTGATTTTTGACGTTAGCACCTTACCAGTTGACTGTGACTAGTTATCAAGCTAACAACACAGCTTTATTAGTTTGAAACATAATTTTAAAGGACAGACAACCACTGTAACTACAGTCTCTATCCTCGTAGTAACTCGGAGAAGGCAGAATGTTTCATTCTTATTATCTAAATAACCTAGATTAGCAGAAGTTACTTACCTTTGTCCACTTTCTGACTCCACTGAACTTTGTGTAGAGGAAACATATCTCACAGAAAGCATCTGGTTTTTGAAAGAACAGTGTCCTGACAGCAGGATCACGTCCTCCTGGGCTGAGCCACCTCCGGACATCTGAATGGAGGCTCTGCTGTTAATCTCTGCTAATCTGTTGCCCTGGCTAATGATGTTTTGTATGCAAACATGACACCTCTTCTCATACATGTCATTATTATTATTACAAACCTGGCGCATGGCTGCTGGACATCACTCTGAATTAACCACTCAAGTCCGTGCGGGTGTTTAACAGGTAAACAGCACGTAAAGCGAGAGTTGCAGGCATAAAACAGTTCTTTCTATCTCGTTCGACTAGTTTTGACTGAGCCTAGATCCCGGATGTGTGGCACAAAAACCTGAAATAAAAAACTGAATTTGCATGACAAGAAGTGAAACTGAACTCTGATAATGAATTAGGGAGCCGAATTTTTCAAATAAATGAAATACAGTTTCAGTTTTATTGCAATACACATTAAAACCAACAGATTCAATTTCAAATGAGGTCATTCAGATTCAAATTTTAAAAGAAATTATTCAAACTGATTAATTCAGGTTCAAATTCAGTTATTCAAATTAAAAAAAAAAAATCAAATTCAGGTCCTGCAGCCACAGACGTTATCTCATACAGGCATACGAACAAAGTGGCCAGCCCACCTAATCTGGGCTCTCTTGAGAAGGGTGTGGGTGCTAGGCAGCTCAGCGTGGGACAGGACCTCTTTGTCAGGGATTTTGTCCTGCCAGGAGATCTTCAGAAGCTTTCTGAGGCAGTTCAGGTGGAAGCGATTTAGCTTTCTGGCATGGAGCTCGTAGACAGGTGTCGCAGGCATACAGTAGGGAAGGCAGGACAACTGCCTTGTACACCTTCAGTTTTGTGGTCAGCCTGATGCCTCTCCTTTCCCACACTGTTGCACGTTGCCATCCGAATGCTAAGCTTGCCTTGGCAATGCGTGAATCAACCTTGTCGTTGATATTGACAGACCTGGAGAGTGTGCTGCCAAGGTACGTGAACTTGTCGACAGCCTTGAGGGTCTCCCCGTTGACAGTGATGGCTGATTCCACGTAAGTCTTCTGCAGTGCGGGTTGGTGCAGGACCTTGGTTTTCTTCGTACTGATTGTGAGCCCAAAGTTGTCGCAAGCAGTGGAGAAGCAGTTCATGCTCTGCTGCATCTGGGCCTCTGTAGCGGCGTTGAGTGCGCAGTCATCTGCAAACAGGAAGTCATGCATCGTCCCGTTCCACCTTGGTTTTGGCTTGGAGCCTCCGCAGGTTGAAGAGCCTGCCGTCCATCCTGTATCTGATCCTCATGGCGCTTTCTTCATCATCGCAGAAGGCATCAGACAGCATGGCTCTGAACGTCATGCTGAAAAGTGTGGGAGCGAGTACACAGCCGTGCTTGACCCCGTTGGTGACTGGGAAAGCTTCGGAGGAGTCTCCATCACCCAGTACTCGAGCAAGCATGCCGTTGTGGAACTGGTGCACCATGCTGATGAACTTGTCCGGGCAGCTGAACTTCACCATGATCTTCCACAGCCCCTCACAACTGACAGTATCAAAAGCCTTGGCCAGATCTACAAATATTGTGTGAGGCCCCTGTTCTGCCTTTGACACTTCTCCCGAAGTTGGCGTGCGGCGAAGATCATGTCAGCAGTTCCACAATCCTCTCTGAAACCACACTGGCTCTCTGACAGGTGACCGCCTTCCATGTCCTGAATGAAGTGGTTGAGAAGGACTCTTGAGAGGATCTTGCCGGCGATGGCGAGGAGAAAGATCCCACGGTGGTTGTCACAGGACTGCCTGTTTCCTTTTCTCTTGTAGAGATGGACAATGGAGGTGTCCTTGAGCTTCTGGGGGATAACTTCCTGCTGCCGCATGGTCTGAAAGAGCTTGGTGAGTTTTTGTATTAGAACTGGTCCTCCTGCTTTGTAGATTTCAGCTGGGATGGAGTCAGAGCCTGGTACTTTGCCATTCGAAAGGAATTTGATCGCTTTTTGGACTTCTGATTCCATTGGAGGTTCTGCCAGAGATGTGCTCACCTCTACTTGGGGCATGTGAGTGATGGCTTCTGCATTGATGGACGAAGGTCTGTTCAGGACACTGCTGAAATGTTCTGCCAATCTTTCCAGGATTGCGTTCTTGTTGGTGAGGAGAGTGGACCTATCAGCACTGAACAGTGGTGATGTTCCAGAAGACTAAGGCCCGTAGATGGTCTTAATGGCGTCGTAGAAGTGTTTGGAGCTGTTGCTGTCAGCGTACTGCTGTATTTCTTCTGCCTTTTTGCTGAGCCAGAAGTCTTGCATCTCTCTGAGCTTTGCCTGCACCTTTCCTTTGATGGAGTTGAAGGTTGCCTTCTTAGAGGCAGATCTCCTGTCTTGCTGGTATGCTCTGTGGGCTTCATGCTTTTCGTCAAGCAGCTTTTGGATGTCCTCATCATTTTTATCAAACCAGTCTTGGTGTTTGTGCGTGTTCTGGCCCAGATGAGTGAGTGAGGTGTCGTACACCATGTCTCTGAAAGCTGCCCAGTCTTCTTCTGCTCCGTACGCCCCGAGGTCGAGCTGACTAAGCTTGCTGTCCAGGTTCTCACTGAGGTTCTGTCGCACAGAGTGCTGTTCCAGCTTGCTGACATTGAGTCGCTTGTTTGCCTTTTTCCCCTGTGGATGCCATTTTTGCTGGATGTGCATATTGAGCTTTGAGAGAATGAGTCTGTGATCCATCCAGCAGTCTGTGCCACACATCGCCTTCATCACTCGAACGCCCTGCCTGTCTCTCCTTCTCACAATGATGTAATCGATCAGGTGCCAATGCTTGCTGCATGGATGCATCCAGGAGGTCTTGTTGTGATTAGGCAAGCGGTAGACAGTATTAGTGATCAGAAGGTCATGAGAGGCGCACGTCTTCAACAGGAGAAGACCGTTGCTGTTGCACTTTCCAATTCCATATCTCCCAAGGACTCCCTCCCATGTCTGGTAGTCTGTACCAACTCTGGTGTTACCAAGAACAATGAGTTTGTTCTCCTTTGGTACGCCTTCATTTAGAGCAGTGATTCTCAACTGGTGGGTCGCGACCCAAAAGTGGGTCGCGGACCTGTTTTCAGTGGGTCGCGGGCCTTTGCCTGGGCAAATAAAATATCAAGAAATAAATCAACATAGTGTCATCGATTCACACTCCTCAACAGTAGATGGCAGTAGGTGGCGGGCGACACCATATTTCGCACCATAGAAGAAGACTCGCAACGTTTGTTTGTATATGGTAATTGAGCATGGCGAAACGCAGATATGACACGGACTATATGAGATATGGATTTTTTTATCAGGGATGTGATTTTTTCTCTAATTCGCGGAATTCCGCTTTTTTTTTAATCTTCCTGGAAGATAAAAAAAAAGCGGAAGTACGTTAAGTACGTTAGCGGCTTGTGGTCCACGAACGCAGTGAAGGTGCACCCTTTCAGCTAGAACTGGAAGTGGCATATGGCCAGGTGGAGAGCCATTAACTCTCTGTTGAACGCGCTGTATTTATGCTCACTGTCGTGCAAAGACCTGCTTAAAAAGGTGAGCGGCTGCCAAGAACCGGCAATGCATTGCTCCACGACGGCCGCTATGCCCATGTCCGAGGCGTCGGTAGTGAGCGCTATCCGAGCCGCCGGGTCTGGGTGCGCCAGTAGTGCAGCGTTCGCCAGAGCTGTTTTAACCTCAGAGAACACCTGCTCCCGCTCAGGAGTCCAGTCGACTCTGTCCGCCGGTTTCTGTTTCTTGAGTGCGGCGTACAACGGCTGTAATGAGCTGGGCTGCGCGGGGTAGGGAACGGTAATAAAAGTTAACCATCCCCCAAAACTCCTGCAGCGCCCTGACATTGATGTTGAGGAGAAAAAATAGCAAAACAATTTAGTTAGATTACTTTTATGATTCCAAACAGTTTGAAATTGACAGTGCACAATGGACATTGACTCATAACTTTTGAATATTTCTAAGACTTAGCTACATCAGTGATTGTGCAAAATGAACTGCTCACGACTCAATGGAGATTGAAACTGGTGATCTGAAATGAATGCTGAAATTATAAAAAGTAATGGTATGTTGGAATTTTATTTCTATTATGGAATAGATAAAATTAACTGATTTTGATTTGATCAAGTGTTAAAGCATGTGATGGATAATGCTTGCTGGAATATTTTAGGAATGCTATCTTCTTGGAACATAAGTCAATATTATACAGTAATAAGTGGTATTCAGCTGTTTTTTCAGATAATTTTCTGATAATTTTCAGATAATTTCGCCGACCCCAAATCACATCCCTGTTTTATATTGAGGACAAAGGAGTACAGAAACCTCAGTGTGTTTTGTGCAGCGAGGTGTTGGCATGTGAAAGCACGAAGCCGTCAAAACTGAAGTGGCATTTGGAAACAAAACACCATTCTCTATATAATAATTCTACATAATAATGCTATATATAATAATTTTTAATTTAAAATGCAGCTAATTCAGCATTAAAGGGAATTGTTCCCTCTGTTGTATTGCCACTTACTGGTCATTTTGGTTAATCATTAAATTTGTTTTGTGTTTGTATACTGTGATATTCTGTTCTTCTACCTCAGGTTCAAAATGCACAATCTTTACATTCAATAAATTTGAGAATATGAAAATCTTTGATTTGGGTCACGGCTTGTCATTGAGGGGTGATGGTGGGTCCCAAAGCCAGACCAGTTGAGAACCACTGATTTAGAGTATCTAAGTCCTCGTAAAACTTGTCTGTCCTGCCAGCCGCGGCTTGCTGGCAAGGGTGTAGTGAAGCAGGCTATGTTTAGGGTACCTTTTCTAGCCCCTTCCTCAGGTCATGGAGGTGAGCAGAGCGAGTTCTAAAGAGGGCTGTTCAGAAACCCAGGGGGCTGCTGAACTCCACTGCTGCTTCGGTCGAGTAGAAAGTGACCCTATGCCCTGGGCCGCCTGTGTGTGGCATTGTGGCTACAGCTTTCAGTGTATCCGCACCTGCTGCTTCGTCATTTGCCCATCGCCACAGGACTTGGAGGGGGAGGGGGGGATGAAAAGGAAATTGGGGGAGGGGGTGGTGATGTCTTGACTTGCGCGTGAATTTGATTTAAGTGAAGGAGATTAAAGACAAAAATAGAAAGAAGATGTTTTTACCTTCTTTACATGTTTGACTGTGCACTGCTGCCTTCGTCAGAAGTGTCAGCTGATTGCTGCCAGGTGTCGTTTTATCAGCTGGCTTTTGTAGGCGGGGCCAGCCCGGCATACCTGTCAGATCCACCGAGCGGCCCCGCCCTCTGCCGTCTGATGGTCTCTGGAGAATGTGGTCCCAGGTGTGGGAAAGCATAAAGGCCCCCTCATCCCGGCTCATGCTGTCTTTTCCCCGCTTCCTGATTTCTGTGGCCTCCTTGATCCAACGTTTGCGTCTGTTGCTCTCTGATCCAATAACTTTTGCATTGTCCCAGTCCATGATGTGATTATGAGAAGCTGATCCACGCTTTTGTTAGCTCGAGATTAGATTATTGTAATTCTTTATTATCAGGCTGTCCTAAAACATCTTTAAAAAGTCTTCAGCTGATCCAAAATGCTGCAGCAAGAGTTTTAACAGGTACTAGAAAGAGAGATCATATCTCTCCGGTTCTGGCCTCCCTTCATTGGCTTCCCATAGAGTTTAGAATTAAGTTTAAAATCCTTCTTCTTACTTACAAAGCTCTAAACAATCAGGCTCCTTTTTATTTAAAAGATCTGATACTACCGTATCATCCTAACAGAGCACTACGCTCCCAAAATGCAGGATTACTTGTAATACCTAGAATCTCCAAAAGTACAATGGGAGGCAGAGCCTTCAGTTATCAAGCTCCTCTCCTGTGGAATCAGCTGCCAATCTGGATTCGGGAGTCAGACTCGATCTCTGTTTTTAAGAATAGGGCTAAAACCTACCTTTTTGATATAGCCTACAATTAGGGAGGGATCATGTGTTTCTGAACCCTCCCTTAGTTATGCTGCTAATAGGTTTAGTCAGCCGGGGGACCTCCAGTAATGCACTGGGCCTCACTCCTTTCCTCACTCTCTATGAAATATTTTTTTTTTTGCTGGTCATTAACATTTGTTTGTTCTCTCCCATAGATTGAGTCCCCATCGTGCTGTTTGCTCTCTACATGTCTGTTCTTTTCTTCTTTTCTATCCCCTCACCCCCCAGCCAGTCGCAGCAGATGACTGCCCCTCCCTGAGCCTGGTTCTGCTGGAGGTTTCTTCCTGTTAAAAGGGAGTTTTTCCTCTCCACCGTCGCCAAGTGCTTGCTCACAGGGGATCGCTTGATTGCTGGGGTCTTTCTGCAACTGTGGGGGTCCCCCCTACAGTTGATAGTGCTATGAGATGACTGTTGTTGTGAAATGGCGCTATATAAATAAAGTTGAATTGAACTGAATTGAATTGAATTATTTTTTTTGCAGTGATCTGATATTGCTGATTTTAATGTTTCTTGTTCTGCCTTTTCTTTTTGTGATCTTGTGAGTTGTCCTTGTGTTTCCTTCTCACGTTCCTTCTGGTGTTCTTTTTTCCTTGTGGTGAATGATCTTTCGGTTTCTCCAATGTAGGTTTTGTTGCATGATCTGCATGATATTTCATATATTACATTGCATTTTTTGTCTTGTTCTATTTTGTCCTTGGGGTGTACTAATAACTGTCTTCATTTTTTGTGTGGTTTTACTGATGTGTTTATTTTGTATTTTTTCATGATCCTTTGAATTGGTTTTGTTATCCCTCGGATGTATGGTATAGTTATGGTGTCCTTGTTTTTGATTTCGGCTTTTGCTCTGTGTCTTGTTTCCTGTTTGCCTTCTTTGTTTTTTACTTGCTGTTTCCCTTTGTTTATGGCCCATACTGGATATTGGCAGCGTATGAGTGCATGTTTTATGTGGTTTTCTCCTCCTGTCTGTCTTCTTGGTTTGTGATGATGGTGGCCCATTCATATAATGTCCTGACAACTGATAGTTTGTGTGCTGTGGGGTGTTCTGATGTCCATAGCAGGTATTGGTCTGTGTGGGTTGGTTTCCTGTAGACTGTGATTTTTATACTTCTGTCATCATTGTGGTGGATTTTCATGTCCAAAAAGGCTATGGTGCCATTTTCTTCCTCTTCGTATGTGAATTTTATGTTTCCAGTGCTGTCCGTGCTATTCAGATGGTCAGTGAGTTCTTGCGTGTGTCCTTTCCTTATTTTTTCTAGAATGTCGTCCACGTATCTCTTCCAGAGGGTGGGTTTACATTGTGTAGGTGCTGTGTTGATGGCTTTGTTTTCCAGATCCTCCATGAAAAAGCCGCTCATGATGGCTGATAGTGGGTCTCCCATTGCAAATCCTTCTTTTTGTCTGTAGATTTTTCCTCTGTATTGAAAATAGGTGGATTTTGCAACAAATTGTAATAGTCCAGATGTGTTGTGAACTGTGAGATTGGTATGTCTTTTTAGAGTTCTGTCATTACTGAGGCGTTCTTGCACTATATGTAGTGTGACATCAACAGGGGTCTTTGTGAATAATGAAATGACTTCATGTGAAATGAGGATCTCGTCTGATTCTATTTTCATATTTTTGAGTTCTTGTGCCAGCTCTTTTGAGTTTTTGCAGTGGTATTCTGATAGTCCAAGGAGGGGTTTGATGATTTCAACCAGGGCTTTTGATAAGTTGTATGTAACTGATCCGATACTGTCAATTATTGGCCGCAGTGGGATATCCTTATGTATTTTTGGGGTTCCATAGATCCAGGGGGTGATGCTGGCTGTGGGTATCAGGTGATCATATGCGTCCTTTGTGATTTTTTTGCTTTCTAATAGGGGTTTGAGAAGGGCTTTTAGCATTTTTTTCTTTTCTTCTGTGGGGTTTGTTTTAATGATTTCATATGTGCACTTATCTGCCAACATGGTTTCCATCTGCTTTTCATATGTTTCCGTGTCCATGACTACTGTTGTTCTGCCTTTACCTGATGGGAGGATTGCGATTGTTTTATCTGTCTTGAGTGAGCCTTCTGACGAAGGCTGCAGTGCACAGACGAAACATGTAAAGAAGGTAAAAACATCTCCTTTCTATTTTTGTCTTTAATAAGAACAAAAGGTAAATAATTAAAAGAAGACAAAATGAACCTACTTGAGCTAAGTGAAGGAGAGTTGCACAGTGTTGTCAGCCTCACTCTCTCATCCCAGCCTATCTGGATCCAGTGGCAAGACATAGTCAAGACGGCTGGAGATAGGTTAGGATGCAGGGGATGGCCAGCAGTGTCCTACACGTCTCACTATGCCCTAGTTGCGCTCCACAACACTTTGCTGGGTCTGCCTTCCTGCCTGTTGAGCCAATCTGATGGTTTCCTCCACGCAGTCCGAATGCTAACAATAATGCTAAGAGGAATAACAGATGCACACATAAGTTAATAATAAAAGAAGCCACATAATCACTAAAACATGTTTTTTTTTCTTCCACAGGTTCATTAGTGCCCATGTATTGTTATTTGGAATGGGTAATAACTTCACGTAGCAATGCTGTCCGGGCAAACAAATGATAGTGATAGCCATGGGAAAGTGAGCTATAACAGCTGGAAGTAACATATACTGTATGCTTCAGCGTGATTCACAGGTTCATTGGAGCCCATACATTTGTTATTTGGAATGGGTACTGTCAGGGTTAACCTCCAGCAGACAGGAAAGCGAATGATTTATTAAAGGAACAAAACAAAAGGAAGCATGAGGCTGAACAATGTACATAAGCCAACTAGACTGGGAAGGCTGACCAGGGGAGTGTACGTGACAGGTGCCAAAGGGAAAGTGCTGTGATGTCAAAGCACCAAAGAGTCTGTAGCGCTAACATAAATATAGAACTAAATAACTGACACAGGACAGCTGGGAACTAATTGGGAACTAATTGGGGACTAAACAATAACAGCTTCAGATCCGGGCTGGAAAATGCAACAGAAATGTAGAACCAAGTGTTATCCAGCTGAGGTCAAAATTTTGTAACAATACCACAAAAAATGAATATATTACACAGCTTTTTCCTCAGGTAGTTCTCAGGCATTTTTGAACTGTGCCAAATTGTGCCAAATGGCACAGTTTGGAAAAACGTCTGTAACTTTTGAATGATTCAATATAGAAGCTTCATCTTGGGCTCTAATGAAAGGTGACACTCAGGGCTGTGTGTGTGTGTGTGTGTGGGGGGGGTTGTCCCCACCCCCACTACAGAGGACGGCCATCGGCCATCGCTACATGACGGAATAGACTCATGTGGAGATGTGGCGACAGCGGCGCAGTCACCGCGGCCCCCCCCCCCTCGCTACAGAAGAGTAGCGGGGGGGAGGGGGGGCGGTGTTCACGGTCTGGACGCGGCGCACGACCGGTGTACCGCGGCGGACGAACTTCAGACTTCATGCGCCACACAGTTGTAATTTACCGATCGGTCAAAAGTCATTTTTGATTACAATTTTCAGGGATAAAGAATAATTTAGCTTATAACACCTTACCTCTTCACAGCAGCAGTGTCCTGGCGAACTTCTCTTCCTCATTGTCAGACGAACGCGACGCTGGTCCGCTTGTGGTTCTGGTCTCGCGACCCGGTCAAAACATAATTCCATGATTGCGGTTTTGGCGAATGATTTACGACCTTCGTCGTCGGCCTCCGTCGGTCTATGATGACCATGGAAGAGAATCCTAAACGTCTATTCTGCTCGAATAAAAAAAAAAAAAAGCACCGCCTGTGACTGAAGAGGCCGATGTACGAATGGCAGTCCCTGTCACACAGGTAGCACTTGTGGGTGGTCTCCGTGCTGCTGGGTCTGTGACGGTTCTTCCTGCGGGTCCTTTTTTTATCTGCTGCAGCAGTCAGTCTCTTCACCCAGCCTTACAAAAAACAGCTCGCGAACTTCTCTGCTTCAATTGGCTCACTGCATTCACAGCTTTGGTAGGCGGGTCCTTCTTGCTAGGTTTTCAGTCATTGGTTCTTCAAGGTTTCAGAAACCCAATTCAAGGCTCTTATTAGTCGAATGAGAGGTCAATCAGATGAACTAATCTGTTCGCGGCTGTGTCTGCAGTGGAAGAATGGAAATGCAGCTTTTATTTTCAGTGCGCGCTTGGACGCAGGTCCATCATGCGTCCTAGAGCACACGAGGGCGCACGAGAGCGCCCTCGTGCGCTCTGGGACGCAGAGACTTGCCCGCCCGCGGTACAACGGAGTGCAAGAGGTTAAGCAATACTACCCAAGAGTGAGTTCGGTATCATGAATATACTAACGCAAGCCGATCACACCTTGCTGGAATTCGTATATTCATGATATCAAACTCAAGTGTAATATTGCTTTTACACAGCAGTTCCGGCAAGCAAAATTTATTAAATAACAGCAATACTGGACAAAATATTATGATTTGTTTGTTTAACCAGTTATTTTGTGCAGCTGAGAAAAAAAAGTCCCTTCTGAATGTAGCCACTAACTGCTGCTAAACATCTCAATCAGTATGAAGACATCTATTGTCATTTCACACACACATACACATGTAAACAAATTAAATATTGTCAAGCGCAAAAGTAATAAGTGTTTAAAAAACATATCTGTTAAGTTGATATTTCAGAAAATACCAGATCAAAACATATTTAATACCGGTCATTAGTAGTTAGCATACTAGCGATTTGGCACATGCTAGTAATTTAGCACATGCTAGTGATTTAGCACATTTTTCTTGCTTTTTTTTCACATTTTCAGATGAAACAAGGAGTCCATCACCACAAAGGTATTGTGGTTTGTTTATCGAGACAATGAACTCTAGCACTGCCTATTTTTTTTTTTAAATAGACATGAAATCGTTTAGTGACCTTAAAATGATTAGGACAGAAGTAGACCTTTGCAAAAGGGTGGGACTTCCGGATCACGGATGTCATGGCCGGCTCCAGTGCTGTAACAAAATAAAGGGGAAAGATGCCAAGATCTGTTGAATCAGTTGCATGGGAGTGATGGATGTGTGAAAATATAGTGAGTGCATGTTGTATGATAAACCAACATAACCATGTGGAGAGGAACCTCTCCTGAATGAATGGAGCAGGGGGTTCTTGAGGCTTCCAGAACACTGGGCCCAGGTGCATTCAGTTGCCAGATTAAATGGCCTCGCCCATCAATTACCTGGAAAAGAATAACATTAATAAGAGGGCCAAAGGGCCGTCACCCCCCCCCCACCTCTAAAAATGTGGTCCCATTGGGATCTGCATTCATACCCAAAAATACTATTCACAAAATTTACACCTAACAGTTCACCTCAACCCTGGAATCAGGATCCTGTAAAATATACCAGGGTCAAAGGAACAGCAAAAACACACTCACTAAACAGGAGCACAACACAATGCATCAGCCACTACAATCTCTGTCCCCTTAATGTGCTGTATAACTAAACAATGTGACTGCAAGGCCAAAGACCACCTTATTAATCTGTGGTTTGGGCATTTCAGGGAATTCAAAAAGGTAAGTGGATTATGGTCTGTAAAGACCTCTAATGGCATCTCTGAACCAACATAAACATTAAAATGACACAAAGCCCAAACTAATGCCAGTGTCTCCTTCTCTACAACTGAATAGTTAAGTTGATGTCTGTTAAATTTCTTAGAAAAGATACTCACTGGCCTGTCGACTCCATCCTTATCTATCTGCATCAGTATAGCACCGGCACCCATGCAACTAGCGTCTACCTGTAATTTAAAGGTGCGTTCCATGACAGGGGCTGCCAACACCGGAGCTGAACACTGGAGGGTCTTTATATTTTCAAAGGCCTGCTGACACAAAGAAGACCATACAAACTTCACATTTGCCTTCAACAAATCAGTCAGAGGGGCCACCACAGATGAAAAATTTCTACAAAAACTGTGGTAGTACCCAACCAAACTCAAACATCGCATCAACTCTTTTTTAGCTGTAGGAGAAGGAAACTGTTGTACAGCCACTACCTTAGAATGCACTGGACAGACTTTCCCCTACCCGACAACATAACCTAAATAAGTTAGGGTGGCTCTGGCAAATTCACATTTGGCCAAATTAACTGCCAGGCAAGCAGCTGCCAAATTATCAAACAGAACGGATGCGTGAGGTGTGAGACTCCCAAGTGTCACTATAAATTACTACATCGTCTAAATGGACGGCACAGTCCTCCAGATCACCAACAGCCTCATTCATTAGATGCTGGAATGTCACATAGTCAGCTAGGTTATTCGGAGGCTCCCCAACTGCCCAACCATCACAAAGAACAGCAAGAGGGCCACGGACAGAATGGACAAAAACAAGGTCATTAGGACTAAACCTCGTACTTTCCTGGGTTACCTCCCTTGCTGACAACAGCAACCGAGGTAAACCCTCCTCCCAGTCTTGACCCAACTGAACACAATATGTGCACAACAAAGACTTAAGTGTTTGATGAAAACACTCCAACGCACCTTGGCTCTGCGCCTGATATGCCAAAGACTGGGAGTGTTTAACATGGAACTGTTTCAGTATTTGTGCAAACATACTGGAGGAGAAGTTTGAACCCTGATCACTCTGGATAACCCGAGGAATACCAAAAATAGAAAAAAACTGTTTCAATGCTTTTACTACAGACTGTTGTAATGGTATGCTTTGGATATGTTGCTGGGTATGTAGTGGTTCGACACATGACTGTTAAAAGATATTTTGCAACAGATTTTGATGGTGGCAATGGGCCACCACAGTCAATAAGCAAATGCTCAAACAATCCATTCTCTACATGTATAGGTTGTAAAGGAGCTGATTTAACCACCTGATTTGTTTTACCTGTGAGCTGACATGTGTGACAGGTTTTAATAGAGGCAGACACATCTTTTTTCAGCCGAGACCAGAAGAAAATGCTGCAAAATGCGGTCATAGGTTTACTTCACTTCTTGATGTCCTGACTGATCATGAGTTAGTTGTAAAACAATATCTCTAAATTTAACTGGTACCACCACCTGTAAAAAAGGGGCGGCCAAGACAAACGTCTCCCAGCCCGTTCTGAAGGAAGTAACCATGTGCACAACTTCTCACCTCCTCAGCAGGAATAACACCAGTAAACAGCCCTTTAATTGAGGGATCAGCTTGTTATTCAGCTGCCAACTCTACATGGGACACAGAAAGTGGAAGATCAGTCAATGACATCACCTTCTCCAAATTGTCACACACTTTGCCCGACTCACCACCATCGGCTCTAGCCTGAGAATATGTCACAGCACATGCAGCAAACACTTCAGGAAACTTGTGGCCACACTCATCTGTTTCAATGCCCACCCCCGGAACAGAAGTAACAAATGGTGGAGGTGAAACACCCTACCACACTCGATCAAATGCTAGGCTGTTACCTAGAATAACATGGACTCCCTGGACAGGCATTGCAGGGCGAACCCCGATGCACACTTCCCCCTGTACCAGATCAGAACCCAAACAGATTTTATGAAATGGGATAGACAGTATAGACATATCCATACCATGAACTAAAACAGAATCACCCATGGCTGTTTCTTCTGAAAATGAAAGAACTGACTGCAGGATAAATGAATCCAGTGCCCTCGTATCCTGTAGGATCTTCACAGGCACCAAACCCTTACTCCCTGGGAGAGAAACATAGCCATCAGTGACAAAAGGTAAGTAAGCCCCCACTGTCTCATCTGAAATCTTACGGCCCTGCACTTGAGATAACTGCGAGGGAAAAGCTGCAACAGGAGCAGCAGCAGGTTTTACATTTGACTGCTTAAGTTTAAACTTCAACACACGACAATTTGCCTTCCAGTGACCTTTTCTATGACAATAGTTACAGATATTTTCACTGAGATTTTACTCTTTGCTTCTGACATCTGCAAAATATGTCCTGCCAGATGAAAAATTAGGAGAAGATACTCCCTCTCTGACAGCTGTCATGATTAAGCTGACAGCTCACGTGCATGATGCAAGCACAGGATGGAACCACACGGAGGGAAACGTTCAACAGTTTATTAAATGTAGAAAACAGCGCACAGTTAAATAAACAGCCACTCGCCAGAAGATTCAATCCACCTGTGGAGAGAAAGCGAGGGCTGTCACTGGAGAAGCAGAGTAGGGGAAAATGGGCGAGCCAAATTGCCACTTACTCAGGATTCCGAGGATGAACCGGCAGGACCCCAGCGGGGAATAGACGAACCAGTAGGGTAGGGGGAATGAGCTACTAGTGCCTGACCGGGTGAAGATTTTGTTGCTGTGGAAGAGGTGAGGTGGCAGGAGAGCGCACGCAGCCCCGAGACGCACCTGCATGATGGCAGCAACCTGTAAGAGAGAAAAGGGTACAGTTTTAGACGACGTGTCGAAGTTTAGTACAACGACCTGCTTGCCTGAATTAGGGCAGTATACCCAGACGAGCCAGCATTGAATGTGCAGAGGAGGCCTCCTTAAATACGCTGGCTGACGAGCAGGCGCAGGTGTGTCCTCTGCCGCAGGTGCAGTGATGAGTTTGTTAATGTGCGGCAGGATGGGAGGTGCGCGCTCTCACTGCCTATGACAGGTCCACCCCTTCTAGGAGCACCTCCTGGCGGTCCAGAGGGCTTCTCGGGGTGAGTTCGGTGGTAGACCCGGAGCATACTCCTTGTCCAGAACCCGTGATGAGGGGGTCCAGGATTGTTCCTCCGGGCTGTAGCCCTCCCAGTCCACCAGATATTGCAATCTTCGGCCTCAACGGCGAAGGTCCAGAATACGGAGGACCGTGTAGGCGAGGTGACCATCAATAATCCGAGGAGGAGGAGGCGGCTACGGGGGGGCAGAGAGGACTGACCGAGAGGGGCTTAATGTGGGACACGTGAAAAGTGGGGTTCACCCGTAGAGTAGGAGGAAGCCTCAGTTGAACCGACGAGTTTTTGATTATCTGGGAGATGGGAAACGGACCCAGAAAACGGGGGGATAGCGTCCTTGATTTCTCCTTCAGGGGGATTTGACTCGCAGCCAGCCGAACTTGCTGTCCCATGGTGTGTTCAGGAGCCAGGACCCACTTCCTGTCAGCGGCGGCCCGGGTGCGCTCCATCATGCGTGCCAGGGCAGCCCAGGTAGTTCTCCAGACACGCCGGCATCGACAAGCATGGGCCTCTACGGACGGAACTGTCACCTCCCTCTCGGCCATAGGAAGAAGAGGCTCGGTGTAACCCAAGGATGCCTTGAATGGAGTGAGTCCAGTGTCCGTGGGAACGGCTGAGTTGAGGGAATACTCCACCCAGGTCAGGTGTGAGCTCCAAGAAGCTGGGTTCTCGGCTGCTACGCACCGCAGGGTGGCCTCCAGGGACTGATTGGCGTGCTCTGCCTGCCCGTTTCTCTGAGGATGATTCCCAGAAGAGAGACTCAGTGTAGTACCCAGTGCCTGACAAAAGGCCCTCCAGACCTGGGAAGTAAATTGTGGACCCCGGTCAGACACAATATCAATGGGGATGCCGTGGACCTTGATCACATGGTCAGTCAGCAGGACCACTGTCTCCAAGGCTGAGGGGAGCTTCGGAAGGGCCACCAAATGCATCGCCTTGGAGAAGTAATCCACGATTGTCAGGATTACAGTCTTCCCACGGGAGGGGGGGAGTCCGGTCACAAAGTCCACAGCGATGTGGGACCAAGGACGACGCGGGGTGGGAAGGGGATGGAGGAGTCCCGAGGGGGGAGAGGAGTTGGATTTCCCCCTGACGCAGGTCTGGCAGGCCCTGACGTAATCCTGTGCGTCCTGCCGCACCATGGGCCACCAGAATGCCCGCCGGACGAAGTCCACTGTGCGGGTGAAGCCAGGAAGACAAGCAAAGCGGCTGGTATGGGCCCACTGGAGAACATCACCGTGGAGGGCAGCCAGGACGTAGAGACGATTCCGGGGGCACCCTACTGGCACAGGCTCCCGGGACTGGGCCTGACGGATCCTCCGCTTGACATCCCAAGTAAGGGCACCAAGGACACATGAAGGCGGGATGATGGTTTGGGGGTGGTGGTCTACCTCAATGGAATCAAACTGGCGCGATAGCACGTCCGGTTTGACATTCCGGGCGCCAGGCCAGTAAGTGATGGTAAAATTAAACCGCTGGAAGAATAAATGTAATGTTGTGGAGAAGTGTGGGAAGGACGAGGCTGAGTTTATTTCTCAAGTCCAGTTTTATTCACATTCACATTCTCCAACATCCAAAAACAGAAAGAGAGAAACTGTGCCATTTGGCACAATTTTGCAAGTTCCAAAACGTCTGGGAACTACCCGAGAACAAAGTTGTGTAAAATATTCATTTTTTGTGGTATTGTTACCAAATTTGGATCTCAGCTTGATAACACTTGGTTCTACATTTCTGTTGCATTTTCCAGCCAGATCGGACAGCTGTGTGTTATTTGTAAGCATTTGTATCCAAAAAAACACTGTGTCCAAATTTATTTTCTTCAAGTTCAGTATGTTTAGATGACTGTAACTCAGTGGCCGGAGCACGTAGAGAGATTATGTTTTTTTTTGCCAAAAAATTCAAAGTGTTTTCTTTTAAATGAGACCAACCCCATGAAGATGCTGCAAAGGGTTGAATAACAGCTTTTGATTTACTTTGGGCACGTTATTTTTTGGCATTTTTAGGAAAATTGCCCGGAGTGCAAGTGGTTAATCCCAAATACAATGCATCCCCCTCCAGGTCTTCTCTTCTCCACCTAAAGTCCTGGTGGTCAGGAAATCTCTCATGGCTGTGGGGAGACCTGAATAACGAAACCGAATTGCCTTTAATTTCAGTTTATTTCAAGTAACCATTCCACTGTCTGCTCTCATTTCTGAGCAGCGAACAAAGAGAGTGAACACACCAAAGTTCTCTCATTTAAACATTCTCACATCAAACCATTTCCCTCGCGGGGGAAATCACACATCTAGATCAAAGTCTCTTTATTCACATTCATTAGCCTTTTATTTACATAACTCCCCCTTCTCTCCTCTCGAGCCTCAGTGGTCAGGAAGTCTTCTGTCCCCTGTCCTCCGCAGGGGGTCCAGGCTCTGTGGCTCCGCACCGCAGGGGGCTGGCTCTCCTTCATCGTGAGGTTAAATCACATATGCAGTGTCCAACATATACATGTCTCACAACACAGCCATATAACCCCCCCCAAACGATGAAGAACAGACTAATTCCCAAAATTTAATAGCACCTTACTACTGAATAATCAACACCAACATTCAGTCTGTGCGCCGCTTGGGCTTCAGCCGTCTGCCGAATCTGCTGTGCGTTGGCCCCGCCTTGCCTGCGGTGCTTTTCTGCTTCGGTTCTGTTGACTGAGGGAGAAAGTGATTAATTGCCCTCTGCGGGGGCCTGCCTCGTCGAGGCGCCACCGCGACCGGTACAGACACGTCCTTCATGACAAAAGCAGGTTTTAGTCTGTCAATACTGACTGTCTCTTTTCTGTCTCCAAAATCTAGCACAAATTGCTTATCACCTGCCTCCAGCACTCGAAATGGCCCTTCGTAAGGTGGTTTGAGCGTTGCTTTAAGGGCTTCGCGCCTGACAAAAACGAAATCGGCATTTTTCAAAGCCTTGGGGACGAAAACTCGTGGAAAAGCGTGATGAACCGGACCCGGGAGCGTGTCTGCCCCCGTGCCGACTAACGGTCCCAGAGCAGAGAGAGGTGGGGGCTCTGGGTGCTCTGGTAAAAACTCGCCCGGCAGCCTCAGAGTTTGTGCGAATACCAGCTCCGCTGGGGAGACGTCTAAGTCCTCTTTAGGCGCAGAACGCAACCCTAATAAAACCCATGGAAGTTTATTTACCCAATCTGCATCCGTGAGCGACGCTCTGAGTGCTGCCTTCAAAGACCTATGAAAACGCTCGCATAAACCATTAGCCTGAGGGTGGTAAGCCGTAGTGCGGTGAATTTTGGCTCCTAAGCCGTTGGCCATCGCTGACCACAGCTCAGAGATGAATTGCGGTCCTCTATCGGACGTAATGTCTGACGGAACCCCGAAGCGCGCCACCCAAGCCGTTAAAAAAACGCGAGCCACCTCCGCGGCCGTGGTCGTCGCAAGTGGGACCACTTCCGGCCAACGTGTGGTGCGGTCCACCATTGTCAAAAGATACGTGAACCCCTGTGATGCCGGTAGGGGGCCCACAAGGTCGACGTGCACATGGTCGAACCTTCTGGCCGGAATGCGGAACGGTTCTAACGGGGCTCTTGTGTGCCTGTGAATTTTGGCCCGTTGACAGGAAATGCAGGTTTTTGCCCATTCCTTCACGTGCTTGCGCAGGCACGGCCAAACAAACTTTTCCGCCACTAGTTTCACCGACGCGCGCACCCCCGGGTGCGCCAGTGAGTGGACCGAGTCAAAAACACGGCGGCGCCACGTGGCCGGAACCACCGGACGCGGGCGCCCCGTCGACATGTCGCAGATCAGGGGGGGCATACCGGTTTGTAAACACTTGCTCTCCAGCCTCAACCCTGTTGGTCCAGACTGGAGCGCGCGCACGTCTGCGTCCGCCCCCTGGTCCGCTGCCATGGCTGCGTAATCTATACCCACGTGCACCGGGGCTGCGCGCGCCACCGTGCCGCTCTCCTGCGGCGCGGTCACGGTGGCCCGTTCTGCCTCTGCGCGTGTTGGGGTCGTGAACGCGCGTGAGAGACAATCCGCTACTACATTGAATTTGCCCGCGACGTGCCTAATGTCAGTGGTAAATTCCGAGATTGCGGCCAGCTGCCTCTGCTGCCTGCCGGACCACGGATCTGAAATTTTGGCCATGGCGTATGTGAGCGGCTTGTGGTCCACATAAGCGGTGAAGCACCGTCCTTCCAGCCAGAACTGGAAATGACGAATAGCCAAATGCAGTGCCAACAGTTCTCTGTCAAACGCGCTGTATTTTCGTTCAGCCGTGCTTAAAGATTTGCTAAAGAAAGCCAAAGGCTGCCAAACTCCGGCTACCTGTTGCTCAATAACGGCCCCTATGGCTAAATCTGAAGCGTCTGTCGTCAGCGCGATACGTGCTGCAGGGTCTGGGTGGGCCAGGAGCGCAGCGTCAGCCAAGGCTTTTTTAACCTCTGTGAACGCGCGCTCCCGCTCCGGGGACCATTCGACCGCCTGGGTCGGTTTTTGTTTTTTGAGCGCGGCATATAACGGTTGCATGATTTGAGCTGCGTGGGGCAGGAATCGGTTATAAAAATTCACCATCCCCAAGAATTCCTGTAGTGATTTGACCGTTTGTGGACGGGGAAAATCCGCTACCGCGCGTACTTTCTCTGGTAACGGAACCGCTCCCTCCGGGGAGACGCGGTGACCCAAAAAATCGATCCGCTCGACGCCGAACTGGCACTTGGCTGGGTTAACTATTAAGCCGTGCTCTCCCAGCCTCCTAAAAACTGCTGTGAGGTGCGTTTCGTGTTCGTCCTCTGAAGTACTCGCGACCAAAATGTCATCGAGGTACACAAACACGAAAGGGAGATCGCGTAACACGGCATCCATCATCCGCTGAAATGTTTGCGCTGCCCCTTTGAGACCAAACGGCATGCGTAAAAATTCGAAAAGTCCGAACGGGGTTATTACCGCTGTTTTAGGAATGTCCTCCGGTTGGACCGGGACTTAGTGATAGCCGCGAACTAGATCAATCTTTGAAAAAATGCACGCCCCCGCCAGGTGCACCGAAAAATCCTGAATGTGCGGGATGGGATAACGATCGTGTGCCGTAGCGTTGTTTAGCCTGCGGTAATCCCCGCACGGTCTCCAGGAGCCATCGGCTTTCGGTACCATGTGCAGCGGCGAAGCCCACGGGCTCTTCGACCTACGAACGATGCCCAGCCTCTCCAGGCTGGCGAACTCCTCGCGCGCAATGGTGAGCTTAACTGCATCCAAGCGCCGAGCTTTTGCAAACACAGGAGGACCAGACGTGGGGATAAAGTGTTTCACCCCGTGCTTCGCGACCGTCGCTGAAAAAGTGGGCACAGTGAGCGCTGGAAATTGGGTGAGGAGTGTGTGAAACTTACCACCTGCTGTAGCGACGTGGGTCTGTACTGGTGGCGGGGACACTCGAGCTGAACAGGGGAGAGAGTAAAAAGAGAGTGCATTTACCAGCCGTCTATTAGCAAGATCAACTAACAGATTGTGCGAACACAAAAAATCCGCGCCCAACATGTTGAAACTCACCGCCGCTATTACAAAAGTCCATTCATATGTGCGGCCATGTAAGCACAAAGGCAAGGTCCTTCTCCCGTAGGTGTTGATGTTCAAGCCATTTGCCGCTGTAGCTCCGCTACCGTGGGGTCCAGCCACCCGGTCCGCGTATGTTGGGGTGATGAAGCTCACTTGTGCTCCGGTGTCGATGAGGAACTCTCGTCCGGAGCGCGCATCCGTGATGTAGAGCAGCTTGCTGCGTTCTCCGAGGGTCGAAGCTGCTAGCGACCCCCGGTCTTGCCGTTTCCCGAACTCCTGAAGATGCAGGGCGGCACACACCTGCGTGCCTTCTCTGCGAACCTCCGATGGTAGAAGCAGAGATCTTCTCCTCCGCTGTGTCGTGTCCGCGCCTCTGCTGCCGGGCTATTGGCTCCACCTCGTCGCGGCCGTGTTGCCGCCGTCGTCGGCCAGTCTGGTTCTGCCGCCTCTGGCTCCCCGTTGTCTCGGGTCGCCGCTGTGGTTGCTTGCCCACCGCAGGCGTCCAGGATCCCATCTGCCTCCTGGGCCAGCTCCCGGAACTCCTCCAGGGTGTGACACTTTTTGCCGGCCAGCGTGCTTCTCGCATGCGCCGGGAGGTTGGAGAGGAAGATGAACTGAAAAATGAAATCATCGTTGTCCAACCCTCTCAGCTGTATCATCTCCTCCATCAGGGCGCTCGGCCTGTGTCCACCTTGGTCTAGCAAAGACAGGATCCTCCTTGCCCTCACTTCAGCCGAGGGGGTGAAAAACTTGATGAGGGTGGATTTCAGCTTGCCGTACCTGTCGGTCGCGGGTGGCTGCTCCACCAAGCTCTGCACGCACCGAGCTGTGCTGTTGTCCAGTTTAGCGATGACATGGTGGAACTTAGTGTCATCCACCGTTACTCCTGCGAGCGCGAACTGCGACTCTGCTTGCAGAAACCACGACCGTGGGTTATCCTGCCAGAAATCAGGCAGCTTAACGGCCACTGCGCTCGCCAGCTCTGAGCGCTGTGAGTCCGGGACCCTGAGAATTTCTTCGTTCATTCTCAACGTCGTCAGTCACCAATGTGGGGAGACCTGAATAACGAAACCGAATTGCCTTTAATTTCAGTTTATTTCAAGTAACCATTCCACTGTCTGCTCTCATTTCTGAGCAGCGAACAAAGAGAGTGAACACACCAAAGTTCTCTCATTTAAACATTCTCACATCAAACCATTTCCCTCGCGGGGGAAATCACACATCTATATAAGAAAGCTAGCTCTGTCCTGGGGCAACGCCTTGATCCGATGGAGGAGATAGGAGAGAGAAGGACGGTGGCTAAACTGTCATCTCTGCTGGAGTCCGAGTTCCACCCTATGCAGGACATACTGGATGCACTGAGGAGCTCATTAAGCAGCAGACTACATCATCCCAGGTGCACAACCGAGAGGTTTCGTAGGTCCTTCCTACCAACGGCTGTCAGACTGTACAACCTAAGCAGGGCTGCTCGCAGAGATAGCAAAAAGACGTAACAAACTAATAGTTTTTTGAATGCAAAAGATGCAATAGACTTACACAATGGTCCTCTCCGGCATACAACTAGGAACATACCGGTCGCTATGGAGGGTGAGAATATGTATGGGCACATAATCATACCATGTAGGATAACTAAATAGACGGTTATGCTGTTTCATCCCACCTAGCAACAATGCTCTGCACTGTGTGTGTTTATATATTTACATATTTATTCCATCTAGCAACAATGCTCTGCACTGTGTGTGTTTATATATTTACATATTTATTCCATCTAGCTACAATGCTCTGCACTGGGTGTGTTTATATTTATATATCTATATATTTATTCCATCTAGCTACAATGCTCTGCACTGTGTGTTCATATATTCATATATTTATTCCATCCAGCTACAATGCTCTGCACTGTGTGTGTGTGTGTGTGTGTGTGTGTGTGTATATATATATTTTATAGTAATATGTACATATGTATATTAGCTGCTCTTGCTTGCTTGTTTTTTTTTTTTTTTTTTGCCTTCTGATTGTTGCTCTGAGTGTTGCTATCCCTGTGCTGTTGCAATCCTGGAATTTCCCCGTTGTGGGACTAATAAAAGCTTATCTTATCTTATCTTATCTTATATCAAAGTCTCTTTATTCACATTCATTAGCCTTTTATTTACATAACTCCCCCTTCTCTCCTCTCGAGCCTCAGTGGTCAGGAAGTCTTCTGTCCCCTGTCCTCCGCAGGGGGTCCAGGCTCTGTGGCTCCGCACCGCAGGGGGCTGGCTCTCCTTCATCGTGAGGTTAAATCACATATGCAGTGTCCAACATATACATGTCTCACAACACAGCCATAATGGCCATCTCTCTGCATACAAAAGGCCAGACTTCACATCCTCCTATTACCCCTAGGAGGTTCAGACCTTTTGTTCCTCTGAGACGTGAAGCATACCATAAGCATACAGTAATACACCTGTGAAGCATATGAAACCCACATATGTGCACCACAATGTAATGTACTTTATTTATATAGCCCTTTAAAACAACCCGTAGGTGACCAAAGTGCTTTACAGAAAATTAAACAGCATTAAAAACACACACAGCATTAAAAACAAATAACATAAACAAAGAAATAGGAATAAATACCTGAAAATAAAACTAAGAATAAAATAAAAACAAATGCCAAGACAAATATCACCACTACTGGGTATTAAAAGCCATCCTAAACAAATATGCTTTTCTGATGTAAAAAGGGCCAGGTCAGAGATAGCACGTAGGTCAGGGGAGAGATTATTCCAGAGCCTGGGGGCGACAACAGAAAAGCCTCGGTCACCCCAGTGTTTATACCTTGACCTGGGCACATCCAGCAAAAGCTGATTGGATGACCTCAAAGCCCTGCCTTGGTCATGGGCAGTCAAAATCTCAGACAGATAAACCGGAGCAAGGCCATTAAGAGCTTTAAAAACAAAAAGCAAAAGTTTAAAATTAATTCTAAAATGGACTGGAACCCAATGAAGTGAAAAAAGGATCGGAGTAATGTGCTCTCGGCTAGTTGTGTTGGTCAAAAGACGGGCCGCTGCATTGTGCACAAGTTGAAGGCGGCCGAGAGAAAACTGAGAGTTGCCAACATAAAGGGCATTGCAGTAATCAAGTCCAGAAGTGATTAAAGCATGGATGGCTATCTCAAGATCACGACGGCTCAGGAAAGGTTTGGCTTTGGATAACAGACGTAATTGATAAAAGCTCATCTTGACTACATTGTCAGCCTGTTTATCAAATTTTAAATGTCTGTCAAAAATCACCCCCAAATTTCTGACAGCTGAACTGAGCCTTAAAGAGAGGGTACCAAAGCCAGCCGTTCCAGTATCCCCAAACATAATACATTCTGTTTTTTCTTCATTTAAGTGGAGAAAATTTTGGCTTAACCACAACTTAATGTCAGTGATGCAGTCCAATAGAACACTTTGTGAGTTAGTTTGTTCTGGGTTCAAAGGTAAATAAAACTGCAAATCGTCCGCATAACAGTGGAAAGACATGTTGTGCCTGGCTATTATTAA
This sequence comes from Pholidichthys leucotaenia, assembly GCA_020510985.1. Classification (NCBI taxonomy): domain Eukaryota; kingdom Metazoa; phylum Chordata; class Actinopteri; order Cichliformes; family Pholidichthyidae; genus Pholidichthys; species Pholidichthys leucotaenia. The sequence goes on along the minus strand of CM035849.1, from coordinate 107,796,687 downwards.
CCCGAGTGGCAGCATATATAATGAAAACAGACTAGGACCAAGGATAGAGCCCTATGGGACCCCACAGGAGAGAGAGGCACTAGAAGAAGACATGCCACCAATCACTACAGAAAAAGTTCTGTTAGATAGGTAGGAATCAAACCACTTAAGTGCAGTGCCATGGATGCCAACATGGTGATTCAGGCATGACAAAAGGATAGTATGGTTCACAGTGTCGAAGGCTGCTGTAAGATCTAGCAGCACAAAGACCACGGGGCATTTGGCATCAGCAGACATCATCATATCATTGTGCACCTTTAGCAGGGCAGACTCAGTGCTGTGACGAGATCTAAACCCAGATTGAAACTTCTCAAAAATAGAGTTGTCTTCTAAAAAAGATTGCAACTGTATAAAAACAGCTTTTTCTAAAACCTTAGATAAAAAGGGCAAATGAGAAATGAGTCTAAAATTAGATAAAACTGAAGGGTCAAGGTGAGGTTTTTCAAGAAGGGGCCTTAACCACAGCATGTTTAAAAGCAGGTGGGACAAATCCTGAACTAAGGCAGGAATTAATAAAAACCAAAAGACCAGGCCCTATAGTATTAAAAACCCTTTTCAGTATTCCAGTGGGAACAACATCCAGTGAGCAATTTGTCGGCTTCAGAGACGTCACTATATCAGTAAGTGATGATAAAGAAACCAACTCAAACTGTTCAAACACAGCAGAGTAACCCTGGACAACAGACAAGCTTCCATTAAAACTGTTATTAATAGCTCATCTGACAGAGTCCACTTTATCAACAAAAAAAATGAAGAAAAGTCTCATATGTTGTAAACTAATCATCTATAACAGTCAGGGTGTGTGGGTTTATAAAAGAGTTAATTGTGTTAAACAGCACTCTAGGACAGTGACTGCTGCTAGAAATAATATCAGAGATACTGAAATTTTGCCTTTTGCACAGTCCTCTGGTAAGCAGCAAGACAGTCCCTAAAAATTCCCAGAGACACATGTAATTTGTCCTTTTTCCATCTCCGTTCAGCCTGCCTGACCCGTTGTCTAATGGCACGGGTAGGGTCATTTAGCCAGGGATCTGTTTTCGGTTTAGCCGATTTAAGCCGAAATGGGGCAATAGAGTCCAAAATCCCAGAGCAGGTGATATGAAAGAAGGAAAGAATATAATCCAGATGGGAAGGGGAAATGAGTCCATTCAAAGCAAAAAACTGTGAATCCCTAAAAGCAGCAGAAAACTCCTCTGGCGTTGAAGAAGTGATGATGCAACGCCAGCATGATGGAGTCACAGGCTTGCTGGGTGATGAAGGGGTCAACAATTCAAAAATAATGGGGAAATGATCTCGAGATGACAGACCCAGAAATTTCTTTGAGAGAGATTGAGAGTCCATAAGAGATAACAAGGTCCAGAGTGTGACCAAGATGGTGTGTTGGTTTGTCCGCTAAAATATTTAAATGTCGCCAACAGTCTTTTAAAATCAGATACCAGCTGATCAGATGGACAACAGACATGAATATTAAAGTCCCCACAGATCAAAAGTTAATCATATTTGGCGTAACATCTGCCAAAAATTCAGAAAACTCATTAATGAAGTCCTTATTATATTTTGGAGGACGATAGACAACAGCAAATAACACAGGACTTGTGAGATCCACCACAAATAGTTGCAGCTCAAAACAGGAATAAGCATTTGTGGAGAGAAGGCGACATCTAAAACTGTCATTGAAAACAGAAGCCAGACCACCACCCCGACCAGATGCTCGCGGGGAGCTGAAGAAAGAACAGCCGGGAGGGAGGAGCTCAGAGAAGGTGACGGTCTCACCTGGTTTAACCCACATTTCTGTCATCAGAAGAAAATCCAAGGAATGTGAAGTAAAAAAGTCATTTAGAATGAAAGTCTTATTTGCGAAGGATCTGGTGTTAATCAGAGCCATGCGGCTCAAACATTGATCAGCTTGCTGGGAAGCACGACTGATCGGGTGAAGATTCTCTGGTGCGCAGCCCCTTCTGCAAATCCACACGGGCTGGCGGCAGGAAAGTGGGTATCCAGCCTCTAGGACAGTCGGCAACAGCCATCGGTAGCGATAATCCATGGATCCTTGTACGACAAAACCGATATGCTTCCTGGAGAGCTCAGTCAGCAGTTGACGAGGTTTGTAAGTTGAAGAAGAAGCCAGGTAAAGACCAATGAGCCTGCCTGGCATTTAATCGGTGGGCCGACCGCAAGTATTCTAGATTCTTGTGGTCGGTCCACACGATGATTGGGTGAATAGCACCCTCCAACCAACGTCTCCACTCCTCCAATGCCAACTTAATGGCTAGCAGCTCTCTGTCCCCCACGTCATAATTTCTCTCAGCCTGCATAAGCTGACGAGAGAAATATGCGCATGGGTGAAGCTTCTGATCCGTGGACGTGCGCTGCGACAGCACAGTGCCAACCCCCGTGTCAGACGCGTCCACCTCGAGGACAAACTGGAGCTGTGTGTCGACCTGCGCCAAGATGGGTGTCCGTGAACAGGTATTTTATTTTGTTAAATGCCTGCTCCACTGCCTCAGTCCAACGAAAGGGGACCTTAATGGAGGTCAGCTGAGTTAAAGGCAGTGCCACCCCACCATAGTTCCTTATGAACCAGCGATAAAACTCCGCAAACCCGAAGAAGCAATGGAGTTCCCAATGGGAGTGAGGAGTTGGCCAATCCAGCACTGCCTTCACCTTGGCTGGGTCGACAATCAGTCTCCCCTTGGCTACTATGAAGCCCAAAAAGGTGGTTGATGTAGTTGAGAACTCATACTTCTCGGCTTTGACATAGAGCCGGTTCTCCAAGAGCAGTTGCAGAATGGCCCTTACATGGGCTTCATGTTCTTCTGGCGAATGGGAGAAGATTAAAATGTCATCTAGGTACACAAACACGAATTGATACAGCATATCGCGGAGAATGCCATTTATTAACTGCTGGAAGATGGCGGGGGCGTTAGTGAGCCCAAAGGGCATCACAAGGTACTCAAACTGCCCCTGGTGTGTCTTAAATGCCGTCTTCCACTCATCGCCCTCGCGAATGTGGACCAAATGATACGTATTCCTAAGATCCAATTTGGTAAACACCCGTGAACGCTGAAGGAGCTCGAATGCTGAATTGATTAAGGGTAGAGGGTACTTGTCCTTAATGGTAATTGCGTTGAGCTCCCAGTAGTCAATACACGGCGCAGCGAGCCATCCTTCTTTCCAACGAAAAAGAACCCAGCTCCGAGAGGAGCTGAAGGTGGCTGAATAAGGCCGGCGTTCAGGGACTCCTTAATATGTACCTCTCCATCGCCTCCCTTTCCGGCCCCAAAATGCTGTATAGCCGACTGGTTGGCAGCCTCGTCCCACACACTCACAGCGAGCTGGTGCTTGGTCACTGACAAGCGATCTAGAGCTGGCAGCTCCTGTGATGAAGCACCGGCTGAGCTATTGTCCAGGCTGGCTCTTTCTGTCATGATTAAGCTGACAGCTCATGTGCACGATGCAAGCACAGGATGGAACCACACGGAGGGAAACATTCAACAGTTTATTAAATGTAGAAAACAGCGCAGAGTTAGTAAATAAACAGCCACTCGCCAGAAGATTCAATCCACCTGTGGAGAGAAAGCGAGAGCTGTCACTGGAGAAGCAGAGTAGGGGAAAATGGGTGAGCCAAATTGTCACTTACTCAGGATTCCGAGGATGGACCGGCAGGACCCCAGTGGGGAATAGACGAACTAGTCATCATCATCATCATAGCAGTCTGTCGGGGGCGACAATGACTGTTTCATTTAGGTCTGATCAGATTCCTCCACGCAGCTCTGTCCTTTGCCCTCCGCTGCCAGGAACTCTTGGCCTTGTTAACCCAGGTGACGTCCGAGCTGGTATGAGTTGCTTTCTGACTGACCATTTCATGAAACTGTTTGCAAAGTAACTGAGTAGCCCTAGCTTTTGCTGGACTAGCAGCACATTCTTGGCAGATAGAGGTACTGTATTATCAGTGGCTAGGACAGGCCAAGACAAACTGACTCCAGAGGGTAGGGGGAATGAGCTAGTAGTGCTTGACCGGGTGAAGATTTTGTTGCTGTGGAAGAGGTGAGGTGGCAGGAGAGCGCACGCAGCCCCGAGACGCACCCACATGATGGCAGCAACCTGTAAGAGAGAAAAGGGTACAGTTTTAGATAACGTGTCTAAGTTTAGTACAACGACCTGCTTGCCTGAATTAGGGCAGTATACCCAGATGAGCCAGCGTTGAATGCGCAGAGGAGGCCTCCTTAAATACGCTGGCTGATGAGCAGGTGCAGGTGTGTCCTCTGCCGCTTGTGCAGTGATGAGTTTGTGAATGTGCTGCAGGATGGGAGGGGTGTGCTCTCACTGCCCATGACAACAGCATTCAAACTACATGCATTCCCTCGTCATCACCATTAGGCGCAGGATTCTTCTTCGTGGGCAAGAAGGATGGTTCCCTCCGTCCTTGTATCGACTACCGCGCCCTGAATGATATCACGGAGAAGGATCGCTACACCCTGCCACTTATGGACACCGCCTTCCACTCCCTCCAGGGGGCGACTTGGTTCACCAAGTTGGATCTACGCAGCGCATACCACCTCGTCCGGATCCGGGAGGGAGATGAGTGGAAGACAGCCTTCCGTACCCCGAACGGCCACTTCGAGTACCTGGTGATGCCGTTCGGGTTGACCAATGCTCCAGCCGTCTTTCAGCACCTAATAAATGACGTCCTCCGGGATTTCATCGGCCTATTTGTATTCGTCTACCTGGATGACATCCTCATCTTCTCCAAATCCAGGGACGAGCACCGGGTCCATGTGAGGCGGGTCCTCCAAAGGCTGCTGGAGAACCGGTTGTATGTGAAGGCAGAAAAATGTGAATTCTACGCTAAGACAACGTCCTTCCTCGGGTTCGTCATCTCCCACGACCAGGTGCTTCCGGACCCAGTGAAGATGAAGGCGGTGGTGGAATGGCCTACACCTACATCGAGAAAACAGGTGCAACAATTCATTGGGTTTGCAAATTTCTACCGCCGCTTCGTCCCGAATTTTGGCACCATCGTCGGCCCTCTGACCCGCCTCACGTCCCCTAAGGTCCCGTTCCGGTGGACCGAAGAGGCCGCGGCTGCTTTCCAGGCGCTGAAGGCGGAGTTCTCCTCCTCCCAGGTCCTTAGCCAAGTCGACCCGTCGCTGCAATGCATCGTGGAAGTGGACGCTTCGGACACGGGAGTGGGGGCGGTTCTATCTCAGCGGTTGCCAGATGACGGAGTCAAATGGCCCTGCGCTTTCTTCTCCCGGCGCTTGTCCCCGGCGGAACGGAACTACGACGTGGGGGACAGAGAGCTCCTCGCCATCAAGCTCGCGCTGCAGGAGTGGCGTCACTGGCTAGAGGGGGCGGACCTGCCGTTCGTGGTCCTGACTGACCACAAGAACTTGGAATACTTGAGATCTGCCAAGCGTCTGAACGCCCGCCCAGCGCGTTGGTCCTTGTTCTTTGCCAGGTTCCGCTTTAACATCACCTTCAGGCCTGGCTCCAAGAACGGCCTGCCCGACGCCCTCTCTAGGCAATTTGCCCCTGAGGCGTCTGAGGACACGGTCCACACCATCCTGCCCAGGTCGTGCATCGTGGGAGCCGTCACTTGGGACGTAGAAAGCAAGATCCGGAAGGCGCAGGAAGTGGAACCTGACCCTGGCGGCGGACCGGAGGGGAGGCTTTTCGTGCCATCCACGGTTCGGGGGGAGGTCATTCACTGGCTACATACATCCAAGCTCACCTGCCACCCTGGTTCCTCCCGGATGATCGACCTCCTTCAACGGTCCTTCTGGTGGCCGGGCCTGCGGAAGGACGCTGCCCGCTACGCCCGGGCCTGCCCTGTATGTGCCACCAGTAAGTCAGGTAATGCCCCTCCAGCGGGTTTGCTCCAGCCTCTGCCCGTCCCTGGCAGGCCCTGGTCGCATATCGCCCTGGATTTCGTCACCGGACTCCCAGTCTCTAACACCTTCGACACCGTCCTGACCATAGTAGACCGTTTCTCCAAGGCGGCGCACTTCATCCCGCTACGAGGTCTTCCATCTGCCCTGGAGACGGCGGACCTCCTAGTCCAACACGTGGTCAGGCTGCACGGGATTCCGGTGGACGTGGTCTCGGACCGGGGGCCCCAATTTTCCTCAGAGGTTTGGAGGTCATTTTGCAACGCCCTGGGAGCCAAGGTAAGCCTCTCCTCCGGCCATCACCCCCAAACCAACAGGCAGTGTGAGTGGACCAACCAGGAGTTGGAGGCTGCGCTCCGCTGCGTCACTGCGTCCAAGCCTGCATCCTGGAGTAACCATCTCACCTGGGTTGAGTACGCCCACAACACCGCCCGCTCTTCTGCCACAGGGATGTCTCCCTTTAAGGCGTCCCTGGACTACGACCCCCCTCTTTTCCCAGCGCAGGAGAGTGAGGTAACTGTTTCCTCAGTTCGGGCGCACCTCAGGCAGTTCCGCTCCATCTGGGCATCGGCGCGCAATGCGCTTTTACACACGGCGGAGCGCAACAGAACCACGGCGGACCGGCACAGAAGATCTGCCCCAGCGTACCAGGTGGGTCAGCGTGTCTATGTGTCAACCCAGGACGTCATTTTAAAGGGTGAGAGGAGGAAGCTGGCACAGCGTTTTATGGGCCCATACCCCATCACCAGGATTATCAACCCGGTGGCTGTGCGTGTAGCTATTCCCCCCTCCCTCCGCATCCATTCCACCTTCCACGTTTCTAAGGTGAAGCCGGCAGTCTCCGATCCCCTTTGCCCTCCTCCTGCTGCGCAGCCCGCGCCCCGGATGATTGATGGCCATCCGGCCTGGCCTGTCTCCTCCATCCTGGACTCCCGGCGCCGGGGTCGTGGGTTGCAGTACTTGGTGGACTGGGAGGGTTATGGGCCTGAACATCGGCAATGGGTACCCTCGTCATTTGTGTTGGACCCGTCCCTCATTACTGAGTTCCACCGAGCGCACCCGGAGAGACCATCGCCAGGAGGTGCTGCTAGAGGGGGGAGTACTGTCACGCCTCGCCGCCCATCTGCAGCGCCAGCTGCACGCACACCTGCACCTCATCAGCGGCGAGAGATTTAAGCCGCCTCGCCCTGAAGCCGTCAGTCTTCACTCGCTACAATTGCTGTAAGGAATCTCAACCACTCAGCAAACATTCTGGTAAGAAGGTCTTACCTCATTCTTCTTCCAGTCTGCTCCCCTGTGCACAGGTGGATTCCCCGGCGGCGGACCACTCCTCTCCGCCTCCATTCCCTCGCTGCTGCACCGGGCGCTCCAGGTCGCTGTCTACCGGACCTCATCCTTGCTGTGCCAGCCACCTGTAAATTCCAAGTAAGCCAGTCACCATTTTTATATCTCCTGTGTTGGTGTGGTGCCCGTCACCCTTCTCCCTTTGCTTCTCCCATAGGGTTGTCCGGCTGTACGGTCTCCTGCCTCCGTGCCCGACGCAGACGCCACCACCAATACATTCACATCTCGCAGACACACATTCATACACACTTGTTGTTAATAAAGCTATTAGATCTACTCTGAGCCTGCATGTGTGTCTCCTGAGCCGTGCATTATGTCAGGGGTCTCCACTGTGTCATCTGTTTTCCCTGATGTTGCCACTGCCATTTGAAACTGCCTCATGGGAGAATTCATGGCTGTACCCACCACTGAGGAGTGGAGATCCATTGCAGTGAGGTTTGCGGAACGGTGGAATTTCCCTGTCTGCTGTGGAGCACTGGATGGAAAGCATGATCTTCTCAAAGATTCACCACCTCTGGATCACAATTCTACAACTACAGCACAAGGGAACGCTCTCTTTAGTCCTCTTGGCAGTTGTAGATGTCAACTATTGTTTCCGTGTGGTTGATATTGGGGGCTATGGAAGAACAAGTGATGGTGGGATTCTTGCCAGCTCAGCTTTTGGTCATGCTCTGCGATCTGGCACCCTCCAACTATCTGCTCATAAGCCACTACCAAGAGCTGACCAACGAAGACCCCAGCCTCACGTTTTTGTTGCAGATGAAGCTTTTCCCCTCAGGAAAAACCTCATGAGGCCATTCCCTAGGCACAACCTGCCATCAGACTGTTGGATTTTTAATTACCGTCTGTCCAGAGCTTGCCTCCTCCCACTGGAGGATATACAGGTAGGCAATTGAGGTCCATGAAACAGTGGCAGAGAAGTGTGTGAAGGATACCTGTGTTCTCCATAACTTCCTACAGGGGACAACCCAGAAGACTGCAGTCAGGAGGACAATCCCTGTTTGTGAGAACAATCCACTTCCAGGTTTGGGAAGAGCTGCAACCAACATTGCAGCCAGAGATGCCATCAGGGTTAGGGAGACCTTCACATCCTACTTTTTTGCAAAAGACCAGTCCTATGGCAAGGCAACATGTTGTGCATCAGCACACCCAAAATGGGTCTTTTAAGAGCCACCAATATATTACTACAGAGCAAATGTCCTCCAATATTACTATATTGTATCAATAAAATTAGTGTACCTGTGTTGATATATGAACAGATTACATGACAGCCTGTTATTCTGAGGCAGTGCAATTTTAACTTACACTGTATGTATCCCATAATGCAATGTATAGCCAATGGAGAAGTGAGAGGAGAACTTCATATCACAACATAAACTACCTTAAAGGTATTTTTATTCATGATTACAGTAAAAACATTTTTATTTACAAAACTACAAAATTACCATAAAAATGTTATAGATTTGTTCAAAACAAATGGGAAGTATGGTGGCGCAGTGGTTAGCACTGTGGCAGCACAGCAAAAAGGTCACAGGATCGATCCCACCCCCAGACCGTCGGTGACCCTTCTGTGTGAAGTTTGCATGTTCTCCTCGTGTCTGCATGGGTTTACTCTGTGTACTCAGGTTTCCTCCCACAGGCCAAAGACATGCAGTTTTGGTTAATTATCATCAACTGGGGATTCTAAATTGTCCTTAGGTATGAATGCGAGAGTGAATGGTTGTCTGTCTCTCTGTGTTGGCCCTGCGATGGACTGATGCTGTGTTTAGGGTGTAACCTTCCTCTCGCCCAAAGATGCTGAGATACCCTCCAGCCAACCCCCCCCCCCCGCGACCCAAAAAGGATTAAGATGGATTGATATTTACAACAAAATACATACAGGTATTCATTGTTTAACACATAATCTGTTACGTTTTACTGTCTCACCATGATGACGTCAAACCTTTTAACTGTCCCAGGCGCCATTTGGCACCGTAACCCTTAGTGGTCAAGAGTGGTAAAGATTTTTTGAAAAGAAAATAGTTAAGATTTCCAAGGCTATAACTTGAAAGTTGCAAGAGATAATGGCTTACTGTCAATTAGAAAGATGTAGAATATGATCCAAAGTTTCAGACAGGAATAAATTTACACATCTAATTTGCATAATGTCGTGGCAGCTATATAAATTACATAACTCAGACAAAAGTTGACTTTGGACACATTTACACAAAGAATGGCTCTGTTTTTTGACACCGTTTTTTTCTACAGGGGTATGTTTTTATCTTATCTTCAAAGTATCCATCCATCCATCCATCCATCTTCTACCGCTTTTCCGGAGGTCCGGGTCGCAGAGGCAGCAGTTCAAGCAGAGAAGCCCAGACTTCCCTCTCCCCAGCCACCTGCTCCAGCTCTTCAGAGGGGATACCAAGGCATTCCCAGACCAGCTGGGTGACATAGTCTCTCCACCGAGTCCTGGGTCTGCCCCGGGGTCTCCTCCCAGTGGGACATGCCTGAAACACCTCAAGTGGGAGGCGTCCAGGAGGCATCCTAATCAGATGCCCATACCACCTCAACTGACTCCTTTCAATGTGGAGGAGCAGCGGTTCTACTCTGAGCCTCTCCCGGATGACTGAGCTCCTCACCCTATCTCTGAGGGTGAGTCCAGCAATCCTACGGAGAAAGCTCATTTCAGCCGCTTGTATCCGCGATCTCGTTCTTTCGGTCATTACCCAAAGCTCGTGACCATAGGTGAGAGTAGGAACGTAGATTGACTGGTAAATCGACAGCTTTGCCTTAAAACTAAGCTCCCTCTTCACCACAACAGACCGGTACAACGTCCGCATCACTGCAGATGCTGCTCCAATCCGTCTGTCGATCTCTCGCTCCATTTTCCCCTCACTCGTGAACAAGACCCCAAGATACTTAAACTCCTCCACTTGGGGCAGGAGCCTGTCCCCAACCCGGAGAGGACAATCCACCTTTTTTCGGCTGAGGACCATGGACTCGGACTTGGAGGTGCTGATTCTCATCCCAGCCGCTTCACACTCAGCGGCAAACCGTCCCAGCAAGAGCTGTAGGTCATTGCTGGATGAAGCCAACAGGACAACATCATCTGCAAAAAACAGAGATGAGATCCTGTGGTCACCAAGCATGACACCCTCCATTCCCTGGCTGCGCCTAGAAATCCTGTCCATAAAAATTATGAACAGGATCGGTGACAAAGGGCAGCCCTGGCGGAGTCCAACTCTCACTGGGAATGACTCCGACCAAGTGTTGGCAATACGAACCAAACTCTCACAACGGTTGTACAGAGACCGAATAGCTCGTAACAACAAGCCCGATACCCCATACTCCCGAAGCACCCCCCACAAAAATCCACAAGGGACGCGGTCAAATGCCTTCTCCAAGTCCACAAAACACATGTAAACTGGTTGGGCAAACTCCCACGAACCCTCAAGAATTCTCGAGAGGGTAAAGAGCTGGTCCGATGTGCCACGGCCAGGACGAAAACCACATTGCTCCTCCTGAATCCGAGGTTCGACCAACGGCCGGACTCTCCTCTCCAGTACCTTGGCATAGACCTTCCCAGGGAGGCTGAGGAGTGTGATCCCTCTAAAGTTGGAGCACACCCTCCGGTCCCCTTTTTTGAAGAGAGGAACCACCACCCCGGTTTGCCATGCCAAAGAAACTGCCCCCGACCTCCACGCAATGTTGCAGAGGCGTGTCAACCATGACAACCCAACAACATCCAGGGCCTTGAGGTACTTAGGGCGAATCTCGTCCACCCCCGGGGCCCGGCCACCAAGGAGATTTTTAACCACCTTGGCGACCTCAGCCCCTGTGATAGGCGAGTCATCCCCCTTGTCCCCATACCCTGCTTCCTCTGTGGAAGGCGTATCAGTGGGATTGAGGAGATCCTCGAAGTATTCCTTCCACCGCCCGATGATATCCCCAGTTGAAGTCAACAGTGTCCCATCCGCACCATACACGGTGTGGACGGGGAGCTGCTTTCCCCTCCTGAGCCACCGAACAGTTTGCCAGAATCTCTTTGAAGCCGACCAAAAGTCTTGTTCCATGGCCTCACCGAACTCCTCCCATACCCGGGTTTTTGCTTCAGCAACCACCCGAGCTGCACTCCGCTTGGCCTGCCGGTACACCTCAGCTGCTTCGGGAGTCCCACAAGCCAACCAAGCTTGATAGGACTCCTATCTTCAAAGTATATGAACCACAAAATCAGTACAATGTAAAGAAACAAAGAAATTTGTCACTTACTGTTGGCGAAGGGGGCTCGCTGGCCAGCGTGGTCAGTCTGTTTTTGTCCGTCGTGGTTGATATTTTGCGTTCTGTCGGTCATTTGCGCTCTCTCCCACATCTAGAAAGTCTTATGATTATCCCACGTCAATTTCGTTTGTATTCCACAGTTATTTTAAGATAAGATAAGATAAGCCTTTATTAGTCCCACAATGGGGAAATTCCAGGATTGCAACAGCACAGGGATAGCAACACTCAGAGCAACAATCAGAAGGCAAGAGAAAAAACAAGAGCAGCAAGTATACATATGTACATATAAATATAAATATATATATATATAGACACACAGTGCGGAGCATTGTAGCTAGATGGGATAGATATATAAATATATAAACACAGTGCGGAGCATTGTAGCTGGATGGAATAAATATATGAGTATATAAACACACAGTGCGGAGTATTGTAGCTAGATGGAATGAATATGTGAATATACAGTATAAACACACAGTGCGGAGCATTGTAGCTAGATGGAATAAATATGTAGATATATAAACACACACAGTGCGGAGCATTGTAGCTAGATGGAATAAATATGTAAATATACTGTATAAACACACAGTGCGGAACATTGTAGCTAGATGGAATAATATGTAGATATATAAACACACACAGTGCGGAGCATTGTAGCTAGATGGAATAAATATATGAATATATAAACACAGTGCGGAGCATTGTAGCTAGATGGAATAAATATGTAGATATATAAACACACACAGTGCGGAGCATTGTTGCTAGATGGAGTAAATATATAAATATATATATAAACACAGTGCGGAGCATTGTAGCTAGATGCAATAAATATGTAAATATATAAACACACACAGTGCAGAGCATTGTAGCTAGTTGGAATGAAACAGCACAACCGTCTACTTAGTTATCCTACATGGTATGATTATGTACCCATACATATTCTCACCCTCCATAGCGACCGGTATTTTTCTAGTTGTATACCGGAGGGGACCATTGTGTAAGTCTATTGCGTCTTTTGCATTCAAAACTATTAGGTTGTCACGTCTTTTTGCTATCTCTGCGAGCAGTCCTGCTTAGGTTATACAGTCTGACAGCCGTTGGTAGGAAGGACCTGCGAAACCTCTCGGTTGTGCACCTAGGATGATGTAGTCTGCTGCTAAATGAGCTCCTCAGTGCATTCAGTATGTCCTGCATAGGCTGGAACTCGGACTCCAGCAGAGATGACAGTTTAGCCACCATCCTTCTCTCTCCTATCTCCTCCACTGGGTCAAGGCGCTGCCCCAGGACAGAGCTAGCTTTCTTGATCAGTTTGTTCAGTCTCTTCCTATCGGGTGCTGTAATGCTACTGCCCCAGCAGACCACTCCAAAAGTGATGGCTGATGCCACCACCGTGTCGTAGAATGTCTTCAGCAGCGCCCCTTGTACACCAAAAGACCTGAGTCTCCTCAGTAGGAACAGACTGCGCTGTCCCTTCTTGTAGAGTGCGTCAGTATTGTGTGACCAGTCTAGTTTATTGTTCAGATGAACACCCAGGTACTTATAGGATGTCACCATCTCAATGTCTGTTCCCTGTATATTTACTGGTGCTGTGAGGGGTTGTCCTTGCGTGCGGCAATCCACCACCAGCTCCTCAGTTTTCCTCGCGTTGATCTGGAGGCAGTTTCGATGGCACCAGTCCACGAAGTCCTGGATAAGCCCTCTGTACTCAGCTTCATCTCCATTGGAGATGAGGCCAACAATCGCAGAGTCATCAGAGAACTTCTGTAGATGGCAGTGTGTTGTGTTGTGCGAGAAGTCCGCAATATAAAGGGTGAACAGGAAGTGAGCCAAAACCGTTCCCTGGGGGGCCCCCGTGCTACCGATGATCGTGTCGGACACACAGTCCCGGGTTCTCACAAACTGAGGCCGGTTTGTGAGGTAGTCCAGGATCCATGATGACAGGTGCTGGTCCACCCCTGCGCACAGCAGCTTGTCCTTCAGGATCATCGGTTGGATGGTGTTGAAAGCACTGGAGAAGTCAAAGAACATGATCCTCACCGCATTCCCGGGCTTCTCCAGGTGGGACAGAGAATGGTGAAGGAGGAAGATCACCGCATCTTCCACCCCAATGTCATGCTGGTAGGCAAACTGGAGTGGATCCATCGCTGGTCCCACCAGGGGGCGGAGGTGAGCAAGGAGCAGTCTCTCCAGGGTCTTCATCATGTGGGACGTCAAGGCCACTGATCTGTAGCTGTTCAGATCTTTGGGGTGGGAAGTCTTTGGTACAGGTACCACACAAGATGTTTTCCACAGCTGTGGTACCCTCCCCAGCTTCAGGCTCAGATTGAAGATGTACTCCACAATCCCACACAGCTGGTCTGCACAGGACTTGAGGAGCTTTGTGCTGATGCCGTCCGGTCCCGACGCCTTCCTCGCCTTGATCTTCCTCAGCTCCGTCCTCACCTGGGTCTTAGTGAGGGTCAGGTTGGGGCGCTGTGTGTTGGGAGTGGGGGGGTGATGGTGGAGTGGGGAGTGGGCAGCAGGACTTGATGTCTTTAGAGGCAGCAGTGGTTGTTGTGCAGTCAGGGGGGAGGGCGGTTGGTCAAACCCATTGAAAAACAGATTCAGATTGTTCGCCCACTCCCTGCCCCCCGTGGCCTGGGGGGAGGTATTCTGGAGCCCAGAGATGGTTTTAAGGTTTCTCCAGACCCCGCTGATGTCGCTCTGTTGCAGCTTGTCCTCCATCTTCTTCCTGAAGCTGTCCTTGCCTTCTCTGATCTTTCTCCTCAGCTCCCTCTGTACGGACTTCAGCATCTCCCTGTTCCCCGACCTGAAGATCCTCTTCTTCTCCCTCAGAAGTGTTTTTATCTCAGGGTTGATCCAGGGTTTGTTGTTTGAGCAACACCGTATGGTCTTGGTGGGTACGGTGTTGTCCACACAGAAGCTGATGTAGCCCATGATGGTGTGAGTAAGGCCATCGATGTCCTCACCATGTGGATCGCAGAGCTGCTCCCAGGCGGTGGTTTCAAAACAGCCCTTTAGAGTGTCCATTGCCTCCTCAGACCATAACTTCACTGTGCGAATGGCCGGAGGTTGTCTGTGCACTAGGGGTTTGTACACCGGCCGGAGATGAACCAAGTTGTGATCCGATCTCCCGAGTGGGGGGAGTTGCGATGAGGTGTACGCCTCCTTAGTGTTTGCGTAGAATAAGTCCAGTGTTTTATTGTCTCTAGTGTGGCATGTGACATACTGGGTAAACGTGGGTAGAATGGGAGACAGTGAAACATGGTTGAAATCGCCTGAGATGAGGAGAAGAGCATCTGGTTGTTCTGTCTGCAGCCTGCCAGTTACTGAATGGATGACGTCACGCGCTGTCACAGCGTTCGCCGTCGGATTTGCATAAACAACAATGCAGATCACGTGTGAGTATTCCCTCGGGAGATATGTAGGCTGCATGCTAACAGCTAGCAACTCAATGTCTTTGCTGCAGTGTTGTTGTTTAACAGTGATATGTCCCGGTCTGCACCAGTTGTTGTTAACATACATTATCACTCCACCGCCCCTTGCTTTGACACTGTCTGATGTTCGGTCTGCCCGTATCGCGTGGAAACCCTCCAGTTCAATGTTAGCATCTGCTGCTAATTCAGTTAGCCAAGTCTCTGTGAATAGAAACAGGCTACACTCCCGGTATATGCTATCGTAGCGGGAGATAGCCGCTAGCTCATCTACCTTTCCCAGTAACGATTGTCGGCCTCCGTCGGTCTATGATGACCATGGAAGAGAATCCTAAACGTCTACTCTGCTGGAACAGCACCGCCTGTGGCTGAACAGGCCGATGCGCGAATGACAGTCCCTGTCACACAGGTCACACTTGTGGGTGGTCTCCGTGCTGCTGGGTCTGTGGCGGTTCTTCCTGCGGGTCCTTTTTTCATCTGCTGCAGCAGTCAGTCTCTCTTCACCCGCCTTGAGCTGTCTGGTCAGGGTGCCTCTCCATTTGGAGCGGTCCGTTGCAAGGTCCTCCCAGCACTCTGTGTTGATATCCAGGGCCTTCATGTCTCTCTTGCAGACGTCTCTAAAGCGCAGCTGTGGGCGGCCAACGTCTCTCCTGCCAGTTGCCAGTTCTCCATAGAGGACGTCTTTGGGGATTCTGCCATCCTCCATACGGTGAACGTGGCCTAGCCAGCGGAGCCTGCGCTGCCTGAGTAGAGTGAACATGGAGGGAAGGCCGGCGCGGGACAGAACTTCTGTGTTGGGCACTTTGTCCTGCCAGGATATGTCCAGGATGTGGCGAATGCAGCGCAAGTGGAAGGAGTTCAGTCTCTTTTCCTGCCGGGCGTATGTTGTCCACGTCTCACTCCCATAGAGCAGTGTGCTGATGATGCAGGCGTTGTACACTGCCATCTTCGTCTTGACAGAGAGTTTGGGATTCTCCCACACTCGTGTGGTGAGGCGAGCGAGTGTGAAGGCTGATTTTCCAATCCTCTTGTTGATCTCTGTATCAAGGGAGAGGTTGTTGCTGATCGTGGACCCCAGGTACGTGAACTGATTCACGACCTCCAGCTTGTAGTCATCAATGGTGATGGTTGGTGGTGCTTCCGTGCCTTGCGCCAGGACGTTAGTCTTCTTCAGGCTGATGGTAAGCCCGAAGTCCTTGCATGCCTGGGAGAAGCGGTCCATCAGGGTCTGAAGCTCCTGCTGTGTGTGGGTTGCGACTGCAGCGTCGTCTGCGAACAGCATGTCTCTGATTAGAGCCTCGCGTACTTTGGTTCTGGCTTTCAGGCGGGCGAGGTTGAAAAGCCTGCCGTCAGATCTTGTGTGCAGGTAGATTCCCTCTGTTGCTGTGCTGAAGGCATGCCACAGGAGCATAGCAAAGAAAATCCCAAAGAGGGTTGGCGCAAGTACACAGCCCTGTTTCACTCCGCTGCGTATGTTGAATGGCTCTGAGACGTTGCCATCGTGCTGCACTATCCCCTGCATGTTGGTGTGAAACGATTCGATGAGGCTTTGCAACTTTGGTGGGCATCCTATCTTTGGCAGGATCTTGAAAAGGCCCTCTCTGCTGACCAGATCGAACGCTTTGGTGAGGTCGATGAAGGCGACGTACAGAGGCATGTTCTGTTCTCTGCATTTCTCCTGGAGTTGGCGGATGGAGAATATCATGTCTACCGTCGATCGCTCAGCGCAGAAGCCACACTGAGACTCGGGGTAGACACGTTCGGCAAGCTTCTGTAGACGAACGAGAACAACTCGTGCGTAGACTTTGCCAACAACGCTGAGGAGGGAAATGCCCCTGTAGTTGTTGCAGTCGCTTCTCTCCCCTTTGTTTTTGTAGAGGGTGATGATCTTGGCGTCCCTCATGTCCTGTGGTACGGCACCTTCCTTCCAGCACTGGCAGAGGACGTCATGCAATGGCAGCAGTAGGGCGGTCTTGCAGTGCTTGATCAGGTCAGGGGGTATGCCGTCGTTGCCGGGTGCCTTGCCAGCGGCCAAGCTATCAATGGCCTTACTGAGTTCGTCGATGGTTGGCTCAGCGTCAAGTTCGTCCATGGATGGCAGGCAGTCGATGGCATCAAGGGCTGACGGTGTCACGGTGTTCTGTCTAGAGTAGAGGTCGGAGTAGTGTTCCACCCATCTCTCCATCTGCTTGTTCTTCTCTGTGATCATCTCCCCAGTGGAAGATTTGAGGGGGGCCGTCTTGCTCTGAGCCGGACCAAGTGCTTTCTTGATGCCATCATACATACCACGGATGTTCCCTGTTATGGCAGCGGTTTGAATGTCTTGGCTGAGCTGAGTCCAGTACTCGTTGGCACAGCGCCGAGCAGTCTGCTGAACTTTGCTTCTCGCAGCCCTGAGAATCTGGAGATTCTTCTCGTTTGGGTACTTCTTGTACTCAGCAAGTGCTGAGCGCTTGGCTTCAATGACGGGGGTCATCTCGGTCAACTTGGCATCAAACCAGTCCTGTGACTTCGAGGTTTTCCTCCCAAAGGTAGCCAAGGCTGTGCGGTAGATGGTGTTTCGCAGCTCTTCCCACTTCTGCTTTGCAGATTCTCCTCCTTGTGGTACACCAAGTTCCTTCTCAAAGGTGGAGGCAAACTGCTCAACAAGTTCTGGTTGGGCCATCTTGCTGGTGTCAATCCGTGCTTTTCCAGGTTGTCTAGCACGATGGAATTTCTTCAGCTGCAGCTTGACCTTGCAACACACCAATGAATGGTCTGTGTCGCAATCTGCACTCTGGAACGAACGGGTGATTAGCACGTTCTTCAGTGAGGTGCGCCTGGTCAGGATCAAGTCTAGCTGGTGCCAGTGCTTTGAGCGCGGATGTTGCCAGGAAACCTTGTGTTGGGGCTTGGTCTTGAAGAACGAGTTTGTGATGCACAGATCGTGATATGTGCAGAACTCGAGCAGCCGCTGTCCGTTGTCGTTCATTCTGCCCACGCCAAAAGGTCCAAGACAGGAGGGCCAGGAGTCGTGGTCAGCACCCACTCTGGCATTGAAGTCTCCAAGGAGAATGAGTTGTTCAGAGTTGGGGATGATCCTGACAGTTGTTGCGAGATTCTCGTAGAACTCGTCTTTTGCCTCTGGTGTGGCTGTCTGTGTTGGGGCATACACACTGACGAGGGTGACTGGGCCTTCAGTGGTGTTCAGGCGGAGGGTGAGGAGTCGTGCAGAGCCAGTGCTGCCCGGTTCCACCATCTTCAGCAAAGTGTTCTTCACTGCGAAGCCCACTCCGTGTTCCCTGTGTTCGTCACTGCCCTTTCCCTGCCAGTAGAACGTGTAGTCCTTCTCTCTCAGTGTGCCTGCATCAGCTAACCGTGTTTCCTGGAGAGTGGCGATATCCACTCCCAGTCTCTTCAGCTCATTAGAGTTTAGAGTTGGTCTCTTTGGTTTTATTGTCTTGCCTGGTGCGAAGGTTCTCAGCCTGCTGTTTGGATTTCTCCTTATCCCCATGCACCCAATGAGGAAAGCAAGCTGTGGCGGGACAACACCTTATTGGCTGGGGGCTGCCCAGCTTGAGGCGGGCAGATCTGATGATCCCTCCCACCGTCGGGAACAACCCCTGGTGCCACGCTCTACGCCAATTGAGCAGTGGCTTATAACCGGTAACTGTCATTCCCCGTGTTTTGTCTATGCCAAAAGCGAAGCTGGAGTGTCCTTTCCAGTGATCCGGTGTTCTACCTTCCAGCGTTGGGCGTTGGTAGGATTCAAGCCTGGGCAGGAAGATATGGAGGACAAGATGTTGCCCATGCAGCATGTCCCCCCTCTCCACGTCACTGATGAATCCAAAGGAACAGCAGGGCTGCTACAGTTTGGCACCAGCGCCGTTGCAGGAGCTGCCAGAACGATGTTGAGCACAACATAGAACTGCCTTAGGGGCTCCGACTCCGGATTTTTCCTCAGGGTTGACTCCCGAAGCCTTTCCCGTGACCAGGTATGCCGCAAGGCAGCAGAGGTTTGAAATCAGGGTTTACCTTCCCCTAGATGGGCTACCTTCCCAGGTTGACGAGCCACCATCTACCCGAAGCATCTGGTTTTAAGGCGCCAGAGATCCGCCCTCGCCCCTTCTCCTATTAGTAAAAGCAGTTCCGCCGGGCTTAGAGACTAAACCACACGGGCAGGCTAGGAGTTGGACTTAGTTGTCAGAGGCTTTTCGAGACACACGCCATAAGGAGCATTTTATGAGCACTGGGAGCTTAACCCCAGTGCCGCTCCTGGCCATAACAACGGATGGGAGGGTGGGTCTGTACCTTATATTTCTTGCCTTCCGCCTTACTCCAGCACGGCACCCATGGCGTTTTCGCCTCAGTTCTCCCGGTATGTCGAGTTTTTCCGTTAGCACCGGGTGGCGGTTGAGTGCTAGCAGCTCTTCCCTGCTGTACTGTCTCCTGCTATAAACAGTGGCTCCGTCCACCGGCTCGGGAGACATTTGGGGCGATCTGTGTGTCCGTGATATATATGGAGTGAAAGGTGTGCCAGATCAGAGAGTTGTCACCGGATTAGAAGAGAGAGGAAGGAAAAAAAAAAGACTCAGAATTGAGCCACTGTTGCGAAAGGCAGCTGACTCGTGTGGCGCCGGAATTTTTTGTGTATGACGCCATTTAATCTGACGATACATGACGATGACGGCAGCCATACTGCTTTCTGAGCTCAAAGAATGAAAATGAAGAAGATGAATAAAGATTTCATCTTCTTTGGTGTATTCCGTGTCAGCCATGATTCCTCCAATGTGTGCCTGCCACCTTCTGAACTGGCAGATCAGTACAAATCCTCAGTAAAGCTGGGGAGTTAAAGGGACGTCAGATTCAGTTGACAGACACAGTTGCTGTGCTGTGCCACTAGGGGCACGTGAAATCTGACAGTTGAAAGAGTTTAATGGCACCAGGAAAATAAGGAGAGTAATGTTTGAAAGCTGAAAATATTGAGTTTATTATATAGTTCACTACATCTAAATTAACTATATAGTGAGTAGGGAGGAATGAACATTTTGAAAACGGAACTAGTTTTATAAAAATTGTTGCAATTCAGGTGGATGGCAGAGTCCACACTACAGTGATAACCTTACCAAAAGTGGTATCAGAAAATTAAGACTATTTCTTCCTTGTTTATCAGTAGGTGGAGAGCCAACCTACACAGGTGTGGTATGAAGTCAGTTTCTAGAGCGTGCAGTGCACATTTGATTAGGCTGTTTACAAAACTTTATCATTCAGAGTGGACACTCACATCTTTATCATTATACAGTAGTTGTTAATATCATTGTTTGCGTGGGTGGCCCTCAAAAGATATATCAAATATAAAATTAAATTATAACAGTACTTGTCATAAAACGGAATAAAAGCACACCATTCTGTTATATCCATAACCAATACTATAATAATGAGGCTGAAGATGCAGTCGAACGGAACTTTATTGAACAGACTCACACAACACTAAGGCGTTCCCGTCGAGGCAGAGGTGCTGGTCGAAAAGAGACCGTCCTCTTCCGGGTAGGCCTTTTATACTCTGGGTGGCGGCGGAACTGGAAAGGTGTAGCCATCACCCATAACACACAATAATAATAATAATCATAATTAACTAGTACATACCTGTGCATACCTGTCCATGCGCGTAGAAACCAAGTATAAGCAAGTATTTCTGCATGCCGGTTGCCGAAGGGTCTCCTCCTGTCTCAGACGGCTGGGTTGTTCACAGTCATGCCTGTGGACCTACTTCTTCTCTCGGTTACTTGCGGATAGCAAACAACTGAAAGGTGCATACCACCACCTACTGTACAAGAGTGTGTAACATTAAGTCATCTGAGCCCGGCCCCTAAATTCTATGACTTAATCCTGTGTTATTTAAAAAAGAGAAAAGAGCCCTCCTCGTGATTCTTATTGCCTCTCCATCTCCATTTGTTCCCAGAATTCCAGTTAAATCCCATTCCCTACCAGCTTCTTGAACTTCATTTTCCATTATCTGTCTTTCATTTCCGTATTTGTAAAGTAAATTTAAAATTTAAAGTAAATTTAAAGTTTATATTTATAAGTTTATATATTTTTTAATTTAAAGTAAATTTCCGTATTTGTAAAGTATCCAAATCAATTGCAATATTACACAGAGTGAAAAATTTGCTGAATCAACCCACACTATACACCTTGTATCATTCATTAATACTCCCATACATGACATATTGTAATGAAGTATGGGGAAATACATATAAAACAAACATAGATCCACTCTTTATGCCTCAAAAGAGAGCTATTAGAATAATCAACAAAGCTGCTTACAGGGAACCAACAAACCCACTTTTTCTTAAACAAAAAACTCTCAAGTTGAAAGATCTGATTGACTTTAAAACCGCAATAATAATGTTCAAAGTGAAGAATCTATCACTGCCCGCAAATATCCAAAAGTTGTTCCAAACAAGGGAGAAACGATATCACTTCAGAGGAACATGTATATTTCAAAAGCCTACAGTGAGAACAACCACCAAGCAACACTGTATTTCAGTGCAAGGAGTCAGATTATGGAACGCTTTTGGACCTGAATTAAAATCATGTACAACGCTTGGACAATTTAAACAAAAACTAAAGGAAGAAATACTCCAAATATATTTACAAGACGACATGTAAACTCACATAAGGATTGACATTTCCAGCCTGTGTTGTGTTGTAGCTTAGTTTTTCTTTTTTTCTTTTTTTTCTCTGTGACACTATGTCTTAGATTTGTTTTTGAATAGTAACCGCTTAACTTAGACTAGTACAGTTTTCTTTTTTCTCTCGGTCACATTTTGTCTTAGCCTTGTTTTAAATTGTAATCGCTCTTGTCTTGTTTTCTCTTTTTTCTCCTTTGAATTCTTGGATGGAATATGGGTGGGCAATATAAGCTGCGGCTTCAGCCATCACCCATTTCGGATAACTCACGTGGAATTGTATAGTAGAAGGAGTCTTTGTCTAATTTGACCTTGTTTTATATTATACAGTTTCTTTTAACCTGTAATGTACTATCCTATCCGAAATAAATAAATTCATTCATTCATTCATTCATTCATATTTGTAACAGTGTAATAAGATGTGCTCAACATTTTCTTTTACTCCACATTCTCTGCATTTGTCACTTTCGCTTTTCCCCATGGTGAATAAAGTGCCATTTAAACGTGTGTGATCCAATCTGAGTCTTGCCATAATGATGTCTTCCCTCCTTTTGGTTGTTATGAAATTCTTTATTGCAATAGATTTTTGTATTTTGTAATACAATCTATGATCTTCATCCCATCTTTTTTGCCATAGCTCAGTTCCTTTTTTCTTGATTACTGCTTTCCCTTCACCTTTTCCGAGAGACAATGGTATAGTTATTTCTTTTCCAGGAGCACTTTTACCTAATTTGTTTGCAGTCATTCCCTTTTAACCCTTCATGTAGGAACCCAACAAAACTGAATTTCTCCACCACCCCTGTGTACCCTAAATAAACTGTGATATAGCTCAATCACCAGGTCTTGCCTTGTAGATTTTAGTGTCTGTATCGTTTTTACCGCTGCAAGCGAGTCCGTGCACGCCACCACCCTGTCCAGTCTGACCTCCTCCACCCACTGCAAAGCAATAATTATTGCCACCATCTCATCTCTGCTGTAAACACGGATGTACAGTGGGGCAAAAAAGTATTTAGTCAGCCACCAATTGTGCAAGTTCTCCCACTTAAAAGATGAGAGAGGTCTCCAATTTTCATCATAAGTATACCTCAACTATGAGAGACAAAATGAGAAAAAAAAAATCCAGAAAATCACATTGAAAGATTTTTAATGAATTAATTGGTAAATTCCTCGGTAAAATAAGTATTTGGTCACCTACAAACAAGCAAGATTTCTGGCTCTCACAGACCTGTAACTTCTTCTTTAAGAGGCTCCTCTGTTCTCCACTCGTTACCTGTATTAATGGCACCTGTTTGAACTCATTATCAGTATAAAAGACACCTGTCCACAACCTCAAACAGTCAGACTCCAAACTCCACTATGGCCAAGACCAAAGAGCTGTCAAAGGA
Source organism: Pholidichthys leucotaenia (assembly GCA_020510985.1). Lineage (NCBI taxonomy): Eukaryota > Metazoa > Chordata > Actinopteri > Cichliformes > Pholidichthyidae > Pholidichthys > Pholidichthys leucotaenia. The sequence goes on along the minus strand of CM035849.1, from coordinate 107,773,663 downwards.
CACCAGAAACAAAATTGTAGACCTGCACCAGGCTGGGAAGACTGAATCTGCAATAGGTAAGCAGCTTGGTGTGAAGAAATCAACTGTGGGAGCAATTATTAGAAAATGGAAGACATACAAGACCACTGATAATTTCCCTTGATCTGGGGCTCCACGCAAGATCTCACCCCGTGGGGTCAAAATGATCATGAGAACGGTGAGCAAAAATCCCAGAACCACACGGGGGGACCTAGTGAATGACCTGCAGAGAGCTGGGAGCGAAGTAACAAAGGCTACATCAGTAACACACTACGCCGCCAGGGACTCAAATCCTGCAGTGCCAGACGTGTCCCCCTGCTTAAGCCAGTACATGTCCAGGCCCGTCTGAAGTTTGCTAGAGAGCATTTGGATGATCCAGAAGAGGATTGGGAGAATGTCATATGGTCAGATGAAACCAAAATAGAACTTTTTGGTAAAAACTCAACTTGTCGTGTTTGGAGGAGAAAGAACACCATACCTACTGTGAAGCATGGGGGTGGAAACATCATACTTTGGGGCTGTTTTTCTGCAAAGGGACCAGGACGACTGATCCGTGTAAAGGAAAGAATCAATGGGGCCATGTATCGTGAGATTTTGAGTGAAAACCTCCTTCCATCAGCAAGGGCATTGAAGATGAAACGTGGCTGGGTCTTTCAGCATGACAATGATCCCAAACACACCGCCCGGGCAACGAAGGAGTGGCTTCGTAAGAAGCATTTCAAGGTCCTGGAGTGGCCTAGCCAGTCTCCAAATCTCAACCCCATAGAAAATTTTTGGAGGGAGTTTAAAGTCTGTGTTGCCCAGCGACAGCCCCAAAACATCACTGCTCTAGAGGAGATCTGCATGCAGGAATGGGCCAAAATACCAGCAACAGTGTGTGAAAACCTTGTGAAAACTTACAGAAAACGTTTGACCTCCGTCATTGCCAACAAAGGGTATATAACAAAGTATTGAGATGAACTTTTGTTATTGACCAAATACTTATTTTACTGAGGAATTTACCAATTAATTCATATTAAAAATCCTTCAATGTGATTTTCTGGAATTTTTTTTTCTTATTTTGTCTCTCATAATTGAGGTATACCTATGATGAAAATTGGAGACCTCTCTCATCTTTTAAGTGGGAGAACTTGCACAATTGATGGCTGACTAAATACTTTTTTACCCCACTGTATTGTTGGAGAGTCTTTTTGCGATGGTCACTTTAAATTCTGGGATGTATACTCCAACTCCAACAGAGCCTTCTTTATTCTTTGAACCGTCAGTATAGAGCCGTAAGAAGTTATTGTAGTTGTTCCTGAGGTAAATGCTTGTTTTAACACCAACTTCACTCATATGCCAATCCTTTTTCCTCATTAGCAGACTAGCGTCTACTTCTGTTCCCGGAAACAGCCAAGAGGGAACATTACTCACTGGATTGGTGTTAGCTATATCAATAATGTGCAGCCCATACATTCTGGTCCTTCTTTCAATTGTCTACCCAAACCCATGTCCCTGGAAATTAGAGAATTCCCAGCAGTCTTGTAGTGTTGTTTTGAAATATTTGCTTCGTCACTTCCTTTCAGCTTGACCCAGTATGATAATGCAAGTTTATCTCTTCTCAAATCCAGTGGCATTTCTCCTGCTTCTATTAAAACTGCATTGTTTGGTGTTGTTTTGATGGCTCCAATGCATGTTTCATCTTCACGGCCCTGCCTTGATGTCTTTATGATGTCATATAGACCATCACTCCCGATGCCTGTCTTGATGTCTTTATGATGTCATATAGAAAATCACTCACCAAAGAAGAGATACTCATCACCCATCAAGGCAGGCATCATAGGACATCATGTCTACATCATAGGTAGCCAGTCCTATTGTCTATGGGTCCCAGCCCACATCCTCGCTTTAAGTTGGGATTTTCTGGATTTCACCTTACTAGTGCAAGTTACAAGTTACTTGCTTTCTATGGGCATGCACGGGCATGCCCATAGAAAGCAAGTGTAAGCAAACATTTCTGCATGCCCGTAGAAAGTTAATGGTACCATGGCAACAGCAACCATGGTGAAACCTGCCTTGGATCTTTGACGTCACCACTTGTTTGTTGATGCCTGCCTTTGATCTGTGATGGCTGCATGATCATGAGTAATGCCTGCCTTTGATTTTTGATGATGTCATAGCGAGTCCTATGACAGTGAGTGAAGCCTGCTTTTGATGTCCTCGCAAGTCCTCTGATCTTTTTGCGAGTCCTGTGATCATGCCATCATGACATCGTAACAGACAGGGATTTCTTGAATTATATATAGAGTGATATTCCTTGTCTTCAGGGCATCAGTCCCAGCCCACATCCTCGCTTTAAGTTGGGATTTTCTGTACCTCACCTTATTCTTATCCTGGGTTGCTATTATTGTTATTATTCTGTCTTGCATATTTATTTCTTCATTGGTCTTCCTCTTATTTTAATATGCTATGTCATAGCTAAGTACTGCACCTAGGACACAGTCCAAGGATGGATAATTTTTTTCACACATAAGGAGTTGTTCAGAACTCCATATACAAAGATATAGAGTGATGATAATTAAGTCAGTGGCGGTAATGCACCTGTAAGCTGGTTGCCAACTGCCAATCAAATCTAAAAGGAGAAGAAGAAGTTTATCAGAATTATTATTATTATTATTGTCATTATCGTTATCATTACTAGTACATACCCATGCATGCCCATGCATACCCGTGCATGCCCATAGAAACCAAGTATAAGCAAGTATCTCTGCATGCCCGTAGAAAGGAGGTGTAAGCTAGGGTGTAAGCAAGCATGTCAGTACTCATTCAGTGATGCCTGCCTTTGATCTTTGATGGTGTCTTATGGAGTCCTCTGATCCTTGATGATGTCATAGCGAGTGCTGCAATCATGAGTCATGCCTGCGTTTGATCTTTGAAGATGTTCTCTATCCTATGATCTTTGATGATGGCATAGCGATGATGTACTGCTTCAAATGGGTGTAAGATTTCCAGGTTTACACACAAACTGACAGATTTCTTGAATTTATCGAGTGATTTTTTTTATGATTTCCAGATTTACTGCTTCGAATGGGTGTGGTTTAAAATGCTGTCTCCTATTGTGTATATGACGGCATCGCGAGTCCTGATGTTCACTGTATATGACATCATAAAGACCTCAAGGACAGCATCATATCATACGCTGTCAGGCAGGCATCACTGTATATAACATCATAAAGACATGAAGGCAGGCTTGATGTATATGACATCATAAAGACATGAAGGCAAGGCTTGATGTCCTATGATGCAGACTTCCAGATTTACACACAAACTGACAGTTTTCTTGAATTTGCACGGTGGCGCAGTGGTTAGCACTGCGGCAGCACAGTTTACCCTTGGCCGGGGGATTGTGGGGATCGTGGGATCGTGGGTTCAATCCCAGCCCCCGACCAACAGTGATCTGTGTGGAGTTTGCATGTTCTCCCCGTGTTGCGTGGGTTTACTCCGGGATTTCTCCGGTTTCCTCCCACATGCCAAAAACATGCATGTTAGGTTAATTGGCTGTTCTAAATTGTCCCTAGATATCTGTTTCCTATAGGCCCTTAGAATAGAGGGTTAGTATTAATGAAAGCGCTTTGAGTGGTCTTTGTGACTAGAAAAGCGCTATATAAGTGCAGGTTAGTTAGTTAGTTAGAGTTATATTTTTTTAAGATTTCCAAATTTACCGCTTCGAATGGGTGTGGTTTAAAGTTCTGTGTCCTATTGTGTATATGATAGCATGGTCCTTTTGTCTATATTCTGATGTGCAGCAGTTGTCATCATTCTATTGCTCTCCATCTGGTGGGTCTTCTTCTTCTTCATTGAGACCACTGGTTGAGGGATAGGTGCGTCATAATTCCAGTTCATGGACAGGATCATGAAAATCATAAAGACATATGGTCTATATGACATCATAAAAACACATTTATCTATGTGCCCTATAGGACGTCCTATGATGTTCAGGCAGAGATCATAGAAATCTCTGTGTGTCTGTGTGTCACGCTTCGTAGGACATCATAGGACCATTATGTACAGTATATTATATGTATATAGTTTTAGTTTCAAGTATGTCTCAGGGATGTGTGAATGGCTGTGTTGGAGTGAGGGGTGAGGGGGTGTGTGAGTGTGTCTTAAATTATGTTCTTTTTACTTATATGGATGCCTAGAGAAACGTAATTTCATCTTGCCTGCACTACAGTGGTATGTACAGCAACATGACAATAAAGGTTGATTTGATGTCCTATGATCTCAGGAAGAGATCATAGGTCGTCCTATGATGTCCTATGAAGCGTGACAGACACACAAACAGACACAAACAGCATTGGGGGCCCGGCAGAGGGCCTGAAGCCTGTCATGTTGTCAAAATCCTTAGGTGCTGCTGAATGAAGAGGGAGAGAGAGGGAGCGGGAGAGGGAAAGAGAGAGGGAGAGAAAGAGAGAGAGAGTTTGAGTTTTAAAAAATGCCTTTATTGCACAATAGGGAGAGAGAGAGCAAGAGAGAGAGTTTGAGTTTTAAAAAAATGCCTTTATTGCACAATAGAGAGAGAGAGAGCAAGAGAGAGAGAGTTTGAGTTTTAAAAAATGCCTTTATTGCACAATTCAAAAAAGTAAGAGCACCAATATCATTCCACCAAGTGTCTCACATTGGAAAAGTGCAAACATAACTCATCCCCCTCCCCCACACAACACAAAGTATTCCCTGCAGTCCACCTATTCCACATGGCCAGTGGCAGTAGTCCGAGTCTTCCTTGTAGTCCGTGCAAAGACGAGGCACAGGCCTCCAGTTCTTAAGCAAGGCCAAGTCCCCTTCCTCCGGCAGCAGAGATGCGTAAAACAGGCAGAGGAACGACCGCCATTTATTCCTCCTGTTGGGCGCGCTTGACCCCTGTTCCCCCTGCTGCTTTACGCAGGGCTGTCAGGTGTTTTTTGAGGCGAAAACATTCCCTTTCATCCAGGAGGTCAAGACCAACCTGCCTTCTTAGCACATTAACAGACATAATGAATTTATCAGTGTCACTGAAGTAGTCAGTGACTTTAATGGCCTTGCTATAGGTTTCATCCAGAAAAGCATTTATTTCTTCCAGTGAATACAAACTCGTGTTTGTACTGCATTTTGCCTCAATAGAGTCAGTAATAGCCACAGTGTCGGGATCAGATTCCATTTCCTCGTCAGCACAACTCAGCTGAGTGTTTGGTTCATCCGGCCCAGTGGATTCATCATGGGCCACATTTTCCTGGACGCCACCCACAGCAGCTGACTGTCGCTGTTCCATCCCCTGCTCTGAAATGGCAGCAGCCTCCGGAAGCACAGCCGCTGATGTCACACAGCGAGATTCTGACGCACCATCAGTGACAGTTTGGGCGCTGTCACCGTGGACATCCTCTTCAGCAGCCAGAAACACAACTACAGCTCTATTCATTCGGGACGCAAAGCAGATCGCATCATGGCCCACCTGCTCGGCCACAGCCAGAAGGACCTCCTCCACAGTAACACTGCTGTCCGGGGGAACGATCCGCACCCCCTGGTGGATAGACGGAGGTGGCATTCCCAAGGTCGCTATCCTCCACCCAAAAAACCAAAAACTGAAAATGCGGCCAGTAGTAGAGAAAGAGAGAGAGAAGGAGAGGGAGAACAGAGAGAGGGAGAGTTTGAGTTTTAAAAAATCCCTTTATTGCACAATTCAAAAAAATGTAAGATCACCAATATCATTCCACCAAGTGTCTCACATTTCAAAAGTGCAAACATAACTCATCCCCCTCTCCCTACAGTCCATCTATTGAGAGGGAGAGGGGGAGATAAAATCTATGTGTGACATCATAAAGACAAATCGTCCTATGATCTCTGTGGTCTATGTGCCATCATAAAGACACATTTGTCGTCCTATGATGCCTGAGATCATAGGATATCCTATGATGTTCAGGCAGAGATCATAACCCATCCTATGATATCCTATGAAGCGTGACACACACAGACACAAGAGATTTCTTGCTTTTATAGAGTGAAGAGTGATTGCCTTGGTTTTTTCTCTCCTCTGGTCCCCTGTGTGTGATTATCTGTGCAGCCGCGCCCATGCCATTTTCTGTAACCATGCCTTGCTGTCTCGGTTTGCCCCTGCTTGTTACTTCTCCTGCCCGTTAGAAGAGTCAGAGAAGTAGAAGGCTGCAGTGCACAGTTGAAACATGTAAAGAAGGTAAAAACATCTCCTATTTTTGTCTTTAATAAGAACAAAAGGTAAATCATGTAGACGGTCCTATGATCGGCGACTACATAGGAACGTCATAGGACTTCATGCAGACATCATAGGAACATCACAGGTGGCCTATGATCGTGACACACCCACTGACAGCGATTTCTTGAATTTATAAAGTGATGATTATTCTTCTCCTGGGTTGCTATTATTGTTATTATTCTTATTCTGTCTTGAATGAATGAATGAATGAATGAATCTTTATTTCAGATAGATTAAAAATAAAGATTAAAAAAAGAAACAGAATAATATAACAAAGGGGGAAAGAAAATCCAACAAGGTCAAATTAGACAATAACAACTCCTCTGATTATACAGTTCAACATAAGTTATCCAAAATGGGTGATGGCTGAAGCCGCAGCTTATGTTGCCCACCCATATTCCATCCAAGAATTCAAAAGAAAAACAAAACAAGAGCGATTACAATTCAGAACAAAGCTAAGACAAAATGTGACAAAAAAATAAGCTACAACACAACACAGACTGGATATGACAATCCTTATGTGATTTTACATGTCATCTTGTATATATGTTTGGAGTATTTCTTCCTTTAGTTTTTGTTTAAATTGTCCAAGCGTTCTACATGATTTTAATTCAGGTCCAAAAGCGTTCCATAATCTGACTCCTTGCACTGAAACACAGTGTTGCTTGGTGGTAGTTCTCACTGAAGGTTTTTGAAATATACATGTTCCTCTGAAATGATATTGTTTCTCCCTTATTTGGAACAACGTTTGGATATTTGCGGGCAGTGATAGATTCTTCACTTTAAACATTATTACTGCAGTTTTAAAGTCAACCAAATCTTTCAAATTGAGAGCTTTTAATTTAAGAAAAAGTGGGTTTGTTGGTTCCCTGTAAGCAGCTTTGTTTATTATTCTAATAGCTCTCTTCTGAAGCATAAAGACTGGATATATGTTTGTTTATATGTATTTCCCCATACTTCAGTACAATATGTCATGTATGGGAGTATTAATGAATGATACAAAGTATATAATGTGGGTTGATTCAGCAAATATTTCACTCTGTGTAGTATTGCAATTGATTTAGATATTTTACCTTGTGGAGCGTGTAAATAAAGAGGCGGCTTTGGCTCAGACGATTTATTACACATCTCACACAAGAAGCATAGACAGAATGACATCTCAGCAGAGACTCTTCTCTTAAATAACATGGCATTCCTCTAGAAACTTCTAACACACAAAAGGTCACATTGCATTCACTTCATTCATCCTTCACACCTCCCTGTTATCTCACCAGGGAACCTCTGCTCTTTGTTCTTGTCTAAGATGTTACACAATTATGCTCTCCCCATGTGCCGCCATACTACCCCCCCCGAGCATCTTGGATAGAACAATAGAATAACAGTCCGTATGCTGTGATAGAACCATTAAACATCAATCCACGTGATGCTTGGGCTTCAGTCTTCTCCCGTATCTGCTGTAACCAGGATTCACCGCCTCCGCGGCGCTGTCATGCTGGGGGGTTGATGTTTGAGGGGGAAAACTTTTTGTCTGTCCGTGTGGGTGCTCTGGGGAATCTTTTCTCTGGGGAGCTCCCCGTGGGGGTCTTCCACGCCGAGGGGCCCTCGCCAACAGCACTTGCTCGTCCGCCACCACGAAAGCGGGTTTGAGTCTGTCTATGCCAATCTTTTCCCTCCTACCCCCCAAATCTAGCAAAAAATGCTTATCCCCTGTTTCCAGCACTCTGAACGGTCCATCATAGGCTGGGCGCAATGGAGGGCGGTGGGCGTCGTGTCTGACAAACACGAACTCCGCGTTTTTCAAAGTTTTAGGCACAAAAACGCGCGGAAAACTGTGGTGGGCAGGGCCTGGCAGCGTGCTTGTGTCTATGCTACGCTGCAACAGCTGAGACGGGGAGCTGCCCGGCGCGGGATTATCTGGCAGAAACTCCCCGGGCAGCCGGAGTGGTTGCGCAAAAACGAGTTCTGCCGGGGAAGCTTCCAGATCCTCTTTAGGCGCGGAACGTAACCCCAATAAAACCCACGGTAGCTTGTCTACCCAATTTGCATCCGTCAGTGAAGCCCTGAGAGCCGCTTTCAATGATCTATGAAAACGTTTGCATAACCCATTAGCCTGTGGATTGTACGCGGTTGTGCGGTGAATTGTGACACCCAGGCTGTGGGCCATTGCTGACCAGAGTTCGGAAACAAATTGAGGGCCTCTGTCGGACGTAATGTCCAACGGGACTCCAAAACGCGCCACCCATGCTGTTAAAAACGCGCGCGCCACCTCCTCGGCCGTGGTTGCCGCCAGTGGAACCGCTTCTGGCCAGCGCGTGGTGCGGTCCACCATTGTCAGGAGGTGCGTGTACCCCTGTGATGGCGGGAGGGGGCCCACAAGGTCCATGTGGACATGGTCGAACCTCTTAGCCGGAATGCGAAACGGCTTCAAGGGAGACTTCATGTGTCTGTGTACTTTGGCTCGTTGGCACGCCACGCAGGCTGCTGCCCACTCTTTCACTTGTTTGCGAAGGCTCGGCCACACAAATTTCTCTCCTACCATTTTGACCGACGCGCGCGCTCCTGGGTGCGCCAAAGAGTGAACCGACTCAAACACGCGGCGGCGCCACGCGGCCGGGACCACGAAACGTGGGCGACCCGTGGAGACATCGCAGATTAGGGGGGGCATGCCATCCTGCAGCACCCTGCTCTCCAGCCTTAACCCTGTTGGTCCAGACTGGAGCGTGCGCACGTCCGCACCACTAACCTGCTCCGCGGCCATGGCTGCGTAATCTATCCCCATGCAGACCGGGGCCACCACAGCGCGCGAGACGCAGTCTGCCACTACATTCAGTTTGCCCGACACATGCTGAATATCAGAAGTAAACTCTGAGATCGCGGCCAGCTGTCTCTGCTGCCAGCCCGACCACGGCTCTGAAACCTTGGCCATCGCGAACGTTAGCGGCTTGTGGTCAACGAACGGGGTGAAACTGCGCCCTTCCAGCCAGAACTGGAAGTGGCGAATGGCCAGGTGGAGAGCCAGCAACTCTCTGTCGAACGCGTTTTTTTTTTTTTTTTTTTTTGTTACTTATTTGTACCCGTAGGTAGATTTGGTTTGCAGTCTGGTGACAAGCCACCGGCTGCTGGTTGCTGCGTGCGCGAGCGCCCTAAACCTACATGTTTTTGGTGTGTGGGAGGAAACCGGAGAAATCCCGGAGTAAACCCGCGCAACACGGGGAGAACATGCAAACTCCACACAGCTCACTGTTGGTCGGGGGCTGGGATCGAACCCACGATCTCATGATCCCCGCGATCCCCCGGCCGAGGGTAAAACTGTGCTGCCACAGTGCTAAACCACTGCGCCACCGTGCAGCATTGTATTTACGTTCACTGTCGCGCAAAGTCCTGCTGAAAAAGGCGAGCGGCTGCCAAGCCCCGGCAATGCGCTGCTCCACGACAGCTCCTATGGCCACATCTGAAGCGTCAGTGGTGAGCGCTATACGGGCCGTTGGGTCTGGATGTGCCAGCAATGCGGCGTTTGCCAGGGCTGCTTTGACTTCCGAGAACGCTCGTTCTCGCTCCGGGGTCCATTCGACCCTATCCGCGAGTTTCTGTTTTTTGAGTGCAGCGTACAGTGGTTGCATGAGCTGCACTGCACGGGGAAGGAAACGGTTATAAAAGTTCACCATTCCCAAAAATTCTTGTAGCGCCCTGACCGTTTGCGGCCGGGGAAAATCTGCCACTGCACGCACTTTGTCAGGCAGCGGGACCGCTCCTTCGGGAGAGACGCGGTGCCCCAAAAAATCAATCCCCGTCACCCCGAACTGACATTTCGCTGGGTTGATTATTAACCCGTGCTCTTCCAACCTCCGGAAAACCGTCGTGAGGTGGGTTTCGTGTTCGTCTTCGGACGCGCTGGCTACTAAGATATTGTCCAGGTAGACGAACACGAAAGGGAGATCGCGCAGCACTGCATCCATCATGCGTTGGAACGTCTGTGCAGCCCCTTTAAGCCCAAATGGCATGCGCAAAAACTCGAATAAACCGAACGGAGTTATTACCGCTGTTTTGGGTATGTCTTCAGCGCGCACTGGGACTTGGTGGTAACCGCGGACCAGGTCTATTTTAGAAAAAACGCGCGCTCCTGCAAGGTGGACGGAAAAATCCTGAATGTGAGGAATTGGGTAGCGGTCGTGCGCTGTGGCGTTGTTCAACCTGCGGAAATCCCCGCAAGGTCGCCACGAACCCTCAGCTTTAGGGACCATGTGTAGCGGGGAAGCCCATGGGCTGTTTGAGTTCCTGATGATGCCCAACCTCTCCAGGTTGGCGAACTCCTCGCGCGCTATGGACAGTTTAACTGCGTCCAAGCGCCGAGGTCTTGCAAAAACGGGCGGCCCGGTGGTGGTGATAAAATGCTCCACCCCGTGTTTAGCGATGGCTGCTGAAAACGTCAGGACAGTGAGTGCTGGGAACTGAGTGAGCAGTGTGGGGAACTTACCGCATGTAGCTGTGACGTTGGCTTGTGCTGTTGGCTGGGTCACTCAAGCTGTACAGGGGAGAGAGTCAAAGGACAGTGCATTAACTAGGCGTCTGTTAGCGACATCTACCAACAAACCATGTGCACACAGAAAATCAGCCCCCAGTATATGGAAATTCAATGCTGCTATGACAAAAGTCCACTCAAATGTACGGCCGTGTAGAGACAAGAGTAGAGTCCTCTCACCAAAGGTCTTAATCTCCGAGCCGTTTGCTGCTGCCATCTCGGGGCCGCTAGATCCTGCCAGCCGGTCAGCGTAGGTTGGCCGGATGAAACTCTTCTGGGCGCCGGTGTCCACGAGGAAATGCCTCCCCGAGTGTGCGTCTGTCAAGTAGAGCAGCTTGTTCTCCTCCCCTAGGGTCACAGCTGCTACCGACCCCCGGTCTTGGTGTTTCCTGAGTCGCTTGAATTGGCATGATGGTATACATTTGCGTGCCCTCTCTGCGAAGCGGCGGTGGTAGAAACAAAGCGTGTCTCCCCCGCGTTCCTTGGCCCCGGCTGCTGCTGCCGTCGGTGGCTCTGCTGCTGCCGTCGATGGCTCCTCGCCTCCTCCAGTCGTCGCGCCGAGCTCCGTCGCTGCCGCAATGGTCGTGAACTCCCTGGTGGCGACGATGACCCGGTTTGCTTCTCGGGCTAGCACACGATAGTCCCGCTTGGCCAGCAACGGCGAATTGGCCAGGGTCGCTCTCGCCGCTGACGGAAGGTTCCGGAGGAAGAGGTGGGTAAAAATTAAATGGTCGTTGCCTGTGCCCTTTAACCTCAGCATCTTCTCCATCAGGTCTATGACCGACCCGTCTCCCAACCCGGTCCGCGTCAGGAGTCTCTCTGCTCTCTCACCATCTGAGAGTGTGTAGTGCTGGATGAGCGCAGCCTTCAGCGCGCCGTACTTGCCGTTGGTTGGTGGCTGATCGAGCAGGCTCTCTACGTGCTGAGCCGTGCGGGCGTCGAGCGTTGCAACCACATAGTGGAACTTTGTGTCATCCGCCGATATCCCCCGGAGGGCAAACTGCGCCTCGACTAGGTGGAACCAGGAGCGCGGGTTGTGCTGCCAAAAATCTGGTAGCTTGATCGCAACGGCACATGCATGGCTGGGGGTTCCCATCGAGGTTGGCTCCGGGGATCTTTCACCGTGTTCCATGATTCGTCTTGGGTCACCAGTGTGGAGCGTGCAAATAAAGAGGCGGATTTGGCTCAGACGATTTATTATACAACTCACACAAGAAGCATAGACAGAATGACATCTCAGCAGAGACTCTTCTCTTAAATAACATGGCATTCCTCTAGAAGCTTCTAACACACAAAAGGTCACATTGCATTCACTTCATTCATCCTTCACACCTCCCTGTTATCTCACCAGGGAACCTCTGCTCTTTGTTCTTGTCTAAGATGTTACACAATTGTGCTCTCCCCATGTGCCGCCATAACCTTTAATATAATTAATATGTGACTTCCAACACAGTTTATTATCAATTATTACTCCAAGAAATTTAGTTTCGGATACCCTTTCAATCTCTACACCATTTACACTGAGTTTAGATACTAAGTTGTTGTGATGGTTGTTAAAAATTATAAATTTTGTCTTACTTAAATTGAGTGTTAATTTGTTTGAATCAAACCACAGTTTAAGCTTTCCTAATTCCTTTCCAAGTGTATCCAAAGTTGTTCCAAATTGCTTCCACTGCATAATAAATTAGTGTCATCGGCAAACAATATTAAATCCATTAAATCCATTTTGCATATTTATTTCTTCATTGGTCTTTGTCTTTTGCTGCAACTCATACTGGCTTGGACGTCGCCCGGGTTAGCAAAGTCAGGAGTTCCTGGCAGCAGAAGGCAAAGGACAGAGCTGTGTGGAGGAATCTGATCAGACCTAAATGAAACAGTCATTGTCGCCCCCCGACAGACTGCTATGATGATGACGATGATGGTCTTTGTCGTAGTTTAAGTTTATCAGCATTATTATTATTATTATTACTATTATTGTCATTAGAATTATCATTATTGCCTTGGTCTTGTCTCCCCTCTGGTCCCCTGTGTGTGATTATCTGTACAGCCCCGCCCATGCCATTTTCTGTAATCATGCCCTGCCGTCTCAGTTTGCCCCTGCTTGCATAGCGAGTTCTATGATTGTGAGTGAAGCCTGCCTTTGATCTCATAGTAAGTGCTATGATGTTTTAGCGAGTCCTATGATCGTGACATCATGACATTGTGACAGACACAGATTTCTTGAATTATACATAGAGTGATATTCCTCGTCTCCAGGGCATGGGTCCCAGCCCACGTCCTTACTTTAAATTGGGTTTTCTGAATTTCATCTTATTATTATTATTATCCTGGGTTGCTATTATTGGTAGTTATTCTTATTATTCTGTCTTGCATATTTATTTCTTCATTGGTCTTCCTCAGTTTAAGTTTATCAGCATTATTATTATTATTATTATTCCAAGGTTCCAAGGTTGTCATAGCCAGGAGCGGCACTGGGGTTAAGCTCCCAGTGCTCATAAAATGCTCCTTATGGCGTGCGTCTCGAAAAGCCTCTGACAACTAAGTCCAACTCCTAGCCTGCCCGTGTGGTTTAGTCTCTAAGCCCGGCGGAACTGCTTTTACTAATAGGAGAAGGGGCGAGGGCGGATCTCTGGCGCCTTAAAACCAGATGCTTCGGGTAGATGGTGGCTCGTCAACCTGGGAAGGTAGCCCATCTAGGGGAAGGTAAACCCTGATTTCAAACCTCTGCTGCCTTGCGGCATACCCGGTCACGGGAAAGGCTTCGGGAGTCAACCCTGAGGAAAAATCCGGAGTCGGAGCCCCTAAGGCAGTTCTATGTTGTGCTCAACATTGTTCTGGCAGCTCCTGCAACGGCGCTGGTGCCAAACTGTAGCAGCCCTGCTGTTCCTTTGGATTCATCAGTGATGTGGAGAGGGGGGACATGCTGCATGGGCAACATCTTGTCCTCCATATCTTCCTGCCCAGGCTTGAATCCTACCAACTACCAACGCCCAACCCTGGAAGGTAGAACACCGGATCACTGGAGAGGACACTCCAGCTTCGTCTTTGGTGTAGACAAAACACGGGGAATGACAGTTACCGGTTATAAGTCACTGCTCAATTGGCATAGAGCGTGGCGCCAGGGGTTGTTCCCGACGGTGGGAGGGATCATCAGATCTCACTGGACAGCTACCGCCCGCCTCAAGCTGGGCAGCCCCCAGCCAATAAGGTGTTGTCCCGCCACAGCTTGCTTTCCTCATTGGGTGCATGGGGATAAGGAGAAATCCAAACAGCAGGCTGAGAACCTTCGCACCAGGCAAGACAATAAAACAAAAGAGACCAACTCTAAAACTGGGAACTTGGAACGTCCGCACTATGATGACAGGACTCGCTGCTAACCTAAAGGACATCAACGACACCAGGAAGACTGCCATCATCAATAATGAGCTGAAGAGACTGGGAGTGGATATCGCCACTCTCAAGGAAACACGGTTAGCTGATGCAGGCACACTGAGAGAGAAGGACTACACGTTCTACTGGCAGGGAAAGGGCAGTGACGAACACAGTTAACACGGAGTGGGCTTCGCAGTGAAGAACACTTTGCTGAAGATGGTGGAACCGGGCAGCACTGGCTCTGCACGACTCCTCACCCTCCGCCTGAACACCACTGAAGGCCCAGTCACCCTCGTCAGTGTGTATGCCCCAACACAGACAGCCACACCAGAGGCAAAAGACGAGTTCTACGAGAATCTCGCAACAACTGTCAGGATCATCCCCAACTCTGAACAACTCATTCTCCTTGGAGACTTCAATGCCAGAGTGGGTGCTGACCACGACTCCTGGCCCTCCTGTCTTGGACCTTTTGGCGTGGGCAGAATGAACGACAACGGACAGCGGCTGCTCGAGTTCTGCACATATCACGATCTGTGCATCACAAACTCGTTCTTCAAGACCAAGCCCCAACACAAGGTTTCCTGGCAACATCCGCGCTCAAAGCACTGGCACCAGCTAGACTTGATCCTGACCAGGCGCACCTCACTGAAGAACGTGCTAATCACCCGTTCGTTCCAGAGTGCAGATTGCGACACAGACCATTCATTGGTGTGTTGCAAGGTCAAGCTGCAGCTGAAGAAATTCCATCGTGCTAGACAACCTGGAAAGGCACGGATTGACACCAGCAAGATGGCCCAACCAGAACTTGTTGAGCAGTTTGCCTCCACCTTTGAGAAGGAACTTGGTGTACCACAAGGAGGAGAATCTGCAAAGCAGAAGTGGGAAGAGCTGCGAAACACCATCTACCGCACAGCCTTGGCTACCTTTGGGAGGAAGACCTCGAAGTCACAGGACTGGTTTGATGCCAAGTTGACCGAGATGACCCCCGTCATTGAAGCCAAGCGCTCAGCACTTGCTGAGTACAAGAAGTACCCAAACGAGAAGAATCTCCAGATTCTCAGGGCTGCGAGAAGCAAAGTTCAGCAGACTGCTCGGTGCTGTGCCAACGAGTACTGGACTCAGCTCAGCCAAGACATTCAAACCGCTGCCATAACAGGGAACATCCGTGGTATGTACGATGGCATCAAGAAAGCACTTGGTCCAGCTCAGAGCAAGACGGCCCCCCTCAAATCTTCCACTGGGGAGATGATCACAGAGAAGAACAAGCAGATGGAGAGATGGGTGGAACACTACTCCGACCTCTACTCTAGACAGAACACCGTGACACCGTCAGCCCTTGATGCCATCGACTGCCTGCCATCCATGGACGAACTTGACGCCGAGCCAACCATCGATGAACTCAGTAAGGCCATTGATAGCTTGGCCGCTGGCAAGGCACCCGGCAACGACGGCATACCCCCTGACCTGATCAAGCACTGCAAGACCGCCCTACTGCTGCCATTGCATGACGTCCTCTGCCAGTGCTGGAAGGAAGGTGCCGTACCACAGGACATGAGGGACGCCAAGATCATCACCCTCTACAAAAACAAAGGGGAGAGAAGCGACTGCAACAACTACAGGGGCATTTCCCTCCTCAGCGTTGTTGGCAAAGTCTACGCACGAGTTGTTCTCGTTCGTCTACAGAAGCTTGCCGAACGTGTCTACCCCGAGTCTCAGTGTGGCTTCTGCGCTGAGCGATCGACGGTAGACATGATATTCTCCATCCGCCAACTCCAGGAGAAATGCAGAGAACAGAACATGCCTCTGTACGTCGCCTTCATCGACCTCACCAAAGCGTTCGATCTGGTCAGCAGAGAGGGCCTTTTCAAGATCCTGCCAAAGATAGGATGCCCACCAAAGTTGCAAAGCCTCATCGAATCGTTTCACACCAACATGCAGGGGATAGTGCAGCACGATGGCAACGTCTCAGAGCCATTCAACATACGCAGCGGAGTGAAACAGGGCTGTGTACTTGCGCCAACCCTCTTTGGGATTTTCTTTGCTATGCTCCTGAGGCATGCCTTCAGCACAGCAACAGAGGGAATCTACCTGCACACAAGATCTGACGGCAGGCTTTTCAACCTCGCCCGCCTGAAAGCCAGAACCAAAGTACGCGAGGCTCTAATCAGAGACATGCTGTTCGCAGACGACGCTGCAGTCGCAACCCACACACAGCAGGAGCTTCAGACCCTGATGGACCGCTTCTCCCAGGCATGCAAGGACTTCGGGCTTACCATCAGCCTGAAGAAGACTAACGTCTTGGCGCAAGGCACGGAAGCACCACCAACCATCACCATTGATGACTACAAGCTGGAGGTCGTGAATCAGTTCACGTACCTGGGGTCCATGATCAGCAACAACCTCTCCCTTGATACAGAGATCAACAAGAGGATTGGAAAATCAGCCTTCACACTCGCTCGCCTCACCACATGAGTGTGGGAGAATCCCAAACTCTCTGTCAAGACGAAGATGGCAGTGTACAACGCCTGCGTCATCAGCACACTGCTCTATGGGAGTGAGACGTGGACAACATATGCCCGGCAGGAAAAGAGACTGAACTCCTTCCACTTGCGCTGCATTCGCCACATCCTGGACATATCCTGGCAGGACTAAGTGCCCAACACAGAAGTTCTGTCCCGCGCCGGCCTTCCCTCCATGTTCACTCTACTCAGGCAGCGCAGGCTCCGCTGGCTAGGCCACGTTCACCGTATGGAGGATGGCAGGATCCCCAAAGACGTCCTCTATGGAGAACTGGCAACTGGCAGGAGAGACGTTGGCCGCCCACAGCTGCGCTTTAGAGATGTCTGCAAGAGAGACATGAAGGCCCTGGATATCAACACAGAGTGCTGGGAGGACCTTGCAACGGACCGCTCCAAATGGAGAGGCACCCTGACCAGACAGCTCAAGGCGGGTGAAGAGAGACTGACTGCTGCAGCAGATGAAAAAAAGGACCCGCAGGAAGAACCGCCACAGACCAAGCAGCACGGAGACCACCCACAAGTGTGACCTGTGTGACAGGGACTGTCATTCGCGCATCGGCCTGTTCAGCCACAGGCGGTGCTGTTCCAGCAGAGTAGACATTTAGGATTCTCTTCCATGGTCATCATAGCCCGACGGAGGCCGACGAGACTATTATTATTATTATCGTCATTATAATTATCATTATTGCCTTGGTCTTGTCTCCCCTCTGGTCCCCTGTGTGTGATTATCTGTGCAGCCCCGCCCATGCCATTTTCCGTAATCATGCCCTGCCATCTCTGTTTGCCCCTGCTTGTTACTTCTTTCCTGCTTGTTACTGTTCTGTGTTATGTCTTCTTCTTCTTCTTCTTTTAGATTTGATTGGCGTTTGGCAACCAGCTTACTGTCATGAACCGGGCTCCTCCCAAGCCCGGCTTCATGGTGGCTTCCTGTTGCTTGGTTATCTGTACTTTATGTTACCTTTTGAGTTCCATATTGTGTTTCATTGTTCATTCCTGTTCTGTGTGTTTTTGGTGCTCCTTATTTACTCTTTGCCATTTGATTATCTTTTTTTTTTTTTTTTTTTTGTTACTTATTTGTACCCGTAGGTAGACTTGGTTTGCAGTCTGGTGACAAGCCACCGGCTACTGGTCGCTGCGTGCGCGAGCGCCCTAAACCTACATGTTTTTGGTGTGCGGGAGGAAACCGGAGAAATCCCGGAGTAAACCCGCACAACACGGGGAGAACATACAAACTCCACACAGCTCACTGTTGGTCGGGGGCTGGGATCGAACCCACGATCTCATGATCCCCGCGGTCCCCCGGCCGAGGGTAAAACTGTGCTGCCACAGTGCTAAACCACTGCGCCACCGTGCAGCCCACACTTTGAGTTATTTGTAAATTATTCCTTAGTCTGTGTTTGGTTTTGTGTTCATTTTTTTTTTCCACAATATCTTTATTGAACCTTTTTTTTTTTTTTTTTTAACAAACATGATACAAACAATCAAACACTAACACTAAAGTACTACAAAAAAAAAAAATGCACTAAAAACACCAACAACCACCAACAAAATCAAGTCTTCAAC
Source organism: Pholidichthys leucotaenia (assembly GCA_020510985.1). Lineage (NCBI taxonomy): Eukaryota > Metazoa > Chordata > Actinopteri > Cichliformes > Pholidichthyidae > Pholidichthys > Pholidichthys leucotaenia. The sequence goes on along the minus strand of CM035849.1, from coordinate 107,755,428 downwards.
AATGCTCCTCTGTTTAGTCTAGACAATCCAATACATAAGTATACATATTATGTTCACCAGTTTGGAATTTACAAGGTCCACACACATCATTCACCTTCTTCTTCAAGAGTTATGTTTAAATTTTTTACATAATCAATAAAAGGTCTCCATATATTCTCAAACACAATTTCCTTTGATTTCAGTATATATGTTATACTTTCTAATGGAAGGTTTGTTAACATCTGTCTTAACCACTGAGTCACATCTGGTCTATGAGTCTTTTTCCATAATAGTGCAATACATTTTTTGGCATTAAGCAAACTGAGGTCTATGAATGTTCTTTCACTTTTATTAAAATTATGCTTTTCTGGGTACAGACCCAACAAAAACAGTTTAGGAGTCAATATGATTTGTTTTGAGATTATTTTTTCAATTGTTACCCTCACCTCTTCCCAAAACATTCTTATTAATCTACATTCCCATAAACAATGAAATAGGGTTCCTTTACTTTCCATGCATTTTGTGCATGTATCTGGTATATTTTTGTTATATCTATTTAACTCCTCCGGTGTAACATACATCCGCATTAACCATTTAAAATGTATCAATTTAAGGCGTGCATTTATTGATTTGGTTTGAGCTTCTGTACAAGCCAATTCCCATTGTTCCTCTGAAATTTCAATTTGCAGATCTTCTTTCCAGTAGTTTAATCTTTTCAGTGAATTTTCACTTGAAGATAGTGTCAATGAGTTATAAAACTCTGAAATAATACCCTTTCTTTTACTATCTTTCATCATCATTTTTTCCAAGGATGAATAAATAGGTCGAGTGAGAGCTTTATTTTGATTTGATCGAATAAAGTTTCTAAGTTGAAGATATTTAAAAAAATGTGTTCTATTGAGATTAAATTTGATCCTCAGCTCTTCAAAAGACATTATGTTGTCTGCACATGGCAAATATAAATCCTGAATCTTTTGTATCCCTTTTAAATTCCATACTTTAAATACAGCGTCCGCTCTCCCTGGTTTAAAATATTGATTACCCCATATTGGACTAAATTGTGACAATAACTGTGGTTCTTTTAAATAGTTTTTAGCTTCACACCATATTTTGATCATATGCTTTACAAATGGATTTTTAACTTGTTTTTGTAATTTTTTTGCCGAATCTGAGTATATGAATATGGGAAGAGGTAAAGGCAAATTGTATGATTCCATTTCAGTCCAGTGAGGGAGATCATTTGATGAAAAATAATATGTCATAGACTTCAGTTGTGCCGACCAATAATACAACATAAAATTTGGACATTTCAGACCTCCACGATCAAATGGTAAATATAATAAAGACAAACGTAATCTAGATCTCCTGTTGTTCCATATAAATTCCACTAACTTTTTTTTTATTCTTGAGAATAGATCTAAAGGTGGTGATAAGGGAATGTATTGAAATAAATAAAGTATTTTAGGTAAAATATTACTTTTAAGTATATTGATTCTCCCGATCATCGACATTGGTAGTGACATCCATCTCTGAGTTAACTCATTGATATCTGACATTAAGGCTTCATAGTTGACGCTGGCGACTGATTCTAGCTTAGGCATAATTTGGATTCCTAAATATTTAAACTGATTTACAACATTGAATTGATTTACCTCAGGGGCTGGGTAATTTCTCTGGGTCTCATTTAGCATTAATATTGAAGATTTAGTTTTATTTATTTTATATCCTGATATTTCCCCAAAATTCTTTATTAAATTCAACAAGGTTGGAATTGATTTTTTTAGATTCGACATAAATAAAATTATATCATCGGCGTACAGGGAGATTTTATGTTCTGTTGGTCCAACTTTAATTCCATATATTTGTGAATGTAAACGTATCGCTATCGCTAAAGGTTCAATTGCCATAGTAAACAGTAAAGGTGAAAGTGGACAGCCTTGTCGACATCCTCTATTAATTTTTATTGGTTTTGAAATATTGTTATTTGTTAGGATTTCTGCTGTAGCATTATTGTATATTATTTGAACCCATTTTATGAAATTATTTCCAAGTCCAAACCTTTGTAGGACTTCAAAAAGAAAGGGCCATTCAACTCTATCAAAGGCCTTTTCGGCGTCCAATGATAGGAGAGCTGTATCCGGTGCTTCTTTATTAAAATAAATAATATTAAATAGTCTTCTTACATTATGGAAGCCTTGTCTACCCTTTATAAAGCCATTCTGATCTCGATTAATAATATTTGGTAAAATTTCTTGTATTCGTCTTGCTAAAATTTTACAGATTATCTTAAGGTCGGCGTTTAATAGGCTTATTGGTCTCATATTTTCACATTTATTAGAGGGCTTACCTGGTTTTGGCAGCAGTATAATTAAGGCATTATTTATGTATGATGGTAAATTATTATTTTGAAATGCTTCTAAAACCATTTCCAAAAAAGGTTTTATTAATTTATTCTTAAATTTTTTATAAAGGTCAACTGGAAGACCATCTGGTCCTGCACTTTTTCCTGATTTCATATTATCAATGGCTAGCCCAACTTCTTCTTGACTAATTTTAGACTCCAATATCTCCCTGTTTTCATTTGGAATACACGGTATAGATAGTTCGTTCAAAAACCCATTTAGTTTTGTTAAATCAGGTTCATTTTTGGTATCATATAATTTTTCATAGTAATCTCTAAAGGCTCTATTAATTTCTAAAGGATCTATAACTACCTGTCCGTTACTTATAATACTGGTAATTGGTGTTTTAATTTCCAATTGTTTAATCTGCCATGCTAATAATTTTCCTGATTTTTCACCTTGTTCATAAAAAGATTGTTTCAATCTTAGAAGACTCGAGGCAGCTCTATTCGCTGATTTTTTTTCGTATTCAGCTCTCAAAATCAGTAATTCATTCTCCAACCTTGGGTCACTTCCTGCATACACTTTTTCCTGAAGACTCTTTATTTTATGTTCCAATTTAGCTCTCTCCTCTCGAGTCTTCTTAGATTTTGATCCTGTATAACTAATAATATGTCCCCTAATAAAAGCTTTGAAAGCCTCCCACTTTACACATGCTGATGTTTGTGTAGTATTGATGTCAAAGAACTCGTCTATCTGTTTTTCTATATACTTGACAAATTCCTCATCCTGAAGCCATTTATGCTGAAATTGCCATCTACCTGATTCCTTTGTCAATTTTTTATCTACATATATTAGACAACAGGGTGCATGATCAGAGATCACGATGTTATCATAAAAGCAGTTTTGAATCTTGGACCTTAATTCTGTGGAAATCAAAAAATAATCAATACGTGAGAATGTCTTGTAGGTACTGGAATAACAAGAATAGGCTTTAACTTGTGGTTTCATTTCTCTCCATATATCTAACAATCTCAGTTCTTTCATAAAATGATTAATAGTCATCCTACATCCAATGTGCGTACAATCCAGTCCTGTTGATCTATCCACACCTGGATTCAATGTACAATTAAAATCCCCTGCTATTATATGTTGCCCTGTAAGTGATGATAAGATGAGAAATAAATTAGCAAAGAACTTCTGATCATCTATATTGGGACCATATAAGTTCACAAGATTTATATTTTCTAATAGCAAAGAACCTTGAATGATTACATATCTTCCAAATTTGTCTCCAATTACATTTTTCACTTGAAAAGGAACTGATTTATGTATGAGAGTCATAACTCCCCTGGCTCGGGATGAAAATGAAGAGGTGAATACACTTCCCTGCCATCTACTCCTAATTCTTTTAACATCCTCCTCTATCAAATGAGTTTCTTGTAAAAACACAATTCTTGAACCCATGTCCTTTATTTTATTCATAACTTGTTTAAGTTTTTTTTAAATTTTGTAGACCTCTGCAATTCCATGAAGTTAAATTAAGATTAACACTTTGGTCCATGATCAATAGAGAGTTTGGGATTACCTTGCAGTGTAAACATGCTCATACAGAGAAGCAAAAACATGAGTGGTTGAACATTCATCCTACAAACTACACACAAACAGATTTCCCCTTCCCACACTTGTGGCAAACCCCCCAAAATCAAAAGAAAAATTCTGTCTCCCGATATAGCCATCGACCGTTCCACACCCACGGGGAACAGCCTAAGCCACTCCTTCTTCATCCTCCCAATCACCCTAACTCTACTGCTTTTAATGACGTAACATTAACTCTCCTCTGTAGTTTTCCAACTTAACTCCAAAATTTTTAACAACTTTGTACATCATAGTTTTTTTTTTTTTGTTTGTTTGTTTTGTTTTTGTTTTGTTTTTTTAATATATAATACAATCTATATTTTGTAAACTTACTATTTACTTCAAGTCAGTCAGATGCCTGTGCAAATGCTTAATTATTCTACCTTATATTTTGTTCATGCTTAGCTCCCACCAATCTCTTCTTCTTCTTTGATCTTCTTGATGAACTCCTGCGCCTCCTCTGGGGTCTTGAAGATGTGGGTTCTGCCCTCATACGTGGTCAGCAGTCTCGCAGGATAGATTACACCATGACGAATCCCAAGGTTGCGCAGCTCCTTACGTATGGGATCAAACTGCTTCCTCAATTGCTGGATTCCTGTGGCCAAATCTGGGTAGAACCGCACCTGCTGGTCCTGGTGTTTAATCTCTCCTTTTTTAGCTCGTGCAGCGTTGAAGATCTTCATCCTGTCTCTGTTGCTAAGAAACTTCATAATTAAGGTCCTCGGCGGTCCCTTATCTCTCCGTGGGCCAATACGATGTGCTTTTTCCAGAATCACTGCTGATTGCAACTCCTCGCTGCCCAGCACCTCCGGAATCCACTTTTCCAGAAAGGAACATACGTCCCGACCTTCTGATTCCTCTGGAAGACCCACCAGCCTCAAATTATTCTGTCTCGACCGAGATTCCAAATCCAAAATATTATCTTCCAGAGATTTATTTTTTTTTTCCAAAGTGCGCACCTTTAATTGAAGACGGGTGACGTCATCTTCAGCACTAGCGAGACGGAGCTCCATCTGCGCCGTTCGTTCTACACAGTCACCCAATTCCTTTCTTATTCCTTCCAACGCTGTCATAATCCCATCAAATCTAGAGGAAAAGTCCGCTCTCATTGAACTCATGGCAGCCATCAGCGCATCTGCGCCATTCCCCGCAGATATCGCACCGTTGCCAGCCTCCTCCGCCATATATGGAGTTTTGTTTGCTGCGTCACAGACCTGAAAGTCCGTTAATTTGGACTGTTTCGGCGGCTCGCTTTTTCCTTTTCCTGGTTTTCCAGCCTTAGGCTTCGCCGACATATCCTCGCCCAAATGCTGGGATACGTTCTGTCCCAAATGAGAGAGTTATTTGCCGATTTTTTTTTTTCCAGGAGCAGAGCAGAGCAAGACACGTCCGTCCTACGTGGCAGCCATAACCGGAAGTCCCGGTTTTGTGTTCATTTTATTCTGTCAGCCACGCCCCCTTCTCCTGTCAAACTTTGACAGCTGATCCCTGTTTCTTGATTACTCATCCTGTCTCCCCGCTCAGGTGTATCTTATCACTGAGTAATTAGTCTGTGTATTTAGCCTGCTCATTTTAATGTCCTCACTGCTGGATTATTGTGTTTGTCTCCTGGCACGTCTCGCTGTGCTTCCTACAGAAGTGTTCTCTGTCACACCTTGTCATGCTTTATAGTAAGTTCACTTTCCAGTATTTTTGTATTTTATATTCAGTAGTTTTCTCCACACGCCTCGCCGTGTTCTGTAGTGATTCCTTCTTTTGTATTTTTGTACGTTTACACTGTTGTTTGGGACTTTGTGGTGAATCCTGCTGGTGAATCTGGCCCTCTCCTCGCCTCATTTGAAGCTACTCACGACAGCTTACAGGTGCATTACCGCCACTGACTTGATTTTCATCACTCTATATCTTTGAATAAGAAGTTCTTGTAAGGAGTTCTGAACAACTTATGTTTGAAAAAATTATCTGTCCTTGGACTGTGTCCTGGACTGGGAGCCTCTCATCGCCTGTGTTATGTTGCTTATCTGTGTTGTGTCTATATACTGTATATGTCTTTAAGCGAGTCCTGCAGTCTGTATGACGTCATGTAGACATCCTTCAGAGATCACAGGAACATCAGCCTTCCGGTTTATCTGACGCCATATAGGCGACAGTTTATCTGACGTCACCTAGACATCATGTAGATGGTCCTATGATTGCTGGCATCATAGGAACATCATAGGACAACAGGCAGACATCATAGGAACATCATAGGCGGCCTATGATCGTGACACACAGAAAAACACACACAACTGACAGATTTATTGAATTTATAGAGTGATGAAGTGATAGAGTGATGTGCGACATCCCCCCCCCCCTCGTAGAAAAGTCCAAGACATACACTACCGTTCAAAAGTTTGGGGTCACCTCAGACAATTTTGTGTTTTCCATGAAAAGTCACACTTTTATTTACCACCATGAGTTGTAAAATGAATAGAAAATATAGTCAAGACATTGACAAGGTTAGAAATAATGATTTGTATTTGAAATAATAATTTTTTCCTTCAAACTTTGCTTTCGTCAAAGAATCCTCCATTTGCAGCAATTACAGCATTGCAGACCTAACATGATTGCACAAGGGTTTTCTAATCATCCATTAGCCTTCTGACGCAATGAGCAAACACATTGTACCATTAGAACACTGGAGTGATAGTTGCTGGAAATGGGCCTCTATACACCTATGTAGATATTGCACCAAAAACCAGACATTTGCAGCTAGAATAGTGATTTACCACATTAGCAATGTATAGAGTGTATTTCTGATTAGTTTAAAGTTATCTTCATTGAAAAAAAGTGCTTTTCTTTCAAAAATAAGGAAATTTCTAAGTGACCCCAAACTTTTGAACGGTAGTGTACATCATTAGACCCACCCAAATTTTGACCCGAATCACACACTAACAGTAAATACAGTTACAGGGCCTATTCATACACACAAAGAACTAAAACTAGAGGGGGACAGGTGGACTACTGTCCCACCTCCACACAGCCAGATGGGTTATTCTGCCATTGTAGAGGGCGTAAGGAAAGGATGTGGAGGCGAGGCACGAGCATAGGTCAACATAGGTTCTTTATTGACCCTATAACATGAATACAGCCTGTGGACCCCAGCATTGCCCACTGGGGCCACGTGTCTGGTAGGTGAGTTGCTGCGTTGCTGAGGCATGTATAACAAGCTCTTTTATTCACGTTATACAGACAGAGGGAATGCATGGCACATTAGCATAGTGATTGTCATCTAATACACATCAGTCAATGCACATCATTAGCATGACATCAGCTAGCGCCTGGCCCGGACGCCCTCTCTGAGGACGCATACATAACAGGCCCGTCTGACTGCCCCCTGGGGCTCTCTTTCCGTATGTAAATTGTCCTCCTTTTCCTCCAGCCCTGATGAGTGTGAGATAGTGTCCGTCCGCAGTGTGCTGGGTCACCACACCATCTCTATTATAAAACAGTCCCTAGGACAAAGTTGGCTGCCGTGTTCCTAATATAACACGTAAAAAATAACCCCAAAACATATGTACAATCCAAATCTTCTCAAAACACTCTACAAACAGACAATATGTGCATCCACACCCTGCTGTGCCAGCCCCCCACCCAACACCCTCACCCCACAACTTGGGCAAATCACATATCACACATGCAAGTAAATGCAACAGTATACACAGTGTTTTTTTTTTTTTTTTTTTTTTTTTTTTTCAGAACACACACACAGGGCAATCCCACAGCGAGAAAGTGTGAAACATATCACCTACGTGGCTTGGGCAATGCACACCTATTAACAAATTCTGCACAAACCGCCACCGATAAAAGCAGCCTACACTCTATTTTTTAAAATGAGCACTCAACACAGCCACTTTCATGCATATACCACATCAACATAACAGTAACGCAGCCCTGGTAGTGCACACATTAACATTTCAAACATTAGCATGTAAATAGGTCAACCCCAAAACACATCGCCCCCTTGCCACCATACAGTCTCGATGGGGAGACCACCCCCCGGAGAGCCGTCCGCCGGGTCCCAACCAGAGCTTCTCCTGTGCTTCACCCCCGAAGATGACCCACGTCGGAGCCCCGACACCTCCTTCTCCTCAACGGCGCGCCTCAGTTTGTTGGGGTGTCTCCATGACCCATTGGACATCTGAAGATAACCGTCCTCCCGGATGGCCACCACCTGCAGCTGTCCCTGGTCCTCTCCTTGTTTCCTCTTGCCATGAACTTCTCTTAGCCGAGCCTCCACCCTGGGTCGATCCACGTCAGCGACCCACAGGGGAGCTCGACTCGGCTTCAAATGTCCACAACGTCTAGACCGGGCTTCCTCTCTGGGTCAAACTGCCCCACCGACCCCGTGCAAAGCCCAACTCGGCATCCAGTGTTGCTGTGTGGCACGTCTGTCCACCACACCAGCCGGTCCTGCCCTGCTCTCTTTCATTTTGAATGGCGGTGAAGCCGTTGCAGCTCCTTGCTTCTCAGTACCTCCTGGCCGAATTCCGGAAGCAGAGGGAGCCGTCCTCACAGCTCCACCCACCATCACGGGCATTCCACTGTGCCACCCAGTTCCCACATCCAGGGTATCTTGGGCCCTGGCACCGGAACCCTCTTGCGATGGCCCTGGGTGGGATTGGTCCTGTTTGTCTCCCAGAATACTAGGCCAATCTTTGTCCCATACTGCACCGTCTACAACACATGGAACCGCTTGGTCCCACAAACCACAGCCTGACCACTCCTCTCCGATACCGCTGGTGATTGTAAAGCCCAGTCCGTAAAACAGGTCGCAGCCCATCACGTTCGACCCCTTGGCAGTCACCACAAACTGGATATTTGAGACCAAAGCCAACTGGTACCTCGCCGTCAGCTCCAGCGAACCCACGATGGCTAGTCTGTTACTTCCATAGCCACAATACAGCGTTGACAGTCCTCTTACACGGTAATGCGGGAACAAACTCCTCACAGTAGGCCAGCTCAACACGGATGTCACTATGCCCGTGTCCACCAACAACGGCACTTCCACACCGTCCAGCGTCATGTTACAATAAATATGCCCATCTGTGCTCAGTGAGACAGTGTGAATAACCGTAGGAGTTGTGGCAGGGGAATCCGTTCAGTGTCACTGTTCCCCTCGCTCAAACGTTTTGCCGGCCCTGGCAAAATGATGTAGGAGTCCACACTTACCACAGCGGTTGCCCCTTGCCAGACACTCTCTCGCCTCGTATTGGTGCTTGGTGAACCCGCAGCCCAAACATCTGGGTGATCCTGAGGCAGACCTAATCTTAATAACGGTAGCGTAGTCTTCTTTATCTTCTGCACCATCATCGCTACTCGGGTCCACAGCCTGCGCCGCTGATTGTGAGTCAGACTGCCTCAATGTTGTTCTCTCACCAAGGTCCTTTGATAGCTCAATAGTACGAAGAAGAAAATAAACTATCTCCACAGGTGCAGTCAACGTCAGTTCACCTGAGTGCCTGAGGAGCCTGGACCATGCCGCAGAACATAGCGTGTGCTCTGCCAACTGATCGCAGACCATTTCCTCCTCCAAAGCCCCGAATTGGCACTCTCCAGCCAGCTAGCGCAGGTCCGCAACTTACCATTGTACCGACTCTCGGCTGCTGGTGTCACTGTCGGAACTGGATCTGCCAGACGATGACATTCTCAGGAGCACGAAAGTAGCGTGCCATTAGCTCAACCACGTCCTCAAAACTATCACTCTTTCCCAATGTGCTGAGAATACATTGCCCTTCCATGCCAAAATTATGGACCAGTATCGCTCGTGCACATAGTTTCTCCAATTTGCCGAGGTTCAATGCCACCAAATAATTTTGGAACGCTGCAAACCACCTCACCCAGGGAACTGGCGGCTCACCCGGGAGCTCCAAAAATGGTAGAAAGTATACTAGAAACTCCTTTTACCATAGCTTTTTTCTCATCGCCAAATGTTATGCCCATAACCAATAATATAATAATGAGGCTGAAGATGCAGTCGAACGGAACTTTATTGAACACACTCACACAACACTAAGGCACTCCCATCAAGGCAGAGGCGCTGGTTGAAAATTGAGCGTGCCTCTTCCGGGTAGGCCTTTTATACTCTGGGTGGCGGCGGAACCAGAAAGCTGTAGCCGTCACCCATAACACACAATAATAATAATAATCATAATTAATACACTACTCATTCCTGTTTCAATTTTGCCATCAAAACAGTGCAATACAGCTTTGGACATGAGCAAACCTGCCAGGGGTTGCTGAGGTGCCTTCTGTGTCAGCACAGTCATGTCTGCCTTGCTCCCCACTTCCGAAGACAGATCTAGCTGCATGTCTGCACAAAGTCACATTAATTTAAGATACAACAATGACATCTTGAAATTTGAATTACTAGTACATCCCCATCGGTCAGCCTCCCATTTGTAAACATGGTCATGGTGGGGTGTAGAAAGACCTGAACCCAAATGCAAAATTCAAAGTTCCAAAGATTTATTTTAAGAGCAGACCAAGCTCTGCCCAGCTCGAGGGTCTAAATCAATGGTGTCCAATCATCTCCCATGGAAAGCCAAGACCCTGCAGGCTTTACCTGCAACCAGTGTCTTCAACAGCAGATTCCACTGAATTTCTTCCCACTGATTGCTGATAAGTGAAAACACCTGCTGAAGAGACTGGATAGAAGAGAAAACCTGCAGGGTCTTTGCCCTCCATGGCACATGATTGGACACCCCTGGTCTAAATAATAAGTTCCACAGGCAGGCAAAAAACTGACATGCAAAAATAATCCAACAGGCAGAAGCGTAGATAAACACCAACGAATGACAATTAAGGAAACCAGACAGAACACAGACTAAGAAGGCACATAAATAGACAGGGGGAGTAATCAAGATAACATGGCACAGGTGGGGAGAGCAATCATGACTGACAGCTGACACATGAGGAAAACAGAGGTGACAGGATGGGCGGGGCTACACACAGTCACAGATGGAGGATGCACAGAAACATGAACAGAGGATCAGAGGGGAGACAAGACCATGACAATGATACTACTAATAACTAGAAAAGCACTCGGAGAGCGCAGACCTCCACCAAGCACCACAGTTCCCCCCCATACAGTGTTTGTGTGTACGTTTTCAGATTCCTTGACCATGAAAACATATGACTAGCAATTGGATTCACAATGATAGGATTAGTGGTTCAGTAGTTATTCACGAAAATCGAATTTTCCGTACTGGGGTTTTTTGCCACAGTTCCCCCCATACAGTGTTTGTGTGTACGTTTTCAGATTCCTTGACCATGAAAACATATGACTAGCAATTGGATTGACAATGATAGGATTAGTGGTTCAATAGTTATTCACGAAAATGGCATTTTGTGTAATGGCAGTTTTCTTGTGGATGATGATCCAGATCACCACCAAAATCTAATCATCTGTAGGATACCCCATTTCTGACAATCTGTGAAAATTTCATGAAAATCCGTCCATAACTTTTTGAGTTATCTTGCTAACAAACAAACCAACGCTGATGATCACATAACCTCCTTGGCGGAGGTAATGACTGACAAGCGAAACTGAGGCAGGGATAATGATCACATAGATCATAATAATAATGAGCAAGAACCAAAAAACACAGAAAATCATACAACTCAAAGCAAGAACGTGGGTTCCAGCCCATGTCCTGACAAACAAGGGTTTGGAGCAGGTCAGAATTAAAATTTCAAAACAAAATCTCAGTGTCAAGTTACACATTTAGCAAACTACAAAACTGACAAATGAAATAGAGCATCTCATCCAGGCCTGAAATGTGCAGTGTTTTTTTATATTTACAATAGTAAATTCTTCCAATGCATTTTACTGTTTTTACATGATTTTTCATTTAAATTACCACATTCAGACCATTTAATTTTAAATATTATGAATATTTAACTTGTGTTTGACTTAAAACAAACTGCAAATCAAATTACAATATCTGACAGAACAATCAAATATCAAATATTTCATATTTAACTGGTCACCCCTAGTTTGAATATAGATCGGTTTTCAGAGAAACTTTCCTCTTCGACAGGTTTTTATTAAGCTCAGACTGTGTAAAGGTATTCTGACCAAAAGGAAATTAAAAAAATCACAAAAGAAATAAAGGTAATTATCATGACACACAAACAATACTGACTAGACAGGCTTGTAACGCTATGTGTGTTTGAGTGTCTTCACTTAAATCTGGTGAACCAACCTCTCCCTGTCTCTTTCTGCTGCACAGAGGGTCCCTTGTCCCCTGGCTGAACGGTGGCCTGAGTCCTGTCTTCTTCGATCCCCTGACCCATGTTTCTAGTGGTCTCTCTCGGGGTGATAAAGGGGTCGAGGAAAGACAGAACTGCAGAATATTTCCATCTTCTCTGAGACCCTGCCGCAGACCCACTCCTTTTACTTTCTGTCTCCTTTCTTTTCTCTTTGATGTAGGTGTAGTGTTGTTCTTGGGACCTATATTAGTGTAACGCGGATGGTGATATCACCCAGAGTATAAGAAGGCTGTGCGGTAGAGGGGCGGTCTCTTCAACCGCCTCTCAGCCTAGCGGGAGCATCTCTGTATTTACAGTGAGTCTTTAATAAAGTACTGTGTAGTTCACCACTTGCCTCTTCATTGTCCTACATTTTATAGACAACATTTGGCGATGAGGGTAAAACTATGGATACTGGCGTGTCTTTGATTCGGCCGTTTTTGGAGTCTCCGGGAGAGCCTCCAGTCTCTTGGGCAAGGTGGTTTGCCGCATTTCCGAACTATTCGGTGGCACTAAACCTTGGTGAACTGAAGAAGGCACGGGCACAGGCAATTTTGGTTCACAATTTAGGTATGGAAAGATGGCGTATCCTTACTACCTTGGGTGCTAGCGATAGCTTCAAAGATGTGGTTGAGCTAATGGTGCGATATTTTTGCGCGCCTACAAACGTCATCGTCAGGAGGACACAGTTATGACAGCGCCACCAGCGGGTCGGCGAGTCAGTGCAACATTATGTTGCGGACCTGCGGCAGCTGGCTGGAGACTATTCATGTACTCCGGCGAACTGACATAGGCCACGGCTGTGGAGATAACTTAACAATGTGAAGCGGCAGGCAAATTATCATGTGATCTCGGTGAGAGAGCTGCGCTACACTGCTCTGACTCACAATCAGCGGCGCAGGCTGTGGACTTGGACAGCGAAGATAGCGAACAGGAGGAATGCACTACAGAGATGAGGTCCGCCCCGGAATTACCCAGATGTTCGGGTTGTGGGTCCACTAAGCACTAGTATAAGGCTAGAGAGTGTCTGGCAAGAGATAAATGCTGTGACAAGTGCAGACTCCTGCATCACTTCACCAGGGCCTGTAGCAGATTCTCCACTGTGACTGACTGGTAATGGGGGGTCCGTCTGGCTGTGTGGGGGTGGAACAGTAGTCCACCTGTTTCCCCCTAGCTTTAGTTGTTTTGTGCGAATGGTATAGACCCTCATATACCTTAGTTTACTTTAGTGCGTGATTCGGGTTCTAAATTGGGGAGAGTCTTGATTGTATGTGTGTTTTGGACTTTTTTGAAGGGGGGCGATGTAGTGTTGTTCTTGGGACCCATATTATTGTAACATGGATGGTGACGTCACCCAGAGTATAAAAGGGCTATGCAGTAGAGGGGCAGTCTCTTTGACTGCCTCTCAGCCTAGCGGGAGCGTCTCTGTACATAAAGTGAGTCTTTAATACAGTCCTGTGTAGTTCACCACTCGCCTCTTCATTGTCCTGTTTTATAGACATAACAGTAAGTGTCCCTGAGGTCCTTCCACTTTATGCGGCATATCTCTTCTGACAAGAAAAATATATTAATGGGAACCGCTGAACTCGAGTCTCTGTTAAGCCAGACAACACTGGAAAGTCAGCTGTACTAATCAGCAACTCATGCTAAAGCTAGCGCTAGCCGGCTCGTGGGTCAATAAATGGAATATAAAACCCCCCCACATTTTTAAAACTTACCTGGTAAAAACATGATTTTGCCAACTTTTCTCCACGCTTGCTCTTTTTTTATTCTGTCACAGTAAGCAGTAATGGTACTATTATAAAGCTCTGGGAAGCTGCAAACCGCCCCAATCAGCTTGTCCTCCATTTTTGATTCTGCTCCGGTAACGTAGGCACACAATCTCGAAGCTGGTTGGCTATCATGTACAAGCGTCAAGCATTTTTTTCATCTTCGCCAAGCCTCAGATTCATGAGTATTCGCTTCACCCTGCGCGAAATCGCGTGTACTTGCGTCTTTGCATTGACTTTGTATGGATTTACACTGCTCGTTTGCTTTTGGTGAGAGCGCACCTTTACACCATCGATTAAAATTATTCACCAGGCCACTGGCAAACTCTAAACATGACTGCTTGTCATCTTTCTTGGTATTTCTAAAGCGTTGCTGATAGGCTTCTGGAATCATTTCATAAACTTTGAGAACAGCTGCTTTAAGGGTGGAGATCTGTTGAATCAGTTGTGTGGGAGTGATGGATGTGTGAAAATATAGTGAGTGCATGTTGTATGATAAACCAACATAACCCAAAACGCTGCACGTGGAGAGGAACCTCTCCTGAATGAATGGAGCAAGGGTTCTTGAGGCTTCCAGAACACCAAGCCCAAGTGCATCCAGCTGCCAGATTAAACAGCCCCGCCCATCAATTACCTGGAAAAGAATAACATTAATAAGAGGGCCAAAAGGGCTGTCACGTGTATGTATAATTTCTTCTTGTCAAAACAGTGCTTCACTGTGGAAATTAAGGTATCCAAAACAGTACTACAATTGTCAGAGTTGATAGAAAAAAATTGTTAGCAATTAACGTTGCTAGAACAGCTTTGAAGTGGAGTGATACATATCCAGTGAAATTGGAGTGCAATTATCATGGATTATAATAACTCCTTGAATCCTTATTGTCCAATCAAATTGTTCAGTGGGAACTAACGGTTGTGTAAATGTTTAATAACTTGTGTAATCAACACACTAGTCGTGCAATATGGCAACTCACTCGCATGATTCAAAGACTTTATTATCATGTGCACAGTTAAGAAATGCTACATTTCCTGAGCAATGAAATTCTTACTTTGCTCTCCAAACGAATGCCAAGGTAATAGGTACAGAAACAACAATTCTAAAGTCATGACACACTAACAAGTTTTAGAGCAGTTGGTGGCAGTACCGCACCTCGGACACAGTCTGACGGATAATTTTTTCACACATAAGGAGTTGTTCAGAACTCCTTATACAAAGATATAGAGTGATGATAATCAAGTCAGTGGTGGTAATGCGCCTGAAAGCTGGTTGCCAACCGCCAATCAAATCTAAAATAATAATAAGAACAACAAGGAATGAGCCTTTGCAACATGATGGTGATTGGCATCACATTGCTAAGCAACCAAGGCGGGTCATAAGCCTCAAGGAAAGGGCACTGGTAAAATGGGCGGCCATACCAACTGAAAACAAAAGTAGAAGAATCAACAGAAAGACAGCCAGATCAGCTCATGGCACTGGCTAATCGTACTGAGGGAGGACAATTCAGTGTCACGATCCATCTTTCTAGCTGTCTGTTGGCATACTGATGAGCTGATGCTTACATGAAATGTGGACACAAGTATACAAACAAAAAGCATTACCTTGGTCATTAATCTATTGGCAAAGATGATCCAGATAATCCAGAATTAAATGTTTTCTTTCACACTGGCATGACTCTCACCCCTCCCACTGCTGACATGGTTTCAGACCCAAAGAGCAGACACGACTCGAGGATAAACACAATTAACTCTTTATTGAATATTAAGTGTGTGTGGGTGCGTGGGTGCGTATTGGTGTAGGTGTGTATTGTATGAATATATCCGCTGAGGCGAGCAGAGCACCGTGCAACCTGGCAACCCTATGGACACACAAACAGAGGGAGAGTTAGTGGCAAACCTCGCAGGAGATGCACAAGATAGTACAGTGCTTACTGTTTGTGAGGTGGAGGTGGCATACAGGTAAAGCACAGCGGCTATGGCCAGGAGGACAGTGCCCGCAGTCCCGATAGTGAAAGTATGGGTAGGTGAAGCAGTGCAGATAGGTCCGCCGCCAGGAAGGAGAGAAGTCCACTGCCACAGACCTCCACCTGTGCACAGGGGACTCAGAGTGGTGAAAGGAACAGGCGAAGGCTTACTTGGCTGGAGGAGAAGGTTGGTCCTGGTGTCGACGAGCAGGACTGGAGAGAAGGTGAGGCTTGGAAGCTCAGCTTGGAGATTTGGCGAGTGCAGGTCTCAGGATAAGGACACAGACGACTTTGCGCTGATCTCAGGGCCTCACGGTATAAATAAGCCAGGCTGGGATGGAGAGCAGGTGTGCGTGCAGCTGAGGATGATTGGCAGCCATGACAATTGTGTAAGAAAAACAGAACACATTTACTTTCCTTAAAGGTGCAGCAAGTTAGAATTGGCATTTTTAAAAAAAATTAAAATAAATTATCAAGTGAAATGTTCAACAGTGGCTCCAACAGGGGTAATAGTTGCATGGTGGAGTTTTTTTTTTTTTTTTTTTTACTTTATGGAGCTCAGTAGACCATATTTAGCTGCCTGGGTGCAAGTAGACTGGGTAACTGCATGACTAAGAAGATTACACTAGATTTACCTACCCAGCAGTCATCAGCAGTGCTGCTCCCACGGAGCTGGTGCATGGCAACAGGTTAGTGAGCCCTGTGTGTCACATTAGCATTCACAACAGATCAGGATAGAAGCTTACTGAAGAGAAATGGGATCTTCCTTTTACTTATGTCTTCAAATGGGAAGTTTCTCCCATGTGACAGTTGAGCAAGAAAAGGTCAGTGTCCAGCTCTCTGTGTATGTGATTGTTCATGGGGTAATTGCATAGCAGCATTTTCATATAAACCTGCATTCTCAGTCTACAATTTATATGCATAGACAGAGCATAATTTCACAATTTGGGGAAAACAGATTGACCTTTCCTTCTTTTCTTAAGAATAGCAATATGTAATCAGACCACGCTCAAACATGGCAGTCCTGTGGACTATGCTTACATGGACATTCACAGGAATACTCTCCACGTGTAGGTTCCTTTGGGTGAGAATTTATTTAGGTTATTGTTAGTATCACATCTGGTGCAGGGTTCTTATTCACAGTCATGACACTGTGTTCCATGTTCATTTTAATTTCAGATATGTCCATATGATGCAATCAAATTTGTACCAAAAGAAAAACATTTTACAGAGGAAAAATACCAGCAGCTGAAGCCAGCTGTGGGTAAGAATCTTTTAAAATCAAAGAATTTTCAGTGAAATGTTGACCTTAATTTGATTTTTTTAGTCAATAAGCTTTTAAATGTTATGGATCCATTTGAGCTCCCATTATCCTTTGAATTTTAATTTCTACTGTGGAAAAGTAATTAAGAGCTATATGCCTATTTTATATTTATTTTGATTTGAAAGGTGTAAGTTTGTTCTGCTGGTCAGCAGTTTCTTAGGCCATAAACAAGTAACAGATCACATGATGACCTTATCCAATGTTATTTGTCAGGTTCTGAAACAAAAAGGGTTGCACCCATACCTGGCAGCCCTGACCGCACAAATGCCCTCGATAAAAGACTGACCAAAACTGAGAAGGAGATCCTCTCACTCAAGAACAGGATTGCCTGTGAGCGAGCATCATGGGAAAAGAGGTTTGCAGAGCTACAGAGAAAACAGGAAGAGTTACGTAATCAGGTGTGTCTGTGAAATGTGTGAATATGTGGGTGGATTGAGGTTGTGCCGCTGACTTCATTAATCCTTATTATCGCCTGTCTGCTTTCCCTTAGTTCGTCTCTGAGACAGGAGTGCTGGTTAAAGTGGGCAGTTGTGATGAGCAGGGAGAGTCGGGCGTGGACAATGGAGATGAGCTTGATGAGCACTCAAGTAAGAGAGAGCAATAAATCATGCATAATGCAACACACATAACAGTACGCTCATTCTTTCGAGTTTTGTAAAGTGATATTCTCTGATGAACAGGTGGTCCATACCATCACCAAAGGTCCGAAGTGTCATCCAGAAGTGACAGTTATCCATGCAGTTTAGCAGGAAGCCAGATATCCTCATCCTCAGCACAAAGCTCAAAATGTGGCTCCTCTTTATGTTCAGTCTCAAGGTAAAGCCCCTAAAGGGGCAATCAGAGCAAAAGAGTTAAGTTGAAAAATCTATCATATCTTATATCTACACAGCACATAAGAAGCTGTTGTTTTGCTTTGTACAAAACAGGAAACGGGAAACAACGCAACTGTTCAAGGATAATCGTTCAATCTAGATGCAAATCTAGAGATCTCAATTTTACAATTTCTTATCATTTTCAGTATGTATTGAACTAATTGGCTATTTGGTAAATGAGTAGGTCTGTAGATTATTACTAGGGTGGATATGGAAAAAATGGCAAAAAGCTTTTTCCCATCACTTCTTCTGTTTTACTGATGGAAGTAATTACAAGCTAGACACAAATTCATATTTGGCCATAGACTAAAAGATGGACAGAGCTTCTGGGATGAAAAATGTAGGCAGAATCAATGTGAAGGTGCATGTGAAGGTGTGTACATTCAGTCTAAAGGTCAGCAGAGGGTGAATTTTTAGATACCTTTGCCAAGCAGCAGGTAATATGATCATTGCTGTTTGTTTGTCTGCCTGTGTGTTAGCACTATCATGCAAAAAGCACTACAATGATTTTGATTTCATTTTCATCAGAAGTAGATTGGTTTTTCACTTTTTCAGCCTCGTGTGATAGGGCTTTTTTAAAAAGAAATTTTCACTAAGATGTGAATGGACAGATTTTATCACATTTTAATCTTGATGGAGATATGCACTTTCATCCTGCCTTCTAGTTACCTCCACAAAGGAGGTAATGTAATTGTGGTGGTTTGTTATGCCTGGTGCAAAGCAACATTGGCATAAGGTAATCTGTAGATGCGTCTGTGTGTGTATCTGTCTGTCTGTTATTTCAGCTCACCTGATCAAAATCAAGTGGAGCTCAAGCCTTGTGTCACTGTATCACCATATTTTCTCGACTTTTAATTTGCCAGAATTTCAAGATAAGGCTTTGTTTTCAAAATAAATAGAAAATTAACTGACCTTTATGGTCAATGCAGCTGGGAAAAAGTCACTGTAATATCGACAGCACCAAGGTGCAGCTGCCTCAGTGCAACCTCTAATGGCCCGGCCTAGTTATTAAAATATCTTTTTCATGGCTCCGTTGAGGGTATAATAGTGAGTTAACTCAGCAACTACATCATTTATTCATCACATAGATTGTTTTCAAACTCGTTTCGCTGTTTAGTTTTTCAGAGGAAGGACAAGGTATTTTCTTCTGGTAGTTTTCCATTCATCGGTAAAAACTACAAATCCCACATTCCTTGTCTCAAAAACATGGCGGACTGCAGCAGACAACTGAGCGAAGGGGAAAAACTGTTTAAAAGTAAGTTTTGTGCTTAAATTATGCTGTGATTTCAGTATTAAAACACTAATAACTCCTTCAACTGCAACAGTTGCAGCTTACTGCATTTCAATAAATTATTTTTTTGGAAAAAGTTAGGTTTTTTGCAAGATTATTTAAGAAACCTTAACTATTCATTACAGATAAGTGTGAAACATTCCAAACCATTCTGATTTAATATTGATAATTATGGTTTTAATTTTGGAAATTTTGATCTATGCTATTGCATGCTGCCATGTAAATATAAATGTATTAAATTACAATCTCAACAAGGTGCATGGATGGCCTGTCACAATACATCATCATCATAATCATCATCATGTAGCGGCCCGAGGGGTCGGGGCACACTGGACAACTTGCTGCCACACCGTACGATTTTCCATGGCTGTTGCCAAGTCCTCTCTTGCTATCTCCAAATCCCTTGACATGTACCTCTGGGAATGTAAGTTTCCAGGACTGGACTGGGCCAATAGACTTCCAAAGAAGCAGGGGGTGCATAATCTCCTCAGTGGCTTGATGGCAATGGCCAGCAAATCTGAGTCTCTGTTTGGTGAGCCTCTGAGAGAGGTGTGGGATGTCACCATATATTCGCTCGAGAGTGGCGTGCTTGGACCAGTGGATGTTTTCTATATGCCTCAGTAAGTTTGTCTATGTCCCGTCCAGTCATTTTTCTTGATGTGCAGTTAGAGTCCATGCCTCCGAGCCATAGAGCAAAATTGGTTCTATCAGTGTCCTGAATATATGAATTTTCTTTTCATTGTTGAGAGTTGAATGCTATATCTTGTTAAGGTTATTACATGCTGCCCATGGTAGAGCTTTACGAGACTTCATATCCTTTTAAGAGTCCATTATATATGAGCCAAGGTATTTGAAGTCTTCGACATGGGTGATGTTTGCACCTGCCAGTGAAAGCAGGCTACAGTTCGTGTTGTAGAAATGAACTCTGTTTTGCTTTTGTTGCAGTAAAACCCTACCAGGTTTGTTGCTTTTTCTAGTGACTGAAGAAACGATTCTGCAATCGCGAAAAAGTCTGATACTAAGGTAGTATCATCAGCAAAATCAAGACCTGTAACATACTTAGCAGAATGCCTCTGGCTACGTCTTGGTTGGAGTTGTAGGCCCTTGTGGTTTATGGTGTCTAAGGAGAGGCGTAGATAAAAACTGTGCTAGAGTGTCACCTTGAAGAACCCCTGCTTCAATGTCAAAGAATGCTGTTTTGCCATCAGCTGTTATGACTGTAGCCTTGGTGTTGGTATAGAACCCTTGAATAGCTGTGACGATTGGTTGTGGGATACCATAGCGAGGTAAGATATTAAATATCGAGTCCCGATTGATGGAATCGAATGCCTTCTGAAAGTCTACAAAACAGATAGTGAAATCCTTGTTAAGTCTCTTCATTTCTTCTATTATGTGACACAGGGACAGTATTTGAGAGACTGTTGACCACCCTTTCCTGAAACCATTTTGGTTATTGCGTAGCAGGGGGTCCACAGCGGGTACTAGATGATTTAGAAGAAGCTTATCGTAGATTTTGGTGGCAATAGGCATATAGGGAGATGCCTCTATAATTTGAAGTCAGTGTCAAGTCGTCCTTTTTTTGGATAGGTACAATCCCAGATTTCTTCCAAGCAGATGGTGGCAGCAAGTCGGAAAAGATTGCAAATCTTTAGCAGGAGGTCGTGGAACAGAGAATCTTTCCAGATAAGATTTGGGATGTTATCAAGGCCGGTTGATTTATTGGCCCTCAAAGACCTAACCGCATCACGCAGCTCTTGTATAGTGAACAGAAATGTACTTACGTCTAGAGTTTTGGCAATCTGGATAAGGGGTAGATCTATGCTTCCCTGAGTAACTGGCTGACCCACTAACAGGCTCTGAAAGTGAGATAACCAATTCTTTTTCTGCTTTTTAGCCTATCTTCTAATACAGAACAATGGTCCGTCTTTCCGTCCAGCAAGGTTGTTGATAATAGGCTGTGCAGCTGCATGTTGGTTTGAGGAATTGAGGCAATTGATTTGGTCAATTTCCTTTTCTATACATTCTGCTTCAGCTTGTGCATAGGCTTCATCAAGTTGTTGCTGTGCTTTGGTCATGTTTCTGAGAGTGGTTCTTGTTGGCTTGTTTTCATGACGTTGTGTGGCTTCACGAACAGCCTTGTGAGCATCATTAACTAGGGCATGAGCGCTGAGTGACTTGTCCTTCTCGTTCTTCTTTTTAAGAAGTGTTTCCAAAGCAACTTCCTCAGTGACAAAGATGAGGTTATTATAGGACGTTTCAGTGTCTTCATCAGGTTGTGAGAGTGCACCATAGCGATTTCAAACTTCCAGAGTGAATGCTGAGGAAAC
This sequence comes from Pholidichthys leucotaenia, assembly GCA_020510985.1. Classification (NCBI taxonomy): domain Eukaryota; kingdom Metazoa; phylum Chordata; class Actinopteri; order Cichliformes; family Pholidichthyidae; genus Pholidichthys; species Pholidichthys leucotaenia. The sequence goes on along the minus strand of CM035849.1, from coordinate 107,733,636 downwards.
CTCTGGGGTGGCGCACACAAGCTTCGAGTCAACTTCCTTCATAGGATTTAGAGTGGGCTTCTTGGACTGCCTGAGGTTCAGCCATATGGTACATGAGACAACTTGGTGGTCCGACCCAACACTTGAAAATAATGAATAGGCCCGACAGTTCATAGTACTGTTCCTCCAACTGTTGAGGACAAGGATATAATCGATCTGACATCACTTTCCTGTAGGCAGTTGGAATGTCCATAATTTGTGCTTGGGTTTCATGAATTTGGTATTGGCTACCAAAAGCTGGAACTGTTCAGCATAGTCAAGCAGTTTCTCTCCGTTGCGATTTGTTTCTTCGTTGAATGTGAATGGTATGTCCTCTGGGTTAATTTGTGCATTAAAATCTCCTGACACAACCAAGAGGTTGTGAGCTGGAACATTTTCAGAGACACTTTTAAATCTTCATAAAATTGATCTACGGCCAGTTCATCGCTGACATTAGTTGGACTATAACATGCTATAGTGATGGTTTTGGGGTTACCATAGAATTGTGCCACTAATATATGTGGAGATATCTTCTCAACGGATGTCAGCTGTTGAGCGATGCGAGGGGATAACTAAAAGCCTACTCCACCAAGAGCCTCACCATGCCGACGATGTAATCAGATGATAGCCATCACTTGTCTTGTGCACAATTTCAGTATCTGGGTGGTGTAATCTGTCCTCTTGAATGCTCAGGATGTCAGTCCTATGTTGTTTTGCATAGTTGACAAGTTCTAGGAGTCTGCTGTCCTTTGACAAAGTACAGGTGTTGAAAGCACTAAAGAGTGTTTGTTTCTTACATTTCAGTAAGTATGTCGATCCATTCCTGCCTCCATCACCAGATACCCGTCCAGGTGGATTTAGAGTATTTCAGTCATTAAAACCTGAGGGTACGGGGATAGGTGCATGCTGGCCGTTGGCTCACTAGGAGCTCATCCGCCCTTTGACAGGTCTTGTTTTTAGTCCTGCAGGGTGACATGCCACCCGTCCATGCGGTAGGTTATACTGGGTTGCCATGTCACCAGTAGCAGAGTCATCGACCCTGACCTGACACGATACATAACTAGAAAAGCACTCGGAGAGCGCAGACCTCCGCCAAGCGCCACAGTTCCCCCCATACAGTGTTTGTGTGTACGTTTTCAGATTCCTTGACCATGAAAACATATGACTAGCAATTGGATTGACAATGATAGGATTAGTGGTTCAGTGGTTATTCACGAAAATGGCATTTTCCGTAATGGCGGCCACAGTTCCCCCCATACAGTGTTTGTGTGTACGTTTTCAGATTCCTTGACCATGGAAACATATGACTAGCAATTGGATTGACAATGATAGGATTAGTGGTTCAGTAGTTATTCACGAAAATGGCATTTTCCGTAATGGCGGCCACAGTTCCCCCCATACAGTGTTTGTGTGTACGTTTTCAGATTCCTTGACCATGAAAACATATGACTAGCAATTGGATTGACAATGATAGGATTAGTGGTTCAGTAGTTATTCACGAAAATGGCATTTTGCGTAATGGCGGTTTTCTTCTGGACGGTGATCTGGATCACCACCAAAATGTAATCATCTGTAGGATACCCCATTTCTGACAATCTGTGAAAATTTCATGAAAATCCGTCCATAAGTTTTTTTTTTTTTTATTTAAGTTTTTGTAAAGGGTATACAGGTCATTACAGCATTGCATTGTTTACATTTTCATCACATGTTCCCTTATTTTTTGCTATTTGACAACATTGGTAGGATAGTTATTACAACAACCCCCCCTTTTTTTTTAAGTGAAAGAAAAAGTGAAGTTAAGGAGAATTAAATAAAAAACAAACAAACGAATAAACAAACAAGCAGAACAGCAAAAAACAAACAAACAGAAAATTAAGTAATTAAAAGTAAAAGAGCAACTGAGTAGCGTTGGAACAAAGAGCGGGACCATTATTGAAATGGTATTTGTCAAAGATTAGTTCTAATGGAAGACACATATGCGATCCAGGGTTGCCAAAAGTTCATGAACCCATCCATGTCCTGTCTCAGTGCGAATGTCAACTTTTCCATCGAGTAAATGTCTTGAATCACGTTAATCCAATCTTCAGGTGTAGGACAGTCCTTCAGCATCCATTTTTTAGTTAGGGCTTTTTTACTTGCCAATATTAAAACATTGAATAAGTATTTATCTCCTCGTCTTTCCAGTGAGTCCGGTAATAAACCCAAATACAAAGTTACAAAAGAAAAGGGAACTGTTATTTTGAATATTTTCCCCAATATTGTCTGTACGTTGGACCAATATTGGTGGATAACTGGGCATGACCAAAACACATGAAAATGATTTGCAGTCTTTTCACCACACAAGCGCCAACAGTTCAATCCCTTATGGGTAAATTTGTTTTGTGCAGGTGTTCTGAAAAATCTTACCAAGTTTTTCCATCCAAATTCTCTCCACTGCAGGGATGAGGTACTTTTCCATTGCTGTTTATTTAGCTTTTCCCATATTTCCAATTGTAAAGTGAAATTCCCCTCTTTTTCCCATCTCTCTTTTATATACGATGTGTTGTCTCCTTTTAAGTCTTGAAGACCTTGGTATATTTTAGAAATGTATCTGATCCCTGGGATCCCTTTATATGCCATTAAGAAGACCTTCAGAACACCTGACTGGGCCCTTTCCAAATCCTCCTTTTTAATTATATTGTTTATGTGGTGTCTAAGCTGAAAGAACCTGTACAGATCTTGATTTATTAGACCTTGTTTTTTCAAATCTTCAAAACTTCTTAAAGTTTGCCCCTTAAAAAAATCGTAATATTTTATCAGCCCTTTCTCTTTCCACTCTTTAAATCTAGTGTCTGTTTTATTGGGGGTAAAGTCTTGATCATAGGCAATCCATTGCAGAAGTCGATAGGGCTCTTTAGCTTGATTCTCTCTGACTATCTTAAACCAAATTTTTAGCGGGGTCTCTATCCACGGGTTAGTGTTATTCAGGAGTTTAGTTAAGGCATTGTTCCCTATTATCGCCTGTAGGGGGATGTCACTTGTTATTTGGCATTCCATCTCCTTCCATTGTGCAGTGTAGACTGGGTTACATATCTCTACTAAAGTTTTAATTTGTGCAGCTATAAAATAGTCCCTGATATTTGGCAGTGCGAGCCCACCTTTGTCTTTGTTTAGCTGTAGGGTTCTATATCTGATTCTAGGTCTCTTACCCTGCCATATGAATCTTGAGATTCTTCTGTCCAGTTCCTGCCATGTTTTTTTGGGAGGTTCTACCGGTATTGTTTGGAAAAGGTATAGAAGACGTGGAAGTATATTCATTTTGACTGCTTCAATTCTTTGTGCGGTACCTAAGAATGGTATCATATTCCATCTTGCTAGGTCAGATTTTATTTTTGTCACCAGTGGATCATAGTTTAGTGTTATAATTTTGTCGAGTTGTTTCGGGATATTGACCCCCAGATATTTCATAGAATCCAACTCCCAGTTAGTTTTGAGTTCATTTAGTGAAAAATGATTTGGGTCATAGTTGAATGTTAAAACTTGGGTTTTATGCATGTTTAATTTGTACCCTGATAAATCTCCATAGTCTGAAAAAACTGAGATTAGTTCTGGTAGAGAAGTGTCTGGCTGCCCTAGGTATATTAAAATGTCATCAGCAAAGAGTGCTATTTTATGTTCTTTCTGACCAAGTGTAATACCTTGAATTTCTTGATTTTGTCTTATCCATTGGCTCAGAGGTTCTATGAAGATTGCAAAGAGCAGTGGAGACAGGGGGCAGCCTTGACGACATCCTCTTTCCAGCTCAAAAGATGATGATAAATTACCATTAATCCTTATTTTAGCTGTTGGTTTTTTATATAATGCCTGTATAGTTCTAATGAAGTTGTTATGAAAATTGAAACTGGATAAGATTCTATAGAGGAAAGACCAGTCAACCGAATCGAATGCTTTTTCAGCATCTAATCCCAATATGACTGCATTTAAGTTATATTTTTTTTATATGATGAATTATGTGTAAAGTGCGTCGAATGTTGTCTTGTATCTGTCTTTGTCTTATAAAACCTGTTTGGTCTAAGTGAATTAAGTCTGTCAGTATGTTTTCTAACCTTTTGGCAAGGATAGTGGTAAATAGCTTATAGTCCTGATTTAATACACTGATTGGTCTGTAGTTGGAGCAATCTAGTTTATCCTTTTCAGGTTTAGGTATGACTGCAATGACCCCTTCTCTCCAGGAGGGGGGGATTTCCCCTGTGTGGAGGACATAGTTAAATGTTTTCAGGAGGAGAGGAGATAGTTGCTGTTTAAAGGTTTTGTACCATTCTGCTGTATAGCCATCTGCTCCTGGGGATTTGTTAGCTTTAAGTTTCATAATTGCTTTTTCCAATTCTTTAGGTTGTATTTCTGACAGTAGGGTTTTATTTTGTGATTCCGTAAGTTGGGGAAGGTTTAATGTGTTTAGGAATGTCTCGGATGCGTTTTTATGATTTTTGTGGGAGTATAAGTTCTTGTAGTAATTCTCAAAGCTTTTAAGAATATCCTGAATTCTGAATTTTATTTCCTTTGATACTGGGTCTCTGATTTTGTAGATTGCTCTTTCCGTTTGTTGTTTCCTCAATTTATAGGCTAGTAATTTTGCCGATTTACTGCCTGTTTCATAGTGTTTTTGTTTCAGAAATGTAAGTTTCTTCTGGATTTCTATTGTGTAGATCTCATTTATTTGATTTTTAATTTCTTTGATCTTGAGCGAGCCATTAGAATGAGTGTTATCTTTGTGTTCTTTTTCTAGGTTCTTGAGCTCTGACTCTAGTGTGGTTAGTTTTTCTTGTCTCAGTTTCTTTTGGGTTGCCAGTTTTGCAATAATTTTTCCCCTTATTACAGCTTTGCACGCATCCCACAGTATTAAAGGGGATACTTCTCCATTATCGTTTTCTTCCAAATATCTGAGAATATCTGATTCCAATTCATCTTTCAGTGGCCCTTTGAGGACACTTGAATTCAACCTCCAGGAAAATGTATTATTTGTGTATTTTTGGATATTTAAATCCATATAGATCGGACTGTGGTCGGAGAGATCCATCAGTCCTATTTTACATGTTTTTACTCTTCCAATGTCTCTACTAAACATAAAAAAGTAATCAATCCTTGAGTAAGATGAATGTGGCGTTGAATAAAAAGTATAATCTTTTACATTGGGGTTGAATTCCCTCCATACGTCACAGATTCCCATTTCTTTTAGTAGCATCCGAGTATTCCTATTTTGGGTGTTATTTTGATGTGAAGAATTACCTGTTGCATCCCAGTATGGATTCAGTCTTAGATTGAAGTCTCCACCACATATCACTAAACCTTGGGCTTTAGTTATCATTAGGTCGAATATATTTTTATAAAATTTCCATTTTGCCCCTGGTGGTGCATATATATTCAGCAGGGTGATATCTTCTCCCTCTAGCCGCCCAGTTACCAAGCTGTACCTCCCTTCTTTATCTTTGTGTTCTGATTTTTTTTCAAATGTAATTTTGGTTGATATCAATGTCGCTACTCCCCTCCTCCTCCCTGATTTATATGAAGATGAAGAGATCATTTTAAACCCTTGTCTACTGAGTTTAGTGTGTTCCATGTCTGTTAGGTGGGTTTCTTGTAAAAATACTATTTCTGCTTTGTCTTTTTTCATTTTGCGTAGAATCTTGGATCTTTTAACTGGATTCAGGATCCCTTTCACATTATATGAGGCTATTTTGGTTACACCCTGTTTCTCCATTGTATTTTCTTATTTAGTATAACAGTGTGGTGGCCCTCTTTTTTGCTACTCAGAAACTGAAAGATCATTAAGAACATAAAAAACATTAAGTACATAATGAACGAAACTTTAAAACAAAAAACTGTCAAAAAAACTTCCTGAGCTGGGGTCTCTTTAAAGACCCTGTAAGAGCCCTGATGGAGTATGGGCTCTGAGGGAAATTCCACAAACTCTGTTACGTGCTGAGGGCCCTCTCTTACTCCTGTAAGTTGTCCCATGTTTTTAACGTGAATTTCAGATCCCAATCCGAATTTGTAATGATTTTTTTTTTTTTTTTTTTTTTTTTTTTATGCCTATACTCTATGAGCTTGTGTGCACCCTCCCACCCCCATCACAGCAAACATTCACTCTAATACAGTATTTGTTAGTGTGGGGAGAACATGTGGGTCATTGTTACATTTCTATTTTAACATGATTTTTTTTTTTCCCCTTTAAATTAAGAAGACATTTGTTTCTAATGCTAAAACTGCTCCATGAAAGGTTTTACCACATGCTGATTCTGCATCTTCTTTAATGTTTGTTACCTTGTAGGAGGGGGAATGGAAGTGCAGAGTGACTGTAGAGAGAAAGAGGAAAAAAAAAAAAAAAAAAACCAAAAAGGTCGCTATTCCTTTCTGGTACTGGAAAGCTTATCTTTGTAGCTCTGGGGCTGGGTGTTCCCGCTGCTGGCCCGTGGATTTTGAAGGTCTCTGAGTGGACCACGTTTGAGCTCTGATTTTCACGCTCAGATCCGCTGCGGGTTTAAACACCGTTACCGGGAGTCCTCTTCTTGCCATGTCAGATGTTGCTTCTTCCGCTGAATTGTAGAGACATGACTCTTCCCCGTAAAAGACCCTTATCTTCGCCGGAAATGGCGTCTGAAAGCGTAGATTCTTTTCCCGTAAAACCTTTTTGGCGTCGTTATATTCCCGTCGCTTTTTAAGAACTTCAGGGGTGTAATCGTGTTCCACGAAGACTTTTCTTTCTTGATGCATAAATCCTTTCTTCTGCCAAGCCCGTCTTACAACTTCTTGTTTTATTTTGAAGTCAGAGAATCTTACCAACACTGAACGTGGGGGCACTTCCGGGGCTGGCTTTGCGGCTAATGTGCGATGTGCCTTTTCTATCTTCAAATCGGTGGATTGTGGAATATCCAACTTCTCTCTCAATAAGGATTCCACGCATTCTGCCACTGTGTTGAAACCATCTTCAGCTCCTTCTTTCAGACCGCGAATTCTGATGTTGTCCCGTCTCTGTTTTCCTTCTTGGTCGGCTAGCTTAGCCTCCAGCCTTGATTGTTTTCTGTGTAAATCCAGTACAGAATCTTCAAGCACTTTTATTCTGTCTTCAGCTTCCAAGATTCGGTTTTCGGCCTGGTCCAATCTGCTGTTCGCCTTTTTTAGATCCTCTCTGAATTCAAGAAATTCGGCCCGAAATCGTCGTAATTCGTCAAATAGCGATTTCAAGCTAATCCTTTTGTTAGCTAGGCCCAGGCACTCGTCTTCTGAACGGAGGTCCTCCGGTTCAGATTCTGCGGCTGCTGTGCGTCCTGATCTGGGGAATGTCAGTTTCCTCTGCTTTTGGTTAGGCATGGTGTTATTGTCTTTTGAATTTTAATCTTCCAAAAATCCGTTAGGTCTGATTTTGAGGAGGTTTTCCTTGGATTGAGTCTGGGAGTTTCACCGTTAGGTTGCTATCACCATGGCGTCCAGACCGGAAGTGGCGTCCATAAGTTTTTGAGTTATCTTGCTAACAAACAGACAGACAGACAGACAAACAGACAGACAGACAAACCAACGCCGATGATCACATAACTTCCTTGGCGGAGGTAACTATCCCATGCTACCATGCCACAGGAAGAGGCATCAGCTCCCATGGTGCTTTCATATACACTATTTTTGTTTCCTATTTCTTTTAATAAAGTGAATAAAAAACTTTGAGTGTTGCCAAGGTAAAGTGTGGCCCATTTCTACCATTTTGAACCACTTCATCCCCTCACAGACTCGCACACTCAAGCACTACTGATTACAGCAGCCTAAGTCTACAAGGGCTCAGGGCCAGAGGGTTTAGGGAGGAGAATGAGAGTCGGCCTGAATCTCAGCAACAAAGAAAGCTAGGGTCACTAAACTCAGTACACAGGTTTGGTTTCAAAAGGTCAAAGGTCAAAGGTTTAAATCTGCAATAAGTTTGCATCTCTGTTGAGTGCAATCTAGTTTGTTTATTTGTTAGCAGGATTACGCAAAAACTGCTCAAAGGACTTTGATGAAATTTTCACCAGCGGTAGCCCTTGGGTTACAGATGAATCCATTAGATTTTGGAGGTGATCTGGTGGAGTAAACCTCCACCAAGGTGCTATCTGTAATTTCCCAGTTTGGGATCGATAAAGTACATCTATCCTATCCTATCTTCTTACACTGTGCTAGCAGGATTACATAAAAACTACTAGACAGATTTTGATGAAATTTTCACCAGAGGTGGCCCTTGGGCTACAGGTGAACCCATTAAATTTTGGAGGTGATCTTGTTAGGACGAGAATTTTGGATCACTTTTTCAATTTAACATTGCAAGATCGGGCCTTGGTGAAGGTATGTGCTCTCTGAGTTCCCTCTAGTTTCAAATGAATTTCAGTTGTATAAAAGTCTAAGGAAAATGACTTTCACACACCATGTTCCCAGTATGCACTTTTAGGTCATATGGAGTAAATCGTAAAAGATAGTTCCATCTTGAGTTTGGTTGGGTGATAAACCTGAATTTGTTATAGAGTATGGTTGTAGCGGTCCCAACCGATCACTCCTGTTGCTCAGACTTTTAAAAAAGCTGGAGGGTGGTTATGGCGAAAAGGGTTGTGTTAGGGCTTAAAAAAGAGGACTTTAAAAAGTAATAGGAACTGAAACAGGGCTTTCATCAGTCTATTGAGCTGAGTTTATTTATCACCCACACAATCACTTTGAACACAAAAGTGGTTCAAAAAATGGTTTTAAAATAATTCATAAAAACTATGAAACTATTCCTACACTTTACACTATTGTAAAGGTAATAAAATGTCAAAAATGAGTGCAAAATTCTAATTAAAGCACTTTAACATACATGTATTGGCTCAAATACTAACTCAGCTTCTGTTCCCCTTAGCATTAGATCATGGAAGACATCCCGAGGCCCCCATCGAGTTTTTGTTCCTCACTCCCCCATGGACCTGCAGCTAGGTCACCGGGTCAGAATCATGCTGCCATCTGGAAGGATCAGCACAGGAACGATTCGTTTCCTGGGCCACCTGCAGGGGAAAGCAGAGCTCCATCTTGGGGTGGAGATGCAAACTCCTGATCCAGGACTTCATGATGGCAGGCACAGGGGTCAGAGCTACTTCAAATGGTAACTAATGTTATTAGCTGATAATGTGGACACAAACAACATGTGCAAACTGTGAATTTCAGGTTGTGCATCCATGCTATAGCCATCAGAACTCACTCAATGCTTCTTCAGTTTGGTTAATTTCAGTACCTATGTGACAATTCTTTAAATTGCTTCATTATTTTTGCCTCAGTTCTTTAATTAGTAAATCACAGTGGATACAATACAATCATTGACCAGTTTTAAAGTTCTAACAGTAGAAGCAAGTGCTTTTTAGATGGTTTTCACATGAGATATCAGCATCACCATCAACAGTTTGTCTATATACGTACAGTTCAATTCAGAAATTTACATACACTAAATAAAAAGACACATGACATTCTTTCTCCTCACTTTGTGACATTAAATCAGACTAAACTTATCTTTTTTTTAGAATTTGTTTGAATTTTTTTGAGAGTTTTTAAATATGCTCTTCTGAGTTAGAAGTTAGGTTAATTGGCATCAGACTGGGGATTCTAAATTGTCCTTAGGAATGAATGTGAGAGTGAATGGTTGTCTGTCTCTCTGTGTTGGCCCTGTGATGGACTGGCGATCTGTCCAGGGTGTATCCTGCCTCTCGCCCAAAGATGCTGGGATAGGCTCCAGCACCCCCGCGACCCGAAAAGGATTAAGTGGAAGAAGATGGATGGATGGATGGATGGAGTTAGAAGTTTACATACAGATGTGGACAAAATTGTTGGTACCCCTCTGTTAATGAAAGAAAAACCCACAATGGTCAAAGAAATAACTTGAATCTGACAAAAGTGGTAATAAATAAAAATTCTATGAAAATTAACCAATGAAAATCAGACAATGCTTTTGAATTGTGGTTCAACAGAATTATTTTAAAAAACAAGCTCATGAAACAGGCCTGGACAAAAATGATGGTACCCCTAGAAAAGATTGAAAATAATGTGACCATAGGGATATGTTCAACCGAGATGTGTACTCTAATTAACATCACAGGTGTCTACAAACTTGTAATCAGTCGGCTTATTTAAAGAGTGACAAGTAGTCACTGTGCTGTTTGTTGACATGGTGTGTACCACACTAAACATGGACCAGAGGAAGCAAAGGAGAGAGTTGTCTCGGGAGATTAGAAAGAAAATTATAGACAAGCATGTTAAAGGTAAAGGCTATAAGACCATCTCCAAGGAGCTTGATGTTTCTGTGACTACAGTTGCACATATTATTCAGAAATTTAAGATCCACGGGACTGTAGCCAACCGCCCTGGACGTGGCCGCAGGAGGAGACGAATAATACGAATGGTAACAAAAGAGTCCCAAACAACCTCTAAACACATTCAAGATGAACTCCAAGGTCAAGGTACATCAGTGTCAGATCGCACCATCCGTCATTGTTTGAGCCAAAGTGGACTTCATGGGAGATGACCAAGGAGGACACCACTGTTGAAAACAAATCATAAAAAAGCCAGACTGGAATTTGCCAAACTGCATGTTGACAAGCCACAAAGCTTCTGGGAGAATGTCCTATGGACAGACAAGACAAAACTGGAACTATTTGGCAAGGCACATCAGCTCTGTGTTCACAGACGCAAAAATGAAGCATACCAAGAAAAGAACACTGTCCCTACTGTGAAACATGGAGGAGGTTCTGTTATGTTGTGGGGCTGCTTTGCTGCATCTGGCATAGGGTGTCTTCAATCTGTGCAGGGTACAATGAAATCTCAAAACCATCAAGGTATTCTAGAGAGAAATGTGCTGCCCAGTGTCAGAGAGCTTGGTCTCAGTTGCAGGTCATGGGTCTTGCAACAGGATAATGACCCAAAACACCCAGCTAAAAACACCCAAGAATGGCTAAGAGTGAAACATTGGACTATTCTAAAGTGGCCTTCTATGAGCCCTGATCTAAATCCTATTGAACATCTGTGGAAGGAGCTGAAACATGCCGTCTGGAGAAGGCACCCTTCAAACCTGAGACAAATGGTGCAGTTTGGTCATGAGGAGTGGGCCAAAATACCTGCTGAGAGGTGCAGAAGTCTCATTGACAGTTACAGAAATTGTTTGATTGCAGTAATTGCCTCAAAAGGTTGTGCAACAAAATATATATATATATATATATTTTTTTTATTACTTATTTTGTACCCGTAGGTAGATTTGTTTTGCAGTCTGGCGACAAACCACCAGCTGCCGGTCGCTGCGTGCGCAAGCGCCCCTTAACTCCCTAACCTGCATGCTTTTGGCATGTGGGAGGAAACCGGAGAAATCCTGGAGTAAACCCACGCAAACAAGGGGAGAACATGCAAACTCCACACAGATCACTGTTGGCCGGGGGCAGGGATCGAACCCATGATCTCATGGTCCCCGCGATCCCCCGGCCGAGGGTAAAACTGTGCTGCCACAGTGCTAACCACTGTGCCACCGTGCAGCCCAAATATTAAGTTAAGGGTACCATTGAAGAGGATGATAAAATAAAGGCAGCGTTGGATTTTTAAGGAGAGTTTTATTATCACCCGCCTTCATCAGAACCCGGCTCCAGCCCATAGTGTGAGCAGGCTGAAGCCGAATTCCTCAGGCTCTCAAAGAGGAGACAGTGTGTGTGTCTCGCAGCAGATGCAGAATCAGAATGAGAGAATGAGAGGCAGATTTACAGCACAGTGCAGCATATATACTCAACTCAAACAATACATCAAAGACATTCACAGCAGTCAATCTGGGCATTTGCATATCAGAGGTACAGACAGGATGCATGAACACAATGCATGGATGACATTTTAACCTCACAGCTGTAAACACAGCATGCAGCGGAAAAAACCCAGGAGTGCGAGCTGACTGTCTCTGTGTGTTGTGGGGGGGGGGGGGTTGAATTCAACCCGCTACACTGCTCCCCCCCAGAGGGCACGGTAGGGGACCGTGACCTCAGTGTTGCAGTTTGGGCAGCGAGTAGGGAAAAGCTTTGTGCAGGAGGAGGGGGAGGGGGGTAGCAAATGCTGACCGGGCGCGGGAAAATCGTTCGAGTCGCGCCAAAAGTGTTTCCTGCTCTGCGATGTCCCATCTGAACATGCGGAGATCAGAAGAAGAAAAAAAAATAGTCTCTGACTCCTCTCATGGCCATGAAGAAAAGCAGGAGCGGCGGCAAGAAAAAAAATAAAAGCAGAGGGACTGGCGTGTTCACTTTAGGGCAGACGTAACCCTACAGCCTCGGGAACCGCAGACAGCTGAATTCCCCTTGTGTGCCGTGGCTAAGACCATAAAATCCAGTGAGCAAGCTGCGGGCCTCAGGTGTACAAGCAAGCCTGAAGGGCCAGTGTGCAGCAGAAGGAAGGCGGTCGGAAAAGCCGTATTTGTCCCGTGCGTGGTGCGCCGTCCTCGTCACCCCCGGTGCGCGTGCCGGGGCTCCGTGCGTGGGTGGGCCCGCAGGAGAGGAAATCAGGGTCGGAAACTTGGTGTAGATCGGCGCAGTCTGCGCCGAAAAACATCTCTGACGAGCCGTGGCTGCAGATTAGTCATGGTGCGTTCAGGTCCACGTGTGCGCCGTCGGCCATGGGAGTCGCCCGCATGTGCTCTGATGTGGAGGAGCTGCGCGGCCGGTCCCGCATGGATGTGCCGATCTCGGCGAGGGCGCGCCATGACGTTCTCTGCCGCTTACCCGGTCTTGGTTGACGTCCTGAGAGCAGCTCGCCCGCCGTGGGCTCTGCGTCGAGGCGGGCAGACCAGTCAGGCCGCTGTGACGGAGCATTCATGCCCGGGTGCTGCGTTCGCTGGCCGCTCGTTTTCTTCAGTCTCGGGTCGCCAGCGTGGCTGTTCAGATCAGAAGGTTGCGTTTGCACAAAACGTGTGCATTCCGGGGTCACCAGTGAAGAGGATGATAAAATAAAGGCAGCGGTGGATTTTTAAGGAGAGTTTTATTATCACCCGCCTTCATCAGAACCCGGCTCCAGCCCATAGTGTGAGCAGGCTGAAGCCGAATTCCTCAGGCTCTCAAAGAGGAGACAGTGTGTGTGTCTCGCAGCAGATGCAGAATCAGAATGAGAGAATGAGAGGCAGATTTACAGCACAGTGCAGCATATATACTCAACTCAAACAATACATCAAAGACATTCACAGCAGTCAATCTGGGCATTTGCATATCAGAGGTACAGACAGGATGCATGAACACAATGAATGGATGACACTTTAACCTCACAGCTGTAAACGCAGCATGCAGCGGAAAAAACCCAGGAGTGCGAGCTGACTGTCTCTGTGTGTTGTGGGGGGGTTGAATTCAACCCGGTACACCATCATTTTTGTCCAGGCCTGTTTCATGAGTTTGTTTTTGTAAAATAATTCTGTTGAACCACAATTCAAAAGCATTGTCTGATTTTCATTGGTTAATTTTCATAGAATTTTTATTTATTACCACTTTTGTCAGATTCAAGTTATTTCTTTGACCATTGTGGGGGTTTTTTTCATTAAAAGAGGGGTACCAGCAATTTTGTCCACATCTGTACATTACCTTACTATTTGGTAGCATTGCTTTTGAACTGTATGACTTGGGTCAGACATTTTGGGTATCCTTCCACAAGCTTCTTGGAAAAGATTGCTGGAATTTTGGCCCATTCCTCCTGACAGAACTGGAGTAACTGAATCAGATTTGTAGGCTGCATTGCTTGCACGTCTTTTCAGCTCTGCCTGCAAATTTTCTATGGGATTGAGATCAGGACTTTGTGATAGCCACTCCACAACATTGGCTTTGTTGTCTTTAAGCCACTTTGTAACTAATTTGGCGATATACTTATGGTCATTGTTTATTTGGAAGACCCATTTGCACCCAAGCTTTAACTTCCTGGCTGATGTCTTGAGATATTCCTTCAATATTTCCACATAATGTTCCTTCCACATGATGCCATCGATTTTGTGACGTGCACCAGTCCCTCCTACAGTAAAACACCCCCACAACATGATGCTGCCACCCCCATACTTCACAGTTGGGATGATGTTCTCAGGCTTACAAGCTTCCCCCTTTTTCCTCCAAATGTGGAAATGGTCGTTATGGCCAAACAGTTCAATTTTAGTTTCATCAGACCACAGGAAATGTCTCCAAAAATTAAGATCTTTGTCCTTGTGTGTATTTGCAAATTGTAATCTGGCTTTTTTTATGTTGTTTTTAGAGTAATGGCTTCTTCCTGACTGAGTGGCTTTTCAGCCCATGTAGGTACAGGACTGGTGTCACTGTGGATAATGACATTCTTTTACCAGCTTTAGCCAGTATCTTCACAAAGACTTTTGCTTTTGTTCTGGGGTTGATATGCTCATTTTGTGCCAAAACACATTCCTCTCTGGGAGACAAAACCCTTCTACTTCCTGAGCAGTATGATGGCTGGACATTCCCATGGTGTTTAGACTTGTGTCTAATTGTTTGAACAGGTAAACATGGCACCTTCAGGCATCTGGAAATTGTACCCAAGGATGAGCCAGACTTGTAAGGATCCACAGTTCTCTTCCTGATATCTTGGCTTATTTCTTTTGATTTTCCCATGATGTCACATAAGGAAGCAGTGTGTTTGAAGTGTGCCTTACAAGGGTGTTTTCACACCTAAATTTGTTTACTTTGGTCCGCATCAGTTGATAAGTTTGTTACTTTGTATCATTTTCTCCTTGGTTCGGTTCCCTTTCACACAGGCAAAAATTTAAGTGGACCAAATTCCCTCATGTTTAATCCCGCGAGACTTATGTCAGAATATTCTCTGTTCTTATTGGTCAGATTTTTTTGCTGTGAGAACAGTAAAGGTAAATAGAGGAAGTAGGATGACTACTGTACATTTATGCATTTCTGGGAAGAAAATAATACAAATCATAGCATAATCTATGCGGGTTTCATCGCCCTGGTTATTGTTTATTACATTACGTGCATATTCCACTTTCGGCAAATCGTACAGTTTGAAAATGAAGTGAGGCTCCAGATGGAAAATAATATTAATGTTCATTAATCCTCCAGAACCATGACATGCTCATCTACGGATATTTTTGAAGCTCCATCAGGTATGTACAATGGCATAAAATGTTTTCCAGTGGAAAAGGAGCTTCTGTGCTGTCTCCCCAATCATCTGAAGCTGTAGCAGGTGCCTCTCAGTTCAAGGACATCAAACTCATTAAGGAAAGAGAGTCTGGAGCACACTGTCCAATTTACAGCGTTTAATCATCATCATAGCAGTCTGTCGTGGGGCTGTTTCATTTAGGTCTGATCAGATTCCTCCACGGTGCACCAATAAAGGCTGTAAATTGGACAGTGTGCTCCAGACTCTCTTTCCTTAATGGCATAAAATGTTTTACCATTTGCTACTGGTCCTGTTTTAGTGCAGTCCCTTTCTCACCTGCAGGACCGCACCAGAATTTGCCACTTGATTCGACTCAAGACCACCTCTTTTAGGAGGTCTTGGTACAGATGTTTTGGTGTGCACCTGAGTGTGATTACTGTGTTCTCACCAGACAAAACTAACCGCACTAACGGAGAAAACAAACTCGAGTTTGATTGAAACGAACTAAAGTTACATCCACAAGTGTGCCTCCAATTAACTCAAATGTGGTCAATTAACCTATCAGAAGCTTCCAAAGCCGTGACATCCTCATCTGGGCTTTCCCAAATTGTTAAAGCGTACCTGTGGTGGTCGTGAAAAAAAAAGATATTATATTGAGCCCCTGTCTCACGTTCTAGTTCAAGTTTAAGTTCAAGTTCAAGTTCAAAGCAATGTGATATAAATCCATTGCTGATGTGCTGGTTCAGCTATGTCAGCAAAACATGGGTGCAGCCGTACTAGCGGCTACATGGCCTGCCAGGACGCTTCCTGTGACGTAGTAGCGTGGATACCGCGATCTGGATCAATATTGGCTGAGCCTGGAGTGCCCGGATGAGCAGTGGCTTTCGGGATATTCAAATTCAAATTCAAACGTTTATTTCAAACTCAGGGTTCATATTAAATGCAGAACTAAAACGAGTAGAAAATAAATAAATAAATGCTTAAATTCAGCGGGTCGTCTCATCTGATCTGAGGTCGTAACGGCCGCCAGACGGCCAATGATTCTACAGAGCAGCAGACACTCTGCGCTCTTGTAACAACAAAAACATACAATGCGATATGGATATCGCAACATGGCGGAATGTAAAGCCTTTGGATGTCTCAATAATAAGCGAAAAAACAAAGATAAACACTTCTTTTGTGTACCCAAACCCAGCTCACCTTGTCAGAAGATTGTAGCGGAAAAGTGATTGCGCAATCTCGGAACAGGGCACAGACGAGTCCTTTCAGACGAAATTGCGTTGTGTGTGAGGACCACTTCGTCACTTTCACCCTCAGAAGACCTTTCTGGCTCAAACCTGTAGCCATGTTGGACGAATTCTTCCTCAGAGTCCGACAATTCAGCCATAATAGAATAAAAACACTCACAACAGCACCCTAGTCGCTCATACAGACGGAGTATTGACTTTTCAGTGTCAACGAAATGACGTCACATCCGCATGTGTCATGTCTGCGTGCACAGTTTTCATTGGCTGGCCATGCCTGCGGTCGTATTTGCATATTTCTCTGGTGGTATATGGCTGGCAATAACTATTTAACCAAATAACGAATACTTTGCCTAATGTTTTCAAGTTGAATGCGTTTAGACGACCACCACAGGTACCCTTTAAAATGCATAGTAATCTTAGGGTATGTAAACTTCTGACTTTGAAGAAAGTCTTAAACAAATTATCTCAAAATTCTCAAAAAAATTCTAAACAAGAGCACTCTGAGGCAAGTGCAATTGCCCCGCCACCATTTTCTTTGAAGATCCCAATATGTCACTGTCATAAACCTCCGTGCGCCACGGCTCGGCGCACGAGAGAGAGAATGAATAAACCCAAAAGCGAGAGTAGATGGTGCACTTTTATTAACCACACAAAGGGAACGATCAGTCCAATTATCACCGAATACAGTTCAGTACAGCAACAGAAATACAGAGTGATGTAATGGCTAGTTTTGGACACTAAACATGCAGGGCGGCAGCCGAATGCCCAACAGCCTGGTCTAAATGGAGCTTTGTGCCGCAGGGCTGCATAAAGCACAAAAAGGAAAGGCGCATGGCCTCATGCCGTAGGACTGCAGAGCACAGGAGAAAAGGCAAAAAAGACACTTACGAAGCTGGAGCTGCCCCGGGGTGAAACCAAGCAGTCTGGCAGAAAAGGGATAGAAGCTGAGGCAGCCGCCAACACCCAGGAATGGATTGTCTGGAGATGTCGGGCTGAGTACGTGAAGGGAGTAGAACGTCATTCATGGGGAGGTTGCTGCCATGAACGAGGGTGAATGCCCCGACAATCTCTTTCCTCTGGCGTGGCAAACATATACTCCAGAAGCTAACGAGGAAAGAGATTGCCGGTGTGAAAATGCGTGGGCAGAACTGATTGGCATCTGGTATGTGAGAGCGTGTGTGAATGAGAGTGAATGGAGCGTGTGCTTGTGTGTGTGCGTGTGGGTGTGTGTATGTATGAGCACCCGTGACAGTGCAGCTGACGGAGCTTGACAGGAGGAGGGGGCGTGCCAGAGGTGTCAGGAGGAAACTAGGTCAAAGCATAACTGTGAGTCAGAATCGGATTCACGACAGTTACTAAAGGAGCTCAGTTTTAAACTTTTTCCATATAATTATTGAGGCAGAACCAAATTATGATAAGCCTATCATCCATGAATATACAACAAAAATAATTTCATACAACCAATAGTTGTAGGTCAGGATCCCAAAGTCAACCTGTGTAGCAAGTTTGGCTACCCAAGAGAGCTTTACTCAGTCTATTGTAATATGGCATAGGGAACACTAACCTTGACCTTTAACCTTTTGATCCCAAACCCATAGTCAGAGCTCATGGTCTCAGGGTGAACATGTGTACCAAATTTGATGAATGTAGCTTTATCCGTTCTGTAATAATAGTGCAAAGGGAATGTTAACATTGACCTTTGATCTTTCTACCCCAAGACCATAGTCAGAGGTCAGGATCCCAAGGTGAACCCAATAACCACAGGGTTGGTGGCTCAAATCCTGCTCTCCCCAGCAAACCTGCTGTTGTGTTCCTGGGCAAGACACTTTACCCACCTTGCCTCCAGTGTCCATAACACTGGGTATGAATGTGTATAAGTGTTTGGTAGTGGTCGGAGAGGCCGTTGGCACAGATTGGCAGCCACATTTCCATCAGTCTTTTCCAGGGCAGCTGTGGATACAGTGGTAGCTTACCACTATCAATGTTTGTCTGGAGTGAATGAATAATGGACTCACTGTAAGCGTTTTGAGATGTCACTTGTCATGTAAAGCACCATATAAATCAAATCCATTATTATTATTAACCTGTGTATCAAGTTTGGTGACTCTTAACTTTCTTTGTTGTTGAGATATAGTTTATTTTGAATTTTGACACTGACCTTTGACCAAACGATGCCAAAACCCTAGTCACACTTCAGGGTCACAGAGTGAACCTGTGTACAAAGTTTGGTGACCCTAGCTTTACTTGTTATATAGGAAATACAGCATAGGGAATGCCAACCTTGACCTTTGACCTTTTGATCCCAAACCCATAGTTACAGTTCAGGGTCACAGCATGAACCTGTGTACCAGGTTTACTTTTATAATCCTTTATTAGTCCCACAATGGCCCGGAAACAGACCATCACACTACCACCACCATATTTTACTGTTGGTATGATGTTCCTTTTCTGAAATGCTGTGTTACTTTTATGCCGGATGTAATGGGACACACACCTTCCAAAAAGTTCCTTTTGTCTCATCAGTCCACAGAGTATTCTCCCAAAAATCTTGGGGATCATCAAGATGTCTGGCAAAACTGAGACGAGTCTTTGTTCTTTTTGCTCAGCAGTGGTTTTCATCTTGGAACTGTGCGATGCAGGCCATTTTTGCCCAGTCTCTTTCTTATGGTGGAGTCATGAACACTGACCTTAACTGAGGCAAGTGAGGCCTGCAGTTCTTTGGATGTTGTTGTGGGGTCTTTTGTGACCTCGTGGATGAGTCGTTGCTGTACTCTTGGGGTAGTTTTGGTCGGCTGGCCACTCCTGGGAAGGTTCATCACTGTTTCATGTTTTCACCATTTGTGGATAATAGCGCCCACTGTGGTTCGCTGGAGTCCCAAAGCTTTAGAAATGGCTAGAAAATTGAACTCAGCTTTCAAAGATGTGATAAACCACAGTTAATTTATGTTTTAACAGGGGGGCAATCACTTTTTCACACAGGGCCATGTAGGTTTAGATTTTTTTTTACCCTTATAATAAACACCTTCAATTAAAATCTTTCTGAAAAACATTTTGTATTTACTTGTGTTATCCTTGTCTAATATTTCAATTTGTTTGATGATCTGAAACATTTAAGTGTGACAAACATAAAAATACGAGAAATCAGGAAGGGGGCAAACACTTTTTCACACTACTGTACTTAAATTCCTCCACTTGGGGCAGGAGCTCATCCCCTACCCCGAGAGGGCAATCCACCCTTTTCCTGCTGAGAACCATGGACTCGGACTTGGAGGTGCTGATTCTCATCCCAGCCGCTTTACACTCAGCAACAAACTGTCCCAGTAAGAGGTTGGTCATTGCTTGATGAAGCCAACAGGACGACATCATCTGCAAACAGCAGAGATGAGTTCCTGTGGTCACCAAACATGACATCCTCCATTCCTTGGCTGCGCCTAAAAATCCTGTCCATAAAAATTATGAACAGGATCGGTGACAAAGGCCAGCCCTGGCAGAGCCCAACTCTCACTGGGAATGAGTCCGACTGAGTTTTGGCAATACAAACCAAACTCTCACAACAGTCGTGTAGAGACTGGATCGCTCATAACAACAAGCCTGATACCCCATACTCCCGAAGCACCCCCCCAACAAAAAAAACCATGAGGGACGCAGTGGAATGCCTTCTCAAGTCCAGAAAACACGTGTAGACTGGTTGAGCAAACTCCCACGAACCCCCAAGGATTCTCAAGAGTGTAAAGAGCAGGTCTGATGTGCCATGGCCAGGCCGAACCCTGGTATCACATTTCAGAACATTTGGAAAAAACTGTAGGATGAGTTGATATCACAAGACAGTTACTGTCTATGAACTGAGGTAAAATAGGACATCATAAGTCAGGGTCTGTAAGCTTCTGCAAAAAAATCATCCAATCGGAGCCAAATTGCAATATGTACGTCATCAGTGTATATCAAACCCTAGTACCAAGTTTCAAAACATTCTGAACAAATCTGTAGGAGAAGTTAATTTGATAAAAGTTGGATGGATGGACCGCCCACTCTCGTACGATAATTCCCCCAGCCAGTCGAAGACTCCCCTTTGGGCTGGATTTAAAAAAATCTTTAAAAAAAAAGAATTTTGGAAACATAATTGACCTAAAACGGAAAAAGTTTAGTCTGATTTAATGTCTGATTAAAAAAAAAATGGTTATGTCTTTTTATACAGTGTATGTAAACTTTTGGTTTCAACTGTATGTGAACATTACATAGATTAACATATGCAAATTCATCTGTATATAACATTTTGATACTGTTAATACAGGTCAATCTATGTGTGTTTTTCTCTGTTAATCGATGCCTTCTAGTTTAAAATGTAATATAAATTTCTGCCTTTTGCAGCAAACCTGGATATGGTGCCTTTGTGCCGTTTCACAAACTCCTTATGGCTTGGGAATAACAGAAATGTATGAGGCAGAATCTTCCATGGATTCATGAATCAACGGTAGCTCTTGTCACGGATCTGCCATCTCTTTATACTGTATTGGTACACATTCATATCAAATTACTGTACATGCATGTCATACCTGTTAAGAAATAATCTTGATACTCACTATAAAAATAGCTGTCCAACAAATGCTTCTTCTGTGGAACCCAGAGTTATTTTAAATCACAGTTAATAATCAGTGCCTATCTGCTAAACTGATTCAAGTAGTAGACCAAAGCAATAAGAGTTAATTGAATCGGTGAATTCAAAAAGGCCCCAAGTCCCCTTTGAAAAAGTGTGGACTTGGGCCCTTTTTGAATTCACAATTCAATTTAAAATAGACAAAAGAGTTACATTTACTGAACAAGCAGTCAGAAAAACTGTGCTACACTCAGATGTGGACAGGCGAGTTTTGGCTATGAACATGTAAGTATGCTTACTATGGTCCTTGAAAACCAGTGCAGCACCGCAAACAAAAACTTTTTAACCTTTCTTGCATGATATTTAGACAGTGGTGGCTCATGGGTGGCTCACCCATGAGCCACCACTGTCTAAATATCATGCCACTGAGGAGGCAAATTACTCATGAACAGACAACCACCCCTATATTTGCAAGGACCCCGAGTCTTTAGCAAAGCCTCAAGAAAACATCATTATGCTGACCAACATGCGATTCAAGGCAACACTACACCAGCCTCACTCGGCATGATAAAATCTGGCCAAGAAGGGTTGACAACACATCCTAACCCCAGAACCAACAACGAATGGGACCAAACAGGACACAAAAATCTTCTTCTTTTAGATTTGATTGGCGGTTGGCAACCAGTTAACAGGTGCATTACCTCCAATGACTTGATTATTATCACTCTATATCTTTGTATAAGTTCCCATAAGGAGTTCTGCCCAAATAATCACTCTATAAATTCAAGAAATCTCTGTCAGTGTGTGTGTCACCATCATAGGCCACCTACGGGCCTCCTATGATGTTCCTATGATGTCTGCGTGATGTCCTATGATGTTCCTATGATGTCGGCGATCATAGGATTGTCTACATGATGTCTACATGACGTCAGATAAACCGTAAGCCTGATGCCCCTATGATCTCTGAAGGAGGTCCATATGATGTCATACAGACTGCAGGACTCCCTACAACACATCACTCTATAAATTCAAAGAAATCTCTGTGTGTCTGTGTGTCTGTATAGGATGGCCTATGATGTCTGCCTGATGTCCTATGAGACATCATAGGCCGTCCAATGATCTCAGGCATCATAGGACTCACGATGCCATCATAAAGATATTTGCAATGCTGTCATAAAAATATTTGCGATGCCGTCATAAAGATATGGTGTCTATATGACGGCACATAGACAGACAGGCATCATAGGACTGTCTATATAGACACTGTGTATATAGACACAGGTAATCAACCTCATGATACAAAGATATACAGTGATGATATACGTAGAGTGAAGTATGTGGCGGTAATGCACCTGTAAGCTGGTTGCCAACCGCCAATCAAATCTAAAAGAAGAAGAAGAAGAAGAAGATAACAGAACAGTAACAAGCAGGAGAAGAAGTAACAAGCAGGGACAAACAGAGACGGCAGGGCATGGTTACAGAAAATGGGATGGGCGGGGCTGCACAGATAATCACTCACAGGGGACACATTTATAGGACATCATAGGAGGATGTGGGATGGGACCCATGCCCTGGAGACAAGGAATATCATCATATCATCATCATCATACAGTATATAATTCAAGAAATCTCTGTCACGATGTCATAATGTCACGATCATAGGACTTGCAAAAAGATCATAGGACTTGCTAGGATATCAAAAGCAGGCTTCAGGCACCATCATAGGACTTGCTATGACATCATCAAAAATCAAAGGCAGGCATTACTCATGATCACAGCACTCACCATGACATTATCGAAGATCAAAGGCAGCCATCACAGATCAAAGGCAGGCATCAGCGAACGAGTGGTGACGTCAAAGATCCAAGACAGGTTTCACCATGGTTGCTGTTGCCATGGTAACAGTAACTTTCTTTGGGCATGCAGAAATGTTTGCTTACACTTGCTTTCTATGGGCATGCACAGGTATGCACTAGTATATATAGACACAGGTAAGCAACATAACACAGAGACAGACCTTGGCGGAGCTCCGCCGACATCCACGGCCAAGATGTGTAGAGTGATGATATAGAGTGAAGTACGAGGAGACAAAGAAGAGTAGACGAAGAAGAGTGATGTCTGAAGATAGAGTTGAGGTTCGATTGGACACAGCAATGATGATACAAGGACTACAACTCCTGACCAGATAAAGTGATGATATAGAGCAGGGGTGTCCAATCATGTGCCATGGACGGCCAAGACCCTGCAGGTTTTCTCTTCTACTCAGTCTCTTCAGCAGGTGTTTTCACTTATCAGCAATCAGTGGGAAGAAATTCAGTGGAATCTGTGGTTGAAGATACTGGTTGGAAGTAAAGCCTGCAGGGTTTTGGCCCTCCATGGCACATGATTGGACACCCCTGATATAGAGTGAAATACTGTACGTGGCGGTAATGCACCTGTAAGCTGGTTGCCAACCGCCAATCAAATCTAAAAGAAGAAGAACATAACACAGAACAGTAACAGGCAGGAGAACAAGTAACAAGCAGGGGCAAACAGAGGTGGCAGGGCATGGTGACAGAAAACCGGATGGGCGGGGCTGCACAGACATAGGACCATCTACATGATGGTAAATGGCATTCACTTATATAGCGCTTTTATTTTCATCTCTTGATGACCAAAGCGCTTTACAGATCCTGCTATTCACTCATTCACACACTGGTGGCGGCACGCTGCCTAACATGGCGCTTCCAGACTCACCAGGAACAATTGGGGTGAAGTGTCTTGCCCAGGGACACAACAGCAGGATATCTAGGGAGAGTGGGATTCGAACCGCCAACCATGCGGTTATTGGACGACCCGCTCTGCCTCCTGAGCCACTGCCGTCCATAGGAACATCTATAGGAAGAGATCATAGGAACCTATGAAGGAGGTCTGTATGACATCAGACAGGCTGCAGGACTCCCTACAACACATACAGTATATAGACACAGGTAAGCAACATAACACAGAACAGTAACAGGCAGGAAAAGAAGTGACAAGCAGGGGGCAAACAGAGACGGCAGGGCATGGTGACAGAAAACCGGATGGGCGGGGCTGCACAGACAACCACACACAGGGGACCAGAGGGGAGACAAGACCAACGCAATAATAATGCTGATAAACTTATGAGGAAGACCAATGAAGTAAGAAATATGCAAGACAGAATAATAATAATAACAATAATAGCAACCCAGGATGTGGGCTGGAATCCAGGGCCTTGTCTCCAGGGCATGGGCCCTGGAGACAAGGAATATCACTCTGGATAGAATTCAACAAGTCTCTGTCTGTCACGATGTCATGATGATAGGGCTCACAAAAAGATCATAGGACATGGGATGACATCAAAGGCAGCCTGCACTCACGATAATCATAGGACTTGCTATGACACCATCAAAAGTCAAAGGCAGGCATTACTCATGATCGTAGCACTCGCTATGTCATTATCAAACATCAAAGCCAGCCATCACAGATCAAAGGCAGGCATCAACGAACGAGTGGTGATGTCCAAGATCCAAGGCAGGTTTCACCATGGTTGCTGTTGCCATACTAACAGTAACTTTCTATGGGCATGCAGAAATGTTTGCTTACACTTTCTTTCTATGGGCATGCACAGGTATGCACAGGCATGCACAGGCATGCACTAGTAAAATCAAATTAAAAGGAATACATTACAATGGTTCACAAGTATTTGTAAGTGTCCCATTTATTGACTTGATGTCACTTGGTCCTGTTAGATATGATTTAATGTGTTATTTAGTTGTGTGTCTCGTTAGTTACTATAAGAATGGCCATTTGTCATTAAATGTTAACATAAAAATGACTTAATTAATTTTTTGGGGTGCTTGGTGGGCTTTTGGTGTCCTACAAAAATGATTTCATTCATTATTTGGGCATTTGGTGTCCTGTTCAGTGTTGTTTGCTATTTAGTGAAACTGAGCATGAATGAAAAATATTTTTCACAATCAGGTGTCACTTCCAAGTGACACCAGAGGAAGCCATGAACAGGCAGCTCTGGAAGATCAAAAGGAGGGCAGCAAACCCTGCAGGTTTGTGGGCCTATGTGGTGAGAGAGAGAGAAAGAGAGAGAGAGAGAGAGAGAGAGAGAGAGAGAGAGAGAGAGAGAGAGAGAGAGAGAGAGAGAGAGAGAGTTTGAGTTTTAAAAAAATCCCTTTATTGCACAATTCAAAAATGTAAGATTACCAATATCATTCCACCAAGTGTCTCACATTTCAAAAGTACAAACATAACTCATCCCCCTCTCCCACAGAACGCAAAATAGTCCCTACAGTCCATCTATTGGTGAATACCTCCAAATTGTCCACCATTTTATAGTAAGAGTACTCCACCTGGAGTCTGACTTTTAACAAGGCCTTGAAAACAAACACAGGATCCACATTGCCAGTGTTAGTAGTCCGATTTTTCCTTGTCAGCCATATGGCAAGTTTAGCAGTACCAGATAGGAAGTTCATCAAAGTGTGCACGGACTTCTTTGCCACTTTATACTTTGGCCCGTAAATAAACAAACCAAAAGAGAAACATTCACCCAAATCATAAAACCACACTTTCAGAAGATCAAAAAGGCCAGATAAACGAAAACATTGAACAAACAAATGTTCCAGGGTCTCAGCTTGGGAACAAAACAAACATTCCTCCCCCACATTTGGATCCAGGTGTGCTCTGTATTTATTCGTAGCTATTGCCCCATGAACAATCCTCCACTGGAGATCTGCCGTCCATTTCTCAATAGGGAGCTTGTACATGGACCGCCAAGTGCCTTTCGGGGAGAATACCGGCCCCAAAAACCCCGCGCACTTCGACTCTTTCACGTCCGTCAGAGAGCGCAGATTCAGAACTTTCACACAGATGTGATACATTCGTCCCCACAAACTGGAACTTGCCCAGACAAGGATCTCTGAAGGACAGCAGGTGATCCTCTCCCTCCTGCCACTCTCCCACAGCTGGACTTATGGAAAGGGCAGGAAAGTTGGACACAGTGCCCTCATCCCATTGAGTGGAAAGAGTCCGGTTTTCCGCAAATGCTCTAAGCGGTCGTGGCAGGGCAGCACACACTTCCTTCACCACCCTATGCACCAGTCTGACAGATGTAATGTTGGCACTCCACTGCAGCGTTTCTATCGACGTGGTTGACATCTTCGTAAGATGACCAAGCTTGGTACACCGTGCCTCTCTTAAACAAGTTTGCAGACTAACAGATTGCAGCACTTGAGTGTCCATGAATTGATTGAAAAACAGTGGTTCCTCAAACAGCCACATGCCTGATGTCTCCTCAGGAATGCGGGCTACGAAGAAGACTTGCCATGCATGTAAGACAGATGTGTAGAAAGCAGAAAGTCCAGTAAGGTCCACCTCCCCGGACTTCACGAGGAAAAGCTGCTTATCATAGCCCAAGTGGCCAACTCTCCTCAGGAGCAGTTTTGCAGTGTCCATCCAGCAGGGGCCACATCTGTAAAGGAGCCGTTGTGCAGTCTGAAGCCTAAAACAGGCGATCTTGGACTGTATGTCCACCAGGCCCTGTCCTCCCTCGGCAACAGGCAGGTAGAGAACAGCCGCACGGACCCAGTGTCGACCAGACCAAAAGAAATCCACGATGATCTTCTGAACCTCCTCAACCAGGCTCCTGGGCGGTGTCAAAGCAATAAGCCTATGCCAAAGAGCCGAAGCGACTAGATTATTGGCGACCAGAACCCTTCCCCTATATGACAGCTGTGGTAGCAACCATTTCAATTTAGAAAAGCGAGAACACACCTTCTCCTTAATTCCCTCCCAGTTCTTGTGTTCAAAGTCCTCAGAGCCCAAAAACACCCCCAACACTTTGAGACCGGCTTTCCCCCACAGAAGACCTCCAGGAAGCTGAGGAATGTCCTGATGTGACCACTGCCCCACCAATAAACCCTCACTCTTGGCCCAGTTTACCCATGCAGAAGATGCTTTCTCATAAATAGATAAAGTGTCCACCAGACGCTGTACATCCCTGTGGGATGTGATGAAAATGTTGACGTCATCCGCATAAGCAGACAAGACAAATGGACAACTGCTGGAGGGCCCCGGCAGAATCAAACCACCCAGCTGAGTGCGCAACCTGCACAGCAAAGGCTCAATAACCAAGCTATACAGTTGACCTGAGATTGGACACCCCTGCCTTATTCCCCGACGTACATGGGCTGAGCATGGGAAGACCTTCAAAGAATTGGTTTTGAGATTCTATGCAACATGGTTCTGCACCAAACAGGGCCCCGTAAAAATCCACTGCATGGCACCGCATCTCAGATGGATTTGTAGTCATTTGACCATCTGGGAGTTTTAAGCAAGTCATCAACTTCTTTTTTGCAGCAGACTTGTCCAGATTGAAGAAAAAAGATGTTGGGGCATCCATGTCCTGCAGGCAAGTAAACCGTGACCTAACAAGTGCAGCTTTCACTCTTTCCTGCAGGAAAGAGCTCAGGGCTGATCTCTTCTCCTGCAACAAAGGACCTGCGGTAGAATCCTGATGCCTAACCAAACTGGCCTCCAGCCTCTTGACAGTGTCTTCAAGTTCACCGACTTTGGTTTTGATGATGATACTGTTGACAAAAAAATGCGAATTTGCACCTTGCCAACCTCCCACCACTGTTCCAGGGAACTAAAACCAGGCTTTGTGGTCCTCCAGTGTTCCCAGAAACACACAAAATATTGACAAAAGGTGGTGTCCTGAAGGAGCTTGTTATTGAAGTGCCAATAAGATTTATTTCTTTCCCCTGGTGAGCTAATTAACACCACAGAGGCCAGATGATGATCTGTAAAACCGACGGGACTTATGTTACTGTGGAGGATTCCCGGGCCAAAGGTTTGAGAAACATATATTCTGTCTAATCTAGCAGCACTAACCATATCATCTGTGACTCTGACCCAGGTATACTGTCTAGTGTTTGCATGTTTAACTCTCCATGTATCCAATAGGTCGAACTGTACAGTGATATTTTTTAAAACTTGAGAAGACTGCAGATGAGGTTCTGCATTAGTGCGATCCAGAGTGAAGTCCAAGGTGCAGTTGAAATCACCAGCAACAATAAGTTGGTCTTGGTGATAGCTCTGCAATTCATTTGTCAGTGTATTGAAAAAGGCAACCCTTTCAGAACTCTGATTTGGAGCATAAACGTTGATCAAACAAAACACGGAACTCCCTATTTCGGCCCTAACAAGGAGCAGCCTGCCCTTCACTACCTCCACCACAGATAAAACTGTTGCATTTGCAGATTCCCCAAACAAAATGGCTACTCCCGCACTAAAATTTGTACCATGACTGAGTGAAAAAGGGCCCTTCCACCACAAGCCCCAGTCCACTTCATCTGCTGAAGTGGTATGAGTTTCTTGCAAAATCAAAATGTTAAGATTTTTTTGTCTGAACAGGTCACTAATTAATCCCCTCTTATGATTGGCCCTCCCACCATTGATATTTAAGGATCCTAATGTTATGGTTTGCATAGAGAGACAGATATAAGGAGCACCGTGCTGTGCCCATGTGAGTTATTCCATCTGTCGGGCGCGCTTGACATTTTGTCCTCCTGCTGATTTACGCAGGGCTGTTAGGTGCTTTTTAAGGCGAAAAAGTTTTCTTTTATCCAGGAGGTCAAGACCAACCTGCCTTTTTAGCACATTAACAGACCTAATAAATTTATCAGTGTCACTGAAGTAATCAGTGACTTTGACGGCTCTGTTATAGGTTTCATCCAGAAAAACATTTATTTCTTCCAGTGAATACAAACTCGTGTTTCTACTGCATGCTGCCCCAATAGACACAGTGTCAGATTCAGAATCCATTTCCTCGTGAGCACAACGTGGCTGACTGTTTGATTCAGCTGGCCCAGCTGATTCATCATGAGCTACATTTTCCTGAACGCCACCTACAACAGCTGACTGGCGTTGTTCCGGTGGCTGCTCTGACACGGTAGCAGCCATCGGAACCACAGCCGCTGATGTCACAAGCTCTTTCTCACAGCTAGATTGTGACGCACCATCAGTGACTGTTTGGGCGTCATCGCCAGCGACGCTCCCAACCATAAGCTGGGCTGCGGGCGCCACAGCTGGGCTGTCCACAGACACAGCAGCAGGTTCCGGAGCAGGACCGGCGGAAGGTGCCGCAACAGCAGCAGGTTCCGGAGCAGGACCGGCGGAAGGCCCGGCAACGGCGTCCGCAGTAGCGGCGTGAGCGGAGGCTGCACCGCCAGCGTCAGCTACGGCGCCATCAGAGCCTTCCGCCCGCTGCTTGTGCGGACAAGCGAAGCGTTTATGGCCCACGTCTCCACATGCAAAACACTTCATCTGTCCTGAGCTTGCATACACCATGTAGGACCCGTCCCCATGTTTAACCTGGAAGGACACTTCAAGTGTTTGAGTGGGCGAGTCCAAAAACATGAACACCTGTCGCCTGAGTGATTTTACATGTTTCAATTTGGTATCCCTGCATCCCAAACCCACAGTTCTAAACGGGCCCGCAAACTTCCCAAACCTGCGGAGCTCTGTCTCCAACTGCTTGTCAGTGATGAAAGGAGGAACACCTGAGACGGTGATACGCGTTGATGGGACAGATAAGGAAGACACCTGTACATATGTATCCCCGATAACAACACCGCTTCCAACCAGACTGTGGACACACTCCTCCCCAGCCAGAAACACAACTACAGCTTTATTCATTCGGGACGCAAAGCAGATCACATCATGTCCCACCTTCTCACCCACCGCAAGAAGGACCTCCTCCACAGTAACGCTGCTATCCGGGGAAACGATCCTCACTCCCTTGCGAATAGACGGAGGTGGCATCTCAAAGGTCGCCATCCTCCAGACAAAAAAAACAAAAACTGAATATGCGGCCAGTAATAAAAAACAGAAAAAAAGTCCAAACAAAACACGGAGTTCCCTTTTTCGGCCCTCCTCCCTCGGCAACCGGAAACAGAGAGAGAGAGAGAGAGAGAGAGAGAGAGAGAGAGAGAGAGAGAGAGAAATAAAACAGCATACAGGTATAGATGCATACAGGAGGGAAATAGATTTTAACTCACCAGTTACCATGTCTTTACATGGATCTGGATAAATTCTTTATGTCATCAAATCCAGTTGTAACAGTTGCAAAAGGCAAGGCCAAGGCTAACGCTGATAATCCGGTTACCCACTCCACTCGTCTAGGTATTCTGAGCACCACCCTGCTGCATCCTGACTTCTTTATAATGTCTAATTTAGGGGAAGGCCTGAAACTGTTATAATTGAGTAGTAATTAAAATGTGTAGATAAGGTGACATTGTCAAAAGACTGTGATTGTTTAGAGCCTCTCCTCCTTCATTTTTTTTCTTCAATGCATAAAACATAGAAATAAGGAGGTAGAAAACAGATATAAAAAAATATAAAAATAAGTTAACTAATATTAACTTAGTTACTTCCGGTGCCACACGAGTCGGCTGCCTTTTTGCAACAGCTGCTCAATTCTGAGTTTTTCTTCCTATTTCTTATGTACTATCTGGCTTCTCTGGTCAAACTTTCTGATCCGGCGACACCTTATCCATCACGGACACACAGATTGCCCCAAATGTCTCCGGAGCCGGTGGACGGAGCCATTGTTTATAGCAGGAGATGGTACAACAGGGACCAGCTGTTAGCACTTAACCGCTCCTTGGTGCTAACGCAAAAACTCGACATACCAGGAGAAATCAGACGGAAACGGCGTGGATGTCGGGCTGGAGTGAGACGGCGAGCGAGGAACATAAGGTACAGACCCGTCCTTCCATCCATTATCATGGAGAATGTATGATTGCTACTCAATAAGACAGACGAGCTAGCGGCCATGTCCTGCTATGAGAGCGCCTTCAGAGAGATTAGTATGATGTTGTTGACTGAGATGTGGCTAACAGAACTAGCAACAGATGCTAGTTCCCACTGTCTGGACACCAGACAGTGGGAAGGCAAGGGGCGGAGGAGTGATAATGTATGTGAACATGTATGGTGCAAACCTGGGCACATCACAGTTAAAGAGCAACACTGCAGCAAAGACACTGAGTTTCTAGCTGTTAGCATGTGGCCTGTATACCTTCCTAGGGAATACTCACATGTGATCTGCATTGTTATTTATGCAAATCTGTTGGTGAACGCTGGGGCAGCACGTGACATCATCCACTCAGAATCAGAATCAGAATCAGAATCAGAATGAGCTTTATTGCCAAGCATGTTTACATGAAAACATAAACATACGAGGAAATTGACTTGACATTGGACGCGCTCGATAAGTGCATCTCAATGACGCGGCAGCCATGAAGGCGCCTGTCATACAGTGAAGGGTAAAGAGGGGAGGGGTGGGAGGGAATGACACATTGGGCAGAGAGAAAAAACATAGTTATCAAAATAAAGCTCATATGAGCAAAATTGTGATTACATAGAAAAAAACCCTCTAATGCACAGATAGCGGACAAAAACAGATCACACATTAACAGCAGCAAAAGTTGAGAGAGACAGTGTGATTGTGTGTGTGTCAGTGTATGATCAGTCATGTAGTGTTGTATGCAGTGTGTGTATCAGTGTATCAGTTACTGGTGACAGCAAAAAAACCTCCCTGAGCAACGTTTAGATGTTATGTCTTAGTGTCCTCCAAGCATAGATAACATGTCCACAAGAGTTCATTCTCTCAGTGCATGTTCGATGGTAATTCCCATACTGGGCACATACGCTGTCCTTGAGAGATCAGATTACTGCACACCAGATGTTTATGTTAGGGAAAAGCAAGCCAAAACACTCTTCTGCTTTGTCTTCATCCAGGAGGAGAGTAATCTTCAGGGCGCCGAATCAAGGTCTAATAGGCACACTTCACTCAGAGCATAGAATTTTCATCTCTCTTGCGATTCTGTGCTTCATAATTTCCATATTTCCAGGCTTTAAATCCTTTCCTGGAGAGCTCTTAGCGACTCCGAGATGTCACCAATCTTCCTGTTCAGTTCGCCATTGGCCGCAATCAGAGCCCTCCCCAACTGGTCAAATTGATGAAGGAGCTTCGCTGGGTCAGCATTTTGATTAGCTCTATCCATCTTCTTTAATTTTCGATACACCAGGACCACTCCCCAGCCAATCAGCAGAAATCCTGAGATCATAATGCCAAACAGATAGATGTCTTCCACATCTTCAATCGAAAGGTCACACAGACACATAAGTTTCCAATTATATGTGTCTCTCACATAACCTGCAGCTGAAGTGCCTGCAGGACGGTTGGGCTCCCCCGGGCCCGATTTTCTAGTTGAGAAAACGGTGTCAATTGCGTTTAAAGCCCAGCTTACCAAATCCATTTTTTCCGTTTGGATCAAGATTCAGCCAGAAGAACAGCGACGCAGACAAGACACAGCAAGCTGGGATCAGTTCAGGGAGGAGAAGGGAGAGGAGGAGGAGGAGAATAAGCGTCTGCTCTCTCTGAAAGCCGGAAGAAGAACACTCAGTCACTTGCAGGCTTCTGACAGAACACCCAGATGCTCTCTTCCTCATCTCGGGTGATTTGAACCATATTTCACTGTCCTCCATTCTGCCCACATTTACCCAGTATGTCACGTGCCACACCAGAGACAATAAAACACTGGACTTGTTCTATGTGAATACTATGGAGGCGTACACATCATCGCCACTCCCCCCACTCGGGAGATCAGATCACAACTTGGTTCACCTCCTGCCGGTGTACAAACCCTAGTACACAGACAACCTCCAGTTACGCACACAGTGAAGGTATGGTCTGAGGAGGCAATGGACGCTCTAAAGGACTGTTTTGAAATCACTGCATGGGAACAGCTCTGTGACCCACATGGTGAGGATATCAACGGCCTCACTCACACCTTCACGGACTACATCAACTTCTATGTGGACAAAACCATACCCACCAAGACCATACAATGTTGCTCAAACAACAAACCCTGGATCAACCCCGAGATAAAATCCCTACTGAAAGAAAAGAAAAGCATCTTCAGGTCGGGGAACAGGGAGATGCTGAAGTCCGTACAGAGGGAGCTGAGGAGGAAGATCAGAGAAGGCAAAGACAGCTTCAGGAAGAAGATGGAGGACAAGCTGCAACAGAGTGACATCAGCGGGGTCTGGACAAGCTTCAAAACCATCTCTGGGCTCCAGAATACCTCCTCCCAGACTACGGGGGGCAGGGAATGAGTGAACAATCTGAACCTGTTTTTAACAGGTTTGACCAACCGCCCTCCCCTCCCCTGCACACCAACCACTGCTGCCTCTACCGTCATCAAGATCTACTGTCCCCCCCCCTCCACCAACACCCACCCCCACTCCCAGCACACAACCCCCCAGCCCCAACCTGACCCTCACTAAGACTCAGGTGAGGGCGGAGCTGAGGAAGATCAAGGCGAGGAAGGCCTCGGGTCCGGACTACATCAGCGCGAAGCTCCTCAAGTCCTGCACAGACCAGCTGTGTGGGATTGTGGAGCACATCTTCAACCTGAGCCTTAAGCTGGGGAGGGTACCACAGCTGTGGAAAACATCTTATGTGGTACCCGTACCAAAGACTTCCCACCCCAGAGACTTGAACAGCTACAGACCAGTGGCCCTCACTTCTCACCTGATGAAGACCCTGTCCCACCTGGAGAAGCCTGGAAACATGGCCGATCATGTTCTTTGACTTCTCCAGTGCTTTCAACACCATCCAACCGGTGATCCTGAAGGACAAGCTACTGTGCGCAAGGGTGGACCAGCACCTGTCATTGTGGACCCTGGACTACCTCACAAACTGGCCACAGTTTGTGAGAACCCAGGATTGTGTGTCCGACACGATCATTTGCAGTACGGGGGCCCCCCAGGGAATGGTTCTGGCTCCCTTCCTGTTCACCCTCTATACTGCGGGCTTCTCACACAACACAGCACACTGCCATCTACAGAAGTTCTCTGATGACTCTGCAATTGTCGGCCTCATCTCCAACGGAGATGAAGCTGGGTACAGATGACTTATCCAGGACTTCGCGGACTGGTGCCATCGGAACTGCCTCCAGACCAACGTGAGGAAAACTAAGGAGCTGGTGGTGGACTGCCACAGGTGAGGACAACCTCTCACAGCACCAGTAAACATCCAGGGAACAGACATTGAGATGGTGACATCCTACAAGTACCTGGGTATTCATTTGAACAATAAACTAGACTGGTCACACAATACCGACGCACTGTACAAGAAGGGACAGCGCAGGCTGTTCCTACTGAGGAGGCTCAGGTCTTTTGGTGTACAAGTCGTGCTCCTGAAGACCTTCTACGATTCGGTGGTGGCATCACCCATCACATTTGGAGTGGTCTGCTGGGGCAACGGCATCACAGCAGCTGACAGGAAGAGACTGAACAAACTGATCAAGAAAGCTAGCTCGGTTCTGGGGCAGCGCCTCGACCCAGTGGAGGAGAAAGGAGAGAGGAGGATGGTGGCTAGGCTGTCATCTGTGCTGGAGTCTGAGTCCCACCCTATGCAAGAAACACTGAATGCACTGAGGAGTTCCTTTAGCAGTAGGCTACATCATCGTAGGTGCGCGACTGAGAGATTTCGCAGTTCCCACCTACCTACGGCTGTCAAGACTCTATAACCAAAGCAGGGCTGCTCACAGAGATCACAAAAAAATGTGACGACCTAATAGTATTGAATGCAAAAGACGCAACAAACTTGCACAATAATTGTCCCCTCCATTATACAACTAGGACAATATCAATCACTACGGAGGGTGACAACTAGGCTGATTCAAATACATAATATGCTGTATGGGTACAATTCGTCGGCCTCCGTCGGTCTATGATGACCATGGAAGAGAATCCTAAATGTCTACTCTGCTGGAACAGCACCGCCTGTGGCTGAACAGGCCGATGCGCGAATGGCAGTCCCTGTCACACAGGTCGCACTTGTGGGTGGTCTCCTTGCTGCTGGGTCTGTGACGGTTCTTCCTGCGGGTCCTTTTTTTCATCTGCTGCAGCAGTCAGTCTCTCTTCACCCGCCTTGAGCTGTCTGGTCAGGGTGCCTCTCCATTTGGAGCGGTCCGTTGCAAAGTCCTCCCAGCACTCTGTGTTGATCTCCAGGGCCTTCATGTCTCTCTTGCAGACGTCTCTAAAGCGCAGCTGTGGGCGGCCAACGTCTCTCCTGCCAGTCGCCAGTTCTCCATAGAGGATGTCTTTGGGGATTCTGCCATCCTCCATACGGTGAACGTGGCCTAGCCAGCGGAGCCTGCGCTGCCTGAGTAGAGTGAACATGGAGGGAAGGCCGGCGCGGGACAGAACTTCTGTGTTGGGCACTTTGTCCTGCCAGGATATGTCCAGGATGTGGCGAATGCAGCGCAAGTGGAAGGAGTTCAGTCTCTTTTCCTGCCGGACGTATGTTGTCCACGTCTCACTCCCATAGAGCAGTGTGCTGATGACGCAGGCATTGTACACTGCCATCTTCATCTTGGCAGAGAGTTTGGGATTCTCCCACACTCGTGTGGTGAGGCGAGCGAGTGTGAAGGCTGATTTTCCAATCCTCCTGTCGATCTCTGTATCAAGGGAGAAGTTGTTGCTGATCGTGGACCCCAGGTACGTGAATTGATTCACAACCTCCAGCTCGTAGTCGTCGATGGTGATGGTTGGTGGTGCTTCCGTGCCTTGCGCCAAGACGTTAGTCTTCTTCAGGCTGATGGTAAACCCGAAGTCCTTGCATGCCTGGGAGAAGCGGTCCATCAGGGTCTGAAGCTCCTGCTATGTGTGGGTTGCGACTGCAGCGTCGTCTGCGAACAACATGTCTCTGATTAGAGCCTCGCGTACTTTGGTTCTGGCTTTCAGGCAGGCGAGGTTGAAAAGCCTGCCGTCAGATCTTGTGTGCAGATAGATTCCCTCTGTTGCTGTGCTGAAGGCATGCCTCAGGAGCATAGCAAAGAAAATCCCAAAGAGGGTTGGTGCAAGTACACAGCCCTGTTTCACTCCGCTGCGTATGTTGAATGGCTCTGAGACATTGCCGTCGTGCTGCACTATCCCCTGCATGTTGGTGTGAAACGATTCGATGAGGCTTTGCAACTTTGGTGGGCATCCTATCTTTGGCAGGATCTTGAAAAGGCCCTCTCTGCTGACCAGATCGAATGCTTTGGTGAGGTCGATGAAGGCGACGTACAGGGGCATGTTCTGTTCTCTGCATTTCTCCTGGAGTTGGCGGATGGAGAATATCATGTCTACCGTCGATCGCTCAGCGCGGAGGCCACACTAGACTTTGCCAACAACGCTGAGGAGGGAGATGCCCCTGTAGTTGTTGCAGTTGCTTCTCTCCCCTTTGTTTTTGTAGAGGGTGATGATCTTGGCGTCCCTCATGTCCTGTGGTACGGCACCTTCCTTCCAGCACTGGCAGAGGACGTCATGCACTGGCAGCAGTAGGGCGGTCTTGCAGTGCTTGATCAGGTCGGGGGGTATGCCGTCGTTGCCGGGTGCCTTGCCAGCGGCCAAGCTATCAGTGGCCTTGCTGAGTTCATCGATGGTTGGCTCGGCATCAAGTTCGTCCATGGATGGCAGGCAGTCGATGGCATCAAGGGCTGATGGTGTCACGGTGTTGTGTCTGGAGTAGAGGTCAGAGTAGTGTTCCACCCATCTCTCCATCTGCTTGTTCTTTTCTGTGATCATCTCCCCAGTGGAGGATTTGAGGGGGGCCGTCTTCCTCTGAGCCGGACCACGTGCTTTCTTGATGCCATCGTACATACCACGGATGTTCTCTGTTATGGCAGCGGTTTGAATGTCTTGGCTGAGCTGAGTCCAGTACTCGTTGGCACAGCGCCGAGCAGTCTGCTGAACTTTGCTTCTCGCAGCCCTGAGAATCTGGAGATTCTTCTCGTTTGGGTACTTCTTGTACTCAGCAAGTGCTGAGCGCTTGGCTTCAATGACGGGGGTCATCTCGGTCAACTTGGCATCAAACCAGTCCTGTGACTTCGAGGTTTTCCTCCCAAAGGTAGCCAAGGCTGTGCGGTGGATGGTGTTTTGCAGCTCTTCCCACTTCTGCTTTGCAGATTCTCCTTCTTGTGGTACACCAAGTTCCTTCTCAAAGGTGGAGGCAAACTGCTCAACAAGTTCTGGTTGGGCCATCTTGCTGGTGTCAATCCGTGCCTTTCCAGGCTGTCTAGCACGATGGAATTTCTTCAGCTGCAGCTTGACCTTGCAACACACCAATGAATGGTCTGTGTCGCAATCTGCACTCTGGAACGAACGGGTGATTAGCACGTTCTTCAGTGAGGTCCGCCTGGTAAGGATCAAGTCCAGCTGGTGCCAGTGCTTTGAGCGCGGGTGTCGCCAGGAAACCTTGTGTTGGGGCTTGGTCTTAAAGAATGAGTTTGTGATGCACAGATCGTGATATGTGCAGAACTCGAGCAGCCGCTGTCCGTTATCGTTCATTCTGCCCACGCCAAATGGTCCAAGACAGGAGGGCCAGGAGTCATGGTCAACACCCACTCTGGCATTGAAGTCTCCAAGGAGAATGAGTTGTTCAGAGTTGGGGATGATCCTGACAGTTGTTGCGAGATTCTCATAGAACTCGTCTTTTGCCTCTGGTGTGGCTGTCAGTGTTGGGGCATACACACTGACGAGGGTGACTGGGCCTTGAGTGGTGTTGAGGTGGAGGGTGAGGAGTCGTGCAGAGCCATTGCTGCCCGGTTCCACCATCTTCAGCAAGGTGTTCTTCACTGCGAAGCCCACTCCGTGTTCCCTGTGTTCGTCACTGCCCTTTCCCTGCCAGTAGAACGTGTAGTCCTTCTCTCTCAGTGTGCCTGCGTCAGCCAACCGTGTTTCCTGGAGAGTGGCGATATCCACTCCCAGTCTCTTCAGCTCATTATTGATGATGGCAGTCTTCCTGGTGTCGTTGATGTCCTTGAGGTTAGCAGCGAGTCCTGTCATCATAGTGCGGACGTTCCAAGTTCCCAGTTTTAGAGTTGGTCTCTTTTGTTTTTTTGTCTTGCCTGGTGCGAAGGTTCTCAGCCTGCTGTTCGTACTTCTCCTCATCCCCATGCACCCAATGAGGAAAGCAAGCTGTGGCGGGACAACACCTTATTGGCTGGGGGCTGCCCAGCTTGAGGCGGGCGGTAGCTGTCCAGTGAGATCCGATGATCTCTCCCACTGTCGGGAACAGCCCCTGGTGCCGCACTCTACGCCAATTGAGCGGTGGCTTATAACCGGTAACTGTCATTCCCCGTGTTTTGTCTACGCCAAAGGCGAAGCTGGAGTGTCCTCTCCAGTGATCCGGTGTTCTACCTTCCAGCGTTGGGCGTTGGTAGGATTCAAGCCTGGGCAGGAAGATATGGAGGACAAGATGTTGCCCATGCAGCATGTCCCCCCTCTCCACGTCACTGATGAATCCAAAGGAACAGCAGGGCTGCTACAGTTTGGCACCAGTGCCGTCGCAGGAGCTGCCAGAACGATGTTGAGCACAACAGAGAACTGCCTTAGGGGCTCCGACTCCGGATTTTTCCTCAGGGTTGACTCCCGAAGCCTTTCCTGTGACCGGGTGTGCCGCAAGGCAGCGGAGGTTTGAAATCAGGGTTTACCTTCCCCTAGATGGGCTACCTTCCCAGGTTGACGAGCCACCATCTACCCGAAGCATCTGGTTTTAAGGCGCCAGAGATCCGCCCTCGCCCCTTCTCCTATTAGTAAAAGCAGTTCCGCCGGGCTTAGAGACTAAACCACACGGGCAGGCTAGGAGTTGGACTTAGTTGTCAGAGGCTTTTCGAGACGCACACCATAGGGAGGATTTTATGAGCAGTGGGAGCTTAACCCCAGTGCCGCTCCTGGCTATGACAACCTTGGAACCTTGGAATATTCATACTATGTGGGGTAACTAAATAGACTGTCATGCTG
Organism: Pholidichthys leucotaenia; assembly: GCA_020510985.1. Classification (NCBI taxonomy): domain Eukaryota; kingdom Metazoa; phylum Chordata; class Actinopteri; order Cichliformes; family Pholidichthyidae; genus Pholidichthys; species Pholidichthys leucotaenia. The sequence continues at coordinate 107,694,786 of CM035849.1, read as the reverse complement.
TTTATTCCATCTAGCTACAATGCTCTGCACTGTGTAAATATATTTATGTGTACATATGTATATTCACTGCTCTTATTATCTTATCTTCTAAATTATTGCTCTGAGTGTTGCTATCTCTGTGCTGTTGCAATCCTGGAATTTCCCCATTGTGGGACAAATAAAGGCTTATCTTATCTTATTATGAGAATAAGTAGAAAGGAATACTATAGTAAATTATTAGATAATAAAAACAATATTAAAGGTATATGGAATGATTCAAAATGGAGACAGACAAGATAATCATCCTCAATATTATTTAGATAATGATATAAATACTAATAATATACAGTGGTGTGAAAAAGTGTTTGCCCCTACCCGATTTCTCATTTTTTTGTATGTTTATCACACTTAAATGTTTCAGATCATTAAACAAATTTAATATTAGACAAAGATAACACAAGTAAACACAACATGCAATTTTTAAATGAAGGTGTTTATTATTAAGGGAAAAAAAAAAAAAAAAACCTACATGACCCTGTGTGAAAAAAGTGATAGCCCCCTAAACCTAATAACTGGCTGGGCCACCCTTAGCAGCAACAACTGCAATAAAAAGTTTGCGATAACTGGCAATGAGTCTTTTACAGTGCTGAGGAGGAATTTTGGTCCACTTATCTTTGTAGAATTGTTGTAATTCAGTCACACTTCAGGGTTTTCGAGCATGAACCACCTTTTTAAGGTCATGCCACAGCATCTCAATCAGATTCAGGTCAGGACTTTGACTAAACCACTCCAAAGTCTTCATTTTGTGTTTCTTAAGCCATTCAGAGGTGGACTTGCTGGTGTGTTTTGGATCATTGTGCAGCTGCAGAACCCAAGTGTGCTTCAGCTTGAGGTCATGAACAGATGGCCGGACATTCTCCTTCAGGATTTTTTGGTAGACAGCAGAATTCATGGTTCCATTTACCACAGCAAGTCTTCCAGATCCTGAAGCAGGAAAACAGCCCCAGACCATCACACTACCACCACCATATTTTACTGTTGGTATGATGTTCCTTTTCTGAAATACTGTGTTACTTTTACGCCAGATGCAATGGGACACACACCTTCCAAAAAGTTCAACTTTTGTTTCGTCAGTCCACAGAGTATTTTCCCAAAAGTCTTGGGGATCATCAAAATGTTTTCTGGCAAAACTGAGGCGAGCCTTTATGTTCTTTTTGCTCAGCAGTGGTTTTCGTCTTGGAACTCTGTCTTGCAGGCCATTTTTGCCCAGTCTCTTTCTTATGGTGGAATCATGAACACTGACGATAACTGAGGCAAGTGAAGCCTGCAGTTCTTTGGATGTCGTGTTATTATGTCGTGTTATTACAGAATTAATTTGTTTTCTATGTCCCGAAGGTCATAGAAAACAAATTAATTCTGTAAACATGAGGTTAAAGTAGGTTCCCACTCATGCAAACCTGGCCAAGACAGATCAGTACACTGAGAAAACAATCTGGGAGTAACTCCAAGAAATTGAGCCTGGTATTGCAAATTGACATACTGATACAAAAAAAAAAAAAAATCAGTTCCTCAATCACATCATATCGGCACTACAGACGTCATAAATCAGTCTGGAGGAGGGTATGAATGCAGATAAGTTAAATTACTCAGAATGAGGCCAGGCAACATGAAGCAAAAATACTACTTTAAGGGCCAACTTAAATTAGAATAAATACTGTCCGTCCTATGGGCAAAATAGGACATAGGAAACAGTTCTTCCAAAGAAAATTTAGCTGGAATGATACCACAGCAAAAATGCTTGCAAAAAAAAACTTCAGTGTTCTGAATAGAAACAAATAAAGGAGGACAATCCAAACACAAAACTACTAACAGTCAATCTTTCCCGGGATGCCAGCAGGTGGAGAGGGGCAAGAGATGACAGTTCGTCCGGCGGGCGACCCAGACCCGGATTCCACCTGGCCAGGAGCGACATCCACAGTTCGGGCGGCCTACCCGAGTCCCAGGCTTGGGAACACAGTATCTCAGGAGGCCCACCCAGATCACCGAACCAACCAGACGGTTCCGCAGGCGGTCGTCCCGCGTCCTCAGACCACTGAGAGCAGAGGGAGAAGCTTAGGTGCGGCTTCCTCACCGAGGGGGAAAAGGCAGATCTGCGGGACAGGAGGAAAGTGACCCAGATGAGGGGAACCCTAACAGCACCCGGAGGAGAGAAGACGGAGGTGGGGCTGGAATGAGGCTTCCCAGGGCCGCAAGCTTCCTCCTCGTCCGGTGGTGTAGTCCCAGAAACGAGGAGCGCTCAAGGGGGAGAGACACAGAAGGCGCAGGTTCATATCTTATGTCTGCAGCAGGTGGAGAGAGCTCAGGGGGCTGTGAACCCCGAACTCCACCTCCAGGAATCAAACAAGGCAATTCATCAATTAGAGGAAGAGAATGAAAAGGCACTTGCCTGATTCCTAGAGAACCGGTAGAACCCGCTGCAGTGGACTTGAGTCTTCCCTTCCCCCGCTGGATGGAAGTGGAGGACCCCCCGGGAAGACAAGGAGGAACCTCTCGCACTGGATCAGAACCGGGGGCATCCGGAGACGGACTCATGCTCCTCACAGCAGCTGGAGTGAGCGTCGAAGAGGGGGGAGAAACGGCCGAGGCGAACCGGGAACCCAAATCTGACGGGACAGCGGGGAGAGATGACCCGGAAATGGCTGATTTACCTCTTCGGCGAGACACGGAGACAACAGCTGGCAGGGAGATTGAGTTCGTGTGACTACCCAGAGCTGGATCAGGACGGGGTTCTCGCTGAGGTGTCTGAGAGGGTTGGGTGCAACGTCTTCTGGCCGAGGGTGAGGCGAATGTGAGATTAGGGAAACGCCGCTCCTGCACAGAAACTGAAGCGAGCAGGTCAGCGTATTCCAGATAATCATGCAGCTCTGGGTTCTTCTCTACCAGCCTGACCGCCGCCGTCACATGCTTCATGATTGCAGTGGGATGGGCGGCGGAGCGAGCAGCAGCCACTCGGTCCTGAATGCAGATTGCTGTCACCTGTATTCTCTCCGGGGGAATCCTGGGTGACGTCACTGCTTCATGAGGGTAACCCCGGGGTGGTGCGAACTCCTGGGCTGGATCAGAGGCTGGAGCGGGATCCCGAAGCGAGGAGCGATGGTGCCTTGTCTTCGGCTTCCTGCCGGGGTTTTCCTCAAGCCCACGGAGTTTCTCCCGGAGCACAGAGATGTCTGCCCTCCTCGCCTTAACTTCGGGATATTGGAAGTAGCGAGGAAGGCCGTTAATAATATCCTCAGCGAGGTCCAGGTGCCGGCGTACATCGCTGGGAGTGTCATAGAGGCCCGCGGTGAAAAGCGTCCCATCCACGTAGTCCAGGGCTTCTGTGAGATCGTAGCCTGGGCGCCGCACGCGCCTCCTGAAGGACGACATAACTCCAGCTCGCCAGTACCCAGAAGAAGGGTAAGACAACAAGTCCAAATTAGCTAAACTCACGGTCTCTGGCGTCTCAGTCTGGCTGCGACCTACTGTCATGAATGGCTCTCGCGAGCCATAAAGGAGATGCTATAGGCGACCAGTGAGTTTGCGTAACTTTATTAACAAAGGAACAGAATACACACAAATGGCAAAGTAAAGAGCCACGAGGGGCAAAAATACGCACATACACAAGGTAGAACTCCAACTAGGGTGAGAGGCTAAGGAGTGCAGCGAGGAAGAAACCCACGCTGAGCAGTAACACTTACAGGTGGGTGAGGAACAGCAGAAACACCGAGGGAACTGGAGTTGGACGTAGGAACTCCAGTCGCGGAAACACAATGTATGTCTTTCCTCTGTTTAGGTCGCAGCGAGGAGTGATTCTCAGCTGCTCCCTTAAATGAGGGACAGAACCCAATCAGGAGCGGGGAAGGTAATTGATAATAACAGACAGCTGTCCCGGAGCAGCTGGGCTTGACAGCCGGAAGTCTGAGATGCTGTCAAAGCTACGAGCCTCGGAGGAGGCTGTAAGACCAGGCCCAGAATGGGATGGAGCTGAAGCGAAACTGGACAACCTGAGCGCGGATAGCAATCAGCGCTCAGGCGTGACAATGGCTATGTTTGTATGTATGTATGTATGTATGTACGTATGTATGTATGTATATATGTGTATATGTACATGCAAGTATATAGTGTAACATTCACTTTATACTGTTGTACTGTAATATTAGAGGACGCCACAGGGAAGTGCTACTCCCTTTTGGTGTTGGCAGATCTAAGGCTACGTTCACACTGCAGGTTTTAATGCTCAATTCCAATTTTTTTTTTGCACACGTGACCCATATCTGATTTTTTAATGACAGTCTGAACAGCACACATCCAATTTTTTCACACCAGACCCAGGCCACTTTCATATGTGATCCTAATTCGGATACGTATCTATTTTCCAAGGCGACCTCAGTCTGAACGGTCATGTCGCATTTCATCCGACTTTCTCCTCATTGAAGTGAGATTGATGCTACAATTCTGTGGTGGAGAATGCAGCCAGCATGGTAGACATAGCTGACTTGTGCTCTCTTTTTAATCAATCTTTTTCCCTTTATCACTGGATCGTAATTTTGTCGGCTTCGACTGCGCAACAGCTTCATTTTTTTTTTTTTCGGGGCGTGGGGGGGGAGTTGGGGCTGAAACTGTCAGACAAGCATTACAGGCGTACAGTAACGGCACATTTATTGGACGGTGTAAATTCCTTTTTCCCTGTAAACGGCACACTGTGAGTCCTGGCTGCAGTAATATCTAAAATGTAAAGTTAATCCCGACGTGACTGTGGAGCGGAATGGCCAGATACAGGGATACAGGAATGGGCAGTCTGTGGCAGCTTCTCCTTCCTGTTCAGGACCAGTGTACGCCGCTGGTACTAGCCGCACTGTTTATTAGGGCCCAAGTCATTGACATCAGTGGGCGATAGCCCTATTGTAATCGTGAGGATTATTTATTATTAACCTTATTTATACAGGTAATCCCATTGAGACACAGGGTTTCATTTTCAAGCAAGCTGCTTAATTGACCAGCTCTGTTAAAGCAGAGCTGATCACAGCGGTCATCTGGCATGTAGAGGAATGAAGCTGGTTTCATTTATTTTGTGCATAGTCATTTCTGAATGATTTTAACGTTTTATTTTACTGCACTGCATCAAGGTGAAGAAGTTCTGTCCCCCTCAATCGTTTGGGGCTCATATTTACTTCCGTAAACGCAACGCTGTGTCTGAAATTACATTTTCTTCTGTGCATGTGGGTCACTTCATAGCTGTAGACCGTTCACACTGGAGTCTGATCGGGGTTGCATTTAAATTATAAAGCAAATGCCCACACAAAAAAATCGGATCTCTGCAAAAAATCGGAATTGAGCATTAAGACCTGCAGTGTGACCATAACCTAAGCCACGCAGTAGGACAACTCTTTGGTAACTAGTAGGTGTCGGTCATGTTGCACATGTCCTCCTAATTCATGTATGAATTAGGGTATGTTCAGGTTCAGGTTACTTTATTTGTACCCATAGGTAGATTTGTTTTACAGTCAGGTGACATCCATATTTACAAACCACAATTACATTCAACATAAGCACAAACACAGGCACACATGAAGCTGACTATAAACATGGTAAAAGTACTCAAGGCTCCATCAATCAGGACATAGGACAAAGAGATAAGAGAAAAAAAAAGAGAAAAAACAAGGACATAAGAGAGGAGGGTCATATTAGAAAGTTAAAGACTAGTCAAAGAGGTTAAAGACACAAAAGTCTAAAACCCAATAAAAGATTTAGAACCCCAATAAAAAACCTACAAAAATAAGTAAATATCAAATTAATAAATAGGTAACTAAATTATGTGCAATATATTGTTACATCTTGTTCAACTCTTTAACAGCAGCAGGAACAAAGCTGTTTTTGTAGTCCTGGGTTTTACTTTTTGGGACAGCAAACCTCCATCTGGAGGGAAGAAGCTGAAGGTGGCAGCGCAAAGGGTGGGAGTCATCATTTAAAATGGAGGTAGCAATCCTCTGTATCTGTCTGGTGTACAGGGATGTCAGGCTCAGCTGTGACTCACCAAGCAAGTGACTGGACCATCTAACAACCTGATCCAAGGATTTCCTCTGTTTCAATTTTATCTGACCAAACCATGACACTAAAGAAAAGGATAAAACAGATTCAATAAAAGCCCGATAAAACATTGTCATTATGGTTCGGTCAGCTTGGAAGCGTGCAAGTTTCCTTAAACAATGCAAATGTTGCTGACCCTTTTTGCACACCCTTTCACAGTTCTCTTCAAAGTTCAAATTACTATCAATAATCGTCCCAAGATATTTGTAGGATTGTACACATTCAGTGGTCTGGCCTTTTAGTACAGTGACTTTGTGCCTGGGAGTTTTCCTCCTAAAGTCAATAATCATATCTTTAGTTTTTGTTGTATTCAGCTGCAGGTAGGAATCCTCACACCAGTGAACAAAATCATCAACTACTGGGCCGTGGCCACTCTCACCATCCTGGAGGAGACTGACAACAACTGAATCATCAGCATACTTTATAATGTGTCTGTTGTCATGTCTGCTCCGACACATGTTTGTGTACAGGATGAAGAGTAGTGGTGACAACATACACCCCTGAGGAGAGCCAGTAGAAGAACACTTTTGGTCAGACAATGCACCATTGATCCTAACTCTCTGTGTCCTGTTGGTTAAAAAATCCATAATCCAACCCACCAGATTATTACTCAAATCAAATTGTTGCAGGAGCCTTTCAACTAAAATGAGGTTGGATTGTATTAAAGGCAGAAGAAAAGTCCACAAATAAAAGCCTGGCATGTGTCCCATTAAAATCCAGATCTTTAAAAAGCATGTTAAACAGAGTGACAGTGGCATCCTCCACTCCTCTGTGAGGCCTATAGGCAAACTGCAAAGGATCCAATACATGCTCAGTCTGCTTTAGGACCTCAAATCTGACCAGCTTTTCAAAAATTTTCATTAAAATTGAGGTCAAAGCAACTGGTCTAAAATTATTTACCGTTTTTGGACAGCTGGATTTTGAAACGGGGACAACCACAGCATCTTTCCAGATCTTAGGCACATGTTGTGTCTGTAAGGACTTATTGAAAATATAGTGAAACACAAGACTCAGTTCATGTGCACAGGACTTTGCCAAGCGTCCACATACGTATATTATCAGGGCCCTGACTTCTGTTCACTTTTACAGCACAGAACGCCCTTTTGACATCCTGCACCTCAATATTAAAGTGCTGATTGTCTTTGAGTTTCTATTTCAAATCTTGGGTTTCTGTGCTAAAACCAAATGAGTCAGAACGACCATAAAAACAATTAAGAGCATTAGCCAGCTCTGTGTCTGAATTAAAACCATCTAAAAACACACGATTACTGCGCTCTGTGCTCTGAAGGCCTGCAATAGTTTTCATACTGGCCCAGGCTGAACCAAGCTTGTTTGTTGCCATCTTGCTTTCCAACTCTGATTTATAATTCTGTTTTGCTCTTAAAATTTCGGCCTTCAGCTCTTTTGTGGCAACCTGCAGCTCAGAAACAACCCCCTGTTTAAAGGCAAGTGCTTTCCTCTGTAAGCAGGATTTAACTGATTTTGTAACCCATGGCTTGTTGCTGGGATATATTTTGACACGTTTACGTGGAACGATCATGTCTCTGCAGAAAGCCATGTATGAGCATGTCACGTCCACTAAGGAGTCCAAATCTTCTCTGCAGTCTATTATGAACACCTCCCAGTCCATACAGTTAAAGCATTCCTGGAGGCAGTGCACTGAATCCTCTGTCCAAACGTTTATGTCCCTGGTCTTTGTCTTCTCTCTTTTGAGAGTAGTTTTATATGTGGGCAGCAAATGTACACAGTTGTGATCTGAGGATCCTAAAGGAGGAAGGGGAATAGATTTATAGGCCCTCTCTATGGATCCATAGCACAGGTCCAATGTCTTTTTTCGCCTGGTTGGGCAGGAGACATACTGATAAAAGTTTTTAAGTGTCTTCTTTAAAGAAACATGGTTAAAATCCCCAAGTATGAAATTTGGAGCCTCTGGGGAAATCGACTGCAACCGCTTTACCACATCAAAGACGGTGCTGGAGGTGGAGGCAGCATCTGCCCTCGGGTGAATGTACACAGTCGTTATGAAAAGTTTGGGGAAGTCGCGGGGCAGATAAAAAGGGCGTAGTAACACGGGCAGCAGCTCCACATCTGGTGTACAGATGTGCTCTCTGACCATGACCGATGTACAGTACTGTGTATTAATATATAAATATACGCCGCCCCCTCTGACGTTTCTCCGTTACCTCTTCCTGCCGATCCAAGCGAAGTGGGGCTCCAAAGCCGTCAATACACAGGTCCGGGTCTCGGTCATGCGCTGTAAGCCACATTTCCGTGTAAACCATGACACAGCAGTTCTTGAAATCCTTCTGATATCGGACACTTCCTTGAATTTCATCCACTTTAATTCTCAGGGATTGTACGTTCCCCATAATAATGGAAGAAAGAGGAATGCAGTTAAGCTGACGCCTCCTCAGGCTTAATCTTACACCTCCACGCTTTCCGCGTTTCCTCCTCTTGTTTCTGTTTTCATTGCTGTGTCCATGAAAATCTCTTAAAATAAAGTCTGGCAGTTGCGGCACAGACTCAAACACAGATGCTGCATTATCCATATTTAAATGCAGTAACGTGTCTCTGGAATACTGTATTCTTCCCGGCGAGATCGCGATCGCGCTTACCTCCAAGACAAAGAGCCGGTAGGAAAACAAGAAGGAAATCCATACTGATGGAACCAGGGAGCTCTTTGTTATATAGTACACAAACATTCAAGGACAAAAACGGCACAAAGAATCACATTAAAGCACATTAAAGTGCATAAAAACAGAGACACAGACATCAAACTTTTTTCTCCCGTTGCCAGTCACTGCGTGTGCATGCGCCCAATGTAGCGCTGTGGAGACCTGGCTTAATATGGTCTTGCTTAGAATACAGAATAAGCACCGGGTGGAAGTATATATTCTGTGTCTGGTAATTCTTTGTGTCATCAGCTACTCCGGAACCCATGCTAATGTGTTAGCCTTGGCTTGCTAGCTCTCCGCCGACGCCTCTGTTGTGTAGTTATTTAAAATATTATAGTTCCATGTCTCCCAGCTGGTCTGGGAACGCCTTGGTATCCTCTCTGAAGAGCTGGAGCAGGTGGCTGGGGAGAGGGAAGTCTGGGCTTCTCTGCTTGAACTGCTGCCTGTGCGACCCGGACCTCCGGAAAAGCGGTAGAAGATGGATGGATGGATGGATGGATGGATAGTTCCATGCTTTTATTTGTGAGGCACAGGGTGGTGGCTCTGGATTCTGGTTCCGCCACCACCCATGCCTATAAAAGGGCAGTAGGCAGGAGGGGCGGTCTCTTTGCTATCCCTTCTGCCTGATGGCTGCAAGTGTGGTGTGTTGTGTGGCTTGTTAATAAACGTGTGTTAAGCTCGACATCTGGCCTCGTCCTTGGCTCCTTGTCCCGACATTACATTTAGCAATGAGGATAAAAGAAGGTATGGAAGTGTGTGTTATTCCTGTTGGGCCATTTTTGGAGCTCCCGGGCGAGCCCACCCGTTCCCTGGCCGAGGTGGTACGCCGCTTTTCAAACGTACATGGCGGCGCTGAACCTTGGGAAGTTGGACAAATTGAGGGCACATGCGTTATAAGTGCACAACCTGGGAATGGATGGACAGTGGATTCTGAGCACGCTTGGCAACTGTGACAGTTTTGACGACGTGGTCGAGCTAATGGTGCGCTTTTTTCACGCCCGAGACAACATCATAGTTTGGAGGATTAAGTTTCGGCAGTGCCCTCATGGATCGTCACCTTATCATGGTGGGGGGGTTTGCGTGCCCCAGTGATCCCAGGAGCTATGTTGTCTGGGGCAATTTGCCTCTGATAGGGTCACCCAAGACAAACTGGTCCTGGGTGAAGGGCCAGACGAAGAACGATCCAACAGACTCTCATGATAAATTTTATATCAAGAATTCAGTGTACCCTGCCTGGTATGGGGTTACCGGGGCCCCACCCTGGAGCCAGGCCTGGGGGAGGGGCTCGAAGGCTAGCGTCTGGTAGCCAGGTTTCCACCCATGGGACCCGGCCAGGCTCAGCCCGAAGGAGTTACATGGGTCTGCCCTCCAGTGGGCTCACCACCTGCAGGAGGGATCATGGGGGTCCGGTGCTATGTGGATTAGGTGGCGGTCAAAGGCAGAGACCTAGGCGGACTGATCCCAAGCTTTCTAAACTGGCTTTTGGTACGTGGAATGTCACCGCTCTGGTGGGGAAGGAGCTTGAGCTGGTGCATGAGGTTAAGAGATCGTCGGCCTCCGTCGGTCTATGATGACCATGGAAGAGAATCCTAAATGTCTACTCTGCTGGAACAGCACCGCCTGTGGCTAAACAGGCCGATGCGCGAATGGCAGTCCCTGTCACACAGGTCGCACTTGTGGGTGGTCTCCGTGCTGCTGGGTCTGTGGCGGTTCTTCCTGCGGGTCCTTTTTTCATCTGCTGCAGCAGTCAGTCTCTCTTCACCCGCCTTGAGCTGTCTGGTCAGGGTGCCTCTCCATTTGGAGCGGTCCATTGCAAGGTCCTCCCAGCGCTCTGTGTTGATCTCCAGGGCCTTCATGTCTCTCTTGCAGACGTCTCTAAAGCGCAGCTGTGGGCGGCCAACGTCTCTCCTGCCAGTCGCCGGTTCTCCATAGAGGACATCTTTGGGGATTCTGCCATCCTCCATACGGTGAACGTGGCCTAGCCAGCGGAGCCTGCGCTGCCTGAGTAGAGTGAACATGGAGGGAAGGCCGGCACGGGACAGAACTTCTGTGTTGGGCACTTTGTCCTGCCAGGATATGTCCAGGATGTGGCGAATGCAGTGCAAGTGGAAGGAGTTCAGTCTCTTTTCCTGCCGGGCGTATGTTGTCCACGTCTCACTCCCATAGAGCAGTGTGCTGATGGTGCAGGCACTGTACACTGCCATCTTCGTCTTGACAGAGAGTTTGGGATTCTCCCACACTCATGTGGTGAGGCGAGCGAGTGTGAAGGCTGATTTTCCAATCCTCTTGTTGATCTCTGTATCAAGGGAGAGGTTGTTGCTGATCGTGGACCCCAGGTACGTGAACTGATTCACGACCTCCAGCTCGTAGTCGTCGATGGTGATGGTTGGTGGTGCTTCCGTTCCTTGTGCCAAGACGTTAGTCTTCTTCAGGCTGATGGTAAGCCCGAAGACCTTGCATGCCTGGGAGAAGCGGTCCATCAGGGTCTGAAGCTCCTGCTGTGTGTGGGTTGCGACTGCAGCGTCGTCTGCGAATAGCATGTCTCTGATTAGAGCCTCGCGTACTTTGGTTCTGGCTTTCAGGCGGGCGAGGTTGAAAAGCCTGCCGTCAGATCTTGTGTGCAGGTAGATTCCCTCTGTTGCTGTGCTGAAGGTATGCCTCAGGAGCATAGCAAAGAAAATCCCAAAGAGGGTTGGCGCAAGTACACAGCCCTGTTTCACTCCGCTGCGTATGTTGAATGGCTCTGAGACGTTGCCGTCGTGCTGCACTATCCCCTGCATGTTGGTGTGAAACGATTCGATGAGGCTTTGCAACTTTGGTGGGCATCCTATCTTTGGCAGGATCTTGAAAAGGCCCTCTCTGCTGACCAGATCAAACGCTTTGGTGAGGTCGATGAAGGCGATGTACAGGGGCATGTTCTGTTCTCTGCATTTCTCCTGGAGTTGGCGGATGGAGAATATCATGTCTACCATCGATCGCTCAGCGCGGAAGGCACACTGAGACTCAGGGTAGACACGTTCGGCAAGCTTCTGTCGACGAACGAGAACAACTCTTGCGTAGACTTTGCCAACAACGCTGAGGAGGGAGATGCCCCTGTAGTTGTTGCAGTCGCTTCTCTCCCCTTTGTTTTTGTAGAGGGTGATGATCTTGGCGTCCCTCATGTCCTGTGGTACAGCACCTTCTTTCCAGCACTGGCAGAGGACGTCATGCAATGGCAGCAGTAGGGCGGTCTTGCAGTACTTGATCAGGTTGAGGGGTATGCCGTCGTTGCTGGGTGCCTTGCCAGCGGCCAAGCTATCAATGGCCTTGCTGAGTTCGTCGATGGTTGGCTTGGCGTCAAGTTCGTCCATGGATGGCAGGCAGTCGATGGCATCAAGGGCTGACGGTGTCATGGTGTTCTGCCTGGAGTAGAGGTCGGAGTAGTGTTCCACCCATCTCTCCATTTGCTTGTTCTTTTATTTGATCAATGTCCCCAGTGGAGGATTTGAGGGGGGCCGTCTTGCTCTGAGCCGGACCACGTGCTTTCTTGATGCCATCGTACATACCACGGATGTCCCCTGTTATGGCAGCGGTTTGAATGTCTTGGCTGAGCTGAGTCCAGTACTCGTTGGCACAGCGCCGAGCAGTCTGCTGAACTTTGCTTCTCGCAGCCCTGAGAATCTGGAGATTCTTCTCGTTTGGCTACTTCTTGTACTCAGCAAGTGCTGAGCGCTTGGCTTCAATGACGGGGGTCATCTCGGTCAACTTGGCATCAAACTAGTCCTGTGACTTCAAGGTCTTCCTCCCAAAGGTAGCCAAGGCTGTGCAGTGGATGGCGTTTTGCAGCTCTTCCCACTTCTGCTTTGCAGATTCTCCTTCTTGTGGTACACCAAGTTCCTTCTCAAAGGTGGAGGCAAACTGCTCAACAAGTTCTGGTTGGGCCATCTTGCTAGTGTCAATCTGTGCCTTTCCAGGCTGTCTAGCATGATGGAATTTCTTCAGCTGCAGCTTGACCTTGCAACACACCAATGAATGGTCTGTGTCGCAATCTGCACTCTGGAACGAATGGGTGATTAGCACGTTCTTCAGTGAGGTGCGCCTGGTCAGGATCAATCCAGCTGGTGCCAGTGCTTTGAGCATGGATGTCGCCAGGAAACCTTGTGTTGGGGCTTGGTCTTGAAGAACGAGTTTGTGATGCACAGATCGTGATATGTGCAGAACTCGAGCAGCCGCTGTCTGTTGTCATTCATTCTGCCCACGCCAAATGGTCCAAGACAGGAGGGCCAGGAGTCATGGTCAGCACCCACTCTGGCATTGAAGTCTCCAAGGAGAATGAGTTGTTCAGAGTTGGGGATGATCCTGACAGTTGTTGCGAGATTCCCGTAGAACTCGTCTTTTGCCTCTGGTGTGGCTGTCAGTGTTGGGGCATACACACTGACGAGGGTGACTGGGCCTTGAGTGGTGTTGAGGCGGAGGGTGAGGAGTCGTGCAGAGCCATTGCTGCCCGGTTCCACCATCTTCAGCAAGGTGTTCTTCACTGCGAAGCCCACTCCGTGTTCCCTGTGTTCGTCACTGCCCTTTCCCTGCCAGTAGAACGTGTAGTCCTTCTCTCTCAGTGTGCCTGCGTCAGCCAACCGTGTTTCCTGGAGAGTGGCGATATCCACTCCCAGTCTCTTCAGCTCATTATTGATGATAGCAGTCTTCCTGGTGTCGGTGATGTCCTTGAGATTAGCAGCGAGTCCTGTCATCATAGTGCGGACGTTCCAAGTTCCCAGTTTTAGAGTTGGTCTCTTTTGTTTTTTTGTCTTGCCTGGTGCGAAGGTTCTCAGCCTGCTGTTCAGACTTCTCCTCATCCCCATGCACCCAATGAGGAAAGCAAGCTGTGACGGGACAACACCTTATTGGCTGGGAGCTGCCCAGCTTGAGGCGGGCGGTAGCTGTCCAGTGAGATCCGATGATCCCTCCCACCGTCGGGAACAACCCCTGGCGCTGCGCTCTATGCCAATTGAGCGGTGGCTTATAACCGGTAACTGTCATTCCCCGTGTTTTGTCTACGCCAAAGGTGAAGCTGGAGTGTCCTCTCCAGTGATCCGGTGTTCTACCTTCCAGCGTTGGGCGTTGGTAGGATTCAAGCCTGGGCAGGAAGATATGGAGGACAAGATGTTGCCCATGCAGCATGTCCCCCCTCTCTACGTCACTGATGAATCCAAAGGAACAGCAGGGCTGCTACAGTTTGGCACCAGCGCAGTCGCAGGAGCTGCCAGAACGATGTTGAGCACAACAGAGAACTGCCTTAGGGGCTCCGACTCCGGATTTTTCCTCAGGGTTGACTCCCGAAGCCTTTCCTGTGACCGGGTCTGCCGCAAGGCAGCGGAGGTTAGAAATCAGGGTTTACCTTCCCCTAGATGGGCTACCTTCCCAGGTTGATGAGCCACCATCTACTTGAAGCATCTGGTTTTAAGGTACCAGAGATCCGCCCTCGCCCCTTCTCCTATTAGTAAAAGCAGTTCCGCCGGGCTTAGAGACTAAACCACACGGGCAGGCTAGGAGTTGGACTTAGTTGTCAGAGGCTTTTCGAGATGCACGCCATAAGGAGCATTTTATGAGCACTGGGAGCTTAACCCCAGTGCCGCTCCTGGCTATGACAACCTTGGAACCTTGGTTGAGAGATACCGGCTAGATATAGTTGGCCTCACCTCAACACACAGCTCCGGTTCCAGAACCAGTCTCCTGGAGAGGGGCTGGAGCTTGGCCTTTTCTGGAGTTGCCCCAGGCGAGAGGCGACGGGCAGGGGTGGGTATTCTTGTATCCCCCCACCTTGCTGCCTCTATATTGGAGTTTTCCCCGGTGGACGAAAGGGTTGCTTCCCTGCGCCTTCGGGTCGGGAAACGGGTCCTGACCATCATTTGTGCCTATGCACCAAATGATGGTTCAGAGTACCCACCCTTTTTGGAGTCTGTGACTGGGGTGCTGGAGGGTGCTCCTCTTGGAGACTCCATTATCCTACTGGGGGACTTCAATGCGCACGTGGGCAACGACAGTGAAACCTGGACGGGGGTGATTGGGAGGAATGGCCTGCCCGATCTGAACCCGAGTGGTATTCAGTTATTGGACTTCTGTGCTAACCACAGTTTGACCATAACGAACACCACCATGTTCAAGCATAAGGGTGTCCATATGTGCACTTGGCACCAGGACACCCTAGGTCGCAGGTCGATGATCGATTTTGTTATCGTGTCATCAGACCTGCGACCATATGTCTTGGACACCCGGGTAAAGAGAGGTGCAGAGCTGTCAACTGATCACCACCTGGTGGTGAGTTGGATCCGATGGCAGGGGAGGAAGCCATTCAGACCTGGTAGACCCAAACGTATAGTGAGGGTGTGCTGGGAACGTCTGGCTGAGGCCCCTGTCCGGGAGATCTTCAACTCCCACCTCCGGAAGAACTTCAACCACATTCCGAGGGAGTCTGGAGACATGGAGTCTGAATGGGCCATGTTCTCCACCTCTGTTGTTGAAGTGGCGGCCCAGAGCTGCGGCCGCAAAGTGGTTGGTGCATCTCGTGGTGGCAACCCCCGAACCAAGTGGTGGACACCAGTGGTGAGGGGGGCCATTAAGCTGAAGAAGGAGTCCTATCAAGCTTGGTTGCCTTGTGGGACTCCTGAAGCAGCTGAGGTGTACCGGCAGGCCAAACGGAGTGCAGCTCGGGTGGTTGCGGAAGCAAAAACCCGGGTATGGGAGGAGTTCGGTGAGGCCATGGAACAAGACTTTTGGTCGGCCTCGAAGAGATTGTCAGGAATCTGAAACTCAAGACTCACAAAATAATAGTACTCTGTTAGGTTCGTACCTTAATAAGATTTGAGACACAAAATGTGTTCAAAGTTTTTACTTGTACAAGGAGCAACACACCTCTGATTACAGATGGGAAATGCGCGCTGCCATACAAAGGCAGCACGTCCCTTTTATACTGAGCAGGTCAGACACAGGAAACATCTGCTGCAACTTTATGGGCACCTTTGTGGTGACTGATAAGACCGTGAAACAGTCAGGCTTTGTAGTGAAACAGTCAGGCTTTGTGGTGACTGATAAGGCCGTGGAACAGTCAGGCTTTGTAGTGAAACAGTCAGGCTTTGTGGTGACTGATAAGGCCGTGGAACAGTCAGGCTTTGTAGTGAAACAGTCAGGCTTTGTTGTGTAACACAAAGACAACTCCGTGTCAGCACATGACTTCTTGCACACCGGTTTCTAAACTTTAAGTAAATACAGATTATTCCGGTTTGTTGAGGTATGTCTGTTACAGGGTGAGTTAAACCTTCCTGATGCAGCATTGTTGCAGCCATTGTAAGGGAAAAAATACAGAAAAGTTCAGCTAAAAACTAATTATGAAATGATAACATATTTGTACATATATACAATTTCTGACATTCTGGCAAACTGTCCGGCAGCTCAGGAGGGGAAAGCAGCTCCCTGTCCACACTGTGTATGGTGCGGATAGGACACTGTTGACTTTGACTGGGGATATCGTCGGGCGGTGGAAAGAATACTTTGAGGATCTCCTCAATCCCACTGATACGCCTTCCACAGAGGAAGCAGGGTTTGGGGACGAGGGGGATGACTCGCCTATCACAGGGGCTGAGGTCGCCAAGGTGGTTAAAAATCTCCTTGGTGGCCTGGCCCCGGGGGGGTGGACGAGATTTGCCCTGAGTACCTCAAGGCCCTGGATGTTGTTGGGCTGTCATGGTTGACACACCTCTGCAACATTGTGTGGAGGTCGGGGACAGTGCCTTTGGCATGGCAAACCGGGGTGGTGGTTCCTCTCTTCAAAAAAGGGGACCGGTGGGTGTGCTCCAACTTTAGAGGGATCACACTGTTGAGCTGAGCTGCATGCCACACCCTCTCTGCCTGAGTGCTTTAGATCTGGGTGTGCTTCCCAGCCTGAGAGCAGTTGGTTGATTGCACCAGGTGGGAATGATCTGGTGATTAAGGGAGCTTGGCGGTAGTTACTCACAGGTCAGTGGTGAGTAAGCAGTGTGAGAGAAAAGACTGCAGGACTAAAGCTTGTTTCAAGCAAGGAAGAAGGAGCCGGTGAGCATCCATTTGTGATATGACTTTGCAGCTGCATTTGAAAAGTAATTTGATCAAGTTTAGGTTAAATGTGATGTGTTAAAAATTGTGTGTTTGAAATGTAAGTTAAAATGTCATATTTATAAAATCATGTGGGTTTAAAAGTATAGTTAAAATGGAGTGTATTTTAAGAGTTTAAAAGTTAAAAGCTGTTAAAGTTGTAAGGTTAAAAATCATTACTGAACAGTGTTTTAAGATGTGTTTAGTATTTGGGGTGCTTTAGATGTGAGTATTTTCAAGATTGGGTTTTAGTAATTTAACAACTGAGTATTTGATTTGGGGTTTTGTTGATTTATTATGGGTTCTTGGGTTACATTCTCCTTGACCCTTTATTTGTGTTGTATTTAATTCAATTCAATTCAGTTCAATTCAACTTGATTTACATAGCGCCATTTCACAACAACAGTCATCTCATAGCACTATCAACTGTAGGGGGAACCCCACAGTTGCAGAAAGACCCCAGCAATCAGGCGATCCCCTGTGAGCAAGCACTTGGCGACGGTGGAGAGGAAAAACTCCCTTTTAACAGGAAGAAACCTCCAGCAGAACCAGCCTCAGGGAGGGGCAGTCATCTGCTGCGACTGGCTGGGGGGTGAGGGGATAGAGAAGAAGAAAAGAACAGACATGTAGAGAGCAAACAGCACGATGGGGACTCAATCTATGGGAGAGAACAAACAAATGTTAATGACCAGCAAAAAAAATATTTCATTGAGAGTGAGAAAAGGAGTGAGGCCCAGTGCATTACTGGAGGTCCCCCGGCTGACTAAACCTATTAGCAGCATAACTAAGGGAGGGTTCAGAAACACATGATCCCTCCCTAATTGTAGGCTATATCAAAAAGGTAGGTTTTAGCCCTATTCTTCAAAACAGAGATCGAGTCTGACTCCCGAATCCAGATTGGCAGCTGATTCCACAGGAGAGGAGCTTGATAACTGAAGGCTCTGCCTCCCATTGTACTTCTGGAGATTCTAGGTATTACAAGTAATCCTGCATTTTGGGAGCGTAGTGCTCTGTTAGGATAATACGGTAGTATCAGATCTTTTAAATAAAAAGGAGCCTGATTGTTTAGAGCTTTGTAAGTAAGAAGAAGGATTTTAAACTTCATTCTAAACTCTATGGGAAGCCAATGAAGGGAGGCCAGAACCGGAGAGATATGATCTCTCTTTCTAGTACCTGTTAAAACTCTTGCTGCAGCATTTTGGATCAGCTGAAGACTTTTTAAAGATGTTTTAGGACAGCCTGATAATAAAGAATTACAATAATCTAATCTCGAGCTAACAAAAGCGTGGATCAGTTTCTCAGCATCACTCTGAGACAAGATGCTCCTAATCTTGGCAATATTACGCAAATGATAGAAGGCAGTCTTAGAAACAAATTTAATATGTGAATTGAAGGACAAATCCTGATCAAAAATAACTCCAAGGTTCCTCACAGAGCTATTAAGAGAAAGAGTAACCGCATCCAAACTGAAAGTTTGATTTGGAAAGGAATTTCTAAGGTTTTTTGGACCAACAAGAATGACTTCAGTCTTATCTGAATTTAATAGCAGGAAATTACAAGTCCTCCAAGCTTTGATTTCCTTAAGACAGGCTTCTAACTTGGCTAATTGATTACTATCGTCTGGCTTCATTGACAGGTATAATTGTGTGTCATCAGCATAACAATGAAAATGTATACAGTGCTTTCTAATAATGTTGCCTAACGGAAGCATATATAAACTAAAAAGAGTAGGGCCTAGCACAGATCCCTGTGGAACTCCATGACTGAGCTTTGAGTTGAAAGAAAACTCATTATTTACATGAACAAACTGGAACCTATCAGATAAATAAGATCTAAACCACTGCAACGAAGTTCCATTAAGTCCAACATAGTGTTCTAATCTATCAAGTAGAATATTATGATCGATAGTATCAAAAGCTGCACTAAGGTCTAAAAGGACAAGTACAGAAACTAGTCCATTATCAGATGCAATGAGGAGGTCGTTAGTGACCTTCGCTAAGACTGTTTCAGTACTATGATGGATTCTAAACCCAGACTGAAACTCTTCAAGTAAACCATTTCCCTGCAGGTGGTCAAATAATTGCGTAGCAACAACTCTTTCTAAGATTTTTGAAATGAAAGGGAGATTAGAGATTGGTCTATAGTTAGCTAAAGCTCCTGGATCTAGCTTTGGCTTTTTGAGTAAGGGTTTAATTACAGCCGTTTTAAAAGCCTGCGGTACATGGCCTAAAGTTAATGAAGAATTGATTATATGAAAAATAAAGCTACCAATAAGTGGGAAGACTTCTTTAAATAACCTGGTAGGAATAGGGTCTAAAAGACAAGTTGAAGGTTTGGATGAGGAAACTATTTTGTCTAACTCACAAAGGTCGATTGGAGTAAACTCATTAAGACAGACATCAATAGAAGGAGTTGTAGTAGTTACAGTATTTAAGTTAACTGTGGGAAGAATCTGATTGATTTTATCTCTGATGGATGAAATTTTATTTTTGAAAAAGTTCATAAAGTCCTGACTAGTAAGCTCTAAGGGAATGCTAGGATTGACAGAGTCCTGACTCTTTGTTAACCTGGCTACAGTACTGAAAAGAAACCTGGGATTATTCTTGTTCTCTTCTATTAATGCAGAGTAATAACTCGTTCTAGCTTTTCTAAGAGATTTTTTATAAATTAAAAGATGATTTCTCCAAGCTAAATGGATTTCATCTAAATTAGTGGAGCGCCATTTTCTTTCTAATTGACGAGTCTTCTGTTTTAAGCTACGAGTTTCTGTGTTGAACCAAGGAGTTAGAAATCTCTGATTAGACTTTTTCTTTTTTAAGGGGGCCACCGAGTCTAGAGTCTGATGCAGAGAAGCTGAAACACTATCCACCATGTTATCAATTACAGAAGGAGCAAGCTGTCTATAGCTTATTTCCGTTGTGTTGACACATGGCATAGAGGAAACAATCTGCATAAATTTGGAAACAGCATCATCTGAGAGGCATCTACTGTAATAATATTTTTCTTTAGGAGCCAAATAGTCAGAAATAGTAAAATCAAAGGTTAACAGACAATGGTCTGACAGTACAGGGTTATGAGGAGACACTACAAGATTTTCTATTTCTATGCCATATGTCAGAACAAGGTCCAATGTATGGTGGAGGTAATGAGTAGAATTTCCTACTTTCTGAGAAAACCCAATCAAGTCTAATATTGAATTAAATGCCACATTAAGGCAGTCACTATCTACATCCACATGTATATTAAAGTCCCCTACTATAATTATTCTATCAGATTTCAGCACTAAATCAGCTAAGAAATCAGCAAATTCGGATAAAAATTCTGAGTAGGTTGATGGGGGATGATAAACTATGGCAAATAAAATTGGGTTTAACCTAAAATTGCTAAAGTGCCCAATACTGAGGACCAGGCCCTCAAAGGAATTATAACATGTTTTTTGCTTTACATTAACTAGTAATTTGGAATGGTAAATTGTTGCTACTACTCCTCCATGACCAGAACTTCTGGGATTTTGACAGTTTAAATAACCAGAGGGAGTTGATTCATTTAAACCAACATAATCCTCTTGCCCTAACCAAGTCTCTGTAAGGGATATTAAATCAATCTGATGATCAATTAAGAGATCATGGACTAACAGAGACTTGGGAGTTAGAGACCTAATATTTAATAAACCACATTTAATTTTTAAATTATGAGGAGGAACAGAGGCCAATTCATTCAGTTTAGAGGCTTTATGTTTAATTTGAGTTTTACCAATATTTTGCTTTATCACTTTGGGATGCTTATGCATTATATTTTTATTTACTTTGGAGGGAGCAGACAATGATTCTCTGATGGGGAAGACAGGGGCTAAGCTGAGGGGTGGCGGATGAAGAGGAGCTGCAGAGAGACATGTAAGACTGCAACTCTGCTTCCTGGTCCCAACTCTTGAGTAGTCATGGTTTTGGAAATTTGGATAAAAAAGATGCCAGATTGTTAGATAAATGAGAAGCACCATCCAAAGTGGGATGAATGCTGTCTCGTCTCATAAGACCAGGTTTTCCCCAAAAAGAGCTCCAATTGTCAATGTAGCCCACGTCATTTTTAGGACACCACACAGACAGCCAGCGGTTCAAGGATGACGAGCGGCTAAACATGTCATCACTGGTCAGATTGGGGAGGGGCCCAGAGAATACTACAGTGGCAGACATCGTTTTTGCAAAGTCACACACCGATTCTATATTAAGTTTCGTGACTTCCGACTGCCGGAGACGGATGTCATTAATGCCGGCGTGAATAACAATTGTGGAATATTTACAGTTACTTTTAGCCAGCATTTTCAAATTTGACTCGATGTCGCCTGCTCTGGCCCCAGGAATGCATTGGACTATGGCTGCTGGAGTCTCTAGGTTCACGTTTCTGACTACAGAGTCGCCAATGATCAGAGTTTTTTCCTCAGCGGATGTGTCGCTGAGCGGGGAAAAACGATTAGAAACGTGAACAGGTTGGTGGTGTACCGGGGCTTTGCGACTAGGCTTCCTTCTCACCGTCACCCACCCAGTCTCCTCGCTGCTGAGGAGAGCCGGGGAACCGCTGACAGGGGGGCCTAAGCTAGCTAGCTCCGCTGCAGCTAAGGGGCGTCCGTCGAGATTAACTGGCGCAGACGGTGTTTCAGTGCAGCGGAGCCGGGATTCCAAATCAGACAACCTCGCCTCGAGCGCCTCAAAAAGACAACATTTATTACATTTACCGTTATCACTAAAAGAGGCAGAGGTGTAGGTAAACATCTGACAGAGACAGCACACCAGAGGAGGAGAGGAAAGAGAGCTAGTAGCCATAGCTAGTGGCTAGCTAGTGGCTGGAGAGCAAACCACACAGGCAGACAGCAAAACAGGAAGTGACGATACGTTACCACAAGGAAGTGACGATCCAAGGGTTATTTAAAGGTTTTTCACCTGTGCTTGGCCTGTGCTTGGCTGTGCTTGGCCTGTGCTTGGCTGTGCTTGGCTGTGCTTGGCCTTGATGACTTTTCAAAAATAAAAGGAAAGAAAAGGAAAAGCCGAGTCTTGGTCACTGAGTGATTTCCAGTTCTATCTTCCGAAGCAAGTTTCCCCCGTTCAAGTGGGGGAAACTGCTGGTCAAACCTCACAAGAATGAGGGCCACTTCTCAGCTTCTCAGCCTCCCTGGGAAGGTCTATGCCAAGGTACTGGAGAGGAGAGTCCGGCCGTTGGTCGAACCTCGGATTCAGGAGGAGCAATGTGGTTTTCGTCCTGGCCGTGGTACATCAGACCAGCTCTTTACCCTCTTGAGAATTCTTGAGGGTTCATGGGAGTTTGCCCAACCAGTTTACATGTGTTTTGTGGACTTGGAGAAGGCATTTGACCGCGTCCCTCGTGGTTTTTTTGTGGGGGGTGCTTCGGGAGTATGGGGTATCGGGCTTGTTGTTACAAGCTATTCGGTCTCTGTACGACCGTTGTGAGAGTTTGGTTTGTATTGCCAACACTCGGTCGAAGTCATTCCCAGTGAGAGTTGGACTCCGCCAGGGCTGCCCTTTGTCACCGATCCTGTTCATAATTTTTATGGACAGGATTTCTAGGCGCAGGCAGGGAATGGAGGGTGTCATGCTTGGTGACCACAGGATCTCATCTCTGTTGTTTGCAGATGATGTTGTCCTGTTGGCTTCATCAAGCAATGACCTACAGCTCTTGCTGGGACGGTTTGCCGCTGAGTGTGAAGCGGCTGGGATGAGAATCAGCACCTCCAAGTCCGAGTCCATGGTCCTCAGCCGGAAAAAGGTGGATTGTCCTCTTTGGGTTGGGGACAGGCTCCTGCCCCTAGTGGAGGAGTTTAAGTATCTTGGGGTCTTGTTCACGAGTGAGGGGAAAATGGAGCGAGAGATTGACAGACGGATTGGAGCAGCATCTGCAGTGATGCGGACGTTGTACCGGTCTGTTGTGGTAAAGAGGGAGCTTAGTTCTAAGGCAAAGCTGTCGATTTATCAGTCAATCTACGTTCCTACTCTCACCTATGGTCACGAGCTTTGGGTAATGACCGAAAGAACAAGATCGCAGATACAAGTGGCTGAAATGAGCTTTCTCTGTTGGATTGCTGGACTCACCCTCAGAGATAGGGTGATGAGCTCAGTCATCCGGGAGAGGCTCAGAGTAGAACCGCTGCTCCTCCACATTGAAAGGAGTCAGTTGAGGTGGTATGGGCATCTGATTAGGATGCCTCCTGGACGCCTCCCACTTGAGGTGTTTCAGGCACATCCCACTGGGAGGAGACCCCGGGGCAGACCCAGGACTCGGTGGAGAGACTATATCTCCCAACTGGTCTGGGAACGCCTTGGTATCCTCTCTGAAGAGCTGGAGCAGGTGGCTGGGGAGAGGGAAGTCTGGGCTTCTCTGCTTGAACTGTTGCCTCTGCGACCCGGACCTCCGGAAAAGTGGTAGAAGATGGATGGAAGTTTCGGCAGCGCCACCAGCAGGTGGGCGAGTCCATTCAGCGGTTCATGGCAGACCTGAGGCTACTAGCTAGCGAGTGTCGAGTCGGACTGTTGGAGGAGGAGATAGTTCGCGACCAGCTGGTGGAGCATACCAACTCTGCTACAGTTAGATCGAAGCTGCTCACTTTTTCGGGTGAACTAACACTATCAATGGTCATCAAGTTAGCTCTCCAGCTGGAAGCTGTGGATAAGCTGATGCAGGAATTGAGTAAGCGTTTGTCATACCAACAGCTGGGATCTCCTTCAATCACACAAGTAGTGGCCCTGGACAGCGATGGGAGTGTTGAAGATGACGCGGACAATGCCAACACTGTAGACTTGAGGTCTGCCCCAGGGAAGCCCAAGTGTATGGGTTGTGGGTCCACGAAGCACCATTTTAAGGCCAGGGTATGCCTCATGTTCGAGCGAGGAAGTCCGCAGTGTAGATCAGACCCTCCCGCCCCGACAGTTGTTCACACTGTGTCCCAGAGCACCAATGGATACACGTTCTGCACGGTGGAGCTGGATGGTGTGGAGGTGCCATTGCTAATTGACACGGGGGCGGAGGATTCCCTACTGAACTGGGCTACTGTGAGATGATTTTTCCCACACTACAGGACTGGAGGTGACCCAGCACTGCTTTGTGGATATGGAGTAGGACGGCTGGCCACGGTGGATATGCTGAAATTGACGGCCTGGTAAAATCAACGGAGATGTGTGACCTGGAGTTCACCGTGACGGTCCGTGGTGACAACATAATGGGCTGCGACCTTCTTTATGATTTGGGCTACGCCATTAAAAGCAGTGCTGGGAATAAGTAGTCGGGCTGTGGACTGTGGGACCGAACAATTCCAAGAGTGGAAGACAATGCAGTGTGGGATGAAGAACTTCCCGGCACCCCGGAAAATGAGCAGGACCAGTATTGCTCAGGGTCATCGCAGGAGGGTCCCTGTGCCAGAGCCCAAGTCACCCTGGTCAAGGGTACTTCGGGCACAACTGGGCACCTGTGACGATGAGTGATGCCGAGGGGCTGGTTCCAATTGTTCCTGGAGCTCGGCTGAAGCGGGCCAGTGAACAGGGAGTCACAACGGCGATGTCCATGGCGGATTCAAAAGTGGTAGGGGCTAGACCGTTAGGCATGGTGAGACCACATGCCGAGCAGGACCCCTCTGGGAGTCGCGGACTTGGTCTGGGCTCGGGAGGAGGCGCGACGACAGCAGATAAGATAAGATAAGATAAGATAAGATAAGCCTTTATTAGTCCCACAACGGGGAAATTCCAGGATTGCAACAGCACAGGGATAGCAACACTCAGAGCAACAATCAGAAGGCAAGAAAAAAAAACAAGCAAGCAAGAGCAGCTAATAAACATATGTACGTATTACTATAAAATATATATATATACACACACACACAGACACACAGTGCAGAGCATTGTAGCTGGATGGAATAAATATATGAATATATGAACACACAGTGCAGAGCATTGTAGCTAGATGGAATAAATATGTAAATATATAAACACCCACAGTACGGAGCATTGCAGCTAGGTGGAATAAATATGCAAGTATATAAACACACACAGTGCGGAGCAATGTAGCTAGATGGAATAATATGTAGATATATAAATATATAAACACCCACAGTACGGAGCATTGTAGCTAGATGGAATAAATATGCAAATATATAAACACACACAGTGCAGAGCATTGTTGCTAGATGGAATGAAACAGCATAACCGTCTACTTAGTTATCCTACATGGTATGATTATGTGCCCATACATATTCTCACCCTCCATAGCGACCGGTATGTTCCTAGTTGTATGCCGGAGAGGACCATTGTGTAAGTCTATTGCATCTTTTGCATTCAAAAAACTATTAGTTTGTTACGTCTTTTTGCTATCTCTGCGAGCAGCCCTGCTTAGGTTGTACAGTCTGACAGCCGTTGGTAGGAAGGACCTACGAAACCTCTCGGTTGTGCACCTGGGATGATGTAGTCTGCTGCTAAATGAGCTCCTCAGTGCATTCAGTATGTCCTGCATAGGGTGGAACTCGGACTCCAGCAGAGATGACAGTTTAGCCACCGTCCTTCTCTCTCCTATCTCCTCCATCGGATCAAGGCGCTGCCCCAGGACAGAGCTAGCTTTCTTAATCAGTTTGTTCAGTCTCTTCCTATCGGCTGCAGTAATGCCACTGCCCCAGCAGACCACTCCAAAAGTGATGGCTGATGCCACCACCGTGTCATAGAATGACTTCAGCAGCGCCCCTTGTACACCAAAAGACCTGAGTCTCCTCAGCAGGAACAGCCTGCGCTGTCCCTTCTTGTAGAGTGCATCAGTATTGTGTGACCAGTCTAGTTTATTGTTCAGATGAATACCCAGGTACTTATAGGATGTCACCATCTCGATGTCTGTTCCCTGTATATTTACTGGTACTGTGAGGGGCTGCCCATGCCTGCGGCAGTCCACCACCAGCTCCTTAGTTTTCCTCGCGTTGATCTGGAGGCAGTTCCGATGGCACCAGTCCACGAAGTCCTGGATAAGCCCTCTGTACTCAGCTTCATCTCCATTGGAGATGAGGCCAACGATCGCAGAGTCATCAGAGAACTTCTGTAGATGGCAGTGTGTTGTGTTGTGTGAGAAGTCCGCAGTATAAAGAGTGAACAGGAAGGGAGCCAGCACCGTTCCCTGGGGGGCCCCCGTGCTACTGATGATCGTGTCGGACACACAGTCCCGGGTTCTCACAAACTGAGGCCGGTTCGTGAGGTAGTCCAGGATCCATGATGACAGGTGCTGGTCCACCCCTGCGCGCAGCAGCTTGTCCTTCAGGATCATCGGTTGGATGGTGTTGAAAGCACTGGAGAAGTCAAAGAACATGATCCTCACCATATTCCCGGGCTTCTCCAGGTGGGACAGAGAACGGTGAAGGAGGAAGATCACCGCATCCTCCACCCCAATGCCATGCTGGTAGGCGAACTGGAGTGGATCCATCGCTGGTTCCACCAGGGGGCGGAGGTGAGCAAGGAGCAGTCTCTCCAGGGTCTTCATCAAGTGGGACGTCGAGGCCACCGGTCTGTAGCTGTTCAGGTCTTTGGGGTGGGAAGTTTTTGGTACAGGTACCACACAAGATGTTTTCCACAGCTGTGGTACCCTCCCCAGTTTCAGGCTCATGTTGAAGATATACGTCACAATCCCACACAGCTGGTCTGCACAGGACTTGAGGAGCTTTGCGCTGATGCCGTCCGGTCCCGGCGCCTTCCTCGCCTTGATCTTCCTCAGCTCCGTCCTCACCTGGGTCCTGGTCAGGGTCAGGATGGGGGGCTGTGTGTTGGGAGTGGGGGGGTGTTGGTAGAGTGGGGAGTGGGCAGCAGGACTTGATTTCTTTAGAGGCAGCAGTGGTTGTTGTGCAGTCAGGGGGGCGGGCGGTTGGTCAAATCTATTGAAAAACAGATTCAGGTTGTTCGCCCACTCCCTGCCCCCTGTGGCCTGGGGGGAGGTATTCTGGAGCCCCGAGATGGTTTTGAGGTTTCTCCAGACCCCGCTGATGTCGCTCTGTTGCAGCTTGTCCTCCATCTTCTTCCTGAAGCTGTCCTTGCCTTCTCTGATCTTTCTCCTCAGCTCCCTCTGTACGGACTTCAGCATCTCCCTGTTCCCCGACCTGAAGATCCTCTTCTTCTCTCTCAGAAGTGTTTTTATCTCAGGGTTGATCCAGGGTTTGTTGTTTGAGTGACGCCGTATGGTCTTGGTGGGAACGGATTTGTCCACACAGAAGCTGAGGTAGCCCGTGAAGGTGTGAATGAGGCCATCGATGTCCTCACCATGTGGATCGCAGAGCTGCTTCCAGGCGGTGGCTTCAAAACAGCCCTTTAGGGTGTCCATTGTCTCCTCAGACCATAACTCCACAGTGTGCATGGCCGGAGGTTGTCTGTGCACTAGGGGTTTGTACACCGGCCGGAGATGAACCAAGTTGTGATCCGATCTCCCGAGTGGGGGTAGTTGTGATGAGGTGTACGCCTCCTTAGTGTTTGCGTAGAATAAATCCAGTGTTTTATTGTCTCTAGTGTGGCATGTGACATACTGGGTGAACGTGGGTAGAATGGGAGACAGTGAAACATGGTTGAAATCGCCTGAGATGAGGAGAAGAGCATCTGGGTGTTCTGTCTGCAGCCTGCTGGTTACTGAATGGATGACGTCACGTGCTGTCCCAGCGTTCGCCGTCGGATTTGCATAAACAACAATGCAGATCACGTGTGAGTGTTCTCTCGGGAGATATGTAGGCCTCATGCTAACAGCTAGCAACTCAATGTCTTTGCTGCAGTGTCGTTGTTTAACAGTGATATGTCCCGGTCTGCACCAGTTGTTGTTAACATACATGATCACTCCACCGCCCCTAGCCTTGCCACTGTCTGGTGTTCGGTCAGCTCGTATCATGTGAAAACCCTCCAGCTCAATGTTAGCATCTGCTGCTAGTTCAGTTAGCCACGTCTCAGTAAACAAAAGGAGAGAGCACTCCCGGTATGTGCTATCATAACGGGAGATAGCCGCTAGCTCATCTAACTTTCCCAGTATCGACCGTACATTTCCCATGACAACAGATGGAAGGGAGGGTCTGTACCTTATATTTTTTGTCCTCCGCCTTACTCCAGCCCGGCAGCCGCGGCGTTTTCGCCTCAGTTCACTCGGTATGTCGAGTTTTTCCAATGGGACCGGGTGGCGGTTGAATGCT
The DNA here is from genome assembly GCA_020510985.1 of Pholidichthys leucotaenia. Taxonomy (NCBI): domain Eukaryota; kingdom Metazoa; phylum Chordata; class Actinopteri; order Cichliformes; family Pholidichthyidae; genus Pholidichthys; species Pholidichthys leucotaenia. Next base: position 107,666,715 of record CM035849.1, on the reverse strand, counting down.
AGCAGCTGTTCTCTGCTGTATCGTATCCTGCTATAGACAGTGGCTCCGTCCACCGGCTCAGGAGACATTTAGGACGATCTGTGTGTCCGTGATATAAGTGGGGTGAAAAAAAAAAGTGATCATACGAAGATACGGGCCAAACGGCAGTTGGGGCTGCACCAGGGGTGGCTGTGTGTGGTGTCAAGGCCGGAGAATGCTTATCTCCAGCTGTCGGATGGCTCATGGAGGCACCCGAATGAGCTGTGGCATGCCCGGGAGGAGACTGTGGGACGTGGGCCTGGACGAGTGAGTCACCCCACGGTGACGAAGAGGAGGGGCACTGGGGCCGAGGTGACCAGCAGTGGCCTGGGAGGTGGACTGCCTCCAGGGACGGACTGATAAAAGGACGGTCCGGGGGGGGGGGGGGCACGGACTTGTTTTCTCCAGCCATATGTATATAGGATGACTATCATGCATGTGTTTGAAATGTTTTGTTATGTGTGTGTCATACATTGACTGCTATGCATAGGTTCATTGAAGTGTTCCTGTTCTGTTCATCTGTTGTTTGCATAAATTTCTGGGGGTTATTTTGTCTGTTGTAGAGAGAGAAATAAGCAGGTGAAGCAGTGAGCTGGATCAGAGTAGACTTTATTCTCTCTCTATCCATCAGTCAACAAGAAGCATAACCCAGGTCGCTGGCATCTCTCTTTTATACCTTACATCCTCGCCTAGCGACCTGGGGGGTTCACATCACAATACATACAATTACAATCCCCTTTGTCACCCAGCCTGTTGGCGCATTATTATGCAGTCCGGTGGAGAATGCGTATTATCATGTGGTCCTATGGAGAAAACCACAGTCTTCTCTGCATATCCGGCAAACAGCCTTCTAGCGTCTCCTCCTGTGCTGTTCAGTCTGAGCGGAGAATGTAATGTCTAGGTCCCCCACACTATCTTATTTTAGTTTAGGAGACACGGCGGTATTTTGGTTTTACATGGACTCTCTTTTAGTATAAGCGACAGAATAATCCGCTTTGCCATGTGGGGTGGGACGGCAGCTTTAGTTGTTTTGTCTTTAGTTGTTGTCCTAGCTTTAGTTGTTTTGGTGTGACTCTGTTAGGCTGTGGAGGTAATAGAGCAGGCAAGAGGCAATGAGCTGGAAGGGTACAAGGTTTTATTCCTCCAACATACTGAAACACGCTTCGTAGCTCGTGTGAGCTACTGCGCTGCTGAGGCATGTGTAACAATCTCTTTTATACAGGTTATACAGACAGAGAGAATGCATGGCACATTAGCATAGTGATTGTCATCTAATAACATCCTCGGGGGGCGCATACATAGCAGTCCAGTCTGATTGCCCCCCGGGGCTCTCTGTCCGTATGTCAATTGTCCTCCCTTTCCTCCAGCCCTGATGGGTGTGAGATAATGTCTGTCCACAGCATGCTGGGTCACCACATGGGCCCCCCCGAACACTCAGAAGGGGCTGTGACCCCCCGGTCATTTGGGCTCCAGTCGGTGCCCGTGGAAGCTGCAGCAGGGGTTGCCGCTCTGGTAGAACTGTCCTGCTGTAGAGGAGTGTCGGAGGGCATGTCAGTCCGTGGGGGGAACGGGGGAGGGGTGAAAAACACAGTCTGTTCCACTCCGAGTTGCAACACATTGAACGGCTGTGGATCGTGGGCACACGGGGCCGGTGTGTGTTGTGCTGAAGGAACGAAGCTGGCGATCGGCAGGTCTCTGGGGCAGAGATGCGGGCATAGCAATGTGGAGGATGAGGGGGAGGTGGGTGGGAATCTATGGAGTGCCGGCCCAGGATGTCAAAAGTGTCTGGGCCGCGCAAAAATTGCGTGTGGATCAGCCATGGGTGAGGAACTTTCCCGGTTAACCTGACGGTGATCCGCAGTGGCTGTGAAAAAAAAAAAAAAGTCTCTTGACTCTTCGTACGGGCGCAGTCCTGCGAGGATGAGGGGAAGGCGAATGGCCAAATTCCCCGAGGATCCGTAGTGGCTGTGAAACAACTTAAGCTGTGTCAGGGACTTGGCAGTTTTGCTTTAGGTGCGGGAGCAGCCCTAAAGGCATCGGGGAAAGCAAATGGCTAAATTCCCATTGTGCGCCGTGGCTGAGAAACCCATACAAAGTCCTGTGTGCGGGCTGCACAGCTGCTTTAGGTGTGAGGGCAGCCCTAAAGGTTCCGAGGATGGCAATCGGCCGTAGACCCCAGGATGTGCAGTGGCGGAAGACGATGTATAAGTCAATGGAGCCGGTTTGTCCCTGGTGCATGGCGCGCTGCGGCCACGTAGCTTCCAGTTGTGCTGTCCTCATAATCCTGCGGTGTGTGCACAGGGCTTCTGTGCACTGAAACTCTGCTGTCTGGAGGTGAGTCAGGGTCAGGGAGCTTGATGGAAACCAATGCAGACGGTGCCGTTTTTCCCTGTTCAGGCTGTTTCCTTTGGTTTGTTCGTGTCGCCGATCATGGTGCATTTCAGTCCCAACGCTGCCCACTCCAGCGAGCGCGCTCCGGTGTGGATGAAGGAAGAAGCGAGTCCACAGTGCGGCAACGGGGAGAATAGTCCATTTCCTGTTAGGTCACCAATGTGGAGAAAATGGCATAGTCGAGACACTCAATGCCACGTCCAGGGTCACCAACGTGGAGGTAATAGAGCAGGCAAGAGGCAACGAGCTGGAAGGGTACAAGGTTTTATTTCTCCAACACACTGAAACATGCTTCATAGCTCGTGTGAGCTACTGCGCTGCTGAGACATGTGTAACAATCTCTTTTATACAGGTTATACAGACAGAGAGAATGCATGGCACATTAGCATAGTGATTGTCATCTAATAACATCAGTCAATACATATCATTAGCATGACATCAGCTGGCGCCCGGATGTCCCCTCTGTCCTCGGGGGGGGGGCATACATAACAGTCCAGTCTGATTGCCCCCTAGGGCCCTCTGTCTGTTTGTCAATTGTCCTCCCTTTCCTCCAGCCCTGATGGGTGTGAGATAATGTCCGTCTGGAGCGTGCTGGGTCACCACAAAGCCACTTATTGCTTTGTCATAGTGCGTGATTCGGGTCCTAAATTGGGGTTGGGTCTGAATTGTGTATGTGTATTTTGGACTTTTGTGAAGGGGGGGTGTTGTGTAGTTCTTTATATTATAGTTCCATGCTTTTATTTGTGAGGTACAGGGTGGTGGCTCTGGCTTCTGGTTCCACCACCACCCGTGCCTATAAAAGGGCAATAGGCAGGAGAAGTGTAATATTGTGAGGTAGCAGTTTTGAGTTTAAAGCAATAATTCATGTGGTGCATTACTATTAAGATGAAAAGCACCTGCCATCATGGATCCTGGACTACCTCACTAACCGGCCACAGTTTGTGAGAACCCGAGATTGTGTGTCTGACACGATCATCGGTAGCACGGGGGCCCCCCAGGGAACGGTTTTGGCTCCCTTCCTGTTCACCCTTTATACTGCGGACTTCTCACACAACACAATACACTGCCATCTACAGAAGTTCTCTGACGTCTCTGCGATCGTCGGCCTCATCTCCAACGGAGATGAAGCTGAGTACAGAGGACTTATCCAGGACTTCGTGGACTGGTGCCAGCCTCCAGATCAACGCGAGGAAAACTAAGGAGCTGGTGGTGGACTGCCGCAGGCAAGGACAACCCCTCACAGCACCAGTAAACATACAGGGAACAGACATTGAGATGGTGACATACTACAAGCACCTTGGTGTTCATCTGAACAATAAACTAGACTGGTCACACAATACCGATGCACTCTACAAGAAGAGACAGCGCAGGCTGTTCCTACTGAGGAGGCTCAGGTCTTTTGGTGTACAAGGGGCGCTGCTGAAGACATTCTACGACACAGTGGTGGCATCAGCCATCACTTTTGGAGTGGTCTGTTGGGGCAATGGCATTACAGCAGCCGATAGGAAGAGACTAAACAAACTGAACAAGAAAGCTAGCTCTGTCCTGGGGCAACGCCTTGACCCAGTGGAGGAGATAGGAGAGAGAAGGATGGTGGCTAAACTGTCATCTCTGCTGGAGTCCGAGTCCCACCCTATGCAGGACATATTGAACGCACTGAGGAGCTCATTTAGCAGCAGACTACATCATCCTAGGTGCGCAACCGAGAGGTTTCACAGGTCCTTCCTACCTACGGCTGTCAGACTGTATAACCTAAGCAGGGCTGCTTGCAGAGATAGCAAAAAAAAGTGACGACCTAGTAGTATTGAATGCAAAAGACGCAACAGACTTACACAAATGTTCCCCTCCAGTATACAACTAGAACAATATCAGTCGCTACGGAGGGTGACAATATGTATGGGTACATATTCATACTATGTAGGATAACTAAGTAGACGGTTATGCTGTTTATTCCATCTTGCTACAATGCTCCGCACTTTGTATATATATTTATATATTTATGTGTACGTATGTATATCCACTGCTCTTATTTATATTTTTCGTATCTTCTTAATTATTGCTCTGAGTGTTACTATCCCTGTGCTGTTGCAATCCTGGAATTTCCCCATTGTGGGACTAATAAAGGCTTTTCTTTTCTTATCTTATCTTATCTTAAAATATCTGTAGATTAAAATTAACTAAATATGGACTTCCGGGAAGATGGCGGAGAGACATAACACTTAAACAAAGAGCTCTCCCTAGCCGGATTAAAAATCATCGGTAAATGGCCAACTCGACATAAACGAATCAATAAACTAAGAGATGAAAACACGAAGGAACCGGGCACAAGGACAAAAACAGGGTAAAATTGAAGAATTCCTCTCCAACAACGCAGGAAAAACCGCTGTACACAAAGCCCAAAAAAACGAGGTGTCTACAGCAGAGAAAATGGAAGACACCAGACTCGACAACATGAACGCTGGCATCGCCAGTTTGGGTGAAGAGTTAAGAGAATTCAAGCGACAGCTACAACAGGATTTAGCGGCTCTTAAGGAGGAACTGAAAAAAGAAATTAAGGAGGAAATCATGGACCTCCGAAGAGAAATGGAGCGTAAATTAATGGAAAACATGGAGGAGCTGCGCTCCCAGCGGGCGTGTATGACAGAAGCGCAGACCCGAATTTCGGAACTAGAAGATTGGAAAAGCGAGGCAAACGAACAACTACAGACCCTGACGACGCAAACGCAGAGGATGCAGGAGAAAATAAACGACTTGGAGAGCAGATCCCGACGAAGCAATATGCGCATCTTTGGAATTCCGGAGGGCATTGAAGGCAACTCGATGACAAAATTCATGGATCAGTTCTTAAAAAAAGAACTGGAAATACCCGGAGAAACGGATCTGCAGATTCAACGGGCGCACAGAGCACCGGCACAGAACCCGAAAACAAACTCTCCACCCAGGTCAGTTGTGGTAAACTTTGTGAAATATGACATAAAGGAAAGAATCCTGACGCAAGCATGGAAAAAAAAGATATGAATCGGCGACAAACAGGTATTTTTTGACCATGACTACCCGACAGAAATCGTGCAGCAGCGGAAGAAATATGCCAATATTAAAAAAACGCTGAAAGAGAAAAAAATTAGATTCCAAACGCCGCTAACGAAAATGAGGATTCATTGGGAGGAAGGCACAAGAACCTACAACACGGCCAAAGAGGCAGCGCGGGATATGATGGAGCGGGGCCTTGAGGTGAGCGTGCCGAAGGAGACGGCTGGAGCAGCGGCGGCCCTGAACGCACCATGACAGACGGAGTGGAGACGAGTGAACGGCGGAAGAAGGGGGAGAGACGTAGAGCAGCGGGCCCAGGACAAGCTACAAGGCTTTCAACTGAAAGCCTAGATCATAACAAAGATTAAGAAAGGCACAGAAGAAATGAAGGCCAAGAAGGCAAGGTAAAAGAGAAACAGACGGCTAGGAGAGGTTTAAGTGATATTTGTTGGACATTTCTAGACTTATGACTATTACTTTGATAGTAATTAGAAGTCTAGGGAGGGCCCTTCACTCTGTGAAGACAAACCCCCCACCCACCAACAGGGACCAGTGGGCAGAAGAAAGGCCCAAAGTACGGAGGTCGAGATTTTTTAATGTGTTTTTATATAAATATGTGTTATTTTTGTTGTTAAAGGGGCTAGGAGCACAAGTTAAAAAAATGGAAAAACATGAATATGGGTAAAAATCTTAAGATAATGACATTAAACGTGAATGGTCTGAACTCACCTGTTAAAAGGGAAAGAATAATAAGAAAATTCAAGAAGGAAAAAGCTGAAATTATATTTATGCAAGAGACACATTTGAGCAAGACAGAACATGTGAAACTAAAGAGATTTGGCTATAAGAACTCCTACTACAGTTCATTTAAGGGAGGAGCAAAAAGGGGGGTTATGATACTAATCTCAAACAAAATACAATTTGAAAGTGAACAGGAAATCCAGGATAAAGAAGGCAGGTATGTAATAATAAAGGGAAGAATAGATGGTATGCAGATTACATTAGTGAACATCTATGCCCCACCAGAAAGTGACAAGGGTTTTTTTCAACATCTGTTTGATCTCATAGCAACACACAGTGAAGGAGTCCTAATTTGTGGAGGAGACTTAAATGCTGTCATGGATCATGAAGTTGACACAACAAGTGTTAAGAAGACAAAAAAACATGTAACAAAGTTCATAAGAACCTCACTGGCAGAAATGGGTATGGTAGACATATGGAGGGACCTGCACCCACTCGAAAAAGACTATACACATTATTCAGCAGTCCATAAAGTACACTCTAGAATAGATTACTTCCTTATGAATGAAGGTGACAGACACAGGGTGAGAAATTGTTGGATTGGAGGGGCAGAAATATCAGATCATAATCCTATATACATGGAAATATATTTGAACAATAGAAAACGACAAACAACATGGAAACTTAACGTAGGACTGTTAAATGATGAGAAAATGAAAGAAAGAATAAAAATAAACAAACGAATATATCCAAGAGAATGACAATGAAGAAGTGGACCCAACAATACTATGGGACGCACTAAAAGCCGTGTTAAGGGGTAAATTAATTGTTGAAACAGGAAAAGCAAATAAGACTAAACTGGAAGCGTATGAACAAAGATGTGAGAGACTGAGGGAACTAGAACGTAAACATCAAAGCACAAATGACCCAAAAATATATCAAGAAATTAAAGAAGAAAAAACAAAGATAAAAGAAACACAAATGGATGAAATTGAAAGGAAAAATAGATATCTAAAGCAAAAATATTATGAAACGGGGCCAAAAGCCACAAAACTGCTGGCAAAACGGTTAAGAAAACAACAAACAATGAATAATGTATACAAGATTAAAGACCCCACCACAAATAAAACCACAGTTAACCCAGAAAACATCGAAGAAATTTTCCATAATTTCTACCAAGAACTATACTCGCAACCTGAAGAAACAAATACTAAAGATATCAAAAAATTTCTAGACACATTGGACTTGCCATCAATAGGAAATCAACAAAATGAAAAACTAACAGCAGAAATAACAACACAAGAGATCAGAGATGTGATTAAGTCACTTAAAAACGGTAAATCACCAGGTAGTGATGGATACCCCTCTGAGTTTTATAAACTGTTTATAGAAGAACTCACGCCACAACTCCTAAAGTCATTTAATTGGACGCTAAACAACAACAAAATACCTCCATCATGGAACGAAGCAATCATTTCAGTTATTTTAAAACCAGGGAAAGATAAAGAACAATGCGGAAACTATAGACCAATCTCTTTATTAAATGTAGATTATAAAATATACACAACAATTATATGTAAACGAATAAAGACATTCTTGACGGAATTGATAGAAGATGATCAAACTGGATTCATAGAGGGACGCCAAACACATGACAATATCAGGAGAACAATACATATAATTAACCAAATACATAAAGAAAAGAAAAGCGCAGTAATAATGAGTTTAGACGCAGAAAAAGCATTTGACAGGGTTAACTGGAAATTCCTATATAGTGTACTGGAGCGCTTTGGATTTAACGAAAAATCAGTACAATGCATAAGGACGCTATATCAAGAACCTGTGGCAAGAATCAAGATAAACGGTAGCTTAACAGACAAAGTAAATATACAAAGATCAACTAGGCAGGGATGCTGCTTATCGCCCACCTTGTTTGCTCTGTTCATAGAACCATTGGCTCAAGCGATACGACAAAATAAGAAATTAAAAGGTGTAACAATAAAGGGGGCGGAACACAAGATTGGGCTATTTGCAGACGATATTATAGTTTACCTTGAACAACCAGATAAATCAATAATGGAAATGATGAACTTGATAGAAAATTTTGGAAAATTATCAGGATACAAGATAAACATAACAAAAACACAAATACTGACATTCCACTATAACCCTCTAAACCAGATAACTGATAAGATCAAACTAAACTGGAAGCAAAAAGAAATAAAATACCTTGGAGTGAACATACCTAAAGACCTAAGCAAAATATATAAAGCAAACTATGATAGGTTGGAACAAGAAATAAAAAAAGATATTGATAGATGGTCAATCTTAAATATGGATCTGAATTCAAAAATTGAGACAGTCAAAATCAGCATACAACCTAGATTACTTTACCTCTTCCAGGCTATACCAACAGAGATTCCAGATGCCCAATTCTCAAAGTGGGACAGGATGATATCGAGATTTGTTTGGGGAGGTAAAAAACCAAGAGTGAAATATAAAACCCTCCAATTACCAAAAGAGAAAGTAGGCATGGGCCTACCGAGTCTAAAGGAATATTACTACTCAGCACAAATAAGATATATCATATGTTGGTGCGACGAGGGATATGAGGCAAAATGGAAAGAAATGGAAAAGGAAATTGAGGGACTCCCAGTACAAAGCATAATAGGGGATAAAGATGCATATAAGCAAATCAAACAAATAGACCCAATCACTAAATTTACTTTAGAACTGTGGTATAAAATAGTACAAAAATATAATATAAGGGAAAACATAAAACTATTGAAATGGGTAGCATTTGACAGTCAGTTTGAACCGGCAAAACAAGATAGGGGATACAAAAATCTGGTGAACAAGGGAATCACAGCATGGGGCAATATCGGAAAAAAAGATCTCGGGAGCTTTGTAAATATCAGGAGAAAATTTAAATTAGAAAGATCGGAATTTTTCAGATATCTGCAGATGAGAGATTACTATATGAAGAAGATTAGGCATAACCTCCAAACAGATGTGAACGAGATTATACAACTTATTTTAAGCTCATATGCAGGAAATAAAATAAGAATTATTTCAAAACTATATCAGAAACTTATGACAAACAATCATACAAGTAACTATATAAAGGAGAAATGGGAGAAAGAGCTCAATTTAAACATAACAGAAGAAAGCTGGCAGGAAATATGGAAAACACAACACACATCAACAAATTCAAGGGCATGGAGGGAATTTGGATGGAAAAACCTGATTCGCTTTTTCATTACACCACAGATTCAAGGAAAATATACAAATACCCAATCTTTATGCTGGAGGGGATGTGGGGCTCAAAATGCAGACCACTCACATATGTTTTGGAAATGCTGCAAAATATCATCATTTTGGAAATCTATGCATGTGACAATACAGAGGATATTAGGATATAATATACCAATGAACTGTAACCTGATGTACTTATGTGATCTTAAAAAAGACAATGTTATACAGGCTGAGGACAGATATCTAGTTAAAATCTTGTTGATTGCATGTAAAAAAACTATCACAAAAAAATGGCGATCAGAAGTTCTTCCTGACCAAGAACAATGGACTGACATTGTTGAGGACATACGTATGATGGAAAAACTAACATATCGACGAAGAATGCAAGAAGGAATATGGGAGAAAAAATGGCGGAAATGGACACACTACAAAGTGCAACAACGAGGCAGAAATTGAAAGAATAACCAAAGACACTGAAAAAACCAGAAGAATTAAGAGATGGAAACTAAAAACTTGATGCTCCAACATTTGCCCCCCCCTTTTATTTTTTTTTAATTTTTTTAATTTTTTTTATTATTTTTTTTTTATTTTTCCCTACCCTAACCCCTTTGTTTTTTAAATGTAGAATGTGATCTGAATGCATTATATATGATGAAAAATGAATAAAAATCTAAGTTACAAAAAAAAAAAAATTAACTAAATATATTAACACATATTTAGCTGCATTTATATTTTACAGACTTACTTTTCATACAGTATGCACTTTCTCTCAACATCTGAAGGTGGTTCTTGTTTCACAGCAGAAACAACAATAAAACCAACATCTGTAGAGTCCAAATCAAGACAACCTGTGAACTGCTCTCCTTTAGGGGGAAAACTATAAGTCTATGGGGTGTGGACTGATAAGTGTTTATGTTAGTTAGTTCTTTTGTTATGGAAAAAAACCCTTGTTAGTTTATCCTTGTTAAATCTGTTTTCATCAAACTAAAGACAAAAATGTCTCTGCACAATAATGGGCAGTCTTCACTGTTTCCAGAAAAAGGTCTGAAAATAAATTTAATGATTACTATTTCAAATCCAAATAACTAGAAATTGACAAGCTTACTTTGAGATATTTACTTTCACTGAAGTCCCTTAGATGAGTTTGGTTGACTTTTGTCATGTTATTTAGTTTTGAAGATGAACACATTTTTCTTTCATCTCTCTTTGGAAGATGAAGCAACATCTATACACACAACATACAGTTAGGCCCAGAAATATTTGGACAGTGACACAATCTTCATGATTTGGGCTCTGCATGCCACCACATTGGATTTGAAATGAAACAACTACAATGGAATTGAAGTGCAGACTTTAAGGTTTAATTCAAGGGGTTGAACAAAAATATATGATTAAACATGTAGGAATTGTAGCTATTTTTATACAAACACTCCTCATTTCAGGGGCTCAAAAGTAATTGGACAAATAAACATAACCCTAAGTAAAATGTTACTTTTCAATATTTTGTTGAGAATCCTTTGCAGGCAATGACTGCCTGAAGTCTGGAACCCATGGACATCACCAAATGCTGGGTTTCCTCCTTTGTGATGCTTTGCCAGGCCTTTGCTGCAGCTGTCTTCAGTTGTTGCTTGTTTGTGGGTCTTTCTGCCTTAAGTTTTGCCTTGAGCAAGTGAAATGCATGCTCGATTGGGTTGAGATCTGGTGATTGACTCGGCCATTGCAGAATATTCCACTTTTTTGCTTTAAAAAACTCCTGGGTTGCTTTTGCAGTATGTTTTGGATCATTGTCCATCTGTACTGTGACGCGCCATCCAATCAACTTTGCTGCATTTGGCTGAATCTGAGCAGAAAGTATATCCCTATACACCTCAGAATTCATCCGGCTGCTTCTGTCTTTTGTCACATCATCAATAAACACAAGTGACCCAGTGCCACTGGAAGCCATGCATGCCCATGCCATCACACTGCCTCCACCATGTTTTACAGAAGATGTGGTGTGCTTTGGATCATGAGCTGTTCCAATTCTTCTCCAAACTTTCTTCTTCCCATCATTCTGGTACAGGTTGATCTTAGTCTCATCTGTCCAAAGAATGCTGTTCCAGAACTGGGCTGGCTTCTTCAGGTGTTTTTTGGCAAAGTCAATTCTGGCCTTTCTATTTTTGAGGCTGATTCATGGTTTGCACCTTGTGGTGAATCCTTTGTATTTACTCTCATGAAGTCTTCTCTTTATGGTAGACTTAGATACTGATACACCTACTTCCTGGAGAGTGTTCTTCACTTGAGTGGATGTTATGAAGGGGTTGTTGTTCACCATGGAAAGGATTCTGCGATCATCCACCACTGTTGTCTTCTGTGGACGCCCAGGCCTTTTTGAGCTCCCAAGCTCACCAGTGCACTCTTTTTTTCTCAGAATGTACCAAACTGTTGATTTGGCCACTCCTAACATTTCTGCTATCTCTCTGATGGATTTCTTCTTTTTTTTTTCAGCCTCAGGATGGTCTGTTTCACCTCCATTGAGAGCTCCTTTGACCGCATGTTGTATGTTCACAGCAACAGCTTCCAAATGCAAACGCCACACCTGGAATCAACTCCAGACCTTTCAATTGCTTAATTGATGACAGGTTAACGAAGGAAGAGCCCATGCAGCCTTGTTATTTTTTTTTTTGCAGCCTTCTGAGTCAATTGTCCAATTACTTTTGGTCCCTTGAAAAAGAGGCGGCTACGTATTAAAGAGCTGTAATTCCTAAACCCTTGCTCCAAGTTGCATGTGAATACTCTCAAATTACAGCTGAGAGTCTGCACTTTAAGCCCATATTGATTATATAATTGTATCCTGAATATGTTTTCGTAAACAGCTAAAATAACAAAACTTGTGTCACTGTCCAAATATTTCTGGGCCTAACTGTATTGCACAGAGTCGTTGACCTTTCACTCAGTCACTGGAAAAACAAAAATGAGTTTCTGGCTTGTTCTGTCTTGCAACATGAACTGCAATCTTGCTTGTGAAATACAGTTTCAGTTTAGCAGGGCACTTAACGTGAGTTTTTGAGGGGGGTCTTGAGCATATTAATGATACTGCATGATATGTCAAAAAATGTTTCATAAGATAATTCAAGTCAGTAAGGTCAGGGTTGGAAATTAGCACCCACCAAAGTATGTAGGTGTTATGTCTGGAAACCCGGAATGATGCACAGAGAGTGGTGTCTGCTTGGAACACGATCTTTATTATATAAACAGTTATAATGAGTACAAGCTACCATTGGGAGGCTGAGCGATATAGTCGTGGGCCGACAAAGAGAGGGTGTAAGATGGCCGACCCCTGCAGTTATATGTTCGGCGTGATGACATCAACGAGCGGCCACATCATCACACCGACGCTAGCCAAACCTGTGGTTCCCTTACACTACATTTACTCCCCCTTGGAAAAAACAGAAAAATATGCAACCAAATCAACCCTCTCCAATTTGGTACCATAAAACCCCCACACTAGCTAGGGCCAGCGGGCAGACTACTGCGTAGCCCAGTGCGGCTGAGTGGTTTATTTTGCCACTCTCCGTTGGCAGCTGCGCTCCTAGCTAAATGGTCCTCTTTTTTTTTTTTTTCTCTGAGGAGGGTAGTTCAGTCGGAGGGGCCCTGAGGCGACCTCATGGTGGACGTGCCCCTGGAGGCGCCAGCTGCAGCTGGCCCGAGTGCCATCCTGCTGGAGCCACAGCATACTTGTCAACAATGTCCCAGCCAAGATCTGACACCAGCTGGGTTGGCTCCAACACTGCGTCTTGATCCATGGCAGCTGCTCTTACCTTCCGTAGATGGCTGGCTTGCCATCTCGAACCATCAGCCATCTGGATGGCTTCTGGTCTCATGGGTGTCGATGTAAGGGCTGACTGCGGGTCCGGTCGCTCTGTTCTGCGGACCTGAACCCAGTCCATCACTGTGAGTGGCGCTCTGTTCAGCAGCATTCGGCGTTGTGGTTATGATAGCATGACTCTCACGTCTGCTGTGGGGTGTCCACCAGGTTATGGTGGTTCTGCTGCATCCTGTTGGGTTGTGGACTCTTCATCCTGCGTCTCAGCAGCGGCTCCTGGAGGCTGATGCCGATCGTGGATTTGGAAGACATCTGGTGGTTCTGTTGCATTCTATTCAGCTGCAACCCCTTCATCCTGCAGCTCGGCAGTGGCTCCTGGAGACTAGTGCCGGACGTGAATTCGGAAGCAGTCCGGTTTCTTCTCTCTCTAACCTGGTGCTGGTTGAGATTGGGGTGACGTGTCGCTGTTGTCGCCGATGGGACACGCACCAGACCATCCTCGGTCACCGGGGTCCCCTCTCTCCATGAACTCCCTTTCCTGCGGCTCCACAGCGGCTGCCTGAAGTTCATGCCGGGCGAGGATCGGAGGTGAGTCCGGTTTGTTCTCCCTTCCTCCTGGGAAGTCTGGTCATGGCGATATGTTGTTGTCGCCGTTAGTAGAACCTGCGCTGGGTTGTTGTGTCCCGGGGTTCCTGATTGATGCGGGCTTCCTCTCCTACAGCTCCGCAGTGGCTCCCTGAGGCTCATGCTGGGCAAGAAACTGAGGCGAGTAAGGTCGCTGCTCTCTCTCCATGCTATGTTCGCTCTCTGTGCTGTGTTCTCCTGCTGTGCTGTGCTCACCCTCTGTGCTGTGCTCACTACCTAGCTTGACACTGATTAGCTCATCTCTTAAGGGTCTGAAGGCGCACATGCTCACTAAGACTCGGACCTCCAAGACATAATGTTGAGTTGACACACCCGCCTTTTAGTTGCGGTTAAAGAAGGCCACTCTTTGGGCCGTAACGTTGGTCCAGCCGTAGTAATGTCTCTCCATCAGAATTACGCATTCGCCGAATGAGTCCACTTGACCCAGAGTACAGAGCATGCGCCGTCCTTCCTCGCCTAGACCGAGAACCAGTATGCTCTTCAGCTTCTCGTTGTTAGCGTCACTCAGGCCAGCCATGTCAACATAGTCTTTAAATGTGTTGAACCAGCGGGGCCACAGGACGAGCGGCTTACCTGGGGTTTCCAGAAACGGTCGTAGTGGCCTCAAGCACGCTTCCATGATTTAACTCTTATCGCCAAATGTTATGTCCAGAAACCCGGAATGATGCACAGAGAGTAGTGTCTGCTTGGAACATGAACTTTATTACATAGACAGTTATAATGAGTACACGCTACCGTTGGGAGGCTGAACGCTATGTCATGGGCTAACAGACAGGCTGTAAAATGGCCGTCCCCTGCAGTCATATGTTTGCTCTGATGACATCACCGAGCGGCCACGTCATCACACCGATGCTGGCCAAACCTGTGGTTCCTGTACACCACAGTAGGTGCAGTGAGACTGGCATGTCCATTGTCGCGGTGTAGGTGATCAGAAACAAAAGGAAATAGAAAAAAGAAAAACACCTTTGCAAGTCCCATCAATATAATTTCACCTTGTGGGTTGGAGTAGGGGAAGTGGCGAATATTATCAAATATATATATATATATATACACAGTTGCCTATTAATGTACATATAAGTTACTGTGGCCTTGGTTTAACATTTCTTTTTTAAAATACTCATTAAAGCATGAATGTTCTGTGATCCTAAGACCCCAGAAGGCCTACACACTGCTATCACCCCACTAAACCTTTTCACTTCTCACCAAAATCAAACCAAATGGCACATACCCTGGTGGAGTGAAGCAGAGTGGATAAATGAAGACTGTGTGAAGAAGTATGGAAAGCCAAAAGGTTCATAATTCACTTCTTTTGGGGCACTATGATTTGGAACTTGGAAATTACTGTTAAGAAATTATTACAAGAAAAATCAGCAATTATTACTTTGAATTGAAAAGATTAATATTATTTCATATTTTTCCTAAATTCATTCTGGTTGTGAGTTAATTTTTTGTATGTTTTTAAACCCCAAATAATTTGTCAGGGCTCTAACAATCTAGTTTGCTTGTTTACATTCAGGGCTTGATGTTAACACCCGCCAACCCGCCCCTGGTGGGTGTATTTCACCGGTGGCGGGTGAGACAGCCAACCCCACTAGCCACTTTGGCTGGTTGTAGTTTTCTCAAGCAACATCTAAATAATAAGACTTTCGCAGTATGAGACTACAAAACTACAACGCCCATGAGCGCTATTTGCACACACAGTGTATTGTCATAAGTTCACTGTCGCCATGGGTGTGGTCTGGCTCAACTCCCAGCACGGTACACAGGACTGCTCCAGGCTGGAGACAGAAGAAACCGTGGATACTGTGCCCCGCAGGTCGGTTCATTTTGTGGCCAGAAATGCCACTGAACTGACAGCAGGCCAGCAGAACACACCCGTTCTCTCTCTCAGTGATTAGATCACCAGGGGAATTCCACCTGATCCCCATTGTCACAGCGTGAGTGTTATGCCGGTAAACGAGAACCAAGGATGAGGCTTGATGTTGAACTGAACAAGACTTTATTGTTGACTCACTCTCACAGTACAAGCACTCTCGTCAGGCAGAGGTGAGGTCAAAGAGACCACCCCTCCTACTTATAGCCTTCTTATACCCTGGGTGGCATCGGAACCGGAAAGGTGCAGCCACCACCCATGTCACACAATAATATGCCCCAAATAACAACATAACCCCCCCCCCCCCCAAAAAAAAAACCAAATGATCCAAACACACACATGCAATTGAGACTGTTCCTAATTTGGAACCCGAATCACATGCTAACACTGAACAAAAATGTTTGAAACCTATAACATACACACAAAACATCTAAAGCTAGGGGGGAACAGGTGGACTACCATTCCACCCCCTACACGGCTAGACAAATTATTCTGCCATCTCTACTAAAACATAGTCCATTAAAGAGAAAGCTGCCATGTTACTAAAATAAACAGTAGAAAACACAAAACAATCCCATTAACAGAACCAATATATAATAATATAGAACCTGGTTATCCCCCATTCTAACATTATGCAATAAACAGATTGCCCAACCATCAGTCTGCTCCAGTAAAGGAACCACCCCCCGGAAAACTGTCAGACGGTTCCCCTCCAGAACATCTTCTTTTCTCCGCACCCAGGGATAACCCATGTCGAAGCCCAAACACCTTCTTCTCCTCTGTGGCGCGCCGCATCTTGTTGGGGTGCCTCTATGAGCCATCAGACAGCTGGAGATAACCACCCTCCCCAACAGCCACCACCTGCAGCCGCCCCTGGTCATCTTGCCGTCTGCGCTTGCCTCAAACACCTCTTGACTGGGCCTCCTCCCTGGGTCAGACCACATCCGTGACCCCTAGAGGAGCCCGACTCAGCTTCCAGTGTCCCTGTTTGGCATGTCGTTTTACCGTGCCAGCTGGTCCTGTGCCGCTTGCTTTCATTTTCACTGCCGGCGAAGCCGTTGCAACTCCTTGCTCCTCGGCACCTTCCAGCCAAACTCCAGAAGCAGAATGGGTCATCCACTCGGCTCCACCTGCCATCATGGGCATCCAACTGCGCCGCCCAGTTCCCTCAATTCGGGTTACTTGGGCACTGGCACCAGGACCCTCCTGCGATGGCCCTGGGTGGGGCTGGTCCTGCTTATCATCCAGAATACTAGGCCAAGGCTTGTCCCATACCGCATCGTCCACCACTCGCAGAACCGGTTGGTCTCACAAACAATGGCCCGACCACTCCTCTCCAACACCAGTGGTGATGGTGAAGACCAATCAATAAAAGAGGTTACACCTCATAACATTCTCGCCACAGGCAGTCACTACGAACTTCAGGTTGGACACCTCCGCCGATTTGTACCTAGTCATCAGTTCCACTGAACCCATCATGGCCAATCTTCTTCCACCATACTCACACAGCGGAGCTGAATGACCTCTTATTTGATAATATGGGACGAAACTCCTCACAGTAGGCCAATTCAACACGGACCTCGCCGCACCCGTGCCAATCAGTAGCGGCACCGCCACCCTGTCTAATTCCACCATACAGTAGGTACGACCATCGGTGCTTGGGGAAACGGTGTGGATGACCGTGGGAGTTGGAGTGGGGGGGGTCCACTTTACGTCTTCGGTCCCCTCGCTCGAACCTATTACAGGACCTGGCAAAATAATGCAGGAATCCGCACTTGCCGCAGCATTTTCCTCTTGCCGGACACTCTCTAGCCTTATAACGGTGCTTGGTGGACCCACAACCCAAACATCTGGGCGATCCTGGGGTGGACCTTATCTTCACAGCATTAGCGCTTTCCTCCTCATCCTCCATGCTATCGTTGCTGTCTGGGTCCACTGCCTGTGCCGTCGACTGTGATTCAAAATGGCAGCGTGTTGCTCTTTCACCGAGCTCTTGTGATAGCTTATCTGCTGCCTCACACTGCTGAGCTAACTCGATGGCCATGGCTAACGTCAGCTCGCCCGAGTGCATGAGGAGCTTCAACCTAGCTGCCGAGCAAAGGGTATGTTCTGCCAACTGGTTGCGGACCATCTCTTCCTCAAATGCTCCAAACTGGCAGTCCCTGCCCAGCTGATGTAGGTCTGCAGCATACTGCTGCTCTGACTCGCCGATCTGCTGGCGGTGCAGCTGAAACTGAATCTTCTGGACAATGACATTTTCTGGGGCACGAAAATGTCATGCCATTAGCTCAACCATATCTGGTTGAGCTAATAACCATATCTTCAAAACCATCACTATCACCCAAGATACTAAGGATACGTTATCCTTCCATTCCCAAGTTGTGAACCAACACTGCCCGTGCCTGCAACTTCTCCAGTTTACCAAGGTTCAATGCCACCAAGTAGTTCTGGAATGCAGTGAACCACCTCGCCCAAGGGACTGGCGGCTCACCGGGAACCTCTAAAAATGGACAAATATTAGCAACTCCCGCGTCCATACTTTTATCCTTGTCGCCAAATGTTATGTCAGTAAACGAGAACCAAGGAAGAGGCTGGATGTTGAACTGAACAAGACTTTGTTGTTGACTCACTCTCACAGTACAAGCGCTCCTGTCAGGCAGAGGTGAGGTCAAAGAGACCGCCCCTCCTACTCACAGCCCTCTTATACCTCGGGTGGCGGTGGAACCGGAAAGGTGGAGCCACCACCTGTGTCACACAATAATATGTCCCAAATAACAACATAACTGTGAATAGTAAACTGCGCTCTCCCACCCACATTAGCTTCTACCTCTGTGGTTAAATATGATCATTATTAGAGCAAAAAGCCCCCGCTGTCATGTGCTGGTGAGTGCTCGCCCCCTCCTTCCTGCTCACCAGCCTCCTCATCAGACGCACCTGCTGATTTCTGCTGGGCCAGTGTTTATAAGGAAGCGATCTTCAGTGATTCAACGCTGGCTCGTTTGGGTATACTGCTCAGCAGACAGCTGCCTTAGTAAGCGGTTGTGTTGTGTGTGACCTTACCTTACGTTTTCCTCTCTTCCACCTTTTACAGGTTGCTGCAAATGAAGCGATGCGTCTTCGGGGATTTGGTGCGCTCGCCAACCTGTTGCTCCGCCTGAAGTTCAGCCATCCTTCTCCGCCTGGTCAGACCTCTTCATCATACCCAACTGGCAGTTCTACCTGCTGGTTCATCTCCTTCACTGGGTTCTGTGCCGGTCTCCTCTCTTCTCTCACATGAGTGGTACTATTTGCTTCCCATTAGTTCTCCATTCCTCCCCTAACCAGTCTCGTCTGTCCTCCACAGGGCTCCTGCTCATCTGGCGAGTGACTGGTGTTTTCTTCAAGATAGCGGTTTTGAAAATTCTAATAAAAGGTCAAATGTTTTTTATGTGTTCTGTTGGTGATTGCACGTTGCACTCAGGTTGCTTGTCCAGCCAATATGACAGAACAAGCCAGCCAGTCACAACCTGGCAGGTGCATCATCATCAACAGAGCACTCTGCTCTCCACTGCCTCGATGTTACAGAGAGGCAGGTGGCTGAGCACACTCAGCTGCTGCAGACTATTACGCAGCAGCTGAGTGTCCTTACTGATCAATTGGGCCATGCGGCTGTCCCGGCCACTCCACCTCCACCTGCTGACCCTCCTTCTACTATTGTTCACCCAACCCTTGCTATTTCCACACCTGCTCTGTACGTGGGGGAGGTGGGGATTTGCAAGGATTTCTTATGTCAGATTCGACTTTATTTCGGGCAGGTGCAGGGAGAGATTCCGGATGACATTTCTAAAATTCGTCAGTTTACTCTTCTGCTTCGGGGCCTTTCTCTTAGTTGGGCGTGGGCTGTTATCGACAGTCAGAGAGCTTCGCCACCCACGTTTGACCAATTTGTGTCCGAGTTTTCCCGCACCTTCGACCGTTCCGAGAGTGAAGGGAATATTATGAGTCGCCTGATGTCGCTCCGCCAGGGCAGTCGGTCTGTGGCCGACTTCTCAGTGGAGTTCTGGGTCGAGGCATGAGATTGGGGGTGAAACAAAGTTGTGTTACAAAGTGCGTTCCTCCACGGACTGAATCCTCAGCTCCAAGACGACCTGGCGGTTCATGCCGTTCCTGCCACCTTGGACGGCCTGATAGATCAGGTGGTCAGGCTAGATAATTGATACCGTGAACGTGCTCGGGAGCGCGGTGCCTCCTCTCTCCCGCTCGTCACACGCTCACTCCCGGAGCCTACTGACCAAGGTGAGTCCGACTCCGCCCCTGAGCCTATGGAGCTCAGCTCTGCTTGTCTTCTGTGGGCAAAGGTTGACCGGTGGCGGCAGATCGGGGCATTGAAGCACAAGTTAGACACATGCCGCCTACGGCCAAAAGAATCAGCCCATCAGTAGCCGCGGGGGGTCTGGCGGGTGGGACTCAATTCGATCCCCCCGGTAATTTCTCCATTTCAGCCCTGATCCAGCTACCAGGGTCGAGAGGAGAGTCTCTGCCCTAATTGATTCTGGGGCGGAGGGTAATTTTGTCTCCTCTAAGCTGGTGCACGAGATGGGGATTTCGATGGTCAAACTGCCGGCTCCCTGTTCTGTGCGTACCCTTTCTGGTCAGATGGTGGCATCCGTTACTCATTGCATGGCGCAGTTATCCATCCTATTGTCCAGTAACCACTGGGAGAAGCAAACTTTTTACGTGTTTCCATGAGCTTCTCACACGGTAGTACTTGATACTGGTACTGATATCCATGGCTCTGGAGGCATAATTCAATTATTAATTGGGCACAAAATTCCATCATCTCCTGGAGTCCTAACTGTTTGGCTACGTGTTTAAATTCGGTCAAGTGTTCGCCGTCCCTTCCCGTCTCCTCTCCTCAGGTTGAGCTGCCGGACCTCAGCCTCGTACCCGAGGTCTATCATAACCTCGGGGAGATCTTTAGCAAGTCATGAGCATTAGCGCTTTCTCTGCATCGCTCGTATGACTGCGCCATCAACCTCCTTCCGGGTGTGAGGTTGCCGTCTAGCAAACTCTATAGTATTTCTGGGCCTGAAAGAAAGGTGATGGAAAGGTACATTAAGGACTTGTTGAACACCGACCTTATTCGGCCTTCCTTGGCTCCCCTTGGGGCGGGGTTTTTCTTTGTGGGCAAGAAGGACGGGTATCTGCGTCCGTGCATTGACTACCGTGAACTTAACGCCGTCACTGTCAAAGATAAATACCCTTTGCCCCTGATGAACTCCGCTTTTGAGCTCCTGCAGCGTTCACGTGTATTCTCTAAGCTCGACCTTCGTAATGCATACCATCTAGTTAGAATACGGGAGGGGGATGAGTGGAAAACAGTGTTTTAAAACACACCTGGGGCATTTTGAGTATTTGGTTATGCCTTTTGGATTAACTAACGCCCCCGCTGTTTTCCAGCATTTAATCACGACGTCCTCCACGATATGCTTCATCAGTTTGTTTTTGTCTATTTAGGTGACATTCTGATTTTTTTTTTTTGCATGCCAGAGGAGCACAAGACTCACGTTAGAGCCGTGTTACAGCGGCTCTTAGAGAATCAACTGTTGGTCAAGGCAGAGAAGTGTGAATTTTCCACATCTTCCACTTCTTTCCTTGGCTTTATTACAGCGGAGGGAGAGCTGACCCGGCCAAGGTGAAGGCTGTGCTAGATGGCCAACCCCCCACTCCCGTAAGGAGCTGCAACGCTTCCTGGGGTTTGCGAATTTTTATCGCAGGTTTATTCAAAACTATAGTGGGATAGCACAGCCTTTAACTAAGCTGACCTCAGTTAAGGTGCCATTTGTATGGGCCGAGGCAGCTGAGCAGGCCTTTAACAAATTAAAGGGCCTGTTTGCTGACAAACAAATCTTGGCTCAGGTCGACCCTCAGCTCCAGTTCACCCTGGAGGTGGATGCTTCAGAAACGGGGGTGGGCGCTGTTTTATCCCAGCGTTCTCCCCCGGACTTGAAGCTCTGCCCGTGTGTGTATTTCTCTCGGCGGCTCATCCCACCCAAGAGGAATTATGACATTGGGGATCGTGAGCTGGTGGCCATTAAGTTGGCGTTTGAGGAATGGAGACACTGGCTGGAGGGAGCTGCTCATCCGGTAGTCGTGTCGACCGACCACAAGAAGTATCTGCAGCTGGCCTGCCGGCTTAACCCTAGGCAGGCTCGCTGGGCCTTATTTTTCCAGCACTTTAACTTTACTGTCACTTATAGGCCCAGCTCCCGTAACGGGAAGCCTGATGCTCTGTCCAGACAGTTCAGTCAGGACGTGGCTGACCCCCCTTCCCACTCCCAGCCCATTCTTCTGCCTTCGTGCATCGTGGGAACCCTCACCTGGGAGATCAAGAACAGAGTCCACCAGGCTCAGTCCTCAGAGCCCGAACCAGTGGGATGTCCCACTGGGACACAGTGGGATCCCCCAACCGCCTGTACGTCCCCGCTACCCTCCGCAGCGAAGTGATCCAGTAGGGGCCCACCGGACGTTTCACCTGCCACCTGGGAATGGTGCGGACTATTGACATCATCAGACGAGCCTTTTGATGGCCCACGTTACGGCAGGACGTGCAGGAGTATGTGAAGGCCTGTCAGACATGTGCTCGGAATAAGTCTTCCTCCACCCCTCCCACTGGCCTTCTTCAACCCCTCCCCGTCCCCAGCTGGACTTGGTCCCAAATCGCTATGGATTTTGTTACTGGTCTTCCCCCTTCCCATGGCAATACTGTGATTCTGACCATCGTTGACAGGTTCTCTAAGGCTGTACACCTGGCTCCCCTCCCTAAGCTTCTCCGGATATGTAATATGAATTAATTACTAACAGTAATTTACTGCCAAGTCTACAGACTTGAGAATTGCAATTCTGTGTTGGATACCTTAATTTCCACAGTGAGGCGCATTTGAAATGCAACAACAGTCTCAGCCATTTCTGATCTGGAAATCCTGTCCCTTTAAACATCCGGCGATATATTTTACATCTCTTTAAACAAAACAGACAGGTTAGACTTGAATTTAGTGACTCAATTAAAAAACCACAATACTTCTGTGGTGATGGACTCTTTTGTTTCATCTGAAAATGCCAAGAAAAAGCGAGCGAAGTGTGCTGAAGCCAAATCGCTAGCATGCTAACGAGCCACTGGCATTCATCTGGGTTCTTCTTTGGTACACTCAACAGGTGACTGGAATTTATTTAAGTGCTGAGGAACAGTTACTGGGTACATTTAGGAAGGGACTATTTTTTTCTCAGCTGCGCGAAATAACCAGTTAAACAAACAAATCATAATAATTTGTCCAGTACTGCTTTCATTTAATAAATTGTGCTTGTGGAACTGTTGTGTAAAAGCACTATTAAACTTGAGGTCGTACGCTATCAATGAATAACTATGGGTACGCATCGGGCATTAGATGTATCACACCCACAGTTACTATGGTCACTGATACCGTACTCCCCCTTGTGTAATATTGCTTAAATAACTTAAATATTTTGAATAATGTGATTCTCTAAACACCCAATTTTAATCCACCTTATTCCTAGGCCCCATGATGCCTTGCGTGAATTATGGTAGCAACTTCTGGTACTAATGCTCTGCACTGTGTGTTTAAATATTTATATGTACATATGTATATTTGCTGCTCTTGTTTTTCTTGTCTTCTTGATTGTTGCTCTGAGTGTTGCTATCCCTGTGCTGTTGCAATCCTGGAATTTCCCCATTGTGGGACTAATAAAGGCTTATCTTATCTTAGTTTAGGACGTATGGTTGTCACTAAAATGGGACACTTTTCCTTGTTCAAAAACAATGACTTCAGCTTCAGAAATGCAGGAACAAAGCCTTTTGCACCTCAAAAACAGTAATATAATCATACCACTTCCCATGACTACTGAGAGATGAGAAGATGACCTTAAAAAGTGGCCTGGCGGACTATAGCTCTGTTTGTTAGCGCCGCTAAGATGCGTGTTGAGACATAATCAGATTTACCTCAGAGCAGATGTAAATCTAGTCAGAGCCACAAAGAAGCCTCTATTTATACAGTCTATGGCACAACCACAAACACCAGCAACAAGTACCAGACTACGCCAAAACATTCAAAAAAATACAAAAACTACAAGTGCTGAAATTAGCTGCCACTTGAGTGCAAAACATACATGTGGACTATACATTAAATGAATTTGAAAAACTTCAAAAAAACGCTATTTTAAATGCTCCTGTTACTACACTCTTACTGATTTAACACTATGTCAGCTGAAACCGGAAGCTCTGCCCATAATCATTCCTGCGGCACCTGCAGGAATAAAGTGGATAGGATTATAACATAATGATAACGTATCTTGCTATTAATAACTTAATTCAAATCAGTAGGCTTATGAGAACTCAAATACTGTGAATAATATGGCCCTGTAAACACCCAACATTCCTGGAACTAGTGTTTGCATAATACCTGGAGAATGAACTGCTCATTTACAGAAACAGAATGACGAAACACCAGATTCCCAGCTCTAGGATTAGAGGCATCTTTTGTTGTTTTGCTTCAGGGTTGTGTAAAGCACAGAATCTACTCTATCATGACGACTTTTTATTATTTATGCTGTTGACTGTGTTTTACTGTTACTTTACAAATTGGTTTTCTTTATGGATCACATGGTATTTTCTATTTGTTCTTAGGGTGACTGAGTAAGGACACTGCATTAATGTCAAAAGGGCATGTTTGTGTGTGTGGAAGGCAAAAACAAAAAACAAAAACTCCAATGTATTCACATGATGCACAGTGTCTTAAACAATTGCATAATATAATGCTACTTTAACGTTCAATCAAACGAATAGTTGACTAATAGAATGCAAATACTTAAAATGACATTATTACAGTGGCCTTTAACAAAGACTGAACAAAGAAAAAGATTTGGATAACATATTTAACATCAAGCACATATAAAGAGTTAAATTATTTTCATGTCTGCTTGCAGTAGATACTATACATTGAGACCAGCAAATATCAAGTCATGCTCATGTAAGTTGCATCATCCAGAGGGTGGGCTGACCAATGTGCATCCGCCTCTGCAAAACAACTTGTACCATCAATCCTCTGAATTATCATTAGGTAAATCAAAACCTGAGGCTGTGACTCAGCAGTTATTCTCTTCCTCAGTGGGTGTAACCATGAGTGCTGTGGAGCTGTGGGAATGCTTTATTAAAATGCTGTGGTGGCCACAATACACATGGCACTCCACCCAGGACAAGGGGGTTGGTGGAGGAGAAGATAGTTAGAGATGCTAATGGGGAAGGCTGAGAGGAGCCAACCAAACAAAGATGTGCCTTTCGCCCCCTGCCGCGCCAGGCTGACACCTGAGGACACAGGGGTGCGAATGTATTGTAGCAAGACCTGCTCTGTGACCTGTGGCTTAATGCTATGTTAATGTGTGTGCATGTCTTGCAGTCTGAATGTTAATGTGTTTACCCTGAGTGCCAGAGGCGGGAATTAAAGTGTATAAAAAAGTTTGCTCAGGCACTCAGTTTTAGAGTTTCTGTGCTTATGTTGAAAGTGGAATAAAGTTTTTGTGTTGTTCAGCTCGCTGCCTCGTCTGTTTCCATCTTCCACAATGCAAGGTTTAGCAGCTGTCAGACTTGTTATTACCCTTGCTTAGAACAATTCAAACTATGGCACTGTGGCGGTTCGTTTTAACCCCACAACAGACTAAGGACACTCAGCCCTCTTTTCTGTTTTCCTGCTGCACTACTGAGATGCAATGTGCCATTCATGTATTTGTGATGCAAACATGCATGTATTGTGATGTAATGCGCCATTCTGTATAGTGTGCATATGGCTTGTCCTTACTGTGCTTTTTCTGAGCATCTTACATATGTAGATGTGCTTTGGTGTATTAATGTCTACAGGTAGACGAGTTTCTTCTGTCTCACCTAGGTGACGTTAATTATTGCCTTTCATGCATTGTATTCATGCGTCCTGTCCTTACTGTGACCTAGAGACTCAGATCAATATGTAGATGTGCTTGTTAGCCTCTTTGTCTTGCACTTAGAGCGAGGTCTAGCTAATCTGCCATTGTGATGTATGGCTTACAAATGCAAATACCTCCTGCCTGTTCTGTTGTCCCTTTGATCATTCTAAACTGTGGGGTATGTCTCTTTGATGTATTGTTATGATCAAGTATTTAAGGCGCAACTCTGTAACGCAATCTCTCTCTCTCTCACTCTGATCCTGCAACTGGTAGACACACACGTGTCCGCCTCTCTTCTTCTTCACCGAGAGCCGTGAGCTCGCTCCCGGCGCTCATGCACGGCGCCGGGAGTGGAGCTTTGTGACGGCGGTATGATTTAATAAAACCTGCTTAAAACCACAGCATCGCTGCTTATTTTTTCATGCCGCTGCAGCACTGCTTTTTTTCAAAAAAAATATTTGGAAGCCATGATCCTCTAATGGATTGCGGCGACACTTTACAGAGATAATACTGAACAGCAGGCTGTCCCGGAGAACTACACTGAACGTAAAATAAAAACTGTTTACAAGACTTGAGAACTTAATAGTATGTGGGGGGCTGAAAAGTTCATAGGCTGACCATGATGCAGTGGTCAAATTTGACCAGATGTGGTATATTGTACCCATACACTTGACAGTTCTCATTCTCAGCTCTGCTCTGCCCTCTTGTTCCTCGGCGACTGAAGCACAAATACTACTGGTTCAGCACCTACGAGCATAACTCCTTCTTAGTCAGCCTATGAACTTTTCAGCCCACCCTCATAGATCATATTTGATGCAATATGCATCAACAATCAATGCTCTAGAAACTCAACTATAACTACTTTTGTCTAGAGGCACTTTTTATCCAAAACATAGACAACATGGTCACATTTGACTCCAGTGCCATACAATACATATTACAGATGGGCTAAACTGTTCAAACAGTAAGGCACTTGTTTTAATGTTAAACTAGCATCTGTTCTCTGTGACAAAATGCTTAGAATATCTGATATTAACAGTTGTCATCAGCTCAGAATCAGGATTCCCCTCTTTTGAAGTTGAGTATCTCTGCAGCCAGTTTCTCAGCATCCATCAGGTGTGGGAACATTTCCATGACTTTGTCCACCTGGTGTGGGTTGAAGATGGCATACAGTTTCTGACGGAGTTCTGACCTTCGTGAGTCAAATGTAGATTGAGTAGGTCGTTGCTGTTGTTGGTCCCATACGTTGTAACGATGACCCTTATTGGAGCAGTAAGGGCCTTGTGAATGTGAGGGTTGGACCATAGAAGGAAGACTACCTGATGTCTTGGGTTGAGGCAGCCCTTGAAATGGATCTGACCAGTAATTTTGCTGGTGATGGGGGTTTTCATTGTAGTGGAAATGGCTAGGGAGACTGTGGTGGTGGGGCACACCGAGTGGGAACATATGAGGATGGCAGGTGTCATAGTTTGGCTGACTCATGGCATTCGTGTTTCTATGACCTTGCTGGTGAGTTGGTGAGGACACTGCATGGGACTGTTCCCATCTGGAGGACTGGCTGGATTTTTTTTTCTCTAAATACACTGGGGCACTTTGGGGTCCATGGATACCCTGATAGTTAAGCCTGTGTCTTTGGGAGTTGCTATGAGAATGTGCAATGTCAGAGTACTGGCTCTCAAAAGAGCCAAGACCTGAATCCAGGTACTCGTGAGACATATTAGCATAGTAATGATTTGGGACCAAGTGCAGCCCAGGCCAGTCTTTCTGACTTTGGGCTCCTGTTGCAGAACATGACATATGATTTGGACTAAGATTCTCCCAGTACAGCAGTTTATTTTCAGTCATGTGACCGGGGTGTGAAGAAATCTGGTTTCTGCCAAGCTCGCCATTGGGGTCTTGAGCATGAGAAAAGGAATTATGAGCAGGACCAGAATCAGACCGAAGCTGTCTGGGGGACAATCTGACATCTCTCTCTTCTTTTCCAGTGGAAATCTGTGCTTTTTCCCTCAGTTCATCAGCCAAGGACAGATAGGACTGGTTTGTCCGCTCAGGATGGTAAAATTTACATTTGATGCCATAAGTGCACTTTTTGTCTGAGGAAAAAATTAAAATGGACACCCAAATAAAATGTCATATTGAAAGTATATTACGGTGTATTTTCCAACAGAAATGAAAGAGTGAAAGCTGTAATATTATCTTACCATAGGGACAGAGTGGTCTTTTTTGCTCCACAGGCAAAGGTTTTTTCCTGAGGAAATTGTCGAGGATGGGTCCGTTCCGACCCAAAGGATCATCTGGTGGCATGAACCTGTTTTATAAAAACACAGAAATAAAAGATCTTTTCATCTTTTAGTGACAACCCACCTGTGATAAAAACGCTTCCCTCAAACCTTTTAACATTTCCCCTGAATCCGCAGTAAACGGTGTTGAAAGAAAAATGTGACATCTAGTTGATACATGCTGGATAGTCGTTCAGTTGAACGCGAGAAATATACCCAGAAATAAATTCCCGTTCCAGTGAAATCGGTCTAGGTGAACATTATACTGGTGGTACAGTAAAATATGTACAACGCAAATTTGAAAAGTTCAACACATTTCATTTGCACAAATGGGAGAAATTTGCTACGGAAATGTAATCAATTCCGTCGAGAAATCATTGAAAGTGGCTGCGTGAAAGGTTTTAGCATTTAGATGTGTCTCAAGCCGCCAATAAATGTACGCAGACGAGAGCGCCCTCTTGGTGGCATTGATGCGCATTGGGTCGGTCTGCCGCATACGAATCGCCGCCCCGAGTCAACTCTGTGTGTGGCATTAGCATAGATAGACTGGCTCCGTGTCCTAAGGACTCAACATAGACTGGTTGCCGCTCCCTAAAGGAATATAGGGACCGGTAGCTATCGCTGAATTCGTGCTTTCCAGTTGACTTGGTTTATGAAAACATTCCTTTCCCCTTCAATATCAACATGTTACATGTAATGGCATTAAAATTTCTTGATTTTTATTTTTTACCCAGACACCAAAGCAACCGAATAAATAATATGAATGTTCATTTTGAAATATTTCCTCACTGTTTATCTTCATCATCACCATCGAGCTTTCCATGCTTTTTGTATTTAAGGGGCAGACACTATTAAATCAATAACTGTCTCCATGTTGTCTCCCTACAGCAAAGTGATCTCCCAAAATGATTTCAAATTACATGTACATGTGCTTGCAATGATTCATGTAGTTCATTAGAGATCAACTAAAAACAAACTACCTCCATTGAACAATTCATGATAAGCTAGTTGAAAAAAAAAAAAATTCTAGCCATGTCATTTTGGCCCGTGGAATAAAAATGCAAATGTATGTACATGTACAAGGAAAATACACAATATGTAAAATATAATTTGGTCCGAATTTAGGACCTTCCAGGCACTACAATTACAGTTGCAAACTGAAAAGGAGAGATTGAAGCGTCAGACAATGCAGCCCTTAAAACTAAGAAAGATGTCATGAAGACAAAAACTAGTGCCCACTGTTTTGTTCAGGTTGAAACTTTTTCCAGGTGTATCTTGCAGAAACCTATAAAAATAGAAACTGGTTGATTTTCATTAAATAAATCAAGCATTATAACAAAATTAGTATCGTAATAGTGCACACATACATGTGGCTGGGAAATTTGTGGAAATGAACACATTAAATACAAGACTGTTGTATTGAAACAGGCACATTTAATCCTGCAGTTTCAACATTCAACAACCTTAATCCACCTCACTGCTGTCATGGGAGCAGCTTTCTCATTTTTCACGGAATCGAGGTGGAAAAAGCATTTTATTTGCCCGTCACTATCTGCCTTGCTGGTTTCCGCAGCAGGGGACGCCATGTTTACTCGTTGCTTGGAGAGGAAAGCTGATCAGTGATTGGTCCAGACGGATCACGTGGCGATCACCTTCGCGTTGAAAAAATTGTAAATGTTAAATTTTTTCTCGAGTTAGATTTCGTTTTTGTGCATATTTTTCGAGTTGAACTATGTGAATTGTTCTTCAATATATTTTTTACAACATTACTGTGTGAAGATCATTTAGACCGGTTTTACTGGAATGGAACTGAAAGATAGATTTTTCATCCGAGTGACTAGGAACTAGAAAAGCACTCGGAGAGCGCAGACCTCCGCCAAGCGTCACAGTTCCCCCCATACAGTGTTTGTGTGTACGTTTTCAGATTCCTTGACCATGAAAACATATGAGTAGCAATTGGATTCACAATGATAGGATTAGTGGTTCAGTAGTTATTCACGAAAATCACATTTTCTGTAATGGCAGTTTTCGCCACAGTTCCCCCCATACAGTGTTTGTGTGTACGTTTTCAGATTCCTTGACCATGAAAACATATGAGTAGCAATTGGATTCACAATGATAGGATTAGTGGTTCAGTAGTTATTCACGAAAATCACATTTTCTGTAATGGCAGTTTTCGCCACAGTTCCCCCCATACAGTGTTTGTGTGTACGTTTTCAGATTCCTTGACCATGAAAACATATGACTAGCAATTGGATTCACAATGATAGGATTAGTGTTTCAGTAGTTATTCAGGAAAATCACATTTTCCATAATGGCGGTTTTCTTCTGGACGGTGAGCCGGATCACCACCAAAATCTAATCATCTGTAGGATACCCCATTTCTGACAATCTGTGAAAATTTCATGAAAATCCGTCCATAACTTTTTGAGTTATCTTGCTAACAAACAAACAGACAAACCAACGCTGATGATCACATAACCTCCTTGGCGGAGGTAAAAATGAAGCATACCAAGATAACCTCCTATAATTCACACAGCTTTGGTCTTTTGGATGCTCTAGCTGTAAATGAACTGACAGTGAAATGAGCTGCTATATTCATAGTATTCACATGTGTATTGTAGCACCTTGGGGGAGCCAGATTATCTAGCATCTCAGACAGGAGACAGTGGATAAGCATGGGAGAACAAAGAGCAGGAGGTTCCTGGTGCGATAGCAGGAAGGAGTCAAGGAGGAAGGATGTTTAATGCAGTGTGATGTAAATGTCATGTTGTGTGTGATGTAAATGCCATGAAACTTAAGAGGAGAGTTTCTGCTTAAATGTTTGTGGAGGAACAAAATAAGTGCAGGCGGACACGGCGAACTGAAGTTTAAAAGGGTGCTTTATTCATCCTCCACGAGGCTAGCTCAGCGCTGTGGCAGCGTGCTGGAGCGAGCCCTGCGTCTCAAAGTCAGCAACAAATGTTCTGACGATTTTTTGGCAGAGTTACATGCAGAAAAAAAACAAAAAAATATATTGAAAAAATATTGAAAATGGCCCTATCTCGCAATGTTAAATAAAAAAAAGAATCCTTTAAAAAATTCCTGGATCCAGACGGTGATCCGGATCACCACCAAAATCTAATCATCTGTAGGATACCACATTTCTGACAATCTGTGAAAATTTCATGAAAATCCGTCCATAACTTTTTGAGTTATCTTGCTAACAAATAAACAGACAAACAGACAGACAGACAGACAGACAAACCAACGCTGATGATCACATAACCTCCGCCTCCTTGGCGGAGGTAAAAAAGAAAAAAAAACCTGCTCACTTGTCATTCACAAAGGAGTACATGAGGAGCCTCTCCTCAATGCATTTCTTCCACTCAGGCCTTTCTCCTTGGAGATCACGGTAGGTGTCATTGGATACAATCACTCCATCAGACTCGTATGCCAACTTGACAATAAAACGGTCATCATAGCAAACCACTCGCTTGCCTCCAACACGACGTGATGGAGTGAAGACGACTATTTTCTGTTTTTCCAGATCCATCAGAATGTGCTGATCTGAAAGTACAAACAAGGGTCGGTTAGATAACTGTGGAGAAATACTACGCTCTAAATAGGTATCTTTAACACTGTCTGATGTACAGTATATCAAGAGCAACATTGCACACGACGGTCCTTTGATTTAAGATGCAAAACCAGACTGCACATGACACCAGTGATGGGACCTTAGATAGGTGTTAATTATGAGTGGGAATTCATGATCAAATTAAGTGTTTAGGAAATTGATCTATGGATACAAATATCAAGACTACTTGGATGAGTAGAGAGCAAGGCTAATGTATGTGGAATGAATGCCAAGATACCCTGGTTTATTTTAACATTGCTGGGAAATTTTGCATATTTTCTATATTACACATGATACATTGACAATTTCTTAATTATTTGCACATATTATTTGGCTGAGTACATAACTAATTTAAATGCAGCATAAATACAAAGATACTTTGGGTGATCACAGGACAAAATTGCATGCAGGCCAAATACCAAGTATACCTATGACAAGAGGATGCTGAGGCGAATGCAGTATCCCTTGCCTTGGTTTTCTTTGAAGATCCCACCCAATATCTTACTGAAGGAGAGCAGTTTTCAACTTTTCCATGTGCATCATCAGTGTATATCAAACTCTGGTACCAAGTTTCAAAACATTTAGAATCAGACCGTCAATGATGGAGTAGCTCATTCTGGGCTGACTAAATCACTCCAAGCACTCAGATTTTCAGAGTGTTGACCTTGACCTTGAGCATAGCCTAGATGCAGACCCATTAAGGATGAGGTTAAGGTCAAGCTCAATGGCCTAGGAGGAGTAATGCTTTTCGTCAAATCATAAATGCCCAGATCTCCTGACCTTTGACACTGACCTTGATCTTGAGCTCAACCTGGATGCAGACCTACCTGAGGATCATTGCGAGTGAATTTGATGAGAATCGAGGTGATTGTCAAGGAGAAGTAGTGATTTTTCTAAAATCTTAAAAGTGCCCAGATCCCTTGACCTTGACCTTGAGCACAATCTGGATGCAGACCCTTCTGAGGATCCTTGTGAGTTTGGCGCTACTGGGGCAATTGCCTAGCAGGAGTAGCAATTTTCATTAAGTCCCCAAAGTGCCCAGGGGCCTCATGTACAAAGGGTACTTGCGCACAAAAACAAGAAATTTTCAGATGTATCAACAATGAAATGACCGTGGAAATAGGCACAGCCCCACGCCAACTTCATGGCTGGCGTACTTATGTTTCTACTATTATTGGTCCGTTGGCAACACTTAGAGGTGATGTTGGGAAACTGATAAAGACATGAAAATAATTGTACACACCAGAGACACAGGATGAACAAACGGCCAAGTGTGCGCAATTAGATGAATGGGTATAAAAACAAGTACAAAGAAGTGCAGAAAATGCCTCTAACAACAGAGGATTAGAGGTTATTGCAAATCGCGCAGTGAGAAGAGAAAGGGTATTTAGAAACAGAAGATTTTCTGGCTCAGGATGATTACTGGCTTGTCAACCGATTTAGGTTTCCATGGGAAGTCCTTGTGGAACGCACCTGTGTGCTCCTATATATCACCCTGTCTTCAAGGCTTCATTACAACTCAGTGATTTGAGTAAGTGACTTTCATTTTCTGCTGATTAAACTAGAGTTTCAGAGTATTTTACCAAGCCCCCAGTTGCCTTTGTGTGTACAGTAATTATGTCAATAAACACATGCGTAAAGTTTGAAATGCAACAGCCTCACCCGTTCCCTGGCAAACTTCATTCATTTACAATAGTAGTGTGTGTGTAATCCATGTAAGTTGTATATAACTATAAAGGATGAGATTTGCACTTTGGACATAAAATATGTACTTGCCGAGTCCAATATGATCTGCTTTCAACTGAGAGGTGACTGTGGCTACCCACTAAATAGGTTCATAGTGTCTTCTTTTCATGACTGTTTTCCTTTAATTCAACCAGCTGATACACCCAGCTGGTCACAAATTGACAGATTGATTCACTGATTAAAATAACATTGTATAAAAGACACAACATACATTTAAAAACAATGGGATGACACAAGAAGGTGCAGAGTTATTTCCATTGTGGTCCCTAAATGAGGTCACAGCTGGTCTCATACCTGGGACCTTCTGCTTTGAAATCTGGCACTACAACCACTGAGCTATACACACTCCAAATCACAGTGATCAGCTGACGCTTCTGAGGATGACTGCAGATGTCGGTCTGACTATGTCAAAGTTAAATAAACTTCTCCTTCTTATCCCTGTCTGAATAAATGAAATGATAAACTAATCTCACAGGGCTGTGAGCAGGCTATTGAATTACCTGTATCCAGCGCTAATGCCGGAGGACAGCGTGCCAAACAAAATGTTTTTATGGACTTCTACCTCATTTAGAAGCACCTCCAACTCACATTCCGTGAAATTCCATTAAACCCATCATTTTTATCGTGGTGGCAGAGTGGTTAGCACTGCGGCAGCACAGCAACTCACCCTTGGCCGGGGGATCCTGGGTTCGATCCCAGCCCCCGACCAACAGTGATCTGTGTGGAGTTTACATGTTCTCCCTGTGTCTGTGTGGGTTTACTCCCACATGCCAAAAACATGCAAGTTAGGTTAACTGGCATCAAACTGGGGATTCTAAATTGTCCTTAGGTATGACTGTGAGAGTGAATGGTTGTCTGTCTCTCTGTGTTGGCCCTGCGATGGACTGGTGATCTGTCCAGGGTGCACCCTGCCTCTCGCCCAAAGATGCTGGGATAGGCTCCAGCCCCCCGCAACCCGAAAAGGATTAAGCAGAAGAAGCTGGATGGATAGAGGAGAATCAAATGTGCAGAACTTGTAATATATCTATTTGCACACCTATTTGCATCTAATTGCATATTCAAATGGAGACGTGTCAAGGGAGGAGTCTAGTATTTCCTCACGTGCGTTCAATTTCAAGTAGATCAGTATGTACACAGGAAATGTGCTTGGATTCCTGCGTACAGACGGTTTCATATATCTGGATTTTTTTTTGCTTACAGTGTTTTCTTGATTTAAACATACATCATCTTTCAGTAGGAAATCCATGCAAGTCTTTGTACATGAGGCCCCAGGTCTCTTGATCTGTGACCTTGACCTTGGATGCAGACCCACCTGAGGATCATTGTGAGTGAGTCTTGCAATCATTGAGGCAATTTCAAGATTCAAGACTCAAGATTCAAAGGCTTTAATATCATGTGCACAGTTAAGAAATGCTACATTTCCTGAGCAATGAAATTCTTACTTTGTTCTCTGAACAAATGCCAAGGTAACAGGTACAAAAACAACAATTCTAATAAGGTCACGACACACTAACTCAGGAACTCAATCCTATTACTAATGGATGCTAATAACACACACATCAACACACAGTGAGGCAGTTAAGACTCCTTAAGCACACCTTGATATTAAATACTAAAACTAATGAGTGCTAATAACATACACTAGGCAGTTAAAGCAGTCAGACAAGAGGAATGAAATTGAAAATTCACTGGATGACTAAAGTGATAGTGGTATATTGATATCAGAGATGATGTGAACCTGAGATGGCATGAACCTATGTACAGTGTGCAAATGAGCATTGTGCAATGAGCAGTGTGTAATTACAAACTACATATTAGCACCCGGTGCTAATTTCTGTACCGGTAGGACCAGTAGACTGTGCATGATAAGTAGAAGCAGAGATGATATGGACATCAGACGGGTGAGACTATATCTATTGTACAGGTGAGCAGTGTGCAAATTTAGCAGCCAGTGTGTGAGTTCCTATATGCAAAGCTGTGTTACGAAGTTTTGGGAGTTTGTCGGTGAGTTTGTGGTGGATGACAATGTTGAAGGCGGAGCTGTAGTTGACAAAGAGCATCCTAATGTAGGAGCCTTTTTCTTCCAGTTGGGAGAGAGAATAATGGAGTGCTGCGGTGATGGCATCTGAGGTGGACCTGTTGGGCCGGGAGGCGTACTGCAGGCAGTCCAGGGTGCCCAGTATGCTGTCCTGAATGAGGAGCAGCACCACCCTCTCGAAGCACATCATAAGCATTGGAGTGAATGCTACCGGTCTGTAATCATTCAGACAGGTCAGCGGGCTCCTTTGGGGAGGAGGATGATGGTTGTGGTTTTGAACCAGGAGGGGACTATATTCTGGTTGAGGGAGAGGCTGAAGATTGCTGTGAGAACATCGGTCAGCTCGGCAGCACATGCGCTGAAGGCCCACCCCGGTATGTTGTCTGGTCCTGCTGCCTTGCGGGGGTTGATATTCCTCAGTGCTTTGTTTACCTGGCCTGGTGAGACTTAATGGGGTGGGGTGGGGGTGCATGAGTGTGTGTCTCTTCTCTTCTCTGTGCTGTGGCTGGTGGTCTCAAAGGGGGTGTAAAAGATGTTGAGATCGTCCGGCAGGCTGTCTGTAAAGCTAGTGGTGGTGCTGTTGGTGCTCTTATGAGGACTTCACTGATTTGGTAAGAAGGAAGAGAAAAGAATTAATGCCAGAGCTGAAAGCTGCAAGAGCACAGGGGGACATAGCCTACTTAAGGTATGACGGACTTATTATTCACCCACGCCATCCCCGTAACAGTACACCAAAATCAGTGGAGCCAAAAATTAACCAGAAATGATTGCAATTTCATCATCTAAGAGATATAAACTGTGCATTTGTTTCCATTGACTGGAATAATTAAGATGCAGTGGCTCAGGAGGTAGAGCCGGTCGTCCAATAACCGCATGGTTGGCGGTTTGAATCCCGCTCTCCCCGGATATCCTGCTGTTGTGTCCCTGGGCAAGACACTTCACCCCCAATTGCTCCTGGTGGGTCTGGAAGCACCATGTTAGGTAGCATGCTGCCATCAGTGTGTGAATGGGTGGATAGCAGGATCTGTAAAGTGCTTTGGTCATCAAGAGATGAGAATAAAAGCGCTATATACAGTAAGTGAATACCATTTATAGGAAACAACTTCATTTTTAAAGGGTACAAATACACTGAGCATAAGCCACACAGTGCTGAATATGAAACTGATCCTGAAAATCACTTTTTCAACAGTATAAAGCATCAGTGTAAATACTTTAGCTCAGACCAACTAAAAAATACAATTCCTGACCAATCATTGTCAATAATACACTTTTAATAGCAGAAGTCTCAATATGAATTTTTCCAAAATCCAGGACAGTTTGTTGCAATATAACACAAATTTTTCTGCTGTTGCAATTTCTGAGACTTGGCTAAAAAATGACCAACTTCATACAGTGCAAATAAGAGGCTATGATTTATATACCACAAGCAGGTCAAAAAAAAGGGGTGGGGGTGTTGGTTTATATATATCAGGTCCTGCTACCAAAGCCAAGTTGTAGATAATATGTCTTTTGAAATGGAAAACATCATAGAGTGTGTAACTGCAATTAATTACAACTAAAAAAACATCATAACTAGAAAAGCACTCGGAGAGCGCAGACCTCCGCCAAGCGCCACAATTCCCCCCATACAGTGTTTGTGTGTACGTTTTCACATTCCTTGAGCATGTAAACATATGACTAGCAATTGGATTCACAATGGTTATTTGTTTATTTGACAGGGACAGTGCAATAAACACACAATTAATCAATGACAATCAATCTGATAGTGATAGGATTAGTGGTTCAGTAGTAAAAGCATTGCCTCCTTGGCGGAGGTAATAAACTGAAGTGTTGCTGTTGTGTCCATCTCCTCCACTGACCGATGCAAATTGGGTAGACAGGTTGCCGTGGGTTTTATATTATATTGTAACGTGCTGCTTGACATGGCGACATCCCACCGGGAGGTTCGAACTCACGCCTCCCGCTCCGGAGTCCCGCACTCTACCTGTGTCGCCAATAGGGTCAACCCACTTGGCAAGCCAAGTAGGGTGCTCATATTGAGTTCGCTACAATATTATTGTTTTGGGGGTTGCGCTCCGCGGCAAACGACAATTTAGAAGCTTCGCCGGCAGAGAGCTCGTTTTTGCGCAGCGCCTATGGCTGGCCGGTGAATTTCTGCCAAATGCGCAGCTCCTATGGCTGGCCGGGGAATTTCTGCCAAATGCGCAGCTCCTATGGCTGGCCGGGGAATTTCTGCCAAAGAATCCGTCGGCGGACAGCTGCCCGTGTGAGGTTTTGCAGTTGCACGCTGGCGGGCCCAGGCCCGCAGTGTTTTCCGCGTCCTTTTGTGCCTAAAACGTTGAAGAACGCAGAGTTTGTGTTGCAGACACGACGACCAGCGCCCTCCATTGCGCCTGCGCACATGTTGAAAATGGCTGTATGTCACAGTGTTGAATGAAAAATGCTTTAAAAAATTCCTGTATCCAGACAGTGAACCGGATCACCCCCAAAATTTAATCAGTTCTTCCTTGTACCATTTCCAACAACGCCTGAAAGTTTCATGGAAATCCGTCCAAGATTTTTTGAGTTATCTTGCTAACCAACAGACAGACAGACAGACAGACAGACAAACAAACAGACAAACCCCGGCAAAAACATAACCTCCTCCTGGCCTTTCGGCCTGGCGGAGGTAATAAGTTGTATTTATAGAGCACCGGGTACCGATATTGACATTTTCAAAGGAAAATCGTCTGAGCTTTTCAGTACAGTAAGTAATAAGAAGCTGGTATTTATTTGTGGAGACTTCAATATTAACTTATTAAATCCAAATGACCATATCCAAATAAGTGAATTCATAAATTCCATGTTTTGTATGGGTTTTTACCCTTCAATAACATACCCCACTAGAATAACAACACATTCAGCAACGCTTATTGATAACATTTTCACAAATGTCACTGAGGGGAATGTAACTGCTGGTCTTATTATCAATGATGTGACAGACCATCTGCCTGTTTTTGTTTCTTCACACACTGGTGTAACACATAACGTTGAAATAGATAAGGTTTTTAAACAACTTGTAACAGAAACCGCAATCAACAATCTTAGAAATGATTTAAAAATACAAGACTGGAGCGGTGTTTATGTTGATGACATTGACACAGCATATGGAGAATTTGTCTCTATTTTATCACAACTATATAATAAACATTGCCCTCTAGTGGTAAAGGAAGCTAAAGTTAAATACAGAGATAAGCCTTGGATCACCAAGGGCCTGCAAAATGCTTGTAAAAAGAAAAACTTGTTATACAAAATGTTTCTGAAATTAAGAACTGTGGAAGCAGAAAAGAAATACAAGACATAAAAATAAACTCAGTATTTTAAGATCGAGTAAAAAAAAACACATTACAGTAAATTATTGGAAAATAACAAAACTAATACATGTAATACATGTACTGCATGTACTGCTAATCACCCGTTCATTCCAGAGTGCAGATTGCGACACAGACCATTCATTGGTGTGTTGCAAGGTCAAGCTGCAGCTGAGGAAATTCCATCGTGCTAGACAGCCTGGAAAGGCACGGATTGACACCAGCAAGATGGCCCAACCAGAACTTGTTGAGCAGTTTGCCTCCACCTTTGAGAAGGAACTTGGTGTACCACAAGAAGGAGAATCTGCAAAGCAGAAGTGGGAAGAGCTGCGAAACACCATCCACCGCACAGCCTTGGCTACCTTTGGGAGGAAGACCTCGAAGTCACAGGACTGATTTGATGCCAAGTTGACCGAGATGACCCCCGTCATTGAAACCAAGCGCTCAGCACTTGCTGAATACAAGAAGTACCCAAACGAGAAGAATCTCCAGATTCTCAGGGCTGCGAGAAGCAAAGTTCAGCAGACTGCTCGGCGC
The DNA here is from genome assembly GCA_020510985.1 of Pholidichthys leucotaenia. Taxonomy (NCBI): domain Eukaryota; kingdom Metazoa; phylum Chordata; class Actinopteri; order Cichliformes; family Pholidichthyidae; genus Pholidichthys; species Pholidichthys leucotaenia. Next base: position 107,627,422 of record CM035849.1, on the reverse strand, counting down.
TGTGCCAACGAGTACTGGACTCAGCTCAGCCAAGACATTCAAACCGCTGCCATAACAGGGAACATCCGTGGTATGTACGATGGCATCAAGAAAGCACTTGGTCCGGCTCAGAGCAAGACGGCCCCCCTCAAATCCTCCACTGGGGAGATGATCACAGAAAAGAACAAGCAGATGGAGAGATGGGTGGAACACTACTCAGACCTCTACTCCAGACAGAACACTGTGACACTGTCAGCCCTTGATGCCATCGACTGCCTGCCATCCATGGACGAACTTGACGCCGAGCCAACCATCGGCGAACTCAGCAAGGCCATTGATAGCTTGGCCGCTGGCAAGGCACCCGGAAACGACGGCATACCCCCCGACCTGATCAAGCACTGCAAGACCGCCCTACTGCTGCCATTGCATGACGTCCTCTGCCAGTGTTGGAAGGAAGGTGCCGTACCACAGGACATGAGGGATGCCAAGATCATCACCCTCTACAAAAACAAAGGGGAAAGAAGTGACTGCAACAACAACAGGGGCATCTCCCTCCTCAGCGTTGTTGGCAAAGTCTACGCACGAGTTGTTCTCGTTCGTCTACAGAAGCTTGCCGAACGTGTCTACCCCGAGTCTCAGTGTGGCTTCCGCGCTGAGCGATCGACGGTAGACATGATATTCGGTAGACATGATATATATAACAGAACATGCCCCTGTACATCGCCTTCATCGACCTCACCAAAGCGTTCGATCTGGTCAGCAGAGAGGGCCTTTTCAAGATCCTGCCAAAGATAGGATGCCCACCAAAGTTGCAAAGCCTCATCGAATCGTTTCACACCAACATGCAGGGGATAGTGCAGCACGATGGCAACGTCTCAGAGCCATTCAACATACGCAGCAGAGTGAAACAGGGCTGTGTACTTGCGCCAACCCTCTTTGGGATTTTCTTTGCTATGCTCCTGAGGCATGCCTTCAGCACAGCAACAGAGAGAGTCTACCTGCACACAAGATCTGACGGCAGGTTTTTCAACCTCGCCCGCCTGAAAGCCAGAACCAAAGTACGCAAGGCTCTAATCAGAGACATGCTGTTCGCAGACTACGCTGCAGTCGCAACCCACACACAGCAGGAGCTTCAGACTCTGATGGACCGCTTCTCCCAGGCATACAAGGACTTCGGGCTTACCATCAGCCTGAAGACGACTAACGTCTTGGCGCAAGGCACGGAAGCACCACCAACCATCACCATCGACGACTACGAGCTGGAGGTCGTAAATCAGTTCACGTACCTGGGGTCCACGATCAGCAACAACCTCTCCCTTGATACAGAGATCAACAAGAGGATTGGAAAATCAGCCTTCACACTCGCTTGCCTCACCACACGAGTGTGGGAGAATCCCAAACTCTCTGTCAAGACGAAGATGGCAGTGTACAGCGCCTGCGTCATCAGCACACTGCTCTATGGGAGTGAGACGTGGACAACATACGCCCGGCAGGAAAAGAGACTGAACTCCTTCCACTTGCACTGCATTTGCCACATCCTGGACATATCCTGGCAGGACAAAGTGCCCAACACAGAAGTTCTGTCCCGTGCCGGCCTTCCCTCCATGTTCACTCTACTCAGGTAGCGCAGCCTCCGCTGGCTAGGCCACGTTCACCGTATGGAGGATGGTAGAATCCCCAAAGACGTCCTCTATGGAGAACTGGCAACTGGCAGGAGAGACGTTGGCCGCCCACAGCTGCGCTTTAGAGACGTCTGCAAGAGAGACATGAAGGCCCTGGAGATCAACACAGAGCGCTGGGAAGACCTTGCAACGGACCGCTCCAAATGGAGAGGCACCCTGACCAGACAGCTCAAGGCGGGTGAAGAGAGACTGACTGCTGCAGCAGATGAAAAAAGGACCCGCAGGAAGAACCGCCACAGACCCAGCAGCACGGAGACCACCCACAAGTGCGACCTGTGTGACAGGGACTGCCATTCGCGCATCGGCCTGTTCAGCCACAGGCGGTGCTGTTTCAGCAGAGTAGATGTTTAGGATTCTCTTCCATGGTCATCATAGACCGACGGAGGCCGACGACTGAATACATGTAATATATGGAAGGTGTTAAATAATATAACAAAGAGAGGAAAGCTAAATTCCAACCACATCTCTTATTTAAATTCCAAAAAATGGAATAATCAATGAAAATAGCCTGATCTCCAACACGTTTAATGAATATTTTGTTAATACAGCAAAAAAGATCGCCAACTCCACTGTATCATCAGCAAATACAAGTGGCACTGACAATGTCATCAACATAAACGCTTACTCAATGTTTATGAAAGAAACAGATGAAAAAGAAATTCTTGACACTGTTAACAAACTTGGTGCGGTGCGGTGGTGCAGTGGTTAGCACTGCACCAGCACAGCAACTCACCCTTGGCCATAGGATCCCTGGTTCGATCCCAGCCCCTGACCAACAGTGATCTGTGTGGAGTTTGCATGTTCTTCCCGTATCTGCGTGGGTTTACTCCGGGATTTCTCCGGTTTCCTCCCACAGGCCAAAAACATGCAGGTTAGGTTAACTGGAGACTCTAAAGTGGCCCTAGGTGTGAATGTGTGTGTGAATGGTTAAGGGATAGCGCCGTACTGTGGCTGCTTCATCCATCCATGTGGATGCCCTCAATTTCCCCTCTGGGGATCAATAAAGTACACAAAATCAAAAAACAAAAAAACAAAACAAAACTCAAAGACAAAAAAAATCAACAGATTGTAATGATTTCAGTAGTAGTAGTAGTAGTAGTAGATTAGTTTATTTGACAGGGACAGTGCAATAAACATAGACAATTAATCAAAGACAATCAATCTGATGTGTTGCACATAGAGTGTATAGCTATTAGCTAATTCGCAACTCTTGTCCCTGGATGGGCTTTAGAAAAAAGAATCAAGATAAAAAATATACACAATAACCACATACATCAATGCAGAAAAATTATAAATACACAATTATAAATATTATAAATATTATAAATACACAAATATAACAGCCTGACTCACATTTAACACATATAACATAACTCACATTTGCCTATTTCAGGCCTTCCTCCCTCCGTCACTCACTATAAACAAACACATTTATTCCTTCCCTTCATTCACTCTCACTTTGCAGACAATTAATTCATACATGAGTACATTCTTGTTTATTTTTCAGCCAGTTTTTAACATTTTTAGTGAATGTTTTAAAGTCCGTTATTATTTTAATTTCATTTGGCATTGTGTTCCAGATGTGACTGCCCTTTATAGAGAAAGCTGTTTGTCCAAATGTGGTTCTGCGGTGGAATATTTTACAGTTATTGTTAACAGAACTCCTGGTGGCTCTGCTGCTGTCCTGTCTTTGGACGAAACCAGCAAGTGGCTCGGGTGCTGATTTATGGAAACATTTGAACGTTAATTTCAGAAGACAGAGGTCAATGAAGCTCTCAAAACTCAATAGGTTGTATTTTTTTAAAACATTACAGTGATGCCACCTAATGGGCTTTTTGTCCAAGATTTTTAGGGTTTGATTATATAATGAACCTATATGTCTTATTGTGGAAGGGGCTGCTTGAGCCCAGACTGTCAAACAGTATGATATATGAGAAAAAACCATAGAATGCATATACAGTGCAGCTGCTTCGTAAGGTATGTAATATCTAATTAATTTAAAGCAGTTCAGATTTTTTTTTACTGTTTTTGAAATTTTCTTTATATGAAGATTAAATTTGAGTTGAGGATCTAGTACAACGCCAAGGTATTTGAATTCTGTAGCTAAACTGATGTCATGATCATGTATATTAACTTTAAAATGTTGCAGGTTACATTTTTTGATTGAAAAGCACATTGAGACTGTTTTCTGAAGGTTCAGCAATAGATGGTTCTTGAGGAGCCACTCTTGGACATCAACCATACTTGTAGACAGTACATCTGCAGCCTGTGCTGGAGTCTTGGCAGCTGTGTAAATAACTGCATCATCTGCATAAAGTTGGCATGTTGCAGCTGAGCAGTGTAACGGCAAGTCATTAATAAAAATGCTGAAAAGTAAAGGACCAAGAATGGACCCTTGTGGGATACCCATGCGGTTGTTTAAAAATGAGGATTTATCCTGGTGAACTTTTACACACTGTTCTCTATTCTGGAGATAAGATGCAAACCATTCTAATGTATTTGGGGAGAAGTTAAAAGATACCATTTTGGATAAAAGCAAACTGTGGTTTACAGTATCGAAAGCCTTTTTGAGATCTAGAAAAACAGCTCCTACCACATTACCCCTGTCCAAGGACTGTTTGACGTTTTCAATAAGGCAACAATTTGCTGTTTCTGTTGAGTATCCTGGTCTAAAACCAAATTGATGTGGATGAAGAAGTTGACTGTCTTGTAAGTAGTCTATCAGCTGTGTAGCTACAACTTTTTCAAGAACCTTAGATAGGACTGGTAAAATAGAGATTGGGCGGTAATTGCATATATCGTCTTTACTGCCTGATTTATGAACTGGTATGACGACAGCTTTTTTCCAGCCAGATGGAAATGTACTAGACCTAATGGAGAGATTAATGAGGTGAGTCAGTGGTTTGATTAATATTTTGCTGTGCATTTTGAGAAAGGAGGTGCTCATATTGTAGATATCATTAGTTTTTGAGTTTGACAGTGTTTTAACAATACCAGCAATTAACTTCTCATTTACCTCATCGATGTGAAAAGTATCTGTTGGAAGTATGGAATTTGTGTTGTTGAGCACATTTGGCAGCACAAAATTTTTTGTTAAGTCTTCCACAGAGCCCACAAAGTGTGAATTAAATTCATTTGCCAAAGTAGCCTTGTCACTGACGGTCTTGCCATTGATTCTAAGTTCCTTTACCCCCTTCTGATCGTTTTTTTTATTAGTTAAGTTATTTAAATGCCTCCATAGGGAACTGTTGTTACCCTTTGCATGATCTATCAGTTTATTGTAATAAGATATTTTTGATTTTCGCAGCTCATGTACCACTTTATTTCTTAAACTTTTGTACACAAGGTGATCATTTTGTAGTTTGGAGGTTAGTGATGTTTTCAGTGCATAGTCTCGCCTCTTCATAAGTTTTCTTATTTCATTATTTAACCATGGTAGGCTAATCTTCTGTTGTCTACTTTTAATTTGCTTTGAAAATTTTTCTATAGACTTTGTGATTGTTGCAGTTATAAAATTACAACAATCATCTACTTCACATGTTGACATGAGCTGCTCCCAATTTTGATTCTCTAAGTAATGTTCAAACTCCTCATTTTTTGATTTGGGGATAATAAAATTTGATTTGTCAATATCGACTCCCCCAAAATACTGTAGTCGCTTTTTAGTAAGTTTCCTGACAGCAAGAACCATGTTATGATCTGAGAGACCAGTTACAAGATTATAGGTTCTGGTTATTCGTTCTGGTTTATTAGTAAATACCATGTCAATAAGTGTTCTGGATTGTTCGGTTATCCTGGTGGGTCCTTTGATGATTTGCTGGTAATTAAATTTAGTCATGAGGCTTTTCAGTTTTTGTTTGTCTTTTTTATCAGACCAGTTGATATTAAAGTCACCATGAATTATCGTTTCTCTGTTCTTCTCAAGTTGTTTAACCAGATCACTTAATTCATTATAAAAGGAAGAGTTGTGTGACGGTGGGTTGTACACTACTGCAATGTTGAAATTCATTACCGGAGAGAGACATACATTAACAGCTAAACATTCAAGTGAAGTATTCAAATCAACCAGTTGACATTTATATTTCTCTTTGATGTAAATTAAAACACCTCCTCCCCTCCCTACCTGCCTGTCTTTTCTAAAACACTGGTAGCCCACAATATCGATCATATTAGTGTCTATGTTCCTGTGTAGCCAGCTTTCTGAGAGACAAAGGTAGTCCAGATTTGAGTCCAACAACAACACCGAAATCTCATCTCTTTTGGGGATTATGCTCCGTATGTTTAAATGACCGCCGAGGATCCCCTTTGGTTTAGCCTTGGTGTCCCAAAGAACTCGTGCATGATTAACAGTTTGGAAAAATAAATGTTGTTTTTGCTTTTGTACAGCTCGGTTTTGTGCTAACCCAGTGGTCTGCTGTTTAATAGTGGCAGGTCCAGGGTTAAGGTGAATATCTCCTGCCAGAAGTAGCAGAACTAACAGAACTTTAATTGTATATCCTCTGCCATATTGTGATTTTTGCTTAACAGCCATGTTTGCCTTAATTTGGAAGTTTTTGCTCAGGGCTTTTAAAGACCACATAGAGTGTAGGGTGAGATGTCCAAGCCCAAATCCATACAGATAAAACTTTTTAACTTCACCTTTGGTTGAGTTTGTCAGAAAATCCTTCTTGTTGCAGGTCCAGACACACAAAGACAAAACGAAGAGGAAGTAGAGAAGTAGAGAAGGCTTATTAGTGGTGCCCATCAGCCCACTTTTTAATCCGGTGGCAGCCATCTTCAGTCTTTCTTGGAAAGAAGGAAAAAGAAAATCTGTGGATAGTAAAATAAATTCTGCTTATATCGCCAGAATCTGATCCGATCGTCCTCGAATCCAGCTGGGCCTCAGCTAGCCAACTAGCCCCTTCCGTTGCTGGTCTCGTTGCTCATAGTCGCCGTAACTGGTCTCCCGTCCCGCTCCTCCAACCGAGTCTCGTCACACACCGCCGCTGCCACCGAGCTCCGCTGAGGTCACGGTAAGTCCTCCGCTAGGCACCGCCACCTACCGTCGTCTGCCTGGGTGAAATCTCTGCTGAGCCCCGTCAACAAATAGCCGCTTGCCTGGTAGTATCTCCGCTGGGCCTCGCAGCTGGGCTTCGATTCAGGCTGGTGTAAGGTGGAATGACTGGCGCCAGCATTAAGCTAACTAGCGTTAGCTTAGCAATCGCTTCAGGTAGGGCACATCAGTGAATCACAAGGAATGTATGTTCTTGGTTAAATGTATTGATTGATTGTATTGATTGTATTGTTAAACACTTCACTTATATATGCAACATGTCACTTACTGCTGGTAAATTTCCAAAGAAAATGAAAACTGCAAGAGTCGTTCCTCTGTATAAGACTGGTGACAAACACTTATAGTCAAACTACAGACCCATCTCCTTGTTACCTCAGTTCTCCAAAATACTGGAAAAATATTTGTTAAGAGACTAAATGATTTCATTGATAAGCACAATATACTCTGAACAACAGTATGGATTCAGGAAGAACCGGACCACCTCACTGGCACTCATGGACTTTGTTGAACAGATTATGGATGCAACAGATATAAGAGAATACACAGTTGGAATATTTCTGGACTTACAAAAGGCATTTGATACAGTTGACCATAAATTACTCAGTAAATTACATAAGTATGGCATCAGAGGAATTGCTTTTGACTGGTTACACTCCTATTTAGAAGACAGATATCAATATGTTCATGTGAATAATACAGACTCTGAGTTGCTGAAGATGACGTGTGGGGTACCACAGGGTTCTGTGCTTGGGCCATTGCTGTTTATTTGGTATATTAATGATTTATGTTCTGTGTCTAAACTGTTCAAGTGTATTTTATTTGCAAATGACACAACTTTTTTTTGTAGTGGAGAAAATCTTAAGCAGCTTCTGGATTCAGTAGAAAATGAACTTAAACAAATCAATCAATGGTTCACTGCCAATAAATTATCTATTCACCTTAGAAAAACAAAATGTATAATATTTGGAAACCGCAAATTACATAATCACAGAAAAATTAAAATAAACAATGTTGAAATTGACACAGTTTTTGAAACCAAATTCCTAGGGGTCATTGTTGATAACAAACTAAACTGGAAATCATACATAAATTATGTCAAAACTAAAATGTCTAAATCTATTGCTGTACTGTATAAAGTCAAGGATCTCCTGTGTCAGAAATCTCTTTGCATTTTATATAATTCAGTGATAGTACCTTATATGACATACTATGTGGAGATCTGGGGAAACACATACTGTATAAAACAAACACAAACTTAATCTTTTTACTACAGAAAAAAGCCATACGCATTGTATCAAAGAAACCTTACTATGAACCAACAAATCCAATACTCATTCAATTACATACTCTTAAATTTAGAGATCTAGTAGATTACAATGTCATTCAAATCATGTACAAAGCAAATAATAACCAATTACCTGTTAATAGTCAGAGACTGTTTTAAAAAAGGGAAAGCAAATATGAGCTAAGAGGTAACTGTTTTTAGTAAGCCAAAGGTTAGAACAAATACAAAGTATCACTGCATGTCTGTCACTGGAGTTAAACTGTGGAACTATTGCTCTGAAAATATTAAAACATGTTCAACTCTGAAGCAATTCAAAAAATTGTACAAAGATGAGAAAATCTCTCAGTATCTCACTGTAAATGCTGGGAGATAAACTTGTAATAACTTAAAGGTTTTTGTTTGGTTTTTTGTCTACTTGTTCTATTTGATTTTCTTTGTTGATTTTGGGTATGACTTAAATTTTTGTGTTGATTTTAAAATTGTAACGGGGTAGGCACTATATAAGCACTAGCTTCAGCCTACACCTTTTCGGTTGTTCTTTTGTGTTCTTATTGTATTGTATGTATGTTTATTATTATTACCGAATAAATTCATTCATTCATTCATTCACTCATTCATTCTTGTAGTCTGTGATGTGTTGCAGGCCTTGCCACATGCACGCCGGGTCAGGAGTGGAGTAGAAGCTGTCCAGCTTTTCTCTGTACTGCCTCTTGGCTGTTGTTACAGCCTTTCTCAGTCTATACTTTGCAGCTTTGTACTCGACCTCACAGCCTTATTTAAATGCACGAGAGCGAGCATGCAGCATCAGACGTACCTGACTGATGCTTCTGGTTGTGGAACTTCCTGACCTGTATGGTGGGTACGATGGTATTAACGCACATGCTGATGTACCCAGTCACATATTCAGCATAATCCTGTATGTTTACAGAAGAGTCCTCTCCGGTGGCTGCAGCTTTAAACACATCCCATTCCGTGCAAGCAAAGCAGTCTTGCATGGTACGCTCAGTCTCTGGGGTCCAGCGCTTAATTTGCTTAATAACAGGGTTTGTTTGTTTTAGCTTTTCCTTGGAGGCATAGCGATTTTTTTGAAATCACATAAGTGCCCATATCTCCTGACCTTTGACCTTGACCTTGGATGCAGACCCACCTGCAATATGTGCATCATTAGTGTATATCAAACCCTGGTACTGAGTTTCAAAACACTGGGAACAAAACTGTAGGAAGAGTTGATTTCACAAAACAGGTAGGAAAGACAGACCTACAGACAGACAGACAGATGGGCTTTACCATAATGTAATTCCCCTTTGGTCTTCAACCAGTGGGGGATAAAAACATATCAGTTATGGTTTAAATAATGTGATCCTGTGACTTTGACCTTTTGGACCTCAAAATAAATGCATGTATTCCTGCTCCAAGTTAGGTGTTGATGGCTCCATGTACTAGTGAGCATCAACCACCCATAAAAGCTTTATCCTTCACCATAATGTTTTCCCTTGCCAACACCACCTCTGACTCTGATGCAGATGCTGGGTGAACATATAAGCTTGCCTCTGGGTCTATTGACCCAAACACACTAAAAAAAATGCAAGCCTCAGTTACCACTCACATATTAAAATATCAAAGATGGTATTAATATGTAAACATTTGTACACTATGTACAAATTATGTCATGCTACGTTACTTTCAATGACAGCACATCAAAACACAATATCCATACTATTAGAGCCTATTATACTGTACATGTCTGAACTAAAAGGACTGTAGAATGTAGACTGAACTGTATAAAAATAAAGTTATGTGAATGCTTTTGTTTCTCAGGGTGAAATGTCTTTGGTTAATCTCCAATTGTATGTGACTGTCAGCAGTTAAATACACTGGAGAAGTACAGTAGGTGTCAAAGAAAACACACATCTGCACTTCCTGATGGGACTTTCCCATCAGAGGCTGCAGGCACATTTTTACTTCCTTGTTCACAGATTGAAAATAGAGCCTTTGGATTGCTCCACCCAGGCTACAGTGTTGCTACAGTAAATCATGAATTGCACAGGGGGTTTATGCATCTTTTTTTATGGTTGTGGTGAAGGGTTGGGGTTGCTATGCTAAGTAAGAAAATTAGTGTGAAAAGGCAGGTAATAGTGAATTAAAAGGGTTAAAGATTTTACAGTATCTCACAAAAGTGAGTACACCCCTCACATTTTATAAATATTTCATTATATCTTTTCATGGGACAGCACTGAAGATATGACACTTTGATACAATGTAAAGTAGTCAGTGTACAGCTTGTATAACAGTGTACATTTGCTGTCCCCTCAAAATAACTCAACACACAGCCATTAATGTCTAAACTGCTGGCAACAAAAGTGCATACACCCCTAAGTGAAAATGTCTAAATTTTGCCCAAAATGTCAATATTTTGTGTGGCCACCATTATTTTCCAGCACTGCCTTAACTCTGTTGGGCATGGAGTTCACTAGAGCTTCACAGGTTGCCACTGGAATCCTCTTCCACTCCTCGATGATGACATCTTGGAGCTGGTGGATGTTAGAGACTTGCGCTCCTCCACCTGCCATTTGAGGATGCCCCCACAGATGCTCAATAGGGTTTAGGTCTGGAGACATGCTTGGCCAGTTCATCACCTTTATCCTCAGTTTCTTTAGCAAGGCAGTGGTCGTCTTGGAAGTGTGTTTGGGGTTGTTATGTTGGATACTGCCCTGTGGTCCAGTTTCCGAAGGGAGGGGATCATGCTCTGCTTCAGTATGTCACAGTACATGTTGGCATTCATGGTTCCCTCAATGAACTGTAGCTCCCCAGTGCTGGCAGCATTCATGCAGCCCCAACACATGACACTCCCAACACCATGCTTGACTGTAGGCAAGACATGCTTGTCTTTGTACTCCTCACCTGGTTGCCGCCACACACACTTGACACCATCTGAACCAAATAAGTTTATCTTGGTCTCATCAGACCACAGGACATGGTTCCAGTAATCCATGTCCTTAGTCTGTTTGTCTTAAGCAAACTGTTTGTGGGCTTTCTTGTGCATCATCTTTAAAGGGGGCTTCCTTCTGGGATGACAGCCATGCAGTCCAATTTGATGCAGTGTGCGGCGTATGGTCTGAGCACTGACAGGCTGACCCTCCCCACCCCTTAAACCTCTGCAGCAATGTTGGCAGCATTCATATGTCTATTTTCAAAAGACAACCTCTGGATATGATGCTGAGCATGTGCACTCAACTTCTTTGGTCGACCATGGCGAGGCCTGTTCTGAGTGGAACCTGTCCTGTTAAACTGCTGTATGGTCTTGGCCACCGTGCTGCAGCTCAGTTTCAGGGTGTCGGTAATCTTCTTATAACCTAGGCCATTTTTATGTAGAGCAGCAATTCTTTTTTTCAGATCCTCAGAGAGTTCTTTGCCATGAGGTGCCATGTTGAAATTCCAGTGACCAGTATGAGAGAGTGTGAGAGCGATAACATCAAATTTAACACCCCTGCTCCCCATTCACACCTGAGACCTTGTAACTCTAATGAGTCACATGACACCGGAGAGGGAAAATGGCTAATTGGGCACAATTTGAACATTTTCACTTAGGGGTGTACTCACTTTTGTTGCCAGCGGTTTAGACATTAATGGCTGTGTGTTGTTATTTTGAGGGGACAGCAAATTTACACTGTTATACAAGCTGTACACTGACTACCTTACATTGTATCAAAGTGTCATATCTTAAGTACTGTCACATGAAAAGATATAATAAAATATTTACAAAAATGTGAGGGGTGTACTCACTTTTGTGAGATACTGTAGATGTTATATTAATCTGTATAACAAACACACCCATGGATTTCAGAATTGTATACTTTTTTAAAGAGTTTAAGTTCATAAGACATTTGATTCGGACAAAATGTGAATGTTTTCCCAAATTTGATTTAGTCATGACTTCATACAGAATAAGTTGTTGGTCACAAGAATAAACCTGTTTTTCAGTCTTAATTTTGTTGCCTTGTCCATTTGGGATGGTTGCTACAGTTTAGCCTCTGAAATCTTACCTCACGCCTGCTACAGAATTAGTCACATTATGTAATATTAAGCAATACATTTCCCTGGCTTTCAGTTCTTTGTAAAAACAAAACACACACACACACACACACGCACACGCACACGCACAACTGTTTAATGCAAGTGTAACTAAGTGTTGTGTTAGTGTTGTTTCTAAAAACTGATTAAAAAGATTCATATATACAGATTTAGATACCAGATTTGCATGAGAATATGTAAGAAAAACTCACTGTTTACTAAATTTAAGAGAAAGTCCTTATTTCCTCTCTTAGAACAGGTCAAGAGATTTGTTTTATTTTGCTTTACTGGTAATGCATTTACTGCTTGGATATCACCAAGACAAGCAGTCACACAGAGTTTACTGGATTTATACCACCCGATCTGCAATGCATCGTACGTTCACACAGCGATCAGCACCACCCCAGGAAGGCCCCGAAACACCAAGCTCGCATGAGCTTGCTGATCCCAAGAGCGTGTGTCGGAGATGGGGCCGAAGACGCCGAAGGCAAGGCAAGAGAGGTGAGCTACATGCTAGGCTAAAGGTTTGCGCCAGTCGGCCACCGCTACCCAGTCTCTTATTGGTGGGCGTACGGTCTCTGGAAAACAAGCTGAACAAACTAAGAGCAAGGATTGAAGACCAGCGGGAGACAAGAGAGTGCTGTGCCCTAATTTTCTGTGAGACCTGGCTTTCTGGCAGAGTCCCGGAGAGCGCCATTCAGCTACAGACACACTCAACACACCGAGCAGACAGAACTGGAGCCTCTGGTAAGTCGAGAGGAGGGGGAGTGTGTGTGTTTATAAACCGCTCATGGTGTGGAGATGAACAGACTGTCACTGTTCGCCCGACGTGGAGTTTTGACTGCTGAAATATCATCCCTATTACCTACCGAGGGAATTTACCATTGTGTTTTTGGCTGCTGTTTACATCTGCTACTACACAGTAGCGCAACGCAAACTCCATGATGTCATCAGCGCAGTAGAGATGAACCATCCCAATGCTGTTTTTATTGTTGCTGGTGACTTTAACCAGTGCAATTTATGGACTGTACTCACCAAATATTACCAGCATGTGGACATTCCCACCCACGATAAAAGCACACTGGATCATGTTTACTCCAATGTACTGTAAGTGGCGTTTACAGAGCGGCACCCCACCCCCACTTCGTCAGATCACATCTCCCTGTTTATGTACCCAGCCTAGAGACAAAAGCTGAAGCAAACAAACCCTGTCATTAAGGAAATTAAACGCTGGACCCCAGAGGCTGAGAGCACCCTGCAAGACTGTTTTTCCTGCACAGACTGGGATGTGTTTAAAGCTGCAGCCACCCGGGAGGACTTTTCTGTAAACATACAGGAATATGCTGAGTATGTGAATGGGTACATCAGCACGTGTGTTGATACCATCGTACCCACCATACAAGTCAGGAAGTTCCCCAACCATTAGCCCTAGATCAACAGTCAGGTATGTGTGATGCTGCATGCTCGCTCTCATGCATTTAAATCAGGCTGGGAGGTCAAGTACAAAGCTGCAAAGTATGGACTGAGGAAGGCTATTACGTCAGCCAAGAGGCAGTGCAGGGAAAAGCTGGACAGCCTCTACCTCACTCATGACCCGGGGCGCATGTGGCAAAGCCTGCAACACATCACAGACTACAAGAGGACCAACAGCAGCACCACTAGTTGCACAGACAGCCTGTTGGATGATCTCAACATCTTTTATACTTGCGTTGAGACCACCAGCTACAGGGCAGAGAGGAGGTACACACTCACGCACCCCGCCCCCCTCCACTAAATGGCCAGGTAAACAAAGCACTGAGGAATAGCAACCCCCGCAAAGCAGCAGGACCAGACAACATACCTGGGTGGGCCCTCAGTGCATGTGCTGCTGAACTGACTGACGTTCTCACATCTATCTTCAACCTCTCCCTCAGCCAGAACATAGCTCCCTCCTGCTTCAAAACCACAACCATCATCCCCCTCCCCAAAAGGAGCCTGCCAACCCGTCTGAATGATTACAGACCGGTAGCACTCACTCCAATCATCATGAAGTGCTTTGAGAGAGTGGTGCTGCCCCTCAATCAGGACAGCATATCGGATACCCTGGACCGCCTGCAGTACACCTACTGGCCCAACAGATCCACCTCAGATGCCATTGCTGCAGCACTCCATTACTCTCTCTCCCATCTGGAAGATAAAGACTCCTACATTAGGAGGCTCTTTGTCGACTACAGCTCCACCTTCAACACGGTCATCCCTAACAAACTCAGCGACAAACTGTCTTCACTTGGCCTGCGCCCCACCCTCTGTGACTGGCTACTGGACTTTCTAAATGGCAGGCCCCAGTCTGTCAGGATGGGTTACAGGATCTCAGCCAGCATCATCACAAACACAGATGTCCCACAGGGTTGTGTTCTCAGCCCCATCCTCTACAGCTTTTTCACCCATGACTGTGTTGCTTCCTACAAGAACAATATCATCCTAAAGTTTGCGGATGACACAGCAGTGATGACGCATCACTGGTGATGACGAAGCATCCTACAGGAGGGAGGTGGCCAACCTGGTGTCATGGTGTGAGGACAACAACCTCACTCTCAACATGGACAAGACAAAGGAGATAATAGTGGACATGAGGAAGGGAATGAGGACACCCCATCCGCCGCTGTTCATCTGGAAGCTTGAGGTGGAGAGGGTGAGCAACTTTAAATACCTGGGCATCTACATCAACAAGGACCTTAAGTGGACACACAGCACCACAGAGCTGGTTAAGAGAGCTCAGCAGTGGCTGTACTTTCTGAGGAGGCTGAAGAAGTTTGGCATGTCCCCCAGGATCCTCAACAATTTCTACAGCTGCATCATCGAGAGCATCCTGACCAACTGCATCACTGTGTGGTACGGCAACACCACTGCCCTGGACCGCAAATGCCTGCAGAGAGTGGTGAAGACAGCGGAGAAGATCATCAGGACTCCACTCCCCTCTCTGCAGAGCATCTGCCACCTCAGTCCAAAGGAGAGCTGATGCCATCCTCCGGGACCCCACCCACCCACACAGAATGTTCACACTTCTACCCTCAGGCCAGAGGTACAGAAGTATAAAATGCAGGACAACCAGACTGAAAAACTCCTTCTTTCCCACTGCCATCAGACTCCTGAACAAATAACAAACTCCCAAAACTCTGTAACACAGCTTGCAAATAGGAACTCACACATCAATTGCTAAATTTGCATAGTGCTCACTTGTACAATGTACATAGTCTCACCCATCTGTTGTCCTTATCATCTCTGCTGTTAATTATCATCTCTGCTCCTAATTATCATGTACAGTCTACTGTATGGCGATATATTGGGTGTATGGAGTGTCAGGGAGGGATAGTACCTCTGACGGGGCAACAGTTGCACCTCTGGGTGGTCGGTCTGCTTTGGTTCCCACTTGGCACTCAACTCTCACCTGTGGCTCCAAGTACTGTAGCTGTTTGCATGCAACAGCAGCCACATCCCATTAAACCGCTTCGACTGGCGGGCGAAACCGATGGGTTTGAACCCTCGGTGAGGTAGGGCTTGTCTACTTATGCATGCGTAGACTGGACCTGGTGGACTGCACGGAGGAAACCACCAGATTGGCTCAACGGGCAGGAAGGAAGACCCAGCAATGGCCATCCACTGCATCCTAACCTATCTCCAGCCATCTTGGCTATGTCTTGTCACTGGATCCAGATAGGCTGGGATGAGAGAGTGAGGCTGACGACCCTGCGCAACTCTACCTCACTTAAATCAAATTCACGCACAAGTCAAGACATCAAACCCCCCCCCCCCCCCCAAGTCCTGTGGCGATGGCCAAGTGACGAAGCAGCAGGTGTGGATACACTGGAAGCTGTAGCCACAATCCCACACACAGGCAGCTCAGGGCATAGGGTCGCTCTCTACTGGACTGAAGCAGCTGTGGAGTTTGGCAGCCCCCTGGGTGTCTGAGCAGCCCTGTTTAGGATTCGCTCTGCTCACCCCCATGGCCTGAGGAAGGGGCTAGAAAAGGTGCCCTAAAAATAGCCTGCTTCGCTACACCCTGGCCAGCAAGTCGTGGCTGGCGGGGATCCCACCCTAGTGGTTGAAATTCTCAGAAGAAATCAACTGAGGTGACAGCACTTACTATTGACACTTGGAATGTGCGAACGTTCATGGACAGCTCCAAAGCGGACAGACCTGAGAGACGGACAGCACTTGTCGCAAGAGAACTCAGCAGGTACAAGATACACATCGCAGCTCTGAACGAGACCAGGTTTGCAGACGAAATCAGCTGACAGAAGTCAGAGACGGTTACACCTTTTCTGGAGCGGCCGAGGCTGCGAAGAACGCTGTGAAGCGGGAGTGGGTTTCGCAATCAGATCCAATCTGATCAGCAAGCTTACCAGTCTCCCCAAAGGAACCAACGACCGCCTCATGACCCTGCGGCTCCCCCTCCAAGGTAAACGCCATGCCACATTCATCAGTACATATGCTTCCACCATGACAAACCCAGATGAGATCAAAAACAAGTTTTATAAGGACTTAGAGACTCTCATTGAAGGCATACCGAAGGAGGACAAACTCATTGTTCTTGGAGATTTTAAAGCCAGAGTTAATACAGACTGCCAGACATGGGAGGGAGTCCTTGGGAGAAATGGAGTTGGAAAGTGCAACGACAACGGTCTTCTCCTGTTGAAGATGTGCGCCTCTCATGACCTTCTGATCACCAATACCGTCTACCGCTTGCCAAATCGCAACAAGACTTCCTGGATGCATCCACTCAGCAAGCATTGGCATCTGATTGATTACATCATTGTGAGAAGGAGAGACAGGCAGGACGTTAGAGTGATGAAAGCGATGTGTGGCGCAGACTGCTGGATGGATCACAGACTCATTCTTTCAAAGCTCAACATGCACATCCAGCCCAAACGGTGTCCACAGGGGAAAAGGGCAAACAAGCGACTCAATGTCAGCAAGCTGGAACAGCACTCTGTGCAACAGACCCTCAGTGAAGACCTGGACAGCAAGCTTAGTCAGCTCAACCTTGGGGCGTACAGAGCAGAAGAAGACTGGGCAGCTTTCAGAGACATGGTGTACAACACCTCACTCACTCATCTGGGCCAGCACACGCACAAACACCAAGACTGGTTCGATGAAAATGATGAGGACATCCAAAGGCTGTTTGACGAGAAGCATGAAGCCCACAGAGCGTACCAGCTAGACAGCAGATCTGCCTCTAAGAAGGCAACCTTCAACTCCATCAAAGGAAAGGTGCAGGCAAAGCTCAGAAAGATGCAGGACTTCTGGCTCAACAAAAAGGTAGATGAAATACAGCAGTACACTGACAGCAACAGCTCCAAATGCTTCTACGATGCCCTTAAGACCATCTACGGGTCTCAGTCTTCTGGAACATCACCACTACTCAGTGCTGATGGGTCCACTCTCCTCACCAACAAGAACGCAATCCTGGAAAGATTGGCAGAACATTTCAGCAGTGTCCTGAACAGAAGTTCATCCATCAGTGCAGAAGCCATCACTCGCATGCCCCAAGTAGAGGTGAACACATCTCTGGCAGAACCTCCAACGGAATCAGAAGTCCAAAAAGCGATCAAACTCCTTTCGAAGGACAGAAGGATCAGTTCTAATACAGAAACTCACCGAGCTCTTTCAGACCATGTGGCAAAAGGAAGTTATCCCCCAGGAGCTCAAGGACGCCTCCATTGTCCATCTCTACAAGAGAAAAGGAAACAGGCAGTCCTGCGACAACCACCATGGGATCTCTCCCCTCACCATCGCTGGCAAGATCCCCACAAGAGTCCTTCTCAACCACCTCATTCAGCACATGGAAGGCGGTCAACTGCCGGAGAGCCAGCATGGCTTCAGAGAGGGTCGTGGAACTGCTGACATGATCTTCGCCGCATGCAACTTCAGGAGAAGGGTCAAGAGCAGAACAGGGACCTCTACACAACATTTGTAGCTTTGACCAAGGCTTTTGATACCGTCAGTCGTGAGCGGCTGTGGAAGACAGTGGCGAAGTTCGGCTGCCTGGGCAAGTTCATCAGCATGGTGTGCCAGTTCCACGATGATATGCTTGCTCAAGTACTGGACGATGGAAACTCCTCCAAAGCTGTCCCAGCCACCAATGGGGTCAAGCAGGGCTGTATACTTGCACCCACACTTTTCAGCATGATGTTCACAGCCATACTGTCTGATGCCTTCTGCGACGATGAAGAAAGAGCCATGAGGATCAGGTACAGGATGGACGGCAGGCTCTTCAGCCTGCGGAGGCTCCAAGCCAAAACCAAGGTGGAAGGGGACTCAGTGCGTGACTTCCTGTTCACAGATGATTGTGCACTCAATGCCGCTACAGAGGCCCAGATGCAGCAGAGCATGAACCGCTTCTCCACTGCTTGAGACAACTTAGGGCTCACAATCAGTATGAAGAAAACCGAGGTCCTGCACCAACCCGCACCGCAGAAGACTTATGTGGAACCAGCCATCACTGTCAACAGGGAGACCCTCAAGGCTGTCAACAAGTTCACGTACCTCTGCAGCACACTCTCCAGGTCTGTCAACATCGATGATGAGGTCGATTCGCACATTGCCAAGGCAAGCTTAGCATTCGGCTGGCAATGTGCAACAGTGTGGGAAAGGAGAGGCATCAGGCTGACCACAAAACTGAAGGTGTACAAAGGCACAATACTTGCATCCTTCCAATCTTGAGGTACTTTCTGGGCATCTCATATCTCCTGGATGAGCTTGTGCAGGCAGTTGGTCAGCTGAACACCACCAAATTTCCACACTTCCGCTGGAATTCCATCCCTTCCTGGAGCTTTACCATCCTGTGTTGTCCTGATAGCTGCCATTAGTTCATCAAGATTTGGTGGTTCATCCAGACTTGATACAACTGGTCGCTGCACTAGAGCTTCTTTAGCTTCTTCAGTGAGATCTCCAGGGTTGTTTAGTAGTCGGTCAAAGTGGTCTGCAAATCTGTCCAGGATCTTGTCTTTCTCCTGCAAAACCGTTTCACCATCCATAGCCTTTAGTTGGATCAGTCCTCTTGGTTTAGGGCCGTAGATTTCTCTCAAACCTGTGAAGAATGTTTTCATGTCCTTCATGTCTGCTGCAGTTTGAAGATCGTCCGCTTTTTCATCCCACCAGTTGGACTTCATCTCTCTGGTGTACTTCTGTAGCTCACTCTGAGCCTTTGAGGATTTCTTCTTCTTCAACCTTGTGTTACACTGTAGATTTTCCTGCCTAGCTGTATTCCTCACTTCTAGTAGTTTCTTCAGATGTTCATCATGCTCATCAAACCAATCTTGATGTTTCCTCTCAGGGTAGCCTAAAACATCACTCACAGTCTGATACACCATATCCTTCAGTGTTGCCCATTTCTCTTCTGTGTCATTCTCTGAGTTGTTGCTGTCCCAGTCTTTCAAGTTTTCATCCATTTCCTGTGTAAGTTCATCCTGCTTCTTTTGGCATTTCAGTGCGCTAGTGTTAAGCTTCCATGATGGCTTCTCACCCGTTCTGCAGTGCTGTTTTTGTCTGCAAATCCTTAATCTAGATCTCAGCATAACATGATCAGTACCACAGTCCGCACCTCTCATTGCTCTAGTGTCCAATACAGCCCTTATGTCTCTCTGTCTTACTATAACATAGTCTAACAAGTGCCAGTGCTTGGATCTTGGGTTCATCCATGTCTTCTTGTGTGTGTTCTTGTGCTTAAATAGGGTGTTTGTTAACACAAGGTTGTACTCTGAACATAGTGCAAGTAGAAGTTCTCCATTTGCATTGCACTTGCCTACTCCATGACTGCCTAGCACTCCTTTCCATTTCTCAGTGTCTGAACCAACTCTGGCATTAAAATTTCCAATGAGTATCAGCCTGTCATCAGTTGGTACACGCCTGATAGTCTCACGTAAATCACTGTAGAACTCTTCCTTTGCCTCCTCTGTGTTGGTCATTGTTGGGGCATACACACTGATGAATGTGGCATACATCTTTTGCTATAGTGGGAGTGTCATAGTCATTTTCCTGTCGTTGATTGGCACCGGTTCCTCATCAAGCGTAGCTGCTATCTCCTTTCTAACTGCAAGGCCCACTCCTGCTTCTCTCCTTTCTTGAGTTGATTCCCCACTCCAAAAGAAGATGTATCCATGGTCTTCCAAGCTGTCATATCCAGGCAATCTTGTTTCACTAAGTGCAGCTATGTCTACATTGTACCTGTTCATTTCCAAGGCCACAAGTGCAGTCTATCCTTCTGGGCACTGTGATGTTGATCTGTTCAACAGAGTGCATACATTCCACTCTGCTACACACAAGGCTGCTGTTTCCCTCTTCTTTTGTCTTCCTTCTCCTAGCTTACTTTTCGCTGCCTGTCAGAGTGTGAACAGATCAGTGTGGAACTTGTTAACCCGGGCGACGTCCGAGCCGGTATGAGTTGCTTTCTGACTGACCATTTCATGAAACTGCTTGCAAAGTATTTGAGTACTGCTAGCTTTGATGATGTCATAGTGAGTCTTATAATGACTGCCTTTGATTTTTGATGATGTCATAGCGAGTCCTATGATCATGAGTGATGCCTGCCTTTGATCTTTGATGATGTCATAGCAAGTCCTATGATCTTTCAGTGAGTCCTATGATCATGACACATAGACAGAAAGACAGACACACAGATTTTCTTGAACTATATATATAGAGAGGATATACTGCTCATTTGCACAATGCTCATTTGCACACTGTACATAGGCTTATGCCGTCTCAGGTTCACATCATCTCTGATATCAATATACCACTGTCCACTATAGTCATCCAGCGAGTGTCAGGTTTCACTCCTCTTGTTTCCTCCAGTTTGACTGCTTTGACTGCTTTAGCTGTCCAAATTGCCTCATGTGTGTTGTTAGTACGCATCAGTATTAGTACTTAGTATCAAGGTTTGCTTGGGGTGTCCTAATTGAACTAAATGTGTGTCAGAGTGTGAGAAGATGTGTGAGAGTGTGTGTTATTAGCATCCATTAGTATTAGGTGTGTTATTACCTTATTAGTATTGTTGTGTTTGTGTTGTCTTTACCTTGGCATTCATTAGGAGAGCAAAGTAAGAATTTCACTGCTCAGAAAATGCTGCATTTGTTAACTGTGCATATGATAATAAAGCCTCTGAATCTTGAATCTTGGATAATTAAATGACTGGGTAAGAGATCATTTTCAGTTTACCACACAAACAGCTAAAGAAAATCAAGCTGGGGAAATGTTCCGTTCTGCAGAACAGTCACGAGTGATCACACTCATCAAGCATTCCAGACTCTGGGGGTCAAACCTCGGTCAGTATGGAACAGATGCTACAATTTGAGTGGGTCCTAAAATGACTCAGTAAAGTACAATTTTGTAAAAGTTATTTGAGTACATGTAGGTACTTGAGTAAATGTAACTGGTTACTGTTCACCTCTGCAGTAAACTTAATGTTGATAAGTTCATGGCCATTAGCATACACCAAATCAACAGCTCAATGTTACAGTTCCAAGCTTTACATATTTTTAGATGACTCCAAAAACTGACCTTCCAGAAATGCTGCATCTTATTCTTCAAGTAACACATGCCATAAAGTCTTTAAGTAACAGCTGAGAGGGTGTGGATGTTGTTTTATTCATGTAGAATTGTGTCCACCACTTTTAAATACTATCTGGTTATGCTCTGTCTCTGAGAACACACCATATGAATGTCAACGAGCCAACATGTCCCGTAGAACTATTCTTTAACCTAAGATGACACTTATGAACAGGAAAGGGCAACAATAGCAGATATTGAAACCACAAGGCTTAGATTTTTTTCTTTTATAAAGATCTGATTACACAGGCATGACTGGTTTTTTATTGAATAGGAAGCAGTGGAAGTCCTTCACAAACACATCAAAACATGCTGTCAGATAGGTAAGCCTGCAAAGGCACAGCAGATTTCTGCCAACTTACATACTGTAAATACCCATCCTGGCTTACAGAAATTTTTTTCATAACCATTCTCATTGACTGTTCAAGAATCTTTTTGGCTTATTTATAATGATTGATTGATTGCTTTATTTTGAACATGTAAAAAAAGGTAAAATAAAATAAAAGTACACTGTAAACAAATAAAGGAGATAGACAATGAATTGCATTTGACAACTCAATACTACTCAATTTACTGTACATGCTCAAAAAGGAGTAGGATGAAGTATAAACTCATTTAATCCAACTCCCATTTGTGCTACTTTGTAATTATTAGTAATATATACATAAATGCAAATATACAGTGGTGTGAAAAAGTGTTTGCCCCCTTCCTGATTTCTCATTTTTTTGTATGTCTGTCACAATTAAATGTTTCAGATCATCAAACAAATTTAAATATTAGACAAAGATAACACAAGTAAACACAACATGCAGTTTTTAAATGAAGGTGTTTATTATTAAGGGGGAAAAAAATCCAAACCTACATGGCTTTGTGTGAAAAAGTGATTGCCCCCTAAACCTAACTGGTTGGGCCACCATTAGCAGCAACAACTGCATACCTGCCAACTTTTCAAACCTGAAAAGCCTAGTAGCTAGCCGGGGTCCAGGGGCCGATGCTAATGCTAATGCTAATAATAATAATGCTAATATTTGCCAAACAAATATTAGCATTAAATCTAATTAAATGTAGCTAACAACCTCATATTTCTTCAACTTTCAAACCTGAAAAGCCTAGTAGCTAGCCGGGGTCCAGGGGCCGCAGTGTCAAACAAATATTAGCATTTGACATAGAAGTCACATTTTAATTATAGTAAAGGTAAAATATCTAAATCAATTGCAATACTACACAGAGCGAAATATTTGCTGAATCAACCCACATTATATACTTTGTATCATTCATTAATACTCCCATACATGATATATTGTACTGAAGTATGGGGAAATACATATAAAACAAACATATATCCAGCCTTTATGCTTCAGAAGAGAGCTATTAGAATAATAAACAAAGCTGCTTACAGGGAACCAACAAACCCACTTTTTCTTAAATTAAAAGCTCTCAAGTTGAAAGATCTGGTTGACTTTAAAACTGCAGTAATAATGTTTAAAGCTAAGAATCTATCACTGCCCGCAAATATCCAAAAGCTATTCCCAATAAGGGAGAAACAATATCATTTCAGAGGAACATGTATATTTCAAAAACCTTCAGTGAGAACTACCACCAAGCAACACTGTGTTTCAGTGCAAGGAGTCAGATTATGGAACGATTTTGGACCTGAATTAAAATCATGTACAACGCTTGGACAATTTAAACAAAAACTAAAGGAAGAAATACTCCAAACATATATACAAGATGACATGTAAAATCACATAAGGATTGTCATATCCAGTCTGTGTTGTGTTGTTACTTAGTTTTTTTTGGTCACATTTTGTCTTAGCTTTGTTCTGAATTGTAATCGCTCTTGTTTTGTTTTTCTTTTGAATTCTTGGATGGAATATGGGTGGGCAATATAAGCTGCGGCTTCAGCCATCACCCATTTCAGATAACTTATGTTGAACTGTATAATCAGAGGAGTTATTGTTTAATTTGACCTTGTTGGATTTTTTTCGCCTTTGTTATATTATTCTGTTTCTTTTTAATCTTTACTTTTAATCTATCCGAAATAAAGATTCATTCATTCATTAAATTTGCATTCAAAAGACTATCTTAACACTGCATAGAACTTCGAATAGGCCAGATGTGATGTATTATGAATACTAGAAAAGCACTCGGAGAGCGCAGACCTCCGCCAAGCGCCACAGTTCCCCCCATACAGTGTTTAACATCATAAATAAAATATTGAAAATGGCCCTATCTCACAATGTTAAATTTAAAAAAAAAAAAAAAAAAAAGAATCCTTTAAAAAATTCCTGGATGCAGACGGTGATCCGGATCACCACCAAAATCTAATCATCTGTAGGATACCCCATTTCTGACAATCTGTGAAAATTTCATGAAAATACGTCCATAATTTTTTGAGTTATCTTGCTAACAAACAAACAGACAAACCAATGCTGATGATCACATATTTCTTAAAATAAAATAAAATAACCTCCTTGGCGGAGGTAACTAGAAGACTAGAAATATCAGCAGGGTATACTAGCACTATTTAACAGACACGTGCGTAAAAGACGGCAAAATCGCTCTGATATTTTATGTGTTTACATGATACACCAAGCATGACAAGGCTTGCAATTACACAGCACATGTTCTTCAGAATCTTAGGCATTACATAAAATGTATTCTCCCTTTAGATGTCGAATCCATGGTCCATTTGCCAGGGTTGAAGTGCAGTCATGCGAACGTCTGCAGCAGTTTACATCGTGTTTACATCTCGCCATGTACACACGCCTCTCCAGGATTTCGCGCGAGAATAGAATCCTCAATACCATCAATAGCGATAGCGTTAGCTTAGCAAACGCTTCAGGTAAAGCGTAGCAGCAAACCACGAAAAGAAACGCTACTCAGTTTACTCACAGAGCCCGGTGAAAGGCGAATAAAAGGGTATTTCTACTTCAAAAGCTGGTTCAACCAAGGTGGAAATTCAGCCTGTGCGTGTGTGTCACGAATGTTGATCCGATATTCGTTGTTGGTTAGTTATTTTAGTGGCAAAATCAGCAACTTTGTCTCAGCACTGAAAAAGTGACCATCCTGGCCGCCATCACGTGTTGCTATGTTCTAAATTTAGATACGATTCCTAGCGATCTCGTGTTTGGAATTGCTTTCGTGTTTTTTTTACGATTTAAAATTTTTGACTGAATTTTTAGTGAAAAACCGTAATTTTGATTAATAAAGCCATAACCCGGAATGGGGTCTTGAAAACCGTAACCATTAGTTAGAGTAGTTGGCAGGTATGCAACTGCAATCAAACGTTTGCGATAACTGGCAATGAGTCTTTTACAGCGCTGTGGAGGAATTCTGGCCCACTCATTTTTGCAGAATTGTTGTAACTCAGCCACACTGGAGGGTTTTGGAGCATGAACTGCCTTTTTAAGGTCATGCCATAGCATCTTAATTGAATTCAGGTCAAAACTTTGACTAGGCTACTCCAAAGTCTTCATTTTGTTTTTCTTAAGCCATTCAGCGGTAGACATGCTGGTGTGTTTTAGATCATTGTCCCGTTGCAGAACCCAAGTGCGCTTCAGCTTGAGGTCACAAACAGATGGCCGGACATTCTCCTTGAGGATTTTTTGGTAGATAGCAGAATTCATGGTTCCATTTACCACAGCAAGTCTTCCAGGTCGTGAAGCCACAAACAGTCCCAGACCATCACATTACCTCCACCATATTTTACTGCTGGTATGATGCTCCTTTTCTGAAATGCTGTGTTACTTTTATGCCAGATGTAATGGGACACACACCTTTCAAAAAAGTTCAACTTTTGTCTTGTCAGTCCGCAGAGTATTTTCCCAAAAATCTTGGGGATCATCAAGATGTTTTCTGGCAAAACTGAGACGAGCCTTTATGTTCTTTTTGCTCAGCAGTGGTTTTTGTATTGGAACTCTGCCATGCAGTCCACTTTTGCCCAGTCTCTTTCTTATTGTGGAGTCATGAAGACTAACCTTAACTGAGGCAAGTGAGGCCTGCAGTTCTTTGGATGTTGTTGTGAGGTCTTTTGATACCTCTTGGATGAGTCGTCGCTGCGCTCTTGGGGTAATTTTGGTCGGCCGGCCACTCCTGGAGAAGGTTCACCACTGTTCCATGCTTTTGCCATTTGTGGATAATGGCTCTCACTGTGGTTTGCTGGAGTCCCAAAGATTTAGAAATGGCTTTATAACCTTTTTCCAGACTGACAGATTTCAATTATTTTGTTTCTCATTTGTTCCTGAATTTCTTTGGATCACAGCTTTTGAGGGTCTTTTGGTCTACTTCACTTTATCAGGAAGGTCCTATTTAAGTGATTTCTTGATTAAGAACAGGTGTGGCAGTAATCAGGCCTGGGTGTGGCTAGAGAAATTGAACTCAGTTTTCCAAAGATGTGATAATGTTAATTTATGTTTTAACGGGGGGGGGCGGGGAATCACTTTTTCACACAGGGCCATGTAGGTTTGGATGTTTTTACCCTTAATAATCAACACCTTCATTTAAAAACTGCATTTTGTGTTTACTTGTGTTATCTTTGCCTAATAGTTAAGTTATTTTGATGATCTGATACATTTAAGTGTGACAAACGTACAAAAAAATGAGAAATCAGGAAGGGAGCAAACACTTTTTCACCCCACTGTAGCTGGTGATCATCAGGTTCCAAGCAGGTGTAGACTTCAAAGTCTTGTTTTGTTTAGCAACAGTATTTAAAACCAAAGTTCTGTTACACATTAGTTTTTAAAACAGAACTATGCAACTTTCTTGCTCCTTGTAGGAACACTGAAAAGGCCACAGCTATGGGAACCACGACCCCAGTCCCAACCAGTGTTGGGAATAACACAGAGTAACGCCACTACTTTTGCAGTAACTGTTGTGTAATGAAATTACTGTTTAAAAATTCAGTAATGCGTTACAGTTATTGAAATTTGATCAGATGCATTACTCGTTTATTAATATGGATAGATATTTTTAGCGCAGATAAATGAATATACAAACTGACCCTACCGTAGCTGAGACAAGCCTTCAATTGATGTGACTGGTTGCAAAGAGCCTGAGTCTTCATTACTGAGCGGAGGAAAAGATGAAGCTACTTTGTTTTTGTGGACATACACAGATTCTTTTTCCTTTGTCACGGTTAAGGACAAAACCATATTAGTGGGTTGCAAACTAAGTGCTGATAGAGTCCTACTGCAGTTTTCAGAAGTGCCTGAAAACAGCTACAACCTCCGACAAAGCTAGTCCTGAGTAACTGCTAGCTATGCTAACAACTAACATCGTGAAGTGGATCCCACAGCAGGATGTAAAATGGAATACTCTTATCTCAACACCCACGGCTGGATTTCAATCACAGGTACGCATCTGGACAGTTTGTGACCCAGCGAGAATTAAACTGACTGCCAGATACATCGTTACAGAATGAAGACATGATGTCAATAGTGGCTTTCTGTCATATCCGGCTCTAGGGAGCCGGGCAATCAGAGCCAGGGACAAGCCAGTGAGTCGAGATGGTTTATTTTGGGTAAGGGATAAGGGATGAGGAGAGCACAGATACTCATGCAGAGGTACACTCACAGGTTGCACAGCGCAGAGGTAAGCAGCTCGTACCGGACGTGGGGGTAGCAAGACGTACATCCTCACAGCGGGATACAAACACAGGAATGCTGCAAGGGGAGTTGAGGCTGACACCAGACGAAGGGGCTTCAGCCTAGCAGTGCTTATGTCGCAGCCCCGAGTCATCGAGGCTGCTCCTATTTATCCTCATTGGCAGCGCCCCAGCTGATGAAGACTAATTGGCCCCAGCCGTCCATAATGCTGCCAGCTGGGGGCCAGCTGAGACGCCGCTCAATGGGAGGCAGGGATGAGGGAAAACATGGGCTCAGTGCCGAGACGGCATCTCAACCCATGGTGACAGAGCCCCTCCCTCAAGGTCGGGCTCCTGAACGACCAGGAACATCCCAGCCCCCCCCCCCCCCCACCTAGGGTGGGAGGAAGGGAGGCGGACCGGAGGGGAAGAAGCCAAGGGAAGGACAACACCAATGGGGCAATGTAGGGTAGCGGGAAAGAAAAACCCAAATACAATACTGACAAAACTGAATAATTAACCCAGGTACAGATGGGGAGAAGAACTGGGTCAACACGCCGGTTACATACTACCCAGAGAGTACCAACCATGCGTGACCCAGAGCAAGAAAAAAAAAAGAACCACCAAAAAGGTACAGGGCAAAAAATGCTGAGTATGGTCAAATAAAGGGAAAACACAATACACAGCACCAATATAAGTACATACACACAGTCACCAAGAAAAGTGACTGGAACAAATGGACAATTACAGAGCATGGTGTTACGGAAAACAAGGCACATGACTCTATAATGAACCAACAGGGCATAAAAAGAAATACTGAGTGCAGGCAAAGAAAAACCCACACACATGAATATATAAATACCCACAGTCACCTAAAGAAATGAAAGTGACTGGAATGAATGGGCAACTGCAGAGTATGGTCTGAAAGGGAACAAAACATAACTCTACAATGCAAAAACGAGACTAAAAACATGGTACAAAAAATAAAATGCTGGGTACGAGGGAAGGAAAACGCACAGCACTATAAATACACATCCACCAACAGGACAGACATTACACCCAAGTGACCTTAATAACGATAAAAGAAAAAGTGACACCCGAGGTGTATGGCAGGCAGAGTCCAAAAATAGCCGAGATGGCTCCGGAGATCTCCCCGCCCATTGTCCAGCTGGCGAATCAGGGGAAGAAGTGTTCGGACGGCGAACTCTGGACCCAGATCCCAGGAATCCAGTCCACCGGCAGCCGAACCAGGCTGCCCAGAGGGAAACACAGACCAGTGGGGGGAACCAGATCACCGAACCGAAAGTTTTGCGGGTCGGGTCGTCGACCCGCATCACTCAACCACCAGGACCGTTGAGACGGACGAAGGGTCAGAGCGGATCCCGGTGGAAGAGGCTCAGGGGAGAGCCGATGACGAGGGCGGCGGGCCTCAGGGAAACGGCCACCTCCTCACCGGACCTGGACAACACTGGGGCAGCACCCACGTCGGACCCCGATCGGGCCTCAGGCGAACCCACGTTGGACCCCGATTGGGTCTCGGGCGAACCCACGTTGGACACTGCACCAGAACCGACCTCCAACGTTGAACCCGGACCCTCCAGCACCACGAGGAACAGCAACTCCTCGCCGGTGACCCTGGAAGAAGGCTCAGAAGAGAAAACAGAACCGGGATCAGGATCACCGGCAGCGCCAGAACCCGGCGAGACGAGCTCAGACGCAGCGGGCAGCTGCACCCTGCTCGTCTCCCCTGGAGATAGGCTGAAGTGCTCAAAGATAAAAAGAGAGAAAAGAAAGGAGAGCACTCGCCTGATCTCGGGTTCTGACGCCGTCCAGGACTGCGAAGATCCAGGATCCGTCGTCAGGAGGTCGTTGTCAGGCTCCCATCTAGCCGCGTCGGGCCCCGCAGCCAGCACGATGGTCAGCGCAGCTTGAGATTCCTCCAGCTCAGGTAACCCCGCCGACGACCCACTCGGCGTGAAGCCAGAAGAATCTCGTCCCGCTGGACCGAACCGCTCCTCCGTGGAGACCCAGGGACGCTCAGTCGTCAGCGTAGACTCCACGCAGCAGTCAGTCCCCCTCCTCCGTCCGCAATGTAGCTGCGGAACCACAGGCCCTCTCCATATCCCACCACGTTGACCCGGAGCCGGGGACCGCTCGGCGGAGAGAGACACAGAGGATGCGGGATTAGGAATACAGGTTACAGCAGGTGGGGAGAGTTCAGGGAGCTGCGAACCCTGAACTTCTCCTCCAGGGATGTGACAGAGCAAATCATTAAGCAGGTGTGAAAAAACAATGACTTGCCTGCCCCCTGGAGGTTGAGTATCGCCTGCTGTAGTGGAATCTGCTTCTTCCTCTCCCCGCCCGGCGATAACGGAGGACCCCCCGGGAATTCGTCTGAGGATCGCTCGCGTTGTCTCCAGCAGAGAGCTCACCAGGCCGGGATTCCAGGCACACACAGCGGTCAGGAAGCGCGTCGAGGAGGAGGGGGAAACAGCCGGGGTGAGCCAGCCCGAATGTCCAGGAATGACAGCGGGGGAACGAGGCTCAGGGGACGAGGCTGTAGGATCTCCACACTGACGAGGCGAAGGGATGACAGCTGCGTGGGAGGAACGGTCCTGACGATGACCCAGAACTGGATCCGGACGAGGTTCGTGCAGAGGTGACTCGGCGATGTGATGACGACTACTCCCAGGGGACGAAGCGAGGGGGAAACCCAGGATTCGCCGCTCCAGATCGGAGATCGAGACGAGGAAGGCGTCGAGCACGGGAAAGCTTCGTAGCCCTGAAGTCCTCACCATCAATCTCACTGCCGCCGCCACATGCCTGAAGGTGGTGACAGGAAACACAGTAGAGCTCGCGACAGCCACTCGACCCCGGACATAACTGCTGTCAGCTGCGGCTCCTAGAAGGGAATCCCGAGTGACGTGGCGCAGGTCGGGGGAAGTCCTCTGGTTGGCGCGAACTCCCGGACTGGAATGGCGGCAGGAACGGGACTCCGAAGCGGGGAAAGACGTCGCCCACTTCGACTCCCTGCCGGGATTTCCATCCACCCCGTGGAGCTTCTCTCGCTGTGTACCTGCAACGTCTATCCTGGCACTGTCCTCCAGATGGTACAGAGAGTGAGGGTGACAGTCCAGGAGTTCCTCAGCACGGCCCGGATGCCAGCGTCTCGCGTTGGAGGCGTCGTGCAGGGTGAAGAATGTCCCGTCGACAGCCTCCGAGATGGACCTTAGCTCGTCGCCCTGGCGCCGGAAGTGACTCCTGGGAAACGGCATGCTAGCAGCGCTGACACCCGGACAGAAAGGTACATTTCCACAGCGACTCACGGCCGCCGGCAACTCTTCTGGCTGCGACATACTGTCATATCCGGCTCTAGGGAGCCGGGCAATCAGAGCCAGGGACAAGCCAGTGAGTCGAGATGGTTTATTTTGGGTAAGGGATAAGGGATGAGGAGAGCACAGATACTCATGCAGAGGTACACTCACAGGTTGCACAGCGCAGAGGTAAGCAGCTCGTACCGGACGTGGGGGTAGCAAGACGTACATCCTCACAGCGGGATACAAACACAGGAATGCTGCAAGGGGAGTTGAGGCTGACACCAGACGAAGGGGCTTCAGCCTAGCAGTGCTTATGTCGCAGCCCCGAGTCATCGAGGCTGCTCCTATTTATCCTCATTGGCAGCGCCCCAGCTGATGAAGACTAATTGGCCCCAGCCGTCCATAATGCTGCCAGCTGGGGGCCAGCTGAGACGCCGCTCAATGGGAGGCAGGGATGAGGGAAAACATGGGCTCAGTGCCGAGACGGCATCTCAACCCATGGTGACACTTTCCATCAGACAGCTGGACTGTGATCCACTGACGCTGAAACACATTTACTTGCTGCCTGGATAAAGATTACTCAAAAATGGATTTTGATCTCCAAAAGGCATTTGAGAGACTGGATCATGTATCTGTCACAGCAAATATTTGGACTGTGGAGAATTAACATTTTCTTTGGATCACTGCACATCGGATTAATCCATGATATAAAGGTAAGATAAACATGGACAGCTTTCATGTCCCACACACTGACGCATGTGCAGCAACACCAACATTAAAAATCTGTCTGTGAAGCTCTTTCTGAAACAGTCTGTTTTCAGCCTGCCATTAATAAGCCCATAATGTAATCCATTAATTAAATGATCTTGCTATGTGTGCAAGAAGATTTAAGTATGCATTTAAAAGTAACGTGAAAGTTACTTTTCCAAGTAACTCATTAATCATGCAGTAATTGGTAAAGTAACTCAATTACTTTTGAAAAGAAGTAATTAGTAACTGTAATTAGTTACTATTTTTTAGTAACTTGCCCAACACTGGTCCCAACAGCCAGTCACATGGGTTTTTTGTTGTTGATAGTCAAGTCGTGGCCTGTGATTCACTGCCGGGACTGAGGCCACAGTCACCACAGCTGCTGTTCCCTCAGTGATCCCACCAAAAAAAACAGGCAATGTGGGCCCGTTCAGGTTATGGAGGAAGTGACATCCACATGGTCAAATGCAATCTACCATCAAAATAATTTTGCAAACATTTTGAGGTGAAAATCTTACAGTGTTGCTTTAAAATATACAGCAAAGACACACTGTATTTCAGAAAAATAAGGCTTCCCTGGCAAAATTCAAACCTGGGACCTCCTGCACACCATCATCATCATCAGCATCATAGCAGTCTGTCGGGGGAAACAATGACTGTTTCATTTAGGTCTGATCAGATTCCTCCAAGCAGCTCTGTCCTTCGCCCACCACTGCCAGGAACTCCTGACCTTGTTAACCCAAGCAACGTCCGAGCTGGTATGAGTTGCTTTCTGACTGACCATTTCATGAAACTGCTTGCAAAGTATTTGAGAACTGCTAGCTTTTGCTGGATTAGTGGCACATTCTTGGCAGATAGAAGTATTATCAGTGGCAAGGACACCAAGCACTCACTTTATATTAACCACAACACTGCACACCTGCTTTAGCTTGCACTCGAACTTTCTCAAATGATAAATGTTCAAAAGGAGAGGATTCTGAGCAGCAGTAGTACAGTATTTAAAACTTAATGTGCAGCACACATAGTTATCAAATCTACAGAAGAGGTATGTTGTGTTTCCAAAGAATGACACATTACCAGGAGGATTTGAACCCAAGGCTCCTGGGTGGCAAACAAGTATCTTAACTGTTATTTATAAATAAAGGGCACTTTATTGTAAAGTGCAGTGTGGTGACGTGGACGTTCTGTCACGCCACTGCACTGTCCTATGTAAGGAGGGGGGCATCCATCTTAGGCTCTCTTATGTCTGATGCCCAAACTACGTGCCATGCTGTTTGCTGCTGCCCTTCTACTTCAATAAAGCTGTGTTCGCTAACTCATCCTGCCTCATCTTTGGCCAAGGTATTTTCCATATATAACATTTGGCGATCGAGGATTAACTCATGGAGATGTGCTTTACACTGCTGAAGCCTTTATTGGAGCTTCTCGGCGAGCCACAGGTGCCATGGCCCGACTGGTTGGGAGCCTTTGAAACCTACATCACGGCTCTGGATCTGAGGAAGCTGGATGGAGTGAAGAAGCAAGCGCTGCTTGTCCACTTCCTAGGCTCAGAAGGTCAGAGAGTTTTTCAAATGCTTGGCCACTGTTATGAAGAGGCTATTGAGATGCTAACTAGCTACTTTGCTAAGTCTGAAAATGTGGCGCAGTGCATGAAAATCCCCCGCAGTCGACGAAAAGCTAAGCTAGTTAACCCCACACCCTACGGAGATGGCATAAACATTGCGAGCCCCGAAGGTTGGTCAGGACTGCAACGTGTTGTGAAGCTAGACTGCATGAGTGTGCCCATGATGATAGCCACCGCTGCCATGCGGTCCATAGTGAGTGAGGTCATGGTTTGTAAGCTCACTCCCCAGCGCCTGGATGCAGTGGAATTACCGGACAACGGGAGCTCCGGTGCCGGCAGGAACATCATATTTGCAGTGCAGTCTGGTGAAAAAGTGATTCCAGCATTCCGGTTCCAGGTGACATGTTGGGGTGGAAATGTTTTGGGGTGGGATTTATTCAGTGGGCTAGGATTTACCTTCACAATTGGCGGGCAAACGGTCAGTGGCCCAGAACCAGTTCGCACAGGCTTCGCGGACGTGGATGCGGCGAAAGACCACAGTGTGGACAGTGACTGTAATGCAGAGAGTGGATATAGCACGGATGGTGAAGATGAAATGGAGGGAGAACAAGGACTGGGATTGCCCCCACTCCTTGAGCAGCCAGAACTGGAGCAGGAGGAGAGAGAGCCCGAGTTAGGCGAGACCAACACCGATGAGGCTTTTACGGAAAACACCGACATTGGAGCACCCACTCCGCGCTCTCAGGGGGAGAGCTGCCCTGGGGGAGGGGGCATGCAGGGGGCAACAACGCACAGCGACAGCAGACAAACTCGGAAGCAGCACACGGCGCAGCACAGCAGAGCGCTTTGGACGGCTCGGTGGAGGAACCAGACAACTTCGGTGCCTGCGCTCAACTGCCTGCAGCGGGAGCCCGACCGAGTTGGTGAGCGGAGGGTCCGTTCTGATGAGCAACACCAGGGAAGCATCTGAAGGCAACCTGAAGCATTCAGATGCAGGTAAGCATCTGAAGGCAACCTAAGCGCTGTTGGGTTTCAGCCAGCAACGGGTGAGGGGTCCGCTGCGACAACGGTGACTGCTGAACTGCCACAGTGTAATGAAGGCGTCAGACCGAAGAAGAACACAGAGATGGCGAGCGCACGGTGGCGCATCGAACCAGGTAAAGCACCGTTACAAGTCATGGACTGGGTTTGGGTTTGTGCCAGCGGAAGGCTGGAAAGGCAACTGATCGGACTGCAGCCAGTAAAACAATGGGCACCGCTGAGAAGTGGGGAGAAGCTGGGAACAGCATGTGTTCGGCTTATGGATGATTCACTGTGGCACGTGAACAAGCTGCGGTGCGTTTGGGCAGCTGCTCCGGATGGAGGGGCTCTGCGGAGTTTGGCCTCCGCAGTGTGGGACCCCGGCCCCGGCGTCAGGAAGATTGGCCTTGGGAGTCCGAAAGACCAAGAGCCACCAAGAGCTCGTTTCAAAACTCCAGGGGGAACCGGGGGGAGGGGGGGGGGGCTGTGGGCCTGCTTCAAAGCTCCTGGGAGGAGGCCACCAAGAGCTCGTTTCAAAACTCCGGGGGGGGGGGGGGGCTGTGGGCCTGCTTCAATGCTCCTGGGAGAAGGCCACCAAGAGCTCGTTTCAAAACTCCGGGGGGGGGGGGGGGGGCTGTGGGCCTGCTTCAAAGCTCCTGGGAGGAGGCCACCAAGAGCTCGTTTCAAAACTCCGGGGGGGGGCGGGGGCTGTGGGCCTGCTTCAATGCTCCTGGGAGAAGGCCACCAAGAGCTTGTTTCAAAACTCCGGGGGGGGGGGGGGGGCTGTGGGCCTGCTTCAAAGCTCCTGGGAGGAGGCCACCAAGAGCTCGTTTCAAAACTCCGGGGGCGGGGGGGGGGGGGTGCTGTGGGCCTGCTTCAAAGCTCCTGGGAGGAGGCCACCAAGAGCTCGTTTCAAAACTCCGGGGGCGGGGGGGGGGGGTGCTGTGGGCCTGCTTCAAAGCTCCTGGGAGGAGGCCACCAAGAGCCCGTTTCAAATCTCTGGGGATGGGGGGGGGGGGGGGTGGCCTGCTTCAGGGCTCCAGTGAGGAGGCTGCCATGGGGTCGCCTCAAAATTCCCTGACTGAACTGTTTTTTCCCCATGCTGGTAATGCCGCTCCCATTCAAGAGACTGTGCTGTAAATAATGGGTTGTTTATAGTTCTGTTGTTCTTGCATGTATGTTATGGCATGGGGTTATTTTATGTGTTTTTCTTTCAGCTTAGGAGCACGGCAAATTTTTAGATGAATAAAGACTTTTAGTTTACCAGTGCCAGAATAACCCACTGTGCCGTGCGGGCTTTGTGGCAGTCCACCCACCAGTCCTATTTCAGTTTTGAGTGAGTATGTTAGGCCAGTTTAGTACATTAATTCTCGTTATTTTAGAGCGTGATTCAGGTTCCAAATTGGGGTGGTTTCAATTGTGTGTGTGGTTTTAGACTTTTCTAAAGGGGGGAGGAAATGTTATATGTAAATAAAGGGCACTTTATTGTGAAGTGCAGTGTGGTGACGTGGACGTCCTGTCACATCACTGCACTGCCCTATGTAAGGGGGGGGGGCATGCATCTTAGGCTCTCTTATGCCTGATGCCAACACTATGTGCCATGCTGTATGCTGCTGCCCTTCATCTTCAATAAAGCTGTGTTTACTAACCCATCCTGCCTCATCCTTGGCCAAGGTATTTTCCATACATAACCTTAACCCCTACACCACACAATTGCTTTGGGGCACATGCTGACTTTCAAGTTTCTATGTATTATTATTTTTGCTCCCCATGCACTTTTAGCAGAGAAGAAGAAGAAAAATCAGAACAAAACCATTAGGTTTCCTGCAATACAGCTGCTTGAAATCCTAATTATAAATCTATACAAAAATGATATACAAACATACATAAATAAATCAATCTTAAAAATGATCATACAAATGATCTTTAAACTGTTTTGACGAGAAGCTTCATAAGAAGTGTCCTCACCTGTCAGAGGGGCATCAGCCCTGGGCTGCTCTTTGCGCCAGCTGGGAACGAACACAGTGATGTTAGTATGACCTCTATCCAAGAAGAAGCTCACCGCCAGCTGTATGCCTCGACATGAAAACACTTCCTTGCTGCCATGACTGTAAAAAACCCCCATAAAGAAACAGGAGAGGGAGCATGTCAAATTATATGAATAATCTGAAAGGGGGAGAAGAACTTTAGTTGACCTGTGTAAACATGAATGTTCTGTCGGGGGGGCGGATCTTTACAGTGAACACATGTTTCACATGCGTAATGTACAACAGTATTGAGAAGAAGAATTGATGCAATGCTTGTAGAGTTTGAATACTGCACTACTGCCAAAACATGCTCAGGCAATGTGGGGAACACCTATTACAGGCATCTCACGTGGCTATCAGGGGAATAGTGAGGCAAAGCATTTTTGAAATGTTATTTTAAATGTGCTTTATAAAGTTTAGCATTGAAAAGTACAGTGATATCCAGCCTGACAATCTATGATTTAAAAATCATGCAAAAAATCTGCAGGATTACCTCATTGCTACGTTGCTACCATCAACAACAATCGGCCTCAAATCTGAGTTTGTATTTTGGCCTCCCTGTTGTGGTGTAATACTGGAGGGCCCAAGGGTCCAACTAGGAGGCAACAGTGGGTCTTTCAGAATGATGCTCCTCTCTTCGCTGTCAGAACTGGAAACACTTGGTGCATTGCTGCCTCTGCTCCTAACCAGCTCCCCCAGCACCGAGTTAGTGTCTGTGCTCAGGCCCAGCTTCAGCAAGGCAGCCTTCACCTCTGCTGACGTGTAACCCAGCTTCCTGAAGAAGTCCACTCTGTCCCAGAGTTCCTCGCTGTCTGCTTCTGAAGCTGTGTTCTGACTGGGGAGTGTCTGCTCCATCATGAATCATCTGAGACCTTCAGCAGCATAGAAGATGAATTAAGATGATGTTCTTCATCTCACTGGAGGAAAAAACTATATTTGATTAGGCACCCATCCTAACTGAAATGAAATAGAGTATAATCTGTTCCAGCTCTCTTCTGGAGCCACATAATGCTTAAAGCAAGTGGAAAACAAACTTACAAAAGACATTTTAATGGTAGAAATAATCAATAACTTATAAATTGGCTCTGTGTCATGATCCCTGGTTCTGTTCTGTTCTTGTGTTTATGATTTTGGTTTTGTGGCCTTTATTTCATGCTGATCTTGAGTTTAGGTTTTCCTGTTTCTCATTTTATGAATATCAGGGTTAGTCCCTTTATTTCTGTTATTTGTTTGAGTATTTATTTTCCTGGTTCAGAGTTTTATTTTTGTGGTGCTTTCTGATGGAATTTTAGTTTAAGTTTTGTTCATTTTTTTTTTTTTCTCTATTGATGCGTTTCCATGGCTTAGCAACAGTCCCTGCTGGTGAACATGACGCTGGTAAGAAATGCCAAGGAAAGTATGTACTTCATGTTTGAACCTCTGTCTATCTTCATTTAGAGCTATCTCCTACGGCAAGCTGCTCCACAGCTGGATGGTAGCAGGAAGGAATGTTCGCTTTTGGCCTGATTTGCAAGACAGAGGTTCTTCCAGAGCTGCCCTGTGGTGATTTGTACTCTGGAGAGTTTTGCGTCTCGCCACTGGT
Source organism: Pholidichthys leucotaenia (assembly GCA_020510985.1). Lineage (NCBI taxonomy): Eukaryota > Metazoa > Chordata > Actinopteri > Cichliformes > Pholidichthyidae > Pholidichthys > Pholidichthys leucotaenia. Next base: position 107,589,923 of record CM035849.1, on the reverse strand, counting down.
AGTGAGAGCAGCAAAGTGTTCAGCAGGCCAGGTGCCTTCCTATAGTACATCCTGTGAAAGACAGTCAGGGCATCCACCTTACAGCGGTGGTCTAGTGATTGGATGGATACCTTTTTCATGGCTACCTTGAGGAAGGTTGATGATCTTGATGGCTCTTTTCTGCATGGCATCCAGTCGAGCTAGGTATGTTGGTGATGCACCCATCCAAACGGAAGATGCATATTCCATCTTGGACCGAACCATGCTCTTATAGATTGTTACTCTCTGAGGGAGATCCAGGTACTTGCCTACTCTTCTCAGAAGGCCCGGGCTTTTGCCTACTTCCATAGCCATCTTGGTGACGCGATGGGACCAGGAGAGGTCTTTCCGGATAATTATCCTGAGCAACTCCACTTTGTCAACCTCTGATAGGATGGAGTTCATGAAGGACAGTGGTGGATGACTGTTGCTGGCATCTTTTAACTGGGAGATTGTGATGGATTTGCATTTGGCAGCACTGAAGAGAACGTTCCACTTATTCGCCCATGCGTCTATTTCTTAAAGGTCATTATTTAGAGAGTTGGCAGCTGTCACCCTCAGGTTTCTATCCTTGATTATGGTGAGGACTGATGAGTCATTTGCATACAGTATTGCTGGATTTTGCAGCTTTTCCTGAAAATCATCACTGAAGATAATGAAGAGTAGAGGGCCCAGGACTGATCTCTGAGGCACCCCTGCATTGATGTCTTTGGCACAAGATGTGACTCCATTGATAGTGACCTTTAATACCCTCCCAGACAGGTAGCTATCCATCCACTTCAGGAGCATTCCACTGAGCCCCATAACTTCTAGTGTAGCAAGAAGACCTGGGTGCCACACCCAGTCAAAAGCACGGCTGATATCTAGGCATATGAGGTGTCCTTCCTGCTGGTTGTCTTCTAGAGCATCATGGAGAGTCTTTTTGTTAATTGCTCATGTTTATTTTCCTGTGAAAAATAAAGGTGGAGGTGGGGCTCTTGAGCCTTGGAAGGCAATCCACATAGGAGAAGGTCAATCCAAAATATAACCTGCAACATTGTAGGTCGCTTTCTCGTGGCATCCCTTTGCAACAGTTAGTAGATTACCTGTATTGGACAATAGAGTGGTACTGGGGGCGCACAAACCTTTCTCACTATAGTCCACTCAGGTGTAGGTCATCTTGTGATACTAAGATGATTAATGGTGTCGTTAGATACTCAACATCCAACACAAGAAGCCATACAATACATACAGTTTTTCTGTTAAATTCCTGTGTTTTGTATTCAGCTTCTGAGATGTTCATGGTGTTGGTCATTTCTTGTATTAATTAGGTACTCACTGCTCTGCTCCCGTGTAAAAGCTAGTATCTCACAAAGTGGGGAATGCTGACGAGCATTGGAATTTTTGGATTCGCCAAATTTTCTGACATATATCTGCAAAAACTAGGGTTTGTCTCTGTCATTAGCGATGCTTAGCGACAATTAGCAACATTTGCACAAATGTTTGTAAAACTGGTTATGAAAGACAGTTAACAAACATTAGCAACTGTTAGCAAATGTTAGTGACAGTGTTTGCAACCATTATCAACTATTTGCCACTGTTTGGGAACATTTGTGACCTTTTGTCAACTCCAGGTAAAATACCAAGTGAATGTCAGGCAAATCTTGGGCCCAACCCTATAAAAAGGGTAAGCAATCCATCCCCAGCATTCAGATTTCAAGGGCTCGTAAAGGTTCTTAAACAATTGCTGTGGAGAGTGAAAAAAAAAAAAAAGGCGGTGCGGTGGTGCAGTGGTTAGCACTGCACCAGCACAGCAACTCACCCTTGGCCATGGGATCCCTGGTTCGATCCCAGCCCCTGACCAACAGTGATCTGTGTGGAGTTTGCATGTTCTCCCCGTATCTGCATGGGTTTACTCCGGGATTTCTCCGGTTTCCTCCCACAGGCCAAAAACATGCAGGTTAGGTTAATTGGAGACTCTAAAGTGGCCCTAGGTGTGAATATGTGTGTGAATGGCTAAGGGATAGCGCCGTAACGTGGCTGCTTCATCCATCCAGGTGGATGCCCTCAATTTCCCCTCTGGGGATCAATAAAGTACACAAAATCAAAAAAATCAAAATCAAATAAAGGAACCAGACTTACACGACAGACGAACTTTATTTCTCACTCCCATTTCATTCGTACACAGAAAAAGACTTGCTCAGTACACCAGGGTCTCTCCTTTTATATCACTCCATTCCTTCCCCCTGCTGTCTGAAATCTCGCATTACAATACGTTCACACATTCACCCCTTACTGCTGCATTACCATCTTTTCCCATTACAATACGTACTGTCCTTCTCCGTTAAATCCCCCACGCTCTGCTGGCAGAGCGAATATTCCCCTCCCCTCTGCTTCCAGTCTGAGGTGAATATCCCAGCGTGGGTTCCCTACACCGAGCCCCCAGAGTCTCAGACTGAGCTTCAACCCTCACGTCCTTTTGGCTTCAGTCTCCTCCCATATCTGCTGTAACAAGGGTCCGCGGCGCTGCTGTGCCGGTGGGGGGCTCCTGGGGGTGTGTCTGTCTGCGGGTGGGCAATGGTGGTGGTGGTGGGGACATTCTACTTGCCCGTGTGGGTGCTCTGATGAATCTTCTACCTGGGGAGCTCTCAGTGGGGGTCTTCCACGCCGAGGGGCCCGAGCCAACATCACTTGCTCGTCCGCCATCACAAAGGCGGGCTTAAGTCTGTCTATACAAATTTTCTCCCGACGACCTCCCAAGTCTAACAAAAAATGTTTGTCCCCCGGTTCCAGCACTCTGAATGGGCCATCGTAGGGTGGGCGCAATGGGGGGCGGTGGGCATCGTGCCTGACAAACACGAACGCCACGTTCTTCAAAGTTTTTGGCACAAAAGCGCATGGAAAACAGTGGTGGGCCGGGCCCGGTAGCGTGCCTGTATCTGCGCTATACTGCGAACGCTGAGACAGACAGTTGTCCGGCGCGGGATTATCTGGTAAAAATTCCCCGGGGAGCCGCAGTGGCTGAGAAAAAACAAGCTCCGCCGGGGAAGCCTCCAAATCCTCTTTTGGTGCGGAACGCAACCCTAACAGAACCCATGGCAACCGGTCTACCCAATTTGCATCCGTAAGCGAAGCCCTGAGCGCTGCTTTCAGCGACCTATGGAAATGCTCGCATAACCCATTGGCCTGTGGATTGTACGCGGTTGTGCGATGAATTGCTACACCCAGGCTATGGGCAATCACGGACCAGAGGTCAGAAACAAACTGAGGGCCCCTATCGGACGTGATGTCCGACGGGATGCCAAAATGTGCCACCCATGTTGTCAAAAAGGCGCGCGTCACGTCCGTGGACGTGGTTGCCGCTAGTGGGACTGCTCCTGGGCAGCGTGTGGTGCGGTCCACCACTGTCAGAAGGTGCGTGAACCCCTGCGATGGCGGGAGGGGGCCCACGAGGTCCACGTGAACATGGTCGAACCTCTTAGCCGGTATACGAAACGGCTCCAAAGGGGCATTCGTGTGTCTGTGTACTTTGGCTCGTTGGCACGCTACGCAGGCTGCAGCCCACTCTTTCACTTGTTTGTGCAGGCCTGGCCATACGAACTTCGCTCCCACCATTTTGACTGACGCACGCACTCCTGGGTGCGCCAGAGCGTGAACTGACTCAAACACTCGGCAGCGCCAAGCAACTGGGACCACCAGGCGCAGGCGTCCCGTGGAGACGTCACAGATTGGGGGGGGGGGGGCTGCCGTCTTGCAGTACTCTGCTCTCCAGCCTTAACCCTGTTGGTCCAGACTGGAGCGCGCACACGTCCGCATCGCCAATCTGCTCTGCGGCCATGGCTGTATAATCTATCCCTACGCAGACTGGGGCCACTACTGCGTGCAAGAGGCAGTCCACACCACATTCAGTTTACCGGCCACATGCTGAATATCGGTCGTAAACTCCGAGATCGCGGCCAGCTGTCTCTGCTGCCAGCCCGACCATGGTTCTGAAACCTTGGCCATTGCGTACGTTAGCAGCTTGTGGTCCACGAACGCAGTGAAGCTGCGCCCTTCCAGCCAGAACTGTAAGTGGCGTATGGCCAGGTGGAGAGCCAGCAACTCTCTGTTGAACGCACTGTATTTATGCTCACTGTGGCATAAAGCCCTGCTGAAAAAAGCGAGCGGGTGCCAAGAACCGGCGACACGTTGCTCCACGACGGCCCCTATGGCCACGTCCAAGGTGTGGGTAGTGAGCGCTATCCGGGCCGTTGCGTCCGGGTGCGCCAACAGCGCAGCGTTAGCCAGGGCTGTTTTAACCTCAGAGAATGCCTGCTCCCGCTCCGGAGTCCATTCAACTCTGTCCGCCAGCTTCCGTTTCTTGAGCGCGGCGTACAATGACTGCATGAGCTAAGCTGCACGGGGGAGGAACCGGTTATAAAAGTTAACCATCCCCCAAAACTCTTGCAGCGCTCTGACCGTCTGAGGCCAGGGAAAATTCGCCACGGCGCACACCTTGTTGGGCAGGGGTATCGCTCCCTCCGGTGAGAAGCAGTGCTCCAAAAAGTCAATCCCCGTAACGCCAAACTGGCATTTCGCCGGGTTGATTATTAACCCGTGCTCTTCCAACCTCTGGAAAACCGTCCTGAGGTGGGTTACGTGTTTGTCCTTGGACGCGCTGGCCACCAGGATATCATCCAGGTAGACAAACACAAACGGCAGATCACGCAACATCGCATCCATCATGCGTTGGAATGTCTGTGCTGTGCCTTTTAATCCGAAGGGCATGCGTAAAAACTCAGACAAGCCAAACGGAGTTATTACCACTGTTTTGGGTATGTCCTCAGCGCGCACCGGGACCTGGTGGTAACTGCGGACCAGGTCTATTTTAGAAAAAATGCGTGCCCCGGTGAGGTGAACGGAAAAATCCTGAATATGGGGAATCGGGTAGCGGTCATGCGCTGTGGCGTTATTCAATCTGTAGAAATCTCTGCACGGTCGCCACGATCCCTCGGCCTTAGGAACCATATGTAGTGGGGATGCCCATGGGCTGTTTGAGCGCCTGATGATGCCCAACCTTTCCAAGTTGGCAAACTCCTCGCGCGCTATGGCCAGTTTAGCTGCATCCAGGTGCCGAGGTCGTGCGAAAACGGGCGGCCTGGTGGTGGTGATAAAGTGTTCCACCCCGTGGTTAGTAATGGCCACCGAAAACGTCGGGACCGTGAGTGCTGGGAACTGAGTGAGCAGTGTGTGGAACTTACCGCCTGGAGCTGTGACGTTGGCTAGTGTTGTTGACCCGGCCCCTCGAGCTGTACAGGGAAGAGAATCAAAAGACATTGCAATAACCAGGCGTCTGTTAGCAACATCGACTAGCAACCCGTGTGCACACAGAAAATCAGCTCCCAAGATTGGGAAACTGCATGCCGCTATGATGAAAGTTCACTCATACATATGGCCGTGTAGGGATACAGTCAGCGTCCTCTCACCAAAAGTCCTAATGTCGCAGCCATTTGCGGCTATCAGCTTGGGGCCGCTAGCTCCCGCTAGCCGGTCGGCGTAGAACGGCAGGATGAGGCTCTTTTGGGAGCCGGTGTCTACGAGGAACCATCTCCTCGAGCGCGAGTCCGTCACGTAGAACAGCTTGTTTTCTTCACCGGCAGTCGCAGCTGCTACTGACTGCCAGCCTTGGCATTTCCCGAACGCTTGAATTGGCATGGTGGCACACATCTGCGTGCGTTCTCTCCAAAATGGCGGTGGTAGGAGCAGAGCGTGTCTCTCTGGCGCTTCCTGGCTCCCGCTGCCGCTACCGTCGCTGGATTCCTCGCCTCCGCTAGTCGTCTTGTTGGGTTCCAACGCCGCCGCGTTCACTGTGAGGGCTCTGGTGGTGAGGATGATCCGATCTGCCTCCTGGGCTAGCGCACGGTAGTCGCGTGCGGCCCGCAACGGTGAGTTGGCCAGGACCGCTCTTGCCTCTGTTGGGAGATTCCGGAGGAAAAGGTGGACAAACAGAAAATGCCCATCGTCCGTGCCCATCAACGCCAACATCTTCTCCATCAGTTCGACCGCCGACCCATCTCCTAACTCGGAGTGCCTCAGGAGCCTCTCTGCTCTCTCACAGTCCGAGAGTGTGTAGCGCCGGGTCAGCGTGGCCTTGAGAGTCCCATATTTATTGTGGGCTGGAGGCTGTTGGAGCAGGCTCGCTACTTGCTGAGTCGTGCGAGCGTCCAGTGCTGCGACCACATAGTAACATCTGGTGTCATCTGCCGTTATTCCCTGGAGGACGAACTGAGCCTCGGTGTGGAGGAACCAAGACCACGGGTCGTGCAGCCAAGAGTCCGGTAGTCTGACCGAAACAGCGCACGCGTTGCCGGGGCTTTCCGTCCGGGCCGTCTCTGGGATGCTTGCCGCGTTTCTGGGGCTTTCCGTCTGGGCCGACTCTGGGGTTCTTGCCTCGTGTTCCATAATTCATCAAGGGTCACCAGTGTGGAGAGTGCAAATAAAGGAACCAGACTTACACGACAGACGAACTTTATTTCTCACTCCCACTTCATTCGTACACAGAAAAAGACTTGCTCAATAAACCAGGGTCTCTCATTTTATATCACTCCATTCCTTCCCCCTGCTGCCTGAAATCTCGCATTACAATACGTTCACACATTCACCCCTTACTGCTGCATTACCATCTTTTCCCATTACAATACGTACTGTCCTTTTCCGTTAAATCCCCCACGCTCTGCCAGCAGAGGGAATATTCCCCTCCCCTCTGCTTCCAGTCTGAGATGAATATCTCAGCGTGGGTTCCTACAATTGCTAGTGTTCACTACTTGGCGAACCAAAAAGAACTTGACCCCTGTATCTCACGGAGAGGTGAATGCTGAGGAATGTTCCCAAAGGTTGTGCTTTTTGGTAGGGGTGTTAGAAAAAGAAAAAATCAATTTACATAAGAACCTAGATTCTCATTTTACATGATTCAGAACTGATTCACAAAAATTAAGAATCGGTTTATTATTATAATTATTATATTATTTTTTTTTGCAGTGGTGCCAGGGTCCCGTCATGTGACACGTATTTCCGCTTTGTGATATGCAATTACACACTGACGCTGCCGACACAGGAGAACCACGCAGAGTAGTTTACTAGCTAGCAGCCGGTGTTCTGACATTTTACTATACTTATCAGAATGGCCATACCCTGGGTTACTATGCATGCGTGGCAAGCGCACACATGCACAGTAACAGGAAATACGCTTCTGCTCATAATTTCAGCATACGACACAGCTGACGGAAACAGCTGATGGCACTGCACTGTGATTGGCTGATCCAAAAATGTGGCATGTTTTCAGTGTGTGTCTATGACGGAAGGTAAACAATAGCATACTGCAGCCCAGCTGATAGAAGGTAAGCAATTACGTAATGTTAGTGGCATATTTGCAGTGCAACTGATTCTGACAAAGTATGCTAAACCGATAGCTATATCTATCGGTTTGCTATAGGGGTATGGTATTCTGATAAAGTATGGTAAAATGGCAGAACCCCGGATGAAAAAGTCGGAGTAAAGAAAAAAATGGAGCAGCAAGAAATCAGAGACAAGTCCTTCTGCAGCTTGCAGACTCCATTAAGTTACACCTCTTCAACTAGTTACGCTCCCTCAGCAAGTTACGCTCCCACGTTATGTCACTCCACAAAATGCCTGGCTGTGTAGCTGACCGTGCAAATATGGCTGAGCCAGCACTGGACTGATCATACACAAATTCAGGTGTTGTAACCTTGCAGACGGGCCGAAGGTGGCCACACATTTTGAAGGACAAATGTAAAAAAATGAGAGTGTTTAGTCCATAGACGGTTAAAAAAAGGTTTATGGTCTAGTCTTTGGATGACGTTTGTTTGAGTGACCACGCGCTACCCCGTTGCCTAGCAACCCTGACAGCCGCAGTTGAGTTTTTTTTTCTAACATTTTTTGACAGCGATGGAAGCAGTCTTCTTTTCATTGAATAAAAACTAAATCTTGTTGTTGACTGAAAGTAGACAAAAACTATTGATAATGAACAGACTAAAATAAAACTATAAAAATAAAATTATCACAATAAATCTGGACTCAAATTAGATGTCAAAAGTAAAAGACATAAATGGTAATTCTAGTTTAATTTCTAGCTTTTTTGTAACTTAGATTTTTATTCATTTTTCATCATATATAATGCATTCAGATCACATTCTACATTTAAAAAACAAAGGGGTTAGGGTAGGAAAAAAATAAATAAATAAATAAATAAATAAAAATAAAAAAAAAAAATAAAAGGGGGGGGGGGCAAATGTTGGAGCATCAAGTTTTTAGTTTCCATCTCTTAATTCTTCTGGTTTTTTCAGTGTCTTTGGTTATTCTTTCAATTTCTGCCTCGTTGTTGCACTTTGTAGTGTGTCCATTTCCGCCATTTTTTCTCCCATATTCCTTCTTGCATTCTTCGTCGATATGTTAGTTTTTCCATCATACGTATGTCCTCAACAATGTCAGTCCATTGTTCTTGGTCAGGAAGAACTTCTGATCGCCATTTTTTTGTGATAGTTTTTTTACTAACTAACTAACTAACTAACCTGCACTTATATAGCGCTTTTCTAGTCACAAAGACCACTCAAAGCGCTTTCATTAATACTAACCCTCTATTCTAAGGGCCTATAGGAAACATATATCTAGGGACAATTTAGAACAGCCAATTAACCTAACATGCATGTTTTTGGCATGTGGGAGGAAACCGGAGAAATCCCGGAGTAAACCCACGCAACACGGGGAGAACATGCAAACTCCACACAGATCACTGTTGGTCGGGGGCTGGGATCGAACCCACGATCCCACAATCCCCACAATCCCCCGGCCAAGGGTAAACTGTGCTGCCGCAGTGCTAACCACTGCGCCACCGTGCAGCCCATGCACGGTGCAATCAATTTTACATGCAATTTTACATGCAATCAACAAGATTTTAACTAGATATCTGTCCTCAGCCTGTATAACATTGTCTTTTTTAAGATCACATAAGTACATCAGGTTACAGTTCATTGGTATATTATATCCTAATATCCTCTGTATTGTCACATGCATAGATTTCCAAAATGATGTTATTTTGTAGCATTTCCAAAACATATGTGAGTGGTCTGCATTTTGAGCCCCATATCCCCTCCAGCATAAAGATTGGGTATTTGTATATTTTCCTTGAATCTGTGGTGTAATGAAAAAGCGAATCAGGTTTTTCCATCCAAATTCCCTCCATGCCCTTGAATTTGTTGATGTGTGTTGTGTTTTCCATATTTCCTGCCAGCTTTCTTCTGTAATGTTTAAATTGAGCTCTTTCTCCCATTTCTCCTTTATATAGTTACTTGTATGATTGTTTGTCATAAGTTTCTGATATAGTTTTGAAATAATTCTTATTTTATTTCCTGCATATGAGCTTAAAAGAAGTTGTATAATCTCGTTCACATCTGTTTGGAGGTTATGCCTAATCTTCTTCATATAGTAATCTCTCATCTGCAGATATCTGAAAAATTCCGATCTTTCTAATTTAAATTTTCTCCTGATATTTACAAAGCTCCCGAGATCTTTTTTTCCGATATTGCCCCATGCTGTGATTCCCTTGTTCACCAGATTTTTGTATCCCCTATCTTGTTTTGCCGGTTCAAACTGACTGTCAAATGCTACCCATTTCAATAGTTTTATGTCTTCCCTTATATTATATTTTTGTACTATTTTATACCACAGTTCTAAAGTAAATTTAGTGATTGGGTCTATTTGTTTGATTTGCTTATATGCATCTTTATCCCCTATTATGCTTTGTACTGGGAGTCCCTCAATTTCCTTTTCCATTTCTTTCCATTTTGCCTCATATCCCTCGTCGCACCAACATATGATATATCTTATTTGTGCTGAGTAGTAATATTCCTTTAGACTCGGTAGGCCCATGCCTCCTTTCTCTTTTGGTAATTGGAGGGTTTTATATTTCACTCTTGGTTTTTTACCTCCCCAAACAAATCTCGATATCATCCTGTCCCACTTTGAGAATTGGGCATCTGGAATCTCTGTTGGTATAGCCTGGAAGAGGTAAAGTAATCTAGGTTGTATGCTGATTTTGACTGTCTCAATTTTTGAATTCAGATCCATATTTAAGATTGACCATCTATCAATATCTTTTTTTATTTCTTGTTCCAACCTATCATAGTTTGCTTTATATATTTTGCTTAGGTCTTTTGGTATGTTCACTCCAAGGTATTTTATTTCTTTTTGGTTCCAGTTTAGTTTGATCTTATCAGTTATCTGGTTTAGAGGGTTATAGTGGAATGTCAGTATTTGTGTTTTTGTTATGTTTATCTTGTATCCTGATAATTTTCCAAAATTTTCTATCAAGTTCATCATTTCCATTATTGATTTATCTGGTTGTTCAAGGTAAACTATAATATCGTCTGCAAATAGCCCAATCTTGTGTTCCGCCCCCTTTATTGTTACACCTTTTAATTTCTTATTTTGTCGTATCGCTTGAGCCAATGGTTCTATGAACAGAGCAAACAAGGTGGGCGATAAGCAGCATCCCTGCCTAGTTGATCTTTGTATATTTACTTTGTCTGTTAAGCTACCGTTTATCTTGATTCTTGCCACAGGTTCTTGATATAGCGTCCTTATGCATTGTACTGATTTTTCGTTAAATCCAAAGCGCTCCAGTACACTATATAGGAATTTCCAGTTAACCCTGTCAAATGCTTTTTCTGCGTCTAAACTCATTATTACTGCGCTTTTCTTTTCTTTATGTATTTGGTTAATTATATGTATTGTTCTCCTGATATTGTCATGTGTTTGGCGTCCCTCTATGAATCCAGTTTGATCATCTTCTATCAATTCCGTCAAGAATGTCTTTATTCGTTTACATATAATTGTTGTGTATATTTTATAATCTACATTTAATAAAGAGATTGGTCTATAGTTTCCGCATTGTTCTTTATCTTTCCCTGGTTTTAAAATAACTGAAATGATTGCTTCGTTCCATGATGGAGGTATTTTGTTGTTGTTCAGCGTCCAATTAAATGACTTTAGGAGTTGTGGCTTGAGTTCTTCTATAAACAGTTTATAAAACTCAGAGGGGTATCCATCACTACCTGGTGATTTACCATTTTTAAGTGACTTAATCACATCTCTGATCTCTTGTGTTGTTATTTCTGCTGTTAGTTTTTCATTTTGTTGATTTCCTATTGATGGCAAGTCCAATGTGTCTAGAAATTTTTTGATATCTTTAGTATTTGTTTCTTCAGGTTGCAAGTATAGTTCTTGGTAGAAATTATGGAAAATTTCTTCGATGTTTTCTGGGTTAACTGTGGTTTTATTTGTGGTGGGGTCTTTAATCTTGTATACATTATTCATTGTTTGTTGTTTTCTTAACTGTTTTGCCAGCAGTTTTGTGGCTTTTGGCCCCGTTTCATAATATTTTTGTTTTAGATATCTATTTTTCCTTTCAATTTCATCCATTTGTGTTTCTTTTATCTTTGTTTTTTCTTCTTTAATTTCTTGATATATTTTTGGGTCATTTGTGCTTTGATGTTTACGTTCTAGTTCCCTCAGTCTCTCACATCTTTGTTCATACGCTTCCAGTTTAGTCTTATTTGCTTTTCCTGTTTCAACAATTAATTTACCCCTTAACACGGCTTTTAGTGCGTCCCATAGTATTGTTGGGTCCACTTCTTCATTGTCATTCTCTTGGATATATTCGTTTATGTTTATTTTTATTCTTTCTTTCATTTTCTCATCATTTAACAGTCCTACGTTAAGTTTCCATGTTGTTTGTCGTTTTCTATTGTTCAAATATATTTCCATGTATATAGGATTATGATTTGATATTTCTGCCCCTCCAATCCAACAATTTCTCACCCTGTGTCTGTCACCTTCATTCATAAGGAAGTAATCTATTCTAGAGTGTACTTTATGGACTGCTGAATAATGTGTATAGTCTTTTTCGAGTGGGTGCAGGTCCCTCCATATGTCTACCATACCCATTTCTGCCAGTGAGGTTCTTATGAACTTTGTTACATGTTTTTTTGTCTTCTTAACACTTGTTGTGTCAACTTCATGATCCATGACAGCATTTAAGTCTCCTCCACAAATTAGGACTCCTTCACTGTGTGTTGCTATGAGATCAAACAGATGTTGAAAAAAACCCTTGTCACTTTCTGGTGGGGCATAGATGTTCACTAATGTAATCTGCATACCATCTATTCTTCCCTTTATTATTACATACCTGCCTTCTTTATCCTGGATTTCCTGTTCACTTTCAAATTGTATTTTGTTTGAGATTAGTATCATAACCCCCCTTTTTGCTCCTCCCTTAAATGAACTGTAGTAGGAGTTCTTATAGCCAAATCTCTTTAGTTTCACATGTTCTGTCTTGCTCAAATGTGTCTCTTGCATAAATATAATTTCAGCTTTTTCCTTCTTGAATTTTCTTATTATTCTTTCCCTTTTAACAGGTGAGTTCAGACCTTTCACGTTTAATGTCATTATCTTAAGATTTTTACCCATATTCATGTTTTTCCATTTTTTTAACTTGTGCTCCTAGCCCCTTTAACAACAAAAATAACACATATTTATATAAAAACACATTAAAAAATCTCAACCTCCGTACTTTGGGCCTTTCTTCTGCCCACTGGTCCCTGTTGGTGGGTGGGGGGTTTGTCTTCACAGAGTGAAGGGCCCTCCCTAGACTTCTAATTACTATCAAAGTAATAGTCATAAGTCTAGAAATGTCCAACAAATATCACTTAAACCTCTCCTAGCCGTCTGTTTCTCTTTTACCTTGTCTTCTTGGCCTTCATTTCTTCTGTGCCTTTCTTAATCTTTGTTATGATCTAGGCTTTCAGTTGAAAGCCTTGTAGCTTGTCCTGGGCCCGCTGCTCTACGTCTCTCCCCCTTCTTCCGCCGTTCACTCGCCTCCACTCCGTCTGTCGTGGTGCGTTCAGGGCCGCCGCTGCTCCAGCCGTCTCCTTCGGCACGCTCACCTCAAGGCCCCGCTCCATCATATCCCGCGCTGCCTCTTCGGCCGTGTTGTAGGTTCTTGTGCCTTCCTCCCAATGAATCCTCATTTTCGTTAGCGGCGTTTGGAATCTAATTTTTTTCTCTTTCAGCGTTTTTTTAATATTGGCATATTTCTTCCGCTGCTGCACGATTTCTGTCGGGTAGTCATGGTCAAAAAATACCTGTTTGTCGCCGATTCGTATCTTTTTTTTCCATGCTTGCGTCAGGATTCTTTCCTTTATGTCATATTTCACAAAGTTTACCACAACTGACCTGGGTGGAGAGTTTGTTTTCGGGTTCTGTGCCGGTGTTCTGTGCGCCCGTTGAATCTGCAGATCCGTTTCTCCGGGTATTTCCAGTTCTTTTTTTAAGAACTGATCCATGAATTTTGTCATCGAGTTGCCTTCAATGCCCTCCGGAATTCCAAAGATGCGCATATTGCTTCGTCGGGATCTGCTCTCCAAGTCGTTTATTTTCTCCTGCATCCTCTGCGTTTGCGTCGTCAGGGTCTGTAGTTGTTCTTTTGCCTCGCTTTTCCAATCTTCTAGTTCCGAAATTCGGGTCTGCGCTTCTGTCATACACGCCCGCTGGGAGCGCAGCTCCTCCATGTTTTCCGTTAATTTACGCTCCATTTCTCTTCGGAGGTCCATGATTTCCTCCTTAATTTCTTTTTTCAGTTCCTCCTTAAGAGCCGCTAAATCCTGTTGTAGCTGTCGCTTGAATTCTCTTAACTCTTCACCCAAACTGGCGATGCCAGCGTTCATGTTGTCGAGTCTGGTGTCTTCCATTTTCTCTGCTGTAGACACCTCGTTTTTTTGGGCTTTGCGTACAGCGGTTTTTCCTGCGTTGTTGGAGAGGAATTCTTCAATTTTACCCTGTTTTTGTCCTTGTGCCCGGTTCCTTCGTGTTTTCATCCCTTAGTTTATTGATTCGTTTATGTCGAGTTGGCCATTTACCGATGATTTTTAATCCGGCTAGGGAGAGCTCTTTGTTTAAGTGTTATGTCTCTCCGCCATCTTCCCGGAAGTCCCTAATTTCTAGCTTTAATGGATGAAAAAAATAGATATAGTTTTAGTTGACGAAATGAATACTGGATGGAAGTTTATTTTTGTTTGTTTGTTTTAAATTATTGCATTTACTTTACTTTTTACTGGAGAAGCTTCACCAGACAAAGGACCATGACCAGATAATCACCCAGAGTTGAAAGAAGTGGAAAAAGTTCTAAGTCCTCCTGCTGAACAACGCACACTGCACCACTTTAACAACCGCCTAGCAATTTTTGAATGGGGGAAAAAAAAAATCACAAAAACTTGTAACAGCACTTTATTTTGTTTTATAACTTTAATTTGTTTTATAAATCTCTGAAGAATTTAGATACTTAAGTTTATATTTGTGCTGGTTTAAAATTTATGCTACTTATCTTATGCATCAGTTGCATTCAGTTCTTACTGAATTTGTTCATTGCATTAAGTTACTGAATAGGAAACTGTACATTGACTGCATACAGTCAGGTAGCGCTACTATTTAAATGGATGTTCAAAGTATTTGTGATAGAATTTACTTTTGTTTTTAAATGAATAGCCTATATTTCTAGAATGCTGGAGGGTGACCAAACCTGCACACTGTGTAAAAGCTGTTAGGATTTGTGATACGCTGAAAACTTATTTCACTTGTGTACAATTTCATTTTTGAAACTCACAAGTTTTGAAGAAATAAAAAAGCAGTTACTAACCTAAGCCTACGTTTTTCATTTAACAGTATTTTACTGCAAATCAGTTGATGTAATTTTTAAAACAATATAACCCCCAAAACATCAACACTCTGCTTTCAAGCTTACCTCAGCATTTTCTGCAGTGCAGTGGACTTTTTTTTCCCTAAGATTAGTGGGTTTTTGTACTGAACTGAAAGTCAGATGCGAATTGAAAATCGATTCTCAACTGAATTGTGATCCCAAAAATCGGAATTAAATTGAATCGTGTGACTTCTAAAGATTCACAGCCCTACTTTTTGGGTTTCGTCAGGATTGGTTTGCAAACATTTGCAAAATAGCTGTAAGCATTTGCCAACGGTTGTAACGTGTTGCTAAAGTTCTTTTTGGTTCGCCAAGTAGTGAACTGTTTAAGAACCTTAACAGCAAAAGTGTTTGCAGCCTTAAAAACTGTTGAACTGTTTTGCAGCCTTTTACGAACCCTGATGAAACCCCAAAATCACAACATTCCTCAGCATTTACCACTCCATGAGATTCTAGCTTGATTTTCACCAACATTCATCAGAAAAGTTGCCAAATCCAAACATCGCTGTTTGTCAGCACTCACCACTCTGTGAGAAAAGTACCCTTTGCAACACGTTCCAAACGTATGCAAATACTTACAATTATTTTACTAACGTTTGCAACTGTTGGCAGAAAAATAAATTCACAATGAAATTTTGATTATATTCAAAATCTGTGTGTGACAAGAAAAACTGTTTGCGAACTGTTTTGCAACCTTTATGAACCCGGACAAAACCCCAAATCACAATGTTCAGCATTCGTCACTCCAGGAGATACTAGCTTGTTTCCATGCCTTCCCCTTCTGTGCTGTCCCTCCTCAGCTGACTCCAAGTCCCTAATCCCCCTTAGTGTATTTAACCTGTTGTCTTTGCCCTGTTGGTGCACTTGTCTAGTTTGGCCAGTCGGATTGTCATGGTCTACATCAGCTTCTGTCCCACATTCTGGCTCACCTGTGTGCACGTCTTCTTTGCCCTGTCTGTATTCTGCTTTTTGATTTAGGTCAGTTTTGTTTCTGCCCCTGTGCAGTTACTGCATTTTACTTGTCTGTGTTTAATGTAGTGTTTTCCCAGCCTCTCTGCTTCTCTATTTGTTCTATTTGGTTAATAAGTTATCATTAGAGTTCACCTCATGAAGGTCTGCAGTTGGCCATTTGTTCAAGATTTGCCCATTATCATACATATCACTCTCATCATCTATCATCATGGCAATGGCCCCGAGCAAACATCTAAATCAACAAGAGTGGCTTCAACAGAAGAAAAGATTAAAGTTGTCAAATCCCTGACCTAAACCCAATTAAAAATCTGTGCTTTTGCAAAGAGTAGTTGGCAAACATTGTCAAGATGTGGAATTTTGATAGACTCCTACACAGGAAGACTGAATTCTTTAATGAAGTCAAAAGGTACTTCAACAAAGGGTGTACAGACTTGTGCAATCAGCTTTTTGTACATTATTTTTCATATTTTTTTTCCCTTACAGAGTCAACCCTGTTGCGCAAAGTGCCTTTTTCCACCCAGGGCTTTTCCAGCATCTTTGTAATACATCAAATACTGTACAGGACTACCTTTAGCAGTTTTGTACCTATATTTATACAAGTTAAATTACAAGAGGATATTAATTTAAAGCATAGGTAAATGTACAGTATACTTAAGGTGCTCAAACGAAAGGAAATCATCTCTACTTTTTTAATTCAATCACTTTATTTGGTAGAAGTTTAACAGATTTTTTTCATCAAATAAAACCAGAAACTAAATTTTATTATCAAAGTTAGGAAATACAAAAAATAATTTCTCATTTAGAAGTGGCATGAGTAATTAGGTTTATATATATACTGTATATGTGGCATGAGAAGTGGCATGAGTAATTAGTTACATATATATTATTTGTGAACAAAATATACATAGAAATTTTTTATATTAAAATTGTTTTTACTTCTAAGCAAGCAGTGGGGGTAATTTGTGTTCTGGTGGAAAATTGTAAAACACTCAAATACAGTGGCTATAGAAGCTGATGTATAGTAAACATCCAGGGAACAGGCACTGAGATGGTGACATCCTACAAGTACAAGTTTCAACAGTAAACTAGACTGGTCACACAATACCGATGCACTCTACAAGAAGGGGCAGTGCAGGCTGTTCCTACTGAGGAGGCTCAGGTCTGTTGGTGTACAAGGGGTACTCCTGAAGACCTTCTACGATTCAGTGGTGGCATCAGCCATCACTTTTGGAGTGGTCTGCTGGGGCAGTGGCATCACAGCAGCTGATAGGAAGAGACTGAACAAACTGATCAAGAAAGCTAGCTCTGTCCTGGGGCAGCGCCTTGACTCAGTGGAGGAGATAGGAGAGAGAAGGATGGTGGCTAAGCTGTCGTCTCCGCTGGAGTCCGAGTCCCACCCTATGCAGGACATACTGAACGCACTGAGGAGCTCATTTAGCAGTAGGCTACATCATCCTAGGTGCGCGACAGAGAGGTTTTGCAGGTCCTTCCTACCTACGGCTGTCAGACTGTATAACCTAAGCAGGGCTGCTCGCAGAGATAGCAAAAAAATGTGACAACCTAACAGTATTGGATACAAAAGACGCAACAGACTTACACAAAATGGTCCCCTCCAGTATACAACTAGGACAATATCAGTCGCTACGGAGGGTGACAATATGTATGGGTACATATTCATACTATGTGGGGTAACTAAATAGACGGTTATGCTGTTTATTCCATCTAGCTACAATGCTCCGCACTGTGTATATATATATATATATATATATACTGTATATATACAGTATATATATATTTATATCCAGTATTTATGTGTACATATGTATATTCACTGCTCTTATTTTCTTATCTTCTAAATTATTGCTCTGAGTGTTGCTATCCCTGTGCTGTTGCAATCCTGGGATTTTCCCATTGTGGGATTAATAAAGGCTTATTTTATCTTATCTTATCTCATGTGATGTATTACAAATATGGTGGAAAAGCCCTGGGTGGAAAAAACCACTTTGCGCAACAGGTTTGAAACGTGATCTGGGTTCACATTTAACGGGTTCTGGCTTGTCCACAATCAACTCTAGAGTTTATGGATGAATAATAATAATAATAATAATAATAATAATAATAATAATAATAATAATAATAAAGGCTATAAACCAGTATTCACTTTTAGTGCAAGGCCTGTACTTCCAGCATACTTTGAAGTTATGCCCTTTCTCTAAACGCTTAACGGCTTTATTTTACTAAAACAGGAAGGTTTAAAGTGTTAACCTATGCCGCTGGCGGCTGCTTCTCTGACACAGGTAACAACAGCTGTTAAGGAAAGCTACTCTCCTGTTAACTGACAGATAAGGCAGATACCGTTTCAGAAGAAGCCCGACAGCTTACCTGCTCTGTTTGCCTTCTCTCCGTGTTCCACTAACGGGAAGGAGCCACTCATAACGCCTGTTAATATGCAGAAGTACAGTAACTTTCACATTGTTCCTACTTCATACAGTAGCGCCACCCTCCGGGAAGTGGTTCTTCCCGCCTCCTCGTCCTCCAGGCAGCACGCGCAGCCACAGAACCACGGTTCACTTGCGTGTAAGATAAGAGAAGGCGTTGCTTTTCTTTTCTGTTCTTTTTTTAGAGAAGGCGTCTCTGCTCTATTGACTGGCGTCAGTGTGTGACACCTCATTTTCATTTCTGTTTCACTAACAACAAAGCGTATGAAACCTAAATCTGATACTCCTGCTGTTGTTTAACCTTTATTGATTTACTGGAATTCCAGCAATAAACCTGTCACCTTACATGTTTGCTATGTCAGCATCTTAAGACCAGAGATAGTTTTCATTAGATCTAGTCAAGTACATGTACTTATGTAACATTTTTCACAAAAAAATGACTTTTCAAGTACATGTACTTATGTAACATTTTTCACAAAAAAATGACTTTTCTGAATACTGTAGTTGTATTTCAGGATAGTTGTTACATTAACTTAAGTACATTTATGAAAATGAAAAACTGTTTTTAGTTTCAGTTTCTTGGTTTATTTGTCAGGGACAATGTACAGAAAAAACATTAAACACAGGGTAAAGATGCTCTGTACCAGATTATAGCGTTCTCACTAATTTCCATAAGTAGTCCCTGGGACAGGCAGGAAGATATTAAAAGAAAAACAGCACATATAAGATAAGATAAGGTAAGATAAGCCTTTATTAGTCCCACAATGGGGAAATTCCAGGATTGCAACAGCACAGGGATAGCAACACTCAGAGCAACAATGAGAAGGCAAGAAAAAAACAAGAACAGTTAGTATACATATGTACATATTACTATAAATAATATATATATATATAGAAACACAGTGCGGAGCATTGTGGTTGGTGAATGTGTAGCAGAAAGTCTAAGCTCTCTCTCCCTCCGCGGGTGCGGCGGGCCAGCTGGATGTCTTTGGGCATGATGGTGGTGACCCTCTTGGCGTGGATGGCGCACAGATTGGTGTCCACGAAGAGACCCACCAGGTAGGCCTCGCTGGCCTCCTGCAGAGCCATGACGGCGGAGCTCTGGAAGCGCAGGTCGGTCTTGAAGTCCTGAGCGATCTCCCTCACCAGGCGCTGGAAGGGCAGCCTACGGATGAGCAGCTCCGTGGATTTCTGGTAGCGACGGATCTCTCTCAGATCCACGATACCGGGCCTGTAACGGTGAGGCTTCTTCACTCCGCCGGTGGCCAGAGCGCTTTTTTGAGCAGCCTTGGTGGCTAGCTGCTTCCTGGGGGACTTTTTCCTCCAGTAGATTTACGGGCGGTCTGCTTGGTTCTTGCCATCGCTCTTTATTATTCTGTCTTATATTTCTTGCATGCCACCTAAACTCCAGCCCGGCACCCGCGTCGTTTTCACCACAGTTCCTCGGCATGTCGAGCTTCTCCGTTAGCACCGGGTGGCGGTTGGAGCTAGCTAGCCAGCTAGCTAGCTCTTCCCTGCTGTATCGTCCCCCGCTGCAAACAGTGGCTCCGTCCGCCGACTCGGGAGACCCTTGGGGCGATCTGTGTGTCCGTGATATATATATAGAGTGAAAGGTGTAGAAAGAAGAAGGAAGATAAGAAAAGGGCAGTTGCAAACGGCAGCCAACTTGTGTGGCGCTGCCGGTCTGGCGGAACCGGAACCGGAAAAAATTCGGGTCAGGTTTCAGAAACTGTTGACCCTGAAACTAGCAGGGAGCAAGTTTAAAAGGTAAAAAGATAGGAGAGACAATGTAATGTATTAAATACTGTTATTATTATTATGTGTTATGGGTGACGGCTGCACCTTTCTGGTTCCACCACCACCCACGGTATAAAAAACCGACCTGGAAGAGGCACAGTCTCTTTATGACCAGACCTCTGCCTAGACGGGAGCGCCTTTGTGTTCAGTGAGTTGAATAATAAAGTTAAGTTCTGCTGCAGCTTCGGCCTCATTACTGAAGTCACGGTTATGGACATAACATTTGGCAAGGAGGCTAAAGCTATGGATAAGATAAGATAAGATAAGATAAGATAAGATAAGATAAGCCTTTATTAGTCCCACAATGGGGAAATTCCAGGATTGCAACAGTACAGGGATAGCAACACTCAGAGCAACAATCAGAAGGCAAGAAAAAACAAGAGCAGCGAGTATACATATGTACATATAAACATAAATATAGACACACAGTGCGGAGCACTGTAGCTAGATGGAATAAATATGTAAATATATAAACACAGTGCAGAGCATTGTAGCTAGATGAAATAGATATATGAATAAATAAACACACAGTGCGAAGCATTGTAGCTAGATGGAATAAATATGTGAATATACTGTATAGTCACACACATGGTGTGGAGCATTGTAGCTAGATGGAATAAATATGTAAATATATAAACACACACAGTGCGGAGCATTGTGGCTAGATGGAATAAATATGTAAATATATAAACACACACAGTGCGGAGCATTGTAGCTAGATGGAATAAATATGTAACTATATAAACACACAGTGTGGCGCATTGTCGCTAGATGGAATAAATATATAAATATATAAACACACACAGTGTGGAGCATTGTAGCTAGATGGAATAAATATGTAAATATATAAACACACACAGTGCGGAGCATTGTAGCAAGATGGAATGAAACAGCATAACCATCTACTTAGTTATCCTACATGGTGTGATTATGTACCCATACATATTGTCACCCTCCATAGCTACCGGTATTTTCCTAGTTGTACACCGGAGGGGACCATTGTGTAAGTCTATTGCGTCTTTTGCATTCAATACTATTAGGTTGTCACATCTTTTTGCTATCTCTGTGAGCAGCCCTGCTTAGTTTGTACAGTCTGACAGCCGTAGGTAGGAAGGACCTGCGGAATCTCTCGGTTGTGCACCTAGGATGATGAGTCTGCTGCTAAATGAGCTCCTTAGTGCATTCAGTGTGTCCTGCATAGGGTGGAATTCGGACTCCAGCAGAGATGACAGCTTAGCCACCATCCTTCTCTCTCCCATCTCCTCCACTGGGTCAAGGTGCTGCCCCAGGACAGAGCTAGCTTTCTTGATCAGTTTGTTCAGTCTCTTCCTATCGGCTGCTGTAATGCCACTGCCCCAGCAGACCACTCCAAAAGTGATGGCTGAAGCCACCACCGTGTCATAGAATGTCTTCAGCAGCGGCCCTTGTACACCAAAGGACTGAGTCTCCTCAGTAGGAACAGCCTGCGCTGTCCCTTCTTGTAGAGTGCGTCAGTATTGTGTGACCAGTCTAGTTTATTGTTCAGATGAACACCCAGGTACTTGTAGGATGTCACCAACTCGATGTCTGTTCCCTGTATATTTACTGGTGCTGTGAGGGGTTGTCCTTGCCTGCAGCAGTCCACCACCAGCTCCTTAGTTTTCCTCGCGTTGATCTGGAGGCAGTTCCGATGGCACCAGTCCACAAAGTCCCGGATAAGCCCTCTGTACTCAGCTTCATCTCCGTTGGAGATGAGGCCAACGATCGCAGAGTCATCAGAGAACTTCTGTAGATGGCAGTGTGTTGTGTTGTGTGAGAAGTCTGCAGTATAAAGGGTGAACAGGAAGGGAGCCAGAACTGTTCACTGGGGGGCCCCCGTGCTACCGATGATCGTGTTGGACACACAGTCCCAGGTTCTCACAAACTGTGGCCGGTTTGTGAGGTAGTCCAGAATCCATGATGACAGGTGCTGGTCCACCCCTGCGCACAGCAGCTTGTCCTTCAGGATCATAGGTTGGATGGTGTTGAAAGCACTGGAGAAGTCAAAGAACATGATCCTCACCGCATTCCTGGGCTTCTCCAGGTGGAACAGAGAACAGTGAAGGAGGAAGATGACCGCATCCTCCACCACAATGCCATGCTGGTAGGCGAACTGGAGTGGATCCATCGCTGGTCCCACCAGGGGGCGGAGGTGAGCAAGGAGCAGTCTCTCCAGGGTCTTCATCATGTGGGACGTCAGGGCCACTGGCCTGTAGCTGTTCAGATCTTTGGGGTGGGAAGTCTTTGGTACAGGTACCACACAAGATGTTTTCCACAACTGTGGTACACCTTCCCAGCTTCAGGCTCAGGTTGAAGATGTACTCCACAATCCCACACAGCTGGTCTGCACAGGACTTGAGGAGCTTTGCACTGATGCCGTCCGGTCCCGACGCCTTCCTCGCCTTGATCTTCCTCAGCTCCGTCCTCACCTGGGTCTTAATGAGGGTCAGGTTGGGGGGCTGTGTGCTGGGAGTGGGGGGGTGATGGTGGAGTGGGGAGTGGGCAGCAGGACTTGATGTCTTCAGAGGCAGCAGTGGTTGTCGTGCAGTCGGGGGGGAGGGCGGTTGGTCAAACCTATTGAAAAACAGATTCAGATTGTTCGCCCACTCCCTGCCCCCCGTGGCCTGGGGGGAGGTATTCTGGAGCCCAGAGATGGTTTTAAGGTTTCTCCAGACCCCACCAATGTCGCTCTGTTGCAGCTTGTCCTCCATCTTCTTCCTGAAGCTGTCCTTGCCTTCTCTGATCTTCCTCCTCAGCTCCGTCTGTACGGACTTCAGCATCTCCCTGTTCCCCGACCTTAAGATCCTCTTCTTCTCTCTCAGGAGTGTTTTTATCTCAGGGTTGATCCAGGGTTTGTTGTTTGAGCAACACCGTATGGTCTTGGTGGGTATGGTGTTGTCTACACAGAAGCTGATGTAGTCCGTGATGGTGTGAGTGAGGCCATCAATGTCCTCACCATGTAGATCGCAGAGCTGCTCCCAGGCAGTGGTTTCAAAACAGCCCTTTAGAGCATCCATTGCCTCCTCAGACCATAACTTCACTGTGCGCATGACCGGGGGTTGTCTGTGCACTAGGGGTTTTTACACCGGCTGGAGATGAACCAAGTTGTGATCCGATCTCCCGAGTGGGGGGAGTGGTGATGAGGTGTATGCCTCCTTAGTGTTTGCGTAGAATAAGTCCAGTGTTTTATTGTCTCTAGTGTGGCATGTGACATACTGGGTGAACGTGGGTAGAATGGGAGACAGTGAAACATGGTTGAAATCGCCTGAGATGAGGAGAAGAGCATCTGGGTGTTCTGTCTGCAGCCTGCCAGTTACTGAGTGGATGACGTCACACGCTGTCCCAGCTTTCGCCGTCGGATTTGCATAAATAACAATGCAGATCACATGTGAGTATTCCCTCGGGAGATAGGTAGGCCGCATGCTAACAGCTAGCAACTCGATGTCTTTGCTGCAGTGTTGTTGTTTAACAGTGATATGTCCCGGTCTGCACCAGTTGTTATTAACATAGATCATCACTCCACCGCCCCTTGCTTTGCCACTGTCAGGTGTTCGGTCTGCCCGTATCGCATGAAAACCCTCCAGTTCAATGTTAACATCTGCTGCTAGTTCAGTTAGCCACATCTCTGTAAACAATAGAAGGCAGCACTCCCGGTATATGCTATTGTAGCGGGAGATAGCCGCTAGCTCATCTAACTTTCCCAATATAGATCGTACATTCCCCATAACAACGGATGGGAGGGTGGGTCTGTACCTTATATTATATACTATTATATACTATTAGGTGACAACCTAATAGTATTGAATGCAAAAGACGCAATAGACTTACACAGTGGTCCCCTCCAGTTTTCAACTAGGAAAATACCGGTCGCTATGGAGGGTGAGAATATGTATGGGTGCATAATCAAACCATGCAGGCTAACTAAGTAGACGGTTGTGCTGTTTCATTCCATCTAGCTACAATGCTCCGCACTGTGTGTGTTTATATATTTTGTGGCACATATGTTGGGTACATATTTTCCACAAATGTATTGCTGAATGTTTGTTGTGGGCTTCACGTCTCGAGGGACAAAAGGACTGAACCTGCAGGAGGTATCGAGGAGGTGTGAGATTTGTCCTTTGTCTCAGAGAGAGGCCCTGGAGGGATTTCCGGACCATCGAAGGCTGAGAGACAATGGTGGAGGATCAAAGGGGTTACAATGTGACTGTATGTTTGCTCAGACACCATGTGACTTGAGTTTCGATGCTCCAGAGTATAAGAGAGTGATGTGACTGTGATCTGTCTCTTTTCTTGCTTGGAGGTTGATAGAGAATGTGTTCTGATAATAAAACTGAACCTGAGAAATAAACCCAGCCTCATCATTGAACACATCCTCTACACTGGTGACCCTACGACGAATTATGGCCGGTGACGACTCTTCTGCACCGGACTCATCAGGAGCCAGCCAGGCTAATGCAGCTACCCCAGTCCAGCTACCTGATTTCTGGCAGCATAGCCCGCGCTTCTGGTTTAACGCAGTCGAGGCACAGTTCCATCTTCGGGGAATTTCGGCAGACGCCACGAAATTCTACCATGTGGTTGCGAAGCTGGACAGCCACACAGCCCAGCGAGTAGAGAGCTTGATTAACCACCCGCCAGACGACGACAAGTACGGCGCATTGAAAGTGGCTCTCATCTGTTCTTTCACCCCCTCGCTGGGAGAGCGAGCAGAGAAGCTCCTGGCGTTGACTGAAGGCGAGGCTGAGAAACCTGCAGACCTGATGGCGAGGATGCTGAGTTTGAGAGACTCCGAAGATGATGGTTTTATTTTCGCCCACCTTTTCCTCAGGACACTGCCGTCAGCGGTGAGAGTTACCCTGGCCAGTTCACAGCTGCTGGCCCAACGAGACTACCATGAGCTGGGCCAGGAGGCGCAGCGGCTCGTCGACGCTCATAGATGACACATGGCCACGGCCGCGGCAGCAGAGCTGAGCGCAACACCCGGAGATGGCAGGGGGCCAGAGGCTGCAGCACCAGACTCACTGATGACGGCAACGGCGGAGGCCAGGAGACGCGGAGCGGGCGACGTCTTTTGCTTTTACCATCGCCGTTTTGCTGAGAGAGCACGCAAGTGCATTCCACCGTGCCAGTTCAAGCGCTCAGGAAACGCCAAGACCGGGAGTCGGTAGCAGCTGCGGCTCTCGGTGAAAAGAACAAGCTGCTCTACCTGAGGGACGAGTGATCAGGGAGGCACTTCCTGGAGGACACAGGCTCCCAGCTGAGTTTCATCACACCCTCCTACGCTGACCGGCTGGCGCCTTCCAGTGGTCCCCTGATGTCGGCGGCGAACGGCTCGGCGATTAAGACCTTCGGGGAGAAGACTCTGCTCCTGTCTCTACACGGCCGAACATTCGAGTGGACTTTTGTCATAGCAGCAGTCAGTTTCAACATGTTAGGTGCTGATTTTTTATGCTCACATGGTTTATTGGTTGATCTTGCTAATAGACGTCTGGTTAATGCACTGTCTTTTCACTCTATTTCCTGCACAGCCCGGGTGGCTCCGCCGACTGCACAGGCCAACGTCATAGCTGCAGGTGGTAAGTTTCATGCACTGCTCACTCAGTTCCCAGCACTCACAGTCCCAAAGTTTTCAGCGACAGTGGCTAAACATGGGGTGGAACATTTTATCACTACCACCGAGCCGCCCGTTTTTGCAAAAGCTCGGCGCTTGGACTCAGCTAAACTGGCTATAGCGCGCGAGGAGTTCGCCAACTTGGAAAAACTGGGCATCATTAGACGTTCTAAAAGCCCCTGGGCTTCACCGCTACACATGGTCCCAAAGGCTGATGGTTCGTGGCGGCCTTGCAGTGATTTCCGCAGGTTGAATAACGCCTCAGCGCACGACCGCTACCCGATCCCGCACATCCAAGATTTTTCGGTTCATTTGGCGGGGGCACGCATTTTTTCTAAAATAGACTTGGTGCGTGGCTACCACCAGGTCCCAGTGCGCGCTCAAGATATACCCAAAACTGCGATAATAACTCCTTTCGGGCTTTTTGAGATTTTGCGGATTAAAGGGCGCCACGCAGACGTTCCAGCGTATGATGGACACGGTTCTATGCGATCTTCCTTTCGTGTTCGTCTTCCTGGACGACATTTTGGGAGCCAGCACGTCCGAGGACGAACACGAAAGCCACCTCACAGAGGTTTTTCGGAGGCTGGCAGAGCACGGGTTAATAATTAACCCAGCGAAGTGCCAGTTTGGGGTGGCGCAAATTGATTTTTTGGGGCATCGCGTTTCTCCAGAAGGAGCGGTCCGTCTGCCCGATAAAGTACGCGCAATAACGCATTTTCCCCGTCCTCAAACGGTTAAAGCGTTACAGGAGTTTTTGGGAATAGTTAATTTTTACAACCGTTTCCTCCCAAGCGTGGCACAGCTCATGCAACCATTGTATGCTGCACTAAAGAAGCAAAAACCCACAAATAAAATCGAATGGTCTCCGGATCAGGTGCGCGCATTCTCCCAAGTCAAAACAGCCCTGGCAAATGCGGTTTTGTTGGCACACCCAGTCCCAACGGCCCGCATGGCACTCACCACTGACGCTTCCGATTTAGCGGTGGGGGCGGTCGTTGAACAGTTTGTAGCAGGGACCTGGCAGCCGCTCGTGTTTTTCAGCAAAACCTTGCGCGATAGCGAGCAAAAATACAGCGCGTTCGACAGGGAGCTTTTGGCCCTACACTTGGCCATTCGCCATTTCCAGTTCTGGTTGGAAGGGCGCCGTTTCACCGCATTTGTGGACCACAAGCCGCTAACATTTGCGATGGCCAAGATTTCAGAACCTTGGTCGGGCCGGCAGCAAAGACAGCTGGCCGCGATATTGGAGTTCACCACCGATATCCAGCATGTCGTAGGTAAACATAATGTAGTGGCAGACTGTCTCTCGTGTGCTGTGGCGGCGCCAGGCCCCATGGGGGCAGACTCCGCAGCTGTGGCCGCGGGCCAAGGTAGTGGCGGGGAAGTGCACGCAGCCCCGGTCCACGTAGGTTTAGATTATGCAGCCATGGCTGCGGAGCAGGTTAGCGATGTGGATGTGCACACGCTCCAGTCTGGACCAACAGGGTTAAGGCTGGAGGACAGAGTGCTGCAAATGGGTATGCCTCCCCTAATCTGCGATGTCTCCGCAGGACGGCCACGTCCCGTGGTACCAGCCGCGTGACGCCGCCGCGTTTTTGACTCGGTCCATTCCCTGGCGCACCCCGGGGTGCGCGCATCGATCAAGATGGTGGGGGAGACATTTGTTTGGCCGGGGTTGCGTAAACAGGTCAAGGAATGGGCGGTGACCTACGTAACGTGTCAGCGAGCCAAAATACACAAGCACACTAGAGCTCCTTTGGAGCCTTTTCACATCCCGGCTAAGCGCTTTGATCATGTGCATGTCGACTTGGTGGGCCCCCTTCCATTGTCACAGGGGTGCACACACCTTTTGACGATGGTGGATCGCACCACGCGTTGGCCAGAAGCGGTTCCTCTGGCATCCACCACTGCGGAAGAAGTTGCACGCGCGTTTTTAACAGCTTGGGTTGCGCGTTTTGGAGTTCCGTCGGACATAACATCCGATAGGGGTCCTCAATTTGTTTCCGAACTCTGGTCATCGATGGCCCGCAGCCTAGGGGTGAAGATTCATCGCACTACCGCGTATAACCCCCAAGCTAACGGTTTATGCAAACGTTTTCATAGGTCATTGAAAGCGGCCCTCAAAGCGTCGCTTATGGATACAAATTGGGTTGACAAACTCAGAATCAGAATCAGAATCAGAATCAGGTTTATTGCCATTGTTCATGTAGTACACAAACTAGGAATTTGTCTCGGTACAATGCTGCAACATTAAACATGATAAGATAAGAGAAATAAGAGAAATAAACTATACATGTACTTCCATGGGTTTTATTGGGGTTGCGTTCTGCACCTAAGGAGGATTTGCAGGCCTCCCCAGCTGAGTTAGTTTTTACACAACCTCTCCGTTTACCTGGTGATTTTCTCCCCGACAACCCTGCACCAAATTGCCCCCCCGCTCAGCTGTTGCAGAGCGACACAGGATCAAACACACTTCCTGGCCTGGTTCATCACAGTTTCCCACGCGTTTTTGTGCCAAAGGCTTTAAAAAATGCAGAGTTTGTTTTTGTTAGACATGATGCTCATCGCCCAAATTTGCGGCCACCTTATGATGGACCTTTCAGAGTGTTGGAAACAGGAGAGAAGCATTTTTTGCTAGATTTGGGAGACAGGAGGGATTTGATTTGTATAAACAGACTCAAACCTGCTTTCGTTTTGGCTGATGAACAAGTGCAGTTGGCGAGGGCCCCCCGTCGCGGTAGACCACCGAGAAGGCTTTCTCCAGAACCCCCACAGAGTTTGGCTAACAGTTCTAATCCACAGGTGCAGGAAGACACTACAGAAGCAGCAAGGCCAGCTTACAGCAGATATGGCAGGAGGTTTAGACCTAGGCAACTGGTGGGTTGAATTTTTGTTATGTGGTGATATTTTTTTTATGCCATGCATCTCTGATTATGTTGTTCCATATTAGACATTTGGGGGGGGGGGGGGGTTATGTGGCACATATATTGGGTACATATTTTCCACAAATGTATTGCTAAATGTTTGTTGTGGGCTTCACGTCTCGAGGGACAAAAGGACTGAACCTGCAGGAGATATTGAGGAGGTGTGAGATTTGTCCTTTGTCTCAGAGAGAGGCCCTGCAGGGATTTCCGGACCATCGAAGGCTGAGAGACAATGGTGGAGGATCAAAGGGGTTACAATGTGACTGTATGTTTGCTCAGACACCATGTGACTTGAGTTTCGATGTTCCGGAATATAAGAGAGGGATGTGACTGTGATCTGTCTCTTTTCTTGCTTGGAGGTTGATAGAGAATGTGTTCTGATAATAAAACTGAACCTGAGAAATAAACCCAGCCTCATCATTGAACACATCCTCTACAATTTATATATTTATTCCATCTAGCAACAATGCTCCACACTGTGTGTTTATATATTTACATATTTATTCCATCTAGCTACAATACTCCGCACTGTGTGTTTATATATCTACATATTTAATCCATCTAGCTACAATGCTCCACACTGTGTGTTTATATATTTATATATTTATTCCATCTAGCAACAATGCTCCACACTTTGTGTGTTTATATATTTACATATTTATTCCATCTAGCTACAATGCTCCGCACTGTGTGCGTTTATATATCTACATACTATTCCATCTAGCAACAATGCTCCACACTGTGTGTGTTTATATATTTACATATTAATTCCATCTAGCTACAATGCTCTGCACTGTGTGTTTATATATTTATTCCATCTAGCTACAATGCTCCGCACTGTGTGTTTATATATCTACATATTTATTCCATCTAGCTACAATACTCCGCACTGTGTGTTTATATACTCATATATTTATTCCATCCAGCTACAATGCTCCGCACTGTGTTTATATATTTATATATCTATTCCATCTAGCTACAATGCTCCGCACTGTGTGACTATATATATATATTTGTATTTATGTGTACATACGTATACTTGCTGCTCTTGTTTTTCTCTTGCCTTCTGATTGTTGCTCTGAGTGTTGCTATCCCTGTGCTGTTGCAATCCTGGAATTTCCCCATTGTGGGACTAATAAAGGCTTATCTTATCTTATCTTATCTTATATTCCTTGGCCGCCGCCTTACCCCAGCCCGACGCCCATGTCGTTTTCGCCTTATTTCTCTCGGTACGTCGAGTTTTTCCGTTAGCACCGAGTGGCGGTTAAGTGCTAGCAGCTGTTCCCTGCTGTACCGTCTCCTGCTGTAAACAGTGGCTCCGTCCGCCTGCTCGGGAGACATTTGGGGCGATCTGTGTGTCCGTGATGTGTACGGTGTCACCGGATCAGAAAGTTGTCACCGGATCAGAAAGATAGAGGAAGAAAAAACTCAGAATTGAGCCGCTGTTGCAAAAAGGCAGCCGACTCGTGTGGCCCCGGAAGTTAGAAGGCTAAAGGGGTATAAAGGGGTTTCTAGTATTTGGCCATTTTTGGAGCTCCCAGGCAAATAGCCAGTACCCTGGGCAAGGTGTTTTGCAGCGTTCTAAAACTATTTGGTGGCATTGAACCTTGGCGAATTGGAGAAACTACGTGCATGAGCAATACTGGTCCATAATCTCGGCATCGAAGGGCAACGTATTCTCAGCACATTGGGTGAGAGTGATAGTTTTGAGGATGTGGTTGAGCTAATGGCGCGCTACTTTCACGCTCCTGAGAACGTCATTGTCCGGCAGATCCAGTTCCGACAGCGCTGCCAGCAGCCGGGAGAGTCAGTGCAGCGATATGTTGCGGACCTGCGCCAGCTGGCTGGAGATTGCCAATTCGGGGCTTTGGAGGAAGAAATGGTCCGTGACCAGTTAGTGGAGCACATGCTATGTTCTGCGGCACAGTCAAGACTCCCCACGCACTCCGGTGAACTGATGTTGAATACGGCTGTGGAGATAGCTCAGCAGTACAAAGCAGCGGATAAACTATCGAAGGACCTCAGTGAGAGAACGACGTTGAGGCAGCCTGACTCACAGTCAGCGGTGCAGGCTGTGGACCCGGGTAGCAATGACAGCGCAGAAGATAAAGAAGACTACGCTACAGCTATTAAGATTAGGTTCGCCCCAGGATTGCCCAAATGTTTGGGCTGTGGTTTCACCAAGCACCGATATAAGGCAAGAGTGTCCAGTGAGGGGCAAACGCTGTGTCAAGTGTGGACTCCTACATTATTTCGCTAGGGCCTGCGAAAAGTTTGAGCAAGGGGAACGATTTCCCGCCATGACTCCTACGGTTATTCACACCATCTCCCCGAGCACAGATGGCCGCATATACTGTGAGGTGATTCTGGACGGCGTGGAAGTGCCGTTGGTGGTTGACACGGGCACAGCGGCTTCCGTGTTGAACTGGCCTACTGTGAGGAGTTTGTTCCCACATTACCGTGTGAGAGGACTGTTGACACCGTATTGTGGCTATGGAGGTAACAGGTTGGCCATCATGGGTTCGCTGGAGCTGATGGCGAGATACAAGTCGGCTGTGGTGTCCAATATCCAGTTTGTGGTGACCGTTAGTGGGTCGAATGTGATGGGCTGCGACCTATTCTATGGACTGGGCTTCAAGATCACCAGTGGCATCGGAGGGGAGTGGTTGGGCTGTGGTTTGTGGGACTGACTGGTTCCGAGTGTGGTGGACGGTGCAGTATGGGACGAAGATTGGCCTAGTATTCTGGGAGATGGACAGGACCAATCCCACCCAGGGCCATCGCGGGAGGGTTCCGGTGCCAGAACCCAAGTTACCCTGGATGTGGGAACTGGGTGGCATGGTGGAACGCCCGTGATGGCGGGTGGAGCTGTGAGGACGATTCCCTCTGCTTCCGGAATTCGGCCGGGAGGTACCGAGAAGCAAGGGGCTGCAACGGCTTCGGTGGCGTTAAAAATGAAAAAGATCTGGGCAGGACCGGCTGGCACGGTGGACAGACGTGCCACACAGCAACACTGGAGGCTGAGTCGAGCTTCTCAGGGGGTCGCTGGAGCAGTTCGACCCAGAGAGGAGGCCTGGTCTAGACGTTGTGGACATTGGAAGCCGAGTCGAGCTCCCCTTGGGGTCACTGAAGTGGTTTGACCCGGGGAGGAGGCTCGGCTTAGAGGGATTTATGGCAAGCGGAAAAGACGAGAGGACCAGGGACGGCTGCAGGTGGTGGCCATTCGGGAGGACGGTCATCTTCAGGTGTCTGATGGCTCATGGAGACACCCCAATGAGCTGCGGTGTGCCATTGAGGAGAAGAAGGTGTTGGGGCTCCGATGTGGTTCATCGCCGGGGGCGACACGAAGGACAAGCTCTGGACAGGACCCGCCAACGGGTCTCCAGGGGGTGGTCTCCCCATCGAGATTGTATGGTGGTAGGGGGTGATGTGTTTTGAGCTGAGTTATTAACATGTTAATTTAATGGCTGTGATGTTAATGTGTGCACTACCCAGGCTGCGTTGTTCTGTTGATGTGATGAATGCATGAAAGTGGCTATGTTAAGTGCCCATTCTAAAAAAAATTCTTTTACCAAGGGGTTTGTGCTGAAATGTGCTGTAATGTTAATATGCATGAATTGCCCGAACTATGTAGTTAATATGTTTCACACGCAGCTGCTATGTAAATTGCCCAGTTTGTCTTTGAAAAAAAAAAAACAAGCCCAACGATGTTTATATTATTGTATTTATTACATGTTTGATGTGTGCTCTGCCTGGGTTATGGGGTGAGTGTGTTGGGAGGGGGAGCTGTTACAGAAGAGTGTGAATGTACGTATTAACGGGTTTGTTTAGTGATATGGAGTATTTCTGTTCTGTACATATGTTTTGGGATTAATTTATTGGGATTATTTACTTACATTAGGAACACTGCAGCTTTTTTTGTCCTATGGACTGCGTTGTGATAGTGACGGCAAAATAATCCATTTGGCCGTGTGGGGGTGGGACAGTAGTCCACCTGTCCCCTTCTAGTTTTAGTTTTTGTTTACATGGATAGGCCCTGTTGCTATACCTACTGTTAGTGTGTGATTGGGGTTGCAAATTTGGGTGAGTCTAAATGGTGTGTGTTTTGGACTTTTCTACGGGGGGGAAGGGGGGGTTGATGTAATTTATTAGATTGTGGAGAAGTGTGGAAGGACGAGGCTGAGTTTATTTCTCAAGTCCAGTTTTATTCACATTCACATTCTCCAACATCCAAAAACAGAAAGAGAATGTATCCCCCAACATCTGTCCCTTTTATACCCCAGGACATCAAAGCACACAGTCACATTGTCTTTTAATCCCAAATCACAATGCATCCCCCTCCAGGTCTTCTCGCCTCCACCTAAAGTCCTGGTGGTCAGGAAATCCTTCAAGGCCATCTCTTTGCATACAAAAGGCCAGATTTCACATCTTCCTGTTACCCCTAGGAGGTTCAGTCCTTTTGTTCCTCTGAAACGGGAAGCATACAATAAGCATACCGTAATATACATGTGAAGCATATGAAACCCACATATGTGCACCACATGACCCCCCCCCCCCCCAAAAACGTCTAAGATGGAACAACATAACCACAGATTGCATGTCATAATAAAATCACTACATATCAGTCCACGTGCCGCTTGGGTCTCAGCCTTCTCCCGTATTTGCTGTAAGCAGGCTGTACCACCCCGGCGGCGTCTTCCTGCTGTGGAGCTGCTGCCTGAGGATGAGAACTGTTAGTCAATCTCTGTGGGTGTTCTGGGGAATGCTCTCTAGGGGGTCTGCCGCGCCGAGGAGCCTTAGCCAACTGCACAACTTCGTCAGCTACCACAAAAGCGGGTTTGAGCCTGTTTATGCCAATCATTTCTTTTCTGCCCCCCAAATCTAGCAAAAAATGCTTATCCCCTATTTCCAGCACTCTATATGGTCCATCATAAGGTGGGCGTAAAGGTGGACGATGGGCATCATGTCTGACAAAAACAAACTCCACATTTTTTAAAGCCTTAGGCACAAAAACACGCGGAAAACTGTGGTGAACGGGGCCAGGTAGCGTGCTCGGGCCCGTGCTATTCTGTAACCGCTGAGCCGGGGAGCACTCTGGTGCTGGATTATCTGGGAGAAATTCCCCGGGCAGCCGAAGTGGCTGTGTGAAAACTAGCTCAGCTGGGGAGGCTTCTAAATCCTCTTTAGGTGCAGAACGCAACCCCAATAAAACCCATGGTAGCTTGTCCACCCAATTTGCATCCGTAAGCGACGCTCTGAGAGCCGCCTTCAATGACCTGTGAAAGCGTTCGCATAACCCGTTAGCCTGCGGGTTGTACGCGGTCGTGTGGTGGATTGTTGCCCCCAGGCTGCGAGCCATCGCTGACCAAAGTTCAGAAACAAATTGAGGACCTCTGTCGGACGTAATGTCCGACGGGACTCCAAAACGCGCTACCCATGCCGTTAAAAACGCACGCGCCACCTCCTCGGCTGTGGTTGATGACAGCGGAACCACTTCCGGCCAGCGCGTGGTGTGGTCAACCATTGTCAGAAGATGTGTGCACCCTTGTGAGGGCGGGAGGGGGCCTACGAGGTCCACGTGGACATGATCAAACCTTTTAGCTGGAATGTGAAACGGCTCCAAGGGAGCTCTCGTGTGTCTATGAACCTTGGCCCGCTGACAAGCCATGCAGGCTGCCGCCCACTCTCTAACTTGTTAGCGCAGGCTCGGCCATACAAATTTCTCTCCTACCATTTTGACCGATGCGCGCACT
Organism: Pholidichthys leucotaenia; assembly: GCA_020510985.1. Taxonomy (NCBI): domain Eukaryota; kingdom Metazoa; phylum Chordata; class Actinopteri; order Cichliformes; family Pholidichthyidae; genus Pholidichthys; species Pholidichthys leucotaenia. The sequence goes on along the minus strand of CM035849.1, from coordinate 107,555,604 downwards.
CCCGGGTGCGCCAGAGAATGGATCGAGTCAAAAACGCGGCGGCGCCACGCGGCTGGTACCACGCGGCTGGTACCACAGGATGCGGCCGCCCAGTAGAGACATCGCAGATTAGGGGGGGCATACCGTCTTGCAGCACCCTGTTCTCCAGCCTTAACCCTGTTGGTCCAGACTGGAGCGCGCGCACATCCGCGTCGCTAACCTGCTCCGCGGCCATGGCTGCATAATCCATCCCCACGCGGACCTGGGACGCGCGCACTTCCGCATCGCTAACCTGCTCCGCGGCCATGGCTGCAGAATCTACCTCTACGCGGGCTGGAGCTGCCACGACGCGCGAGAGGCAGTCCGCCACTACATTAAGTTTTACCCGCCACATGCTGGATATCGGTAGTAAACTCCGATATCACGGCCAGCTGTCTCTGCTGCCGGCCCGACCAAGGTTCTGAAATCTTGGCCATCGCGAAAGTCAGCGGCTTGTGGTCAATGAACGCGGTGAAACGGCGTCCTTCCAGCCAGAACTGGAAGTGGCGAATGGCCAAGTGGAGAGCTAACAACTCCCTGTCGAATGCGCTGTATTTTCGTTCGCTGTCGCGCAGGGTCTTGCTGAAAAAGGCGAGCGGTTGCCAGGCTCTGGCTACATACTGTTCCACGACCGCCCCTATGGCCACATCTGACGCATCAGTAGTGAGCGTGATGTGGGCCGCTGGGACCGGATGTGCTAACAACGCAGCGTTTGCCATGGCTGTTTTGACTTCATAGAATGCGCGCTCTTGCTCGGGAGACCATTCGACTTTATTTGTGGGTTTTTGTTTTTTTAGTGCACATACAATGGTTGCGTGAGCTGCGCTGCGCAGGGGAGGAAACGGTTATAAAAATTCACCATTCCCAAAAACTCCTGTAACGCTTTGACCGTTTGTGGTTGGGGAAAATTTGTTACTGCGCACACTTTGTCAGGCAGAGGAACCGCTCCTTCTGGGGAGACGCAATGCCCCAAAAAATCAATCTGCGTCACCCTGAACTGACACTTCGCTGGGTTGATTATTAACCCGTGCTCTGCCAACCTCCGGAAAACTGCCGTGAGGCGGTTTTCGTGTTCGTCTTCGGACGTGCTGGCTACCAATATGTCGTCCAGGTAGACGAACACGAAAGGGAGATCGCGCAAAACCGTGTCCATCATGCGTTGGAACGTCTGCGCCGCGCCTTTAAGCCCAAACGGCATGCGCAAAAACTCGAAAAGCCCGAAAGGAGTTATTACCGCTGTTTTGGGTATGTCCTCGGCGTGCACTGGGACCTGGTGGTAACCGCGTACCAAGTCTATTTTAGAAAAAGCGTGCGCCCCCACCAAATAAACTGAAAAATCTTGGATGTGCGGGATCGGGTAGCGGTCGTGCGCTGTAGCGTTGTTCAACCTGCGGAAATCACCGCAAGGTCGCCACGAGCCATCAGCTTTCGGGACCATGTGAAGTGGTGAAGCCCATGGGCTCTTCGAACGCCTGATGATGCCCAACCTTTCCAGGTTGGCGAACTCCTCGCGCGCTATGGTCAGTTTAGCTGAATCCAAGCGCCGAGCTTTTGCAAAAACGGGCGGTCCGGTGGTAGTAACAAAATGTTTCACCCCGTGTTTAGCCACGGTCGCCGAAAATGTTGGAACCGTGAGTGCTGGGAACTGAGTGAGGAGTGTGTGGAACTTACCACCTGCAGCTGTGACGTTGGCTTGTGCTGTTGGCGGGGCCACTCGAGCTGTACAGGGAATAGAATAAAAAGAGAGTGCATTAACCAGGCGTCTGTTAGCAAGATCAACCAACAAACCATGTGAGCACCAAAAGTCAGCCCCTAACATGTTGAAATTGACTGCCGCTATGACGAAAGTCCACTCGAATGTACGGCCATGTAAAGACAGAAGCAGAGTCCTCTCACCGAAGGTCTTAATCGCCGAGCCATTCGCTGCTGACACCCGGGGACCGCTGGAAGGCGCCAGCCGGTCGGCGTAGGAAGGTGTGATGAAACTCAGCTGGGAGCCTGTGTCCACGAGGAAATGCCTCCCCGAGCGCGCATCCCTCAAGTAGAGCAGCTTGTTCTCCTCTCCGAGGGCCGCAGCTGCTACCGACCCCCGGTCTTGGCGTTTCCCGAGCGCTTGAAATGGCACGGTGGATTGCACTTGCGTGCCCTCTGCGAAGCGGCGATGGTAGAAGCAAAGGACGTCGTCTGCTCCGCTCTAGTTTGACCGAAACAGCACACGTGCTGCTGGGGCTTCCCGTCCGGGCCGTCTCTGGGGTTCTTGCCTCGTGTTCCATAATTCGTCAAGGGTCACCAGTGTGGAGAGTGCAAATAAAGGAACCAGACCTGCACGACAGATGACTTTATTTCTCTCTCTCACTTCATTCATACACAGAAAAACCTATTTTCAATACACCAGGGTCTCTCCTTTTATATCATTCCATTCCTTCCCCCTGTTGCCTGAAATCTTGCATCACAATACATTCACACATTACAATACTTACTGTCCTCCATTTAATCCCCCCACGCTCTACCGGCAGAGGGAATATTCCCCTCCCCTCTGCTTCCAGTCTGAGATGATTATCCCAGTGTGGGTTCTCTACAGGATAATCATAAGACTTTGTAGATGTGGTAGAGATTTTAAATTACCCACAGAACGTAAAATATGAATCGTGATGGGTGAAAACGCAGCAGCCTCGCCACCCAGCCAACCAGCCCCCCTTTGTCAAAAGTAAGTGAGAAATTTCTTTTATTTTTTTTAATGTACTGATTTCTTGTTCATATACTTTGAAGATAAGATGATGAGGTACCTCTGTACAAAAAACGGTGTCAAAAGACTAAACCATTTTTTGTGTAAATACGTCCAAAGTCCAGTTTTGACTGAGTTATGGAATTTAAAGAGGTGCCGCGCCATTATGCAAATTAGATGTGTAAATTTATTCCTATCTGAAACTTGGGATCATATTTTACATCTTTCTAATTGAAAGTCATTATCTCTTACCGCTTTCAAGTTATAGCCTTGAAAATCTGAACTATTTTATTGACAAAAAATATTTACCATTTTTGACCACTAGGGGTTATGTCACAGTTTGGCAACATACACACTCTTAGGGTTAATCGGGTGGTGAGTATCTCTTCTTTGGTGAGTGATGGTGTATATGACATCATAAAGACATGAAAGCAGCATCGTGAGTGATGGTCTATATGACATAACAACATCAATGCAGGCATCATTGGACCTCATGCCTACATCATAGGTAAGCAGTCCTATTGTGTATACGATGGCATCGCGAGTCTTATGTTGCCTGATATCATAGGATTATCATAGGACATCATGAAGACATCATAGGCCATCCAATGATGTGCTCTGATCGTGACACACAGACATGATGTACTGCTTCGAATGGATGTGGTTTAACCCCTTGCACTCTGGTCAATTTCCCTAAAAACACCAAAAAATAACGTGCCCAAAGTAAATCAAAAGCTGTTCTTCAACCCTTTGCAGCATCTTCATGGGGTTGGTGTCATTTAAAAGAAAACACTTTGAATTTTTTGGCAAAATAGTCATAATCTCTCTAAGTGCTCCGGCCACTGAGTAACAGTCATCTAAACATACTGAACTTGAAGAAAATAAATTTGGCCTGGGTATTTTTTTTGGATACAAATGCTTGCAAATAACACACAGCTTCAGATCCGGGCTGGAAAATGCAACAGAAATGTAGAACCAAGTGTTATCCAGCTGAGGTCAAAATTTTGTAACAATACCACAAAAAATGAATATATTACACAGCTTTGTTCTCAGGTAGTTCTCAGGCGTTTTTGAACTGTGCCAAATTGTGCCAAATGGCACAGTTTGGAAAAACGTCTGTAACTTTTGAATGATTCAATATAGAAGCTTCATCTTGGGCTCTAATGAAAGGTGACACTCAGGGCTGTGTGTGTGTGTGTGGGGGGGGTTGTCCCCCCCCCGCTACAGAGGACGGACATCGGCCATCGCTACATGACGGAATAGTCATGTGGTGACCGCGGCGCAGTCACCGCGGCTTCCCCCCCCCCCCTCGCTACAGAAGAGTAGCGGGGGGGGGGCATTCACGGTCCGGACGTGGCGCACGAACCGTGTACCGCGGCGCATGGACTTCGGACTTCGTGCGCCGCACAGTTGTAATTTACCGATCGGTCAAAAGTCATTTTTGATTACAATTTTCAGGGATAAAGAATAATTTAGCTTATAACACTTACCTCTTCACAGCAGCAGCATAGCTGGCGAACTTCTCTTCCTCATTGTCAGACGAATGCGACGCTGGTCCGCTTGTTACAGACTCGTGGTTCTGGTCTCGCGACCCGGTCAAAACATAATTCCATTATTGCGGTTTTGCACTTCCATGATTGCGGTTTTGGCGAATGATTTACGACCTTCGTTGTCGGCCTCCGTCGGTCTATGATGACCATGGAAGAGAGTCCTAAACGTCTATTCTGCTGGAATAAAAAAAAAAAAAGCACCGCCTGTGGCTGAACAGGCCGATGCGCGAATGGCAGTCCCTGTCACACAGGTCGCACTTGTGGGTGGTCTCCGTGCTGCTGGGTCTGTGACGGTTCTTCCTGCGGGTCCTTTTTTCATCTGCAGCAGTCAGTCTCTCTTCACCCAGCCTTACACAAAACAGCTTTCGAACTTCTGTGCTTCAATTGGCTTGCTGCATTCGCAGCGTTGGTAGGCAAGTCCTTCTTGCTAGGTTTTCAGTCATTGGTTCTTCAAGGTTTCAGAAACCCAATTCAAGGCTCTTATTAGTCGAATGAGAGGTCAATCATATCTGATCTGTTCGCGGCTGTGTCTGTAGTGGAAGAACGGAAATGCAGCTTTTTTTTTCAGTGCGCTCTAGAATGCAGCGCCCTCGTGCGTCCTAAAGCACACAAGGGCGCTCTTGTGTGCCCTCGTGTGCTCTAGGACGCAGAGACGTGCCCGTCCGCGGTACACCGGAGTGCAAGAGGTTAAAGTAGTGTGTCCTATTGTTAATCGGGTGATGAGTAAGATTTCCAGATTTACACAGAAACTTTCAGAAGATTTCTTGAATTTATAGAGTGATATTTTGTAAGATTTACAGATTTACTGCTTCAGATGGGTGTGCTTTAAAGTGCTGTGTCCTATTGTGTATACTAGTACATACCCATGCATGCCCGTGCATACCTGTGCATGCCCATAGAAACCAAGTATAAGCAAGTATTTCTGCATGCCCGTAGAAAGGAGATGTGAGCAAGGGTGTAAGCAAGCACGTCAGCACTCATTCAGTGATGCCTGACTTTGATCTTTGATGGTGTGTTAGTGAGTCCTATGATCTTTGATGATGTCATAGCGAGTGCTATGATCATGAGTCATTCCTGCGTTTGATCTTTGAAGGTGTCCTATGTCCTATGATCTGTGATGATGGCATAGCGATGATGTACTGCTTTGAATGGGTAGTAAAACACAAAGTTACAATTATTAATTACTATAATCCGTGTAACAGATTGACAGTTGACACTTTGAACGCTGTACATAGGCAAGCACAGGGTAGGGTGGTTTGGTGTGGGGATTTTAATGTACATAATACACTGTGGGGTAGCAGGAATATAGATGCAAATGGCACAGTAATTGAGGATTTTTTAGAGGATGGGGACTTAATATGCATGAATGATGGGAAGGGTATGAGATTTAGCAGTAACCTAGTCATAGAAAGTGTGTTAGACCTAACTTTGGTTTCAGATGCCATTGCAGGAATTACATCTTGAGAGGTGTTAAGTCGGTCAGCTAATGGGAGTGATCATTAGATTTTTTTTAGATTTAGATTTAGTAGACTTTATTGATCCCCAGAGGGGAAATTGAGGGTCATCCACCACCTGGATGGATGAAGCAGCCACGATACGGCGCTATCCCTTAACCATTCACACACACATTCACACCTAGGGCCACTTTAGAGTCTCCAATTAATCTAACCTGCATGTTTTTGGCATGTGGGAGGAAACCAGAGAAATCCCGGAGTAAACCCACGCAAACACGGGGAGAACATGCAAACTCCACACAGATCACTGTTGGTCGGGGGCTGGGATTGAACCCACGATCCCCACGATCCCCCGGCCAAGGGTAAACTGTGCTGCCGCAGTGCTAACCACTGCGCCACCGTGCAGCCCAATAAGAGTTAAAATGGTCACTTGTCTGAATGCCCTATTTCTATTTTTAATAGCTTAATTACAATTATCATCCCACCAAGGAAGATTATTATGTTGTCTATAACCTATAGTTTTTGGTATTGTTTGAGTTGCAGACTTGATTATAATCGCACTGACATTACTAAACTCCTCCCCATCAAAAATATCTTCACTGTTTAGCTGCTCACATCTAGTCTTACAGATATTTAAATTTATCCCAATCTGCCTTACACAATTTCCATCTTGTGCCATATTGCATCGCTTCTACACCAACATGTGAACATAAGGAAGAATACTTCAAGGGGCAGATAGATTTGCCATTCACTCTATCGGAATTGAAAAGGGCTATTCTGAAATCGAAGCAGTCTTCACCAGGGAAGGATGGCGTATGTTATATACAATGTTGTCGCACATGGAGGACAGTGCACTTCAAACAATATTATAATAAAGTTTTGGAAACTGGGAAGATTCCTAGGACATGGAAACAATCAGTTATAGTTCCAGTGTTAAAGCCAGGGAAAGAGTCATCAGATCCCAATAATTATAGGCCAATAGCTCTTACCTCACAGTTAGGGAAAACAATGGAACAAATGGTGACTGAAAGGCTGAATTACATTTTGGAAGGGAGGGAATGTCTTTCTCCTTTTCAAAGTGGGTTCCCAAAAGGGAGAAATACTATGGATTCCATTTTACACCTATAATCTGAAATTAGGAAGGCCCAGGTAAATAGGGAAAATGTGATAGCTGTCTTCTTTGATGTAGAAAAAGCATATGACATGCTGTGGAAGGAAGGGTTGCTGATTAAATTAAATGAATTTGGTGTTGAAGGCAATTTATACAACTGGGTATTAGATTTCCTGTATGATAGAACAATTGAGGTAAGAGTTGGTACAGAGTACTCCAAAACATATCAAGTTGAAAATGGTACTCCCTAAGGCAGCGTGTGTAGCCCTGTTCTGTTTAATATTATGATTAATGATATTTTTGAAGGAATTGATAGGGGAATAGGGAAGGCCTTGTATGCAGATAATGGGGCCTTATGGATAAGGGGAGGTAATATTGAGTACATTCAGTGGAAAATGCAGGCAGCAATAGACCAAGTTGAACAATGGGCAAACCGGTGGGCTTTTAAATTATCGGTCTCAAAGACACAAATGATTTGCTTCTCTAAAACTCACAAAGACATTTCTTTAAAACTTTACAGCCAAAAGTTAGAGCAAGTAAAGGTAGTTCCAGGGATGGCAATTTTCCGCCGATCCACGGATTTCCGCCAATTTATTTTCAAATTGATCATTTCTGTGAATCGTCTAAATCCGTTGAGAAAATTTTAGGGGGGGTAAGGTACCTTATTGTTACCGATTTTAGCGAAAATCAACACGATTACATAAGCGCTCGGCGCTTCCCCGGGTCAAGTCTCCTGTGATAACCCAGATGTTATGTACTCAAGCTACTGTTGTATTGTAAACAGCCCTGCGATTGGATAGTTGCAAACGATTGGACCAATCAAATGGCTCGTTGTATGCTTTGTCAAAAATTCATGGCGGCGTGTTCTCAGGGATGTGATTTTTCCGCTAATTCGCCGAATTCCGCTTTATTTTATCTTCCAGGAAGATAAAGTACGTTAAGTACGTTAGCGGCTTGTGGTCCACGAACGCAGTGAAGGTGCGCCCTTTCAGGCAGAACTGGAAGTGGCACATGGCCAGGTGGAGAGCCATTAACTCTCTGTCGAACACGTTGTATTTACGCTCACTGTCGTGCAAAGACCTGCTAAAAAAAAGGTGAGCGGCTGCCAAGAACCGGCAACGCATTGCTCCACGACGGCCGCTATGCCCATGTCCGAGGCGTCAGTAGTGAGCGCTATCCGAGCCGCCGGGTCTGGGTGCGCCAGTAGTGCAGCGTTTGCCAGAGCTGTTTTAACCTCAGAACGCCTGCTCCCGCTCAGGAGTCCAGTCGACTCTGTCCGCCGGTTTCCGTTTCTTGAGTGCGGCGTACAACGGCTGTATGAGCTGGGCTGCGCGGGGGAGGAAACGGTTATAAAAGTTAACCATCCCCAAAAACTCCTGCAGCACCCTGACATTGATGTTGAGGAGAAAAAATAGCAAAACAATTTAGTTAGACTGTAGAAGATGTGCTCAAATGATGAGGCTGAGTTTAGTCGTAAACCAGCTTTATTGACAGAACACAGCTTCTAGCATTCTCAAAGCAGGAAAGAGAAAGAATCATATCTCATCACCCTTTTATATGTTTCCAGCATCAGAATTCAAGTCACATGATGTTTTCAGTAAACATACAGTCACAAAGCATCCCTTTGAATCTTCACCATTGTGTCTCATTTCCTGATGAACCGGAAATCTCTTCGGGGCATCTTCTGTGGGACAAAGAGACAAATCTCACACCTCCTTGTTATCTTCTGCAGATTCGAGTCCTTTGTCCTTGCAGACGTGACACCCTCAATACACATGCAGTCCTGTCTCTGTGGAAACGTGAGCCCACAATGTGTGTCGCCCACACTACCCCCCCAAACATCTAGTAAGGCAAAACCTGCATGGCATAAAAAAAAAAAAAAGGAAAACACAAAACACTCCATACATCGCTAATCAATCCACCAGCTGCCTAGGTTTTAACTTTCTGCCGAATCTGCTGCAACCTGGCTTGGCTGCACCTGCAACATCTCTCTGCACCTGTGGATTAAAGCTGTTAGCACCTTTCTGTGAAGATTTTGGAGAATGTCCTCTCGGCGGCCTGCCACGGCGGGGGGGCCTCGCGAGCTGCACTTCCTCATCAGCCAAAACAAAGGCGGGTTTGAGCCTGTTTATGCAAATCAACTCCCTTCTGCCCCCTAAATCTAGCAGAAAATGCTTCTGCCCGGTCTCCAGCACTCGGAACGGTCCGTCATAAAACGGCCGCAAACTTGGACGCTGAGCATCATGTTTAACAAAAACAATCTGCATTTTTTAAAGCCTTTGGCACAAAAATGTGTGGTAAACTGTGATGGACCGGGCCAGGGAGCGTGTTTGCTCCCGAGTCGCTCTGCCACGGCTGAGCAGGGGGGCCATTTGGTGCGGGATTATCGGGGAGAAATTCCCCCGGCAAACGGAGAGGTTGTGCAAAAACTAATTCAGCCGGGGAAGCATGCAAATCTTCCTTAGGTGCAGAACGCAACCCCAGTAAAACCCATGGAAGTTTGTCCACCCAATTTGTATCCGTCAGCGACGCTCTGAGGGCTGCTTTTAATGACCTGTGAAAGCGTTCGCATAAACCATTAGCCTGGGAGTTATACGCGGTAGTGCGATGAATCTTCACCCCCAAGCTGCGGGCCATCGATGACCATAGTTCAGAAATAAATTGGGGACCCCTGTCGGACGTTATGTCCGACGGTACACCGAAACGCGCAACCCACGCTGCTAAAAATGCTCGCGCAACTTCTTCCGCTGTGGTTGATGTCAGAGGAATCGCCTCTGGCCAGCGTGTGGTGCGATCCACCATCGTCAAAAGATGTGTGTGCCCGTGTGATAATGGGAGCGGGCCCACCAAGTCAACATGCACGTGATCAAAACGCTTAGCGGGGATGTGAAAAGGTTCCAACGGGGCCTTAGTGTGTCTGTGTATTTTGGCTCGCTGACACGCTACGCAGGCTGCCGCCCATTCCTTGACCTGTTTGCGCAACCCGGGCCAAACAAATTTCTCCCCCACCAACTTAATCGATGCGCGCACCCCCATGTGCGCGAGAGAATGGACCGAGTCAAAAACGCGGCGACGCCACGCGGCTGGCACCACGGGGCGGGGCCGTCCCGTGGAGACATCGCAGATTAGTGGGGGCATACCACTTTGTTGCTCCCTGTGCTCCAGCCTTAACCCTGTTGGTCCAGACTGGAGCGCGCGCACGTCCGCGTCGTTAACCTGCTCCGCAGCCATGGCTGCATAATCTAACCCAACACAGACCGGGGCTGTGCGCGCTCCCGCGTCGCTGCCCGGGCCCGCGGCCACGGCTACAGAGTCTGCCCCTATGGGGCTTGGTGGGGCTACCGCGCGCGAGAGGCAGTCTGCCACAACATTGTGTTTACCCGCAACATGCTGAATATCAGTAGTGAACTCCGATATTGCGGCTAGTTGCCTTTGTTGCCGGCCTGACCAGGGTTCTGAAATTTTGGCCATCGCAAACGTTAGTGGTTTATGATCCACAAACGCGGTGAAACGTCGCCCCTCTAACCAGAACTGAAAATGACGGATGGCCAAGTGTAGGGCCAAAAGCTCCCTGTCAAACGCACTGTATTTACGCTCACTATCGCGCAAAGTCCTGCTGAAAAATGCGAGGGGTTGCCAGGTACCTGCCACAAACTGTTCAACTACCGCCCCCACCGCTACATCGGAAGCGTCAGTGGTGAGCGCCATGCGGGCCGTTGGAACTGGGTGCGCTAACAAAACTGTGTTTGCCAGGGCTGATTTGACCTGGGCAAAAGCGCGCTCCCGCTCCGGAGACCATTCAACTTTATTTGCAGGCTTTTGTTTTTTTAACGCGGTGCACAATGGCTGCATGAGCCGTGCTGCGCTTGGGAGGAACCGGTCGTAAAAATTAACCATCCCTAGAAACTCCTGAAGCGCCTTGATCGTTTGAAGTTGCGGAAAATCCATTATGGCACGCACTTTATTTGGAAGAGGAACCGCCCCTTCTGCCGAAACGCGATGTCCCAAAAAATCAATCTGCGCCACCCCAAGCTGGCACTTCGCTGGGTTAACTATTAACCCGTGCTCTGCCAGCCTCCGAAAAACTGCTGTGAGGTGTTTTTCGTGCTCGCCCTCGGACGCGCTGGCTACCAAAATATCGTCCAAATAAATGAACACGAAAGGAAGGTCGCGCAAAACTGCATCCATCATGCGTTGGAAAGTCTGCGCGGCCCCCTTGAGGCCAAAAGGCATGCGTAAAAACTCAAAAAGGCCAAAAGGAGTTATGACCGCTGTTTTGGGTACATCTTGCGCGCGCACTGGAACCTGGTGGTAACCGCGCACCAAGTCTATTTTAGAAAAAATGCACGCCCCCGCCAAATGAACAGAAAAATCCTGAATGTGCGGAATCGGGTAGCGGTCATGAGCTGAAACGTTGTTCAACCTGCGGAAATCGCCGCAAGGTCGCCACGAGCCGTCAGCCTTTGGGACCATGTGTAACGGCGAAGCCCAAGAGCTCTTGGAGCGTCTAACAATGCCCAGTTTTTCCAGATTAGTGAACTCCTCGCACGCGATGGCCAGTTTAGCTGGGTCCAAGCGCCGAGCTTTTGCAAAAACGGGAGGGCCGGTGGTTGTTATGAAATGCTCCACCCCATGTTTAGCCACCGTTGCCGAAAACGTGGGGACTGTGAGTGCTGGGAACAGAGCAAGCAATGTGTGAAACTTACCACCCGCAGCTGAGACGCTGGCATGTGCAGTCGGCGGGGCCACCCGAGCTGTGCAGGGAATAGAATGAAAGGACAGTGCATTAATCAGACGTCTATTAGCAAGGTCAACCAATAAACCATGTGAGCACAAAAAATCAGCCCCTAACATGTTGAAACTGACTGCTGCTACAATAAATGTCCACTCAAATGAACGGCCCTGTAAGGACAGAAGCATGGTCCTCTCACCGAACGTTTTAATCGTGGAGCCGTTCGCTGCTGACACTGACACCCAGGGAGCTTTAGAAGGCATCAGCCGTTCCGCGTAGGTGGGTGTGACGAAACTCAGCTGAGAGCCCGTGTCCATGAGGAACTGTTTCCCCGGGCGTGCATCCGTCAGGTAAAGCAGCCTGTTCTCGTTGCCGAGGGTCGCAGCTGCTACCGGCCCTCGGTCTTGGCGTTTCCCTGGCGCATAAAGTTGCACGGTGGGACGCACCTGTGTGCTCTCTCTGCAAAACGGCGGTGGTAGAAGCACGGGCCGTCCTCCGCTCCGCGTCGTCTGGCTCCCGTCGCCGCCGTCGTTGGTGCGTCTGGCGCCGCGGCCGCTGGACCTGCGCTGTCTCCGGACACTGTTCCCGGGCTAGCCGCCGCGGCCGAAACCGCGTTCCGCTTGTGGGCGTCGACCAACCGCTGCGCCTCTTTGCTCAACCCATGGTAGTCTCGCCTGGCCAATCGGGGCAACTCTGCCAGGGCCACTCTCACTGCTGGCGGCAGGGTCCGAAGGAAAAGGTGGGCGAAAATGAATTTGCCATCGTCAGAGTCTTTGAGCTTCAGCATCTTCACCATCAGGTCCGCAGGTCTCTCGTTTTCTGACTCCATCAACGTCAGGAGTCCCTCTGCTCGTTGTTGGACTGAAGGGGTGAAATGGCTGATCAGCGCGTCCTTCAATGCGCTGTACTTGTCGCTGTCTGGTGGATGATTAACCAGATCCTCCACTCTCTGGACCGTGTTGCTGTCCAGCTTCGCTACCACGTGGTAGAATCTTGTGTCATTGTTGGAGATTCTCCGGAGGTTGAACTGCGCCTCGACTGCGCTAAACCATGAGCGCGGGCTGTGCTGCCAGAAATCGGGCAGCCGGATCGTGGAGGCGGCCATCAGGCTGGCTTCCGCCGAGCCCCGCTCGGGAGAATTCTGTCTGCTCATTTCTCGTCGTAGGTCACCAGTGTAGAAGATGTGCTCAAATGATGAGGCTGAGTTTAGTCGTAAACCAGCTTTATTGACAGAACACAGCTTCTAGCATTCTCAAAGCAGGAAAGAGAAAGAATCATATCTCATCACCCTTTTATATGTTTCCAGCATCAGAATTCAAGTCACATGGTGTTTTCAGAAAACATACAGTCACAAAGCATCCCTTTGAATCTTCACCATTGTGTCTCATTTCCTGATGAACCGGAAATCTCTCCGGGGCATCTTCTGTGGGACAAAGAGACAAATCTCACACCTCCTTGTTATCTTCTGCAGATTCGAGTCCTTTGTCCTTGCAGACCTGACACCCTCAATACACATGCAGTCCTGTCTCTGTGGAAACGTGAGCCCACAATGTGTGTCGCCCACAAGATTACTTTTATGATTCCAAACAGTTTGAAATTGACAGTGCACAGTAGACATTGACTCAAAACTTTTGAATATTTCTAAGACTTGGCTACATCAGTGATTGTGCAAAATGAACTGCTCAAGACTCAATGGAGATTGAAACTGGTGATCTGAAATGAATGCTGAAATTATAAAAAGTAATGGTATGTTGGAATTTTATTTCTATTATGGAATAGATAAAATTAACTGATTTTGATTTGATCAAGTGTTAAAGCATGTGATGGATAATGCTTGTTGGAATATTTTAGGAATGCTATCTTCTTGGAACACAAGTCAATATTATACAGTAATAAGTGGCTTTCAGCTGTTTGTTTTATGTCATTTAAGCACAGTTCTGGTACTTAAAAATCATAAAAACCCAGGAGCTTTGGGGGGCTTCGCCCCCCTTGCCCCCCCACAGGGGCTCTGCCCCGGACCCCGCTGAGGGACTGCGTCCCCCAGACCCCCTGCTACATTTTCAGATAATTTCCCCGACCCCAAATCACATCCCTGGTTCGTGTTGGAATTCTGAGCTTTCGGTATTGTTTTCAGTGGAATTATGAGATTTTTATCGAAGGATCAGGAGTCATCAGTGCTACAAATAGACAAAAGTGTCAAAAATAAGTTCCGATGGAATTGGCTTGAAAGAAAAGTGACGGTAAAGGTGAAAATTGGCTCAAAGTTCGATGAGGTAACAGAAACACTCGGACAGTTTCTGAAGAAACCAGAAAAGGAGATGAAGTTCAAAGTTCAGAGACTGACACAGCTTGCTGCCAAAAGGAAGAAAGTTTCACATTAGAAGTGACTTGGTGACCAGTGTAAATAGTGTAATAAACTCTTATAGAACTGTTAAATATGTTGGACTAAAGACAGTGAGACAACATTGAAGAAAAAGTAAGTTAACTTTTCATTAAATTTAATGATTTATCTAAGTCTAGTATTTCAATTTTTTTTAATCACTTTTTTCAGTCTAAATTACTTCTGTTTTACTGAAAACCTCCCAGCTTCAGGGGGGCTGTGCCCCCCGGCCCCCCCATAAGTCAATCGACCAAACTAGATTTCAGCTGAAATCAGAATTTCCTGTTGCCATCCCTGTAGTTCGGTATTTAGCTGTGTTATTCGATGAATAACTAACCTGGAAGCAGCATATTGAAAAAGCTCAAGGGAAATGTAAGAAAATAAATAATATTTTGAGATGTCTGGCAGGACAGGACTGGGGGACTTTTAAGGCCTCTCTGTTGAGAGTATATCCAGGAGTAATGAGAGCAACACTAGACAATGGATGTGTTGCACTCATGTCAGCTGCTGATTGTCACCTGAACCTTCTGGACATAGAGCAGACAAAGGCTCTTAGGATATGTTGTGGTGCATTTAAAACTTCTCCAGTATCAGCGATCCAAGTAGAGATGGGTGAAATGCCCTGAAGATTAAGAAGAACCAAATTAATACTGGCATACTGGATCAACTTGAAAGGGCATAAGAGGTCATGTCCTGCAAAAGCTATTCCTAATGATTGCTGGGAACACAATGAGTCCAACATTAGTAGCTTTGGATGGATAAGTGATGCCATTGCTGAGCAGGCAGAATTAAAACACGTAGATTTTAGCCCAACGGTCCTGTGGTCTGTTATTCCTCCATGGCTGTTTAAGATGCTACTAGTAGATTTTGAAATACAACAACTGAGGAGGCAACATAAGCAATCAGCAACAGATTATATAATGCATAAATATATTGAACAGAACTTCAGAAACATGCTGATAGCATTTACTGATGGTTCCAAGGACCCAACAACTGGTCGTAGTGGAGCTGTGGTATACATTCCTCAGTATAAAATATCTATCAATACAAGAACCAGCAATCACTTATCAGTATACACAGTTGAGCAAGTTGCCATTATATTTGTTCTACAGTGGTTAGAGATAAAGTATAGGAATAATGCTGTTATTGCTTCAGATAGTTGGGCAGCTCTCAAGTGTTCATCCACTGCAGTTGTGTAGGCAGGACCTAATTGTAGAAATCCACTCCTTAATTTACAACCTCTACAGTAAAGGCCAGTCAGTAAGCTTTCTTTGGGTTCCAGCCCATATTGGAATAGAGGGTAATGAGGACGTTGTGGTGCATATATGTAGTTTCATGGGCTCACATGTATATGACTGTTCATATTCTCTCATGTATATTCCTGTGTGCTTATTTTGGCTTCACGTCTGAAGAGGAACAAAAGGTCTGGACCTCCTGGGGATAAGAGAAGGACGAGAGAGTTGGCCTTTTGATATGCAAAGAGATGGACATGAATAATTTCCTGACCACCCAGGTTTGGGTGGAAGAGAGAGGAACTGCAGGGGGGATGCATTGTGTTTGGGATTTAAAGACAATGGGATGTTGTATTTTGATGTCAGGGATATAAGACTGACAGATGTTGGGGGTTTTTCCTTCTTCTGCTTTTGAATGTTGGAGAGTGTGTTGAGAATAAAATGGAACCTGAGAAATAACTCTGCCTCATCCTTTCCACACAATCTCCACGTGGACTTATTAGCGAAACAATCATTGAAATTTGAGGCAGTGGATCTGGATATCTCACTCAGTAAAGCAGAAGGCAAATCGATAATTAACAAGTATATAGTGCAAAAAGTGGCAAGAATATTGGGACTCAATAGATACAGGAAGATCTCTTTATGACATTCAAAAGCGGGTGGTCTCTGGAATGGGACTTGGCAGAAACAGGAAAGAGGAGATACTCATCACCCGATTGAGAACAGGACATACTACTTTGAACCAGACGCTACATAGAATAGGTAAACACCCAACAGGCAGCTGTGCACATTGTGGTTCTCCGAAAACACTTAAGCACATTTTGTTGGAATGTCAGGGATACTGGGAACAAAGGAAACATCTGAATGCAATAATGGAAAGGGCTAATTTGGTTTGGTTTGGAAAACATGTTAGGAACCTCAGTCAAAGAAATATATGTGGCTCTACTTAGATATTTAAGTGCAACTGGATTAATCAAAAGAATTTTTTTTTTTTTCCCTGCCATTCTCTTGACCACGCTCCAACCTGGTGGGTGGCGATGGTACACCTGCAGGCTGGTTGCCGGCCAGCAATCAGATCTAGAAGAAGAGTGATATAAGCAGTGACGCGGGTGACAACAAAACCTGGATGAATCCCGAATCTTGGTCGAAACGTCCCAAAGCTATGAGGAAGACGCCACAAAGCTACAAAGCTATGAGGATTATGTCAGAAAGCTATGAGGAAGACGTCACAAAGCTATAAGGAAATTGTCGCAAAGCTATGAGGAAAACGTCACAAAGCTATGAGGAAAACGTCACAGAGTGACAAAGCTATGAGTAAGACGTCACAAAGCTATGAGGAAGACGTCACAAAGCTTTGAGGAAAACATAATCAAGTCAGTGGTGGTAATGCACCTTTGAACAGGTTGTCAACTGCCAATCAAATCTAACCAAAGAAGAAGAATGAGTGTAAGATTTCTAGATTTACACACAAACTGACAGAGATTTCTTGAATTTATTGAGTGATATTTTTTAAGATTTCCAGATTTACTGCTTCGAATGGGTGTGGTTTAAAGTGCTGCGTCCTGCTGTGTATATGACAGCATGGTCCTTTTGTTTATATGACGGCATCGCGAGTCCTGATGTTCACTGTATATGACATCATAAAGACATCAAGGACAGCATCGTATCATACGCTGTCAGGCAGGCATCACTGTATATGACATCATAAAGACATGAAGACAGGCTTGATGTATATGACATCATGAAGACATGAAGGCATGATGCCTGCCTTTGATCTTTGGTGGTGTATTAGTGAGTCCTATGATCTTTGATGATGTCATAGCAAGTGCTATGATCGTGAGTCATGCCTGCGTTTGATCTTTGAAGATGTCTCTTCAAAGATCAAACGCAGGCATGACTTCGCCATAGGATTTAGGACCTAAATCCTATGATCTGTGATGATGGCATAGTGATGATGTACTGCTTCGAATGGGTGTAAGATTTCTAGATTGACACACAAACTGACAAGATTTCTTGAATTTCATTCATACATTCATTCATCTTCTACCGCTTGATCCTTTTCGGGTTGCGGGGGGGGGGGGGGGGGGGGGCTGGAGCCTATCCCAGCATCTTTGGGCGAGAGGCAGAGTACACCCTGGACAGATCACTAGTCCATCGCAGGGCCAACACAGAGAGACAGACAACCATTCACTCTCTCATACCTAAGGACAATTTAGAATCCCCAGTTATTGAGTGATATTTTTTAAGATTTCCAGATTTACTGCTTCGAATGGGTGTGGTTTAGAGTGTTGCTTCCTATTGTGTATATGACGGCATGGTCCTTTTTTTCTATATGACGGCATCGCGAGTCCTGATGTTCACTGTATATGACATCATAAAGACATCAAAGGACAGCATCATATCATATGCTGTCAGGCAAGCATCACTGTATATGACATCATAAAGACATGGATGCAGGCATCATAGGGACATCATAAGCACATCATAGACCATCCTATGATGTCCTATGATCGTGACAGACAGACAGACACACACACACACAGATTTCTTGAATTTATAGAATGAAGTGATGTGTTATGGGTGATGGCCATGGCCAAGATGGATAATTTTTTCAAACATAAGGAGTTGTATTTCCTTATACAAACATATAGAGTGATGATAATCAAGTCAGTGGTGGTAATGCACCTATAAGCTAGTTGCCAACTGCCAATCAAATCTAAAAGAAGAAGGCACAATCTCTTTATGACCAAGCCTCTGCCTAGACGGGAGCACCTTCATGTTCAGTGAGTTGGATAATAAAGTTAAGTTCTAATGCACCTTCGGCCTCATTATTGAAGTCACGGTTATGGACATAACAGACAGCACACATGAAAACAATTTAAGAGTACAATTTCAAGTTCAATTTAAGGAAGAGAGTCAATGCTGACAGGCTTGATAACTTAAAATCCATTTTTTAGTCTCTGTGGAAACGTCTCTGTTATTTGTTTTGGTCTTCAAGGCAGTGGGGAGCCTGTTCCATTCCATTATAGCTTTGTATGAGAATGCTGATTGTCCAAAAGCAGTTTTACATGTCATGAATGAGCCCCTCCGGGGCAAAAGACAAACTCAAGCGCATTTACTGCAGTGAGGAACATTTATTAACAGAAAAACATGACAGTCCAAAAAATAACTGTGTGGAGACATACAAAAACAACAAGGATAACTTACACACTGATGAGTCTCCAGAGTAATAGAAAACTCTGGAGAAAAGGAGGGGGAGACTGAACACAGGGAGGTTTGTCTAGTCCAAACATCATGGTTGGCTGCTGCACTGATGGAGGGTGCAGCAGTCAAATATATAGTGGGGCACTAATGAGCTGCAGGTGCAAGTGGCAGCATGACCTAATTACCAACTGACTGCAACTGAAGAAACCTGAAGCACAGTAATCAGCTGGTGAGTGTGTCAAGGAGATGAGAGTAGAGCTCTGTCATGAAACAGGAAAGTAAACACCAAGACACAAATATAGAACATAACCAAAAACAGACTTTACAGATAGATAATACTGAAACATAAAGTAAGGGTCTGAGCTCTGAGGAAATCTGAGCTCAGAACATGACAGAGCCCCTCCCTCAAAGGGTGGACACCAGACACCCCAAAGAGACCCCTCCCCCCCCAGAGAGGGAATACAATCAAAAAACTATCCCGAGTGGGAGGAAGGGGGAACAGGCCAAGGAGGGCAAAAATGACACAGTACATCACCCGCACCTGCACTCAGTCAGGCCCCAAAACCCCCCACAGTCCCAAGGCACCAGAGTTTGGGTGGCAAGCCGAAGTCCCAGACCATCCAGACAGCCCGATGAAACGAGTCCGGCGGCCTGCCAGAGAAAATGGGCCAACCGACCCACAGACTCAGTCCATCAGGTGGCCGGCCTGAGTTTTTAAGCCACCAGGGCCGAAGGGATGACCCAGGAGGTGGTTGCCCAACAAGAAGGCCCAAGGATGGAAAGCTGGGCTGGGGGGGTGGGGGACCACGGTGTCATCAGGAAGAGGAGGAAGAGGGACCACGACGACGTCTGGCAGAGAAGGAAGGGGGGCCATGACGGTGTCCAGCAGAGGAGGAATAGGAACCCCGACAGGATCTGGCAGCGAAGAAGAGGCCTCGGCATCCTCAGGCTGGCCGGCAGCACCCTCGATGACCCCGGGCTGGAGCATTGCAGCATCCTTGGTAACTCTGGGCTGGAGCGCTGCAGCACCCTCGGTGGACCCCGTCTGGACCAACATTGCACCCTTGGATAATTTTAAAGACCAACCCTATATTTGCACATTTGATCATATTTTCAAATCTTAACATCTGTCATGGCTGCCAATTTACACACCTGTGCGCACACCTGCCTGTCATTATTTTCTGGCTATATATACCATCAGGTCCAATGTTCTGTGTGGAGTCATCTGTTTCCTTCTCCAGAAACCTGCTATGCCAAACCTTCATCGAGCTTCCTAGCCTCACGGAGCTTCTTCACGTCGGGCTTCCCAGCCTCAACTGTTACCCGTCCGGGCCTGCGCCTCCTGGACTCATCTTCTATCAAGTAAGCCACCATCTTACCTTCTGACCTTGTCCTAGTCCCCTGTGCACAGGTGGAGATCCGTGGCGGCGGATTCCTTCTCCCTGGCAGCGGACTCACCCGTTTCCCCACACCGGCATTCAGCTCCACGGCTACCCTGTGGGCACTATCCTCCTGGCTGTGGCTTCCGTGCTACCTGCGCTTCTCTCTACCATCTCTGACAGTAAGCATAGAACTATCTTGTGCTCACCTCGCTTGCACTGCAGCTAACTCTCCCTTTGTTTCTCCGTAGAGTTGCCAGGTCATATGGTGCTCTGCTCGCCCCAGCTGATTCGCCAACTCACACTATACACATCTAAACACGCATACACACACCCACTCACGTCCACTATTATCAATAAAAGGTTAATTGTGTCAACTCTGAGTCGTGTCTGCTCTCTTGGGTCACCAGAACCATGTCAGTACGACTCCGCCAGAGTGATCCAGCAGACAGCGCACTAGCACGCGGAATGAACAACTTAGAGACTCGAGTCGACCAGTTAGCCTATCAACAGCAGGTTATGCTGACACAGTTAGCTCAGGTAACTGATAGGCTAGATCGCCTGGTTAACCCACAGGTTTTCCCTTCAGTTTCTGCTAGCTCCTCTGCTCCCACTAGCTCCACCGCTAGTCAGCCTATACCGGGTCCTGCATCATGGCTCAATCCCGTCCCAACTCCCACCCGTTTTTTTGGAAAGTTGGGGGAAGCTAACGGGTTTCTCATGCAGTGTGATATTGTGTTTCAGCGGGTACCGGGGGATTTTCCCACTGACCATAGCCGGATAGGTTATGTGATTAATTTGTTGGAGGGACGGGCTTTGGTATGGGCTTATGCCATAATGGCTAGGGCTAGTTATGCGTCTCTAACATATGCTCAGTTTGTTAGTGAGTTTCAGGAGGTGTTCGGTCACTCTGACCATGTTGATGTGCTTACCTCCCGGTTGTTGAATCTTCAGCAGGGGGCTAGAGCCGTCGCTGATTATGCTGTGGACTTCCGGGCAGTGGCCACAGAAGTAGGGTGGGAGGATACCTCACTGTGTCACATTTTTGTCAGAAGCCTGTGTCCTAGCCTACGGGATGAGTTAGCCTGCTTGGATAAGCCCTCTACTCTACACGAGCTAATTTCCCTAGCTATCAGTATTGATAACAGACTGAGGGAGCGGGTGGCCGAACGGAGACCTTCCGGTCACTCGGGCAGACAGTCTTGCCGTTCCCTACAGCCCCCCCTGTTGGCCCTTCCATCTGCTGAGTTCCCGGATGACCCAGAGCCTATGGTGGTAGGCCGGTTTAAACTGTCGTCGGCAGAAAGACAGCGCCACTGGGAGTTGGGGTTGTGCATTTACTGTGGGAGTGAGGAGCATGAGGTCGAGTCATGTCCCGAGCGGCCAAAAGGGGGAGTCCGTGCGTCGCAGTAGGGGGACTCACGGACTCACCTCGCAAAAATCCCCTCTCCCGTTTCATGATTCCTATTCTCTTTAGTTATGGTCATAGAGAGATAAACACACATGCACTCATTGATTCAGGGGCCGAGCAGAGCTTTATTTCTGAGGAACTGGCAACCCGGTTGGGGCTTCCCGTCCAACCTTTAGAGACCCCCTTGAGGCTTATTGCCCTGTCTAAAGCCCCTTAGGCCACAGTCACTCAGCAGACCGCCCCAGTATCTGTCGTTGTATCAGGCAACCATCGGGAAGAGCTTAGGCTGTATGTTTTACCAGTGTCCTCCACCCCAGTTATCCTCGGCTATCCCTGGCTTCGCCTGCACAACCCTTCTATCGACTGGTGTTTGGGGAGTGTTGTTTCATGGAGCTCATTTTGCCTGAGTGCCTGTTTGCAGTCCACTGCGTGCTCGCCTTCCGTGCCTCTGAGTGCACCTGCCTCCCCCCCCTCCCGATTTGTCCAAAGTCCCATCAGAATATCACAACTTAGGGGCTGTCTTCAGCAGGTCTCAGGCCCTTTCCCTTCCCCCTCACCGCCCGTATGATTGTGCTATCAACCTCCGAGCCGGTGCTCCGCTGCCATCTAGCAGACTTTACAACTTGTCTGCCCCAGAGTGTACAGCTATGGACACATACATCAAAGAGTTTTGAGTTTGGGCATTATTCGGCCATCTTCATCGGCGGTGGGGGTGGGGGTTTTTTTGTCGGAAAGAAGGATGGCTCACTAAGGCCGTGTATTGACTTTCGGGAACTTAACAATATAACCATCAAAGACAAATACACTCTTCCGCTCATCAATTCTGCCTTTGATTCCCTCCAGGGGGCCTGTTGCTTCACAAAGCTGGATCTGCACGATGCCTACCATCTGGGGCGGATCCGGGAGGGCGACGAATGGAAGACGGCTTTCCGGATTCCTAGTGGGCATTTCGAATATCTGGTCATGCCGTTCGGGCTGACTAATGCCCCTGCCGTCTTCCAACTTTTGATCAATGATGTGCTGAGAGATTTTTTGGGCATGTTTGTATTTGTCTATTTAGATGATATTCTGATCTTTTCCCAGTCTATGGATGAACATCATGTGTACGTGAGGCGGGTACTGCAGCGGCTGCTGGAGAACAAACTCTTCGTGAAGGCAGAGAAGTGTGAGTTCCATGTCTCCCCCACCTCCTTCCTTGGCTTTGTCATCACCCACAATGAGATCATCCCCGACCCAGCAAAGGTAAAGGCGGTGGTGGAGTGGCCCACTCCCTCATCCAGGAAGCAGCTCTTACAGTTCCTGGGGTTTGCCAACTTTTACCGCCGCTTTATTCAGGACTACAGTCGCTTTGCTCTTCCACTAACCAATCTAACCTCTACCAAGGTGCCTTTTCGGTGGACGGAGGAGACAGCTGCGGCTTTTACCTTCCTGAAGACCAAGTTTTCCTCCTCCCCTATTTTGACGCAGGTGGACCCCACGCTCCAGTGTCTGGTGGAAGTGGATGCATCGGACTCGGGGGTCAGGGCCGTCTTATCTCAGCGTTCCCTGAAGGATGGCAAGATACGCCCCTGTGCGTTCTTCTCCCGTCGCCTATCCCCGGCTGAACGCAACTATGACATCGGCGACAGGGAGCTGCTGGCGGTCAAACTTGCATTGGAGGAGTGGCATCATTGGCTGGAGGGCGCGTGGCAGCCATTCGTCGTTTGGACCGACCACAAAAACCTGGAATACCTCCGGACGGCCAAGCGCCTGAACACTCGACAGGCCCACTGGTCCCTCTTCTTTGGTCGATTCAGCTTCACCATTACCTACCGCCCTGGGTGGAAGAACACGAAACTGGATGCCCTGTCCCGCCAGTTTGCCCTGGAGACGGCGGAGATGACCAAACATCCTATTCTCCCCTCTTCGCGTGTCGTGGGCGCCCTCTCCTGGGGTATTAAGGATAAGGTCCTGAGAGCACAGGCTGACGAGGCTGACCTGGGTGGAGGTCCAGCGGAAAAGTTGTTTGTACCGTCGGCCGTTTGGGGAGAGGTTATTCAGTGGGGCCATGCTTCCAAGTTCGCATGCCACCAGGGAAGGGCGTGCACGGTGGCCCTCCTGCAGAGGTCTTTTTGGTGGCCTTCTCTCCAGAAGGACGTGGGAGACTACATACAGGCCTGCCCCCAGTGTGCCGCTGGAAAGACGTCTTCTTCTCCACCTGCCGGGCTGCTCCACCCCCTTCCCATCCCTAGCAGACCGTGGTCCCATGTGGCTCTAGACTTTGTCACCGGTCTCCCGACGTCTAATCAGTATACAACCATCCTCACTCTGGTGGACAGATTCTCCAAGGCTGCCCATTTCATCCCCCTGCGAGGCCTGCCCATGGCTAAGGAGACGGTGGACCTTCTTGTCCAGCATGTGGTCAGGCTGCATGGGATACCTCGGGACATTGTATCCGATTTGGGGCCCCAGATTGTCTCCCAGGTCTGGAGGTCTTTCTGCGCCGCGCTGGGGGCTACAGTTAGTCTGTCATCGGGGTACCATCCTCAATCCAATGGACAGTGTGAGCAAGCTAATCAGGAGCTGGAGGCAGCGCTGTGGTGCGTCGCGACCAAGAACCCATCATCATGGAGCACTCACCTCCCCTGGATTGAATATGCCCATAACACCACTGTCTCCTCTTCTATCAGCATGTCTCCTTTTGAAGCCTCGCTGGGCTATAATCCCCCACTGTTTCCAGAGGAGGAGGGGGACATCGCTGTGTCCTCTGTTTGTGCTCACTTGAAGTGCTGCCATTGGATCTGGAGGGCTACCAGGGCGGCGCTACAGCGGACGGCGGAGCACAACACTTCGGTGGCCAACCAGCGCAGGGTCCCAGCTTCCGCCTACCAGGTGGGCCAACAGGTATGGTTGTCCACTAAGCACATTAATCTGAAGGCTGGGAGGAAGAAGACGGCGCAACGGTCAGGTGCGCAACGGTTTGGTGCGCAACGGTTAGGTGCAACGGTACGCCTAACGGTTAGGTGCCCCCCTCCCTCCACATCTGCCCAACCTTTCATGTTTCTCAGGTTAAGCCCATCTGCTCCAGCCCTTTGTGTTCCCCTCCCAGGTCTCCACCTCCACCAATGGTGATTGATGGTGACCTGGCATGGCCAGTCATCGCCATCTTGGACGTTCGTCACCGGGGTCGTGGCCTGCAGTACCTGGTGGACTGGGAGGGCTACGGGTCGGAGTGGAGATCCTGGGTGTGTCCCTCCTTCATGCTGGACAAACAGCTCATCAGGGACTTCCATCGGACGCACCCAGAGAGGTTGGAACGACCGCCGAGAGGCGTGTCGTGGGGGGGAGTACTGTCATGGCTGCCAATTTACACACCTGTGCGCACACCTGCCTGACATTATTCTCTGGCTATATATACTGTCAGGTCCAGTGCTCTGTGTGGAGTTGTCTGTTTCCTTCTCCAGAAACCTGCTATGCCAAACCTTCGTCGAGCTTCCTAGCCTCACGGAGCTTCTTCACGTCGGGCTTCCCAGCCTCAACTGTTACCCGTCCGAGCCTGCGCCTCCTGGACTCATCTTCTACCAAGTAAGCCACCATCTTACCTTCTGACCTTGTCCTAGTCCCCTGTGCACAGGCGGAGATCCGTGGCGGCGGATACCTTCTCCCTGGCAGCGGACTCACCCGTTTCTCCACACCGGCATTCAGCTGCCCGGCTACCCTGCGGGCACTATCCTCCTGGCTGTGGCTTCCGTACTACCTGGGCTTCTCCCTACCATCTCTGACAGTAGGCGTAGAACTATCTGGTGCTCACCTCGCCTGCACTGCAGCTAACTCTCCCTTTGTTTCTCCGTAGGGTTGCCAGGTCAAATGGTGCTCTGTTTGCCCCAGCTGATTCGCCAACTCACACTATACAAATCTAAACACGCATACACGCACCCACTCACGTCCACCATTATCAATAAAAGGTTAATTGTGTCAACTCTGAGTCGTGTCTGCTCTCTTGGGTCACTAGAACCATGTCAACATCATGTTTGGCAAGTATACCACAATGGCGATACTGTCATGTCTTCTTATCCAGAATTTTGATGGATTGTTTATACAGGGATTTCAAGAGTTTCAGAGTCGTACTATTGGCTTGTGACCAGCATGAGATGCAATAGGAGAAATGAGTCAAAATCATGGCATTCCGAAAGGTTTTTGATCCTTTTAGAATAAGTGAGTTTCTGATGCAACGAAAGTTTGCAAAGTCATATTTCAGAGTGTGGCTCATCCCTTTTAAGTGCTTTTTATAGCAGAGCGTGGGATCTAATGTGACACCCAAATATTTAAACTCTGTGACATTTTCTATATTTGCTTCATTTACAGTTATAGTTGGATAATGCGTATGATTTTGTTTGTTGGTAAAGTACATGGTAGCTGTTTTCCCTATGTTCAGAGTGAGACATGATTGATTAAGCCATTTTGACACTTTCTCCATTGTAATCATTAACTTGTCAGCCACTTGTTTGGCATCCTTCCCATGTGTGTAGATGACTGTGTCATCTGCATATATCTGAATTTTTATGTCATTTTCACATACTGATGGCAAATCATTAACATACAAAGTAAACAGCAGTGGGCCTAAAACTGAATCTTGTGGTACCCCCATGGTGCATGCCTTTGATTGGAATTTTGATTGGATTTTACCTGAGTTTGGTTGTATTCTTTGAGAAACTTTGACAACACTTAACACATGGAGCAGGCCTACTATGAAATTACTGTGTACTTCCAGTGTAAGTACCAGTGTAAATCAGGGTAAGTACAGTGTAATTTCAGCAGGGTAACAAACATAAGAATACCCTGTTATTAATTCAATTCAACTTTATTTATATAGCACGAATTCCCACAGGGGTCAGTTTTGGGACCCAAACTCTTTATCTTATATATAAATGACATATGCCAAGTATAAAAAATTCTGAAATTTATTTTGTTTGCGGATGACACAAATATCCTTTGCACTGGTGAGAATTTGCAGCAGGTTTTAGAGGTGGTCACAACAGAAATGAAAAGGTTAATGCAGTGGTTCAGCAAAAATAGATTATCACTAAATCTGAACAAAAACAAAGATTATGTTGTTTGGAAATTATTAAATAAATCATGAAATAATGGTAAAGATAGATGATACCAGAATTGAAATAGTACAGGAAAATAAGTTTCTGGGGGTGATGCTAGACAATAAAATCTGCTGTAAACCTCACATCAGTCATATCCGGGCCAAGCTGGCAAAATGTATAGGGATACTGGGGGAGACAAGACATATCTTGGACTATAAATCATTGTTCTTACTGTACAATTCACTGTTTCTACCATATCTTAACTACTGTGTAGAGGTCTGGGGAAACACCTACAAGACCAACCTACAGCCAATATGCACATTACAAAAAAAAAAAAAAAAGCTATATAAATAATAAATAATGTAAGATATAGAGACCATACCAACTTGTTGTTTCTAAGGTCACATGCCATAAAGTTCATAGATTTAGTTAAATATAAGACAGCACAAGTAATGTACAGGGCAATTAATAATCAACTCCCAACTAATATACAAAAAATATTCAAAAAAATAATTATTTTATAATTTGAAAGGAGACTTAAACTTTACAAAACCTAAGGTACGAACAGCTAAGAAAAGTATGTG
Organism: Pholidichthys leucotaenia; assembly: GCA_020510985.1. Taxonomy (NCBI): domain Eukaryota; kingdom Metazoa; phylum Chordata; class Actinopteri; order Cichliformes; family Pholidichthyidae; genus Pholidichthys; species Pholidichthys leucotaenia. The sequence continues at coordinate 107,528,752 of CM035849.1, read as the reverse complement.
CATATCTGTCTGTGGGGTGGATTTATGGAACAGTCTGGAGCTGGAACTAAAACTATGTACAGAAATCAGTTCAAAAATAGGTATAAACTTTATTTGTTGAAAGGATATATGCTAGAGGGGTAGTATTAATATGCATGATTCACTATGCTTGCTCTGGGACACTATGGTATGGTAGGTAGGACAGTACTGTGCATATCTGTGTATATCTCTATTGTTTGGGGCTGGGTATAGATGTATGGACCGTATGTATGTTGGGATGGATGGGTGTCAATGTTGATATGTACAAAATATAGTTAAGCGTCTGCTTGAGGTCTTAATTGAGGTAATAGGTATATATTTCCAATTTCTGTTTGTACATAGTTTTATTCCAGCTCCAGACTGTTCCACAAATCCACCCCGCAGACAGATGTATTTCATTTTCTTTCATTCCTTCACAATAGATACATACATATTGTAACGCCTCTGTGGAATCTACTGGATATTTTGGACAGTTTTTATGTTTTTCCTCCATTCTTTGGTTTGAATATCTTCATTTGTAAAGGACGTTTCAAGGTAAGACAGCTGTGTTTTATATTAAACTATTTTTCTTCTTGCAATACCTTTAACTTTGGTGTTACGTGTGTTTTAAAGTTGTTCGTTTGCAATAACTTGCTGCCATCCGTTTCAAAGTGAAATGCCGGTTCCACGTTGTCGAAGCCATGCAGGGTTTAAATGACACCAACAGCCGGTTTAACCTTTGGATTATTTTAGCGACTTTGAGCCTTTTGTGGTATACTGACTTGGCCGTTTTGTACAAAGGTGGACTCTTCAACACTTGAGACTTTTAACTGGAACAACAACCTCTTAAAGATGAAGCCAAATCAAAACTAACATTTTTGTATGGAATCTGGTCCGTCCCATGAATGGTACCTGGCGTAGGGAGCTTGAAATGAGGAAGCGAAGTGATTTTATAAATCAAGTTTTATTATCAGCTTCCAGTCCCTAACATGTCTCATCTCGATGCAGAAGCAGAATGAAGAGGCTGAGCGCAGTCAGACCTTCATACTTATACCCACACACAACAAAAGACATTGCATATCAAAGCCGACATCCCGCATCAGCGTAATCCCTCTCCATTGTCCTCTCTCTCCTCCACCTGACCCTGGAGGGTCAGGAAGTTCGTTCAGGTCTCCACCGCTGCGTCTCCGTCTGCTCCTTGATCTTCGCCGGTGGTCGAGACCTCTTGTCCTGCTCTGAGACGTGAGGTCATTCTACATATGCAATCTCTAAACATTCCTCTTATGTCTATACATACAGTGAGGTAAAAAAGTATTTAGTCAGCCACCAATTGTGCAAGTTCTCCCACTTAAAAGATGAGAGAGGTCTCCAATTTTCATCATAGGTATACCTCAACTATGAGAGACAAAATAAGAAAAAAAAAATCCAGAAAATCACATTGAAGGATTTTTAATGAATTAATTGGTAAATTCCTCAGTAAAATAAGTATTTGGTCAATAACAAAAGTTCATCTCATTACTTTGTTATATACCCTTTGTTGGCAATGACAGAGGTCAAACGTTTTCTGTGAGTTTTCACAAGGTTTTCACACACTGTTGCTGGTATTTTGGCCCATTCCTCCAAGCAGATCTCCTCTAGAGCAGTGATGTTTTGGGGCTGTCGCTGGGCAACACAGACTTTCAACTCCTTCCAAAGATTTTCTATGGGGTTGAGATCTGGAGACTGGCTAGGCCACTCCAGGACCTTGAATTGCTTCTTACGAAGCCTCTCCTTCGTTGCCCGGGCGGTGTGTTTGGGATCATTGTCATGCTGAAAGACCCAGCCACGTTTCATCTTCAATGCCCTTGCTGGTGGAAGGAGGTTTTCACTCAAAATCTCACGATACATGGCCCCATTCATTCTTTCCTTAACACGAATCAGTCGTCCTGGTCCCTTTGCAGAAAAACAGCCCCAAAGTATGATGTTTCCACCCCCATGCTTCACAGTAGGTATGGTGTTCTTTCTCCTCCAAACACGCCAAGTTGAGTTTTTACCAAAAAGTTCTATTTTGGTTTCATCTGACCATATGACATTCTCCCAATCCTCTTCTGGATCATCCAAATGCTCTCTAGCAAACTTCAGACAGGCCTGGACATGTACTGGCTTAAGCAGGGGGACACGTCTGGCACTGCAGGATTTGAGTCCCTGGCAGCGTAGTGTGTTTCTGATGTAGCCTTTGTTACTTTGGTCCCAGCTCTCTGCAGGTCATTCACTAGGTCCCCCCATGTGGTTCTGGGATTTTTGCTCACCGTTCTCGTGATAATTTTGACCCCACGGGGTGAGATCTTGCGTGGAGCCCCAGATCCAGGGAGATTATCAGTGTTCTTGTATGTCTTCCATTTTCTAATAATTGCTCCCACAGTTGATTTCTTCACACCAAGCTGCTTACCTATTGCAGATTCAGTCTTGCCAGCCTGGTGCAGGTCTACAATTTTGTTTCTGGTGTCCTTTGACAGCTCTTTGGTCTTGGCCATAGTGAAGTTTGGAGTTTGACTGTTTGAGGTTGTGGACAGGTTTCTGTTATACTGATAACGAGTTCAAACAGGTGCCATTAATACAGGTAACGAGTGGAGGACAGAGGAGCCTCTTAAAGAAGAAGTTACAGGTCTGTGAGAGCCAGAAATCTTGCTTGTTTGTAGGTGACCAAATACTTATTTTACTGAGGAATTTACCAATTAATTCATTAAAAATCCTTCAATGTGATTTTCTGGATTTTTTTTCTCATTTTGTCTCTCATAGTTGAGGTATACCTATGATGAAAATTGGAGACCTCTCTCATCTTTTAAGTGGGAGAACTTGCACAATTGGTGGCTGACTAAATACTTTATTGCCCCACTGTATGTAGGTATGGATATATGAATAATATAAGCCACAGCCCCCCCCCCCCAAACGTCTAAGAAAAGGACAATCAAATTAAGTTTACAGCTTAAGATAAACCAGGAAAAAGGAAAAATATCTTCAGCAGTCATGTTAACCTTCAAGCTATGCAGCATGATCCTGTTAAAAATTTAGTGGTAACAACAACAGTATAGTTAATGTCACAAGTCAGCCTTAAAACTGCAACGGCACAATCCGACAGCATAGTTAACAACTCTTTGTCAATTTTACATCAGTCTATGTGTCGTCTGGGTTTTAATCTTCTCCCGAATCTGCTGTAGGCCCGCTTTGGCGTCCTGGCGGGTCCGTCCTGTAAGGGATCTGCAGCCTGGGGAGGAGAGTGGTTATTTGGTCCCTGCAGGGGGGCTGAGTCGTTTCTCTTGGGGGGTCTACCCCGTCGAGGTGCTCTCGCCACCCGTGCAGGCTTGTCGCTCAATATGAAAGCAGGTTTAAGTCTGTCAATGCTGACTGTTTCTTTTCTGTCCCCTAAATCAAGCACAAAATGCTTATCACCAGGTTCCAGCACTCTGTATGGTCCATCATATGGTGGGTGGAGGGTTGGTTTTAAAGCTTCGTGTCTAACAAAAACGAACTCGGCATTTTTCAAAGCTTGGGGGACAAAAACCCGCGGAAAAGAGTGATGTACGGGTCCGGGGAGCATGTCCGGTCCCGTGCTGCTTAGGGGCCTCAGGGCTGGTAGGTGCCCGGGCTCTGGATGTTCTGGTAAGAACTCACCCGGGAGCCTGAGAGGTTGTGCAAAAACTAATTCTGCCTGGGAGGCATCTAGATCCTCCTTAGGCGCAAAACGCAACCCTAATAAAACCCAGGGAAGTTTATTCACCCAATCTGTATCCGTAAGTGAGGCCCTGAGGGCGGCCTTTAAAGACCTATGAAAACGCTCGCATAACCCATTAGCCTGAGGGTGATACGCGGTGGTGCGATGAATTGTCGCCCCTAAGCTGCTGGCCATGGCTGACCACAGCTCTGAGACAAATTGGGGCCCCCTATCGGACGTGATGTCCAATGGGACGCCGAAACGCGCTACCCAGCTTGTTAAAAAAACGCGAGCGACTTCCGCGGCTGTGGTTGACGCCAGCGGGACCGCTTCTGGCCAGCACGTGGTACGGTCTACCATTGTTAACAGGTGTGTGAACCCTTGTGACGACGGTAGTGGGCTCACGAGGTCGACGTGTACGTCGTCAAACCTCCTGGCTGGAATTCGGAAAGGTTCTAGAGGAGCTTTTGTGTGTTTGTGGATTTTGGCGCGTTGGCAAGACATGCAAGTCTTTGCCCATTCCTTTACATTTTTACGCAGGCCTGGCCAAACAAACTTTTCCGCGACCATTTTAACCAAGGCGCGCGAGGGAGTGAACCGAGTCAAAAATGCGGCAGCGCCACGCGGCTGGAACTACCGGGCGAGGTCGGCCGGTTGACACGTCGCAGATTAGGGGGGGAACACCGTCACGCAAACCCCTTTCCTCCAGCCTTAACCCTGTTGGCCCAGACTGGAGCGCGTGCACGTCCGTGTCACTGCTTTGTTCCGCTGCCATGGCCGCGTAATCTATCCCTACGTGGATTGGGGCCATGTACGCGTCTGCGTTGGCCATGAGCTCTGCGGCTGCAGTAGTATAATCTGCTTCCTCACGCTCTGACGATGTCACGGCGCGGGAGAGGCAGTCTGCTACCACATTAAGTTTGCCTGCCACATGTCGAATATCTGTGGTGAACTCTGAAATTGCGGCTAGTTGTCTTTGTTGCCTGCCTGACCATGGTTCTGAAATTTTAGCCATCGCGAAAGTGAGTGGTTTGTGGTCTACAAAAGCCGTGAACCGCCACCCTTCCAGCCAGAACTGGAAATGGCGGATTGGTAAATGGAGCAATAGCAGCTCCCTATCAAAAGTGCTGTATTTGCGCTCGGTTTGGTTTAAGGATTTGCTAAAAAATGCTAGCGGTTGCCAGGTTCCGCTAACATGTTGTTCCACGACTGCCCCTATGGCCAGGTCTGACGTGTCAGTGGTCAGTGCTATGCGGGCCGAGGGATCGGGGTGGACCAACAATGCGGCATCCGCTAGTGCTCTTTTCACTTCCGTGAAAGCGTGTTCCCGCTCCGGGGTCCATTCGACCGCGTTGGAGGGCTTTTGTTTTCTGAGCGCGGCATACAGGGGCTGCATGAGTTGAGCTGCGCGGGGGAGGAAACGGTTGTAAAAATTCACCATTCCTAAAAATTCTTGTAACGATCTGACCGTTTGTGGTCAGGGGAAATTTGCTACTGCGCGCACTTTGTCTGGCAATGGAACTGCCCCCTCTGGTGAAACTCTGTGCCCCAAAAAATCAATTTGTGACACGCCGAATCGGCATTTGGCTGGGTTGATTATTAACCCGTGCTCTTCCAGCCTCTGAAAAACCGTAGTGAGGTGCTGTTCATGTTCTTTGTATTTGTCGTGGGTGGGCGGTTGTTGTATCACGCTCCGCGCGCATCTTGATGTGGCGGCATCAAGTCTGGCGACGATGTGGTAAAATTTGGTCTCATCCGCCGTAATCCCCGCCAGTGCAAACTGAGCCTCAGCCTGCTGGAACCACGAGCTCGGGTCATTTTGCCAGAACTCTGGGAGCTTGACGGCGACGGCGCTTGCCTGTGCCGCCTCTGATGAGTCTGTAGGGCAAGAATGCCTTTCTTCCGTTCTCACGGCGGGGCTGGGGACGGTGCTCGGTTGAGCCCTCTCTGACGATTCTGCTGTGGGGGAGCGTCTTCCATCCGTTCCCCTGTCTGCGTTGGCGACGGTGCTTGCCTGGGTCGCCTCTGATGAGCTTGTAGCGGGAGAACGTCTTTGGTCCATCCTCACGTCTGGTCACTAATGTAGGGAGCTTGAAATGAGGAAGCGAAGTGATTTTATAAATCAAGTTTTATTATCAGCTTCCAGTCCCTAACATGTCTCATCTCGATGCAGAAGCAGAATGAAGAGGCTGAGCGCAGTCAGACCTTCATACTTATACCCACACACAACAAAAGACATTGCATATCAAAGCCGACATCCCGCATCAGCGTAATCCCTCTCCATTGTCCTCTCTCTCCTCCACCTGACCCTGGGGGGTCAGGAAGTTCGTTCAGGTCTCCACCGCTGCATCTCCGTCTGCTCCTTGATCTTCGCCGGTGGTCGAGACCTCTTGTCCTGCTCTGAGATGTGAGGTCATTCTACATATGCAATCTCTAAACATTCCTCTTATGTCTATACATATGTAGGTATGGATATATGAATAATATAAGCCACACCTGGAATGTTTGAGTGCAGGTGACCTCGCAGGCAGAACTTTATTAAGGAATCCAAAGATTTTTATTCTTAAACGCTCCCAGTTGTATTCAGATTGATTGTTTTTAGTTCAAGTCTTAATTAGGTTGGTGGCAAATGCTCTGCTTGTTTGAATTAAGATCTAAATGTGATCAAATGAAATTGTATGTTAAACGGCATATTGTATGATATAGTGCAGTTAGAAATGTACTTTAAGTCAGTTAACATTATTCTTAAAATTATGTTTTTAAAAAAGTCAAAGCAATCAGAAGTGGCCATAAGGACTGGAAGAGAAGTGGAAAAAAAATCAGCAAAATTTAAAACAATGTGTCATGGGTTTAAGTGTCCCCTGAAGTTTATGTTTCCTGAAATTGTGACTTAGATTAACCATTATAATTCAATAAGTGACTCCGTAGAAACACTCATGGCTGCTCTGTTCATTCACAGACCAGAACATTCACGCTGTTATCCTGTTAAATCAAAGGGATCTTGGTTCTTTTGCATATTCTTTTGTTGTCAAAATTGTGTTAGCAGGTCTGAGGAGTTGTTAGTTCCTGTCCAGCAGGTCAGTTGGGGTGGGGGAGGGGGGGGGGAATAAGTGCTGCTGTTAAAGCCACGTCACCCTTTAACCCTTTGATTTCCATCTCAACAGCAGCTCTGTTTGAATTGTCCTCAGAAGGGAACATGTAAATGGACAGAGGTGTGAAGTTTGTCCCAGCTGTTCCCACTGATGTCATGGGGGGTGATCTGTTGGGTGTCATGGGGTGTTGTGTTTTCTCCTCCTGGGTTAACTGGATTATTTCTGCTGCTGTGGATCATCTATTCCTCTCCTTCTCCTCCTTTTCCCTGCTGATTAGTGCAGATCTGCAGGATTTAACACCACCAAACACCACCGTTTACTTCAAATAGGTTCATTTTGTCTTCTTTTAATTATTTATCTTTTGTTCATATGAAAGACAAAAAATAAAATAGAAAGATGTCTTTACCTTCTTTACATGTTTCAACTGCACTGCAGCCTTCGTCAGAAGAGTCAGCTGATTGCTGCCAGGTGACATTTATCAGCTGATTTTCATAGGCGGGGCCAGCTCAGCAGATCTGTCGGATCCACCGAGCCGGCCCCGCCTCCCGCCGTCAGATGCTCTCTGGAGAATGTTGTCCCAGGTGTGGGAAAGCATAAAGGCTCCCTCATTTCGGTTCATGGTGTCTTTTCCCCGAAAGAAAAAATTCAAAAGAGCTGGCACAAGAACTCAAAGACATAAAAATAGAATCAGACGAGATCCTCATTTCACATGACGTCATCTCTTTATTCACAAAGACTCCTGTTGACGTCACACTACATATAGTGCAAGAACGCTTCAACAATGACAGTATCCTAAAAAGATGCACCAACCTCACAGTTCACGACATATCCAAATTATTACAGTTTGTTGCAAAATCCACTTATTTTCAATTCAGAGGAAAAATTTACAGACAAAAAGAAGGATTTGCAATGGGAGACCCACTATCAGCAATCATGAGCAGCTTTTTTATGGAGGATCTGGAAAACAAAGCCATCAACACAGCACCTACACAATGCAAACCCACCCTTTGGAAGAGATACGTAGATGACATTCTGGAAAAAATAAGGAAAGGACACACACAAGAACTCACTGACCATCTGAACAGTATGGACAGCACTGGGAACATAAAATTCACACACGAAGAGGAGGAAAATGGCACCATAGCCTTTCTGGACATGAAAATCCACCACAACGAGGACGGCAGCATGAAAATTCACAGTCTACAGAAAACCAACCCACACAGATCAATACCTACTATGGACATCGGAACACCCCACAGCACACAAGCTATCAGTCGTCAGGACATTATATGAACGAGCCACCATCATCACGGAACAAGAAGACAGACAGGAGGAGGAAAGCCACATAAAACATGCACTTATACACTGCCAATATCCAGTATGGGCTATAAACAAAGGGAAACAGCAAGTCAAAAACAAAGAATATAAACAGGATATAAGACATAGAACAAAAGCCGAAATCAAAAACAAGGACACCATAACTATATCATACATACGAGGGATCACGGAACCAATTCAAAGGATCATGAAAAAATACAAAATAAACACAGCAGTCAAACCACACAAAAAAATTAAGACAGTTGTTAGTACACCCCAAGGACAGAATAGAACAAGACAATAAATGCAATGTAATATGTGAAATATCATGCAGATCATGCAACAAAACCTACATTGGAGAAACTGGAAGATTATTCACCACAAGAAAAAAAGAACACCAGAAGGAATGTGAGAAGGAAACACAAGGACGACTCACAAGATCACAAAAAGAAAAGGCAGAACAAGAAACATTAAAATCAGCAATATCAGATCACTGCAAAAGAAATAATCACATCATGGACTGGGACAACACAAAAATTATTGGATCGGAGAGCAACAGACACAAACTCTGGATCAAGACGGCCATAGAGATCAGGAAGCGGGGAAAAGACACCATGAACCAAGATGAGGGAGCCTTTATGCTTTCCCACACCTGGGACCACATTCTCCAGAGACCATCTGACGGCGGGAGGCGGGGCCGGCTCGGTGGATCCGACAGATCTGCTGAGCTGGCCCCGCCTATGAAAATCAGCTGATAAATGTCACCTGGCAGCAATCAGCTGACTCTTCTGACGAAGGCTGCAGTGCAGTTGAAACATGTAAAGAAGGTAAAGACATCTTTCTATTTTATTTTTTGTCTTTCATATGAACAAAAGATAAATAACCACGTTTACTTCCTCCTCACGGCTGTCATTTAAAAATGGCCAACACGGGGCTTCCGGGATGACGTTGTACTGAGAGGACCATGGCCAGATAGCTCCCGACCAAACTACTAATCGGCGACAGCCCATTGAACTGTCTGCTAAAGAAGGAGACTCTATGGAGGCTAATGCTAGCCCGCTTGTTGATAGCGCTGCCTTAATAAGGGAAATTACAACCAAGGTGGCAGCCGTCATGGAGGAGAAATTGGCCACGTTTTCTAATAAATTAGACATGATTACGACAAAGATAGAGGAGGACTCAAAACGTTTGGGAGAAGCCGAATGTTGTATTTCCAATGTCGAGGATATTGTCGCCGAACTTGAGGGTAGGTTAGCTGAAGCGGAAGCTAAGCTAGCTGCCGTCACTAATTGTATGGATGACCAAGAGGCATGGTCCCGTCGGGACAACATCAGAATCTTCAGCGTCAAGGAAGGAATTGAAGGAAAGACTGTATTATCATTCTTTGAAACCTGGCTACCCAAGCTACTTAATATGGAGTCCAAAGAAGGTAGGATAAGGCTGGACAGATGCCACAGAGGACTTGGTCGCCCTAAACCAGATAGCCCTCGGGCTGTTATAATGAAGCTCCACTATCCTGCAGACAAGACCAAGGTTTTAATGCTTAGTGGCAAACAAAATGTGGAATATGAAGGAGCAAGAATCACCATCCAACAAGATTTGCCACAAAATATTTTGCAACAGAGGAGACACTTCAACGCAGTGTCCCAGAAGCTGATCGGGAAAAACATCAGGTTTAGGATGCAATATCCAGCGACCCTCCGCTTCACCTATAATAATAAGGAGCTTTCTTTTGACACGGCAGAGAAGGCTGAAAGCTTCATGGAGACGATGGGCATGGCCCTGTGAACAAACAGCCTGGTAAGAGCATGATAATGGAGAACTGTGTGGATGACTGTGACTGTGAAAATATAATTGAAGAGTTAATATTTATAGGTGACTGATTAAGGTGGTCTAGGTTTAAATGGAGTTAGCCCACCGCTTTGTTTACACCATATTAGAGTGACTACATGACTATAATGAGACATGGAGAAGTTTGAATCGGGAGTGAGCAGCGACACATTGACTGTTGGATATGAAGAAGATCAGCGGATCAGTGTATGCGTGCAAGAGGTGCCGTTTCCCCTCAGCCTCGAGAAGTGCTCGTTTTGATGTTTTTATTAGGATTGTCTTTGTTCTGTAGATGCTGCTGAGACTGCTCGAGTTAAATGGATTAAACGGATTTATTTGTGAGAATAAACTTTTAGTACTCGTAATGTCTAAAGATAAAATTAAAAATAGAGTAGTTAGCCTGAGTATACCTATTTTCTTTCCACCCTTTTTTTCCTCTCCCTTTTTTAAATTTAAAAATTGTTTTTTTTATTTTTCCATGTTATTTTTATTTTTATTTTAATTTTTTAAATTTAATTTTAATTTTTTTTTTGTTTTATCTTCCCTTCTTTAATGTTACCTTATACTTGCACTAGTGTGTAGATATAAACATGTTGTAAGATGTGCCTAATGCAGGTGTTTAGAAAGGACAGCTCAGTGTGTGAATGTGAGTGAGTGCGTGCGCGCAGCCGAGGCGCGCCCCGGTGTGTGTGGAATGGCCCCGACGAGTGAACGGTGTGTATGATTTTGGGCGGATGAGAGACAGAGAGCGAGGCGACCAGAGCAGGTAGAAATGGTTGCTAATAATATTGCAGTCTGTGAATAAAGCCCCAACGCTTCAGCGAAACGGCCTGTGTCTCTGTGTACCACCATATCTCCTGCTTAACAAGAGTGAGGTTTTACTCGGGAGTTGACCCCGGAGGAAGAAAGGCGCCTCCGGCCCTGGAGAAGACAGATCTCCCCTGCGTCCCCCAACCACGGTTAGGAGACGAGAAGCAGGAACGGTTAACAAACATATATTGTGGTTTAAATGAATGCAATTAAGTATATATCTTTTAATGTCAAAGGACTTAATCCTGCTATAAAACGCAAGAAATTGTTATCCTGGCTTCAGAAGGAGAAAACTCACATTGCCCTGTTACAGGAAACACACCTCAATGATAAGGAGCATGGAAAACTTAAGAAAGAGTGGATTGGACAAGTTTACTATTCGTCATTTTCAACAAAAAAGAGAGGTGTGGCTATTCTTATAAGTAAAAATACACCATTTACCCTGTCAAAATGTGTAAAGGATCAACAAGGTCGTTATGTTCTCATAATGGGTACTTTACATGGTGAAAATGTTATGGTTGGTTGTGTACACATGTGGAAAAAATTGTTGGTACCCCTCTGTTAATGAAAGAAAAACCCACAATGGTCACAGAAATTACTTGAATCTGACAAATGTGGTAATAAATAAAAATTCTATGAAAATTAACCAGTGAAAATCAGACAATGCTTTTGAATTGTGGTTCAACAGAATTACTTTAAAAAACAAACTCATGAAACAGGCCTGGACAAAAATGATGGTACCCCTAGAAAAGACTGAAAATAATGTGACCATAGGGACATGTTCAACCAAGATGTTTCCTCTAATTAACATCACAGGTGTCTACAAACTTGTAATCAGTCAGTCGGCCTATTTAAAGGGTGACAAGTAGTCACTGTGCTGTTTGATGCCATGGTGTGTACCACACTAAACATGGACCAGAGGAAGCAAAGGAGAGAGTTGTCTCAGGAGATTAGAAAGAAAATTATAGACAAGCATGTCAAAGGTAAAGGCTATAAGACCATTTCCAAGCAGCTTGATGTTCCTGTGACTACAGTTGCACATACTGTATTATTCAGAAATTTATGATCCACAGGACTGTAGCCAACCTCCCTGGCCGTGGCCGCAGGAGGAGACGGATAATACAAATGGTAATAAAAGAGCCCAGAACAACCTCTAAACACATTCATGGTGAACTCCAAGGTCAAGGTACATCAGTGTCAGATCGCACCATCCGTCGTTGTTTGAGCCAAAGTGGACTTCATGGGAGACGACCAAGGAGGACACCACTGTTGAAAACAAATCATAAAAAAGCCAGACTGGAATTTGCCAAACTGCATGTTGACAAGCCACAAAGCTTCTGGGAGAATGTCCTATGGACAGACAAGACAAAACTGGAACTTTTTGGCAAGGCACATCAGCTCTATGTTCACAGATGCAAAAATGAAGCATACCAAGAAAAGAACACTGTCCCTACTGTGAAACATGGAGGAGGTTCTTTTATGTTCTGGGGCTGCTTTGCTGCATCTGGCACAGGGTATCTTGAATCTGTGCAGGGTACAATGAAATATCAAGACTATCAAGGTATTCTAGAGAGAAATGTGTTGCCTGTGTCAGACAGCTTGGTCTCAGTCGCAGGTCATGGGTCTTGCAACAGGATAATGACCCAAAACACACAGCTAAAAACACCCAAGAATGGCTAAGAGCGAAACATTGGACTATTCTAAAGTGGCCTTCTATGAGCCCTGATCTAAATCCTATTGAACATCTGTGGAAGGAGCTGAAACATGCTGTCTGGAGAAGGCACCCTTCAAACCTGAGACAACTGGAGCAGTTTGCTCATGAGGAGTGGGCCACAATACCTGCTGAGTGGTGCAGAAGTCTCATTGACAGTTACAGAAATGGTTTGATTGCAGTGATTGCCTCAAAAGGTTGTGCAACAAAATATTAAGTTAAGGGTACCATCATTTTTGTCCAGGCCTGTTTCATGAGTATGTTTTTTAAACTAATTCTGTTGAACCACAATTCAAAAGCATTGTCTGATTTTTATTGGTTAATTTTCATAGACTTTTTATTTATTACAACTTTTGTCAGATTCAAGTTATTTCTGTGACCATTGTGGGTTTTTCTTTCATTAACAGAGGGGTACCAACAATTTTGTCCACGGCTGTATATGCACCGAATGTTTATCAAGGAGAATTTTATTCTAAACTACTAACTGAAATTTCCTCAATGTCATTTGAGTTTAGTATTCTGGCAGGAGATTTTAACTGTACTATGAACCCTGAGGTAGATCAAAACCCCTCAGCAAAAAATACCGTATCTAAGATGAGAGAAGCTACTAGAGAACTATGTTCAGATTTGCAATTATTTGATACTTGGAGAGTTCTCCACCCCAAAGATAAGGATTACACCTTCTTTTCTCACCCACACCAAAGTTTTTCTCGAATTGATTACATTTTTGTTTCAAGAACAGTATTAGAGAGAGTCGAGAAATGTGTTATAGGTACTCGTCTATTATCCGATCATGCAGATGTCTATATCACAGCCTCCCCGCCTACTCCTCAACCAACTTCACATAACTGGCGTCTTAACCCTTCACTTTTAAATAATCCCTCATTTGTGTTATTTTTTGAAACAACAAATTTTAATTTTTTCTCTCAATAAATGATAACAAAGATACAAACCCATCAATTCTGTGGAACGCTCTTAAAGCTTACCTGAGAGGAGTCATAATTTCTTATAGTGCAGCCAAGAAAAAGGAATCTTTGAAAGAACAAATTAATCTAGAAAAACAATTGAATAAGGTTGATAAGCAAATTAAGGATGATCCATCTGCGGCCCTATACAAGAAATCTGAAGCCATCAGATCTGCTCTTAATCAACTCCTAACACAAAAAGCAGAAGCAAGTATCTTTTATGCAAAACATAGATTGTTTGAAATGGGAGACAAACCGGGACGACTGCTTGTCTGATTAGCAGCTGGCAGGCGAGATTTCAAACCTATCTCATCATTAGAAGACGAGCATGGGAACAATTACTATGAAACTAAAACGTTAGTGGAGATAATGGAAAATTTTTATAAAAAAAACCCTCTATACTTCTGAATCAAATAAAACTCAGAAATGTATTGATGATTTCCTAGGAAATCTCAATTTTCCATCACTTATAGAGACAGAAAGAGCTGCACTTGGTAGACCAATAAATGAAGAAGAGATTAGAAAGGCAATTAACTCCCTTCATTGTGGAAAAGCTCCTGGGCCTGATGGATATGGCCTGAGTTTTATAAAATATTTCAGGACTCATTAAAGGGCCCTCTTTTAAAGATGTACTTCCACTTGGTTGAGAATGGTTCTCTTCCCAACTGTTTGTACTCGGCAAACATCTCATTAATTCTTAAAATAGATAAGCCCCCTGAAAAATTCAGTTCATATCGACCCATCAGTTTGACCAATATAGATAGTAAAATCTTCTCCAAGATATTAGCAAACAGACTTGAACGCTATCTCCCCCTACTAATTAAGATAAGATAAGATAAGATAAGCCTTTATTAGTCCCACAACGGGGAAATTCCAGGATTGCAACAGCACAGGGATAGCAACACTCAGAGCAACAATCAGAAGGCAAGAAAAAAAACAAGCAAGCAAGAGCAGCTAATAAACATATGTACGTATTACTATAAATATATATATATACACACACACACAGACACACAGTGCAGAGCATTGTAGCTGGATGGAATAAATATATGAATATATGAACACACAGTGCAGAGCATTGTAGCTAGATGGAATAAATATGTAAATATATAAACACCCACAGTACGGAGCATTGCAGCTAGGTGGAATAAATATGCAAGTATATAAACACACACAGTGCGGAGCAATGTAGCTAGATGGAATAATATGTAGATATATAAATATATAAACACACCCAGTGCTGAGCATTGTAGCTAGATGGAATAAATATGCAAATATATAAACACACACAGTGCAGAGCATTGTTGCTAGATGGAATGAAACAGCATAACCGTCTACTTAGTTATCCTACATGGTATGATTATGTGCCCATACATATTCTCACCCTCCATAGCGACCGGTATGTTCCTAGTTGTATGCCGGAGGGGACCATTGTGTAAGTCTATTGCATCTTTTGCATTCAAAAAACTATTAGTTTGTTACGTCTTTTTGCTATCTCTGCGAGCAGCCCTGCTTAGGTTGTACAGTCTGACAGCCGTTGGTAGGAAGGACCTACGAAACCTCTCGGTTGTGCACCTGGGATGATGTAGTCTGCTGCTAAATGAGCTCCTCAGTGCATTCAGTATGTCCTGCATAGGGTGGAACTCGGACTCCAGCAGAGATGACAGTTTAGCCACCGTCCTTCTCTCTCCTATCTCCTCCATCGGATCAAGGCGCTGCCCCAGGACAGAGCTAGCTTTCTTAATCAGTTTGTTCAGTCTCTTCCTATCGGCTGCAGTAATGCCACTGCCCCAGCAGACCACTCCAAAAGTGATGGCTGATGCCACCACCGTGTCATAGAATGACTTCAGCAGCGCCCCTTGTACACCAAAAGACCTGAGTCTCCTCAGCAGGAACAGCCTGCGCTGTCCCTTCTTGTAGAGTGCATCAGTATTGTGTGACCAGTCTAGTTTATTGTTCAGCTGAATACCCAGGTACTTATAGGATGTCACCATCTCGATGTCTGTTCCCTGTATATTTACTGGTACTGTGAGGGGCTGCCCATGCCTGCGGCAGTCCACCACCAGCTCCTTAGTTTTCCTCGCGTTGATCTGGAGGCAGTTCCGATGGCACCAGTCCACGAAGTCCTGGATAAGCCCTCTGTACTCAGCTTCATCTCCATTGGAGATGAGGCCAACGATCGCAGAGTCATCAGAGAACTTCTGTAGATGGCAGTGTGTTGTGTTGTGTGAGAAGTCCGCAGTATAAAGAGTGAACAGGAAGGGAGCCAGCACCGTTCCCTGGGGGGCCCCCGTGCTACTGATGATCGTGTCGGACACACAGTCCCGGGTTCTCACAAACTGAGGCCGGTTCGTGAGGTAGTCCAGGATCCATGATGACAGGTGCTGGTCCACCCCTGCGCGCAGCAGCTTGTCCTTCAGGATCATCGGTTGGATGGTGTTGAAAGCACTGGAGAAGTCAAAGAACATGATCCTCACCATATTCCCGGGCTTCTCCAGGTGGGACAGAGAACGGTGAAGGAGGAAGATCACCGCATCCTCCACCCCAATGCCATGCTGGTAGGCGAACTGGAGTGGATCCATCGCTGGTTCCACCAGGGGGCGGAGGTGAGCAAGGAGCAGTCTCTCCAGGGTCTTCATCAAGTGGGACGTCAAGGCCACCGGTCTGTAGCTGTTCAGGTCTTTGGGGTGGGAAGTTTTTGGTACAGGTACCACACAAGATGTTTTCCACAGCTGTGGTACCCTCCCCAGTTTCAGGCTCATGTTGAAGATATACGTCACAATCCCAATCCTTAAGCCAGACCAGACGGGTTTTATTAAGAACAGAACTTCCCAAACTAATATGAGAAAAGTACTCAACATTATTCAACATACAAATATGAATCAGAAACATGGTCTTATTATTTCATTAGATGCGGAGAAGGCTTTCAGTCGTGTAGAGTGGCCTTACCTTGTCACAGTAATGGGAACATTTGGCTTGGGAGAGGACTTTATCAACTTGGTCAAACTAATATATTATTCACCTAGAGCTAGTGTGCTTATAAATGGTGCAAAGTCATCTGAATTTACACTTGGGAGATCTACTCGACAGGGAGACCCTATATCACCATTAATATTTGCCTTGGCCATCAAACCATTGGCAGAGACCATTAGAAGTCATAACAGCATTACTGGCTTCCAAATTAAAAATAATATATTCAAAATTGTGCTGTATGCAGATGATGTTTTGTTGTTTATTACAAACTCAGAAAAATCTATACCAGCTTTAATGTCAGTTATTGAAACCTTTGGGTCCTTCTCAGGGTACAAGATCAACCTTGATAAATCCTTGGCTATGCCAACTGGGTACGACAAGAATACAGTATACTAAATCTCCCTGATTTTCCTTTTTCTTAGATAGATAGATAGATACTGACATAATGCACGGCCCAGGAGACACACACGCAGGCTCAGGATAGATTTAACAGCTTTATCAGCAACAAGGAAGTGTATGGCTGCGTGTCTGTGGAATAAGAATGTATTGGTGGTGGCGTCTGCGTCAGGCACGGGGGCAGGTGGCCGTACAGCCGGACAACCCTGTGGGAGAGAGCAGAGGGAGAAGGGTAACGGGCACCACACCAATACAGGAAATAATGATGGTAGCTGGCTTACTTGGTTGTGACAGGTGGCTGGCATCGACAAGGGCGAAGCCCGGGAGACAGCGACCTGCGGTACCTGTGGCAGCAGCGTAGAGCCAACGGCGAGATGATGAAGTCCGCCGCCGGGAATGTCCACCTGTGCACAGGGGAAGGCTAGAGGAGAGAGGTAAGGGGAGCTTACCCAGGATATCTTCACTAGTCGGTTTGAGATCTGTAGTAGCAAAGGGGCCGAAGTAGAGAGACGGCTTCAGGCCGAAGCCCAGGGCAGAGTGAATTAAATACCTAGCCGCTGACGAGGAGCAGGTGTGTGCGCGGATGGCGCCACTGATGAGCGGCGAGTCATAACAGATACATACTTTATTTCGAACAAAAAAGTAAAAAAAACAAAAAACAAAAACAAATAACAAGTGCGATAAAGTGACAGTATACAGTGCTCAAAAGGGAGAAGGAAGAAGTGAACACTCATTAACTCCAACTCCTCTTTTCCATAAATACAACCCATGTGAATTACATACAAATTACCACATTTAAGACCCCAAGTAAACAATTAACTATATTTTGTACATATCAACATTAACACCCATCCATCCCAACATACATACAGTCCATACATCAAAACCCAGCCCCAAACAACACAGATATACACAGTACTGTCCCACCTACCATTCCATAGTGTCCCAGAGTGAGCATAGTGAATCGTACGTATAAATACTACCCTTCTAACATATATTCTTTCGGCAAATAATGTTTATACCTATTTTTGAATTGATTTCTGTTTGTACATAGTTTCAGTTCCAGCTCCAGACTGTTCCACAAACCCACCCCACAGACAGATATGCACACTTTTCTTAGTTGTTCGTATCTTAGGTTTAGTAAAGTCTCCTCTCAAATTATAATCATTGTCTCTTTTTTTGAATATTTTTTGTATATTAGTTGGGAGTTGATTATTAATTGCCCTGTACATTACTTGTGCTGTCTTAAATTTAACTAAATCCATGAACTTTATGACGTGACTTTAAAAACAACGAATTGGTATGGTCTCTCTATCCTACATTATTTATTATCCTTATAGCTTTTTTTTGTAATGTGCATATTGGCTGTAGGTTGGTCTTGTAGGTGTTTCCCAGACCTCTACACAGTAGTTAAGATAAGGTAGAAAAAGTGAATTGTACAGTAAGAACAATGATTTATAGTCCAAGATATGTCTTGTCTTCCCCAGTATCCCTATACATTTTGCCAACTTGGCCCGGATGTGACTGATGTGAGGTTTCCAGCAGATTTTATTGTCTAGCGTCACCCCCAGAAACTTATTTTCCTGTACTGTTTCTATTCTGGTATCATCTATCGTTACCATTATTTCATGATTTATTTTATAATTTCCAAACAACATAATCTTTTTTTTTTTTTTTCAGATTTAGAGATAATTTATTTTTGTTGAACCACTGCGTTAACCTTTTCATTTCAGTTATGACCACCTCTAAAACCTGCTGAAAATTCTCACCAGTGCAAAGGATATTTGTGTCATCCGCAAACAAAATAAATTTCAGAATTTTTGATACTTGGCATATGCCATTTATATACAAGATAAAGAGTTTGGGTCCCAGAACTGACCCCTGGGGCACACCACAAGTGATGTCCATGAAGGGTGATTTGTGATCACCAATTTGTACAAATTGTTGTCTATTACTTAAATAACTTTCCACCCAACTCAGTCCGACCCCTCTTATCCCATACCTTTCCAATTTCCTCAGTAGAATTCTGTGGTTAATGGTGTCAAAAGCTTTCTTTAAATCTATAAATACTCCTACAGAAAACTTTTTTTTTTTATCTATACAACTAATAATTTCTTCTATAAGTTCGATCAGTGCCAAAGATGTAGATTTATCTGCTCTAAAACCATACTGGCTATCTGTAAGGAGGTTGTGTTTTTCAATGAAATCATTCAGTCTCTTAGTGAAGATTTTTTTCAAGTATTTTGGAGAATTGTTAGAGTAAAGAGACTGACCTGTAATTTGTGAAATAATGACTGTCTCCTGTTTTGTATAATGGTATTACTTTTGCTATTTTCATTTTGTTTGGAAATTTACCAGTTTGAAATGACAGGCTACAGATGTGGGTGAGTGGTTTAATAATTCCTTCAATTACTTTTTTCACTATTGTCATGTCAATTTCATTCCAGTCAGCTGATTTTTTGTTCTTAAATTTATTCACAGTCTTGATAATTTCCTTTTTAGTAACTGCACCCAAAAAGATTGTGTTTGGATTTCTATCTTCCATTTCATTTACAGAACCACTGTTGTTTGTTTCTGGTGTCACTATTGATTTTGCTAATTCAGGACCGTTTGCAAAAAAATTATTGAAACCACTAACCACATCCTCCATATTATTTATCAAATTGTCATTTTCAATAAAATATTCTGGATAATTAGCATTCTTTGATTGGTTACTAATAATCCCATTGAGTACTTGCCACATTCCTCTTAAGTTATTTTTATTATCCTCTAATATTCTGTTGTAGTATTCTTTCTTACAAGTCCTCATTATATTAGTAAGCTTGTTTTTATATCTTTTATATTTGATCTCAGCCTCTACCATTCTGCACTTAATGAATTGTTTATATAATGTATTCTTCTTTTTACATGCATTTAGTAACCCCTTGGTGACCCAAGGAATATTTTTGTTTTGTTGTCTGTCACCACGTACCAAAAGCCAGTTTAGAAAGCTTGGGATCAGTCTGCCAAGGTCTCCGCCTTTGACTGCCACCTAATCCACATAGCACCGGACCTCCATGATCCCTCCTGCAGGTGGTGAACCTACTGGAGGGCGGACCCATGTAACTCCTTCGGGCTGAGCCCGGCCGGGTCCCATGGGTGTGAAGCGGCTGGGATGAGAATCAGCACCTCCAAGTCGGAGTCCATGGTCCTCAGCCGGAAAAAGGTGGATTGTCCTCTCCGGGTTGGGGACAGGCTCCTGCCCCAAGTGGAGGAGTTTAAGTATCTTGGGGTCTTGTTCACGAGTGAGGGGAAAATGGAGCGAGAGATCGACAGACAGATTGGAGCAGCATCTGCAGTGATGCGGACGTTGTACCGGTCTGTTGTGGTGAAGAGGGAGCTTAGTTCTAAGGCAAAGCTGTCGATTTACCAGTCAATCTACGTTCCTACTCTCACCTATGGTCACGAGCTTTGGGTAATGACCGAAAGAACGAGATCGCGGATACAAGCGGCTGAAATGAGCTTTCTCCGTAGGATTGCTGGACTCACCCTCAGAGATAGGGTGAGGAGCTCAGTCATCCGGGAGAGGCTCAGAGTAGAACCGCTGCTCCTCCACATTGAAAGGAGTCAGTTGAGGTGGTATGGGCATCTGATTAGGATGCCTCCTGGACGCCTCCCACTTGAGGTGTTTCAGGCACGTCCCACTGGGAGGAGACCCCGGGGCAGACCCAGGACTCGGTGGAGAGACTATGTCTCCCAGCTGGTCTGGGAACGCCTTGGTATCCCCTCTGAAGAGCTGGAGCAGGTGGCTGGGGAGAGGGAAGTCTGGGCTTCTCTGCTTGAACTGCTGCCTCCGCGACCCGGACCTCCGGAAAAGCGGTAGAAGATGGATGGATGGATGGGTTGTCTGTCACTGTATTGTTTTATAGGACAGTTTTTATTGTGCACTGATTGAAATATTTGTAAAAATTTATCATATGCTTTATTTATTTCATTTTCATCATAAACTATCTTCCAGTCTTGTATTAATAATTCCTTTGCCAGTAAATACATACTGTAGATTCTTCAGTTCTTATTCTTTTATATTTAATATTTTTGGTATACTTTTTCTTCCTATAATCACATTGATAGACAACAAAAACCAGCAGGTGGTCACTGATATCATTCAATAAAAGCCCACTCATGATATTATTTTCCATAATGTTTGTGAATATGTTATCTATTAGTGTGGCACTGTGTGACGTGATTCTGCTAGGTCTGGTAATTGTTGGATGCAAGCCCATACTGTACATTGTGTTGATAAATTCTTCTGTCAAACTATGTTGTTTTGAATTCATAAGATTTATATTGAAATCCCCAAAGATGAACATAACTTTATGAGTTAGTTTTGCATGCATTTTTTCCATCCAGTCCTTAAATAAGTCAATGTTTGATCCAGGTGTTCTATATACACAGCTCACGACCATATTCTTCACATTCTTGGTCTACAAGAGTTGCATATTAGCTAATAGCTATAAACTCTATGTGCAACACATCAGATTGATTGTCATTGATTAATTGTCTATGTTTATTGCACTGTCCCTGTCAAATACCTCAGGACTCTCATATTTGGGGATTAATATTACACCAAATGTTCAAAACCTACTGAACTTGAGCTTTCATACTGTACATAAGAGTATTAAGAAGGATCCAATAAGATGGAAGGATCTGCCAATTTCTTGGATGGGTAGAATTAATTTGTTAAAAATGAATGTGATACCACGCCTATTATGCCTAATGCTGATGCTACCTGTTTATATCGCTAAGAAATTGGCAAAAGAGATTGAAAAACATCTGTCACATTTTATATGGCAAGGGAGAAAACCCAGGATTAGTATGAAGACTCTGCAGTTGCCCAAGGATAAAGGAGGTCTTGCATTTCCTAACCTTATACTGTACAACTGGGCCTGTCATGGCAGAATTATTCACGGATGGGTTCGTGGCTATGTGGAAAGAAAAGAAAACCCAATAGATTCATGGGGTTGTGACCCCTTTGAACTATTGGGGGAACTCACTTGTATAAAAATGTCTACAAAAGTCAGGGACAGTCCAATTCTGCCAAACTCCATTAAGATCTGGCAAGACATGCCAAAAACATGCAGGTTAGGGATAAGGGGCGCTTGCGCACGCAGCGACCGGCAGCTGGTGGCTTGTCACCGGACTGCAGAACAAATCTACCTACGGGTACAAAATAAGTCAAAAAAAAAAAGAAAAAAAAAGACATGAATAAATTCACTGATAGAAAAAGTACCTTTTCATATCTCACCCCACTCGTGAATAATAGAGATTTTCCTCCTGGCGTTAATAACACCATATTTAGATCTTGGTATGAAGCAGGAGTGAGAGTGATAGGAGACCTGTTCGATGAGAATAATGTATTTATGTCCTTCACACAAGCTCAAAATGCCTTTAATTTACCAAAAAAAAAAAAAAAAAAAAAAAAAAAATTTTTTGCCTTTCTCCAAGCCCGACCTTTCATTACAACAAACAATAAATCTTTACAGAATGCAATCTCATTAGGACCAATT
This sequence comes from Pholidichthys leucotaenia, assembly GCA_020510985.1. NCBI lineage: Eukaryota > Metazoa > Chordata > Actinopteri > Cichliformes > Pholidichthyidae > Pholidichthys > Pholidichthys leucotaenia. The sequence continues at coordinate 107,506,424 of CM035849.1, read as the reverse complement.
GAGAGACTTATAATAAACTTCAAATTAAATTAAGGTCACATTTCATACTTTTATAAAAGCCTGCAGAACTATAAAAATACAATATGGGAAAATTAGTTAAAAGATGGGAGGAAGATCTTCAAAATGGCTTTGATGAAGAGTCAAGGAAAAAGTGTACTCAAACTATTCATTCATTATTTATTAGCAATAAATTTAAAGAAATGCAGTATAAAATATTACATAGACAACACAGGACACCTTATATATTGAATAAAATTGATTCTAATAAATCATCATTATGTCTTAAATGAAAACTGACAATGGGGACATATATACAATGTTTTTGGTCTTGCCCAAAAATCGCTAAGTTTTGGACGTACTGTATGTATCTAAAGAAATCAGTGATATATTAAAGTATAAGATACATAAAGATCGGGGCCAGTTTCTATTGGGGCTGCTGACTAAAGAAAGAAGTATGAATGCCAAACAAACTAAACTACTAAATAAACTCCTAGGTTTAGCTATAAAATGTATACTGTTTAATTGGATCCATGAGAAACCACCTACTGTAACTCAGTGGTACAAAGAAATATTCAGTGTTACCAATGGAAAGGCTTAGTGCCAAACTAAAAGGAAACAATAACATTTTTATGCATATTTGGCAGCCCTTAATAGTATACTTGCCCGTAGACATATGTGAAATTATTATGAAGGGGAAGGATACACTGGATGTGAATACCTTATATTGACTTTATATCGTATAGATGGAGTTCTGTTGTGCAGATGAAATGGAGTGATGCCCTCAGAATGTGCTTATTTGAACTGTGGAAGGATGCTTAGAGTACAGATGCAATTGTAATAATTATTTGGGATTTTTTTTCTTTTTCCTCCCCCTTTTTGTTTAATTAACTATTACTATAGACAGCTGGTCATAATTCTGTGTTTGTATTATTTATTCTACTATCAATTATTTTAACTTGGGCTTGTGTGTTGTGTTTGTTTGTTGATATGTGTTGTATAAGAAAGCAAAATAAAATATCTTTGATAAAAAAAGGCCAACACACACCAATTTATCACATCCTTTTTCATGTAAATTAGAAGCATTCTGTTGTAAATGTGAGGATTTTTCTCATAAATTTGCAGGATTTTCCTGTAGAGTTACAGCCATTTTACTCAGAAATGTGCAGCTTCTTACTTGAAAATTTGCAGCTTTTTATTATTCATAATTTTGCAGCTTTTTCCTCATCAACTTAGAACTTTTCTTACTCTTGAATTTGCAGTAAAAAAAAAATGCTTAAATTTGCAGCATTTTACTCAAATCTTATATTTGCAGCATTTTAGGTCATAAACAGTTGGTAATCTACACCTTTTTTTGTGTTTTTGCTAAAGTTGCAGCTTTTTTACCCATAAAATTCCACTTTTTTGGTCAGAAATTGGCAGCTTTTAACTGAGACTTACATCCCCCCCCCCTTTTTTTTTGTTGTCAGGTCAGGCATTGGCTTGCTTGCTACCGGATAACCATGAAAACCAGTACTACCTGTCTTATGAGTCGGGCTGTCGGCGACTCAACCGGCAACCCGCACGGTGCACGGTGGCGCAGTGGTTTAGCACTGTGGCAGCACAGTTTACCCTCGGCCGGGGGATCGCGGGGATCATGAGATCATGGGTTCGATCCCAGCCCCCGACCAACAGTGAGCTGTGTGGAGTTTGCATGTTCTCCCCGTGCTGCGTGGGTTTACTCCGGGATTTCTCCGGTTTCCTCCCGCATACCAAAAACATGTAGGTTTAGGGCGCTCGCGCACGCAGCGACCAGCAGCCGGTGGCTTGTCACCAGACTGCAAACCAAATCTACCTACGGGTACAAATAAGTAACAAAAAAAAAAAAAAAAAAAAAAAAAACCCCGCCCTTCCAAGGGCATGGAGGGTGAAACTAGGCATCCTGGCAGAACTAAAAACAATATCTGCCACATGTCTGTGGTGGACCACTCCCAGTTACACGGGGTGAGACTGGACATCCTGGCAGATAAACACATCTGTTGCAAGGTCTGTGGTGGACTGTGCCAGTTGGTGCATTTTGACATGCACTACACAAAGAACAGAGATAAACAAACCTATCATCTGGTCAGTCACTGCAACAGATACTAGAGTCAGTTTGTCTTGGCTTGTCCTTGCCACTGATAATACCCTTATCTGCCAAGAATGTGCTGCTAGTCCAGCAAAAGCTAGCGGTACTCAAATACTTTGCAAGCAGTTTCATGAAATGGTCAGTCAGAAAGCAACTCATACCGGCTTGGACGTCGCCCGGGCTAACAAGGTCCACACTGACCTGTTCACACTCCGACAGGCAGCAAAAAGTAAGGTAGGAGCAGGAAGACAAAAGAAGAGGAAAACAGCAGCCTTGTGTGTAGCAGAATGGAATGTACGCACTCTGTTGGACAGAACAACATCACAGCGCCCAGAAAGACAGACCGCGCTTGTGGCCCTGGAAATGAACAGGTACAATGTAGACATAGCTGCACTTAGTGAAACAAGATTTCCTGGATATGACAGCTTGGAAGACCATGGGTACATCTTCTTTTGGAGTGGGAAATCAACTCAAGAAAGGAGAGAAGCAGGAGTGGGCTTTGCAGTTCGAAAGGAGATAGCAGCTATGCTTGATGAGGAGCCGGTGCCAATCAATGATAGGATAATGACTGTGAGACTCTCACTACAGCGGAAGATGTATGCCATACTCATCAGTGTATATGCCCCAACAATGACCAACACAGAGGAGGCGAAGGAAGAGTTCTACAGTGATTTACGTGAGACTATCAGGCGTGTACCGACTGAAGACAGGCTGATACTTGTTGGAAATTTTAATGCCAGAGTTGGTTCAGACACTGAGAAATGGAAAGGAGTGCTAGGCAGTCATGGAGTAGGCAAGTGCAATGCTAATGGAGAACTTCTACTTGCACTATGTTCAGAGTACAACCTTGTGATAACCAACACTCTATTTAAGCACAAGGACACACACAAGAAGACATGGATGCACCCAAGATCCAAACACTGGCACTTGTTAGACTACATCATAGTAAGGCAGAGAGACATAAGGGGTGTACTGGATATGTATTCTATGATTAGTGTATATAGTACTTGCATAGTAACAAAGTACTTTTATGGTAAAAACAGGGGTTGTTACCCTGAACTTACACTGTACTTACACCCTTTAATACACTTAACAGTTCATTCACACACACACACACACACACACACACACACACACACACACACACACACACACACACACATCACACATTATCAACAGCATGAATGAATTACAATATGAATTATCAACAGCATGAGTGGCAGTAAACAATAGTCTTTTTTTTCACATTGATTTGGAGTGTGAACGGGTCATCCTAAATAAGCTACCAATACCAGTATTTACACCAACTATACACAGTCATTTGGGGCTGTGTTATGTGTTACAAAACTTTTGTGTTTCTTGGATTTGAACTGAATTGTGGCTTCAGTCGTTTAAGCATGTTCAAAGCATCAGCAGAGGTGTGATATGCAATCTGCACAAAACATGATTAGATACTTCATGGATGCTTTATATATTTAGTTCTAATCTTAGGTAATGAATGAACCACTTAATTGATTGATTGAACCACTTTTGGTCCTCCATACAATTAATCCTCCCAGACTTTACAATTTATGATGTAAGGCATTTTGGCAGCCATTTTGTGTAGCCTACTGGTACTGATTAATTGCAGATGGAATTATTTGGCTTTCACAGCAGCATGTGTTGCTGTTTATTTAATCTTAATAAAAGCATATTGTAGGCTACACAGGGTTACAAAAATATTTTTTTTTAAGTTGTCTGTGTTTTTTCAACTGATTTAAGTCAATTTTGCACCGCTGAATCCGAAAATGACATCCGTTTCTCTCGATCAGGTGCTAAGTAAAAACCTGTACTTAGTACTGTGCATGTACTTACCTTTATATAAAGGAAAGTACCTGTAAATTGAATGTTATGTCACCATTGTTCAAAATTCAGAGAATTTCATGACATAAAAAAGAATTTTGCATCATATAAAGCGAAAATAGCCATACATGTAAACAAAAACATATAAAACAACATGTGGCAATAATCCCCCTCATGGATCGTAACCCCCTCATGGATCGTCACCTTATCGTGGTGGGGGGGTTTGCGTGCCCCAGTGATCCCAGGAGCTATGTTGTCCGGGGCAATTTGCCTCTGATAGGGTCTCCCAAGACAAACTGGTCCTGGGTGAAGGGCCAGACGAAGAACGATCCAACAGACTCTCATGATAAATTGTATATCAAGGATTCAGTGTACCCCGCCCGGTATGGGGTTACCGGGGCCCCACCCTGGAGCCAGGCCTGGGGGAGGGGCTTGAAGGCTAGCGTCTGGTGGCCGGGTTTCCACCCATGGGACCCGGCCGGGCTCAGCCCAAAGGAGTTACATGGGTCCGCCCTCCAGTAGGTTCACCACCTGCAGGAGGGATCATGGAAGTCCGGTGCTATGTGGATTAGGTGGCAGTCAAAGGCGGAGACCTTGGCGGACTGATCCCAAGCTTTCTAAACTGGCTTTTGGTACGTGGAATGTCACCTCTCTGGTGGGGAAGGAGCCTGAGCTGGTGTACGAGATTGAGCGATACCGGCTAGATATAGTTGGCCTCACCTCAACACACAGCTCCGGTTCCGGAACCAGTCTCCTGGAGAGGGGCTGGAGCTTGGCCTTTTCTGGAGTTGCCCCGGGCGAGAGGCGACGAGCAGGGGTAGGTATTCTTGTATCGCCCCACCTTGCTGCCTCTATATTGGAGTTTTCCCCGGTGGACGAAAGGGTTGCTTCCCTGCGCCTTCGGGTTGGGAAACGGGTCCTGACCATCATTTGTGCCTATGCACCAAATGATGTTTCAGAGTACCCACCCTTTTTGGAGTCTGTGACTGGGGTGCTGGAGGGTGCTCCTCCTGGAGACTCCATTGTCCTACTGGGGGACTTCAATGCGCACGTGGGCAACGACAGTGAAACCTGGAGGGGGGTGATTGGGAGGAACGGCCTGCCCGATCTGAACCCGAGTGGTGTTCAGTTATTGGACTTCTGTGCTAACCACAGTCTGTCTATAACGAACACCATGTTCAAGCATAAGGGTGTCCATATGGGCACCTGGCACCAGGACACCCTAGGCCGCAGGTCGATGATCGATTTTGTTATCGTATCATCAGACCTGCGACCGTATGTCTTGGACACCCGAGTAAAGAGAGGTGCAGAGCTGTCAACTGATCACCACCTGGTGGTGAGTTGGATCCGATGGCAGGGGAGGAAGCCATTCAGACCTGGTAGACCCAAACGTATAGTGAGGGTGTGCTGGGAGCGTCTGGCTGAGGCCCCTGTCCGGGAGGTCTTCAACTCCCACCTCCGGAAGAACTTCAACCACATTCCGAGGGAGTCTGGAGACATGGAGTCTGAATGGGCCATGTTCTCCACCTCTGTTGTTGAAGCGGCAGCCCAGAGCTGCGGCCGCAAGGTGGTCGGTGCATCTCGTGGTGGCAACCCCCGAACCAAGTGGTGGACACCAGTGGTGAGGGGGGCCATTAAGCTGAAGAAGGAGTCCTATCAAGCTTGGTTGGCTTGTGGGACTCCCGAAGCAGCTGAGGTGTACCGGCAGGCCAAGCGGAGTGCAGCTCGGGTGGTTGCTGAAGCAAAAACCCGGGTATGGGAGGAGTTCGGTGAGGCCATGGAACAAGACTTTCGGTCGGCTTCAAAGAGATTCTGGCAAACTGTTCGGCGGCTCAGGAGGGGAAAGCAGCTCCCCGTCCACACTGTGTATGGTGCGGATGGGACACTGTTGACTTCAACTGGGGATATCGTCGGGCGGTGGAAGGAATACTTCGAGGATCTCCTCAATCCCACTGATACGCCTTCCACAGAGGAAGCAGGGTTTGGGGACGAGGGGGATGACTCGCCTATCACAGGGGCTGAGGTCGCCAAGGTGGTTAAAAATCTCCTTGGTGGCCGGGCCCCGGGGGTGGACGAGATTCGCCCCGAGTACCTCAAGGCCCTGGATGTTGTTGGGTTGTCATGGTTGACACGCCTCTGCAACATTGCGTGGAGGTCGGGGGCAGTGCCTTTGGCATGGCAAACCGGGGTGGTGGTTCCTCTCTTCAAAAAAGGGGACCGGAGGGTGTGCTCCAACTTTAGAGGGATCACACTCCTCAGCCTCCCTGGGAAGGTCTATGCCAAGGTATTGGAGAGGAGAGTCCGGCCGTTGGTCGAACCTCGGATTCAGGAGGAGCAATGTGGTTTTCGTCCTGGCCGTGGCACATCGGACCAGCTCTTTACCCTCTCGAGAATTCTTGAGGGTTCGTGGGAGTTTGCCCAACCAGTTTACATGTGTTTTGTGGACTTGGAGAAGGCATTTGACCGCGTCCCTCGTGGATTTTTGTGGGGGGTGCTTCGGGAGTATGGGGTATCGGGCTTGTTGTTACGAGCTATTCGGTCTCTGTACGACCGTTGTGAGAGTTTAGTTCGCATTGCCAACACTCGGTCGGAGTCATTCCCAGTGAGAGTTGGACTCCGCCAGGGCTGCCCTTTGTCACCGGTCCTGTTCATAATTTTTATGGACAGGATTTCTAGGCGCAGCCAGGGAATGGAGGGTGTCATGCTTGGTGACCACAGGATCTCATCTCTGTTGTTTGCAGATGATGTTGTCCTGTTGGCTTCATCCAGCAATGACCTACAGCTCTTGCTGGGACGGTTTGCCGCTGAGTGTGAAGCGGCTGGGATGAGAATCAGCACCTCCAAGTCCGAGTCCATGGTCCTCAGCCGGAAAAAGGTGGATTGTCCTCTCCGGGTTGGGGACAGGCTCCTGCCCCAAGTGGAGGAGTTTAAGTATCTTGGGGTCTTGTTCACGAGTGAGGGGAAAATGGAGCGAGAGATCGACAGACGGATTGGAGCAGCATCTGCAGTGATGCGGACGTTGTACCAGTCTGTTGTGGTGAAGAGGGAGCTTAGTTCTAAGGCAAAGCTGTCGATTTACCAGTCAATCTACGTTCCTACTCTCACCTATGGTCACGAGCTTTGGGTAATGACCGAAAGAACGAGATCGCGGATACAAGCGGCTGAAATGAGCTTTCTCCGTAGGATTGCTGGACTCACCCTCAGAGATAGGGTGAGGAGCTCAGTCATCCGGGAGAGGCTCAGAGTAGAACCACTGCTCCTCCACATTGAAAGGAGTCAGTTGAGGTGGTATGGGCATCTGATTAGGATGCCTCCTGGACGCCTCCCACTTGAGGTGTTTCAGGCACGTCCCACTGGGAGGAGACCCCGGGGCAGACCCAGGACTCGGTGGAGAGACTATGTCTCCCAGCTAGTCTGGGAACGCCTTGGTATCCCCTCTGAAGAGCTGGAGCAGGTGGCTGGGGAGAGGGAAGTCTGGGCTTCTCTGCTTGAACTGCTGCCTCCGCGACCCGGACCTCCGGAAAAGCGGTAGAAGATGGATGGATGGATGGATGTGGCAATAATTCATAAAGTTGACCTGATTGAGAAAAGCCAATGTGATTTTTGGATTCAGCACATCAAAATTGTCTTAAATCAGCTAAAAAAACCTGAGACAATAAATTTGGTGTTGACCAGTGAGCTATTGATGATCCAACTTGGAGCTTTTGGGTATATTTGAATAGTTTAAATGTCACTAGATGGTTTGTCATGGGCCTATAGATTAATATAATGGGACAAGGCGCCATCTAATGTTTTCTGACCCCCTTGGCATAAATACGTACATTAAACACTACAGTATGTATTGTAGACAGACCAAAGATCATAAATATGTTTAAATGAAATAATCAACCATATTTTCAAGTAACATGCATATAAATATTACTATAGAATTCACTTTTTTGTCAGTATTTTACCAGTGTTTTATTTTTGTTTGGTTTTCTTTGATGGCGTAAAGCAGTCTACATATTCAATGTTTCAAGGATTCAAAGATTTTATTGTCAATACTACTATACATGCAGGACATACAGGAGCATTGAAATGGCGTTGAATGGATATTCATCAGCATTAAGCATTAATATAAATATAGAAAATAGGAAATACTAATCGTCTTTATGCTTTCAATCTGAAACTTTTTTTAAATCTTAGATTTGATATGATTAATACGACTGCCCAGTAGGCATTCAAATTTTAAAGATTAAAGGTAGAATAATATGGCAAAAGATGCTAATTTACAATTAACAAAAGTCACCATTAGTTACTAGAAGTGAGTCCCAAATTTGAGAAAGATGTGCAAATTTATGAGAAGTAAAATCTGCAAATTTATGAAAAAAAGCTTCTGATTTACAAGAAGAAAAGTTTAAAAAATTCTGAGAAAAAAGTAGCAATTTAATACAGAAGGAAAATCACAAATTTATGAGAAAAAATGCAAATTTACAAGAACAAAATCTACAGATTTGTATAATTTTTTAAAAGCTCTTTTCTCTGAGAAATTTATTTATTTATTTATTTTTTTTTGCCAATTTCAGAGCCAATTTATATCCCTGCAAACTTGTAGCATTTTTCTTGGAAACTTTTTTTTAAATTGCAACTTTCTTCCTGGCAAATTTGTAGCTTTTCTAATAAAATTCGACTTGATTTGCTTCTTTTTTACTATAGATTTGCCACTTTTGTGATGAATCTGTTACCCCCGACACACACACACACACACACACACACACACACACACACACACACACACACACACACACACACGTACAGCTACTGTATATACTCATAAATCAGCCAACTCATAAACCTTTTTCTCATAAAATTTCAACTTTTTTGTGCATTTGTAACTATATAGTCATTGACATTCAGTTGTATGATATTATCTGTCCTAACACTCTTTATGGGGACAGGGGAATGACAGGTTAACAAGGGCGATGGTTCCCAGCCAGCATGCCCATGTGGGCCCCACTATAGGTTAAATCTGGGCCTGTGGACAAACTCACATGGGACTCATAAGAGAGTAATAGATTTTGGGCATGGGCGTGCTGGCTGGGTTTTGGGTCATTTTGCTAACAAGGGGGAAACCATGCCCACACTCCCCCTTCAAATCACCTACTGCCACTTCCCCAATTGACATAAAGTAGTAGGGAAACAGAGGTCATACAGATGAGTCATCATTGTTAACATTAATGGTAATCTCATCATCTGTGAAATAACAGTTTGTCTCAGCGTCAGTTCAACCACTGATTCACTATAAGCTATTTTTAAAATAACCTACAATGGTGTGAAAAAGTGTTTGCCCCCTTCCTGAGTTCTCATTTTTTTGTGTTTGTCACACTTAAATGTTTGAGATCATCAAACAAATTTAAATATTAGGCAAAGATAACACAAGTAAACACAAAATGCAGTTTTTAAATGAAGGTATTTATTATGACAGGTAAAAAAAAAATAAAAAAATCCAGACCTACATGGCCCTGTGTGAAAAAGTGACCCCCCCTCCCTTTAAAACATAAACTAACTGTGGTTTATCATATCTTTGGAAAGCTGAGTTCAATTTATCTAGTCAAACCCAGGTCTGATTACTGCCACACCTGTTCTCAATCAAGAAATCACTTAAATAGGACCTGCCTGACAAAGTGAAGTAGACCAAAAGATCCTCAAAAGCTAGAAATCATGCTGTGATCCAAAGAAATTCAGGAACAAATGAGAAACAAAGTAATTGAGATCTATCAGTCTGGAAAAGGTTATAAAGCCATTTCTAAAGCTTTGGGACTCCAGTGAACCACAGTGAGAGCCATTATCCACAAATGGTGAAAACATGGAACAGTGGTGAACCTTCCCAGGAGTGGTTGGACGACCAAAATTACCCCAAGAGTGCAGCGACGACTTATCCAAGAGGTCACAAAAGACCCCACAACAACATCCAAAGAACTGCAGGCCTCACTTGCCTCAGTTAAGCTCAGTGTTCATGACTCTACCATAAGTAAGATACTGGGCAAAAATGATCTGCATGGCAGAGTTCCAAGACAAAAAAACACTGCTGAACAAAAAGAACATAAAGGCTCATCTCAGTTTTACCAGAAAACATTTTGATGATCCCCAAGACTTTTGGGAAAATACTCTGTGGACTGATGAGATAAAAGCTGAACTTTTTGGAAGGTGTGTCCCCCATTACATCTGGCGTAAAAGTAACACGGCATTTCAGAAAAGGAACATCATACCAACAGTAAAATATGGTGGTGGTAGTGCGATGGTCTGGGGTTGTTTTGCTGCTTCAGGACCTGGAAGACTTGCTGTGGTAAATGGAACCATGAATTCTGCTGTCTACCAAAAAATTCTGAAGGAGAATGTCCGGCCATCTGTTCATGACCTCAAGCTGAAGCGCACTTGGGTTGTGCAGCAGGACAATGATCCAAAACACACCAGCAAGTCCACCTCTGACTGGCTTAAGAAAAACAAAATGAAGACTTTGGAGTGGCCTAGTCGAAGTCCTGACCTGAATCACTGAATCACAGAATTTTGGAAGGAGCTTAGACGGATTAGTAACAGTAAAACGCCTTTGCCCTGTACTTTGGAAGGCATTTCAGGTACAGAAAATATTGTGGATCTTTGGCGGCAACACTTTTACTCATTATTTAATTCAACTAAGGATGAAACTTACAAGGTAGGGAAAGTAGAAAGGGACGATTTGCTCCTGATTGACACTCATGCAGTGATCAAAGCCATTAGAGAGCTATCAGATAACAAAGCGAGTGGTTTAGACTGTATTTCTGCTGAGCATCTTAAATACGCTAGCTCAAGAATTGCTCCTCTTCTTGCAATCTGTTTCACCAGCTTCATGATTCATGGGTTGTTACCAGAATCATTATTGTCTGTTGTGTTGGTACCAGTCATTAAAGATAAAGCTGGCAAGCTGTGTAGCCTGGATAATTACAGACCCATAGCTTTAGCCAATATAATATCTAAAGTACTGGAAAAAATCATGTTTGAAAAATTAAATGTATTCATCAAATCTACTGATCATCAATTTGGATTCAAACCCCATCATGGAACAGATCTGTGCATATATGCCTTAAAAGAAATTATAAATAAGTACAGAAATCAAAATTCTTCAGTTTTTCTGTGCTTTATTGACGCCTCCAAGGCGTTTGATCGTGTTAATCACAGGATACTGTTTAGGAAAATGATTGACAGGGGGGTGCCCAAGTACTTAGTACGTATCCTGATTTACTGGTACGCACATCAGAAGATGCTGGTGAAATGGGGGAAGAGTCATTCATCACCATTTGGTGTGAGCAGTGGTGTCAGACAGGGCAGTATACTGTCCCCTATTCTATTTAATCTTTACATGGATGAGTTGTCAAAGCAACTGAATGCCTGTAAAACTGGGTGTTTAATAGGGAATAAGTTAGTGAATCATTTTATGTATGCTGATGATCTAGTTATTCTCAGTCCAAGTAGTGCTGGTCTTCAGGAGTTATTAAGAGTGTGTAGTGCTTATGGAGAGGAAAATGACATAAAATATAATACAAATAAGAGTTGTGTACTGATCTGCCGCACTAAAGAAGATTTGTTAATGAAATTCCCTGTCTTTGAATTGGCAGGCAGGGAATTAATTGTCAGGGATAAAATTAAATATCTGGGACATGTTATTAATGATAGAATGACTGATGATGATGATATTTTCAGACAACGCTGCAAAATCTACATGCAAGCAAATATTCTTGCACGCAGATTTGGTTTTTGTTCAGATGAGGTGAAACTGGTTCTTTTTAAAACCTATTGTACACCTTTATACACTGCTCATTTATGGATAAATTATAGGAAACTAAGTATGCAGAAATTACAGGTTGCCTACAATGATGCCTTAAGAATTTTACTTAAAAAGCCTCGATGGTGCAGTGCTTCCGAGTTATTTGTCTCATCACGTGTAAATACTCTGCATGCAGTAATAAGGAATTTTATGTATAAATTCATCTGTCGGCTTGATGTATCTAGAAATGAAATCATTCAAGTCATGTCTAGCATTAAGCTCAGTTCTATTCGCTGTCAGTCACAGTTTAGAAGGCACTGGTACAGTAGTCTTTTTAAGTCTTTTTAAAGTCTGTACTGTCTTTTTACTTCTTTAAGCAGTTATGCCTTAGTGTTTCTTGTAACTTTTTTGATTGTTTCAACTGTCTTGTTTTTTTTTTTTTTTTTTTTTTTTACTCTACTTGTTTATTTTTTCTCTTGATGGACCTTGAGTCTGGAATAAAGTCTTTGATTGATTGATAATATTTAAATTTGCTTGATGATCTTAAACATTTAAGTGTGACAAACACACAAAAAATGAGAAATTAGGAAGGGGGAAAACACTTTTTCACACCGCTGTATTTAATCAGTTCAACTTCACAGCTTTACATATCTTTATTATATTTGCTTGTCTGTAAAACTAATTTCAACCTTAAAGTTACTTTGTTTAAAAACAAAAAACTCAAAGAACACTTTTTATTACGCTACTTTTATATAAATGTAAAATGAAGTTGTTGTTTTTTCATTTTAACACTACCTTCCTTCTTCACAAATGCTTGTAACATATTTTGGCCACTAGATGTCAACATTGTTTCACGTTATCACGTGCAGGCTGCTCTCACTGGGGGGATTATGGCAAATGTTGGTCTGCTGGTGGTCCTGGCTCTAGTTGTGAAGTCTTGTGTGCGTGTACGTGTATGTGTGTGTGCGTGTGTGTGTTTGTAAACAACCCTTTGTGCATAGGGTTAATGGCATGGTCGAGTTGGGATCACACTGCGTGGAGCATGTTAATGGCATGTACAGTGTTGAGTTCCAGAAGGTGGAAAAAGTAATCAGGGCCAGTTGCCAGGCAGTTGCCTCCTCTGGGGGCGCACACCACTGGTCCCAGGTGTCTGGAGGGCCCGATATTACTGCAGGGCAATGAGCTGCAGCCAGAAACCACGAGATGGGGTATACTCACACGTGCGTACACACAAACACATTGGAAGACTGCCATGGTTCCTTCTCTTCAGAGACACCAGCTAAGACTTGCTCTAAAAACAGATCCTATCTCTTAGCAAAGTTTTGCAAGTCTTGCAGTCCTTTTTTTCACGCTTTTCTCCCATTTTTTCTACTATTAATTAACCATTATAAGCCAGGATTCTATTAATCAAGTGTTAAATAATGAGGTTAAGCTTATCAATAAATTATCACTATGACCCAAAAACCTCAGTCAACGTCATGGCTCTCTGTTGTCATATGTCCCCAATATAAAACTGTCCTAAAACAGAAAACAACCATATAAGAATGTTTACCAGCATGTGTTATATACTTTGAGAATAATTTCCCAGTTTGGGATCAATAAAGTACATCTATCTATCTATCTATCTATCTATCTATCTATCTATCTATCTATCTATCTATCTATCTATCTATAATCTGTTAAAATTGGTCCCCATGGTGCTCTCACTTAACCCTAACCTTGTCAGCCACACATGGTGATTTTATGCCTTGCTACCCACAATGCTGGGGGGGTGGGGGGGGGGGTCAAGGATTGCTGCTTTGCATAGTAGCCTGGTGGAGCACCCACAATTTTGTTGTACTGCACAGCTGTACAATGACAATAAAGCCTATTCTATTCTATTCTATTCTATTCTATTCCAATTATTTGTCAAAATAATTAATATACGTTTGGTATCAATGATTACTGCCTGGTTGAGTCCGTGCCTCCCTCATCTTAATTTGTATATATGATTGTTTGATATTCCTACCTTTGAAAAAAATATGAGAGCCAAGGAGAGCAAGCTGACCAGAAAACATTACCAACTGACTTCATGCCTTCTGTAAAATCTTGTGTCAGTGGCGCCGCTGTGTGAATCCACACATACAACAGACAGAAGTGTTATCTCACCATCTGGCTGAATCATTTAGGGTGTGTATTTGGAAGATTATTAAAATCAGCTTTAACTGTCCTTATGTCTGCTATCTCTTACATTCTAAAAACTGGGTAAGATTTAAAAATCCTCCAGTGTGTGTGTGGCCAGTTTAACCTTAACTAAGAGGTGTTAGTGCCAAACCTCAATTATTATTATTATAATTTTTAAGCACTTATAAAGCGCATTTACTGAGGAAAAAATGTTAATTGGCAGCACAAGTGAACCACAAATTCTAGGGTGAACAAAAGAGAACAATAGGATCTGAACCCCAGTCAACTGCATTTGAGTGTTATTTTTAATTCTGCTCAAATCCAGTTCAGTTTAGTTCTGTCTACCATATATCTGAGAGCTTTTAAAAAGAGAAAATGGCATTAAAAGTGGTGATATTACAATTCTCATGATGGTACATATGGCTGTATTCTGATGTAAGGATATTATGTTTTTTACATATAGTTGGAGGACTTATTGTCCATTCAGGGATGGCTGGTATTAATGGGCTAGAGGGGCAAAAAAAAAAGAAAATGACAATTTATTGATTTATTTTAACTCTGTTTTAATTTGTTTTGTGGGACTTTGAGTTATGAGAATAGCCACCAACAATTCAGACGCAGGGGTTAAAATTGGTCGGTGGAAGATAAACAATCTGAGAACAACAGATAACACTACCCTACTTTGCACGTCTAAAGAAGAATTAATAGAATTGCTCAAGAAAGTACAAGATGTGGAATGTCACCTCTCTGGTGTGGAAGGAGCTGGAGCTGGTGCACAAAGTTGAGAGATACCGGCTAGATAGAGTTGGGCTTACCTTAATGCACAGCTCCGGTTCTGGAACCAGTTTCCTGGAGAGGGGCTGGAGCTTGGCCTGCTCTGGAGTTTCCCCAGGTGATAGGTGATGAGTAGGGTGGGTATTCTTATGCCCCCCCCCCCGTCTTGCTGCCTCGACATTGGAGTTCTCCCCAGTGGACAAAACGGTAGTTTCCCTGTGCCTTTGGGTTGGGAAACGGGTCCTGACTATCATTTGTGCCTATGCACCAAATGATGGTTCAGATTACCCACCCTTTTTGGAGTCTCTGACTGGGGTGCTGGAGAGTGCTCCTCTTGGAGACTCATTTGTCCTACTGGGGGACTTCAATGCACATGTGGGCAACGGCAGTGAAACCTGGAGGGGCGGGATTGGGAGGAACGGCCTGCCCAATCTGAACCCGAGTGGTGTTCAGTTATTGGACTTCTGTGCTAACCACAGTTTGTCCATAACGAACACCATGTTCAAGCATAAGGGTGTCCATATGTGCACCTGGCACCAGGACACCCAAGGTCGCAGGTTGATGATCGATTTTGTTATCGTGTCATCAGACCTGTGACCATATGCCTTGGATACTCGGGTAAAGAGAGGTGCAGAGCTGTCAACTGATCACCACCTGGTGGTGAGTTGGATCTGATGGCAGGGGTGGGCGCCACTCAGACATGGTAGACCTAAATGTATAGTGAAGGTGTGCTGGGAACGTCTGGCTGAGGCCTCTGCCCGGGAGGTGTTCAACTCCCACCCCCAGAAGAACTTTGACCACATTTCGAGGCAGTCTGGAGACATGGAGTCTGAATGGGCCATGTTCTCCACCTCCATTGTTGAAGCAGCTGCCCAGAGCTGTGTCTGCAAGGTTGTTGGTACATCTCATGGTGGCAACTCCCAAACCAAGTGGTGGACACCAGTGGTGGTGGGAGCCATTAAGCACTGAGATCGCCAAAATGGTTAAAAAACTCTGGTGGCTGGGCCCCGGGGGTGGACAAGATTTGCCCTGAGTACCTCAAGGCCCTAGATGTTGTAGGGCTGTCATGATTGACACAGTGCCTTTGGCATGGCAAATCGGGGTGGTGGTTCCTCTTTTCAAAAAGGGGGACCGGAGGGTGTGTTCCAACTTTAGGGGAATCACACTTCTCAGCCTCCCTGGGAATGTCTATGCCAGGGTACTGGAGAGGAGAGTCCAACTGCTGGTTGAACCTCAGATTCAGGAGGAGGAATGTGGTTTTCGTCCTGGCTGTGGCACATCGGACCAGCTCTTTACCCTTTCGAGAATCCTCGATGGTACATGGGAGTTTGCTCAGCCAGTCCACATGTGCTTTGTGAGCTTGGAGGAAGCATTCGACTGCGTCCCTTGTTGTCTCTTGTCGGGGGTGCTGCAGTAGTATGGGGTATCGGGCTTGTTGTTAGGAGGTATCCAATCCCAGTACGACCATTGCAAGAGTTTGGTTCATATTACCAAGAAGTTTTTATCTCTCGGCGCCACACCAGTCGGCTGCCTTTTGCAACAGCGGCTCGATTCCGAGTCTTTTTCCCTTCCTCTCTCTTTTGATCCGTCTTTTTTTTTCACCCCACTTATATCACGGACACACAGATCGTCCTAAATGTCTCCTGAGCCGGTGGACGGAGCCACTGTCTATAGCAGGATACGATACAGCAGAGAACAGCTGCTAGCATTCAACCGCCACCCGGTCCCATTGGAAAAACTCGACATACCGAGAGAACTGAGGCGAAAACGCCGCGGCTGCCGGGCTGGAGTAAGGCGGAGGACAAAAAATATAAGGTACAGACCCTCCCTTCCATCTGTTGTCATGGGAAATGTACGGTCGATACTGGGAAAGTTAGATGAGCTAGCGGCTATCTCCCGTTATGATAGCACATACCGGGAGTGCTCTCTCCTTTTGTTTACTGAGACGTGGCTAACTGAACTAGCAGCAGATGCTAACATTGAGCTGGAGGGTTTTCACATGATACGAGCTGACCGAACACCAGAGAGTGGCAAAACTAGGGGCGGTGGAGTGATAATGTATGTTAACAACAACTGGTGCAGACCGGGACATATCACTGTTAAACAACGACACTGCAGCAAAGACATTGAGTTGCTAGCTGTTAGCATGAGGCCTACATATCTCCCGAGAGAACACTCACACGTGATCTGCATTGTTGTTTATGCAAATCCGACGGCGAACGCTGGGACAGCACGTGACGTCATCCATTCAGTAACCAGCAGGCTGCAGACAGAACACCCAGATGCTCTTCTCCTCATCTCAGGCGATTTCAACCATGTTTCACTGTCTCCCATTCTACCCACGTTCACCCAGTATGTCACATGCCACACTAGAGACAATAAAACACTGGATTTATTCTACGCAAACACTAAGGAGGCGTACACCTCATCACAACTCCCCCCACTCGGGAGATCGGATCACAACTTGGTTCATCTCCGGCCGGTGTACAAACCCCTAGTGCACAGACAACCTCCGGCCATGCACACTGTGGAGTTATGGTCTGAGGAGACAATGGACACCCTAAAGGGCTGTTTTGAAGCCACCGCCTGGAAGCAGCTCTGCGATCCACATGGTGAGGACATCGATGGCCTCATTCACACCTTCACGGGCTACCTCAGCTTCTGTGTGGACAAATCCGTTCCCACCAAGACCATACGGCGTCACTCAAACAACAAACCCTGGATCAACCCTGAGATAAAAACACTTCTGAGAGAGAAGAAGAGGATCTTCAGGTCAGGGAACAGGGAGATGCTGAAGTCCGTACAGAGGGAGCTGAGGAGAAAGATCAGAGAAGGCAAGGACAGCTTCAGGAAGAAGATGGAGGACAAGCTGCAACAGAGCGACATCAGCGGGGTCTGGAGAAACCTCAAAACCATCTCGGGGCTCCAGAATACCTCCCCCCAGGCCACAGGGGGCAGGGAGTGGGCGAACAACCTGAATCTGTTTTTCAATAGATTTGACCAACCGCCCTCCCCCCTGACTGCACAACAACCACTGCTGCCTCTAAAGAAATCAAGTCCTGCTGCCCACTCCCCACTCCACCAACACCCCCCCACTCCCAACACACAGCCCCCCATCCTGACCCTGACCAGGACCCAGGTGAGGACGGAGCTGAGGAAGATCAAGGCGAGGAAGGCGCCGGGACCGGACGGCATCAGCGCAAAGCTCCTCAAGTCCTGTGCAGACCAGCTGTGTGGGATTGTGATGTATATCTTCAACATGAGCCTGAAACTGGGGAGGGTACCACAGCTGTGGAAAACATCTTGTGTGGTACCTGTACCAAAAACTTCCCACCCCAAAGACCTGAACAGCTACAGACCGGTGGCCTTGACGTCCCACTTGATGAAGACCCTGGAAAGACTGCTCCTTGCTCACCTCCGCCCCCTGGTGGAACCAGCGATGGATCCACTCCAGTTCGCCTACCAGCATGGCATTGGGGTGGAGGATGCGGTGATCTTCCTCCTTCACCGTTCTCTGTCCCACCTGGAGAAGCCCGGGAATATGGTGAGGATCATGTTCTTTGACTTCTCCAGTGCTTTCAACACCATCCAACCGATGATCCTGAAGGACAAGCTGCTGCGCGCAGGGGTGGACCAGCACCTGTCATCATGGATCCTGGACTACCTCACGAACCGGCCTCAGTTTGTGAGAACCCGGGACTGTGTGTCCGACACGATCATCAGTAGCACGGGGGCCCCCCAGGGAACGGTGCTGGCTCCCTTCCTGTTCACTCTTTATACTGCGGACTTCTCACACAACACAACACACTGCCATCTACAGAAGTTCTCTGATGACTCTGCGATCGTTGGCCTCATCTCCAATGGAGATGAAGCTGAGTACAGAGGGCTTATCCAGGACTTCGTGGACTGGTGCCATCGGAACTGCCTCCAGATCAACGCGAGGAAAACTAAGGAGCTGGTGGTGGACTGCCGCAGGCATGGGCAGCCCCTCACAGTACCAGTAAATATACAGGGAACAGACATCGAGATGGTGACATCCTATAAGTACCTGGGTATTCATCTGAACAATAAACTAGACTGGTCACACAATACTGATGCACTCTACAAGAAGGGACAGCGCAGGCTGTTCCTGCTGAGGAGACTCAGGTCTTTTGGTGTACAAGGGGCGCTGCTGAAGTCATTCTATGACACGGTGGTGGCATCAGCCATCACTTTTGGAGTGGTCTGCTGGGGCAGTGGCATTACTGCAGCCGATAGGAAGAGACTGAACAAACTGATTAAGAAAGCTAGCTCTGTCCTGGGGCAGCGCCTTGATCCGATGGAGGAGATAGGAGAGAGAAGGACGGTGGCTAAACTGTCATCTCTGCTGGAGTCCGAGTTCCACCCTATGCAGGACATACTGAATGCACTGAGGAGCTCATTTAGCAGCAGACTACATCATCCCAGGTGCACAACCGAGAGGTTTCGTAGGTCCTTCCTACCAACGGCTGTCAGACTGTACAACCTAAGCAGGGCTGCTCGCAGAGATAGCAAAAAGACGTAACAAACTAATAGTTTTTTGAATGCAAAAGATGCAATAGACTTACACAATGGTCCCCTCCGGCATACAACTAGGAACATACCGGTCGCTATGGAGGGTGAGAATATGTATGGGCACATAATCATACCATGTAGGATAACTAAGTAGACGGTTATGCTGTTTCATTCCATCTAGCAACAATGCTCTGCACTGTGTGTGTTTATATATTTGCATATTTATTCCATCTAGCTACAATGCTCAGCACTGGGTGTGTTTATATATTTATATATCTACATATTATTCCATCTAGCTACATTGCTCCGCACTGTGTGTGTTTATATACTTGCATATTTATTCCACCTAGCTGCAATGCTCCGTACTGTGGGTGTTTATATATTTACATATTTATTCCATCTAGCTACAATGCTCTGCACTGTGTGTTCATATATTCATATATTTATTCCATCCAGCTACAATGCTCTGCACTGTGTGTCTGTGTGTGTGTGTATATATATATATTTTATAGTAATACGTACATATGTTTATTAGCTGCTCTTGCTTGCTTGTTTTTTTTCTTGCCTTCTGATTGTTGCTCTGAGTGTTGCTATCCCTGTGCTGTTGCAATCCTGGAATTTCCCCGTTGTGGGACTAATAAAGGCTTATCTTATCTTATCTTATCTTACCCAGTCAAACTTGTTTCTGTCACGCCGCGCCGTTCATCAGCGGCGCCACCTGCTCACACACCTGATCCTCATCAGCGGCGAGGGATAAAAGCCGCCTCGCCCGGAGGCTCGGCCTGAAGCCGTCAGACTTCGTTCCCTCACCGCCGTGAGCATACCTTTCTTCAGCATCGCTATTCTGGGTAAGAACCCTTACCTCCTTTTCCAGTCTGCTCCCCTGTGCACAGGTGGATTCCCCGGCGGCGGACATCTCCGTTCCATCGCCCATCCTTCGCTGCTGCACGGAGCTCTCCAGGTGGCTGTCTCCCGGGCTACGTTCCCCTTGCTGTGCCAGCTATCCTGACAACTCAAGTAAGATCTTCTCTTGCCATAATTCATCCTGTGTTGGTGTATGCCCGTCACCCTCTCCCTGTGCTCTCTCCATAGGGTTGCTCGGCCGAACGGTCATCTGCCTCTGTGCCTGAAGCAGACGCCACCACCAACACATCTGCATCCCGCAGACACACACTCATTCACCCCTGCTGTTAATAAACTCTTTGAACTACTCTAAGCCTGTGTGTGCGTGTCTCCTGAGCCGTGCGTTATGTCAGTACGGCTTCAGCAGAGCGGCTCGGCGGACGGCGGGCTCGCACACCGGCTTACCACTCTCGAGGCTAGAGTGGATCAAATAGCTTATCAACAGCAGGTGATCCTAAATCAATTGATAACTATCACTGGCTGATTGGACCGCCTGGACCCCCAGCAGCCGTTCCCCCCAGCTCCTCAGGGTGGCGCAGCTCCTGCTGTTCCGGTGGCCGTCCAGCCAGCTCCAGTGGCACCGGCCCGACTCACACCAATTCCGACCCCCGCCCGCTTTAGCGGAAAGCTCGGCGGAGCGCGGGGGTTTGTGATGCAGTGCGAGTCCGTGTTTGACCGAGTGCCCGGAGACTTTCCCTCAGATCACAGCCGGATCGGCTACATAGGGAACCTCCTGGACGGGCGTGCTTTAACTTGGGCCTACGCTATTATGGCGAGACCCAGTTATGCCACCCTCACCTATGCCGAGTTCGTGAGGCGCTTCCTGGAGGTGTTTGATCACTCCCGTTCCGAGGCGGTCCAGGTCGATCGGCTTCTCGCTCTCCAGCAGGGAAGCCGGTCGGCCGCGGATTATGCCATCGAATACCGGGTAGCGGCGGAGGAACTGGGCTGGGAGGAGCGCTCCCTCTGCGGCCTGTTTCTCCGCAGCCTCAATAGTGATCTGAGGGATGAACTGGCTGGACGGGATATCCCCGGAACGTTAGCAGAGCTAACCTCATTAGCAATCAGCTTGGACAACAGGCTGCGCGAGCGCTCCTCAGGACGGAAGCCGTCTGCTTCTCGCCCTCGAGGAGTCCCGCTACGCCTGCCCCAAGCTCGCCCCCTGGCGACGCCGCCACCATCGTGCCCCGAGGAGTCGGAGCCGATGGTGATGGGCTGGGCAAAGCTCTCCTTGGCAGAGAGACAGCGCCGCCGTGAGTTGGGTCTCTGCATGTATTGCGGAGACAATCAACACACGGTAGAGCTTTGCCCACAAAAGCCAAACGGTGGGGTCCGCGAGTCACTGTAGGGGGCCTCGCGGACGTCAATCGGCAAAGTCCCCTCACTCAATTAAAGCTGCCCATCCGTTTTTGCCACAATCCCACTGGGCACCTCACCCACGCACTGGTGGATTCGGGCGCAGAGGGCAGCTTCATTTCACAAGGTCTGGCAACCCGATTGGGCATCCGCTGTCAGGCGCTCAAACACCCCATCTCCCTGGTCCATCTCTCCCGTGCCTCCCTTGGGAGAGTTACCCATCAAACCATTCCTGTCCCAGTCATCATCTCAGGGAACCACCGGGAGGAAATGGTTTTCTACGTCCTGCCCAACTCTGTGTCGCCCGTCATCCTGGGGTATCCCTGGCTACGCCTCCACAATCCTGTCCTGGACTGGAGGTCAGCTGGGGTGTCGGCGTGGAGTACCTTCTGCATGGGCACCTGCCTTCAGTCCGCTGCCTGCTCCCCGTCCGCGGCTCCTCCTGTGGCGGATACAGCACCCCCGGACCTGTCACTGGTGCCCCCAGATTTTCACGACCTGGGTATGGTATTCAGCAAGTCGAAAGCTATGTCTCTTCCCCCGCATCGACCATATGACTGTGCCATCAATCTCCGCCAGGGGGCCCCCCTGCCATCTGGTCGGCTCTACAGCCTGTCGGCGCCGGAGAAGGAGACTATGAATACGTACCTGAAGGAATCACTGAGCGCTGGGATTATCCGCCCATCGTCATCACCCGTGGGGGCGGGGTTTTTCTTTGTAGGGAAGAAGGACGGTTCCCTCCGTCCCTGTATTGACTACCGAGCTCTTAATGACATCACTGAGAGGGACCGTTACACCCTGCCCCTCATGGACACTGCCTTCCACTCCCTCCAGGGGGCGACCTGGTTTACCAAGCTGGATCTCCGCAGCGCTTACCACCTCGTCTGGATCCGGGAGGGAGATGAATGGAAAACAGCCTTCCGTACCCCGAACGGCCACTTTGAGTATCTCGTCATGCCGTTCGGGCTGACCAACGCTCCTGCCGTCTTTCAGCGCCTCATCAATGACGTCCTCCGGGATTTCATCGGCCTCTTCGTGTTCATCTACCTGGACGACATTCTGATCTTCTCTCAGTCCAGAGACGAGCACCGGGTCCATGTGAGGCGGGTCCTTCAAAGACTGCTGGAGAATCGTTTGTACGTGAAGGCTGAGAAGTGCGAGTTTTACGCTAGGACCACATCCTTCCTGGGATTCATCATCGCCCAAGACCAGGTGCTCCCGGACCCAGAGAAGGTGAAGGCGGTGGTGGAGTGGCCTACTCCCGCATCTCGGAAGCAGGTGCAACAGTTTGTTGGCTTCGCCAATTTTTACCGCCGTTTTGTCCCGAATTTCAGCTGGATCGTCGGACCACTGACCCGCCTCACGTCCCCGAAGGTCCCGTTCCGGTGGACCGAAGAGGTCGATACTGCCTTTAAGGCGCTGAAGGCGGAGTTCTCCTCCCCCCGGGTCCTTCGCCAGGTCGACCCCGCGCTGCAGTGCATTGTGGAGGTGGACGCATCGGACACGGGAGTGGGAGCAGTGTTATCCCAGCAATCACCGGACGATGGCGCCAAGCGACCGTGCGCCTTCTTCTCCCGGCGCCTGTCCCCGGCGGAGAGGAACTATGATGTGGGGGACAGAGAGCTCCTGGCCATTAAACTCGCCCTACAGGAGTGGCGCCACTGGCTAGAGGGGGCGGACCTGCCATTTGTGGTCTTGACAGACCATAAGAATTTAGAGTACCTACGATCTGCCAAGCGCCTGAATGCCCGCCAGGCGCGCTGGTCTCTGTTCTTCGCCAGGTTCCGGTTCTCTATCACCTTCAGGCCAGGCTCCAAGAACGGCCTGCCTGACGCCCTCTCTAGACAGTTCACCCCCGTGGGGGCTGAGGAGACGCCCCACACTATCCTGCCCAGGTCGTGCGTCGTGGGAGCCATCTCTTGGGACATTGTGGACAAGATCCGGAAGGCACAGGAGGTGGAACCTGATCCTGGTGGCGGACCGGAGGGAAGACTGTACGTTCCGTCTACGGTCCGAGGAGAGGTCATCCACTGGCTCCACACCTCCCGGCTCACCTGTCATCCCGGCACCTCTCGGATGATCAGCCTCCTCCAACGGTCCTTTTGGTGGCCGGGCCTGCGGAGGGATGCTGCCCGCTACGCCCGGGCTTGTCCAATTTGTGCCACCAGCAAGTCGGGAAACGCCCCTCCAGCGGGTCTGCTCCAGCCTCTGCCCGTCCCTGGCAGGCCATGGTCGCACATCGCACTGGATTTCGTCACCGGGCTCCCAGCTTCCAACTCATTCGACACCATCCTGACCGTCGTGGACCGTTTCTCCAAGGCGGCACACTTCATCCCCCTGCGAGGTCTCCCTACCGCCCTGGAGACGGCGGGCTTCCTCGTCCAACACGTGGTCAGGCTGCATGGGATCCCGGTGGACGTGGTCTCGGACCGGGGCCCCCAATTTTCATCCGAGGTTTGGAAATCCTTTTGCAACGCCATCGGAGCCAAGGTGAGCCTCTCCTCCGGCCATCACCCCCAGTCTAACGGGCAGTGTGAGAGGACCAATCAGGAGCTGGAGGCTGCGCTCCGCTGTGTTGCAAGATCCAAGCTGACATCATGGAGCAACCATCTCGCCTGGGTGGAGTACGCCACAACACCGCCCGCTCTTCTGCAACGGGGATGTCCCCCTTCAAGGCGTCCCTGGGTTACGACCCCCCGCTGCTTCCAGCGCAGGAGAGCGAGGTAACTGTTCCGTCAGTTAGGGCGCACGTGAGGCAGTTCCGCTCCACCTGGGCCGCCGCGCGTCATGCGCTTTTACGCACAGCGGAGCGCAACAAGACCGTGGCGGACCGGCGTAGAAGACCTGCCCCGGCGTACAGAGTTGGGCAACTTGTCTACGTTTCCACCCAGGACGTCACCCTAAAAGGCGAGAGGAGGAAGCTGGCACAGCGCTTCATGGGTCCCTTCCCCATCACCCGGATCATCAACCCGGTGGCTGTGCGCGTGGCTATTCCCCCCTCCCTCCACATCCATCCCACCTTCCACGTATCAAAGGTGAAGCCGGCAGTCACCGACCCCCTTTGCCCTCCTCCTGCAGCGCAACCCGCGCCCCGGATGATTGGTGGCCACCCGGCCTGGTCCGTCTCCTCCATCCTGGACTCCCGGCGCCGGGGTCGTGGGTTACAATACTTGGTGGACTGGGAGGGCTATGGGCCCGAGCATCGACAATGGGTGCCCCCGTCGTTTGTGTTGGACCCATCGCTCATCGCGGACTTCCACCGAGCGCACCCGGATAAGCCATCGCCAGGAGGCGCTGCTAGAGGGGGGAGTACTGTCACGCCGCGCCGTTCATCAGCGGCGCCACCTGCTCACACACCTGATCCTCATCAGCGGCGAGGGATAAAAGCCGCCTCGCCCGGAGGCTCGGCCTGAAGCCGTCAGACTTCGTTCCCTCACCGCCGTGAGCATACCTTTCTTCAGCATCGCTATTCTGGGTAAGAACCCTTACCTCCTTTTCCAGTCTGCTCCCCTGTGCACAGGTGGATTCCCCGGCGGCGGACATCTCCGTTCCATCGCCCATCCTTCGCTGCTGCACGGAGCTCTCCAGGTGGCTGTCTCCCGGGCTACGTTCCCCTTGCTGTGCCAGCTATCCTGACAACTCAAGTAAGATCTTCTCTTGCCATAATTCATCCTGTGTTGGTGTATGCCCGTCACCCTCTCCCTGTGCTCTCTCCATAGGGTTGCTCGGCCGAACGGTCATCTGCCTCTGTGCCTGAAGCAGACGCCACCACCAACACATCTGCATCCCGCAGACACACACTCATTCACCCCTGCTGTTAATAAACTCTTTGAACTACTCTAAGCCTGTGTGTGCGTGTCTCCTGAGCCGTGCGTTATGTCAGTTTCCAGTGAGAGTTGGACTCCGCCAGGGCTGCCCTTTGTCACTGATCCTGTTCAAAATTTTCTTGGACACGATATCTAGGCACAGCCAAGGATTGGAGGGTGTCATGCTCGGTGACCACAGGATCTCATCTCTGCTGTTTGTAGATGATTTTGTCCTGTTGGCTTCATCAAGCAATGACCTATAGGTCTTGCTGGGATGGTTTGCTACTGAGTGTGAAGCAGCTGGGATGAGAACAGCACCTCCAAGTCTGAGTCCATGGTCTTCAGCTGATAAAAGGTGGATTGTCCTCTCCGGGTTGGAGACAAGCTCCTGCCCAAGGGGAGGAGTTTAAGTATCTCAGGGTCTCATTTACCAGTGAGGGGAGAATGGAGCGAGAGATTGACAGATGGATCAGCGCAGCCTCTACAGTGATGCGGATGTTGTACCGGTCTGTTGTGGTGAAGAGGGAGCTGAGCTCTAAATGAAAGCTGTCGATTTACCAGTCATTCTACTTTCCTATCCTCACCTATGGTCATGAGCTTTGGGTAATGACCGAAAGAATGAGATTGCGGACACAAGCCGCTGAAATTAGTTTTCTCCGTAGGATTGCTGGACTCACCCTTAGAGACAGGCTGAGGAGCTCAGTCATCCAGGAGAGGCTCAGAGTAGGACCACTGCTCCTCCACATCGAAAGGAGCCAGTTGAGATGGCTTGGGCATCTGATCAGGATGCCTCCTGGACGCCTCCCACTTGAGGTGTTTCGGGCACGTCCCATTGGGAGGAGACCCTGGGGCAGACCCAGGACATGCTGGAGTGACTATGTCTCCCAGTTGGCCTGGGAACATCTTGGTATCCTCTTTGAAGAGCTGGAGCAGGTGGCCAGGGACAGGAAAGCCTGGGCTTCTCTGCTTGAGCTGATGCCTCTGCAACCCAGACCTCCGGAAAAGCAGTAGAAAATCGATGGATGGATGGATGCTCAAGAAAGTGAAAGAAGTTAGCAAAGAAAAAGGACTACAGTACACTGAACACAAAGAAAACTAAGATCATGGTGATAAACCCAAACAGAAAAGATTTCATTGGATGATGATGCATTGGAGGAGATCAAATATTTTGTCTATCTGGAATCAACAATCAACACCAGTGTTAGCTGTAGACAAGAATTTACAAAGAGAATTGCAATGGCAAAGAACTATATACAAAGTATGTCAACAATCTAGAAGAGCAGAGCCATAAGCAACAACTTCAAACCTAGAATACTGTAGTCAGAAGTCTTCACAATAGCAACATATGGTTGTGAATCATGGTCCATGACAAAACAGAATACAAAAAAACCCAACATATTAATGCCTATGAAATGTGCTGCCTATCGGTGCCTATTGAGGTGCTGTGGACTCAACATTGCACAGATATCTGGTTTTGAATAAGCTAAACATTCAAATGATGCTGCGTGAACAAATCACTCATAGGAAACTGCCCTTCTTTGGCCATGTCATCAAACACAATGGAATAGAAAAACTCATCATTCAAGGAAAGGTGGAAGCCAGAATATGCAGAGGACCACCACATCGTTGGTTAGCAGACATCATTAATCAGACTCAATAAAGTATTAGTTTTTGGCTTTTTTTTTTTAAATTTCAGACAAGGATGAAAAGAAGATGTTTTTACCTTTACATGTTTCAACTGGCATCTGCAGTCTTCCTCAGAAGTGTCAGCTGATCGCTGTGAAGTGTCATTTATCAGCTGTTTTTCCTAGGTGTGGCCAGCCCAGCAGCTGTCAGATCAACTGGGCTGGCCACACCCCCTGCCTTCTGATGGTCTCTGGAGAATGTAGTCCCAGCTGTGAGAAAGCATAAATGTCCCCTCATCCTGATTTATGATGTCTTTGCCCGCTTCTTGATTTCTATGGCCTCCATGATCCAACATTTGTGTCTGTTACTCTCCGATCCAATGATTTTTGCGTTGTCCCAGTCCGTGATGTGATTATTTCTTTTCCAGTGATCTGATATTACTGATTTCAGTGTTGCTTGTTCTGCCTTTTCTTTTTGTGATCTCGTGAGTCGTCCTTGTGTTTTCTTCACACTTTCCTTCTGGTGTTCCTTCTGAAAAGCACCTGCAATAAAGTACTATGGGTGCTTTAAGGATTGCAGAAGATCGAATGAAATGGTGTTACCTTAAGCCCAAAGCAGCCTGCATACAGGCATCTGAGAGAGAGAGGGGGACTTTAAAGCCATAAGGGTGAACACACCTTAAGAATCCCCAAAATGTACAAGAAAACAGTAGATATGTATAAATACAGCCCAAAACTGTAGCACAGACTGCTGCACAGCCATCTAATTACATTTGTTCATTTGTAAATGGCAGGAGTAAGACTCACTCCTCACCTCCTTGATTGATCTTCATTACAGTGCATCCAGAAAGTATTCACAGCGCTTCACTTTTTCTACATTTTGTTATGTTACAGCCTTATTCCAAAAGGGATTAAATTAATTTGTTCCTCAAAATTCTACACACAATACCCCATAATGACAACAAGGAAAAAGTTTTTTGTTTTTTTTTTGAGATTTTTGCAAATTCATTCAAAAGTAATAATAAATTCAAATATTAATGTGAATGGCATGAACAGTTATCAGTCAACCAAATCACTATATCCAATTAAATACTAAAATAAAGTAAAACAATAAAGAAATAAAAAGTATTTATTTTAAAATTATTACATTTACCTAATTCTTTTGAACTTGTTTTACAATGCAACTGAGTTCCCAAATGTGATTTTAATAATCACAAAAAAACCTTCCGCCTGCACCCTCTCTGTCTCGCTCTCTGTACATTTTTAGATTGTGGGATTCATTTTCATTTAATGTATATATTTCTGAAAATGGTTCGTTGTTGGGTATACAAACAGAAATAAATTAAAATTTGAAGAGTCATTTTTACAGCTCTCTGTGTCTGAGCTGGTGTGTGATGTTCCAACCTCCTTCTCAGTAAAGTTAAGAAATTAATTAAAATAAAACAGTTTTTAAAAAATAGACCTCTTTTTAACACTATGAAATCAATAAAAAGTAACATTTAGTTTCTCTGATTTTCTGGGCAGTAGGTGCAAAAAAAAAAGCAAACATTTGATGTTATAGGCCTCTTAGCCCCCCCTCCCCCCACCCCCATCCATTAGCATCAACAATGCTCACTGTGCCCATTAATAGTCATCTCAGGTGTATGGCTCTGGCTGAGAGCTCTAAAACCAGTGTCAATACTGAAAAATGATTTAGGCAGAGTTACTCGAGTCCCAGAGTATTAACACTGAGTTGCATATCGGGCACGTACAGAAATGCTAAAACCATAAATGTAGACTTTTCCACAGGAGGATTATCTGCAGCGTTACAGGTCGGATAGCTTCCAAGTGCATTATCAACAAACATCTGTTCTATGTTGTTTGGCAAGAAAGACAATTATATGGTCTTGGAGTGTGTTGTTTTGAATTTTATGACTAGATTACACTGGAGGGCCTCTTTGGCATCCATAAATCTATTGTTTTGTCATGCAAATTTTGATCCTTGCTGACAATCCAAGTGCTAAAGACTGGCTGAGCTTAGCGCAGATTGGGTGTTGTGAATATCAAACGCTTATTTCTTTAACATCTTGGGGGGAGGCAATGCCCTGCTCAAAGGCATATCTTTCCCTCCAGGCAGGTGTAGTTTGGCAAGGCTTGTTAAACCTGAGACAGTTGATCAAATATTCAGCCTGGCCCATTGTGCAGCTGAGACCTTTTGGATGTGGTTGGGATAGTGGCGTGTTGATAAAACCGGCTTTGTAGCGCCTCGGTGTCGGCCTCTCATTGTTTTCCCTTTCAGTGGCTGCCCCAGTCAGCCGTCTGTCAGAAAAATTAATTTTTGTATGATTTCTTTTAAAAGATCCAAAGTAAAGGAAAGGCAGCCCTTAACTGAAGTAATCCATCTTGCGCCAATGGTGTCAGAGTGATTCACGATTTCCAATTTAGCCATGGTTTGAATCTAAAGTAAATCAGGCAGGACGGCTCTAGCCTTTGTGCAGCTGGACGACAAACCCTCAGTGACAAGAGCTTTCAAATGAACATATCCCCCACATTCATCTTGTTCATTTATTACCTCAGACACTCTACTACTTGTCCTACATAGGACATCAAGCACAGACCTCCTGGCATTGTGTGTGAGTGGAGAGGAGGTGAGGCATTACCACTGTCTGGGTGGCATTGATAGAAATTTGGACAAAGGACTTGAAGAATGGAGAAGGCCCCATGTTTTGATTGTGTGTTTAATTAGATTTGCTTTGATACGTGACAAGTGA
Source organism: Pholidichthys leucotaenia (assembly GCA_020510985.1). Taxonomy (NCBI): domain Eukaryota; kingdom Metazoa; phylum Chordata; class Actinopteri; order Cichliformes; family Pholidichthyidae; genus Pholidichthys; species Pholidichthys leucotaenia. The sequence goes on along the minus strand of CM035849.1, from coordinate 107,476,788 downwards.
ATTCCCACAGAAAGATGTGAGCAGAGGACTCCAATGTAGTGACTAACCTAGCATGCTGCTCCTGAAAACCTTCCCACTAAGCTCTGCACTGGAAGCACTTGTAATCATTGAGCTATCATGTATAGTAACTAATTTTGGTTTCTCTTAATTAGAGTGGTTTGTCAACATTCTTGCTGGCCAGCAATTAGTTCAAGAATTCTTGCTTCTTTTAATATTTTCATTATGTCACTGTACAAATTCAGCTATCTTGTGCTGACATATTGTATTCCTATTTAAGTGTGCTAAGAATTTTTTTGTTTTAGAGACAGAGACTCTCATGGTGTCTGACATACAAAACTGCCACTTCACAGATCAACTTATTTCTGTTAATTTGTTCTGTTAATTTAATAAACTTTTACTTAATAGTGGCTGTAGCTCAGGAGTCAAAACTTCTAATTAGGAGGGTGGTGGTTCCATTGCAAGTTTACAAGCCTGCCTGACAGGTTAACAAAGTAGCTACATTAATGTGTAGATCAATATGGCTCATAGTTCAAAAGTGAGTGGATTGAAGTGTTGACTAAATGCCAGTCACTGGCCTGTACGTTTGTCAACAGTGCAGTGCTAATTTCGTTCTTTTTTTGCTCTAAATTTAACTGGATGCTATTTGTTCTACCTCAGTCAGTTTTACCAGATTTGCATCCTTCAGAAGTGAGTGGAGACCACAACTAACACTCTGTAAAAATGTCTTGGATTCTACAAATTTTCCTAAACATTTGTGTGTGTGGGGGTTTTTTTTTAGATCTACTGTATACTGTAAATGGTATTGACACTAAAGCAACACAAACATCCTGATGAACGTGACTTGACTTAATCTCAAAATTATGCACATTGTTAGATGTTCAGATCTTTATCATCCAAAAGAAGGAACAAAAAGAATAGTGAATCAATTCAGTAGGCACTCCAACTGTACGATCATGTGTCTCCATTCCATCTTGATTTTTTTTTAATAAGACATTTGTTAAATACATGGTAATAATTTTTAGCTTACCATAGGGGTGGGCAACTTGACCTTAAATTAGCATCACAGTTATTTGAACCTTTCACGTTGGTTTAGTTTTTTTTTTTGCCAGTTTCCCCCCCTCATTTCTTCTCCCTTATAGTTCCCTGACAAGGCTCATAATTAAGCAATATTACACAAGAGTGTGGTATCAATGAATATATTACTGTGTTGATTCAGTAGTAAATGTGCATAATATAATAACTTCAAACACATAACCAAATTAAATATTGTTCATGTCATGACTCACAGCGGTGGCTAAATAGCTTGTTAGCTGCACTGAGAGAATCCTTTACGCATGATTATGTTATCACCACATAGGGATAGAATTATTTTACCGGGTTATTAAATCCAACTTCAGCTTGTCCATTTTGTCATTCATTTTCCACTGTAAAATGGTTCAGCTGAGGTGGATAGCTATTAGTGGCTAACAGTGGTTTAGCTTTGTGGCAGTCCCTGCTAGTTTAAATGCATTTTTCTTGGCATCTTCGAAAGACTCAATCATCACATACTATGTGGACGGACACCACATTTCTTTTCAATACAAGCTGTTTTATTTATTTATTTATTTATTTATTTATTGCCTCTTAGGGCAGTAAGAAAACAAAATTTTTTGGACAGTGCTCCCCGATGGACGAAATGGACTTCCAGCTTAATTTCATTCTTTTTTTTTGGCTTAAAAATTTCAACTTCAAAGAATTTTTTTGGTTTACCTTTCAGGGCATCTGTAGTTATTGTACATGTACAACGAAAATGCTACAGTGTATCTGGAAAGTATTCACAGCGCTTCACTTTTTCCACATTTTATGTTACAGCCTCATTCCAAAACGGAATAAATTCATTTTTTTCCTCAAAATTCTACACACAATACCCCATAATGACAACATGAAAAAAGTTTTTTTTTTTTAGATTTTTGCAAATTTATTAAAAATAAAAAACTAAGAAATCACATGTAAGTATTCACAGCCTTTGCCATGAAGCTCAGAATTAAGGTCACGTGCATCCTGTTTCCACTGATCATCCTTGAGATGTTTCTACAGCTTAATTTGAGTCCACCTGTATCAAATTCAATTGATTGGGCATGATTTGGAAAGGCACACACCTGTCTATATAAGGTCCCACAGTTGACAGTGCATGTCAGAGCACAAACCAAGCATGACGTCAAAGAAATTGTCTGTAGACCTCCGAGACAGGATTATCTCCAGGCACAAATCTGGGAAAGGGTACAAAAAATTTCTGCTGCTTTGAAGGTCCCAATGAGCACAGTGGCCTCCATCATCTGTAAATGGAAGAAGTTTGGAACCAACAGGACTCTTCCTACAGCTGGCCGACCATCTAACCTGAGTGATCGGGAGAGAAGGGCCTTAGGGATGTGACCAAGAACCTGATGGTAACTCTGTTAGAGCTTCACTGTTCTTCTGTAGAGAGAGGAAAACCTTCCAGAAGGACAACCATCTCTGCAGCAATCCACCAATCAGGCCTGTATGGTAGAGTAGCCAGATGGAAGGCACTCCTTAGTAAAAGGCACATGGCAGCCCCCCTGGAGTTTGCCAAAAGGCACTTGAAAGACTCTCAGGCGATGAAAAACAAAATTCTCTGGTCACCAAAGATTGAACTCTTTGGTGTGAATGTCAGGCATCATTCATTCATTCATTCATTCATCTTCTTCCGCTTAATCCTTTTTGGGTCGTGGGGGGGGGGGGGGGGGGGGGCTGGAGCCTATCCAGCATCTTTGGGCGAGAGGCAGGGTACACCCTGAACAGATCGCCAGTCCATCGCAGGGCCAACACAGAGAGACAGACAACCATTCACTCTCACAGTCATACCTAAGGACAATTTAGAATCCCCAGTTTTGATGCCAGTTAACCTAACTTGCATGTTTTTGGCATGTGGGAGGAAACCGGAGAAATCCCGGAGTAAACCCACACAGACACGGGGAGAACATGCAAACTCCACACAGATCACTGTTGGTCGGGGGCTGGGATCGAACCCAGGATCCCCCGGCCAAGGGTGAGTTGCTGTGCTTCCGCAGTGCTAACCACTCCACCACCACACCGCCCTGTCAGGTGTCATATTTGGAGGAAACCAGGCACCACTCATCACCAGACCAATACCATCCCTATAGTGAAGCATAGTGGTGGCAGCATCATGCTGTGGGGATGTTTTTCAGCTGCAGGAACTGGGAGACTAGTCAGGATAGAGGGAAAGATGAATGCAGCAATGTACAAAGACATCCTGGATGAAAACCTGCTCCAGAGCACTCTTGATTTTAGACTGGGGCGACGGTTCATCTTTCAGTAGGACAACGACCCTAAGCACACAGCTACGATATCAAAGGAGTGGCTTCAGGACAACTCTGTGAATGTCCTTGAGTGGCCAGCATGAACCCAGACTTGAATCCAATTGAACATCTCTGCAGAGATCTTAAAATGGCTGTACACCGACACTTCCCATACAATCTGATGGAGCTTGAGAGGTGCTGCAAAGAGGAATGGGCAAAACTGCCCAAAAGTAGGTGTGCCAAGCTTGTGGCATCATATTCAAAAAGACTTGAGGCTGTAATTACTGCCAAAGGCGCATCAACAAAGTACTGAGCAAAGGCTGTGAATACTTATGTACATGTGATTTCTTAGTTTTTTATTTTTAATAAATTTGCAAAAATCTCAAAAACCTTTTTCATGTTGTCATTATGGAATATTGTGTGTAGACTTTTGAGGAAAAAAAATGAATTTATTCCATTTTGGAATGAGGCTGTAACATAAAATGTGGAAAAAGTGAAATGCTGTGAATACTTTCCGGATGCACTGTATGTATTTACAGTATGCATTTGCAATAGCTGTCAAAAAAAAAAGCATGCCAACACTTGTTTTTCTGCTTAAAATCGGTCCACCATTCCATAGATCATTTAAAGTTCACTGTGTGTAGGTGGACAGGATCCTAGTGTATCTGAAACCCTTGTAGATGTAACCTCAGCTTGAGACCTCACCCTCATCCAAGAGCACCAACAATGCTCTGATTAATTGCTCCTGTCAGAACAGGTCATTTGGTCCTGCCGGTTATTCTGCATATTACTCATATCTACACCAACAAAAGGCACACACTCGCCTAAAAACATGCAGATTCACAGGTACACAGAAATGCCCACAGTGCACATGGTCAGACACAGACCCACAAACATGGACACCAGCACTCAAAAACACACAAACAAAAAGCTCTTCCAATTCCCAACCTCGTGCATTATAGCAATTCATGCTCAGATAGTCAGGTAACGCTCCAAGGTATTCATTACTATTGATGTCAGAATTCACAACAAGAAGTGATGGCTGAACCTCCTGCAGTCTGTACTGTTTAAAGCCGAGCTCCTCTCCCCCAGCTGTTGCTCTCTGTCTTCAGTTAGGAAGGGAGACTGTGATGATTAATGCACTCACTGCCGGGATCTCAGGGAAAGAACCTGGAGTTTCTGCTGAAGTGCTTCGCTCACATTGTGGTGATTCAGTCATACAAAAAACCCCCAAAAAACTTCACAGTGGAACATTGCTGAAAATAAAAAAAGAGCTAAAAAATAAGTGCATCAAAATAGAAAATCTTAAGTCTCACATTTTGACATGGCTCTGCTGCTGTGCAGCTCAAGATGAATTAAAATGATGCTTGTTTGCTCAAGCTGCTCCACTGCTGTTTTTCAATTTTTCCATTTTTTTTTTTTTTTTTTTGCAGTTGCACCTACAGTATTTGTATCAATGAAGTAGGTCACATGTTTGTAACATGAAGTGTGCAGTGCACACCATATCATTGTTTTTGGTTTATGATGATAGAGAGAAGGAAAATAAATAGCCTAATACTGTTTGTGAGATTTTATAAGGGCCCTTTTTTCCTTTTGTGCTGAACAAAAAGGGTAACAGTTTGATGGTGTGACAGCTACTCTCAGTTCCTGAATTGGCTGGTTGATTACTTTGATGTCTGCTCACCTTGGGGCTCCTGTTCTTGCTGACAGTGCTCAGAACTGTGGTATAAGCTGTATACCGATAACACAAACCTGATTTGGCTTGGTGGAGGGGCTGAACACTGGAGATAGTGCTCATCTCAGTGAGAGCAGCTCTGCATTATTCTCAGGGCTTGGCTCAGAACAACCTGCAGGGCTTGTTGATGGAAATTTTTTTGTTTAGTCCTTATTGCATTTGAGCATTGATAAATTACAGTGTAGTAGCTCAAATCACAAGGCTGACAAAAGAGCCATTTGTAAATGATAATCCCCAACCAGAAACTGAGATTTCAGAACTGTAGTCCTTTGATTTTGCCAAGACTGTATTCTCAGTGAATATGATGTTCTTCTAGATTACTGTAGATGCCAATAATTGTTAATACAGTATGCTGTAACAATTCTTTAAGTTGAGTAAGGGGAGACATAAAGGTGATTTTCTCAGACACTGGAAAAGTTCAATATTGTAAGGGTTCCTGTCTGAGCTGCCTGCCTGCCTCTCTGTCTCCAAGCTAATTGCACACCTCTCCCTGCAGCAGCAGTCACCACCTGTGGCCAATCAGTGGGACATTATACTGTATATAGGACACTCTCCTATTGTTCTGTCTGGTCACGTCTGATCTACTACCTGCCTGTATCCTGCCTGTGCTTAAACCTGATTCAACCTTGTGATTTATTCTGCCGTGATCTGACCCTTGCCTGTCTCTACACCTTGTGCCTGTCTGTTGTTTGGATTTGTCTGCCTGTTCTGTCCAAGCCTGCTGTGCTCTGACCTCTGCCTGCCTCAGGACTCTGGAAACTGCCCAACAGATTGGATTTAGATAATCTTGGACTGTGCATATTACCACCTCTCCAAGTAAGTCGACTTACCACTGTGTATCACCAGTACCTTCACCCCCTTTTTCCCCAGCAACCAGGCCTGGCCAGCCTCTCCCCCTTTGCCCCTCACCTGCACCAAAAGGACTCCTTCCCTGACGATTACCATCAATGGATCTGCGGTATTCACCGGTGCTTCCACCAGAAGAAACCTGCAAACATAAAAACAACATTATCTCCCTGTCATCATATCATATACTCACTGTTATTTCTGCTCTCTCCCCTACAGGGTTGTGAGATCCTCACCATTGTCACATAATTGCAATATTGTCAGTAAAGATAATTGTTACACTTACAGTACCTTAAACACTGTCTTCTGTGTCTGCTCCTGTGTATGAGTATTACACCATATCAAATATAGCAATTTTCACAAATAGGATAGCTAATCCTTCCTGTGATTTATAGTGAGACCTGCTATGATGTATGGTTTGGAGACTGTGACAGTAACGAAAAGACAGGAGACTGAGCTGGAGTTGGCAGAGTTGAAGATGTGAAGATCTTCATTGGGAGTGACTAGGAGGGACAGGATTAAAAATGAGTATATCGGAGGGACAGCTCAGGTTGAGCGTTTGAAGACAAAGTCAGAGAGACAAGGCTGAGATGGTTTGGACATGTGCAGAGGATGGATAGTGGATATACTGGACAAAGGATCTTGAAGATGGAGCTGCCAGGCAGGACAAAAAGAGGAAGACCACAGAGAAGATTCATGGATGTAATGAAGGAGGACATGGAAAGGGTTGGTGTCAGATGCATGGGATAGGGTGAGATGGAGGCAGATGATTTGCTGTAGCAACCCCTAAAGGGAAAGAAGAAGAAGCCAAAGAAGATTCTATAATTTAGCATTATATAGTATATATATACTATATATATATATATATATATATATATATACAGTGGGGAAAAAAAGTATTTAGTCAGCCACCAACTGTGCAAGTTCTCCCACTTAAAAGATGAGAGAGGTCTCCAATTTTCATCATAGGTATACCTCAACTATGAGAGACAAAATGAGAAAAAAAAATCCAGAAAATCACACTGAAGTATTTTTAATGAATTAATTGATAAATTCCTCGGTAAAATAAGTATTTGGTCAATAACAAAAGTTCATCTCAGTACTTTGTTATATACCCTTTGTTGGCAATGACAGAGGTCACACATTTTCTGTAAGTGTTCACAAGGTTTTCATACACTGTTGCTGGTATTTTGGCCCATTCCTCCATGCAGATCTTCTCTAGAGCAGTGATGTTTTGGGGCTGTCGCTGGGCAACACGGACTTTCAACTCCCTTCAAAGATTTTCTATGGGGTTGAGATCTGGAGACTGGCTAGGCCACTCCAGGACCTTGAAATGCTTCTTACGAAGCCACTCCTTCGTTGCCCGGGCGGTGTGTTTGGGATCATTGTCATGCTGAAAGACCTAGCCACGTTTCATCTTCAATGCCCTTGCTGATGGAAAGAGGTTTTCACTCAAAATCTCATGATACATGGCCCCATTCATTCTTTCCTTTACACGGATCAGTCATCCTGGTCCCTCTGCAGAAAAACAGTCCCAAAGTATAATGTTTTCACCCTCATGCTTCACAGTAGGTATGGTGTTCTTTCTCCTCCAAACACGACAAGTTGAGTTTTTACCAAAAAGTTCTATTTTGGTTTCATCTGACCATATGACATTCTCCCAATCCTCTTCTGGATCATCCAAATGCTCTCTAGCAAACTTCAGACTGGCCTGGACATGTACTGGCTTAAGCAGAGGGACACGTCTGGCACTGCAGGATTTGAGTCCCTGGTGGCGTAGTGTGTTACTGATGTAGCCTTTGTTACTTTGGTCCCAGCTCTCTGCAGGTCATTCACTAGGTCCCCCCGTGTGGTTCTGGGATTTTTGCTCACCGTTCTCGTGATCATTTTGACCTCACGGGGTGAGATCTTGCGTGGAGCCCCAGATTGAGGGAGATTATCAGTGGTCTTGTATGTCTTCCATTTTCTAATAATTGCTCCCACAGTTGATTTCTTCACATCAAGCTGCTTACCTATTGCAGATTCAGTCTTCCCAGCCTGGTGCAGGTCTACAATTTTGTTTCTGATGTCCTTTGACAGCTCTTTGGTCTTGGCCATAGTGGAGTTTGGAGTCTGACTGTTTGAGGTTGTGGACAGGTGTCTTTTATACTGATAACGAGTTCAAACAGGTGCCATTAATACAGGTAACAAGTGGAGGACAGAGGAGCCTCTTAAAGAAGTTACAGGTCTGTGAGAGCCAGAAATCTTGCTTGTTTGTAGGTGACCAAATACTTATTTTACCAAGGAATTTACCAATTAATTCATTAAAAATCCTTCAATGTGATTTTCTGGATTTTTTTTTTCTCATTTTGTCTCTCATAGTTGAGGTATACCTATGGTGAAAATGGGAGACCTCTCTCATCTTTTAAGTGGGAGAACTTGCTCAATTGGTGGCTGACTAAATACTTTTTTCCCCACTATATATATATATATATACCTGCGGGTGGGACACCCGCAGGATGTTTCTGCTGCAACACAGTAAAGTGTGGTGGCCTAGTGGTAGAGCATCCGCCCTACAACCAGGAGGTCGGGGTTCAAGTACCGGCCGAGTCACGCTAAAGATCATATGAAAATGGAACTTCCTGCCGTCCAGCTTGGTGCCCAGCGAAAATGGAACGAAGGAGGGAAATGTGGGCAACAGTGGCTCAGGAGGTTGAGCGGGTTGTGTAATAACCAGAGGGTTGGCGGTTTGAATTCTGGTCTCCCCAGCCATCCTGCCATTGTGTCCCTGGGCAAGACACTTTACCCATCTTGCTTCCCATGTCCATGACACTGGATATGAATGTGTGTAGTGGTTGGAGATGCCATTGGCGTGAATTGGCTGCCACATTTCTGTCAGTCTACCCCAGGGCAGCTGTGGCTACAATAGCAGCTGACCACTATCAATGTCTGTCTGGAGTGAATGAATAATGGACTCACTGTAAGTGCTTTGAGATGTTACTTGACATGTAAAGCGCCATATAAATCTAATCCATCATTATTATTATTATTATTATTATTATTATTAATCATGATTAGAGTGGATAGTCATGCCTTACAGCATTTGAAAGCTTAGAATTTCATCTATTTGGATATACAGCTCTCTAGACATCCAGGTACTTGCACATGAACGTGTAAACCGCAAGAGCGGTGAGGTGCAAAAAACTGGCAGTTTACCATTGAAACAATATGGCAGATCACTATTATGACGAGCTTTCACCACAAGATCGGATCAGATATGATAAAAAACTTTAAATTTGTGATCTCAAAAAATATCTCTACTGTCCACCGCCTCATCTGCTGCCCCCTGCATCCCCTCAGGTGCAGGGGGACGGCTGTGGGCTGTGGATGGCTGTGGCACAGGTGTAGTGTGGCCTACTACTGATCAGAGGGTCAGGGGTTTGATTCCCGCTCTGTCTGCAGTCTGCATGTTGAAGTGTCCTTGAGCAAGACACTGAAACCCCAGTTGCTCCTGGTGGATCAGGCCAGCACCTGTGCATGGCAGCTCTGCTGCCATCAGTGTGTGAGTGGGTGGATAGCAGGGTCTGTAAAGTGTTTTGGTCATCTATAGATGACTAGACTAGAAACACTAGATGTAAAGTGTTTTGGTCATCTATAGCTTTTTCTCATCTCTATAGAGATGAGAAAAAGCGCTATATAAGTGAACTCCATTTACCAGCCAGTATGTGGAAGAATTATCCAATGGAGTGGCCAGAAATAACATTTACTGATGTTTGTAACTACTGGATAGACGCACCAGCTTCACTGTGCATTGGTGGAACACTCTAATAATAGAAAATAAATTGTACCTGCTGTGGAAATCCTCAAAAAGCCATCAGGTTTAGGTTTGCAAAATTTATCCACCGGAGCTCACAGGACAAACAGCTTCCTGTCTCCCGTAAGGGATGACACTGTTTGTTTACACTCATTAGTCCTCATTAGTCCCGACACTTTCTTTCAGCTCTACAGCGCTTTGGTCCATTTAGCAGCAGGTGAGTGTCAGTGGTCACCTTTCTCCACTCCTGTCCTTTCAGGTGGTGGGTTTCTGCCTAATTCCATCGTTGACCAGACCACGCCGTTTCATCCTGCTCTATGTATCATTTTTGTCAAGGCCCAGCCATTCGAGATCCATCTTGATGGTATCCCTACAGCGCTGTTTTGGTCGCCCTCATTTTCTACGTCCTTCCACTTCCATCTCAAATACTTTCCTGATGTCCTCCTCTGCCTCTTGGCCGCACATGTGCTCATACCATTCCAACCTTCTTTTCCTCATCCAGTCTTGTATGGGTATGATGTTAACCTCTTTCAAGATGTCTTCGTTTCTTCTATGTTTTTCCAGGCTGATACCAAGGCAGTATCTTAGCATTTGCATTTCAGAGGTGCTCATCTTATTGGCAAGGTGTCCCGTGACTGGCCATGTCTCATTTCCATATAAGAGTGTCGGTCTAATGCCAGTTTTGTATATCAGTACTTCGAGTTTTGTTGGCATCCTTTTATTGCACAGCACTCCAGCCAGCTCCCGCCACTTGCTCCAAGCCTTGGATATTCTCAGTTCAATCTCTTTACTGCATCCTCCTTCCTGCTGGAGAGTTGTTCCAGGTACTTGAACTGAGTGCATTTAGGTAGTCTTCTTCATCTCTGTTGTAACTCTTTAGCTTGATGTCCTCTATTCCCCCAGTAGGTGGTAAGTACTCTGTTTTAGACCTGGTGAGTTTTAGGCTCGCCCCTTCCAGTTTCCTTCTCCATGTCTCTATCATTCTTTCCAGTTCTTCTCAGGCTTCATCGCATAAAACCAGGTCATCAGCAAATAGCATTGCCCATGGTGTGCCTTCACTGATATCTTCTGTTATCACATCCGTGATTATTATGAAAAGAAGGGGGTAAGGGCCGATCCTTGATGCAAACCAATATCGATTTTTTATTTTCTAAGTTCTGCCTGAATTTGTCCTGATCTGGGTGGTACAGCTTTCATAAATATCTTTTATTATATTTATGTAGCCCTCGGAGACTAGCCTCTTCCTCAAGCAATACCATATCAGACCATGTGAAATGGTATCATAGGTTTTCTTGAGGTCCATGAACACCATATGTAGGTCTTTGTTATACTCTCTGAACTTCTCCTGCAGGATTCTGAGGCAGAACATCGGCTCTGTGGTAGACCTTCCCTTCTGGAATCCATATTGATTTTCCTTGATCTTGACAATCTCTCTCAGTCTTCCTTCTATGACCCTCTTGAGCAGCTTAAGACAGTGGCTAAGCAGTTTTATCCTGCGGTAATTCCCACAGTCCAAGGGGTCCCCTTTTTGCTTGTATATTGGTGTTATTGTGCTGTTTCTCCATTCCTGAGGTAGAGTATACCATCTCTGACAGTTCCTCTCAGGCATTCCAGCATCATTTCACTTCAGTTTCTCCCAGCCACTTTAGTTAGGTCTATTAGTAATTCATCAGGCCCCATTGACTTTTTTTTTTAATTTTAATTTTCTCCAACTGACTTTTCACTTCTGTTCCTGTTATGTCATCTATCGGCCCTTGTACTGGTGGCATATAGGGCAATTTCTCTCGTGTTTCTCGTATTCAACAGAACGTCAAAATAAGATAAGATAAGATAAGATAAGATAAGATAAGCCTTTATTAGTCCCACAATGGGGAGATTCCAGGATTGCAACAGCACAGGGATAGCAACACTCAGAGCAATAATTTAGAAGATAAGAAGATAAGAGCAGTGAATATACATATGTACACATAAATATATAAATATATATACACAGTGCGGAGCATTGTAGCTAGATGCAATAAACAGCATAACTGTCTATTTAGTTATCCTACATAGTATGAATATGTACCCATACATATTGTCACCCTCCGTAGCGACTGATATTGTCCTAGTTGTATACTGGAGGGGACCATCTGTGTAAGTCTGTCGCGTCTTTTGCATTCAATACTATTTGGTCATCACATTTTTTTGCTATCTCTGCGAGCAGCCCTGCTTAGGTTATAAAGTCTGACAGCCGTAGGTAGGAAGGACCTGCGAAACCTCTCGGTTGCGCACCTAGGGTGATGTAGCCTACTGCTAAATGAGCTCCTCAGTGCATTCAGTATGTCCTGCAAAGGGTGGGACTCGGACTCCAGCAAAGATGACAGCTTAGCCACCATCCTTCTCTCTCCTATCTCCTCTACTGGGTCAAGGCGTTGCCCCAGGACAGAGCTAGCTTTCTTGATCAGTTTGTTCAGTCTCTTCCTATCGGCTGCTGTAATGCCACTGCCCCAGCAGACCACTCCAAAAGTGATGACTGATGCCACCACCATGTCATAGAATGCCTTCAGGAGCACCCCTTGTACACCAAAAGACCTGAGCCTCCTCAGTAGGAACAGCCTATGCTGTCCCTTCTTGTAGAGTGCGTCGGTATTGTGTGACCAGTTTAGTTTATTGTTCAGATGAACACCCAGGTACTTGTAGGATGTCACCATCTTAATGTCTGTTCCCTGGATATTTACTGGTGCTGTGAGGGGTTGTCCTCACCTGCGGCAGTCCACCACCAGCTCCTTAGTTTTCCTCGCGTTGATCTGGAGGCAGTTCCGATGGCACCAGTCCACGAAGTCCTGGATAAGTCCTCTGTACTCAGCTTCATCTCCATTGGAGATGAGGCCGACGATCGCAGAGTCGTCAGAGAACTTCTGTAGATGGCAGTGTGTTGTGTTGTGTGAGAAGTCCACAGTATAAAGGGTGAACAGGGTGAACAGGAAGGGAGCCAAAACCATTCCCTGGGGGGTTCCCCGTGCTGCCGATGATCATGTCGGACACACAATCCCGGGTTCTCACAAACTGTGGCCGGTTTGTGAGGTAGTCCAGGATTCATGATGACAGGTGCTGGTCCACCCCAGCGCACAGCAGTTTGTCCCTCAGGATCATCGGTTGGATGGTGTTGAAAGCACTGGAGAAGTCAAAGAACATGATCCTCACCGCGTTCCCAGGCTTCTCCAGGTGGTACAGGCAACAGTGAAGGAGGAGGATCACTGCATCCTCCACCCTGGTGCCATGCTGGTAGGCGAACTAGAGTGGATCCATCGCTGGTCCCACCAGGGGGCGGAGGTGAGCAAGGAGCAGTCTCTCCAGGATCTTCATCATGTGAGACGTCAGGGCCACTGATCTGTAGCTGTTCAGGTCTCTGGGGTGGGAAGTCTTTGGTACGGGTACCACACAAGATGTTTTCCACAACTGTGGTACCCTCCCCAGCTTCAGGCTCAGCTTGAAGATGTGCTCCACAATCCCACACAGCTGGTCTGCACAGGACTTGAGGAGCTTCGCGCTGATGCCGTCCGGTCCCGAGGCCTTCCTCGCCTTGATCTTCCTCAGCTCCGTCCTCACCTGGGTCTTAGTGAGGGTCAGGTTGGGGGGCTGTGTGCTGGGAGTGGGGGGGGTGTTGGTGGAGTGGGGTGTGGACAGCAGGTCTTGATGACTTTAGAGGCGGCAGTGTTTGGTGTGCAAGCGGGGGGGGAGGGTGGTTGGTCAAACCTATTAAAAAACAGGTTCAGATTGTATGCCCACTCCCTGCCCCCTGTGGCCTGGGAGGAGGTATTCTGGAGCCCAGAGATGGTTTTAAGGTTTCTCCAGACCCCGTCAATGTCGCTCCGTTGCAGCTTGTCCTCCATCTTACCCTAAAGGGCTGTTTTGAAGCCACCGCCTGGAAGCAGCTCTGCGATCCACATGGTGAGGACATCGATGGCCTCATTCACACCTTCACGGGCTACCTCAGCTTCTGTGTGGACAAATCCGTTCCCACCAAGACCATACGGCGTCACTCAAACAACAAACCCTGGATCAACCCTGAGATAAAAACACTTCTGAGAGAGAAGAAGAGGATCTTCAGGTCGGGGAACAGGGAGATGCTGAAGTCCGTACAGAGGGAGCTGAGGAGAAAGATCAGAGAAGGCAAGGACAGCTTCAGGAAGAAGATGGAGGACAAGCTGCAACAGAGCGACATCAGCGGGGTCTGGAGAAACCTCAAAACCATCTCGGGGCTCCAGAATACCTCCCCCCAGGCCACAGGGGGCAGGGAGTGGGCGAACAACCTGAATCTGTTTTTCAATAGATTTGACCAACCGCCCTCCCCCCTGACTGCACAACAACCACTGCTGCCTCTAAAGAAATCAAGTCCTGCTGCCCACTCCCCACTCTACCAACACCCCCCCACTCCCAACACACAGCCCCCCATCCTGACCCTGACCAGGACCCAGGTGAGGACGGAGCTGAGGAAGATCAAGGCGAGGAAGGCGCCGGGACCGGACGGCATCAGCGCAAAGCTCCTCAAGTCCTGTGCAGACCAGCTGTGTGGGATTGTGACGTATATCTTCAACATGAGCCTGAAACTGGGGAGGGTACCACAGCTGTGGAAAACATCTTGTGTGGTACCTGTACCAAAAACTTCCCACCCCAAAGACCTGAACAGCTACAGACCGGTGGCCTTGACGTCCCACTTGATGAAGACCCTGGAGAGACTGCTCCTTGCTCACCTCCGCCCCCTGGTGGAACCAGCGATGGATCCACTCCAGTTCGCCTACCAGCATGGCATTGGGGTGGAGGATGCGGTGATCTTCCTCCTTCACCGTTCTCTGTCCCACCTGGAGAAGCCCGGGAATATGGTGAGGATCATGTTCTTTGACTTCTCCAGTGCTTTCAACACCATCCAACCGATGATCCTGAAGGACAAGCTGCTGCGCGCAGGGGTGGACCAGCACCTGTCATCATGGATCCTGGACTACCTCACGAACCGGCCTCAGTTTGTGAGAACCCGGGACTGTGTGTCCGACACGATCATCAGTAGCACGGGGGCCCCCCAGGGAACGGTGCTGGCTCCCTTCCTGTTCACTCTTTATACTGCGGACTTCTCACACAACACAACACACTGCCATCTACAGAAGTTCTCTGATGACTCTGCGATCGTTGGCCTCATCTCCAATGGAGATGAAGCTGAGTACAGAGGGCTTATCCAGGACTTCGTGGACTGGTGCCATCGGAACTGCCTCCAGATCAACGCGAGGAAAACTAAGGAGCTGGTGGTGGACTGCCGCAGGCATGGGCAGCCCCTCACAGTACCAGTAAATATACAGGGAACAGACATCGAGATGGTGACATCCTATAAGTACCTGGGTATTCATCTGAACAATAAACTAGACTGGTCACACAATACTGATGCACTCTACAAGAAGGGACAGCGCAGGCTGTTCCTGCTGAGGAGACTCAGGTCTTTTGGTGTACAAGGGGCGCTGCTGAAGTCATTCTATGACACGGTGGTGGCATCAGCCATCACTTTTGGAGTGGTCTGCTGGGGCAGTGGCATTACTGCAGCCGATAGGAAGAGACTGAACAAACTGATTAAGAAAGCTAGCTCTGTCCTGGGGCAGCGCCTTGATCCGATGGAGGAGATAGGAGAGAGAAGGACGGTGGCTAAACTGTCATCTCTGCTGGAGTCCGAGTTCCACCCTATGCAGGACATACTGAATGCACTGAGGAGCTCATTTAGCAGCAGACTACATCATCCCAGGTGCACAACCGAGAGGTTTCGTAGGTCCTTCCTACCAACGGCTGTCAGACTGTACAACCTAAGCAGGGCTGCTCGCAGAGATAGCAAAAAGACGTAACAAACTAATAGTTTTTTGAATGCAAAAGATGCAATAGACTTACACAATGGTCCTCTCCGGCATACAACTAGGAACATACCGGTCGCTATGGAGGGTGAGAATATGTATGGGCACATAATCATACCATGTAGGATAACTAAGTAGACGGTTATGCTGTTTCATTCCATCTAGCAACAATGCTCTGCACTGTGTGTGTTTATATATTTGCATATTTATTCCATCTAGCTACAATGCTCCGTACTGTGGGTGTTTATATATTTATATATCTACATATTATTCCATCTAGCTACATTGCTCCGCACTGTGTGTGTTTATATACTTGCATATTTATTCCACCTAGCTGCAATGCTCCGTACTGTGGGTGTTTATATATTTACATATTTATTCCATCTAGCTACAATGCTCTGCACTGTGTGTTCATATATTCATATATTTATTCCATCCAGCTACAATGCTCTGCACTGTGTGTCTGTGTGTGTGTGTATATATATATATTTTATAGTAATACGTACATATGTTTATTAGCTGCTCTTGCTTGCTTGTTTTTTTTCTTGCCTTCTGATTGTTGCTCTGAGTGTTGCTATCCCTGTGCTGTTGCAATCCTGGAATTTCCCCGTTGTGGGACTAATAAAGGCTTATCTTATCTTATCTTCTTCCTGAAGCTGTCCTTGCCTTCTCTGATCTTCCTCCTCAGCTACCTCTGTATGGACTTCAGCATCTCCCTGTTCCCCGACCTGAAGATCCTCTTCTTCTCTCTCAGAAGTGTTTTTATCTCAGGGTTGATCCAGGGTTTGTTGTTCGAGCAAATATTCTTTCCATCTCTCCGTGATATCACTATCCTCACTCAGGATCTTTCCATTAGCACCTTTAACAAATGTTAGTCTGTCAATATCTTTAGCTCTCTGGTGTCTTGTCTTTGTCAGCCAACAAATTTTCTTTGGGTCATTTTCTTCCGGATCATTGTACAGTTCCTCATAAGGTGCATCTTTAGCTTTGGCAACCTCCTGTTTGCTGATCTTGTTTAGGTTTTTATATGTTTCTCTTGCCTCATTTGTCCTTGTTCTTTCCCATTCCTTGAATGCCTGTCTCTTATTCCTCACTGCAGACTGTACTACCTCATTCCACCACCAGGATTCCTTCTCTAGGTGTTTTCCACGTCATGATTCTCCCAGTGTCTCTATTGCCTCTCTCATTATTCTTGGGTATGTCTCCTGCCATCATAGCTTTTCTTAACTCTCCAGCTCCTCTAGTATCTCTGTCAGTCTGAGTACCAGCTCTTCCCCCTCCGGTGATCTTAATTTCCACCAACTTACCCTCTTTTCCCTCTTTTTGCTGTTGTGAGATCCATGACTAGTGACTGGTGTTGTGGTGCCACAGACTCTCCTTGTATTACTTCACAATCTTTTACATTACCCAAGCTCTCTCTTCTGATAGTGCTGTAATCAATAACTGTCTGGTTAGCGCCACTCTTGAAAATGTAGGTTTGGGTGTCACTCTTGGTAAAGAATGTGTTCACCAAGGCCAGATCGCATACTCTGACAAAGTCCAATATCCTTTCTCCTTCTTCACTGATGTTGCCACACGTCTTTCCTCCACGCCATCTCTCGAAGCTGCCTCTCCCTGCTCCAACATGTCCATTTAGGTCACCGATAACAATGAGCTCCTCCGACTCTGGGATCTCATCTGTCACTGCACCCAACTGGTCCCAAAATTCATTATTTTCCTCTTCCTTGCAGCCTTGCTAGGTTGCATAAGCAGACACAATGTTGTAGGTCCACTGGGGTGTCACCAATTTCATGCTTATGATTTGGTCTGATTTCCTGCATACCTGTATTAATTTTTCTTGCCATGTCTCCTTCAAACAGATCCCAACTCCATTCCTAGGTCTTGACCCACCACTGCAATACACTTTGTAGCCATTTCCAGTGTTTTGTGCCCTCCCTCCAGATTTTCCCTTGGTCCATCTTGTCTCCTGAAGACATAGAATGCCCGTGTTTCATCGCTTCATCATATTGGCTATCTCTCAACTTTTGGCAGCGTCCCAATGTTCAGAGTCACTCTTCTGATCTTATTTTTAAACTAATTTAATTGCAGTGTTGATACATTTACTCTGAGGCTGATTAACAGCTCAAATTGGAATGAATATTCCTACCGAGCCTACACGTTTCTAATGCTATTATAGCTCTTAACTCCCTCAGATGCAAATTTGGGTGTTTTTCACATGTTCACATTAACTTTACGTGTAGGCAAGTTACTTATAAATAAGAGTCACAGTTTGGTAAACAGGCATACCTGTTATAAAATGGTCAGACCAGATGAAGATGTGAGTCATATCATTCCTTAGCCTCCACATCCCATTATGAAAACGCAGCTCACAAAATCCTCCTTCAGTAATCGCTGCTGGCCAATGTGAATCTAAAAAACTTGTATTTCTCATTGCTATCACCATCTTTCATAAGATGGTGATGGCAACATGAGCCAGTTGCGCACCATTTCAGCATTTTCTTTGTTTAAATTTAGCTAACACTTCACTGAAATACATTGAGAACGTTGTTTGTTTATACCTCACTCTGCCGTTAGGGCTTGTTCACGGCGATCCGTGACGTAAGCGTAGACAGCCCTATTAAAACAGATTTGAGATACAATCATAACACTGGAATTATTTTACCCCCTTGTCCTGTCAAGCAGCTAGGCAAGCAAGAACAGAAATCTGCTTCCTTTATTGTGCCAAATAGATTTACTTTGCCAAAAGGAGCTTTATCTGGTTTAAATGAATCATCTCCATCTGGTTATTTAAACTGTCAAAATCCCAGAAGTTCTGGTTATGGAGGAGAAGTAGCAACAGTTTACCATTCCAAATTACCAGTGAATGTAAAGCAAAAAAACATGTTATAATTTTGTAGTGAAATTAAAGGGTTTTATAGGTAATTTAATGTTGGTACACATATTAGTGTAAATATGAATGTGAGTAGGAATGAAGATTTACTTTCATCACACTCATTTCCTCGTTAGGGCACCATCCACATTTTATAGAGGTGGAAACTCTTATGCACTAAGACTTAAGCTTAAGAATTTAGCAATTGGTAAGTTAAGCCTTAGTTAATAATCCTATTGAAAATATTTGATCAGTCTCATAATACACACGTGGACAAATTTGTTGGTTCCCCTCTGTTAATGAAAGAAAAACCCACAATGGTCACAGAAATAACTTGAGTCTGACAAAAGTGGTAATAAATAAAAATTCTGTGAAAATTAACCAATGAAAATCAGACAGTACTTTTGAATTGTGGTTCGACAGAATTATTTTAAAAAACAAACTCATGAAACAGGCCTGGACAAAAATGACGGTACCCTTAACTTAATATTTTGTTGCACAACCTTTTGAGGCAATCACTGCAATCAAACGATTTCTGTAACTGTCAATGAGACTTCTGCACCTCTCAGCAGGTATTTTGGCCCACTCCTCATGAGCAAACTGCTCCAGTTGTCTCAGGTTTGAAGGGTGCCAAATCCAGACAGCATGTTTCAGCTCCTTCCACAGATGTTCAATAGGATTTAGATCAGGGATCATAGAAGGTCACTTTAGAATAGTCCAATGTTTCGCTCTTAGACATTCTTGTGTGTTTTTAGCTGTGTGTTTTGGGTCATTATCCTGTTGCAAGACCCATGACCTGCGACTGAGACCAAGTTGTCTGACACTGGGCAGCACATTTCTCTCTAGAATAACTTGGGAATAACTTGGGAAGTATCATGAAGAAACCCCGGCTGAATCTCCCACCAGCAAATGACCGCAGATGGGCACAATTGGATGAGGACTTAAGTATCTCACTTGATAACATCTTGAAAGGAGATGTAGCCAGGAAGATCAAGACTATGGTACATACTGTGTATCAGGCATGTCAGGACACCTTTGGAGTGAAAAAAGACAAAGGTGTCAAGCCACCGGCAGGACCCTCCAGAAGGCAGCGTCAGATTGCAGAAGTGCGGAGGGATTTAAGATCAATTAAAAAAAGGTGGCGGAAAGGAAATGAAGATGAAAGAGAGGCCCTAAATGAGTTAAATGGAGAGTTGCGGAAGAAATTGCTCCAACTTTGCAGGGCAGAAACAAGCCGGAGAAAGCAGAGAGAGAAGCGGCGACAGAGGAAGGCTTTTTTTAGTAACCCCTTCAGGTTTATAGCCAATCTCCTCGGCAAGCCCAAAAGTGGAAGGCTGATGTGTTCAAAAGAAGAAGTTGAGGAAAGTGTGGCAGCGGCACATGGGGATCCCAATAGAGACGTTCCATTGGGAGATTGCCCTTTCCAACTGCCGCCACTTAAGCCACACTTCCCTTTCAATATAGCAGACTTCACTTTTGAAGAAGTAAAGGATGTAGTGAAGAAAGCCCAGGCAGGTTCTGCTCCAGGACCATCAGGTACAACTTATAAAATCTATAAAAACTGTCCCCGCTTGTTGAGAAGGCTGGCAAAACTGTTACGAGTTCTTTGGAAGAAGAAACAAGAGCCCTGGTTTTGGACACTGGCTGAGGGCTGCTTTGTTCCTAAAGGATTAAATTCATCTGGACTTGACCAGTTTCGAGAGATTTCCCTCCTAGATGTTGAAGGGAAGATATTCTGGTCTATCATTGCTAAGCGGTTAATGTCATATTTACTTACTAATAAGTTTGTTGACACAAGTGTCCAGAAAGGAGGCGTCCCGGGATACTCTGGTTGCTTGGAGCATATGTCAGTGATTAGCCAAGTCATTAAAGAGGCAAAAAAGAATAACACCACCCTTTCTGTTGTCTGGCTAGACCTTGCCAAAGCTTATCCAAGTGTACCCCACCAACTGATCCGTAAAGCACTGGAATACTACCAAGTACCATCAGAGGTGATTAAGCTTGTGATGTCCCATTTGAGTTTCCTGAGGATGAGGCTTACTGTTGGAGATTTTACCACCGAATGGCAGAGACTCGAAAAAGGCATCATGGCAGGGTGCACAATATCTGTGGCTTTGTTTGTGGCTGCTATGAATTTGATATTGAAGGTAGGAGGGATACAATGCAGAGGACCAAAAGCAGATGATGGCACTAGGCATCCAGCTTGTAGAGCCTTTATGGATGATATAACCGTAATGACTCCGTCAGTGCAAGGAATGCATTGGATCCTAGGCTCATTGGAGAAGATGGCAGCTTGGTCACGAATGCAGTTTAATCCAGGAAAGTCTAGGAGTCTGAGCATTATGAAAGGAAAGCTGATGGAAAGCATTTTCAGCATTGAAGGGACTGTAATTCCATCAATTCAAGAACAGGGAGTACGATGCCTGGGAAAGTACTATGATTGTACCTTAAATGATAGGGGGAATTTAAAGCAGACCATGGCTAGTTTGTGTAGCTGGCTTAAGGCAATTGACAGAAGCCACTTGCTTGGGAGGTTTAAGGTATGGTGCTTTCAGTATGGCATCATACCCAGGTTGCAGTGGCCATTCCTGCTATATGATTTTGCTGTTACCAGAGTAGAAGCAATGGAGAGACTCTGTAGCAAATTTATTCGCAGATGGCTAGGAGTTCCCCCATCCTTCAGTTCAGTTAATCTCTACAGTAAGACTTCCAAGCTTCGCCTACCAATCTCATCGGTGGTGGAGGAGTTCAAGGCCACTAAGGCAGGGTCTGTTTGTTCTCTGCTCTATTCTGATGATAAGAAGGTCAGGCATTCCAATATAGCCATTAAGTGTGGTAGGAAATGGAGACCCCAGGAAGCTGTCAGGGAAGCTGAAGCATACTGGAGACATGACGAAATCGTCGGCGTAGTTTGTCAGGGACGACTCGGGCTAGGAAATTACAATGGTAAAAGGTGGAGCAAAGCTGACACCAAAGGCAGGAGAAGATTCGTAGTACAGAGGGTCAGAGAGGCAGTGGAAGAGGACCGCTGTGTGAAAGCCACAGGGCTTGCCTGTCAAGGGCAGTGGATGCAGTGGAACCATGCACTTGAACGATCACTGTCCTGGAATGATATCTGGGGCACGGACCAGGGCAAGTTGGCTTTTCTTCTCCGTGCAGTGACCGATCTTTTACCAACACCAAGTAATTTAAAACTTTGGTACAAAGATGAGGATTCATCTTGTAAGCTGTGCAGTATGTCCCCTAGTACTTTGAATCACATTTTGACCGGGTGCTCTAGAGCACTGGGAGAAGGGCGTTATCGGTGGAGACATGATAAAATCCTTGCAGAAATGGCAAAGTGGGTTGAATTTCAAAGGATTAGAGCCAACAACCATCAGGCAACATCATTTCAGGTCATTAGCTTTCAAAAGCCAGGAAATAAGTCTCCGAAGAAAACAACTGTCAGAATGCTCCCCTCTGTTCTGCATAAAGCATCAGATTGGGAGTTGCACGTTGACCTAAAAAAGAAGCTCGTCTTCCCAGAAGAAGTAGTAACAACTACTCTCCGCCCGGACATGATTCTTTGCTCTCGGAGTGCAAAATCCATTGTAATAGTTGAGCTTACAGTGCCTTGGGAGGAGAGGCTGGATATATCTCACGAACTCAAGAAGGAAAAATATCAGGACCTGGTTGATGAGGCTCGGATTAAAGCGTGGTACACTACTTTATTCCCCGTTGAGGTTGGTTGTCGTGGGTTTCCAGCTGCACCTTTGTATCATTTTTTACATAAGATAGGTCTGGAACCTAAACATCTTAGGAAAGCCATTGGGGATATAGCCTCAGTGGCAGAGGCTAGTTCAAGGTGGTTGTGGCTCACAAGAGACCGTGGTTGGAACCCTTCTACAAGTGAAGATTAATCTTTGCTGCCCCACTCAGGCGAGGCGTACAGGTTCAGGGGCGAAACGCCGATGACCCTGAGACACCTGCTGATGATGCAGGAGGGATCCTCTAACGAAGTTTTGACCACTCATCCACCAGGATTGTTAAGAAGAGAAACTGATGTCTCATCTATTTTGCTTTTGCAGTTTCTGCTTGTAGCAAAGCATCTTTGATGTTTATTTCTCTTACTTGGTAGTCTTGAGATTTCATTGTACCCTGCACAGATTCAAGACACCCTGTGCCAGATGCAGTAAAGCAGCCCCAGAACATAACAGAACCTCCTCCATGTTTCACAGAAGAGACAGTGTACTTTTCTTGGTATGTTTCATTTTTGCGTCTGTAAACATAGAGCTGATGTGCCTTGCCAAAAAGTTCCAGTTTTGTCTCGTCTGTCCTTAGGACATTCTCCCAGAAGCTTTGTGGCTTGTCAAAATGCAGTTTGGCAAATTCCAGTCTGGCTTTTTAATGATTTGTTTTCAACAGTGGTGTCCTCCTTGGTCGTCTCCCATGAAGTCCACTTTGGCTCAAACAATGACGGATGGTGCGATCTGACACTGATGTACCTTGACCTTGGAGTTCACCATGAATGTGTTTAGAGGTTGTTCTGGGCTCTTTTGTTACCATTCGTATTATCCGTCTCCTCCTGCGGCCACGTCCAGGGAGGTTGGCTACAGTCCCGTGGATCTTAAGTTTCTGAATAATTTGTGCAACTGTAGTCACAGGAACTTCAAGCTGCTTGGAGATGGTCTTATAGCCTTTACCTTTAACATGCTTGTCTATAATTTTCTTTCTAATCTCCTGAGACAACTTTCTCCTTTACTTCCTTTGGTCCATGTTTAGTGTGGTACACACCATGTCACCAAACAGCACAGTGACTACTTTTCACCCTTTAAATAGGCTGACTGACTGATTACAAGTTTGTAGACACCTGTGATGTTAATTAGAGGACACATCTTGGTTGAACATGTCCCTATGGTCACATTATTTTCAATCTTTTCTAGGGGTACCATCATTTTTGTCCAGGCCTGTTTCATGAGTTTGTTTTTTAAAGTAATTCTGTTGAACCACAATTCAAAAGCATTGTCTGATTTTCATTGGTTAATTTTCATAGAATTTTTATTTATTACCACTTTTGTCAGATTCAAGTAATTTCTGTGACCATTGTGGGTTTTTCTTTCATTAACAAAGGGGTACCAACAATTTTGTCCACGGCTGTAAACCCCTGTGTGAGTTCTTGTCTCTGATGATCAAGAAGATGGACATGAAATCAAACAATAACTCCCATATGTCTTTCAATGATTTAATAAGAAATGTCCATCCATCCATCCATCCATCTGCTTCCGCTTAATCCTTTGCGGGTCATGGGGGGCTGGAGCCTATCCCAGCATCTTTGGGCGAGAGGCAGGGTATACCCTGGACAGATCGCCAGTCCATCACAGGGCCAACACAGAGAGACAGACAACCATTCACTCTCACATTCATACCTAAGGACAATTTAGAATCCCCAGTTTGATGCCAATACTTGCATATTATTGGCATGTGGGAGGAAACCGGAGAAATCCCGGAGTAAACCCACGCAGACCCGGGGAGAACATGCAAACTCCATACAGATCACTGTTGGTCGGTTGCTGGGATCGAACCCAGGATCCCCCGGGCAAGGGTGAGTTGCTGTGCTTCCACAGTGCTAACCACTTCGCCACCGCGCTGCCCTTAATAAGAAATGTCAGAATAGGTTAACATATTTGCATAACTTTAAAACAGAGAATTTACATGTATCATGGGCATCATAGACCGTTACTGAGTTACTCGTGAATCAAGCATTTGTGGAACCACTTGAAGCATAGTTTAATTTGTCAGTATACTGGAAACTGGAAAACCATAAAATAGCATTGGTTGAGAAAAGTGGATGCGATTTTATGAAGAAAATGATAATTAACTTTATAAAAAAATTTAGAAAATTTGTTTTACTCTGAAAAAAAGAACATAGATTAATGAAAGACAACATGCATTTTGAGATTCTGATGGGTGTTTGCATAAAATTAGGTTCAAAGAACTTATATCAGGAATATTCTGAAGACAAGTGTAAATTACATAACAGACCATCAACCGCAGAAACTTTGCGTCCCAATGGGTAGCAGGCGGGTCCACTGGATTCTGTTTCACTGGACCAGCGTGGGTCCTTACCACTGTTATGGCCTCCTCCCGGGATCACAAAGGCTGGTCTCCAGCAGGCAGGGTGAGGTCTTCTCTGATGCACTGAAGAAGGAATTAGTTTACGATCCAAAGTCTCCTCAGAAAGTTAAATTACATCACAAACTCATGTCTTCCGATGTTGGTGGTTTAAATGAGTTGGTTTAAGCTTTAAAAAATTTAAACAAAATCTTCTTGCACGATGATTTAAAGAAAAAGAATAAAATAAGAAAAATGAATTTTAAAGAAAAGAAACAGGATTTACACAGAGCACGACAGGCTCTTTGCACTTTTTTTAGACTCTGAACAAAGAGCAATAAAACAAGTTTTCTCTAGTGTTGCAGGGTGGTCCCAAAACTTCATGAGACCTGAGGTGGCCCAATTATATTTCAGCTTCTTCCAACAAGGATCATAAGCTCAACCTAAAAAGGGAAATGCAATGAAGCTTTGAACTCTATTGGTCAGTTAAAGTGCAGCTATGGTCTGTTGAAGAATGAGGAGGGGAAGAGACATTTGATCTGAGAAGTGAGACCCCCTTTTAAGACACATGTTGCTGAAAAAAGCATAAATTCCTTAAACTTTAATGACTAAGATCATCATCATCATCATA
The DNA here is from genome assembly GCA_020510985.1 of Pholidichthys leucotaenia. Lineage (NCBI taxonomy): Eukaryota > Metazoa > Chordata > Actinopteri > Cichliformes > Pholidichthyidae > Pholidichthys > Pholidichthys leucotaenia. Next base: position 107,451,637 of record CM035849.1, on the reverse strand, counting down.
GCAGTCTGTCGGGGGCGACAATGACTGTTTCATTTAGGTCTGATCAGATTCCTCCACGCAGCTCTGTAATTCACCTTCCGCTGCTAGGAACTCCTGACCTTGTTAACCCGGGCGACGTCCGAGCCAGTATGAGTTGGTCTCTGACTGACCCTTTCATGAAACTGCTTGCAAAAGCATTTGGGAGCATAAAATGCATCTGCATTATAGCTCTGCATTTAATACTATTACTCCACATATTCTAATTAGGAAACTGGTTCACCTCGGTCTTCACACACAGCTCTGCTCCTGGATTATGGACTTTCTCTCAAACCGCCCCCAAACTGTTAGACTTGGCCCTCACCTTTCCTCTACCATTACTCTCAGCACCGGCTCCCCGCAGAGCTGTGTGCTGAGCCCACTTTTGTATTGTTTGTACACCTCTGATTGCACACCTATTCATCCGTCCAACCGCATCATTAAGTTTGCAGATGACACAACTGTGGTGGGACTCATCTCAGGGGAGGATGAGTCCGCCTACCGTGATAAGGTTCAAAATCTATCTCTGTGGTGCTCTGCAAACAATCTGATTTTAAATACAAAGAAAACTAAAGAACTCATATTGGACTTCAGGAAACGCAGAGCTGACCCATCCCCCATTTTTATCAATGATGACTGTGTGGAAATAGTGCACAGCTATAAATTTCTTGGTATACATATCACAGACACCCTTTCCTGGACCACAAATACCACAGCTATCGTTAAGAAGGCCCAGCAACGTATCCACTTCCTCAGGATTTTAATAAGAAACAACCTTTGTAAGAGGCTGCTGATGACCTTTTACTGCTCTGCTGTTGAAAGCATCTTAACATACTGCATCACGTCTTGGTATGCAGGCTGCTCTGTTGCGGACAAAACAGCACTACAGAGAGTTGTAAGAACTGTGGAAAAAGTCATTGGCTGCCCTCTTCCATCACTCCAGGACATTGCTAACACCCGTTATCATATAAGAGCCAGGACCATCAGTACAGACATTTCTTACCCCGGTCATCACCTTTTTACTCTTTTGCCCTCAGGGAGGTGATACAGGTCAATTAAATCGCACTCCACTAGATTCAATAACAGTTTCTTTCCAAAATCTATTTACTTTTTAAATCACCAATACACATCATAGTCACTAGCACATTACATCTGACAGGGAAAGAAATTTTTATCTTTATTCTTAAGTGTGTCTTTCTAATGCCTTCTGTTAACTAGACACAAAGATGACTGCACTTTTTTTTTCACTTTTTAATGCTCTTTTTAATGCTGATATGTTATGTTCTGTGTGTTTTGCTGTGGTTGCTGTTGATGTGTATGGATTGAGTGTTGTTCGTAGTTTTTATGTGGGAGGGGGCATGTGCAGTTTCGTTGTGTTTTTTATGCAATGACAATAAAGGCTCTATCTATCTATCTATCTATCTATCTATCTATCTATCTATCTATCTATCTATCTATCTATCTATCTATCTACTGTAATTAACTTGTGATAATAAGCATGAAAACATTAATTTCTTCCCTGAAAATAGCAAAATATATCACAATCATATCAAATTGAATCATATCAATAAAAGCATTTGAAACCCATTGTCCGTCCCAGAGTTCAATCAGGTCTTTGTTGGCAGATACTGTCTTAAGAGAAAGAATATGAGTTAGTTCATAGTCCATAAGGCATAAATTCCATTGCAAAGCAAAAAGTTATTCCTGATTTGTCCACCAGATGGCACAGTGAAACAGGTTGTTTACTGGAGAGTCTTGGCTTCCAAAGTCTTGACTATGTCGATCATAAAACTGTCAATTAGAACACTCCTTTGCCAAAGAGTCTTGGAAAAAAGGATTAACTTCCACTTTATGGCCGATGGATAGGGTTACAGCTCTAGTTCTTGGGTGAGAGAAGCAGTCTCAAAAGCCAGACTTTTGATGAGTTCTTATTGGATTTAGTGCTGAAATCAGATAGAATAATTATAGTAGGGGACTTTAATATACATGTAGATGTAGATAGCGATTGCCTTAATATGGCATTTATTTCAATATTCAAATTGATGAGGTTTTCTCAGAGAGTAGGAAATTCTACCCATTATCTCCACCCCGCACTGGACCTTGTTCTGACATATGGCATAGAAATAGAAAATCTGGTAATGTCTCCTCATAACCCTGTATTGTCAGACCTTTATCACTTAACTTTTGATTTTACTATTTCTGACTATTTGGCTCCTAAAGAAAAATATTACTACAGTAGATGTCTCTCAGATGATGTTGTTACCAAATTTAAGCAGGCTGTTTCGCCAATGTCATGTGTCAACACAACAGAGATAAGATATGGAGATTTTACTCCTTCAGTAATTGATAGCATGGTAGATAGTGTTACAGCTTCTCTGCATCAGACTCTAGACATGGTGGCCCTTTTAAAAAAGAAAAAAAGTTAATCAGAGATTTCTGACTCCTTGGTTCAACACAGAGACTTGCAGCTTAAAACAGAAGACTAGTCAATTAGAAAGAAAATGGTGCTCCACTAAATTAGATGAAATCTATCTAGCTTAGAGAAATCAACTTCTAAATTATAAAAAATCTCTTAGGAAAGCCAGAACAACTTATTATTCTGCATTAATCAAAGAGAACAAGAATAATCCCAGGTTTCTTTTCAGCACTGTAGCCAGGCTGACAAAGAGTCAGGACTCTGTCAAATCTAGCATTCCCTTAGAACTTACTAGTCAGGACTTTATGAACTTATTTAATAATAAAATTTCATCTATCAGAGATAAAATCAGTCAGCTCCTTCCCGCCGTTAACTTAAATACAGTAACAACTACAACTCCTTCAACTGATATCTGTTTGGATGAGTTTACTCCAATTGTATACCAACCCACCCAACCACCGTCATCTTGAAGTATGTGGACAACACCACCTTGGTTGGGCTCATCACCGATGATGATGAGAAGGCATACAGAGCGGAGGTAGAGAATCTGCTGCTGTGGTGCCAAAGCAAACAACCTGAAACTGAATGTCGAAAAAAATAAAGAACTCATACTGGACTTCAGGAAGAACAGACAGGACCCCCCCCCCCCCCCCCATAAATGGTGACCGTGTGGAAAATGTCCCCATCTTCAGGTTCCTGGGCACCCACATCTCCTCTGACCTCTCCTGGACTGTCAACACCAAGGCCCTGGAGAAGAAAGCCCAGCAGCGGCTGCACTTCATCTGTGTCCTGAGGAAGCACAATCTGGACCAAAAGCTGCTGTTGGCCTTCTATTGCTGCTCAGTGGAAAACGTGCTCACCTACTGTCTGGGTGTGTGGTACGCTGGCTCCACGGCCGAGAACAGGAAGGCTTTGCAGAGGGTCATCAACACCGCCCAAAAAATTATCTCCAGCCCTCTGTCCTCCCTGGAAGACATCTCCAGATCCTCCTGTTTCAGAAGGAACAAGGCCATCATAGGAGACCCCTCACATCCCGCCCACCACCTGTTTGATCTGCTTCCCTCTGGACGATGGCTCAGATTGATCAGGTCCCACACCTCCAGACTGACAAACAGTTTCTTCCCCTGGGCCATCCAAACTGCCAACAGTCAGAGGCCCCACCCGCCTTCCTCCAAACGCTCACATGCACAGACCTGAAGACCTTTTAATTATCACTATAACTCATCTGTCTTTGCACTCATCACTTTCATGTACACTGACCCAACCACAAAATCACTACTGCACATATTCTCCATAATCCTTGGGTCATTTTATTCAATTATGTGTTCTGCATTCTGCACTCTTATGTATATAGTTCCACCCATGAAGCCACTACCGTACCTGTGTATATACCTATGGGCTATTTTTATTTTCACTTTTATTTTTATTTCAACCGTATGGCTAATTGTGTGTTCTGTAACAGTGTTTTATTCAAATTCTTCTCTCTTACTTTATTGCACAGTAGCCTGGTGGAGCACCCACAATTTCGTTGTGCTGTACAACCGTACAATGACAATAAAGCCTATTCTATTCTATTCTATTCTATTGACCTTTTAGAGTTAAATAAAATAATTTCCTCATCCAAGCCTTCAGCTTGTCTACTAGACCCTTTTCCTACCAGGTTACTGAAAGAAGTCTTCCCATTTACTGGTACTGTAGCTCAGTTCTTTAAATAATCAATTCTTCATTAACATTAGGCTTTTAGAACTGCTGTAATTAAACCCTTACTTAAAAAGCCAACGCTAGATCCAGGACTTTTAGCTAACTACAGACCAACCTCTAATCTGCCTTTCATTTCAAAAATCTTAGAGTTGTTGCTACGCAGTTATTTGACCACTTGCAGGGAAATGGTTTATTTGAAGAGTTTCAATCTGGGTTTACAATTCATCATAGTACTGAAACAGCTTTAGTGAAGTTCCCTAACAACCTCATTGCATCTGATAATGGACTTGTTTCTGTAATTGTCCTTTTGGACCTTAGTGCAGTTTTTGATACTGTCGATCATAGCATTTTACTTGATAGATAAGAACACCTTGTTGGACTTAATGGAACTTCGTTGCAGTGGTTTAAATCTTATTTATCTGATAGGTTCCAGTTTGTTCATGTCAATAATGAGTTTTCTTCCAACTCAAAGCTCCAGAGCTTCCACAGGGATCTGTGCTAGGCCCTATTCTTTTAAATTCATATATGCTTCCGCTAGGCAATATTATTAGAAAGCACTGCATACATTTTCATTGTAATGCAGGTGACACACAACTATACTTGTCAAGGAAGCCAGGTGACAGTAATCAATTAGCTAAATTAGAGGCTTGTCTTAAGGAAATCAAAGCTTGGATGACTTGTAAGTTCTTGCTATTAAATTCAGATAAGACTGAAGTCATTCTAGTTGGTCCAAAAAATCTTAGAAATACCTTTCCAAATCAGACTTTTAGTTTGGATGTGGTACTCTTTCTCTTAATAGCTCTGTGAGGAACCTCTGCATTATTTTTGATCAAGGTCTATTCTATAATTCACATACTAAACTTGTTTCTAAGACTGCCTTCTATCATTTGCCAATATTGCCAAGATTAGGAGCATCTTGTCTCAGAGTGATGCTGAGAAACTAATCCACACTTTTGTTTGCTCTAGATTAGATTATTGTAACTCTTTATTGTCAGACTGTCCTAAAACATCTTTAAAACATCTTCAGTTGATCCAAAATGCTGCAGCAAGAGTTTTAATGGGTACTAGAAAGAGAGATCACATCTCTCTGGTTCTGGCCTCCCTTCATTGGCTTCCCATAGAATTTAGAATTAAGTTTAAAATTCTTCTTCTCACAAAGCTCTAAATAATCAGGCCCCTTTTTATTTAAAAGATCTGATAGTACCTTATCATCCTAACAGAGCACTATGCTCCTAAGATGCAAGCTTACTTGTAATACCTAGAATCTCCAAAAGTATGATGGGAGGCAGAGCTTTCAGTTATCAAGGTCCTCTCCTTTGGAACCAACTGCCAATCTGGATTCGGGAGTCAGACTTGATCTCTGTTTTTAAGAATAGGGTTAAAACCTTCCTTTTTGACATAGCCTATAGTTAGGGTGGGATCAGGTGACCCTCAACCGTCCCTTAGTTATGCTGCTAATAGGTTTAGACAGCCGGGGTACTTCCAACAGTGCACTGGGCTTCACTCCTTTCTTAACTCTCAATGAAATATTTTTGCTGATCATTAACATCTGTTTGTTCTCTCCCATAGACTGAGTACCCATCATGCTGTTTGTGCTCTACATGTCTATTCTTTTCTTCTTCTTCTCTGTCCGCTCACCCCCCAGCCAATTGTAGCAGATGACTGCCCCTCCGTGAGCCTGGTTCTGCTGGAGGTTTCTTCCTGCTAAAAGTGAGTTTTTCTCTCTCCACCATCGCCAAGTGCTTGCTCACAGGAGCCTTGCTGGGGCCTTTCTGCAATTGTGAGGTTTTCCCCTACTGTTGAAAGTGCTATGAGATTACTGTTGTTATGAAATGGCGCTATATAAATAAAGTTGAATTGAATTTAATTGAAATATAGTCCAGTTTTATTGCAAAAGCTCCAGTACTGTCATGGTCTGGGGCATGATCTTGGCATCATGCCCACATTTTGTGTTCACTTTTTTGCCTCGCTGTGTTCATTATTATGATTATTATTTACATTATTTGCCTCCTGTGTCTTCTGGTATAGTCTTCTGTGTCTCCCCAGTCTGTTGTGTGATTTCATGTCCTCACCCTCAGTTATGATGTTTTCTGTGTTCCCCTACCTCAGCCTTCGTTTGGTCATTGTGTTTATTTCTCATTATCATGACTCTAATGGTGTTCTGTAGTTTCTGGTCCTGCTGTTTAGTATTATGATACTGGCAATATAAGCTGCGGCTTCAGCCATCACCCATTTCGGATAACTCACGTGGAATTGTATAGTAGAAGGAGTCTTTGTCTAATTTGACCTTGTTGTTATATTATACAGTTTCTTTTAACCTGTAATGTACTATCCGAAATAAACAAAAAAAAAAAAAAAAAAAAAATGATTATGTTCACAGTCATGTTTTTGCCACTGCCTTCTCTGCATTGTGCCCTGCATGTTCATTGTCATGTTTCTTGTGCATCCCCTGTCAATGATTGTCTGTGTAGCCCCTGGTGCCCCTGAATGTTCAGCCAGCTGTCTCACGTTTGTAATTGTCAGTTTGTGCTTGTGCTCTGTCTGGCTTCATCGTCGTTGCTTCCCTGTGGTCCAGTCCCGTGTTTTCCTATGCTTGTGTCATTCTCAAGTTTGTTCCTGTGAGTTATTTTGCCCCTTGATCTCCTGTGTTGTTTTCAGCCTCTGTGCTGCCATTTGTTTCTCTCCGAGTGTTTTGTCAATTAAATCACTATTTGCACTAAAATCCTGCCTGCTCTCATGGGTCCCTCCTCTAAACATGACAAATACATCCATTTGAGCAAGATAACACAGGGTTACAAAAATAATTTTTTTGTAAGTTGTCTGTATTTTTTCAATTGATTTAAGACAATTTTGCACCACTGAATCCGAAAATGACATCCGTTTGTCTCGATCGGGTGCTAAGTAATAACCTGTACTTAGTACTGTGCATGTACTTACCTTTATATAAAGGTAAGTGCAAGTAAATTGAATGTTATGTCATCACTGTTCAAAATTCAGAGAATTTCAAGACATAAAAAAGAATTTTGCATCATATAAAGTGAAAATACCCGTACATGTAATCAAAAATGTATAAAACGTCCGGTTATGGCTGCCACGTAGGACGGACGTGTCTCGCTCTGCTCTGCTCCTGGAAAAAAAAAAAATCGGCAAATAACTCTCTCATTTGGGACAGAACGTATCCCAGCATTTGGGCGAGGATATGTCGGCGAAGCCTAAGGCTGGAAAACCAGGAAAAGGAAAAAGCGAGCCGCCGAAACAGTCCAAATTAACGGACTTTCAGGTCTGTGACGCAGTAAACAAAACTCCATATATGGCGGAGGAGGCTGGCAACGGTGCGATGTCTGCGCGGGGAGGCGCAGATGCGCTGATGGCTGCCATGAGTTCAATGAGAGCGGACTTTTCCTCTAGATTTGATGGGATTATGACAGCGTTGGAAGGAATAAGAAAGGAATTGGGTGACTGTGTAGAACGAACGGCGCAGATGGAGCTCCGTCTCGCTAGTGCTGAAGATGACGTCACCCGTCTTCAATTAAAGGTGCGCACTTTGGAAAAAAAAAATAAATCTCTGGAAGATAATATTTTGGATTTGGAATCTCGGTCGAGACAGAATAATTTGAGGCTGGTGGGTCTTCCAGAGGAATCAGAAGGTCGGGACGTATGTTCCTTTCTGGAAAAGTGGATTCCGGAGGTGCTGGGCAGCGAGGAGTTGCAATCAGCAGTGGTTCTGGAAAAAGCACATCGTATTGGCCCACGGAGAGATAAGGGACCGCCGAGGACCTTAATTATGAAGTTTCTTAGCAACAGAGACAGGATGAAGATCTTCAACGCTGCACGAGCTAAAAAAGGAGAGATTAAACACCAGGACCAGCAGGTGCGGTTCTACCCAGATTTGGCCACAGGAATCCAGCAATTGAGGAAGCAGTTTGATCCCGTACGTAAGGAGCTGCGCAACCTTGGGATTCGTCATGGTGTAATCTATCCTGCGAGACTGCTGACCACGTATGAGGGCAGAACCCACATCTTCAAGACCCCAGAGGAGGCGCAGGAGTTCATCAAGAAGATCGAAGAAGAAGAAGAGACTGGTGGGAGCTAAGCATGAACAAAATATAAGGTAGAATAATTAAGCATTTGCACAGGCATCTGACTGACTTGAAGTAAATAGTAAGTTTACAAAATATAGATTGTATTATATATTAAAAAAACAAAACAAAAACAAAACAAACAAAAAAAAAACTATGATGTACAAAGTTGTTAAAAATTTTGGAGTTAAGTTGGAAAACTACAGAGGAGAGTTAATGTTACGTCATTAAAAGCAGTAGAGTTAGGGTGATTGGGAGGATGAAGAAGGAGTGGCTTAGGCTGTTCCCCGTGGGTGTGGAACGGTCGATGGCTATATCGGGAGACAGAATTTTTCTTTTGATTTTGGGGGGTTTGCCACAAATGTGGGAAGGGGAAATTTGTTTGTGTGTAGTTTGTAGGATGAATGTTCAACCACTCATGTTTTTGCTTCTCTGTATGAGCATGTTTACACTGCAAGGTAATCCCAAACTCTCTATTGATCATGGACCAAAGTGTTAATCTTAATTTAACTTCATGGAATTGCAGAGGTCTACAAAATTTAAAAAAACTTAAACAAGTTATGAATAAAATAAAGGACATGGGTTCAAGAATTGTGTTTTTACAAGAAACTCATCTGATAGAGGAGGATGTTAAAAGAATTAGGAGTAGATGGCAGGGAAGTGTATTCACCTCTTCATTTTCATCCCGAGCCAGGGGAGTTATGACTCTCATACATAAATCAGTTCCTTTTCAAGGGAAAAATGTAATTGGAGACAAATTTGGAAGATATGTAATCATTCAAGGTTCTTTGCTATTAGAAAATATAAATCTTGTGAACTTATATGGTCCCAATATAGATGATCAGAAGTTCTTTGCTAATTTATTTCTCATCTTATCATCACTTACAGGGCAACATATAATAGCAGGGGATTTTAATTGTACATTGAATCCAGGTGTGGATAGATCAACAGGACTGGATTGTACGCACATTGGATGTAGGATGACTATTAATCATTTTATGAAAGAATTGAGATTGTTAGATATATGGAGAGAAATGAAACCACAAGTTAAAGCCTATTCTTGTTATTCCAGTACCTACAAGACATTCTCACGTATTGATTATTTTTTGATTTCCACAGAATTAAGGTCCAAGATTCAAAACTGCTTTTATGATAACATCGTGATCTCTGATCATGCACCCTGTTGTCTAATATATGTAGATAAAAAATTGACAAAGGAATCAGGTAGATGGCAATTTCAGCATAAATGGCTTCAGGATGAGGAATTTGTCAAGTATATAGAAAAACAGATAGACGAGTTCTTTGACATCAATACTACACAAACATCAGCATGTGTAAAGTGGGAGGCTTTCAAAGCTTTTATTAGGGGACATATTATTAGTTATACAGGATCAAAATCTAAGAAGACTCGAGAGGAGAGAGCTAAATTGGAACATAAAATAAAAAGTCTTCAGGAAAAAGTGTATGCAGGAAGTGACCCAAGGTTGGAGAATGAATTACTGATTTTGAGAGCTGAATACGACAAAAAATCAGCGAATAGAGCTGCCTCGAGTCTTCTAAGATTGAAACAATCTTTTTATGAACAAGGTGAAAAATCAGGAAAATTATTAGCATGGCAGATTAAACAATTGGAAATTAAAACACCAATTACCAGTATTATAAGTAATGGACAGGTAGTTATAGATCCTTTAGAAATTAATAGAGCCTTTAGAGATTACTATGAAAAATTATATGATACCAAAAATGAACCTGATTTAACAAAACTAAATGGGTTTTTGAACGAACTATCTATACCGTGTATACCAAATGAAAACAGGGAGATATTGGAGTCTAAAATTAGTCAAGAAGAAGTTGGGCTAGCCATTGATAAAATGAAATCAGGAAAAAGTGCAGGACCAGATGGTCTTCCAGTTGACCTTTATAAAAAATTTAAGAATAAATTAATAAAACCTTTTTTGGAAATGGTTTTAGAAGCATTTCAAAATAATAATTTACCATCATACATAAATAATGCCTTAATTATACTGCTGCCAAAACCAGGTAAGCCCTCTAATAAATGTGAAAATATGAGACCAATAAGCCTATTAAACGCCGACCTTAAGATAATCTGTAAAATTTTAGCAAGACGAATACAAGAAATTTTACCAAATATTATTAATCGAGATCAGAATGGCTTTATAAAGGGTAGACAAGGCTTCCATAATGTAAGAAGACTATTTAATATTATTTATTTTAATAAAGAAGCACCGGATACAGCTCTCCTATCATTGGACGCCGAAAAGGCCTTTGATAGAGTTGAATGGCCCTTTCTTTTTGAAGTCCTACAAAGGTTTGGACTTGGAAATAATTTCATAAAATGGGTTCAAATAATATACAATAATGCTACAGCAGAAATCCTAACAAATAACAATATTTCAAAACCAATAAAAATCAATAGAGGATGTCGACAAGGCTGTCCACTTTCACCTTTACTGTTTACTATGGCAATTGAACCTTTAGCGATAGCGATACGTTTACATTCACAAATATATGGAATTAAAGTTGGGCCAACAGAACATAAAATCTCCCTGTACGCCGATGATATAATTTTGTTTATGTCGAATCTAAAAAAATCAATTCCAACCTTGTTGAATTTAATAAAGAATTTTGGGGAAATATCAGGATATAAAATAAATAAAACTAAATCTTCAATATTAATGCTAAATGAGACCCAGAGAAATTACCCAGCCCCTGAGGCAAATCAATTCAATGTTGTAAATCAGTTTAAATATTTAGGAATCCAAATTATGCCTAAGCTAGAATCAGTCGCCAGCGTCAACTATGAAGCCTTAATGTCAGATATCAATGAGTTAACTCAGAGATGGATGTCACTACCAATGTCGATGATCGGGAGAATCAATATACTTAAAAGTAATATTTTACCTAAAATACTTTATTTATTTCAATACATTCCCTTATCACCACCTTTAGATCTATTCTCAAGAATAAAAAAAAAGTTAGTGGAATTTATATGGAACAACAGGAGGGCTAGATTACGTCTGTCTTTATTATATTTACCATTTGATCGTGGAGGTCTGAAATGTCCAAATTTTATGTTGTATTATTGGTCGGCACAACTGAGGTCTATGACATATTATTTTTCATCAAATGATCTCCCTCACTGGACTGAAATGGAATCATACAATTTACCTTTACCTCTTCCCATATTCATATACTCAGATTCGGCAAAAAAATTACAAAAACAAGTTAAAAATCCATTTGTAAAGCATATGATCAAAATATGGTGTGAAGCTAAAAACTATTTAAAAGAACCACAGTTATTGTCACAATTTAGTCCAATATGGGGTAATCAATATTTTAAACCAGGGAGAGCGGACGCTGTATTTAAAGTATGGAATTTAAAAGGGATACAAAAGATTCAGGATTTATATTTGCCATGTGCAGACAACATAATGTCTTTTGAAGAGCTGAGGATCAAATTTAATCTCAATAGAACACATTTTTTTAAATATCTTCAACTTAGAAACTTTATTCGATCAAATCAAAATAAAGCTCTCACTCGACCTATTTATTCATCCTTGGAAAAAATGATGATGAAAGATAGTAAAAGAAAGGGTATTATTTCAGAGTTTTATAACTCATTGACACTATCTTCAAGTGAAAATTCACTGAAAAGATTAAACTACTGGAAAGAAGATCTGCAAATTGAAATTTCGGAGGAACAATGGGAATTGGCTTGTACAGAAGCTCAAACCAAATCAATAAATGCACGCCTTAAATTGATACATTTCAAATGGTTAATGCGGATGTATGTTACACCGGAGGAGTTAAATAGATATAACAAAAATATACCAGATACATGCACAAAATGCATGGAAAGTAAAGGAACCCTATTTCATTGTTTATGGGAATGTAGATTAATAAGAATGTTTTGGGAAGAGGTGAGGGTAACAATTGAAAAAATAATCTCAAAACAAATCATACTGAATCCTAAACTGTTTTTGTTGGGTCTGTACCCAGAAAAGCATAATTTTAATAAAAGTGAAAGAACATTCATAGACCTCAGTTTGCTTAATGCCAAAAAATGTATTGCACTATTATGGAAAAAGACTCATAGACCAGATGTGACTCAGTGGTTAAGACAGATGTTAACAAACCTTCCATTAGAAAGAATAACATATATACTGAAATCAAAGGAAATTGTGTTTGAGAATATATGGAGACCTTTTATTGATTATGTAAAAAATTTAAACATAACTCTTGAAGAAGAAGGTGAATGATGTGTGTGGACCTTGTAAATTCCAAACTGGTGAACATAATATGTATACTTATGTATTGGATTGTCTAGACTAAACAGAGGAGCATTGTTGAAGACTTGATTTTGTTGGTGGTTGTTGGTGTTTTTAGTGCATTTTTTTTTTTTTTTGTAGTACTTTAGCGTTAGTGTTTGATTGTTTGTATCATGTTTGTTAAAAAAAAAAAAGGTTCAATAAAGATATTGTGGAAAAAAAAATGTATAAAACAACATGTGGCCATAATTCAAAAAGTTGACCTGATTGAGCAAAACCATTGTGATTTTTGGATTCAGCACATCAAAATTGTCCTAAATCAGCTAAAAAATAAAACTTAGACAATAAATATGGTGTTGACCAGTGTAATTTACATTGTTTGAAATCCAGCCGGCTAACTTCCTGCTTTTTTTGTTTCATCATCATCATCATCATCATCATCATAGCAATCTGTCGTGGGCGACAATGACTGTTTCATTTAGGTCTGATCAGATTCCTCCACACAGCTCTGTCCTTAGCCTTCTGCTGCCAGTAACTCCTGTCTATGTCCAACTTCTTCAAGTTTCTTTTTACAGTGTCTTTAAATCTGAGCCTTGGTCTACCCTGATTGGGTTTGCCCTCGCATAACTGTGAGTAGAGTAACTGCCAAGGGAGACGATGGTGGTCCATCCTCTCAACATGTCCGAGCCATCTCAGGTTCATCTGTATTAGCATGTCCTCCATTGATGGTAGACCAGCTCGTTTCAACACTTCTATGTTGGTTATTTTGTCTTTCCATGAGATGTTCATTATGGCTCGAAGGTGTCTCATCATGTACACGTGGAGTTTCTTCACCTGCACTCTGTAGACAGTCCAAGTTTCAGCACCATATAATAGAGTAGCCAGTACTGTCGCTCTGTACACTTTGCATTTCACACGGATAGACACATGTCGATTGTTCCACAGTCTCTCCCTCAAGTTTCTAAACACAGCGCTCGCTCTTCCCATTCTGAGAGATAGTTCATCCTCCAGCCTAGCATTCTCTGAAACAGTACTCCCTAGGTACTTGAAAGTCTTGCACTTGACTAGTGGTTCTGTAACAATGCTGATCTCTTCTGGTAGTGATGTTGATAACTGGAACTTTGGTGGTTGATAAAGGCACTCTGTCTTCTTGATGTTGATTTGGAGGCTGAATTGGCTAGCTTCTCTTGCAAATTTCTCCACTAAAGATTGCATATCTTCCACGCTGTGTGCAACTAGAGCACTGTCGTCGGCAAAGAGCATTTCTCTTACTACCTTTATCGATGTCTTACTCTTGGCTTTAAACTGTGCCACATTGAACGAGTCTGCTTCTTTCCTTGTTTGAATATATACTCCTTCTGAAGTGTCTTTGAAGGCCACCTCAAGCATGGCTGCCAGATATAGCGAGAAGAGTGTAGGTGCCAGCACACACCCTTGTTTCACCCCGTTGCTTACTGAAAAGTCTTTAGATACTGAACCACTCATTGCCACGTCTGCTTGCATACGTACCTGTATGGAGTGCCTCAATCAGGCTGACAAACTTCTCTGTACAACCATATTTCTTGAGTACCTGCCAAAGTCCTTGTCATGAAACAGTATTGAAGGCTTTACTGAAGTCTATGAAGACTACATAAAGTGGCGTGTTCTGTTCGATACACTTTTCTTGAACCTGTTTCAAGCAGAAAATCATGTCCATTGTGTTTCTTCCACTTCTAAAGCCGCACTGGGTTTCCGGTAGTACATTCTGGGAGATGTGTTCACTGAGTCTCTTAAGTAGTACATGTGAGAAAATCTCACCAACAATGGCTAGCAGTGATATACCTCGGTAATTTCCACAATCTTTCCTGTCACCTTTCTTGAACAAAGGTACAATACTTGCATCCTTCCAGTCTTGAGGTACTTTCTGGGCATCCCATATCTCTTGGATAAGCTTGTGCAGGCAGTTGGTCAGCTGAACACCACCAAATTTCCACACTTCTGCTGGAATTCCATCCCTTCCTGGAGCTTTACCATCCTGTGTTGTCCTGATAGCTGCCATTAGTTCATCAAAATTTGGTGGTTCATCCAGACTTGATACAGCTGGTCGCTGCACTAGAGCTTCTTTAGCCTCTTCAGTGAGATCTCCAGGGTTGTTTAGTAATTGGTCAAAGTGGTCTGCAAATCTGTCCTGGATCTTGTCTTTCTCCTGCAAAACCGTTTCACCATCCATAGCCTTTAGTTGGATCAATCCTCTTGGTTTACGGCTGTAGATTTCTCTCAAACCTGTGAAGAATGTTTTCATGTCCTTCCCGTCTGCTGCAGTTTGAAGTTTCTCTGCTTTTTCATCCCACCAGTTGGACTTCATCTCTCTGGTGTACTTCTGTAGCTCACTCTGAGCCTTTGAGTATTTCTTCTTCTTCGACCTTGTGTTACACTGTAGGTTTTCCTGCCTAGCTGTATTCCTCACTTCTAGTAGTTTCTTCAGGTGTTCATCATGTTCATCAAACCAATCTTGATGTTTCCTCTCAGGGTAGCCTAATACATCACTGGCAGTCTGATACACCGTATCCTTCAGTGTTGCCCATTTCTCTTCTTTGTCATTCTCTGAGTTGTTGCTATCCCAGTCTTTCAAGTTTTCATCCATTTCCTGTGTAAGTTCTTCCTGCTTCTTTTGGCCTTTCAGTACACTAGTGTTTAGCTTCCGTGGTGGCTTTGCACCCATCCTGCAGTGCTGTTTTCGTCTGCAAATCCTTAATCTAGATCTCAGCATAACATGATCAGTACCACAGTCCGCGCCTCTCACTGCTCTGGTGTCCAATACATCCCTTATGTCTCTCTGTCTGACTATGATGTAGTCTAATAAGTGCCAGTGCTTGGATCTTGGGTATATCCATGTCTTCTTGTGTGTGTCCTTGTGCTTAAATAGAGTGTTGGTTATCACAAGGTTGTACTCTGAACACAGTGCGAGTAGAAGTTCTCCATTAGCATTGTACTTGCCTACTCCATGACTGCCTAGCACTGTTTTCCATTTCTCAGTGTCCAAACCAACTCTGGCATTAAAATCTCCAACGAGTATCAGCCTGTCATCAGTCGGTACACGCCTGATAGTCTCACGTAAATCACTGTAGAACTCTTCTTTCATCTCCTCTGTGTTGGTCATTGTTGGGGCATATACACTGATGAGTGTGGCATACATCTTCCGCTGTAGTGGGAGTCTCATAGTCATTATCCTGTCGTTGATTGGCACCAGCTCCTCATCAAGCATAGCTGCTATCTCCTTTCTAACTGCAAGGCCCACTCCTGCTTCTCTCCTTTCTTGAGTTGATCTCCCACTCCAAAAGAAGATGTACCCATGGTCTTCCAAGCTGTCATATCCAGGCAATCTTGTTTCATTAAAACCCCTTGACGTCGATTGTCGCGAATTTGCATCAATCCGCTTTCGCTCCAAATGCAACCAAAATACCGTCCGTATTCCTCCACTACCGGTTGATGCACTTCCAGCACATACCTAGGAACCTTTTGCAAGCATTAGTTTCTCGTAGGAACGGTCAGAGACGGAGCACCATCCATTTCCTGATTGCTACGCTCGCCTCATGCCACGTCTGCATTTTCAGAAGACAATCGTGGAAAAATTGTCCAATCTCAGGTAAGATGTACTAAGATAAAAATATGTACAGGCTTATTGTGTACTTTTATCACTACCACGAAGGAGTGGAGTACCTATGACGAATATTTTTGAAGATATTAGACAATTTCGGTGTGCTGCTAATTCGCTACATTCAACCACAATGGATAACCTCCGTCGGCCACAACGGCCGCAAATATTGATCCTGCACCAGGCCAACCAGACATTGGAGCCAGTGGAAACATTGTGCTAAAGCTTGCACAAGTTATCCATAGTAATGTCAACCACCTGCTGTACTTTGACAACTGGTTTTCCTCCTTGAATCTGTTTGTTGCTCTTGCAAACAAGGGGATACCAGCCCTTGGGACCGTGCAGCAAAATCGTCTGCATGGGTGCAGTTTCAGTGCAGACTCAGAGATGAAGAAGAAGGGAAGAGGGACATTTGAAGAGCAGCAGGCCGTGGTGGATAACGTGGACATTAGACCAGTCAAGTGGTTTGACAACAGAGGCGTGATTGTTGCCAGCACTTTTGCCAGCACCCAGCCCGTTTCCATGATACAAAGATGGGATAGAAAACTGAAAAGGAACGTGTCTGTGGAATGCCCAAGCATCATCAGACTTTATAACAAGTTCATGGGTGGCGTTGATGCTCTTGATGCACTGATCGCCTACTACCGCATCCACATCAGGTCCAAAAAATACTACCACCAGATGTTTTTTCACTTTGTGGATATGGTAATAGTGAACAGCTGGTTGTTGTATCGGTGTGAATGTGAGTCACTAGATGTACTCAGAAAGAAGCAGAAGGATTTGATGGAATTCAGATCGTCCATCGCACAGGTCCTCTGCATGGAAGGGAAGGACCTGATGGAGAAGAAAAGGGGACGACCTTCATCTGACATTGAACGGCAGTTTGAGAGGAAGAAACGTCGAGGTCCAGCCAAGGCCATTCCTGCACAGGAAGTCCGCACAGATGCTGTGGGACACTGGCCAGAAGTGGAAAATGGGTGGCAACGCTGCAAACTTCCACAATGCAAGGGCCAGACTGTGTACAAATGTGCAAAGTGCAACATTCATCTGTGCCTCAACAAAAACCACAACTGCTTTCGGGAATTCCACAAATAAACTGAAGCAATGCACACTCTTCGCGTTGAAAGGACAGTCAAACTGAATGGGAGGAAAGAGGTGTTTCCTGCAGGTTTTTGTTTTTGTTCATTGCTTGTGTTTTGTGTTTATAATGTGTTTTTTATAGTTCATTGTAGTGGTTTATGATAGTTTGGCAGTCATGAGAGTTGAAAATACTGAAAATAACTTTGTTGCATAAATAAAAGACTCTTCATACTTGAGATGGGAACAGGTGCTTTTTTACCATTTTTTTTACCATAGATGCCTGTTGTCGCTAATTTGCATCATACTTAAAATTATATCTATTTTATGCGCTATAGTCAAATTAACTTTCTCAACTTAATTTAGCATCTACTTGAAAGCAAAAGCACAAGTGAATTTTTTTTTTTCATAATTGGAAATAAATTCAGCCAGGCGTCAAGGGGAGTGCAGCTATGTCTACATTGTACCTGCTTATTTCCAGGGCCACAAGTGCGGTCTGTCTTTCTGGGCGCTGTGATTTTGTTCTGTCCAACAGAGTGCGTACATTCCATTCTGCTACACACAAGGCTGCTGTTTTCCTCTTCTTTTGTCCTCCTGCTCCTAGCTTACTTTTCACTGCCTGTCGGAGTGTGAACAGATCAGCGCAGACCTTGTAAGCCTGGGCAACGTCCGAGCCGGTATGAGTTGCTTTCTGATTGACCATTTCATGAAACTGCTTGCAAAGTATTTGAGTACTGCTAGCTTTTGCTGGACTAGTAGCACTTTCTTGGCAGATAAAGGTATTATCAGTGGCAAGGACAAGCCAAGACAAACTGACTCCAGTATCTGTTGCAGTGACTGACCAGATGATAGGTTTGTTTATCTCTGCTCTATGTGTAGTGCATGTCACAATGCACCGACTGGCACAGTCCACCACAGACCTTGCAACAGATGTGTTTATCAGCCAGGATGTCCAGTCTGACCCTGTGCAACTGGGAGTGGTCCACCACAGACCTGTGGCGGATATTGTTTTTAGTTCTGCCAGGATGCCCTGTTTCACCCTCCATGCCCTTGGAAGGGCGGGGATGCTGGTTGAGTCACCGATGGCCCGACCCATGAGACAGGTAGTACCGGTTTTCATGGTTATCCGGTAGCAAGCAAGCCAATGCCTGACCTGACACACACACACACACACACACACACACACACACACACACACACACACACACACACACACACACACACACACACACACACACACAAAGGGATGTAAGTCTCAGTTAAAAGCTGCCAATTTCTGACCAAAAAAAGTGGAATTTTATGGGTAAGAAGCTGCAACTTTAGCAAAAAAAACAAAAGAAGGTGTAAATTTCCAACTGTTTACAACCTGAAACACTGCAGATATAAGATTTGAGTAAAATACTGCAAGTTTAAGCTTTTTTTTTTAAAAATGCAAATTCAAGAGTAAGAAAAGTTCTAAATTCATGAGGAAAAAGCTGCAAAATTATGAATAATAAAAAGCTGCAAATTTTCAAGTAAGAAGCTGCACATTTCTGAGTAGAATGGCTCTAACTCTGCAGGAAAATCCTGAAAATTTATGAAAAAATCCTCACATTTACAAAAGAATGTTTCTACTTTACATGGAAAGAGGATGTGATAAATTTGCATGTGTTGACCATCTTTTTAAAAGACAGCCGTGAGGAGGAACTAAGCGGTTATGTTCGGAGGTGTTAAATCCTGCAGATCTGCATTAATCAGCAGGGAAAAGGAGAAGAAGAGGAATAGGTGATCCCCAGCAGCAGAAATAATCCAGTTATCCCAGGATGAGTAAACACATGACACCCCATGACACCCAACAGATCACCCCCCCCCCCCATGACATCAGTGGGAACAGCTTGGCCAAACTTAACACCTCTGTTGATTTGCATATTCCCTTCTGAGGACAATTCAAACAGAGCTGCTGCTGAAATGGAAACCAAAGGGTTAAATGGTGACGTGGCTTTATCAGCAGCACTGATCCCCCCGCCCCCCCAACTGACCTGCTGGCCAGGAACTAACAACTCCTCAGGCCTGTTAACACAATTTTAACAACAAAAGGACATGCAAAAGAACAAAGATTCCCTTTGATTTAACAGGATAACAGCGTGAATTTTCTGGTCTGTGAATGAACAGAGCAGCCCTGAGTGTTTCACGGAGTCACTTTCTGAATTATAATGGTTAATCTAAGTCACAATTCCAGGAAACAAACTTCAGAGGAAACTCAAACCCATGACACATTGTTTTAAATTTTGCTGATTTTTCTTTTTTTTCCCCACTTCTCTTCCAGTCCTTATGGCCACTTTCTGACTGCTTTGTTTTTAAAACATCATTTTAAGAATAATGTTAACTGACTTAAAGTGCATTTCTTACTGCACTATATCATACAATATGCCATTTAACATACAATTTCATTTGATCGCATTTAAGATAAGATAAGATAAGATAAGATAAGCCTTTATTAGTCCCACAATGGGGAAATTCCAGGATTGCAACAGCACAGGGATAGCAACACTCAGAGCAACAATCAGGAGGCAAGAAAAAAACAAGAACAGCTAGTATACATATGTACATATTACTGATATACGTATATATATATATATATATATATATATATATATATATATATATATATACACAGTATATACTATATATATACAGTATATATATATATATATATATATATATATATATATATACACAGTATATACTATATATATACAGTATATATATATATATATATATATATATATATATATATATATATATATATATATATAGACACACAGTGCGGAGCATTGTGGTTGGTGAATGTGCAGCAGAAAGTCTAAGCTCTCTCTCCCTCCGCGGGTGCGGCGGGCCAGCTGGATGTCTTTGGGCATGATGGTGGTGACCCTCTTGGCGTGGATGGCGCACAGGTTGGTGTCCACGAAGAGACCCACCAGGCAGGCCTCGCTGGCCTCCTGCAGAGCCATGACGGCGGAGCTCTAGAAGCGCAGGTCGGTCTTGAAGTCCTGAGCGATCTCCCTCACCAGGCGCTGGAAGGGCAGCCTACGGATGAGCAGCTCCGTGGATTTCTGGTAGCGACGGATCTCTCTCAGAGCCATGGTACCGGGCCTGTAACGGTGAGGCTTCTTCACTCCGCCGGTGGCCGGAGTGCTTTTTTCGAGCAGCCTTGGTGGCTAGCTGCTTCCTGGGGGGCTTTTTCCTCCAGTAGATTTACGGGCGGTCTGCTTGGTTCTTGCCATCGCTCTTTATTATTCTGTCTTATATTTCTTGCACGCCGCCTAAACTCCAGCCCGGCACCCGCGTCATTTTCGCCACAGTTCCTCGGCATGTCGAGCTTCTTCGTTAGCACCGGGTGGCGGTTGGAGCTAGCTAGCCAGCCAGCTAGCTAGCTCTTCCCTGCTGTATCGTCCCCTGCTGCAAACAGTGGCTCCGTCCACCGACTCGGGAGACCCTTGGGGCGATCTGTATGTCCGTTATATATATATAGAGTGAAAGGTGTAGAAAGAAGAAGGAAGATAAGAAAAAGGCAGTTGCAACAGGCAGCCAACTCGTGTGGCGCCGCCGGTTCCGGCAGAACCGGAACTGGTTTAGATCTTAATTTAGATCTTAATTCAAACAAGCAGAGTATTTGCAACCAACTTAATTAAGACTTGAACAAAAACAATCAATCTGAATACAACTGGGAGTGTTTAAGAATAAAAATCTTTGGATTCCTTAATGAAGTTCTGCCTGCAGATCACCTGCATGCAAACATTCCAATTGCCACTCATGAGACGGACCAGATTCCATACAAAAAGTTAAAAATTTTACTTTCGCTTCATCTTTAAGGGGTTGCTGTTCCAGTTAAAAGTCTCAAGTGTTGGAGAGTCCACCTTTGTATAAAACGGCCTCGTCAATATACCACAAATGGCTCAAAGTCGTTAAGATAATCCAGAGGTTAAACCGGCTGTTAATGTCATTTAAACCCTGCATGACTTCGACAACGTGAAACCGGCATTTCACTTTGAAATGGATGGCTCGAGTTATTGCAGACGAGCAAGTTTAAAACACACACTAAAGTTAAGAGTATTGCAAGAAGGAAAATAGTTTACATTTCCCACAGTGATACTGATGTAAACAGAAGCCCAAAAGACTCATGTGACAGTCTCGATTTGATTGATACCGGTAACTCATTTGACCCAATAAGCCTTTTCTTTATGTTTTCACAGCCTTCAATACTCACTGAGCACCTACTTAGCATGAAGGACCAGCCCCACAGCTAACGTGAACAAAACAAACAAATTACAGCTGAGTCTGCTGATTATGGATGTGCCATGTTCATTTCTGAATGGAACGATACCTGATATGGCTGAGTTTGTCACACACACCCTATAAAACCCATGTGACTCCCATATGTAATGCTTGGTTGCTTCTACAAAGCTGAGTCACTTTTACCAACCTTGTGTGTAATATTTACAGTGCATCCGGAAAGTATTCACAGCACTTCACTTTTTCTACATTGTTATGTTACAGCCTTATTCCAAAAAGGATTAAATTCTTTTTTCCTCAAAATTCTACACACAATACCCTATAATGACAACATGAAAAAAGTATTTTTGAGATTTTTGCAAATTTATTAAAAATAAAAAACTAAGAAATCACATGTACATAAGCATTCACAGCCTTTGCTCAATGCTTTGTTGATGCACCTTTGGCAGCAATTACAGCCTCAAGTCTTTTTGAATATGATGGCACAAGGTTGGCACACCTACACTACCGTTCAAAAGTTTGGGGTCACACAGACAATTATTTTGTGTTTTCCATGAAAAGTCACACTTATTTACCACCATGAGTTGTAAAATGAATAGAAAATATAGTCAAGACATTGACAAGGTTAGAAATAATGATTTGTATTTGAAATAATAATTTTTTCTAGATACTCAACCTGCTCAAAGGAAGGTCAGTTTTATAGCTTCTCTAACCAGCTAAACTGTTTTCAGCTGTGCTAACATGATTGCACAAGGGTTTTCTAATCATCCATTGGCCTTCTGACACAATGAGCAAACACATTGTACCATTAGAACACTGGAGTGATAGTTGCTGGAAATGGGCCTCTATACACCTATGTAGATATTGCACCAAAAACCAGACATTTGCCGCTATAATAGTCATTTACCACATTAGCAATGTATATTAGATATTAGAGTGTATTTCTGATTAGTTTAAAGTTATCTTTATTGAAAAAAGCAGTGCTTTTCTTTCAAAAATAAGGAAATTTCTAAGTGACCCCAAACTTTTGAACGGTAGTGTATCTTTGGGCAGTTTTGCCCGTTCCTCTTTGTAGCACCTCTCAAGCTCCATCAGGTTGGATGGGAAGCATCGGTGCACGGCCATTTTAAGATCTCTCCAGGGATGTTCAATTGGATTCAAGTCTGGGCTCTGGCTGGACCACTCGAGGACATTCACAGAGTTGTCCTGAAGCCACTCCTTTGATATCTTGGCTGTGTGCTTAGGGTTGTTGTCCTGCTGAAAGATGAACCGTTGCCCCAGTCTGAGGTCAAGAGCGCTCTGGAGCAGGTTTTCATCCAGGACGTCTCCGTACATTGTTGCATTCATCTTTCTCTCTATCCTGACTAGTCTCCCAGTTCCTGCAGCTGAAAAACATCCCCACAGCATGATGCTGCCACGACCATTGGTGTGGTTATGAGTGGTGTCTGGTTTCCTCCAAACATGACGTCTGGCATTCATGTCAAAGAGTTCAATCTTTGTCTCATCAGGCCAGAGAATTTTGTTTCTCATGGTCTGAGAGTCTTCAGGTGCCTTTTGGCAAACTCCAGGTGGGCTGCCATGTACCTTTTACTAAGGAGTGGCTTCCGTTTGGCCCCTCTGCCATACAGGCCTGATTGGTAGATTGCTGCAGAGATGGTTGGTTGTCCTTCTGGAAAGTGCTCCTCTCTCCACAGAGGAATGCTGGAGCTCTGACAGAGTGACCATCAGGTTCTTGGTCACCTCCCTAACTAAAGATGCATTCACACCAAATGCGAACAGGCGAATTTTTCGTGCGGCACGATTACATTATAACTCAATGTAAACACACCAACAGACATGAATAGTGAGATGCAGACTAGGTGAAGTTGTCTTTAAAACTTCTGCAGCTGGGTTCAACCTGCTGTGGAAATTCCCAAAATAAT
The DNA here is from genome assembly GCA_020510985.1 of Pholidichthys leucotaenia. NCBI lineage: Eukaryota > Metazoa > Chordata > Actinopteri > Cichliformes > Pholidichthyidae > Pholidichthys > Pholidichthys leucotaenia. Next base: position 107,428,232 of record CM035849.1, on the reverse strand, counting down.
GTCATGCTTATGTTTACATTATCTGACCGGGGGCTCACCTGAAAATTATGTCTCAAGCCTCCAACATTTCACAGATGATCCCGTGTTTACATTGCTAGCTAGCTTGCTAGGATGTCCGTGGCCGGAAACCGTGGACAAATAACTCCAAAAATCCGATTCAGCTGAAGAGTTCCTGGTCCTCCTGTCTCCCGGTGAGTGAGTTTCTTTTTCTAGCTAGTTTACTCTGCAACGGTGATAATTTTACTACATCCGCTAGCTAGCTAGCTGCTAGTGTAGCTAGCTAGTGGACGCGAACACGCAACAACAAAAATTCACGCATACTAACGTCTTCCCATTGATTTTCTATGGATTCACGCCGCCCGTTCTCGTGTGAACACAGCTTTAGGCCCTTCTCCCCCAAACGTTCAGTTTAGATGGCCGGCCAGCTCTAGGAAGAGTCCTGGTGGTTCTGAACTTCTTCCATTTACGGATGATGGAGGCCACTGTGCTCAGTGGGACCTTCAAAGCAGCAGAAATTTTTCTATACCCTCCCCCAGATTTGTGCCTCGAGACAATCCTGTCGGCGCAGCACGGTGGTGGAGTGGCTAGCACTGCGGCAGCACAGCAACTTACCCTTGGCCGGGGGATCCTGGGTTCGATCCCAGCCCCCGACCAATAGTGATCTGTGTGGAGTTTGCATGTTCTTCCCGTGTCTGCGTGGGTTTACTCCGGGATTTCTCCGGTTTCCTCCCACATGCCCAAAACATGCAAGTTAGGTTAACTGGCATCAAACTGGGGATTCTAAATTGTCCTTAGGTATGACTGTGAGAGTGAATGGTTGTCTGTCTCTCTGTGTTGGCCCTGCGATGGACTGGCGATCTGTCTAGGGTGTACCCTGCCTCTCGCCCAAAGATGCTGGGATAGGCTCCAGCCCCCCCGTGACCCAAAAAGGATTAAGCGGAAGAAGATGGATGGATGTATATATATAAATCCCCACAAACTGGGGATTCTAAATTGTCCTTATGTACAGTATGACTGTGAGAGTGAATGGTTGTCTGTCTCTCTGTGTTGGCCCTGCGATGGACTGGCGATCTGTCCAGGGTGTACCCTGCCTCTCAGCCAAAGATGCTGGGATAGGGTCCAGCCTTTGGATGGATGGACAATCCTGTCTCAGAGGTCTACAGACAATTCCTTTGACTTCTTGCTTGGTTTGTGCTCTGTGGGACCTTATATAGACAAGTGTGTGCCTTTCCAAATCATGTCCAATCAACTGAATTTACCACAGGTGGACTCCAATGAAGCTGTAGAAATATCTCAAGGATGATCAGTGGAAACAGGATGCACCTGAGCTCAATTCTGAGCTTCATGGTAAAAGTTGTGAATACGTATGTACATGTGATTCCTTATTTTTTTTTTAGTTTTTAATAAATTTGCAAAAATCTAAAAAAAAAAAAAAACTTTTTTCATGTTGTTATTATGGGGTATTGTGTGTAGAATTTTGAGGAAAAAATGAATTTATTCCCTTTTGGAATAAGGCTGTAAGACAACAAATGTGGAAAAAGTGAAGCGCTGTGAATGCTTTCTGGATGTACTGTATGCTTTACTTAGTCTGTGCCATTACTACTGGGAGTGTATATGGATATGAGGCAGGATAGCCCTGAGTGCCACCTTTCATTAGAGCCCAAGATGACACTTCTATGTTGAAGCATTCTAAAGTTATAACCGTTCTTTCAAGGTATGTGCCAACCTGTGCCAGCCCGTAGTAGGTTGGCACAGTTCAAAAATGCCTGGTTGCAACCTGAGGAAAAAAAAAACTGGGTAATATATTCATTTTTTGTGGTATTGTTACAAAATTTTGACCTAAACTTAATAACACTTGACAACACTCCAGCCAGTATCAGTAAGAGCTGTATGTTATTTTCAAGCATCTGTGTGTAAAACAAAAAGGCAAACTTTATTTTCTTCCCATTTAGTATGTTTACACCACTGTTACGCCGTGGCAGAAGCACTTAGAGAGATTGTGATTGTTTTACAAAAAATAATGTTTTCTTTTGAATGAGACCAACCCCATGAATATACTGCAAAGGGTTGAAGAACAGCTTTTGATTTACTTTGAGTATGTTACTTTTAGGTGTTTTTAGGGAAACAGGCAGTTAAGTGACTATAAGCAATAATATGCTAGCAATCCATCTTGGTCCCTGAACTTTATTGGTCTCCAAAAGATTCAGTTTTGTATAATGTTTTATAAACATGCATATAGAGATTTTTTTTTTTGTAACTTAGATTTTTATTCATTTTTCATCATATATAATGCATTCAGATCACATTCTACATTTAAAAAACAAAGGGGTTAGGGTAGGGAAAAAGAAAAAAAAAGAAAAAGAAAAAAAGGGGGGGGACAAATGTTGGAGCATCAAGTTTTTAGTTTCCATCTCTTAATTTTTCTGGTTTTTTCAGTGTCTTTGGTTATTCTTTCAATTTCTGCCTCGTTGTTGCACTTTGTAGTGTGTCCATTTCCGCCATTTTTTTCCCCCATAGTCCTTCTTGCATTCTTTGTCGATATGTTAGTTTTTCCATCATACGTATGTCCTCAACAATGTCAGTCCATTGTTCTTGGTCAGGAAGAACTTCTGATCGCCATTTTTTTGTGATAGTTTTTTTTACATGCAATCAACAAGATTTTAACTAGATATCTGTCCTCAGCCTGTATAACATTGTCTCTTTTAAGATCACATAAGTACATCAGGTTACAGTTCATTGGTATATTATATCCTAATATCCTCTGTATTGTCACATGTATAGATTTCCAGAATGATGATATTTTGCAGCATTTCCAAAACATATGTGAGTGGTCTGCATTTTGAACCCCACATCCCCTCCAGCATAAAGATTGGGTATTTGTATATTTTCCTTGAATCTGTGGTGTAATGAAAAAGCGAATCAGGTTTTTCCATCCAAATTCCCTCCATGTCCTTGAATTTGTTGATGTGTGTTGTGTTTTCCATATTTCCTGCCAGCTTTCTTCTGTTATGTTTAAATTGAGCTCTTTCTCCCATTTCTCCTTTATATAGTTACTTGTATGATTGTTTGTCATAAGTTTCTGATATAGCTTTGAAATAATTCTTATTTTATTTCCTGTATATGAGCTTAAAATGAGTTGTATAATCTCGCTCACATCTGTTTGGAGGTTATGCCTAATCTTCTTCATATAATAATCTCTCATCTGCAGATATCTGAAAAATTCCGATCTTTCTAGTTTAAATTTTTTCCTGATGTTTACAAAGCTCCCGAGATCTTTTTTTCCGATATTGCCCCATGCTGTGATTCCCTTGTTCACCAGATGTTTGTATCCCCTATCTTGTTTTGCCGGTTCAAACTGACTGTCAAATGCTACCCATTTCAATAGTTTTATGTCTTCCTTTATATTATATTTTTGTACTATTTTATACCACAGTTCTAAAGTAAATTTAGTGATTGGGTCTATTTTTTTGATTTGCTTATATGCATCTTTATCTCAGAATCAGAATCAGAATCAGAATCAGAATCAGGTTTATTGCCATTGTTCATGTAGTACACAAACTAGGAATTTGTCTCGGTGCAATGCTGCAACATTAAATCTAATATCTAATAATATCTCCTATTATGCTTTGTACTGGGAGTCCCTCAATTTCCTTTTCCGTTTCTTTCCATTTTGCCTCATATCCCTCGTCGCACCAACATATGATATATCTTATTTGTGCTGAGTAGTAATATTCCTTTAGACTCGGTAGCCCCATGCCTCCTTTCTCTTTTGGTAATTGGAGAGTTTTATATTTCACTCTTGGTTTTTTACCTCCCCAAACAAATCTCGATATCATCCTGTCCCACTTTGAGAATTGGGCATCTGGAATCTCTGTTGGTATAGCCTGGAAAAGGTAAAGTAATCTAGGTTGTATGCTGATTTTGACTGTCTCAATTTTTGAATTCAGATCCATATTTTTTCCGGTTCCGGTTCCGCCGGACCAGCGGCGCCACACGAGTCGGCTGCCTGTTGCAACAGCCTTTTTTTAATCTTCCTTCTTCTTTCTACACCTTTCACTCTGTATATATATCACGGACGCACGGATCGCCCCGGGGGTCTCCCGGGTCGGCGGACGGAGCCACGGTTTGCAGCGGGAGACGTTACAGCGGGGAGGAGCTAGTGCTAGCTAGCACTTGGCCGCCGCCCGGTGCTAATGGGAAACTCGACATACCGGGAGCTGTAGCGAAAAGGACGTGGGTGCCGGGCTGGAGTTTAGGCGGCGTGCAAGAAATATAAGACAGAATAATAAAGAGCGATGGCAAGAACCAAGCAGACCGCCCGTAAAATCTACTGGAGGAAGAAGCCCCCCAGGAGACAGCTAGCCACCAGGGCTGCTCGGAGAGGCGCTCTGGCCACCGGCAGAGTGAAGAGGCCTCGCCGTCACAGGCCCGTGGCTCTGAGAGAGATCCGTCGCTACCAGAAATCCACGGAGCTGCTCATCCGTAAGCTGCCCGTCCAGCGCCTGGTGAGGGAGATCGCTCAGGACTTCAAGACCGTCCTGCGTTTCTTGAGCTTCGCCGTCATGGCTCTGCAGGAGACCAGCGAGGCCCACCTGGTGGTCTCTTCTTCGCTAAGGGGGTCACCATCATGCCCAAAGACTTCCAGCTGGCCCGCTGCATCCGCGGAGAGAGAGCTTAGACTTTCTGCTGCACATTCACCAGCCATAATGCTCTGCACTGTGTGTCTATATATATACATTTATAGTAATATGGACATATGTTTACTAGATGTTGTTTTTTCTTGCCTTCTGATTGTTGCTCTGAGTGTTGCTATCCCTATGCTGTTGCAATCCTGGAATTTCCCCATTGTGGGACTAATAAAGGCTTATCTTATCTTATCTTATATTTAAGATTGACCATCTATCAATATCTTTTTTTATTTCTTGTTCCAGCCTATCATAGTTTGCTTTATATATTTTGCTTAGGTCTTTAGGTATGTTCACTCCAAGGTATTTTATTTCTTTTTGTTTCCAGTTTAGTTTGATCTTATCAGTTATCTGGTTTAGAGGGTTATAGTGGAATGTCAGTATTTGTGTTTTTGTTATGTTTATCTTGTATCCTGATAATTTTCCAAAATTTTCTATCAAGTTCATCATTTCCATTATTGATTCATCTGGTTGTTCAAGGTAAACTATAATATCGTCTGCAAATAGCCCAATCTTGTGTTCCGCCCCCTTTATTGTTACACCTTTTAATTTCTTATTTTGTCGTATCGCTTGAGCCAATGGTTCTATGAACAGAGCAAACAAGGTGGGCGATAAGCAGCATCCCTGCCTAGTTGATCTTTGTATATTTACTTTGTCTGTTAAGCTACCGTTTATCTTGATTCTTGCCACAGGTTCTTGATATAGCGTCCTTATGCATTGTACTGATTTTTCGTTAAATCCAAAGCGCTCCAGTACACTATACAGGAATTTCCAGTTAACCCTGTCAAATGCTTTTTCTGCGTCTAAACTCATTATTACTGCGCTTTTCTTTTCTTTATGTATTTGGTTAATTATATGTATTGTTCTCCTGATATTGTCATGTGTTTGGCGTCCCTCTATGAAACCAGTTTGATCATCTTCTATCAATTCCGTCAAGAATGTCTTTATTCGTTTACATATAATTGTTGTATATATTTTATAATCCACATTTAATAAAGAGATTGGTCTATAGTTTCCGCATTGTTCTTTATCTTTCCCTGGCTTTAAAATAACTGAAATGATAGCTTCGTTCCATGATGGAGGTATTTTGTTGTTGTTCAATGTCCAATTAAATGACTTTAGGAGCTGTGGCGTGAGTTCTTCTATAAACAGTTTATAAAACTCAGATGGGTATCCATCACTACCTGGTGATTTACCATTTTTAAGTGACTTAATCACATCTCTGATCTCTTGTGTTGTTATTTCTGCTGTTAGCTTTTCATTTTGTTGATTTCCTATTGATGGCAAGTCCAATGTGCCTAGAAATTTTTTAATATCTTTAGTATTTGTTTCTTCAGGTTGCGAGTATAGTTCTTGGTAGAAATTATGGAATATTTCTTCGATGTTTTCTGGGTTAACTGTGGTTTTATTTGTGGTGGGGTCTTTAATCTTGTATACATTATTCATTGTTTGTTGTTTTCTTAACCGTTTTGCCAGCAGTTTTGTGGCTTTTGGTCCTGTTTCATAATATTTTTGCTTTAGATATCTATTTTTCCTTTCAATTTCATCCATTTGTGTTTCTTTTATCTTTGTTTTTTCTTCTTTAATTTCTTGATATATTTTTGGATCATTTGTGCTTTGATGTTTACGTTCTAATTCCCTCAGTCTCTCACATCTTTGTTCATACGCTTCCAGTTTAGTCTTATTTGCTTTTCCTGTTTCAACAATTAATTTTCCTCTTAACACGGCTTTTAGTGCGTCCCATAGTATTGTTGGGTCCACTTCTTCATTGTCATTCTCTTGGATATATTCGTTTATGTTTATTTTTATTCTTTCTTTCATTTTCTCATCATTTAACAGTCCTACGTTAAGTTTCCATGTTGTTTGTCGTTTTCTATTGTTCAAATATATTTCCATGTATATAGGATTATGATCTGATATTTCTGCCCCTCCAATCCAACAATTTCTCACCCTGTGTCTGTCACCTTCATTCATAAGGAAGTAATCTATTCTAGAGTGTACTTTATGGACTGCTGAATAATGTGTATAGTCTTTTTCGAGTGGGTGTAGGTCCCTCCATATGTCTACCATACCCATTTCTGCCAGTGAGGTTCTTATGAACTTTGTTACATGTTTTTTTGTCTTCTTAACACTTGTTGTATCAACTTCATGATCCATGACAGCATTTAAGTCTCCTCCACAAATTAGGACTCCTTCACTGTGTGTTGCTATGAGATCAAACAGATGTTGAAAAAAACCCTTGTCACTTTCTGGTGGGGCATAGATGTTCACTAATGTAATCTGCATACCATCTATTCTTCCCTTTATTATTACATACCTGCCTTCTTTATCCTGGATTTCCTGTTCACTTTCAAATTGTATTTTTTTTGAAATTAGTATCATAACCCCCCTTTTAGCTCCTCCCTTAAATGAACTGTAGTAGGAGTTCTTATAGCCAAATCTCTTTAGTTTCACATGTTCTGTCTTGCTCAAATGTGTCTCTTGCATAAATATAATTTCAGCTTTTTCCTTTTTGAATTTTCTTATTATTCTTTCCCTTTTAACAGGTGAGTTCAGACCATTCACGTTTAGTGTCATTATCTTAAGGTTTTTACCCATATTCATGTTTTTCCATTTTTTTAACTTGTGCTCCTAGCCCCTTTAACAACAAAAATAACACATATTTATATAAAAACACATTAAAAAATCTCGACCTCCGTACTTTGGGCCTTTCTTCTGCCCACTGGTCCCTGTTGGTGGGTGGGAGGATTGTCTTCACAGAGTGAAGGGCCCTCCCTAGACCTATATTTACTATCCAAGTAATAGTCATTAGTCTAGAAATGTCCAACAAATGTCACTTAAACCTCTCCTAGCCGTCTGTTTCTCTTTTACCTTGTCTTCTTGGCCTTCATTTCTTCTGTGCCTTTCTTAATCTTTGTTATGATCTAGGCTTTCAGTTGAAAGCCTTGTAGCTTGTCCTGGGCCCGCTGCGCCACGTCTCTCCCCCTTCTTCCGCCGTTCACTCGTCTCCACTCCGGCTGTCGTGATGCGTTCAGGGCCGCCGCTGCTCCAGCCGTTTCCTCCGGCACGCTCACCTCAAGGCCCCGCTCCATCATATCCCGCGCTGCCTCTCTGGCCGTGTCGTAGGTTCTTACGCCGTCCTCCCAATGAATCCTCATTTTCGTTAGCGGCGTTTGGAATCTAATTTTTTTCTCTTTCAGCGTTTTTTTAATGTTGGCATATTTCTTCCGCTGCTGCACAATTTCTGTCGGGTAGTCATGGTCGAAGAATACCTGTTTGTCGCCGATTCGTATCTTTTTTTTCCATGCTTGCGTCAGGATTCTTTCCTTTATGTCATATTTCACAAAGTTTACCACAACTGACCTGGGTGTAGCGTTTGGTTTCGGGTTCTGTGCCGGGGTTCTGTGCGCTCGTTGAATCTGCAGATCCGTTTCTTTGGGCAGTTCCAGCTCTTTTTTTAAGAACTGATCCATGAATTTCGTCATCGAGTTGCCTTCAATACCCTCCGGAATTCCAAAGATGCGCATATTGCTTCGTCTGGATCTGCTCTCCAAGTCGTTTATTTTCTCCTGCATCCTCTGCGTTTGCGTCGTCAGGGTCTGTAGTTGTTCGTTTGCCTCGCTTTTCCAATCTTCCAGCTCCGATATTCGGGCCTGCGCTTCTGTCATACATGTCCGCTGGGAGCGCAGCTCCTCCATGTTATCTGTTAGCTTGCGCTCCATTTCTCTTCGGAGGCCCATAATTTCCTCCTTAATCTCTTTTTTCAGCTCCTCCTTAAGAGCCGCTAAATCCTGCTGTAGCTGCCGCTTGAATTCTCTTAACTCTTTACCCAGACTGGCGATGCCAGTGTTCATGTTTTCGAGTCTGGCGTCCTCCATTTTCTCTGCTGTAGACACCTCGTTTTTTTGGGCTTCGTGTTCAGCGGTTTTTCCTGCGTTGTTGGAGAGGAATTCTTCAATTTTACCCTGCTTTTGTCCTTGTGCCCGGCTCCTTCGTGTTTTCATCCCTTAGTTTATTGATCCGCTTATGTCGAGTTGGCCATTTACCGATGATTTTTAATCCGGCTAGGGAGAGCTCTCTGTTTAAGCGTTATGTCTCTCCGCCATCTTCCCGGAAGTCCCATATAGAGATTATTTTAAAAAATATTATTTAAAAAAATAATTTAACATTATTTTCTAAACTGCACAGTGTATATACTGTATATACTGTATATATATATATATATATACGTATATATATATATATATATATCCATCCATCCATCCATCCATCTTCTACCGCTTTTCCGGAGGTCCGGGTCGCGGAGGCAGCAGTTCAAGCAGAGAAGCCCAGACTTCCCTCTCCCCAGCCACCTGCTCCAGCTCTTCAGAGGGGATACCAAGGCGTTCCCAGACTAGCTGGGAGACATAGTCTCTCCACCGAGTCCTGGGTCTGCCCCGGGGTCTCCTCCCAGTGGGACGTGCCTGAAACACCTCAAGTGGGAGGCGTCCAGGAGGCATCCTAATCAGATGCCCATACCACCTCAACTGACTCCTTTCAATGTGGAGGAGCAGCGGTTCTACTCTGAGCCTCTCCCGGATGACTGAGCTCCTCACCCTATCTCTGAGGGTGAGTCCAGCAATCCTACGGAGAAAGCTCATTTCAGCCGCTTGTATCCGCGATCTCGTTCTTTCGGTCATTACCCAAAGCTCGTGACCATAGGTGAGAGTAGGAACGTAGGTTGACTGGTAAATCGAGAGCTTTGCCTTAGAACTAAGCTCCCTCTTCACCACAACAGACCGGTACAACGTCCGCATCACTGCAGATGCTGCTCCAATCCGTCTGTCGATCTCTCGCTCCATTTTCCCCTCACTCGTGAACAAGACCCCAAGATACTTAAACTCCTCCACTTGGGGCAGGAGCCTGTCCCCAACCCGGAGAGGACAATCCACCTTTTTCCGGCTGAGGACCATGGACTCGGACTTGGAGGTGCTGATTCTCATCCCAGCCGCTTCACACTCAGCGGCAAACCGTCCCAGCAAGAGCTGTAGGTCATTGCTGGATGAAGCCAACAGGACAACATCATCTGCAAACAACAGAGATGAGATCCTGTGGTCACCAAGCATGACACCCTCCATTCCCTGGCTGCGCCTAGAAATCCTGTCCATAAAAATTATGAACAGGACCGGTGACAAAGGGCAGCCCTGGCGGAGTCCAACTCTCACTGGGAATGACTCCGACCGAGTGTTGGCAATACGAACTAAACTCTCACAATGGTCGTACAGAGACCGAATAGCTCGTAACAACAAGCCCGATACCCCATACTCCCGAAACACCCCCCACAAAAATCCACGAGGGACGCGGTCAAATGCCTTCTCCAAGTCCACAAAACACATGTAAACTGGTTGGGCAAACTCCCACGAACCCTCAAGAATTCTCGAGAGGGTAAAGAGCTGGTCCGATGTGCCACGGCCAGGACGAAAACCACATTGCTCCTCCTGAATCCGAGGTTCGACCAACGGCCGGACTCTCCTCTCCAGTACCTTGGCATAGACCTTCCCAGGGAGGCTGAGGAGTGTGATCCCTCTAAAGTTGGAGCACACCCTCCGGTCCCCTTTTTTGAAGAGAGGAACCACCACCCCGGTTTGCCATGCCAAAGGCACTGCCCCCGACCTCCACGCAATGTTGCAGAGGCGTGTCAACCATGACAACCCAACAACATCCAGGGCCTTGAGGTACTCGGGGCGAATCTCGTCCACCCCTGGGGCCCGGCCACCAAGGAGATTTTTAACCACCTTGGCGACCTCAGCCCCTGTGATAGGCGAGTCATCCCCCTTGTCCCCAAACCCTGCTTCCTCTGTGGAAGGCGTATCAGTGGGATTGAGGAGATCCTCGAAGTATTCCTTCCACCGCCCGACGATATCCCCAGTTGAAGTCAACAGTGTCCCATCCGCACCATACACAGTGTGGACGGGGAGCTGCTTTCCCCTCCTGAGCCGCCGAACAGTTTGCCAGAATCTCTTTGAAGCCGACCGAAAGTCTTGTTCCATGGCCTCACCGAACTCCTCCCATACCCGGGTTTTTGCTTCAGCAACCACCCGAGCTGCACTCCGCTTGGCCTGCCGGTACACCTCAGCTGCTTCGGGAGTCCCACAAGCCAACCAAGCTTGATAGGACTCCTTCTTCAGCTTAATGGCCCCCCTCACCACTGGTGTCCACCACTTGGTTCGGGGGTTGCCACCACGAGATGCACCGACCACCTTGCGGCCGCAGCTCTGGGCCGCCGCTTCAACAACAGAGGTGGAGAACATGGCCCATTCAGACTCCATGTCTCCAGACTCCCTCGGAATGTGGTTGAAGTTCTTCCGGAGGTGGGAGTTGAAGACCTCCCGGACAGGGGCCTCAGCCAGACGCTCCCAGCACACCCTCACTATACGTTTGGGTCTACCAGGTCTGAATGGCTTCCTCCCCTGCCATCGGATCCAACTCACCACCAGGTGGTGATCAGTTGACAGCTCTGCACCTCTCTTTACTCGGGTGTCCAAGACATACGGTCACAGGTCTGATGATACGATAACAAAATCGATCATCGACCTGCGGCCTAGGGTGTCCTGGTGCCAGGTGCACATATGGACACCCTTATGCTTGAACATGGTGTTCGTTATGGACAGACTGTGGTTAGCACAGAAGTCCAATAACTGAACACCACTCGGGTTTAGATCGGGCAGGCCGTTCCTCCCAATCACCCCCCTCCAGGTTTCACTGTTGTTGCCCACGTGCGCATTGAAGTCCCCCAGTAGGACAATGGAGTCTCCAGGAGGAGCACCCTCCAGCACCCCAGTCACAGACTCCAAAAAGGGTGGGTACTCTGAAACATCATTTGGTGCATAGGCACAAATGATGGTCAGGACCCGTTTCCCAACCCGAAGGCGCAGGGAAGCAACCCTTTCGTCCACCGGGGAAAACTCCAATATAGAGGCAGCAAGGTGGGGCGATACAAGAATACCTACCCCTGCTCGTCGCCTCTTGCCCGGGGCAACTCCAGAAAAGGCCAAGCTCCAGCCCCTCTCCAGGAGACTGGTTCCGGAACCGGAGCTGTGTGTTGAGGTGAGGCCGACTATATCTAGCCGGTATCGCTCAATCTCGTACACCAGCTCAGGCTCCTTCCCCACCAGAGAGGTGACATTCCACGTACCAAAAGCCAGTTTAGAAAGCTTGGGATCAGTCCGCCAAGGTCTCCGCCTTTGACTGCCACCTAATCCACATAGCACCGGACTTCCATGATCCCTCCTGCAGGTGGTGAACCTACTGGAGGGCGGACCCATGTAACTCCTTCGGGCTGAGCCCGGCCGGGTCCCATGGGTGGAAACCCGGCCACCAGACGCTAACCTTCGAGCCCCTCCCCCAGGCCTGGCTCCAGGGTGGGGCCCCGGTAACCCCATACCGGGCGGGGTACACTGAATCCTTGATATACAATTCATGAGAGTCTGTTGGATCGTTCTTAGTCTGGCCCTTCACCCAGGACCAGTTTGTCTTGGGAGACCCTATCAGAGGCAAATTGCCCCGGACAACATAGCTCCTGGGATCACTGGGGCACGCAAACCCCCCCACCACGATAAGGTGACGATCCATGAGGGGGCACTGGGGCACGCAAACCCCCCCACCACGATAAGGTGACGATCCATGAGGGGATATATATATATATATATATATATATATATATATATATGCATTGTGGAGGAAAAAGTGCAGGCGAGATGCGACGAGCTGGAAGGGCATGGCGCATTAACATAGCTATTGTCATCTAATACACATCAGTCAATACACAACATTAGCATGACATCAGCTCTCGGGGGTGCATACATAACAGTCCCGTCTGGCTGCCCCTTGTGGCTCTCTGTCCATCTGTAAATTGGCCGCTGTATGTAAATTGCTGAGTGTGAGATAAGTGTTTGTGCAGAGTGTTGTGGGTCACCACAGTATATACACTACCGTTCAAAAGTTTGGGGTCACTTAGAAATTTCCTTATTTTTGAAAGAAAAGCACTGCTTTTTTCAATAAAGATAACTTTAAACTAATCAGAAATACACTCTAATATCTAATATACATTGCTAATGTGGTAAATGACTATTATAGCTGCAAATGTCTGGTTTTTGGTGCAATATCTACATAGGTGTATAGAGGCCCATTTCCAGCAACTATCACTCCAGTGTTCTAATGGTACAATGTGTTTGCTCATTGTGTCAGAAGGCCAATGGATGATTAGAAAACCCTTGTGCAATCATGTTAGCACAGCTGAAAACAGTTTAGCTGGTTAGAGAAGCTATAAAACTGACCTTCCTTTGAGCAGGTTGAGTATCTAGAAAAAATTATTATTTCAAATACAAATCATTATTTCTAACCTTGTCAATGTCTTGACTATATTTTCTATTCATTTTACAACTCATGGTGGTAAATAAGTGTGACCTTTCATGGAAAACACAAAATAATTGTCTGTGTGACCCCAAACTTTTGAACGGTAGTGTATATATACATATATATACAGTGGGGCAAAAAAGTATTTAGTCAGCCACCAATTGTGCAAGTTTTCCCACTTAAAAGATGAGAGAGGTCTCCAATTTTCATCATAGGTATACCTCAACTATGAGAGACAAAATGAGAAAAAAAAAATCCAGAAAATCACATTGAAGAATTTTTAATGAATTAATTGGTAAATTCCTCGGTAAAATAAGTAGTTGGTCACCTACAAACAAGCAAGATTTCTGGCTCTCACAGACCTGTAACTTCTCTTTAAGAGGCTCCTCTGTCCTCCACTTGTTACCTGTATTAATGGCACCTGTTTGAACTCGTTATCAGTATAAAAGACACCTGTCCACAACCTCAAACAGTCAGACTCCAAACTCCACTATGGCCAAGACCAAAGAGCTGTCAAAGGACACCAGAAACAAAATTGTAGACCTGCACCAGGCTGGGAAGACTGAATCTGCAATAGGTAAGCAGCTTGGTGTGAAGAAATCAACTGTGGGAGCAATTATTAGAAAATGGAAGACATACAAGACCACTGATAATCTCCCTCGATCTGGGGCTCCAAGCAAGATCTCACCCTGTGGGGTCAAAATGATCACGAGAACAGTGAGCAAAAATCCCAGAACCACACAGGGGGACCTAGTGAATGACCTGCAGAGAGCTGGGACCAAAGTAACAAAGGCTACATCAGTAACACACTACGCCGCCAGGGACTCAAATCCTGCAGTACCAGACGTGTCCCCCTGCTTAAGCCAGTACATGTCCAGGCCCGTCTGAAGTTTGCTAGAGAGCATTTGGATGATCCAGAAGAGGATTGGGAGAATGTCATATGGTCAGATGAAACCAAAATAGAACTTTTTGGTAAAAACTCAACTTGTCGTGTTTGGAGGAGAAAGAACATCATACCTACTGTGAAACATGGGGGTGGAAACATCATACTTTGGGGCTGTTTTTCTGCAAAGGGACCAGGACGACTGATCCGTGTAAAGGAAAGAATGAATGGGGCCATGTATCATGAGATTTTGAGTGAAAACCTCTTTCCATCAGCAAGGGCATTGAAGATGAAATGTGGCTGGATCTTTCAGCATGACAATGATCCCAAACACACCACCCGGACAATGAAGGAGTGGCTTCGTAAGAAGCATTTCAAGGTCCTGGAGTGGCCTTGCCAGTCTCCAGATCTCAACCCCATAGAAAATCTTTGGAGGAAGTTGAAAGTCCGTGTTGCCCAGCGACAGCCCCAAAACATCACTGCTCTAGAGGAGATCTGCAAGGAGCAATGGGCCAAAATACCAGTAACAGTGTGTGAAAACCTTGTGAAGACTTACAGAAAACGTTTGACCTCTGTCATTGCCAACGAAGGGTACATAACAAAGTATTGAGATGAACTTTTGTTATTGACCAAATACTTATTTTACCGAGGAATTTACCAATTAATTCATTAAAAATCATTCAATGTGATTTTCTGGATTTTTTTTTCTCATTTTGTCTCTCATAGTTGAGGTATACCTATGATGAAAATGGGAGACCTCTCTCATCTTTTAAGTGGGAGAACTTGCACAGTGGGTGGCTGACTAAATACTTTTTTCCCCACTGTATGTGTAGAGCAGCGCGGTGGCGGGGTAGTTAGCACTGCGGCAGCACAGCAACTCACCCTTGGCTGGGGGATCCTGGGTTCGATCCCAGCCCCGACCAACAGTGATCTGTGTGGAGTTTGCATGTTCTCCCCGTGTCTGCGTGGGTTTACTCCGGGATTTCTCCGGTTTCCTCCCACATGCCCAAAACATGCAAGTTAGGTTAACTGGCGTCAAACTGGGGATTCTAAATTGTCCTTAGGTATGAATGTGAGAGTGAATGGTTGTCTGTCTCTCTGTGTTGGCCCTACGATGGACTGGCGATCTGTCTAGGGTGTACCCTGCCTCTCGCCCAAAGATGCTGGGATAGGCTCCAGCCCCCCCGTGACCCAAAAAGGATTAAGCGGAAGAAGATGGATGGATGTATATATATATATATATATATATATATATATATATATATATATATATATATATATATATATATATATATATATATATACTGTATATATATATATATATATATACACTACCGTTCAAAAGTTTGGGGTCACACAGACAATTATTTTGTGTTTTCCATGAAAAGTCACACTTATTTACCACCACGAGTTGTAAAATGAATAGAAAATATAGTCAAGACATTGACAAGGTTAGAAATAATGATTTGTATTTGAAATAATAATTTTTTCTAGATACTCAACCTGCTCAAAGGAAGGTCAGTTTTATAGCTTCTCTAACCAGCTAAACTGTTTTCAGCTGTGCTAACATGATTGCACAAGGGTTTTCTAATCATCCATTGGCCTTCTGACACAATGAGCAAACACATTGTACCATTAGAACACTGGAGTGATAGTTGCTGGAAATGGGCCTCTATACACTTATGTAGATATTGCACCAAAAACCAGACATTTGCAGCTATAATAGTCATTTACCACATTAGCAATGTATATTAGATATTAGAGTGTATTTCTGATTAGTTTAAAGTTATCTTTATTGAAAAAAGCAGTGCTTTTCTTTCAAAAATAAGGAAATTTCTAAGTGACCCCAAACTTTTGAACGGTAGTGTATGTATATATACTGTATATGTATGTATATATATATATATATATATATATATATATATATATATATATATATATATATATATATATAATAGCACCTTGTGTGAGCCACATTATCTGGCATCTCAGACAGGAGACAGTGATAAGCTTGGGAGAACAAAGAGCAGGAGATTCCTGGTGAGATAGCAGGAAGGAGTCAGGGATGAAGGTTGTTGAATGCAGTGTGATGCAAATGTCATGTTGTGTGTGATGGAAATGCCATGAAACTTCAGAATCAGAATCAGAATGAGATTTATTGCCATTGTTTATGTAGTACCCAAACTAAGAATTTGTCTCGGTGCAATGCTGCAACATTAAACATGGAGTAGCACTAAAGATAAAAATAAAAAACTATGCATGCAATAAAAGGAAGAATATGAATAAGTAATACTAAACTATGCAATTTTTAAATATATTAACAAGCAGCAGATATTGTGGAGTTCCACATAGTGCAGTCGGTAGTGCAAAAAGAAAACAGTGATAATTGTCATGAGTCTGGTTGAGCTGCTGTACGTAGTGCACGAGAGTCTAATAAGTCACTTAGTGTTCAGCAGTCTGATGGCAGAGGGGAAGAAGCTGTTCATGTAGCGGGAGGTTTTAGTCTGAATGGACCGAAGTCTTCTGCCTGAGGGGAGGGGGGCAAACAGTGCGTGTCCAGGGTGCGAAGGGTCGGCTAGGATCTGACCTGCACGCCTCCGGGTCCTGGAGATGTACAGGTCCTGGAGGGATGGGAGCTTGCAGCCGATCACCTTCTCAGCAGCGCGCACAATGCGCTGCAGTCTTAGTCTGTCCCTGGTGGTGGCTCCTGCGTACCACACGGTGATGGAGGTGGTGAGGATGGACTCGATGATGGCTGTGTAGAACTGCACCAACATCTTGGTGGGTAGCTTGAGCTTCCTCAGCTGCCGCAGGAAGAACATCCTCTGCTGGGCCTTTTTGATGAGGGAGCTGATGGTCGGCTCCCACTTGAGGTCCCGGGTGATGGTGGTGCCCAGGAAGCGGAAGGAACCCGCAGTGGTGATGGGAGAGTCTGTGAGGGTAAGGGGGGGGGGGCAGAGGGGCTGTGACTTTTCTGAAGTCCACGATCATCTCCACTGTCTTCAAAGCGTTCAGCTGCAGGTTGTTGTGGCTGCACCAGGACGCCAGCTGGGCCACCTCTCTCCTGTAGATGGACTCGTCGCCGTTGGAGATGAGCCCAATGAGGGTGGTGTCGTCCGCGAATTTGATCAGCTTGACAGACTGGTGGCTGGAGGTGCAGGAGTTGGTGTACAGGGAGAAGAGCAGGGGGGAAAGTACACAGCCCTGGGGTGATCCGGTGCTGATGCTAACAGAGTCTGAGACAGTCTTTCCCAGCCGCACATGCTGCCTCTGGTCCGTCAGGAAGTCGGTGATCCACCTGCAGAGGGAGTCAGGCACGTTGAGCAAGGACAGCTTGTCCTGGAGCAGAGCGGGGCGGATGGTATTGAATGCAGAGCTGAAGTCCACAAACCGGATCCTGACGTAGGTTCCCGGGTAGTCCAGGTGCTGCAGGATGGAGTGGAGGGCCAGGTTGACTGCGTCGTCCACAGACCTGTTGGCTCTGTAGGCAAACTGCAGCGGGTCCAGGAGGGGAGTGGTGATGGTCTTGAGGTGGGGCAGGACCAGGCGCTCAAAGGACTTCATGACTACAGAGGTGAGCGCTACAGGTCTGTAGTCGTTAAGTCCAGTGATCCGTGGCTTCTTGGGGACAGAGACGAAGGTAGAGGTTTTGAGGCAGGCCGGCACGTGGCATGACTTCAGGGAGGTGTTAAAAATGTCTGTGAAGACAGGAGTCAGCTCCTCCGCACAGTGTCTCAGGGTGGAGGGAGACACGCCGTCCGGACTGGGGGCCTTGCGCGGGTTCAGTCTGGAGAACTGTCTGTGCACGTCCTGCTCATTGATGGCAAGGGCGGGGGGAGGGGGGGCGCCTTTGATGAAGTGGGGACCATGGAGGCAGTGGCGCTGGGGGGAGGGGGGAAGTTGGACACAGCTGACGTGTCAAAACGGGCATAGTGTTGGGACAGTCTTTGACAAAGGGCTTTGTCATCCTGTCCCTTAGAAGCCTGAGGCCGATAGTTGGTGATTTGCCTCAGTCCTCTCCACACAGAAGCAGAGTCGGGTTTTTTTTGTTTTTTTTTTACCTTTATTTAACCAGTGTGGAAGTTGTGTTCAATGACGAGACTTGGGTTTATTCCTCAGGTTCGGCTTTATTGCAGAACACAATCATCCAACATTCTCAAATAGCAAGAAGAGGCAGAATCATGTTACATCACATTCTTATACCTCCGGGGGATTAAGAACTCAAGTCACATGGTGCTTCTGCAAACATTTAATCACAATGCAAGTCTCTGAAGATTCACCATTGTCTCTTATTCTCTGGTGTTCCGGGGATCCCCCCAGGGCCTCCTCTCTGAGACAAGGGTCCGACTTCACACCTCCCCAACATCTCCTGTCGGCCCCCGTCGATCCAGACTCTTTGTTCCTCCAGACGTGAAGCCCCAATCCACATAAGCCATACATTTGTGGGAGATATGAACCAGACATATGTGCCACACTCTTGTGGGAAATATGAACCAAACATATGTGCCACACCAGGAAAAAAACCCGTTGAGATTAAAAACCTCTTTTTCAAGGGAGTCCTGGCCAAGAGGCAGCAAAAAAAAATCACAAATACACTTACAATGACATATAAATCATATAAAACAGTTACAAATTAGTGAGGCCGTCTCAAGTGTTCTCAGTGTGGTTTTAAAGTCGTTCAATGAAACAAGTTCCGTTAGTTTCCAGTCTTTTTGCAACATGTTCCATGTAGAGGGGGCTGAGAACATGAATGCTCTTTTTCCCAGCTCAGTACGGGCAAATGGAACAGAAAGCAACAAATGATCATTAGAACGCAAACCATAAGAATCAACACTTCTCAGTGTGATCAAATTACAAATGTAAGGGGGCAACAGTCCAAGCATGGCCTTGTAAATAAAAATGTGCCAGTGAGTCAACCTCCTGGTGGACAAAGAGGGCCATCCCACTCTAGAATACAGTTCACAGTGATGGGTCAAGGCTCTACAGTTTGTAACAAACCTCAAAACAGCATGATATACAGAGTCAATCTTACTCAGACACTGAGCTGAAGCGTTCATATACAAGAGGTCTCCATAATCTAAAATAGATAAAAAAGTTGCAGTAACAAGACGCTTTTTAACCTCAAAAGAAAAACAACATTTATTTCGAACTAAAAAAACCCAGTTTCAGTTTAAGTTTCTTCACAAGATTTTCAACATGGGGCTTAAAAGTCAGAGCGTCATCAAGCAAGATACCAAGATACTTATACGAGTGAACCACCTCAATTTCATTTCCCTCAAAAGTGGACACTGTGGGAAAAATTTGTGGACTCTTCCTAAAATTTGAAAACCACATCAGTTTAGTTTTGTCAGCATTAAGGACTAGTTTTAGCTGCAGAAGTGTGTGCTGCACCACATTAAAAGCTTTCTGCAGAGAAGCAACAGCATTAGCAGGGGAAGAGCCAAAGCAGTAAATAATTGTGTCATCAGCATAAAAATGCAAACTAGCATCAGACACATTTTGTCCTAGATCATTAATGTACATAATGAATAGGAGGGGTCCTAATACAGAACCCTGTGGCACCCCCTTGTGGACACTGACAATTTCAGAACACAAACCATCATATTTAATACATTGGGTCCTGTCACTCAAATAATTTGCGAACCAGGAGAGTACATGTTCCGACAGTCCAAAACTGATGAGTCTTTGCTTTAAAACTGTGTGGTCCACAGTGTCAAAAGCCTTTGACAGATCAATGAAAAGTGCAGCACAGTGCTGCTTTTTATCAAGAGCAACAAGTGTATCATTGACCACTTTTGTAGCAGCAGTAATAGTGCTGTGCTTTTTTCTAAAGCCTGATTGCAGTTTTGAAAGAAGTTCATTTGAGTATAAAAACTCTTTAAGTTGATCACACACGAGAGATTCAAGAATCTTGGACAAGACACACAAATTTGATATTGGTCTGTAGTTAGTTAAAACTGCTGGGTCACCTCCTTTTAAGAGAGGAACCACAAAAGCTGACTTCCATACTACAGGAATCTCTTTGTTTTCAGTTGATAAATTAAAAAGTACTGTAAGAGGCTGTGCAATAAAATCGGCAGCCATTTTTAAAAAGTAAGGCTCTATCAAGTCTGGTCCAGGAGGTTTTCTGTGATTCAAAGTTTTGAGAGCCTTATGAACTTGCTGTACAGTAAAAGGTACAAGTCTAAAAGGTTCTCCAAAAAACATTTGGGAATTAGTACAGTGAGGCACAGATGTAGCTCCTGTAGAGTTAAACAGAAAACCAGATGACACAAAATGCTTATTGAAGCAATTTAAAACCTCAGTTCTATCATAAACTGGGACTGAGCCATTTAAAACAAAAGTAGGAAGAACCTGAGAGCTTTTGTTCACAGATAAACCTTTGATCACTTTCCAAAATTTCTGTGGATTATTAAGACTCTCAGTTATGACAGATAAATAATATTCAGATTTAGCCTTCGGTAGCAGTGAACTGTTGCTGGAGTCTCTCAGAATACACAGATTTAGCTCTCCTCAGCTCTCTGCTAAACCGGTATTTGACCTCCCTGTAGCAGTCCCGGTCTCCACTTTTCAACGCTGCTTCCTTCTCCTTCCTGATCTGTCTGAGCTTAGCTGTGAACCAGGGCTTGTCGTTGGAGTAACTCACCCTGGTGCACGATGGAAGAATGCTCTCCTCACAAAAGTGGATATATGAGGTCACAGTGTCCGTGTACTCATCCAGATCATGCGTGGCTCCTTTAAACATGTCCCAGTCAGTTATTTCCAAGCACGTGCTCAGCTCCTCCACAGCTTCACTGGTCCATTTCCTCGTAGTGCTCACAACAGGTTTTGTGAGCTTCAGTCTCTGTCTGTATGTGGGAATCAGGTGGACCATCACGTGATCAGATAGTCCAAGCGCAGCGCGGGGAACAGCACGATACGCGTCCTTAACTGTAGTGTAACAGTGATCCAGCGTGTTGTCTCCTCTGGTGGGGCATTTAATAAACTGTTTGTACTGGGGGAGTTCGTGGCTCAGATTGCTCTGGTTAAAGTCGCCAACCACAATAACCAGAGAGTCCGGGAAAGTCCGCTGTGCTTGCTGAATGTGATCCGCGAGCGCGCGCTGAGCCTCGCGCACGTCCGCGTCGGGCGGGACGTAAACAGCGGCCAGGATGAATGAAGCAAACTCACGCGGGGAATAAAATGGCTTGCAGTTGATGAATAAATATTCCAGAGCGGGAGAACAGTGTTGGGAGATCACAGTTACATCGGCGCACCAGCTGCTGTTGATGTAGAAGCAGACTCCTCCGCCTGTGGTCTTGCCGGAGAGCCCCCTGTCGCGGTCTGCACGAAACAGCTGAAATCCCTCAAGGAGGAGCGCGCTGTCTGGTGTTTTTTTCCTTGAGCCAGGTCTCAGTGAAGCAGAGGGTACACGAGGTGGAGAGGTCCTTAAGGGGAGAGTTTCTGCTTGAGAGTTCATTCTGTTCTGTGCTTGAAAGATGTGAGTGTGTAATAAATCGTCTGAAATGAATCTGCCTGTGATTTCACACACTCCACACTGGTGACCCAAGACGTATTATGGAACACGAGGCAAGATCCCCGGAGCCGGCCCGGTCAGGAAGCTACAGCGAGGCGGCAGCCATCCCACAGACAGCCCGGACTGGAACCTACAGCCACGCGTGTGCGGTTTCAGTCAAGCTACCGGATTTCTGGCAGCACAACCCGCGCTCTTGGTTCCACCTTATCGAGGCCCAGTTTGCCCTCTGGGGAGTAACGGCAGATGATACCAGATTCTACTATGTGGTTGCAGCGCTCGACGCCCGCACAGCTCAGCAGGTAGCGAGCCTGCTTGATCAGCCACCAGCCAGCAGCAAATACGAGATGCTCAAGGCTGCGCTCATCCAGCGCTACACGCTCTCGGACTGTGAGAGAGCAGAGAGGCTCCTGACGCGGACCGAGTTAGGAGATGGTTCGGCTGTAGACCTGATGGAGAAGATGCTGGCATTGATGGGCACGGACAACGGGCACTTTCTGTTTGCCCACCTCTTCCTCCGGAACCTTCCGACAGTAGCGAGAGCGGTTCTGGCCAATTCGCCGCTGCTGGCCGCACGGGACTACTGTGCGCTAGCCCAGGAGGCATTTATATATATATAAATTCCAAGATTTTTGTTTGTCAATACTTCTATATGTACAGGACATACAATAAAATTAAAATGTCATTTCTCTCTCTCTTAGTGGTGTGCGCAATATATATAGATTCAAGATTCAAAGGCTTTATTATCATATGCACAATTAAGAAATGCTATATTTCCTGAGCAATGAAATTCTTACATTTCTCTCTGAACAAATGCCAAGTTAATAGGTGCAGAAACAACAATTCTAAGGTCATGGCACGCTAACAACAATTCTAAGGTCATGACAAAGTAACTTACAGTAACTCAATCCTAATACTAACGGATGCTAATAACACACACACCAACACACATTTAGGCAGTTAGGACTCCTTAAGCACACCTTAATACTAAATACTAAAACTAATGAGTACTAAAAACACTATGTACAATGTGCAAAGGAGTATTGATTAGATTAGATTATTTGTTTATTTGACAGGGACAGTGCAATAAATATAGACAATTAATCAAATGACAATCAATCTGATGTGTTGCACAAAGAGTGTATAGCTATTAGCTAATTTGCAACTCTTGTCCCTTGTCCCTTGTCCCTTGTGCAACGAGCAGTGTATAATTACAAATTAGGACCCAGTGCTATTTTCTGTAACAGTAATATGTAATATATAAGGAATAAGGATGGAAAATAAGAAAACCAACAATCTATGTACAGTAATGCTACCCATAGTGCAAAAAACGCTAAAAACATAGCAATCCTTTGTACAGTAAACCATAATACTGGTAAACTGCAAGTTCAATGCGGTGTCACAGGTGCAGACAGTGACAGATCGGTCAGCACATGATCAGTATTGCAATAACAGACAGTAGTAGTAAGGTGCAAGACATACAGCAGCAGATGTGGTGCTGTTTGTGTGCTAAGTCTTTCTGTGCCAACAACTGAGGTAGAGTTATGTGGGTGAGTGTGTTACAGTCCAGGGGCAGGAGCGGGGAAGAAGTGAACAGAGTTCAGGGTCTTGATGACCTGGTGGACAAAGCTGTTTAGCAGTCTTGTGGAGCAGGCCCATAGGCTCCGGTACCTTTTCCCTGAGGGCAGGGGGCTGAAGAAGGTGTGTGAGGGGTGTGAGGTGTTGCCTGCAATGTCGATGGCTCTGCGGGTGAGGTGGATGTGGTAGATGTCCAAGAGCGAGGGCAGAGGGGTACCGATGAGCTTGCTGGCTGCTTTCACTGTGTGTTGTAGAGTCTTCCGGCAGAAAGCGGTGCAGCTTCCATACCACACAGTGATGCAGCTGGTGAGGATGCTCTCAATGGTGCCACGGTAGAATGAGCACATGATGGGGGGTGGGACTCGTGCTCTCCTCAGTTTGTGGAGGAAACAGAGGCAAGTTTGAGCCTTCTTGGCCAGTGATGTGTTCAACCAGGAGACATCCTCAGAGATTGCATCCCCAGGAACTCTGTGCTGCTCACCCTCTCCACAGCTGCTACATCAATGATCAGCGGGGGATGCTGTGTGTGTCCTCTTCTGAAGTAAACCACAATCTCCTTGGTTTTTTCCCATGTTCAGGAAGAGATTATTGTCTTTACACCACTGGACCAGTTGGCTCACCTCATTTCTGTAGTTGGCCTCTTCATTGTTTGTGATGAGGCCCACCGTCATCGTGTCATCTGCAAATTTGATGATGTGGTCGGTGCTGCAGTCTGGTACACAGTCATGAGTCAGCAGGGTGAAGAGCAGCGGGATGAGCATGCACCCTTGTGGGGCCCCTGTGTTGTCTTGGAGGTATTGCTGTCAACCTGCACATTCTGTGGCCTCCCTGTGAGAAAGTCCAGCACCCAGTTACAGAGAGAGGTTTTGCATCCCAAGCGTCTGAGTTTTTGTATTAGGGTGCTGGGGGATGATTGTGTTGAATGCTGAACTCAAGTCCAAGAACAGCATTTGCACATAGGAGTTCTTTGAGTCCAGGTGGGTGAGGGCTGGATGGAGAGCAGCAGAGACGGCATCTTCTGTGGATCTGTTTGACCCGTATGCAAACTGAGATGGGTCACGGGAGGGAGGCAGGGTGGACTTGATGTTCTGCATAACCAGCCACTTTGAGCACTTCATTATGATGGAGGTCAGTGCTACTGGCTGGTAACACTGGTCATCACCAAATTTATTGTCAACATTTTTTTAGCTGGTTTAGGACAATTTTGATGTGCTGAATCCAAAGGTGGATCCAAAGCCTCCAGGTGGCTTGTAGTTGGTGAGCGTCTGTATGCCACGCCAGAGAGACTGTGCATCTCTGGTGTTGCTGAAGTGTCCAGATATTTTCTTGCTGTGCTGTTGTTTTGCTTCCTTGATGCCATGGGACAGGTTGGCCCGAGCTGTTGTTTGTCCTGCGGTGTCACCGGCCCTGAAGGCTGCGTCTCGAGCCCGCAGGAGCCTGTAAACCTCTGCTGTCATCCCTAATTTCTGGTTAGCACGAACAGTGACGGTTTTGCAGTGAGTGACATCATCAATGCTTTTAGCTATGTATGCCACAATGATCTCAGTGTTCTCCTCTATGTTTGTGTGTCCATTGTGAGTGGCTGCATGCTTTGAAAGTGTCCCAGTCTGTGGTGCTAAAGCAGTCTTTCAGGGCATCAGAAGCCCCCTCTGGCCACACACATACCTGCTTTTTAGTTAATCTGATGGCTTTCACTCTGGGTCTGTATGCAGGCCTTAGCAAGATGGTGATGTGATCAGAGAAACCAAGGTGGGGGGAGGAGGCCTTGTATGCTCTCTTGTGGGTTGTGTACACCAGGTCCAGCAAGTTGTCTCCTCTTGTTGGAAAGTCCACATGTTGGTGTAGTTTTGGTTGGAGGGCCTTTAAATTTGCATGGTTGAAGTCTTCTGCTGTGATGAGGAATCTATCTGGATGCGCTGTTTGTGTCTCATTTATAGCCTGAAAGAGTTCATTTAGTGCCTGACTCCTTTCACCGCCGGTGGCGAAGGCTGGGACGTACATGTGGACTAGCAGGACGGATGTACTGTAAATTCCCTTGGTATGTAGAATGGTTGACACTTGATGATCTTAAACTCCATCAACGGAGAACAGTGTTTGTGCACAACAGTTGCATCTCGGCACCAAGTGCCACTGATGTAAACACACACGCCTCCTCCTCGGGTTTTCCCTCCTTCCATGAACACCTGATGTTAGCCCCACTAATTGAATAGCAGAGTCCGGGGTGTTGCCATTTAGCCACATTTCCGTAAAGATAAAAATACAGCACTTCTTCGCATCACGTTGGGTCGATCTCAGGAGCTGTATGTGGTTTATTTTGTTGTCTAGTGAGCGTACGTTGACCAGAATGAGGTTTGGAATCGGGAGTCTGTATGGGCTAGCGGCTAGCTTCGTTTGGCAGGAAGTCTGGTGCAAAAGTCAGCTGATGACTGTCAAAATAGGGCCTAAGGTCTAGCAGTATCCTGAATGCCACTTTGCGTCAGGCGTACAACCAAATCAGTGATGTATTTGTGTAACATAACTTCATTAGTAAAAGGACCATGATTGCTCCCAGACTTATTGTAATTATCCTAAGAGCTTTATTAACAATTAAACAATGACTACATCCACGAAATAAGTGGCATGTAGAAAAACTGGGCATCAATATCTGTGCTGCTCCAGTGCAATGACAGTAATGGGTCCAGTTTGTATAATTCTGCTAAAACTGTTTTGGCTCCACTGATGAATTTATGAGAGTTCAGACGTCGTTCTGTGAATCCTGCACCTTTCATGGTGATAAAGTATTGCCATCAAAAAATATCTAAGGCCACATCCCAAACCTGTGTATTGACTATTATTCATTATTCTACATTTAATTATTTTTAGAATATTTTTGAATCATATCTGTTTTCATTCACAATGCACATTTTATGACCTTACCCATCCAATAAAAGTAAATCAACATTTTGACTACTGCAAGTCAAACACTGAAGAAAACATGACCCATAATGATGCAAGATAGTGTGCTTAGGTGATGTGAGGAAAAAAAAGAATCATCAGTTTCAGCTCTGTGGACTGTTTCCCTTTCTTTCCTTTTGGCCAGTTTAAACCCACATGGTCATGATGGGGCGTTGACAGCTCTCCTGCTCCACTCTGTATGTGCGGGCATTAGTTTGCTGTCAGTAGTGCTGCCATGGGGTGACTGTTGCCATTAGCTGCTACAGTTCTGATTCGCACCCAGTGGGAGTGGGTTCACAGGTACCAAGCTGCCAAATGGCTGAGATAATGTATACGGTAGTCTTTTAGTCCCTATTTTTTCCACTCTAACCGAGAGGAATCTGGATTGTTTTTTTGCTGCTGCATGAATGTAAAGATTTTCATACCCAATGTTAATTTTATCTCAATTATTGTGTTTTATCCTAGTTCTATTCTGACTTGACTAAACCAAAGTGAAGCTTCAGTTTTAGATATATAATTTCAGCATTGTGAACTAATTTCTTCTTGCTTAAAGTGCCACACAAACACACCATTACTGTTATTTGTGTGCAGATTACCAGCTTGGGTCCCACATCCACCTTAAACACATGTATGGGCAGATTGGTGCTGAGCAGGAACCTGCACAGGTTTGGGCTGTTGTTGCCTGGAATTTGCCATCTTTGCCTGAGCAAAGCCTTTTAGATATGAAAGTTTTCTCTAATTTGTCAAGTTGTAACTTTTGCTTGTAAATTTTGGTGCATTTTCTTTCTAAAATACTGTCTGTAACTTTTTCCTGTAGCTCTGTCATTTTAAAGTAAATTTGCAGTTTCTTGGTTCTCATGTTTTTTAAATGATAAATTAGTGGCTCATTTTTTTCCTTTGAAATGTGTGTGATTTTGTAAATTGTATAGTTTTTGTGCTAGTAAATTTGGAATTTTTAAATGATGCTGTGAAACATTCTCATAATTGACTTTTTTAGAGTCATTTTGAGAATTTTTTGCTTTTGTCTCTGCTTTTTTTGAAATTAGTGAATTTTTCCCATTTTTTTTAAATTTCTTCAAATTTGAGGCTTCTTTCACTCATTAATTTTCATTTTTCCACAAATTTGTGACTTTCATGTCATAAATTCACATATTTTTTCATCCAATTTTATGACTTTTTGTTAATTTTTATTCCCCTTATCCCGTGTATGTGCTTATCCCGTACATTGTTTCATCCGTGAAGCCACTACCATACCGGTATATGTTTCCATAATCCCAGGCTATTTTTATTTTGTGTTTAATCGTGTGTTCTGTAACTGAGTTTTATCTTATCCTTCTCTCATACTTTGTTGTGCAGTAGCCTGGTGGAGCACCCACAATTTTGTTGTGCTGTACAACTGTACAATGACAGAAAGACTATTCTATTCTATTCTATTCTATTCTATATTATGCTTTTCTGTTGTTGTTTTTTTTAAATAAAAACACATTTTTCTTTTCTAATTTTGTGATATTTTCACAAAAATGTTTTCACACATTTTCTGTTTTCTTTTGCATTTTCAGTGATCGCTGTTTTATAAACTGTATGTGACTTTTTCCTCATAAATTTGCAACTTTTTTGTTGTGAATTTGTAAGTTTTGCCTTGTAATTTTGCCCTTGGTCCAGGTAAGAGCAACAGCCCCTCTAAATGTCTGTGCACGTTCGTGGTGCTGAGTATTTCATGGGAGCTATGAGCCAGGCCTGGAACAACAGATAGAAATCCATAACCACACTGAGTGTCTGATTGCTCATAGAGATTATAGCAAATCTAGAAGTTGTGCCGTTAAATGAGAGAGCATTATCTCTCTTGTAAAGATTAATGAAGTCCGTTGTATGTGACAACTGAGTCCATAATAGCTCCATTACAAATGCCCCCAAATGACTGATACAGTATCTTACCCAGCCTGTGGACAGCTATCATGCTATTTTACTGTGTGTGTGCATTGTGGACCATACTACGTGGTTCTGATGCGCTCTAAATCACTCACATTTTCCAGTGAGGAAAAGGCTTGTGGTGCATTTTTTTTTTCTCCACTTGGTTATTTTCCAACAGTTTATGGAGCTTTTAACCTCACACCAGTCTTTGTTTTCCTCTCCTCAGTGGTGTGTAAAAATGTAATTCTTCCTTATCATGACCCAAACATGCAGCCATTCATCCAGCGGCTGCCAGTTTTATTTGCTCGGCTTCAGTCTGCTTGTCAGCCACACGCCATGAATACCTAAAATGGAATTTTGAGTGGTTAAACACAGGTAGTAATTCAGTG
Source organism: Pholidichthys leucotaenia (assembly GCA_020510985.1). NCBI lineage: Eukaryota > Metazoa > Chordata > Actinopteri > Cichliformes > Pholidichthyidae > Pholidichthys > Pholidichthys leucotaenia. Next base: position 107,399,945 of record CM035849.1, on the reverse strand, counting down.
TCTTTTTTTTCCCTGAGAATGAAAATGATTACCATACAATCCTGTGAACATTATGTTGTTTTTAGCTCCGAGGCTTAATAGGGTGATCATTTTTTGTCATTTCATTGCCAGGAACTTTAATGGGATTTCTGGATAATTGCAAAGATGTTAATGGAAATCAGAGCTTTTGGGATGTAAAATTGAAGAAAACAAATACAATGAATCACCAGTACTGATAGTGCTGCTAATATTAATAATGAGAACAATGGGAATTGTATAATAATGTGTTTCTGAACAGGAGTAATTTATTACGCAGATAAATAGTAAATCACATAAACATCAAGATTTTAATAAGAAAAGATAAAAAAAAAATAAATGGCTATGATGAAATTGTGCTCAGTGAGTGTCAACAATAAGCGCCCATGCACGCAGCACAGTTTCACCAAGTATTAGCTGGCTCAATCTCCTGTATAGCAGAACTTGAGACTGTTTCAATTACAGTATACATGGAAAGGGCATCCCTGCACTGAGGTTGATATGTCATTCTAACATTGTCCAATTAAAAAGCAAGAATGCTTCCATTATTCTTCCATTAGAATAGCCGTGCCTGAAACTGCACTGAAAGACATGCACCTCCTGGTTAAAGGTGAGAGTACATCAGGCGTGAAATGAGTACAGCACATATAAAATAATTCATATTTCCCCATGCTCGCCATAATTTAGTTTTGCAATTATAGTGAGAGTGCATATACAATGCGTGTATGTGTGTGTTTGTGTTTTAATGCCAGTGAAACATGCAAAATATGTTTGTGGCCAGCCATATTTTCATGATGTGATTTATGATGTGTATTGTTGGTGAAAAGGGCTGCTATAACACTAACTAGTTAAGGCACAGGAAAGGCAGTGGTTATTGCCAGTATTCATAAGAGCAGCACAAATTAGTCAATTAATCAGTTAATAGACATAGGATGTGAATGCCATTTTGCAAATAAGGGAAAACACTGTCCTACTGTTGTTCCTAAATGAGCCCTTATCCTGTAAGTTTCTCTGTTTATGATTATCTCATATTTATGAATAAAGGTTATAAATCAGTGTTTTAGTCAGAAAAAAGAAAATAATGCCTTAGACCAGGAAATTGGTAATACTTTTACAAATCTATTCAAAGATATGTAGCTGAAAGTTACAACTAGAGCTGCACAAAATAGAGATGTCGACCCATACCTTTTGCAGCCCTAGCTCCCGGCCACACAGATTTACTGTTTTTTTGTTTGTTTTTTTTGAAGTCACTATGGGACAAAATGGATTTTCACCTTTTATGATACTGTGACCTTGGAGTTTGCTCTTTTGACCCTAAAGGTACAGTCACAGATGCTGGTCCCAGGATCAACCTATGTACCAAGTTTGGCGACCGGAGCCTCATTCCCTATTGAGTTAGAGCACAGATGAACATTTGACCTCGAGCTTTGACCTTGTGATCCCAAAAAACATAGCAGCACATACTAAGCCTAAGGTTCACCAGCATACCAAGTTTGGTGATCCTAGCTTCATTCTTTCTCAAGTTACAGTCCAGACAGACGCCTTTATTTTACCCACACCTTGACTCCATTGTGTGGGTAATTAATAGAAGGGGTAGAAGATGTAAATATTAAAGTAATAATAGATTGCATTTATATGGTGCTTTTCATGACACCCAAAGAAGCTTTACAATGAGTCCATTATTCATTCACTCCACAGACAATGGTAGTGGTAAGCTACCTCTGTAGCCACAGCTGCCCTGGGGCAGACTGATGGAATCTAGGCTGCCAATCACACCAACAGCCTCTCTGACTACTACCAAACATTTATTCACATTCACACACCAGTGCCACAGACACTGGAAGCAAGGTGGGTAAAGTGTCTTGACCAAGAACACAATAGAAGGTGGCGGGAGCAGGATTTGAACTGCCAACCTTCCGGTTACTGGACAACCAGCTCTACTTCCTGAGCCACTACCGCCCCGTAAGTCAAGTAGGTCTTGAGCCTTAAGTTAGCTTGCATCTTTTCCAGTTGCCTGGTGTGTGATGGGCATGACTGCATCATTTAATGATAAATTCTCCCACCTCCAGCCCAGGAGCTGGGCTGGAGGTGGGTTTCAAAGAAACTTACAGAAGGAAGGCAACTTGTGACTAAAGGAATCAAAGCAGCTTTATTTGCAGTCTCTGTACAATGTTTATATAATATGTGGAATGTTGGAGCACGCAGCATTAAAACATATTCTCTGAGGTCTATGGGGGACTGAAGTGATCTAGGGGTCAGATCTGTTGATTTTCACATTGCATGACATACTTTACATGACATTTAAAGTATGTCATTTCTTGGCCTATCAAAACTGATAATTTTGGAAAATAGAGCTCACAGATAAAACATGCAACTCACTTGCATTTCTGTTTGAACACAGATCATATCACACACACACAAAAGTGCACAAAATCCACACTGGAATGGTGAGAAGACATTTTCACTTTTAAGTAAAAAAGGTAGTTGATGGGATTTCCAAACCATTAACCTATATATTTAACTTATAATTTCAAACTGGTATTTTCCCTGATTAAAAAAAAGTCATTCCACTGTACAAATCTGGTAACAAGCATCATTTCACAAACTATAGACGTTTCACTTCTTCCACAGTTTTCCAGAATTCTTGAAAAACTTTTCAATAACCATCTGGACAAATTCACAGATAAACACAATTTAGTCACTGACAGTCAGTATGGGTTTAGATCAAACAGATCCACATCACTTGCATTATTAGATACGATAGAGGATATTGTGGCCGCACATGGCCAAAACATAATGAGCAGCATCTTTGATAAGAACAAAGGGCAGAGTTTCCTTGGAGATAACAGGAAGCTGTGAAATGTGATCTTTTGTATGTCAGAGACGGCTTGGAGGATGCTTTGTGTGCCAGAGTCTGTGAGGGGGATGTTAAAGGATTAAGGAAGTGCATGCAGTGTGATCTTTTATGTGAATGCAATGTGACCTTCTGATATGTAGAAGGACCTGAGTATATAAGTGAGGAGTTCTGTGTGAGATGCCCTCTTTTCTACTATGCTCATGAGAGAGAATGTGTAATAAACTGCTTGAGACCAACTTGCCTCATCATTTACACATTCTACAATATAACACATTCCACTGATCAGAAAAAAAACATGCTATTGGACTATTCATCGATCTAAAAAAGGCATTTGACACAATAAATCACAATATATTAGTAAGAAAACTGGAAAGACATGGTATCAGAGGGGTTGTGCTGCAATGGATAGAGTTATTTGAGTAATAGAAGACAGTTCGTGAGTTTGGGTGAATGGGGCTCTTTATGTTTGGATATTGTCTGTGGTGTCCCCCAGGGGTCAGTGTTGGGTCCAAAATTGTTCATTCTTTATATCAATGACATTTGTAAAGTGTCACAAATATTAAAACTGGTTTTGTTTGCTGATGACACGAACATCTTTTGTGCAAGAGAAGACCTACAGTAAATACTGGATGACATAAACATAGAAATGGAAAAAAGAAGATGTGGTTTGACATAAACAAGTTATCACTAAACGGCAAAAGAAAAATGATGTTATTTGGCAACTGTAGAACAAAAATACAAAAAACCCCCCAACAAAAACAACAAAATGGTGGAACAGATATTGAAAGAGTCAATGAAATCAAATTTCTTGGGGTGATGATAAAATTAACTGGAAACAGCATATAAAACATTTAAACTCAAAAATATCAAGAACAATTGCAGTTTTAAACAAAGCAAAGCATGTTCTGGATCACAGATCACTCCTCATTCTTTACAGATCACTGGTTTCACCATATTTCAGCTACTGTGTGGAGGTTTGGGGAATAATTATAAAAGCACGCTACAGTCACTAAAATATTCTACAAAAAAAGCAATAAGAATTATTCATAAAGCTGGTTATAGGGATCATACAAATCCATTGTTCTTGCAGTCAAATATATTAAAATTTCTGGATCAGGTAAAATACCAAACTGGACAAATCATGTTTAGAACCAAAAATAATCAGCTTCCAAAAAATATTCTAGGCTTGTTTAGAGAAAGGAAAGGCAGTTGCAATCTTTAATTTTAAAACGGTAAACGTAAGAACAACCAGGAAATGTTTCTGTGTATCCATCTGTGGAGTGAAATTACGGAACAGTTTGAATGATGAACTGAAGCAATGTCCAAACATAAAACAATTTAAAAGGATGTATTAAAAAAGATCTTCACAAGGTACAAGGATGAAGGTGTTTGAACAAAATTGTGTTTTTGAATATTGTTTATTAAATGTATGTATTATTATTTTCTATGATTTAATTTAAATGATATGTATGTATGCATGTATGTATGTATGTATGTATGTATATATATGTGTGTGTGTGTGTGTGTGTGTGTGTGTGTGTGTGTGTGTGTGTGTGTGTGTGTGTGTGTGTGTGTGTGGACAACACCATTCCCACCAAGACCATACGGTGTTGCTCAAACAACAAACCCTGGATCAACCCTGAGATAAAAACACTTCTGAGAGAGAAGAAGAGGATCTTCAGGTCAGGGAACAGGGAGATGCTGAAGTCCTTACAGAGGGAGCTGAGGAGAAAGATCAGAGAAGGCAAGGACAGCTTCAGGAAGAAGATGGAGGACAAGCTGCAACAGAGCGACATCAGCGGGGTCTGGAGAAACCTTAAAACCATCTCTGGGCTCCAGAATACCTCCCCCCAGGCCACGGGGGGCAGGGAGTGGGCAAACAATCTGAATCTGTTTTTTAATAGGTTTGACCAACCGCCCTCCCCCCCGACTGCACAACAACCACTGCTGCCTCTGAAGACATCAAGTCCTGCTGCCCACTCCCCACTCCACCATCACCCCCCCACTCTCAACACACAGCCCCCCAACCTGACCCTCACTAAGACCCAGGTGAGGACGGGGCTGAGGAAGATCAAGGCGAGGAAGGCGTCGGGACCGGACGGCATCAGTGCAGAGCTCCTCAAGTCCTGTGCAGACCAGCTGTGTGGGATTGTGGAGTACATCTTCAACCTGAGCCTGAAGCTGGGGAGGGTACCACAGTTGTGGAAAACATCTTGTGTGGTACCTATACCAAAGACTTCCCACCCCAAAGATCTGAACAGCTACAGACCAGTGGCCCTGACGTCCCATATGATGAAGACCCTGGAGAGACTGCTTCTTACTCATCTCCGCCCCCTGGTGGGACCAGCGATGGATCCACTCCAGTTCGCCTACCAGCATGGTATTGGGGTGGAGGATGCGGTCATCTTCCTCCTTCACCGTTCTCTGTTCCACCTGGAGAAGCCCGGGAATGCAGTGAGGATCATGTTCTTTGACTTCTCCAGTGCTTTCAACACCATCCAACCGATGATCCTGAAGGACAAACTGCTGTGCGCAGGGGTGGACCAGCACCTGTCATCATGGATCCTGGACCACCTCACAAACCGGCCACAGTTTGTGAGAACCCGGGACTGTGTGTCCGACATGATCATTGGTAGCACGGGGGCCCCCCAGGGAACGGTTCTGGCTCCCTTCCTGTTCACCCTTTATACTGTGGACTTCTCACACAACACAACACACTGCCATCTACAGAAGTTCTCTGACGACTCTGCTATTGTTGGCCTCATCTCCAACGGAGATGAAGCTGAGTACAGAGGGCTTATCTAGGACTTTGTGGACTGGTGCTATTGGAACTGCCTCCAGATCAATGCGAGGAAAAGTAAGGAGCTGGTGATGGACTGCCGCAGGCAAGGACAACCCCTCACAGCACCAGTAAACATCCAGGGAACAGACATTGAGATGGTGACATCCTACAAGTACCTGGGTGTTCATCTGAACAATAAACTAGACTGGTCACACAATACTGACGCACTCTACAAGAAGGGACAGCGCAGGCTGTTCCTACTGAGGAGAGTCAGGTCTTTTGGTGTACAAGGGGCGCTGCTGAAGACATTCTACGACACAGTGGTGGCTTCAGCCATCACTTTTGGAGTGGTCTGCTGGGGCAGTGGCATTACAGCAGCCGATAGGAAGAGACTGAACAAACTGATCAAGAAAGCTAGCTCTGTCCTGGGGCAGCGCCTTGACCCAGTGGAGGAGATGGGAGAGAGAATGATGGTGGCTAAACTGTCATCTCTGCTGGAGTCCGAGTTCCAACCTATGCAGGACACACTGAATGCACTAAGGAGCTCATTTAGCAGCAGACTACATCATCCTTCCTAGGTGCACAACCGAGAGGTTTCGCAGGTCCTTCCTACCTACGGCTGTCAGACTGTATAACCTAAGCAGGGCTGCTCGCAGAGATAGCAAAAAGACGTGACAATCTAATAGTATTGAATGCAAAAGACGTAATAGACTTACACAATGGTCCCCTCCGGTATACAACTAGGAAAATACCGGTAGCTACGGAGGGTGACAATATGCATGGGTACATAATCATACCATGTAGGATAACTAAGTAGACGGTTATGCTGTTTCATTCCATCTAGCTACAATGCTCCGCACTGTGTGTTTATATATTCATATATTTATTCCATCTAGCTACAATGCTCCGCACCGTGTGTCTATATATTCATGTTTATATGTACATATGTATACTCGCTGCTCTTGTTTTTTCTTGCCTTCTGATTGTTGCTCTGAGTGTTGCTATCCCTGTGCTGTTGCAATCCTGGAATTTCCCCATTGTGGGACTAATAAAGGCTTATCTTATCTTATCTTATCTTATCTTATATATAGTGTTGTGTATGGCTAGGAAACAAATGAATAGAAGTCACTGATTTGTGGAGAAGAGGTGGGATTGAATAAGTTTAGACTTGTTCCCACTCCTTTTCGGATATGTACGTAAATTATGTGCATAGTGAAACTTATGTTTTGAATGGTGACTTATGTTTTGATATATCCTTTATTTTTATATTTTAACAATGTTTCCTACATCAGTATCACTGAATGCTTGATGTTACACTTTTGAAATAAATAAATAAACAAATAAATAAAAAAAGTATGAATATACAGGTGCATCTCAATAAATTAGAATGTCATTGAAAAATTGATTTATTTCAGTAATTAATTCAAAAAATGAAACTCCCATATTTTTAGCTTCATTACACACAGAGTGAAGAAGTAAACACTTGAAATATATCACTCTGTTGGTCCACTGCGTTTTATTAAGTCCAAAGTCAGTGCAGCCGTCTACCAGGAAATTTTAAAGCACTTCATGCTTCCCTCTGCTGACAAGCTTTATGGAGATGCTGATTTCATTTTCCAGCAGGACTTGGCAACTGCCAGTGCTGCCAAAAGTACCAATACCTGGTTTAATGACCATAGTATCACTGTGCTTGATTGGTCAGCAAACTGGCCTGACCTATGTATTTATTTCTAGTTATTGTCAAGAGGAAGATGAGTGACACCAGACCCAACAATGGAGGTGAGCTGAAGGCCGCTATCAAAGCAACCTGGGCTTCCACAACACCTCAGCAGTACCACGGCTGATTGCTTCCACACCCGTGCCACATTAATGCAGCAATTCATGCATAAGAAGCCCCAACCAAGTACTGAGTGTGTACATGGACATGCTTTTCAGTCGTTCAGCATTTCTATTAAAAATCAATTTAAATTGATTTTATTTGCAAGGTAATATTCTAATTTTCTTGGAAACTGAATTTTGGGTTTTCATGAGCTGTAAGCCATAATCATCAAAATTAAAAGAACAAAACACTTGAATAATGTAATGACTGTACATGAGTTTCACTTTTTGAATTGAATTACTGAAATAAATTCACTTTTCGATGATATTCTAATTTATTGAGAGGCACATGTATACAGTATAATCTTCAGGTTGTGTTATTTTAGAATTTCTATACTATGCATCATTTTACTCCAAGGAAAGGTTAGTTGAATATAGCAGTATGTGCACCAATGATAATGTCCTTATTGACTAATTGTCAGACACACACTTATGTTTTCAGCTGGAGAGAAAAGAACCACTACTTTATATGAAAATTAACTCTGCTTGAGTGTGCTTTGTAACTGGCGTGATATGAAAGGAATACTTATGCAAAGAGAAACGGCCTGCAAGGTCTCCACTATGACCCAAATGAAACTTTGCGGGAGGCAAGAAATCTCTTTAGAGCTTCTCTTCTTCTCACATACATCATGAATTGTAGAATACATTAACACCAATGGAGGACTTTGACCTGACACATAAATCAGTGGCAACGAATATGTGCCTGACAAATAAAAAAGAGATGGGTAACACATTCTGTTAGTTCCCCCGTGACATGACTGGAGAATAGCTCAAGTGCTTAACAATACAATAGAAAATACAGGCTGATTGAATTCATGCACTCCCACTCCAGATACCTCCTCCAGTTACTACACTGGGCCTAATTATCCCATGTAAGAGGCAGCCTGTGGATAAGCCGCATCTGAACTCTCATAACTGTCTCTCATACCTCACACTTTAAACCAACATAGCATCGGTTATCAGCATTTTTCCCTGCTTCAAGCTTCCCTTCCTTTTTTTCTGGAGTGCATAATTATCTTGATACGCTCATCACGTACAGAATGAAATGTTGATTCCACCTTAATTATCTTCCCCAGGGGTCATCGCTGTGACTTCTGCAAAGTAAATAAAGCGGCACCGCATTCACACAGATGGGCCTAGCAGTGTGAGTTACCCGCCGAGCTATTTTAAGTTAGTCCAAATGAATGCCTCGTTCACCGTAATTAAACAAGCCACCTTGACACATTTCAACAATTAACTTTTAATCATTTGGATCTCCCTAAATCAAAATCTCATGGACATTTATGATTCAGTCTCTGTGGTTCGGGCAAAGGGTCAGTCTCATCAAATAAAATTCAAAATAAATCATGGGAGATAACAGAGAGTGTGAACGGTTCCAGTCGCATTTGGTGACCGAATATGTTATCAGGGCGTAAAGAGTTTGGACATGAGGAAGAGACTAATTTGGTGGAGCATCTTGATTGTTTTGTAAAATGTCTAATAACACAAAAACTGCTGCATTCCCTGATATAAATTCAATACTGTGGTGGCACTGAGTGGAGGGGTTCTCCACCCAGAGTCGGAAGTCGGGGGGGAGATGGAATAGGGGACTGAAGGAGGAAGTGGCACTGGGGGGTCTCAGATGTAACAGAAAACCGGAGTTTGCTAGAGTGGGAGGGGGAGTGATAAGCAGGGTTTCGTGTCCTGTAAGGTTAATGTGCCAGACAGGCTTTGTGTACTATGTATATTGTCTTTGGCTCCCTGGGTCTCATTGGGCAGAAATAAAGTGGTATAAAAGGAGGCGCCCAGAGACCCCGGGAGAAGTTTTCTGTGTTTTATGTTGGAAGGTGAATAAAGTTCGTGTGTCGTCCAGCTCGCTGTCTCGTCTGCCTTGGTGACCCTAAGACGTGCAATGGAGAATGAGTCGAGCACCGCCCCAGAGACAACCCAGAGGGAGAACACCAGCGCGGCATGCGCTGTCACAGTCAAGCCCCCGGACTTCTGGCTCCACAATCCGACCACTTGGTTTCTACATTTGGAACCCCAATTCGGACTCCGCAGAATCTCCATGGACGACACCAAATATTATCATGTGGTCGCTGACCTGGATGTGCACGCCACACAGCAAGTAACGAGCCTGCTTCAGGAGCCGCCAGCCCGGGGGAAATATGACACGCTCAAGCAGATGCTGCTTCAACGTTATACCCTGTCTGACAGTGAGAGAGCAGAGAAGCTCCTCACGTGCTCACAATTGGGTGACAGATCAGCTGTGGAGCTGATAGAGAGCATGTTAGCACTGAGGGAGAAGGACGACAAACCCTTCCTGTTCTCCCACCTCTTCCTCAGGGACCTACCAGCTACAGTGAGGGCGATGCTGGCCAACTCACCGCTGCTGGTGGCCAAGAACTACCATGCCCTGGCGCAAGAAGCGGACTGCATCATCCTGGCAAACAGAGCTCTCAGCGTGCATGCAATGACACCAGAAGCCATGAAGGACTCCAGCGAGGTTGAGTAGCTGTTGGGGGTGACTGGGACGGATGTCAAGAGACGCAGGAGCGGGACGCTCTGTTTCTATCACCGTTGGTTTGGCTGGAATACCCAATGCTGTCTGCCACTGTGCCAATTCAAGAAGCCAGGGAAACGGCACGGCAAGCAGTCAGTAGCAGCTGCAACCGCTGGCGACAGGAAAAAGCTGCTTTTCATCACAGACACACGTTCGGGGAGACGTTTTTTGGTGGACTCCGGCTCCCAGAAAAGCCTCATTCTGCCAGTCAGCGCGGACAGGTTGGCAGAAGGCTGCAGCCGCCAACGGACCCAACACCAGGACGTTTGGTGAACGAACGTTGACAGTATGCTTACATGGACGCAATTATCAGTGGGACTTTGCGGTAGCTGCATGTTCTGTCCCCATTTTAGGCACTGATTTTTTATGTGCTTATGGCTTGTTATTTAATGTTGACAACAGACGGTTAGTGGATGCTGTTTCTTTTTCCTCCTTGCCCTGCACAGCTTTGGGATTTGGGCCAATAGCACAGGCTAGTGTTATAGCTCCAGGGAGTAAGTACCAGCATTTGCTTTCACAGTTCCCAGCACTCAGGGTTCTGACTTTTTCTGCTACAGTATCCAAACACGGGGTCGAACATTTCATAACCACAAAAGGCCCGCCGGTGTTCGCGTGACCTCAGCGCCTGGACGCAGTTAAACTAGCCAGAGCACATGAGGAGTTTACCATCTTAGAGCAGCTGGGCATCATTAGGCGCTCCAACAGCCCGTAGTTATCCCCGCTACACATGGTGCCCAAGGCCGATGGGTCGTGGTGACCGTGCGGCGATTTCCGGCGCTTGAACAACGCCATGGAACACAATTGGTACCCCATCCCACACATCCAGGATTTTTCTGTGCATCTGGCCGGGACGCGTGCTTTTTCGAAAGTGGATCTGGTCTGCAGTTACCACCAGGTCCCAGTGTGCGAGGAGGATGTGCCCAAAACAGTGGTAAAAATTCCTTTTGGCCTTTTCGAGTTTTTACGCATGCCGTTTGGGTTAAAGGGCATGGCGCAAACCTTCCAAAGAATGATGGATGTGGTGCTCTGTGACCTGCCTTTTGTTTTTGTCTACTTAGATGACATTTTGGTGGCTAGCATGTCCGAGGAGGAGCACCTCGCCCATTTCAAAATAGCTTTCCAGAGATTGGAAGCACATGGGCTTATCGTTAACCCAGTGAAGTGCCAGTTTGGTGTGCCAGTGATTGATTTTTTGGGTCACCGCAATTCGCCAGAGGGCACGATTCCGCAGCCTGATAAGGTGTGTGCCGTGTTGGATTTTCTGCATCAGCAGACTGTGAGGGTGCTACAGGAATTTTGGGGCATGGTCAACCTTTACAACCGTTTCCTCCCCCAAGCAGCCCTGCTGCTGCAACCATTGCACGTTGTGCTCAAAAAAAAGAAGCCCGCGGAAGACATCGACTGGACCCCTGAGCGAGTCCAGGCTTTCGCAAATGCCAAAACAGCGCTCGCTAATGCCGCTTTGCTGGCCCACCCGGCCCCGTCAGTGCGGATAGCACTCACCACCGACGCGTCTGACGTTGCCATAGGGGCAGTGGTGGAGCAGTGCATCTCCGGTTCATGACAGCCGCTCATGTTTTTCAGCCGTACTTTGCGCAACAACTAACACAAATACAGTACGTTTGACAGAGAGCTGTTGCACCTCCACCTGGTGACGCGTCACTTCCAGTTTTGGCTGGAAGGGTGCAAGTTCACAGTGTTCGTTGATCATAAACCTCTAACACACGCAATGTCCAAAGTCTAGGAACTGTGGTCGGCCCAGCAGCAACAACATTTGCCTGTGATCTCGGAGTTCATGACCGACATTCAGCACGTAGCCGGTAAGCTTAATGTCGTGGCCGACTGCCTGTCGTGCGCTTTAGTCTCCTTGGTCTACATGGGAATAAATTTCCTCGCCATGGCCGCGGAGCAAACTGGGGACATTTGCGCGCTCCAGTCCACGCCTACTGGGTTAAAACTGGAGAGCAGGATGGTGCAAGGAGGGTGCCACCCCCTTGCTCTGTGACGTCTCTACTGGTCGCCCATGCCGGGTTGTTCCGAGCTCTTGGTGCCGCCGCATTTTTGAATCAGTCCACTCCCTTTCACATCCCGGTGTACGCACCTTGGTTAAACTGGTGGGGGCTAAATTTTCTGGCCTCACTTACGCAGGAATGTGAAAGACTGGGCTGTGGCGTGTGTCTCGTGCCAGCGGGCCAAAGTGCACAAGCACACCAAAGCCTCCCTCAAGATGTTCCAAATTCCGGCAAGGAGGTTCAACCATGTCCACGTGGATTTGGTGGGCCCCCTTCCGCCGTCACAAGGTTTCACGCACCTTTTGACAATCGTGGACCGCACCACGCATTGGCCTGAAGTGGTCCCGCTGGCTTCCACCACATCCGCGGAAGTGGCTTGCGCTTTTTTGTCAGCTTGGGTTGCACGTTTCGGATCCCCGTCGGACATCACTTCTGACAGGTGTCTGCAATTCGTTTCGGAACTCTGGTCTGCGATGGCCCAGAGTCCATCTGGGCGTCAAAATCCACTGCACCACTGGTGCACTGGTGGTTGTGCACCACTGGTGCACTGGTGGTTGTAGTCCACTGGTGGACTACAACCTCCAGGCTAACGGGTTATGCTAACGTTTTCATAGGTCGCTTAAAGCAGCGATCAGAGCTTCACTCACAGATGCAAACTGGGTCAACCGCCAGCCCTGGGTCCTGTTAGGGTTGCGCTCCGTGCCTAAGGAGGATCTGGCAGCCTCCCTGGTGGAACTCGTTTTTTCTCAGCCGCTGTGGATCCCTGGTGAATTTTTACCGGAAAACCCCGCACCAGGGACGACCTGCCCGCACAATTTTTTTTACAGTACAGAGGCTGCTAACATGCCGTGCCTGGCCCACCATTGTTATCCCCACTCTTTTGTCCCCAAGAGCTTACAGAGCGCCAAGTTAGTTTTTGTCAGGCATGATTCATACAGAATCCCGCTGCTCCCGCCATACGATGGATCGTTCAGAGTGCTGGAAACTGGAGCAAAACATTTTGTGTTAGACTTGGGGGGCGTAAGGAGACTGTTTGCATTGACAGGCTGAAGCCTGCTTATGTGTTGGCAGACAAACAGGTGGTGCTGGCCCAAGCTCCCTGGCACGGACACCCACCGACGGTGGTTCCACAAGTTGCTGTTCCCCCGGTAGAGAACTGCACTTCCGAAGCTAACCTGTCCCCCCCACCCTCTTCCCCTCCACAGACCAACGTGCTATCCTGCACACCTCACCAGAAGGGCGCTTCGACCGGACCGGCGACCCCCTGTTACAGCTGCTATGGGCGCTGGCTCAAGCCCAAGGGACCGGGGGGTTAGTCCCCTTTCTGGGTGTTTTTTTTGGGGGGGGCTGTGTGGTGGCATTGAGTTGGGGATTCTCCACCCAGAGTCGGACGTTGATGGTGGTGGGGGGTGGAATAGAGGACTGAAGGAGGAAGTGGCACTGGGGGGTCTCAGATGTAACAGAAAGGACTGGCTGCACCCCGGGGAGTCAGGAGACACCGGATATTGCTAGAGTGGGAGGGGGAGTGATAAGCAGGGTTTTGTGTCATGTAAGGTTAATGCGCCACACAGGCTTTGTGTACATTGTCTTTGGCTCCCAGGTGTCATTGGGCGGAAATAAAGTGGCATAAAAGGAGGCGCCCAGAGACCCCGGGAGAAGTTTTCTGTGTTTTATGTTGGAAGGTGAATAAAGTTTGTGTGTCATCCAGTTCGCTGTCTCGTCTGTGTTCATCTTCCACAGTACTATACTTTTGGTCACACAACTAGCCTGAAGGCCTGGAAAGTAGACACACTGCATCTAACGGTGGCCACAGAAGTTGTACCATGCCATAAACATCACAAATAGATTATCTTAAAGGTCCCGTTCACGCAACCATGGAGTGTTTGTGGGTTTTAACCTCATATGCCTCGTAAAAATATTAACATCTGTCTTCACTTGTAACGAATTATATTTTACCATTTTGGCAGAATGGTTTGAAGCAGCTTTTGCTCTTCCAGTGTAGGTCACAGATGTGTTTGGGTTCTCATATCAGCTCCGGTCCTGTACCTTTTCATAACGTCACACATTATGATTGGCTGTACGGTTGTTTTGATGATGTAGCAAGTTCTGATTGTCTGTCCATCTGTTCAAGTGTCCATAGTTGTAGTTTTATTTAAAAAATTAAATTCTTTTGTTATTAACATTTTTTTTGTCTCTATAATGATCAGAACTTGTGGTGTTTTCATCTTTTTCATCTTTTACTCATAGAATATGATTACTATCTATCTGTCTGTGGCCTTATCCTCACATACACATGTATTTAAAAAAAAAAACACAACTGTTTATACTTGGTTTTCACATATTCACACTTAAAATACTGTTTTTGAGCTCTAAAAATGACTTTTTGAAAAACTCCTTCCAAGGTGAAGGCTGACACGGACTTTGGCAATTAAGTTTTGTCCTGCTATTTTAAGATAAGATAAGCCTTTATTAGTCCCTCAGTGGGGAAATTCCAGATTTTCATGGGACTTTGTAAATGTTTACTAGTGAATCTCAGTATGCTAGAATATTGTGGAAAAAGCTAATATTTTTTTCCATATATTTCAAAAAGGTAAACTTCCATATGTTCAATATTGTCTGGACAGAGGATGAAAAATTTCATATATATTTCCTTAAGAAACCTTTGAAAATATTAGCAAATCAATTAATAATTGACCATATTAATCACAATGAAAAAGTTAATATCACTGAATCTTGGTTATAGTACTGAGTGAGTGTAGGAAACAATCTGTTTGTTTAAGTTGTGGTTTTAGATATATTTAATTGGTTTTATTATTAAAAGATACAAAGAGATGAAAATAAAACAGGTTCTGATGATCGTAGACTCAAATAAAAATATTCAAAATACAAATATTAACTCTAACATTATTATCATTTTAAACCGCCAATCATATTGTGTGACGTTATGAAAAGGCGCAGGACCTGAGCCGATTTGAGAACTCAAGCACGTCTGTGACCTACATCGGAAACTTTTTCCCTGCATCACTGACAAATGCTCTGGTCTTCTGCGCTATCGGCTGTGATGATTCAGTCACCACCGAGAGCTAACAGTGCTACTGAAAAGTTAGCTTACCAAGCATGGTTTATATTCTTATTTTCTATAAATTTTGGTCATTCGAAGCGATATGGTGCTAGTTTAGCTATCAATTCCTATTTTCTATAAATTCTGTTCACCCCCACTGGAATCCTTGTTCATCTACCAACACTTGACCATATACAGTGGTACCTCTACTTACGAACGTCTCTACATACGGAATTTTCAGGTTACGAGACGCCTCAACGGGAAAATATTGCCTCTAGTCCATCCATCCATCCATCCATCTTCTACCGCTTTTCCGGAGGTCCGGGTCGCGGAGGCAGCAGTTCAAGCAGAGAAGCCCAGACTTCCCTCTCCCCAGCCACCTGCTCCAGCTCTTCAGAGGGGATACCAAGGCGTTCCCAGACTAGCTGGGAGACATAGTCTCTCCACCGAGTCCTGGGTCTGCCCCGGGGTCTCCTCCCAGTGGGACGTGCCTGAAACACCTCAAGTGGGAGGCGTCCAGGAGGCATCCTAATCAGATGCCCATACCACCTCAACTGACTCCTTTCAATGTGGAGGAGCAGCGGTTCTACTCTGAGCCTCTCCCGGATGACTGAGCTCCTCACCCTATCTCTGAGGGTGAGTCCAGCAATCCTACGGAGAAAGCTCATTTCAGCCGCTTGTATCCGCGATCTCGTTCTTTCGGTCATTACCCAAAGCTCGTGACCATAGGTGAGAGTAGGAACGTAGATTGACTGGTAAATCGACAGCTTTGCCTTAGAACTAAGCTCCCTCTTCACCACAACAGACCGGTACAACGTCCGCATCACTGCAGATGCTGCTCCAATCCGTCTGTCGATCTCTCGCTCCATTTTCCCCTCACTCGTGAACAAGACCCCAAGATACTTAAACTCCTCCACTTGGGGCAGGAGCCTGTCCCCAACCCGGAGAGGACAATCCACCTTTTTCCGGCTGAGGACCATGGACTCGGACTTGGAGGTGCTGATTCTCATCCCAGCCGCTTCACACTCAGCGGCAAACCGTCCCAGCAAGAGCTGTAGGTCATTGCTGGATGAAGCCAACAGGACAACATCATCTGCAAACAACAGAGATGAGATCCTGTGGTCACCAAGCATGACACCCTCCATTCCCTGGCTGCGCCTAGAAATCCTGTCCATAAAAATTATGAACAGGACCGGTGACAAAGGGCAGCCCTGGCGGAGTCCAACTCTCACTGGGAATGACTCCGACCGAGTGTTGGCAATGCGAACTAAACTCTCACAACGGTCGTACAGAGACCGAATAGCTCGTAACAACAAGCCCGATACCCCATACTCCCGAAGCACCCCCCACAAAAATCCACAAGGGACGCGGTCAAATGCCTTCTCCAAGTCCACAAAACACATGTAAACTGGTTGGGCAAACTCCCACGAACCCTCAAGAATTCTCGAGAGGGTAAAGAGCTGGTCCGATGTGCCACGGCCAGGACGAAAACCACATTGCTCCTCCTGAATCCGAGGTTCGACCAACGGCCGGACTCTCCTCTCCAGTACCTTGGCATAGACCTTCCCAGGGAGGCTGAGGAGTGTGATCCCTCTAAAGTTGGAGCACACCCTCCGGTCCCCTTTTTTGAAGAGAGGAACCACCACCCCGGTTTGCCATGCCAAAGGCACTGCCCCCGACCTCCACGCAATGTTGCAGAGGCGTGTCAACCATGACAACCCAACAACATCCAGGGCCTTGAGGTACTCTGGGCGAATCTCGTCCACCCCCGGGGCCCGGCCACCAAGGAGATTTTTAACCACCTTGGCGACCTCAGCCCCTGTGATAGGCGAGTCATCCCCCTCGTCCCCAAACCCTGCTTCCTCTGTGGAAGGCGTATCAGTGGGATTGAGGAGATCCTCGAAGTATTCCTTCCACCGCCCGACGATATCCCCAGTTGAAGTCAACAGTGTCCCATCCGCACCATACACAGTGTGGACGGGGAGCTGCTTTCCCCTCCTGAGCCGCCGAACAGTTTGCCAGAATCTCTTTGAAGCCGACCGAAAGTCTTGTTCCATGGCCTCACCGAACTCCTCCCATACCCGGGTTTTTGCTTCAGCAACCACCCGAGCTGCACTCCGCTTGGCCTGCCGGTACACCTCAGCTGCTTCGGGAGTCCCACAAGCCAACCAAGCTTGATAGGACTCCTTCTTCAGCTTAATGGCCCCCCTCACCACTGGTGTCCACCACTTGGTTCGGGGGTTGCCACCACGAGATGCACCGACCACCTTGCGGCCGCAGCTCTGGGCTGCCGCTTCAACAACAGAGGTGGATTGTTGTTGTTGTGGTTGCCTCTAGTTACGAACGAAATTTCAGGATACGAAAGGCAAAAAAGTATGCGCTCCTCGCAGCTTCCGTAGTTTACCGAACGTAAACATACCTGTAGCTGCTCTGCCATTGGCTATCGCCTAGCATCTTCCTGGTATCCCATTGGCCACGAAGTTGTTTTTTTTTCCAAAACTTTATTAAGAACAAGGTGAAAGTTTTACGTGTGTGTACAGTACAGAATTAACATTTATTCGCTATGGGCCCCAAGAAAGTGACGGAGATAAGTGGAAAAGGAGAAAAGAAGAGAGTTTTTTTGTCCATACAAACAAAGAAAGGAGATAATCGAAAGGTATGAAAAGGGGATGCGTTTGGTTGATCTCGCCAAAGAATATGGCCGTAATACATCAACGATCAGCACGGTATTAAAACAAAATGAAGCACTTACAAGCCGACAAAAGCAAACGTCCTTGGATCAGAACATGAACCAAAGAAGGCAAAAGGTGACGACGTCGACGACGATAGCAGTTAAAGGGTAAATGAACATAATTTTTATTATTCTTTCTCTTTTATTATTCTCTTTTATTATTCTTTCTCTCATTTTAAACTCTCATTTTGTGTTTATTGTGCAGTAATCTAATTGTAACATGTATTTGTTACATGTTTTGATGCGTTTTTACGATTTATAAAAAATTTATGCCCGAATTTTGGGGGCTTGGAACGGATTACGGCATTTACATGTAAAACGCGCCTCTACTTACGAATTTTTCACATTACGAGAATTCTTCCGGAATGAATTAAATTCGTAAGTAGAGGTACCACTGTATGTCATTCTTAGATATTATTTTAGTTTATGCTGAACTTACTTTAGCATAAGCTAAACTGTAATAAATTATGATAAAGCGCCTTACATTAGTAGGCTCAGGCTCACCACTACTGCTACTAGGAACTAGCTAACTAACATCAGCTATTGTGATGAAACAGGACAGAAATATTCTGTGACTTATAAGCATTTAAAGAGACATGCACTGAAACAAGCTGAGGAAGGCTGCAAAAGATGATTCACAATGATGTTGCCCTAATTAAATAATTAAAGGCAGCTTGGGGAGCTCGGAGGCACAGTTGTTAGCACTGTGGCAACACAGTAAGAAGGTCATGGGTTCGATCCCACTCCCTGACCATTAGTGACCCTTCTGTGTGGAGTTTGCATGTTCTCCCCGTGTCTGTGTGGGTTTACTCCGGTTTCCTTCCACAGGCCAAAAATATGCAAGTTAGGTTATTTGGAGACTAAAGTGGCCCTAGGTGTGAATGGTGAAGGCATTGGTACCGTACCGTGGATGCCCTGAATTTCCCTCTGGGATTAGTAAAAGTATACAAAAAAATTTTGACCAAAGTGTGTTGTTATATAATTCTTGTGCTCTTATTTGTGAGGCATGGTTTGGTGGCACTCAGTTCCATTTCCGCCACCACCCGTGGCTATAAAGAACAGCAGGCAGGATGGGGCGGGCCTCTTCACCATCTCCCCTGCCTGGCAGTCGTAGTGTGGTGTGTGTGATACCTTTAATAAACATGAGTTCAGTTGTACACCTGGCCTTGTCATTTCGAGTCTACCTGCAGACATAACATTTTGGCGACGAGGATTAAAGAGGAATGGAAGCGTGTGGGTCTCCAATTTCCTTTTCTGGAGCTCCTGGGCGAGCCACCTGTCCCCTGGCCAAGATGGTACGCCGCCTTTCAGATTTATATGGTGGCGCGGAATCTGGGCAGAATGGATAAGTTGAGGGCACGTGCGTTGTTGGTGCACAACTTGGGTATTGAGGGCCAGTGAATTTTGAGCACACTTGGTGATTCGGACAGCCTCCAGGACGTGGTCGAGCTGATGGCACACCATTTTTGCACCCCGGACAACGTCGTCGTCGAGAATCAAGTTTCGGCAGTGCCACCAACAGGTGTGCGAGCCTATTCAGTGGTTTGTAGCTGACTTGAGTCTACTGGCTAGTGAGTGTCGGTTCGGACCGTTGGAGGAGGAGATGGTTCCAGCTGGCGGAGCATACCAACAGTGCTGCAATAAGGTAGAAGCTGTTCACTTTTCTGGGTGACTTAACGCTGACCAGGGCCATCGAGTTAGCTCTCCAGCTGGAGGCAGCGGATAGGCTGACGCGGGAGCTGAGTGAGCATTTGTCACACCGACGGCTGGAGTCTCCCGTTACCACACAAGTAGCAGACCCAGACAGTGATGGGAGTGTGGAGGACGACGCTGCAGAGACCAATGCTGTGGAATTGAGGTCTGCCCTGGGGAAGCCCATGTGTTTGGGCTGCGGGTCCGTGAAGCACCGCTTCAAGGCCAGGGACTGTCTGGCGAGAGGAAAACGCTGCGGCAAGTGTGGCCGCTTGAACCACTATGCCAGGGTGTGCCGTATATCCAAGCAGGGGAGCCCGCAGAAGAAATCGACTCCCCCCCGCCCCGAAGGTTGTCCACACTGTGTCCTCAAACACCGACAAATACACGTTCCGCACGGTAGCGCTGGATGGTGTGGAGGTGCCGTTGTTGATTGATACGGGGGTGGAGGGCTCCCTGCTGAATTGGGCTATGGTGAGAAAATTCTTCCCGCACTACAGGATTGAAGGTGACCCAGCGTTGCTTTACAGCTATGGAGGTGGACGGCTGTCCATGGTGGGAACACTGAGACTGAGGGCCCGGTACAAGTCGGTGGAAATGTCCAACCTCGAGCTCACCGTGACAGCCCGTTCCGACAACATCATGGGTTGCGACCTTTTTTTACGGTCTGAGTTTTGCCATCAAAAGCGGCACTGCGACGGAGTGGTCGGGCTGTGGACTGTGGGACCGGCCGGTTCCGAGAGTGGAGGATGATGTGGTGTGGGATGAGAAATTGCCAAGCACCCCGGAAAGCAAGCAGGACCAATCTCACTCAGAGTCGTTGCAGGAGGGTCTCAGTGCCAGAGCCCAAGTTGCCCTGGATGAGGGTACTGGGCGGCACGGCGGGCCGCCTGTAATGATGAGCGACGCCAAGGAGCTGGCTCCAGTTATTCCTGAAACTCGACTAAAGTGGGCCGATGAACGTGGGGCTACAATGGCGATGGCTGCAGCGGAATTAAAAGAGGTTGGGGCCAGACCGTTAGGCACGGAGGGACTGTGTGCTAGGCAGAGACCCTGCAAACTGAACAGAACCCCTCTGGGAGTCACGGACCTGGTTCGGGCTCGGGAGGAGGGGCAACCATGGTGAGTACAAGCCAAGCGACAGTTTGAGGAGCACCAGGGGTGGCTGCGCATCATGGCCAAATGAGGGTGATGCATATCTTCAGCTGTCGGACGGTTCGTGGAGGCACCAAAATGAGCTGTGGTGTGCCAGGGGGGAGACTTCGAGTGGCGGGCCTGGACGAGACAGACACCCGACCGTGAAGAAGAGGAGACGCACCGGGGTTGACACAACTGGCTGTGGCCCGGGAGGCAGGCCGCCTCGGGGGCAAACTTAGGATGAAATGGTCCAGGGGGGCACACAGGCTAGTTTCCTCTCTTTTTCCTTGGTCGTGTGTACTATGTGTTAAGTTGTGGAAATAGTCATGCTAGTTTTTTTCTGGTGACAGGCTTGGAATTGCCCTATGTTAATCTGAGTGCATGTTTAAAACAAAAAGGAGAAAAGTATTTTGTTGTTCATATATGTTGTAAGTAGTTATGGGGATTATTTTATACATTTTATTTTAGTTTAGGGACACGTCAGCTATTTTAATTTAGGAATGGAGTTTGTTTATCTATTTTGATGGTGGCAGAATAAATCCACCTTGCCGTGTAGGGGTTGGACGGAAGTCCACCCATCCCCCCCTAGCTTTAGTTGCTTTGGTGTGAATGTGGTAGGCCAATTATATTACATTGTTTTCCGTTATTTTAGTGTGTGAGTCGGGTTCTAAATTGGGGAGGGTCTAAATTGTGTGTGTGTGTGTGTGTTTTGGACTTTTCTAAGGGGGGGGTGTTATATAGTTATTTATATAGTTCTTGTACTCTTATTTGTGAGGCACGGTGTGGTGGCACTCACTTCCGTTTCCGCCACCACCTGTGCCTATAAAGAACAGCAGGCAGGAGGGGCGGGCCTTTTCGAGATCACCCCTGCCTGGCGGTCGTAGTGTGGTGTGTGTGATACCTTTAATAAATGTGAGCTCAGTTGTACATCTGGCCTTGTCATTTCGAGTCTACCTTCAGACACGTGTCACAGACATTTCATTAATATCTGTGGAAAAAGTGCAGTAAATGTGACCTTTATGTTCCCCACTAGAGACTATATTCATATGTGCCATCTTCACAGTGTCTCCTGTGTTTCAAAACCATTTAACCAGAGTATGAGCATACCACAACATTGGTGGATGGCACTAAAAAAAATATACTTCCACTCTATAGATTAGAGTTTGATTCTTGATTTTTTTGTTTTCTTTAATTGGTTTTATTGTGAAACACCATTAACTGGATATATTTACCTCAAAATGGCATCAGGCAGCTGACAGTTTTTCTGAATGAATGAATGAATGAATGAATGAATGAATTTTATTTATTTATTTCGGATAATACAGTACAGGTTAAAAGAAACTGTATAATATAACAACAAGGTCAAATTAGACAAAGACTCCTTCTACTAAACAATTCCACGTGAGTTATCCGAAATGGGTGATGGCTGAAGCCGCAGCTTATATTGCCCACCCATATTCCATCCAAGAATTCAAAAGAAAAAAGAGTAAACAAGACAAGAGTGATTACAATTTAGAACAAAGCTAAGACAAAGTGTGACTGAGAGAAAAAAAAGGAAAACTAAGCTAAGCTAAGTTGAGCGGTTACTATTCAAGACAAATCTAAGACAGAATGTCACAGACAGAAAAAAAAAAAAAAACCTAAGCTACAACACAACACAGGCTGGATATGTCAATCCTTATGTGAGTTTACATGTCGTCTTGTAAATATGTTTGGAGTATTTCTTCCTTTAGTTTTTGTTTAAATTGTCCAAGCGTTGTACATGATTTTAATTCAGGTCCATAATCGTTCCATAATCTGACTCCTTGCACTGAAATACAGTGTTGCTTGGTGGTTGTTCACAGTTTTTCTGACAATTTATAGATTAAAAAATCTTTGCAAAAGGAGTTCAAACATGGGTAAGGGGTGAGGAGAAGCGTCTAGTTGTCTGACAGTGATATAGAGGTGAGCCGTTTTTAGCTTCTTCTGACCTTTTTTGTGCTCTGCAGGGTAGCTGGAAGCTAATATTGTTAGCTGATGTTGTGGAGATAATGTGACATTTGGGAAAATAATGCTTAAGGTTAACAGAATGTGTTAATATGTGTAGATTACCAGTGGGTGATATGCTTTATTTCTTGTTTTTATCTGTGGAAGTATAACATTAACTCAGTGCCTACTGCTGCAGCCCACAAGAGGGGAGTTTTTTTGTTTACTTTTTTCATTTTCTGCTATATTATATATTTATATATATTTAATATGCTTCATTAAACTTACATGATCATAAATGAGCCTTCAAAGTCAGAAGTAATAGAGAGTGTTAGGGTTTGGATAGGACTGTGCTCATGTCCTCGCTTTATGTTCATATTTGTTTTTCTGTTATCTTCAGCACATGAGTTCAGCCATGTCCTCACCTTTTGTTATTAAGTTTTTCTGTGCTGTGATTATCAACTGTATTTTGGTCCCAGTGTGTTCTGTCTGTTCAGTCCCACCCATCCTGTGCTTCTCCGTTGTCCTTGATTGTTTCCCACCTGTCCTGTGTTATCTTGATTACTCTCCTGTCTATATATATGCGTCTCAGTCTGTGTCATGTTGGCAACCTTGTCTTATCTGTCTCAACCCTCATGCTTCTGTTCAGCTGTGCCAGTTTTGCCATGCCTTTTGTTCATTTCCAGCCCTTGAGCTGTGTTTATTTTGTTATTTTTGTAAATAATAAATCATGCCGAGAAAACACCATGCATGTGAGTCTTTGTCTCTGTCCAGCCCGGGCACAAAAACATGACAGTAGGTCGCCACCAGTAAAGGACTTAGCTGGCGAAATTGGCGGGAGGAGAAAGGTGGGGAACCAGGAGGAATTGTTGGGGCTTCTCCACCAGACTATCTGCTTGTCAAGCCAGATCCTGGAACGTTCCAACCCCTGGGAGGGATTGAGGGACGTCGAGACTATGGAGGAGCTCGGGCATAACATGACTCCGGCACACACTCGAGTGAATTGACTGCCCACATCACCTCTTCCAACCTGCCTCCGGGTCCACACCTCCTTCTCCTGCCTCTGGTAAACTGCCTCCCACCTTTCCCATCACTCCTATGCTGCCTGCTGTTCCCAGTTCACCAGCCACGGCAGCGGACACTATGGAGCAGGAGGAGCGGAGGCATGTGATTCTTGAGCAGACGGACATTTTGCCTAATCACAAGCCCTGGCTCACTCCGGAGCTGCTGTTTCCGGCTAGAGAGGATCAGCCGGTTTCTAAAGGGTCAGCTAGGAAGTGAGCCTCAAGAAAGTGTTGCTCCGCTCGCCACCCGGGCCCTTCACTTGAGACCCCACTGAGGGATTCTGCGGCCGCAGTCCCATGCTCCTTGAGTGTGCCAGCAGTGGCAGCTTCAGCAACTGCAGCGCGGGAGGTCAACATGTTCCAGCTGTCTGTTCCAAGGGTGCACATCCCAGCATCACACCACCGTGCACATTCCCCTCATCGGACGAGTTTGGTCCTCTCAGGGGCTAGTGGCAGCAGGACAGGAACACAGGCAAGTACCTTTTCATTTTTTGCATCATCAAATGAAGGGTCTTGACCAGTTCCCAGGGAGGGGGCTCATCCACCTGCCATTGCTGAGGTCTCTCTCCTGGTCTCTGCTGCTGCCTCCACCTCACCTGCTTCTCCCCCCCCTCTCCTCTGCTTTTTTCGGAGTGTTTACCAATACTGGGTGGGAACTGACTGATCATGGAAGTGTCTAC
This sequence comes from Pholidichthys leucotaenia, assembly GCA_020510985.1. Classification (NCBI taxonomy): domain Eukaryota; kingdom Metazoa; phylum Chordata; class Actinopteri; order Cichliformes; family Pholidichthyidae; genus Pholidichthys; species Pholidichthys leucotaenia. The sequence continues at coordinate 107,375,529 of CM035849.1, read as the reverse complement.
TGATCCTGAGGTTCCAGTATCAGCTCTACTCTGCTCTTCAGGTCCAATACCAACACCCCCACCAGCTCCGGCTCTTCTCCGGACAGCTCCAGCTTCTCATGAGGTGGACGTAACAGCTTCAGCCGTCCCCGAGGTGCACACAACAGCTCCAGCCATCCCTGAGGTCCGCACAACAGCTTACGCTGTCCCTGAGGTGCACACAACAGCTCCTGCTGTCTCCGAGGTGCACGCCACAGCTCCTGCTATCCTCCATATGCACGCTTCTGCAGAGACTGTTTCTCTTCACATGCATACTCCTGCAGAGACTGCTCCTCTCCACATGCATGCCACTGCAGAGACTGCTCTTCTCCACGAGCATGCTCCTGTCGTGACTGTGTTGATTGCAGCTCCTCCTGCTGATCAGCCCTCATCATTGGGTGTTGTCGCTGATTGGTCTGGGACATCTGGGTTTGCCACTGATCAGCCTGCACATCCAGGTTCCACTGCTGCTTCACCTGCATCGTCACTCCATCAGCAGGAGATCAGGAGCTAAGGCAAGTATTCTTTCTATTATCTTCTATATCAACTTTAGAAAAGGCTTGCCTTACTTCTGGTGAGGGGATCCAAGTGCAGATTTCACCTGCCTCTGGGCCCTCCCCACCAGTCTCTGCTGCTGATGACTATGGTGCCACCTTATTGACCTCCTATTTTCCCCTCTCATCCGAGGTGGCTGTGTTGATGATGGAGCCGCAGGAGGACCACGCTCCACTTCAGTCACCTGCCATTCCAGAGGTCGGGGGTCCTCCACCCATCATTGTTCCAGAGGTTGAGCACTCTGTTCCACCCATTGTTATTCCAGAGGTCGAGCAGTCCGCTCCACCCATTGTTGTTCCAGAGGTCGAGCAGTCTGCTCCATCTGTCATTGTTCCAGAGGCCGGTGGACCCCCAACCACCATTCCTGAGGCCGGGGGGCCTCCACCCGCCGTTGTTCCAGAGGCCGAGGGCCATCCACCTGTCATTGTTCCGGAGGCCAGGGGTCCTCTACCTGTCATTGTTCCAGAGGCCGGGGGGCCTTCACCTGTCATTGTTCGAGTGGCCGTGGGGCCTCTACCTGTCGCTGTTCCAGAGGCTGGGGGCCTCCACTCGCCATTGTTCCAGAGGCCAGGGGGTCTCCACCCATCGTCCCAGAGGCCGGGGGCCCCCACCTAGCACCCCTGAGCACAGGGGGCCTCTTTTATTTGCTCCTGAATGCAGCACACCACTGTGAGCTGTTCCTGAACTACCCCTTAAGCTCAGCTCACCCTATCATCCGGTCTGGTGGCCTAGAGACCCTGGCATGCCACCGGACCCGCCCTGTCCTTTAATTTGGGGTCCTGTGGACGCAGGTAGACCACTTGAACCATTTCTCCCCATGATCTGGTGGTCCAGGGACTTTGGGAGGCTGCCAGATCCACCTTGTTCTCTGGTCCAGTGGTTCTGGGACAAAGGAAGACCACCAGGCCAACTATGTTCCTGTTTTGGGGCCATGAATTGTGGTTTGCCCCATGTGACTGTGATTTTTGGACTCTGTGCGGGGTAAGAGTTTGTTTTGTCCCGCCTGGCCTTGTACACCCCACCACCCACCCAGTAAGGGTTTCTTTTGTTTTGTTCTTTGTTGATTTTATGTTTTCAGTCGTCTAAGTCCGACCCTTTAGATGGGGTACTGTTAGGGTTTCGACATGACTGTGCTCATGTCCTCGCTTTATATTCATATTTGTTTTTTCTATTATCCTCAGGACATGAGTTCAGCCGTGACCTCACCTTTTGTTATTGTGTTTTTCTGTACTGTGATTATCATTTGTATTTTGGTCCAGGTGTGCTCTGTCTGTTCAGCCCCACCCATCCTGTGCTTCTCTGTTGCCCTTGATTGTTTCCCACCTGTCCTGTGTTATCTTGATTACCCTCCTGCCTATATATGTGTCTCAGTCTGTGTCGTGTGTGGTGACCTTGTTGTATCTGCGTCAACCCTCACGCTTCTGTTCAGCCATGCCAGTTTTGCCATGCCTTTTGTTCATTTCCAGACCTTGAACTGTGTTTATTTTGTTATTTTTGTTAATAATAAATTATGGCAAGAAAACGCCATGCATGTGAGTCCTGGTCTCTGCCCAGCCCGTGCACAAACCATGACAGAGAGTGGGTATATTACCAAATAAATCATTTTGAACTGCATGTAGGAAAAGTTACTTGTTAATGCCTCTATATTAAATTAAATACTTAAAAGTTAAGAGCATACATGAGGAATATAAAATACATTTAAGGCAATTTCTGAAGAAATGTTCACTAAATGAGTATGAAAAGTAGTTTATTCTAAATTAATCTAAACTGTGGTTTCTAACTTAATAAAATGTCATGAATTAAAGCTTTTTAATCATCATCATCATCAATATTTTTCATATTAAAAAAAGTTAAGGAATGTTCTGATATTTGAAACATATACACCTTAAAGATATATATACCTACAGTGAAGAAATACAGTAACAAAGTCAAATATTTAAATACTGCCTTTATTTTTTAGCACTTTTATTATAGTTGGGCAAAATACTTTTTACCACTTTGCAAAAGGAAGGTGTTAAATTGACTTCCTTAAACCTGCAGATGCCCTGGACATGAACATACTTGAAGAACTTGCATGTTGTGGTGATTTCAACTTGTAAACAGCCACTATGCTATGGAATAATAGCAAATTTATGTATGTATGTATGTATGTATGTATGTATGTATGTATGTATGTATGTATGTATGTATGTATGTATTTATCCTTTATTGAACCAGGCAGGCCAGATTAAGAACATACTCTTATTTACAACTGTGGCCTGGGGGGAAGGGGCAAGGGGCAAGGAACAACTTACATTCATACCTCCCCAGTTGATGCCAAAAAAGGCAAGGACAGCTTCAGGAAGAAGATGGAAGACAAGCTGCAACGGAGCGACATCAGCGGGGTCTGGAGAAACCTTAAAACCATCTCTGGGCTCCAGAATACCTCCCCCCAGGCCACGGGGGGGGGGGGCAGGGAGTGGGCCAACAATCTGAACCTGCTTTTTAATAGGTTTGACCAGTTGCCCTCCCCCCCGACTGCACAACAACCACTGCTGCCTCTAAAGTCATCGAGACCTGCTGTCCACACCCCACTCCACCAACACCCCCCCACTCCCAGCACACAGCCCCCCAATCTGACCCTCTCTAAGAACGAGGACGGAGCTGAGGAAGATCAAGGCGAGGAAGGCCGTGGGACCGGACGGCATCAGCGCGAAGCTCCTCAAGTCCTGTGCAGACCGGCTGTGTGGGATTGTGGAGCATATCTTCAACCTGAGCCTGAAGCTGGGGAGGGTACCACAGTTGTGGAAAACATCTTGTGTGGTACCTGTACCAAAGATTTCCCACTCCAAAGATCTGAACAGCTACAGACCAGTGTCCCTGACGTCTCACATGATGAAGACCTTGGAGAGACTGCTCGTTGCTCACCTCCGCCCCCTAGTGGGACCAGTGATGGATCCACTCCAGTTCACCTATCAGCATGGCATTGGGGTGGAGGATGCAGTGATCTTCCTCCTTCACCGTTCTCTGTCCCACCTGGAGAAGCCCGGGAATGCGGTGAGGATCATGTTCTTTGACTTCTCCAGTGCTTTCAACACCATTCAACCAATGATCCTGAAGGACAAGCTGCTGTGAGCAGGGGTGGACCAGCACCTGTCATCATGGATCCTGGACATACCTCACTAACCGGCCACAGTTTGTGAGAACCCGAGATTGTGTGTCTGACACGATCATCAGTAGCACGGGGGCCCCCCAGGGAACGGTTTTGGCTCCCTTCCTGTTCACCCTTTATACTGCGGACTTCTCACACAACACAACACACTGCCATCTACAGAAGTTCTCTGACGACTCTGCGATCGTCGGCCTCATCTCCAACAGAGATGAAGCTGAATACAGAGGACTTATCCAGGACTTTGTGGACTGGTGCCATCGGAACTGCCTCCAGATCAACGCGAGGAAAACTATGGAGCTGGTGGTGGACTGCCGCAGGCAAGGACAACCCCTCACAGCACCAGTAAACATACAGGGAACAGACATTGAGATGGTGACATCCTACAAGTACCTTGGTGTTCATCTGAACAATAAACTAGACTGGTCACACAATACCGATGCACTCTACAAGAAGGGACAGCGCAAGCTGTTCCTACTGAGGAGACTCAGGTCTTTTGTTGAACAAGGGGAGCTGCTGAAGACATTCTACGACACAGTAGTGGCATCAGCCATCACTTTTGGAGTGGTCTGCTGGGGCAACGGCATTACAGCAGCTGATAGGAAGAGACTGAACAAACTGATCAAGAAAGCTAGCTCTGTCCTGGGGCAACGCCTTGACCCAGTGGAGGAGATAGGAGAGAGGAGGATGGTGGCTAAACTGTCATCTCTGCTGGAGTCCAAGTCCCACCCTATGCAGGACATATTGAACGCACTGAGGAGCTCATTTAGCAGTAGACTACATCATCCTTGGTGCGCAACTGAGAGGTTTCGCAGGTCCTTCCTACCTACGGCTGTCAGACTGTATAACGTAAGCAGGGCTGCTCGCAGAGATAGCAAAAAAATGTGACAACCTAGTAGTATTGAATGCAAAAGACGCAACAGACTTACACAAATGGTCCCCTCCAGTATACAACTAAGACAATATCAGTAGCTACGGAGGGTGACAATATGTATGGGTACATATTCATACTATGTAGGATAACTAAGTAGACAGTTATGCTGTTTATTCCATCTTGCTACAATGCTCCGCACTTTGTATATATATTTATACATTTATGTGTACGTATGTATATCCACTGCTCTTATTTATATTTTTCAGATCTTCTTAATTATTGCTCTGAGTGTTGCTATCCCTGTGCTGTTGCAATCCTGGAATTTCCCCATTGTGGGACTAATAAAGGCTTATCTTATCTTAAAACCTATCCTGCATTTTTTTGGCCCCTGTGGGAGGAAACTGGAGAAATCCCAGCGTAAACCCACGCAGACACGGGGAGAACATGCAAACTCCATACAGAAACATCGCAGTTGGTCAGGGGGTGGGGTCGAACCCGAGATCCCATGGCCAAGGGTGAGTTACTGTCATAGTTGCCAAGTTCGCTTATTATAAGCAACTTTAGGCTTGGTTTTTTTTTCTAAAGTCTTCCACATCTCGTCAGTCACGGGTTGCGGGTTTTTGGGCTTGTTTTTAACTGTGTATTTGCTTATTTGGGCTTGCTTTAGTGACAGCTCTCCCAGCTCCCCACAAAACACAAGCGTGACAATTCGTTTTTTTACAGGACCCATCCACACACCCGTTTCCTGGTTACCGAGCCTGCCCCACTGATCTCTATAGGGAAACTAGACAAATCATTGGCCGCCAGAAGCGAAGCCACGTGGCCGCCATATGAGTACTTCCAAAACACTAGTACATCCAAATCGACAGCGCTAAACATAATGTCAACTCGATTTCTATAGTTCACCAGTTGCGCAAGATTATAAGCTGTGTCTCCATACCAAGAAGTTCAAAATTTGTTAATTTTGGGGGAAGTTATTGAGGTAAAAGTGGCCGGCCAGGGGCTTCACTTCTGGTGGCCAGTGATCCATCCAGTTTTTCTATAGAGGTCAGCGGCCCACCCAGCTCCACTCGGCTCTGTAGTCACTACTTGCTAATGGGGTGTGAGCTATCCAGTTTTTTTTTTTATACAGATCAGTGCATATGGAACCTTAAATCGAGAAAAATTCTTCATTGAAATGAATGGCAAGAGCAAAATTATCTATTGATACCAATCAAATGTTGCCACAAGTTACACATACAGTATGATGTTTGTCAATTTAAAAGATAATTTTCCACGTAATTAAAGTTGTCGGCTGTTGTATAATAGAGTAATATTTAGTTTTTGTTTAAATGACTGTGTTGTGTAGTTAAATATTATAATCTTAGGCTTTTATTGGTGAAGCACGGGTGGCGGCTCCACCTTCCGGTTCCACCACCACTCGTGGCTATAAGAGGGCAGGGGGCAGGAGGGGCGGTCTCTTTGCCATTTCTTCTGCCTGATGGCTGCATGGGTGGTGTGTGGCACCTCTTTAATAAATGTGTGTTCAGTTCAACACTTGGGCTCATCCTTGGCTCCTTGTCCCGACAAAACATTTTGGCAATGAGAATAAAAGCAGGTATGGATGCATGTGTTACGCCTGTTCAGCCATTTTTGGAGCTCCTGGGTGAGCCACCTGTTCCCTGGTCGAGGTGGTACGCTACGTACTTGGTGGCGCTAAACCTTGGGATGCTGGAGAAGTTGAAGGCAGGTGCGTTGTTGGTTCACAATCTTGGAATGGAAGGACAGCAGATTTTGAGCACATTGGGTAACTGTGAGAGTTTTGAAGAAGTGGTTGAGCTAATGGCGCACCATTTTCGCGCCTCAGAAAATGTCATAGTTTGCAGAATTCAGTTTCGACAGCACCGTCAACTGGTGGGTGAGTCTATTCAGCGGTCCGTGGCAGACCTGAGGCTGTTGGCCAGCAAGTCCCAGTTTGGACAGTTGGAAGAGGAGATGATTTGCGACCAGTTGGCGGAGCATACCAACTGCACTGCAATTAGGTCGAAGCTGCTTATGATTTCAGGCGAACTGAGGCTGTCCACTGCCGTTGAGTTGGCTCAACAACTAGAAGTTGCGGATAAACTATCACGGGAGCTGAGTGAGAACTTGTCACAAAGACACCTGGGATCACCACCGACAGCGCATGCAGTGGACCCGGACAGCAATGGTGGCATGGAGGATGACGTGGACAACGCCACTGCTGTGAATATGAGGTTTGCCCCGGGGAAGCCCAAATGTCTGGGTTGTGGGTCCACGAAGCACCGTTTTAAGGCCAGAGAGTGTCCGGCAATAGGGAAGCACTGTGGCAAGTGTGGCCACTTGCATCACTTTGCCAGGGTATGCCACAAGTTCGAGGGAGGAAATCTGCAGCACAAACAGGACTATCCCGCCCCCACGGTTGTTCATGCTTTGTCCCCAAGCACCAATGGACGCATGTGCTGTATTGTAGAGTTGGACTGAGTGGAGGTGCCTTTACTGATTGACATGGGAGCAGTGGACTCCGTGTTGAATTGGGCAACTGTGAGATGTTTTTTCCCACACTACAGGTTTGGAGGTGACCTGGTACCGCTTTGTGGTTATGGAGGAGGATGGCTGGCCATGGTGGGAACGCTAAGACTGATGGCTCAGTACAAATCGGCTGAGATGAGTGACCTGAAACTTACCGTGCCGTGACTGCCCATGGAAAAAACATAATGACCTACGACCTGTTTTATGGTCTGGGCTTCTCCATTACAAGCAGTGCTGGGGAGGAGTGGTTGGGCTGTGGATTGTGGGACCAACCGATCCCGAGAGTAGAAAACAGGGCGGTGTAGGATGAGAACATGTCTGGCACCCTGGTGAGTGAGCAAGACCAATATCGCCCAGGGTCATCACAGGAGGGTCCCTGTGCCATAGCTCAAGTTGCCGTGGATGAGGGTACTGGGCGGCATGGTGTGATGCCTGTGATGACAGGCTGGCTTCACCTGTTTTCGGATCTCGGCTGAAGTGAGCCATGAACGGGGGCCACAACAGCGATGGCAGCGGTTAAGTTAAAAGAGCTCAGGCCGGACCATCAGGCATGGTAAAACGATGTGTCAAGCAGAGACCCTGCAAGCCGAGCAAGGCCCCTCTGGGAGTTGCGGATGTGGTCTGGGCTTGGGAGGAGGCACGGTCATGGCGGTGTGGTGGAAATTTATTATTCACATGCTCATCATGGTGGAAATTTACTGCTATATACCAATCTGTTGTGTAATTTAGGTGATGTGCAGTTATGTTTAAATGTCTTTCTTCTTCTGAACAATTGCTGCTAATACATGCCCTGAGTGTAACTATGGTCAGTGGAATAGTACTGTCAGAATGTTCTAGTACTTGCTTAGTTTGAAGGCTACTACCAGAATGTTCTCGTATTTGCACTGCCAGTTTCTATGTATCCATATAAGGTAATGTGGGGGAGCGCTCTGGGGGTGCCTTTAAAAACCATCAGCCTCCTTTCTTAGGCAGAGCAGTGCAGAAACCTCAGGCTGGTTCTCTTCACTTCTCTCCTGCCGGCAGTAATAAAGGGAATTCAACATGGTAGATTCGTCTGATTATTTCCTCCAGGACCTTATAAGTGGGATAGGAAATAGTTGGTTACAGCGGGTACGGGCCAAGCAGCAGCTGGAAGAGCACCAGGGGCGGCTGCATGTGGTGGCCAGATGGGAGGATGCCTATCTCCAACTGTTGGATGGCTCATGAAGGCACTCGAATGAGCTGCGGCGTGCCTGGGAGGAGACAGTAGGATGTGAACCTGGTCATGGGACCCCTCTGGTAGTAACGAAGAAGATGCGCACAGGGGTTGAGAGAGCCAGCGGCTGCCTGGGAGGTGGATTACCTCCAGGGGCAGAATGATGGAACGACGGTCCAAGGGGGGGGGGGGGGGGGGGGCACGGGCTTGTTTGTTTCTACAGTTGGTGCATGGTTTAATTTTTATGCACGTGTTTGGATTTTGAGTATTGTTAGGTCACTGTTATACTTGAGTGCTTTGGTGTATTTCTGTTTGGTATATTTATTGTTCGCATAGGTTTATGGGGGTTAATTTGATTACCTGTTTTAAAGTAGGAAACACGGAGGTATTTTGTTTATGTTGGACTTTCAGGCAAGATAAGCGGCAGAATAACCCGCTACGCCGTGCGGGGTGGGATGACAGTCTACCCATCTCCCTCTAGTTATTTTGGAGTGACTGTGTTAAGCCATTTGTGTTGTATTGCTTAACTGATTTTAGTGCGTGACTCAGGTCCTAAATTGGGGTGGGTCTGAATTGTGTGTGTGTTTTAGGCTTTTGTAAGGGGGGGGGGGGGGGGGTTGTGTAGTTAGATATGATAATGTTAGGCTTTTATTTGTGAAGCATGGGTGGCGGCTCCACCTTCCTTCTAAACTGTAATCGTGTTTAGTGCTGTTACTTATACAGAATGTATATGTTTTTTCTTTTGATCAGAGTTTAAAAATATAATTTATTCAAAATTTTTATGTCGACTGTGTTTACTATAAATTTGCTGTTGTTGATTCAGAATGCAAATGTATTTTCCTTCAATTAGAGTTTTGAAAATTCTGTTATTCAATGCTGACTATGTTTACAGTCAATTCACTGCAAACAAAAATAAATCTATATGTCGATATACAGTCATGAAAAAATTAGGACACCAATTAAATATTGAGTTCTTTTTTAAGAACTGTTCACATATCTATATCTAACCTTGTTTTTGTTTTAATTTGCTTTTTTTTTTAACATTTATTTTACCCATTTTAAGTGGGAATGAATATGGGGGTGTCTTAAAAAAGATGGGGTGTCCTAATTTATTCCTCACTATTTGTTTAGAATTACATTTTACAGAAAATTTGAAAAAAGTCTTGAATTCATTTTTAATTGTTTAGTTGCATTACATGAATCTCCCAGTATTCTTATCGTTTATCAGTTTATCGGCCTCCATCGGTCTATGATGACCATGGAAGAGAATCCTAGATGTCTACTCTGCTGGAACAGCACCGCCTGTGGCTGAACAGGCCAATGCGCGAATGGCAGTCCCTGTCACACAGGTCGCACTTGTAGATGGTCTCCGTGCTGCTGGGTCTGTGGTGGTTCTTCCTGCGGGTCCTTTTTTCATCTGTTGCAGCAGTCAGTTTCTCTTCACCCGCCTTGAGCTGTCTGGTCAGGGTGCCTCTCCATTTGGAGCGGTCCGTTGCGAGGTCCTCCCAGCGCTCTGTGTTGATCTCCAGGGCCTTCATATCTCTCTTGCAGACGTCTCTGAAGCGCAGCTGTGGGCGGCCAACGTCTCTCCTGCCAGTCGCCAGTTCTCCGTAGAGGAAGTCTTTGGGGATTCTGTCTCCATACGGTGAACACGGCCTAGCCAGCGGAGCCTGCGCTGCCTGAGTAGAGTGAACATGGAGGGAAGGCCGGCGCGGGACAGGACTTCTGTGTTGGACACTTTGTCCTGCCAGGATATGTCCAGGATGCGGCGAATGCAGCGCAAGTGGAAGGAATTCAGTCTCTTTTCCTGCCGGGCGTATGTTGTCCACGTCTCACTCCCATAGAGCAGTGTGCTGATGATGCAGGTGTTGTACACTGCCATCTTCGTCTTGACAGAGAGTTTGGGATTCTCCCACACTCGTGTGGTGAGGCGAGCGAGTGTGGAGGTTGATTTTCCAATCCTCTTGTCGATCTCTGTATTAAGGGAGAGGTTGCTGCTGATCGTGGACCCCAGGTACATGAACTGATTCACGACCTCCAGCTCGTAGTCGTCGATGGTGATGGTTGGTGGTGCTTCTGTGCCTTGCGCCAAGATGTTAGTCTTCTTCAGGCTGATGGTAAGCCCGAAGTCCATGCATGCCTGGGAGAAGCAGTCCATCAGGGTCTGAAGCTCCTGCTGTGTGTGGGTCGCGTCTGCAGCGTCATCTGCGAACAGCATATTTCTGATTAGAGCCTCACGTACTTTGGTTCTGGCTTTCAGGCAGGCGAGATTGAAAATCCTGCCATCAGATCTTGTATGCAGATAGATTCCCTCTGTTGCTGTGCTGAAGACATGCCTCAGGAGCATAGCAAAGAAAATCCCAGAGAGGGTTGGCGCAAGTACACAGCCCTGTTTCACTCCACTGTGTATATTGAATGGCTCTGAGACGTTGCCGTCGTACTGCACCATCCCCTGCATGTTGGTGTGAAACGATTCAATGAGGCTTTGCAACTTTGGTGGGCATCCTATCTTTGGCAGGATCTTGAAAAGGCCCTCTCTGCTGACCAGATCGAACGCTTTGGTGAGGTCGATGAAGGCGACGTACAGGGGCATGTTCTGTTCTCTGCACTTCTCCTGGAGTTGGCGGATGGAGAATATCATGTCCACCGTCGATTGCCCAGCGCGGAAGCCACACTGAGACTCGGGGTAGACACGTTCGGCAAGCTTCTGTAGACGAACGAGGACAACTCGTGCGTAGACTTTGCCAACAACGCTGAGGAGGAAGATGCCCCTTTAGTTGTTGCAGTCGCTTCTCTCCCCTTTGTTTTTGTAGAGGGTGATGATCTTGGCATCCCTCATGTCCTGTGGTACGGCACCTTCCTTCCAGCACTGGCAGAGGACGTCATGCAATGGCAGCAGTAGGGCAGTCTTGCAGTGCTTGATCAGGTCGGGGGGTATGCCGTCGTTGCCGGGAGCCTTGCCAGCGGCCAAGCTATCAATGGCCTTGCTGAGTTCGTCGATGGTTGGCTCGGCGTCAAGTTCATCCATGGATGGCAGGCAATCGATGGCATCAAGGGCTGACAGTGTCACGGTGTTCTGTCTGGAGTAGAGGTCGGAGTAGTGCTCCACCCATCTCTCCGTCTGCTTGTTCTTTTCTGTGATCAGCTCCCCAGTAGAGGATTTGAGGGGGGCCATCTTGCTCTGAGCCGGACCAAGTGCTTTCTTGATGCCATCGTGCATACCACGGATGTTCCCTGTTATGGCAGTGGTTTGAATGTCTTGGTTGAGCTGAGTCCAGTACTCGTTGACGCAGCGCCGAGCAGTCTGCTGAACTTTGCTTCTCGCAGCCCTGAGAATCTGGAGATTCTTCTTGTTTGGGTACTTCTTGTACTCAGCAAATGCTGAGCACTTGGCTTCAATGACGGGGTCATCACGGTCGACTTGGCATCAAACCAGTCCTGTGACTTTGAGGTCTTCCTCCCAAAGGTAGCCAAGGCTATGCGGTAGATGGTGTTTTGCAGCTCTTCCCACTTCTGCTTTGCAGATTCTCCTTCTTGTGGTTCACCAAGTTCCTTCACAAAGGTGGAGGCAGTATTCTTAACATTGATATTAAATAGCCATACATGTTAAAAAAACAACAACACACACACAAGCTTATACAGGGTGTCCTAATTTTTTCACATGACTGTATGCTATCAAGCAGCCTCTCTTTTACACATTGTGGTAGGTTGCCTGTTGGGCTTTTTTGGTCTTGTTTCCATAGAGCTGGTTGCTTGTTTATCTCGTGAAACCTGGCAACACTGGTTGCTGTGCTGCCACAGTGCTAACCACTGCACCACCGTGCTGCCCTGGGCATAACTATTACACATGTTTTTTTGTGGATGTCTGGAGAATTTGGACAAGAGATTCTTAATTTGAAAAGATTTGATTAATTAGTTCCTGACAGCATAAGTAGCTAGTTTTTGGTTAACTGTAGTCAGAGCTCCCCAAGACAAGCCACAGTCCAAAGAATGAAATTAATAATTACAAATCTTTACATGCAGAAACATGTGTTTTCATATATTTTAAGGGTGTTTGTTTTGCTTATTTAGTAGCGTGTGTTATTATGATTCTTTTATTTATCATGCACCAATATAATTGTGTTGGTCTCCCATCTGGCAATCTCTGTTCAAGGGCAAATAGTTGAATTTGAGCTTTAAAACAAAATGCCATTAAACATAGATAATCTTTAATTGTAGCGTTTTACCACCTGCAATTTAGGTTTTCAACATAATGATACAATTTTTTATTGCTTTATGAAATTCAAGAAAATCACAACAATGGTGTATTATGGTCATAGAAGAAATGTGCAGTTGTTAGTACATCAAATTGAGCATCTCAACACTATTAAAATTTAATGGCCAGACTATGAAAAAAACAAGCATTTCTATAATGATGTCACATGGAAACTAGAGCATGAATTCATCTGTCATTAAAGGACTGGATCATTGCCACAGAGACTGTTTCAAGCTTACGTCACTTCTCACTTCTCCAGCTGAACCCGTGTAACAAAATCAGCATTGTCACAATACATTTAGTCAACACTAAAAGCAAAAATAAAGAGTAGCTCACATTTGCATTCATCTTATTTATTGTTTCCACTTCCAAACAAATTAAAGTTGAAGTCAAAATCAGGACATTTTTCTGTGCTGAAACCCAATTATACTTCACTTACTGTAGACAGCCGGGCACACTGCACTCCACATTCAAAGGAAATCACTGCTGTGTGTGTCATATCATAAGCGTTTCAGCTTAAGATGACTCACTCTTCTCTGTTTTGACTTTCAAGAGATAAATACAGTGATAGTAACTTTCTCCTGAAATGGATCCAGCAATTTGTGGTGATCTGTTTAATTGTGCTTGGGCAAAGATGATAACCTTAATACAAGGCATGCTAGTAGACAGGCATATTTATTTGCAAGTCTGTAAAGCACATGCAGCCAAGGGCGTAACTTTGTTTCAAACATTGGGGAGGTTGAGATCTCTGCCCATATAAAGAGCCTAAGTCACGCCCCCTCTACTTCTGCATATTGGACCTTAAATCCCCCAAAAATTCTCTATTTAAATGAATGGCAAGAGCAACATTATCTTTTGATCCCGGTCAAATTTTGAAACAAGTTACACATATGATATTTGTCAATTTAAAAGATAACTTTCCATATAATTAAAGTTGTCGGCTGTCATATAATAACAGAGTAATATTTAGTTTCTGTTTAAACGACTAGCGGACAACACCTCCCATCATCCCACATCACTAAACACGGTTACATTTTAGTGATGTGAAAAGCACTGATTTCTCATAGCATTGACCCCTGACAGACAAGTCACTAGGATTAATCTTAGCAGAACAGAACAGAATGGATTTGCCTGACTGCTGCCCTCACCCTGTGTCTCTCTGTGAGGGAATCACATGAACAAAAAGAAAATGTCAATCACTTATGAGGACAAGTCTAAAATTCATTAGTTTGTCCAACAGAACATTATTTTGACGATCTAGTCAGCAGTCTGTTCTCTAAGGCGCAAAGTTCATTTTTTGTTGTTAACTGGTCACTTGTGCCTCTTGCACTGCCCCACTCTCCCTCTGGTCACCTGGGCCACCTCTCTGCTCCCTCTCTCCCTCTTTGCTACCCCTGCTGCTGTTACTTTCACATTGTTGCTCCTGACATAAAATAAGCTCAATTAATGCTCAAATGGTTTAAGAGAGGTACTTCACTGACAGTTTTGGAAAACTTGGAAAGATGTCAAATGCCCCCCAACCCCCCCCCCCCCCAAAAAAAATAGCATCTTAACAGTGCTATCAGCGGGTGCATTAGGTCGTCTAGTTTATTTTGATACAATGATCATCATTCTATCTACAGAACTGAGGTTAATGCAGCTGCTGAGTGTGGATGAGGCTTACCACTGTGTAGCCATTTTTTACCAAGTAGATGAACTAAGGACATTATGTGTGATTTAGTTAACTAGACTATGACAAAAGTAACAGTTATCCTGCCTGCAGAGGCATTATGGATGAACATAGCACACCACACCTTAGGTGTCTTATGTTTCACTCATTAAATGATAATAAATCTGCGAAATTTGTGACAACATCATCCTGGTATTAAAAACTTACTCTGGATTCATTATCTAGACATTTAATTTTTTACAATGGCATTCAGTTTTCAAATTTAGGATTCAGGTATTTGCCTCCCTCCCCTCGCAAAAGGTAAATAACAAATTTACCTTTACCAAATTTACCAGGAAAAAATTTACAAATTTATGAGAAAATAGTATAAATTCCCAAGAAAAAGTAGCAACGTGATGATAGTCAAAAAATCATTTAAAAAAATCTGAAATTTAAATTATTTTGCAAATATGTAAGGAAAAAGGCTTATTTTCCATAACAAATTTAAGAAAAAATGCTACATTTTTGTGAGAAACTGAATTTAGGGGGAAAACAAAATGGGGGAAAACTGCATTTTTATACAAAAAAAATAGGTAAATTTACAAGAAAACAATGTCTCTGATTTACAAGAAAAGTTATATTGTCTTATTATTAGACATGTTACTTTTTGTTGCTTGCAACTGAAAAAACAACAACTTCTTCATACTTGCTTGAATTGTACATTTTTTAAAATTAATTATAATTACATGATTATTGGTGGGGGGGAGGATTATCTTGGCTGGATTTGATTATTGGGGGGGTCATAACTCCTCTACCCCCCCCCCCCCCCCATAAATTACAGCTATACATGCAGCCTTATTTGTGCTTCCTTATTCAGAAGTGTAAAAGTATGTCACGATCTGAGAGCGAGGGGATTCCATCGGGCTCAGTCTTTCTGTTTTTCTTTTCATATTTGTACAGTGCTGTCGTTTTGAGCTGTATTACTGTTGTTTTATCCTTGGTTGATTTGCCACATATTCTGTATTGCTTCTTAGTATGATTTATTCTTCTGTTTATGCTCATTATAGTTTGTTATTCACATTTTTGAGATCACTTGTCTTTATGTTGCCATCTTCTTATATTCTTATACGGTTGTGTGTTCTTCCTTTAGGTTAACAGCTGTCAGTTACATTTCCGAGTTGTTGCTCCACGGGGGCGGGACCCTGTCAGCTGTCAGCCTGCCCTCTCCTCTCTCATCAGTCCCAGCTAGTCTAAATTGTTTCTTTACTTTCTCCTGCCTGCTCAGGTGACTCACACCTGCGGTCACTTGTTTCATTTTGTTTCTAGCCTTATTTAAGGGGCTGAGCACTATTGTCCGGCGCAGCACCCTACTCTACTAATGAACATAAGTTCTCTCTACCTTGCTTCTCGTGTTTTTTCCTTTGTATCCAACCGGCGTGTGTTCCACGCTTCCTCTGGTTGTCTCAGATGAGCGTTGCTCATCTTATTTTTTCTCGTTGTTGAATCCTGCCTTCGTTTTGTGTTTGGCTAGCTTGCTTTCATTATTGTGTGGTGTTTTTTTATGTTCTGCCTTAACCCTTTAACTGCCCTAGGTGCCATGTGGTGCCTAGGGAAATGCAAGGCAACTCAAGGCCCCTAGTGGTCAAGAGTGGTAAAAAATTTGTCAATAAAATAGCTCAGATTTCCAAGGGTGTAACTTGAAAGTTACAAGAGATAATGGCTTACTGTCAATTAGAAAGATGTAGAATATGATCCAAAGTTTCAGACAGGAATAAATTTACGCATCTAATTTGCATAATGTCACGGCAGCTATATAAGTTACATAACTCAGTCAAAAGTGGACTCTGGACACATTTACATAAAGAATGGTCCCTTTTTTTTACGCCAATTTGTCTACAGGGGTATGTTTTTATCTAATCTTCAAAGTATATGAATCAGAAAATCAATAAAATGTCAAAAAAAACATATTTCTCTCTTACCTGTTACCGGGAAGGGGGCTCACCTGCCCACATGACCGGTCCATTTTCGTCCATCGTAGCCGATGTTTGTGTGTTTGCTCAGCTATTTACACTGTGTACCACATCTACAACCTGTTATGATTCCCCCACGTGAATTTTGTTTGAATTATGTGGCTATTTTTTCTGTTTGGTGCATTATTCCTGTGGGAATCCATGCCGCCCATGGGCGCTGCCATCTTGGTACTGGGAGCTCAGTTTTTTGTTACATCGACTTCAATGTAACACGTTTACTTAGCAATTTACACCCGTGTACCACATCTACAAAATCTTATGATTATCCCACATGAATTTAATTTGTATTACGCGGCTATTTTTCGCATTTCATGCAGTTTCCATTATCATCGCTTTTGCGATGACCAAACACGGTGGCATCCACAATAGTGTGTGAGCTCAAAGCAGAAAAAGGAATAATAATAATAAGGATTTCTCCTTCTTTGCTATATTCCATGTCAACCATGATTCCTTCAGTGTGTGTCTGCCACCTTCTAAACTATCAGATCAATAGAGATTAGTACAAATTCTCAGTATAGCCGGGGGACGTCAATAAATTGACATGTGCAGTTGCTGCGCTGTGCCACTGGGGGCCCGCGACCCGTCCATTTAATCTGGGCAGTTAAAGGGTTAATAAATGTGCAAACTCACAGCTGGCATTTGGTGCCTTTAATCCTGCCTTGAAGGGCATTTATGACAGAAGGGTGCTGCCAGTGTGGGTCACCAGCAGGTGTGAGTTTGCTCTTTTGTTTTTTCCCTCCCATAGTTTTTGTTTTTGTCCGGAGGTTTTGGTCGCCTGCCCGATCTAAACCCGAGTGGTGTTCAGTTATTGGACTTCTGTGCTAACCACAGTCTGTCCATAATGAACACCATGTTCAAGCATAAGGGTGTCCATATGTGCACCTGGCACCAGGACACCCTAGGCCGCAGGTCGATGATCGATTTTGTTATCGTATCATCAGACCTGCGACCGTATGTCTTGGACACCCGAGTAAAGAGAGGTGCAGAGCTGTCAACTGATCACCACCTGGTGGTGAGTTGGATCCGATGGCAGGGGAGGAAGCCATTCAGACCTGGTAGACCCAAACGTATAGTGAGGGTGTGCTGGGAGCGTCTGGCTGAGGCCCCTGTCCGGGAGGTCTTCAACTCCCACCTCCGGAAGAACTTCAACCACATTCCAAGGGAGTCTGGAGACATGGAGTCTGAATGGGCCATGTTCTCCACCTCTGTTGTTGAAGCGGCGGCCCAGAGCTGCGGCCGCAAGGTGGTCGGTGCATCTCGTGGTGGCAACCCCCGAACCAAGTGGTGGACACCAGTGGTGAGGGGGGCCATTAAGCTGAAGAAGGAGTCCTATCAAGCTTGGTTGGCTTGTGGGACTCCCGAAGCAGCTGAGGTGTACCGGCAGGCCAAGCGGAGTGCAGCTCGGGTGGTTGCTGAAGCAAAAACCCGGGTATGGGAGGAGTTCGGTGAGGCCATGGAACAAGACTTTCGGTCGGCTTCAAAGAGATTCTGGCAAACTGTTCGGCGGCTCAGGAGGGGAAAGCAGCTCCCCGTCCACACTGTGTATGGTGCGGATGGGACACTGTTGACTTCAACTGGGGATATCGTCGGGCGGTGGAAGGAATACTTCGAGGATCTCCTCAATCCCACTGATACGCCTTCCACAGAGGAAGCAGGGTTTGGGGACAAGGGGGATGACTCGCCTATCACAGGGGCTGAGGTCGCCAAGGTGGTTAAAAATCTCCTTGGTGGCCGGGCCCCAGGGGTGGACGAGATTCGCCCCGAGTACCTCAAGGCCCTGGATGTTGTTGGGTTGTCATGGTTGACACGCCTCTGCAACATTGCGTGGAGGTCGGGGGCAGTGCCTTTGGCATGGCAAACCGGGGTGGTGGTTCCTCTCTTCAAAAAAGGGGACCGGAGGGTGTGCTCCAACTTTAGAGGGATCACACTCCTCAGCCTCCCTGGGAAGGTCTATGCCAAGGTACTGGAGAGGAGAGTCCGGCCGTTGGTCGAACCTCGGATTCAGGAGGAGCAATGTGGTTTTCGTCCTGGCCGTGGCACATCGGACCAGCTCTTTACCCTCTCGAGAATTCTTGAGGGTTCGTGGGAGTTTGCCCAACCAGTTTACATGTGTTTTGTGGACTTGGAGAAGGCATTTGACCGCGTCCCTCGTGGATTTTTGTGGGGGGTGCTTCGGGAGTATGGGGTATCGGGCTTGTTGTTACGAGCTATTCGGTCTCTGTACGACCATTGTGAGAGTTTAGTTCGTATTGCCAACACTCGGTCGGAGTCATTCCCAGTGAGAGTTGGACTCCGCCAGGGCTGCCCTTTGTCACCGGTCCTGTTCATAATTTTTATGGACAGGATTTCTAGGCGCAGCCAGGGAATGGAGGGTGTCATGCTTGGTGACCACAGGATCTCATCTCTGTTGTTTGCAGAATCAGAATCAGAATCAGCTTTATTGCCAAGTATATTTACAAGTAAACACACAAGGAATTTGACTTGACATTAGACGCGCACGTTAGGCGCATCCAATGACGCGTCGCCATACAAGGCGCCTGTCAACAGTGGAGGTAAAGAGGGGAGAGGAGGGGGAGGAAAACACAATAGGAGAGAGAAAAAACATAGTAATCAGAATAAACGCTCATATGTGAGCCAAATTTTGACTACACAGAAAAAAACCCTCATGCATTAGCATACAATAGAATTCACAAGACACAAGACACAAGAGAGCAGTGTACAGTATCTTTAATCAGTTCATGAATCAATGTGTGTGCGGTGTTGAGCAGTGTTGATGATAATAAGAGAGACCCAAGGACCCTTGGCAGAAGATGTTTTGTCTGTCTGGCGCCCAGTCTTATCTGGCGCTGCAGCTGGCTGTCCAAGGCCTTGTGCTCATGATTTTGAAAAAAACACAGTCTGCAGACAGCCAGGAGGAATTTTCATGGGGAATAATAATGCCAAATAGGACTGATCACAGAGAAGACTTGTATTTCTTCTGTAGATTCAGTACATTAATCCTTCATTGCGCAGCTTTGAATTCGTCGTGGAAAGACCTGAGCGAACCCATGATGTAATCCACCTTACGAGACAGTTCTCCAGTAGTCGCTATCATGGTCTTCTCCAGTTTCTCAATTTGTTGGATGCACCTCGCCTGGCCAGCATTTTGATAGGTTGAATCCATCTTCAGCAATTTGCGGTAAACCAAGACAATTCCCGTCCCAATCAGAATTATCCCAATCACCAAGATTACGAAGATAAACAGATCTTCAATATCTTCGATAGAAAGATTAGAGAGACACAGCATTTTCCATTTACCCGTGTCACATAGATAGCCCACTGGAGCCGTTCCAGCGGGGCAGACAGCTTCCCCCGGAGCACTTTTCCTTGTTGAAAAAATAGTGTCAATTGTGTTCAAAGCCCAGCTTATTAACTCCATAATTTCTTTTCGGCGGTCGCAGTTAGACGCAGGCAGACAACAGCAAGCTGGGATCTAGTAACAGGAGGGGAGGAAAAAATCAGCAGGAGAGAAGAAAAAAGCGTCTGCTCTCTTGGGAGGGCGGAAGTGAAGCCGCAGATGATGTTGTCCTGTTGGCTTCATCCAGCAATGACCTACAGCTCTTGCTGGGACGGTTTGCCGCTGAGTGTGAAGCGGCTGGGATGAGAATCAGCACCTCCAAGTCCGAGTCCATGGTCCTCAGCCGGAAAAAGGTGGATTGTCCTCTCCGGGTTGGGGACAGGCTCCTGCCCCAAGTGGAGGAGTTTAAGTATCTTGGGGTCTTGTTCACGAGTGAGGGGAAAATGGAGCGAGAGATCGACAGACGGATTGGAGCAGCATCTGCAGTGATGCGGACGTTGTACCGGTCTGTTGTGGTGAAGAGGGAGCTTAGTTCTAAGGCAAAGCTGTCGATTTACCAGTCAATCTACGTTCCTACTCTCACCTATGGTCACGAGCTTTGGGTAATGACCGAAAGAACGAGATCGCGGATACAAGCGGCTGAAATGAGCTTTCTCCGTAGGATTGCTGGACTCACCCTCAGAGATAGGGTGAGGAGCTCAGTCATCCGGGAGAGGCTCAGAGTAGAACCACTGCTCCTCCACATTGAAAGGAGTCAGTTGAGGTGGTATGGGCATCTGATTAGGATGCCTCCTGGACGCCTCCCACTTGAGGTGTTTCAGGCACGTCCCACTGGGAGGAGACCCCGGGGCAGACCCAGGACTCGGTGGAGAGACTATGTCTCCCAGCTAGTCTGGGAACGCCTTGGTATCCCCTCTGAAGAGCTGGAGCAGGTGGCTGGGGAGAGGGAAGTCTGGGCTTCTCTGCTTGAACTGCTGCCTCCGCGACCCGGACCTCCGGAAAAGCGGTAGAAGATGGATGGATGGATGGATGGTTTTGGTGTGATTGCCATCATGGACTTCTGTGTTTTTGGACTGAGTGAGGAGGAGTGTGGGGTGGCAGAACTCACTGTGAATTTTGCCTCAAAGGCTCGAGCCACCAACACTTCCGAAGTCGTTTTGGGGTTCATGGACAGCACAGCCCGGCTGATTGAGGCATGTCCCAGTCTCTGGAGCTGTCCGGGCCTTACTGCTCTCCTCACCACGGTGGTTGACACCCAGCAGCGTCTCAACGAGCAGGTGAGGGACTCCCCTGTGGCACAATCAGGGCTCTTGAGTAAGAGATCCCAGGTGCGGAGGTGCCGAAACCATTGCCGTCATCCTGCTGCAGTGCCGTCTTCTCATTCTTGTCATGGTTCGTGTGCTGACTCTGTCGGCACTCGGGCTGTGTGGTAGCTCTCCGTTCTCTCCTCTGGCGTGCTTCTAGACGTTTATTATGACAGCGTCTCGGCGGGGTTTCCGGCTGTCAGTGGAGCCCCGCTGAACAGCCTGATTCCAATCAGCTGATGACCCTTCATCTATTCAGCCCTATTTAAGGGAGCAGCTCTGTTTGCTCAGGGCTGCGACCTCGCCTGCTTTCCAGTCTGGCTTCCCTAACCCCGAAGCCAGTTCTCCCAGCGTCCAGGTTCTGCCCTCGCTGTTTATATGTAAGTGTCTTATCGTTATTTGTGTTTTGCCCCACGAGGTTTGTTATTTTGTCATTGTGTCTTTATTGAATAAATGTACGAACTCACGGCTGCCTGCAGCGTCTCATTGATGGCTCGTAAGAGCCACCCATAACAGTAGGTTACAGCCCAAAGGGACGCCGGTGGGCGTGAGTTTGTTTAATTGGACTTGTTGTTTCCCCTGTCTGGGTATCGGTGTGCTAGGAGAGTATGTCATCACGCAGGGGATGCGCTCGGAGCCTGGGCTACGAGCTGGTGGAGGCCCTGGACTACATTGATGGAACTATCTTCACTGCTGGCCTCTACGGCACTCCCAGTGATGTACACCAGCACCTGGACCTCGCTGAGGACATTATTAATCGCCTTCCCTGCTATTCCAACCACCCGGAAGTCATGGCGAGGAAGGCAGACATCGCTGCGCACTGGGAGAGACTCCGTGGGCTGGAGGGAAACTCAGGCGGGAAGCCGAAGAGGAGGCATCTTCGCTCCTCGCTTCGGGATCCCATTCCTGTCCCCGTTCCAGGCCAGGAGTTTGCACCGCCCAGGGGTGATCCCCGAAGGAGTGAAACGTCAATCGGGATTCCCCCAGAGAAGCTACAACTGACAGCTGTTTCCATCCGGGACCGAGTGGCTGCTGCTCGCTCTGCCGTTCACCCTACGCAGATTATAAAGCATGTGATGGCGGCAGTCAGGCTGGTGGAGAGGAATCCGGCGTTAAGTGGCTATCCAGAGTACGCCGACCTGCTCGCTTCTGTTTCCGCGCAGGAACGGCGTTTCCCGAACCTCTCCTTTGCCTCGCCCTCTGCCGGTAACCGTCGTCACACTGCTAACAGTAAGCCTCAGCAAGAACCCCGTCCAGATCCTGTTCTGGGTCGTCGGAAAGACTCCAGCTCTCAGACAGCTGCTTCTTCTACGTCTCGTCAGGAGGGAATTCCCGCATCCTCTCCTCCCGGGTCATCTCTTCCTGCTGTTCCGTCAGCTCCTCTTGCCCGGATCACCTTGGCTGTCATCCCCTCCTCCTCGATGTCTTCCTCGGCTGCTGTGAGTACTAGGAGTCCTGCTTCAGCGACGCCCGTCGTGGGTCCATCGCGAGCGGCTCCTCCTCGTCCTTCCAGGGGGCCCTCCGTCACCATCCAGCAGGGAAAGGGAGGAACGAAGTCCACTGCAGCGGGTTCCATCGGGCCTCTACGGATCAGGCAAGTAACTTTTCATTCTGTTCCCACATTGGATGAATTGCCTTGCTTGATTCCTGGGGGCAGAGCTCGGGGTTCTCAGTCCCCTGAACTCCCTCCACTTGCTGCAGTAATTAGTAATGGATCTGCTACCTTTGTGTCTCCTTCCCCTGAGCGTTCCATGACGCCAGGCCTACGCCGCCGGATGAGGAGGGAGCCTGTGGCCCTGGATAGCCTGGCTCCAGCAACTCAGCCACGTCATGGGCAGAGGAGGAGAGCAGACTGCAGTTTGGAGCCTGCACCGACGATGAAGCGTCCCCAGGTCTCCACGGAATAGCGGTCCGACGCAGCAGGTTGAGGATCTCCTGCCGCCACGCCATGCGGGTCGTTGGCGTGGTCATCAGCGTTGGAGGGACCCCAGGCTGTGGACATCATCATGCTGGCTGCGGGGCCTGCCGTAGCCGAGTGGGAGCCAGAGGGTGTCCTTCTGCATTCGGAACCTGGATCGTCGAAGTCCTGGACGGCGACAGAACTCGAGTGCAGGGTCACCACTATGGAGTCAATCCCGGTCGCTGTGCTGGAGGTTCCGGGTTCGGGTTTGGAGGTCGTTCCTGGTGCTGTATTGACCCAGTCGGGGTCCATCGTGGGTGCGGCATTGACCCAATCGGGGTCCGACGTGGGTGCAACCGAGACCCAATCGGGGTCCATCGCGGGTGCTGCTCCGGCCCAATCGGGGTCTGCCGTGGGTGCCGTGCCGACCCGATTGGGGGCCAACAGCGGCGCAGCGCCGGTTCGGTTTGAAGTCGGTGAGGGAGCTGCAGATCCTCTGCCGCCTGACACTGGACTGGTCCATCAACCTTCCCCCAACTCATCTCCACTGGGGGCCGTTGGGGTTCTCAATATTCGGCCTGGCTCTCCCTCGTCTTGCCCCTTTCCAGGGAGGCCGTCTTCAATTTCTCCCCTGAGTGATGCGGGTCGGCCGCCTGGAGGACTGCCTCGCCCGTTTGGCGTTCTGGGTCGGCCTCCCGACAAACTTATCCTTTCGTTCGGCGATCTGGCCCGGCCGCCAGAAGAACTGTGTTTCCTGGCCTGGGACTGGGGTAGGCCGCCCGAACTGTTCCTTTTCCCCCTGCCAGCGATGTGGACGCTAGATGCAGGGCGGCCCCCCGAACTATTGGCTTTCGTGCCGTGGTGCTCAGCCTGCCGTCATCCCTGGTTTTTTTTTTTCCTTGCTTCTGTAACCTTTTTGGATGTGCTGGTGTTTTATTAATGGACTGTGTATCTCACCGCTCCCTAGTGTGTGTTTTTTTTTTCTCCCTCCCTCTGTTGTGATTATTCTTTCCGTAGGCTGGGGAGATGTCCATTCGTTGCCTGTAACAGTTTATTTGTATGGATTTAAACTGCAGGGTTTCAACGTTATCTAGTGTGGTTTTTTTTTTTCCTCTCCCTCCCTTCCTCTGTTGGGGGATGATATGTGTTTTTTTTCCTGGAACTGTGTATCTTGGTCTTTAGACCCGAGTTTTCTGGTTGTGGCCTGTAGGCTTAGTTGTCCCTTATTTGTGCCTAGTATTCTGTCTATTTGTGCATTATGGAGTGTTTTTTGTGTTTTTCCATGCTCTGTAGTGTCTCCTGATGGTATTTTCTGTCTTCACCCTTGTCGCCAGGATCTAGCCCTCCTTGGCCTTTTTTCTCCCTCCTCCCTCCCTGGGGTGTTCTTGTTGGCCTCCCAGTTGGGGGTAGCCCGATGTTACACCGCATCTAGAATCCGCGTCGGGAACGGGGCAACTGTCATGTGTAACACCCACTACACCTACTTACTTTAGGTGTAGTACCCTTTTTGGTAGTGGGTATGGCAGTGTAGTTACCTTTAACCTACTACCTGGACAGAAGGGACAATTGGGCCAGGTCAGATAGACTACAGGGTTCGTAGGAGCCTGGAGGGTGTAACAACAGAAAACTCACACACACGGTGTATGGGACTTGCAACTATATATATTTCTTTTTACAAATGTGTATTATTTACAAATATGTACATTTAATAAAAAAAACCACGCACTTGTCACAATCATACCCCAAAATATATTTACAAGATTCACAGTTCTCTAGTGTCCGTTCCAGGTGACCGATTGAATCACCTCTAGCCGTTAATAGGGTTCGGGCTTCGGCTCGCCATCCAGATCTGGGGAATCCATGTTCTGGTCAAACCAGTCCAAAGAAAAAAAAAACGTGACCTATAAAATAGGTCAGAACACAACAAATAAGCTATTGCTCTAAGCTTAATACAAAATAATTCCAGGTTATATAACAAACTATACTTTTAAACACCTTTAAACCATAGATGTAATATTTATTCTTAAATACAGTCCATAGTACAGTGGGGTAAAAAAGTATTTAGTCAGCCACCAATTGTGCAAGTTCTCCCACTTAAAAGATGAGAGAGGTCTCCAATTTTCATCATAGGTATACCTCAACTATGAGAGACAAAATAAGAAAAAAAAAATCCAGAAAATCACATTGAAGGATTTTTAATGAATGAATTGGTAAATTCCTCGGTAAAATAAGTATTTGGTCAATAACAAAAGTTCATCTCAATACTTTGTTATATACCCTTTGTTGGCAATGACAGAGGTCAAACGTTTTCTGCAAGTTTTCACAAGGTTTTCACACACTCCCTCCAAAGATTTTCTATGAGGTTGAGATCTGGAGACTGGCTAGGCCACTCCAGGACCTTGAAATGCTTCTTACAAAACCACTCCTTCATTGCCCGGGCGGTGTGTTTGGGATCATTGTCATGCTGAAAGACCCAGCCACATTTCATCTTCAATGCCCTTGCTGGTGGAAGGAGGTTTTCACTCAAAATCTCACGATGCATGGCCCCATTCATTCTTTCCTTTACACGGATCAGTCGTCCTGGTCCCTTTGCAGAAAAACAGCCCCAAAGTATGATGTTTCCACCCCCATGCTTCACAGTAGGTATGGTGTTCTTTCTCCTCCAAACACGACAAGTTGAGTTTTTACCAAAAAGTTCTATTTTGGTTTCATCTGACCATATGACATTCTCCCAATCCTCTTCTGGATCATCCAAATGCTCTCTAGCAAACTTCAGACGGGCCTGGACATGTACTGGCTTAAGCAGGGGGACATGTCTGGCACTGCAGGATTTGAGTCCCTGGCGGCGTAGTGTGTTTCTGATGTAGCCTTTGTTACTTTGGTCCCAGCTCTCTGCAGGTCATTCACTAGGTCCCCCCATGTGGTTCTGGGATTTTTGCTCACCGTTCTCGTGATCATTTTGACCCCACGGGGTGAGATCTTGCGTGGAGCCCCAGATCGAGGGAGATTATCAGTGGTCTTGTATGTCTTCCATTTTCTAATAGTTGCTCCCACAGTTGATTTCTTCACACCAAGCTGCTTACCTATTGCAGATTCAGTCTTCCCAGCCTGGTGCAGGTCTACAATTTTGTTTCTGGTGTCCTTTGACAGCTCTTTGGTCTTGGCCATAGTGGAGTTTGGAGTCTGACTGTTTGAGGTTGTGGACAGGTGTCTTTTATACTGATAACGAGTTCAAACAGGTGCCATTAATACAGGTAATGAGTGGAGGACAGAGGAGCCTCTTAAAGAAGAAGTTACAGGTCTGTGAGAGCCAGAAATCTTGCTTGTTTGTAGGTGACCAACTACTTATTTTACTGAGGAATTTACCAATTAATTCATTAAAAATCCTTCAATGTGATTTTCTAGATTTTTTTTTTCCTCATTTTGTCTCTCATAGTTGAGGTATAACTATGATGAAAATTGGAGACCTCTCTCATCTTTTAAGTGGGAGAACTTGCACAATTGGTGGCTGACTAAATACTTTTTTGCCCCACTGTAAATGAAATAAAACCTTTGCTAATCATTACAGCTCTTAAAAAAAACCTCCTCCTATGTAAAACCTAGCCAGATTTAGCATCGAAGGTTTAGCATTTCAAGCTAGCACAACAATTTATCACTAATTTTGCACTTTAAAACACATATCAATCACAGGTTCAACATTCATCACCAAGCAGCAATCAATGGCCAGGGAACTGGGTCCTTTGATAACCGTTACAGCTTTGAAAACTGACTTTTTCTGATGAAAAAACTAGCCGAAATTAGCATCGGCGATTAGCATTTCAAGCTAGAGGTTAGCATTCCCATACACAATGAATGGCACTCACCATGCTAAGTGACACGTGCGTCAGGGGTTCCCGCGCTCAACGGCATTAACAGCCTTTGGATCCCAATCTTAAAATTTAATAAACGGGGCATTAGAATTTGCTAATACAGCAATGTCCCATTGCAGGTGTTTATTCAGGCTTACCAATCTCAAGTTTTGTCCAAGCAAAGGCTGCTATTAGCACGTTAGCTCATCGTCTCCGTGAGGAATCGCGTTTTCTTGGTCGTGTCTCGGCAGTGTCTGACAGCGTTCTGCATATTACACACAGACCAAGCGAGGGAATGCGTGACCCCATTGGCTGTTGCTGCCAAACAAACGACACAGCCATTTGTTGCTCAGTATACCAAATGAAAATATCGGGAACGTTATCAAAACTTTCCAGAAAATGTTCCTAACTATTTATGAATATATTTTATGAACTTATATTGTATTTATATACTCATCTTCAAATTATCTATTCCCATTGTGAAATGAGTGTCCCCCCCCCCTTCTTCTTAAAGCGGTATCGACATTCATAATTCCATCCACATTTTTAACACTGGGTTACACATGGTTCGTGTGCTGACTCTGTCGGCACTTGGGCTGTGCGGTAGCTCTCTGTTCTCTCCTCTGGTGCACTTCTAGACATTTATTATGACAGAGTCTCGGCAGGGCTTCTGGCTGTCAGTGGAGCCCCGCTGAACAGCCTGATTCCAATCAGCTGATGACCCTTCATCAGCTGATTAATCTATTCAGCCCTATTTAAGGGAGCAGCTCTGTTTGCTCAGGGCTGCGACCTCGCCTGCTTTCCAGTCTGGCTTCCCAAACCCCGAAGCCAGTTCTCCCAGCATCCAGGTTCCGCCCTCGCTGTTTATATGTAAGTGTCTTATCGCTATTTGTGTTTTGCCCCATGAGGCTTGTTATTTTGACATTGTGTCTTTATTGAATAAATGTACGAACTCACGGCTGCCTGCAGCGTCTCATTGATGGCTCGTGAGAGCCACCCATAACACTTCTGAACAATGGCCCGCACCACCAGCCAGCCCTCCAATGCTGTAAGAGCCCACAGGCTCCCGGCTCGGGCACGATCTCCTCGCACCTCCCGACGGTCCTTCTGCGGAGGAGCTAGAGGAACGCTAGCGGGTTTTTGAGGCAGAGACGGAGCTAATATTGGAATATAAGCCGTGGCTCCTTCCCGAGTATCTACCATGGTGGTGGTGGTGGGGGCTTCACAAGGCAGAGTGGAGTCTGAGCCGACGACAGAGCGTCCCCTGACTGGGGTGCTCCACCCATCTCGCCAGAAAACTGTCGCAGCCCCAGAAGAGACATCGTTTGGTTCCACTGCAGCCACCACCAAGCCCGGGGAAGTAAGGCAAGTACCTTTTTATTTATCAACTCCTAATAATAAATTGTCTTGCCTTATTCCCGGTGGTGAAGCTCAGTGGCAATGGCTCAATTGGGCTGAGCCTTCACCACCTGCTGCTGAGACCACTTTCTCACCTGTTTCTCCTGTCTCCCTGAAATGTCCGTCAGTCCTGGGAGGGAGCTGCCGGACAACAGAGGGGCCTGTGGATCCCAAGGGCCAAGGTCCGGTCCCACAACCACACCCTGTGAGGGAGAGAAGCACCTTCTGGGTCCCAAAGCCAGTGCAGACGAGAGAGTACTCCCTGGTTTTGGCGTTGCAGGACCTGGCGCCATTGGTGAGGCGTTCCCTGGCTCCGCTCTTCAGGGCTGGGGCTTATCTTTGTCAAAGTCTGCACTGAAGATCCAGCATCCCTGGACTCCGGCAGATTGCAAGATGACCTCCGCCGCTCCAGGGAGAACATCTGGCTCATCTGCAGCAGCTTCCATCATGCCCCAGGAGGAAAGGCAAGTTTTTTCTCATTCATTCCCCAATAATAAAGAACTATCTTGCCTAACTCCCGGTGGTGAGACTCAGTTCCTGCAACCCACTGAGTTCTCACCACCTGCTGCCGATGTTAACTCCTCACCTGCACCCTCCATTTCTCCTCCTATTTCCCTTGGGTGTCCGCCAGTCCCGGGAGTGAGCTGCCGGTCAAGGGAAGAACCTGCGGTCCTGGAGGATTTGGTTCCAGCCCCGCAGCCACAACCCGGATGGAGGGAGAGCACTTCCTGTGACCTGAAGCCTGAACTGACAGCAGAGTGTCCCATGACTTCAGCTACACAGGACTTGGCACCAGCATTGAGACAACCTTCAGCTGCCATGCCAGATGGGTCACCTGCGTTGGCCGCTTTGACCGGAGGTCCTGGGTTGCACCCACTATCATGCCCACTGCTAGGGTCACCGCAGCAGGCTCGCCGGAGTCCTGGACAGCGGTGGAGCTTGAGTCCAGGCCAGTACTCTGTTCTGTTCTTCCTTCTGCAGATCCAGAGAAATCTTGTCTGGCTCGTGGTCGTGGTGGTGGTGGGGGTGGTGGTGGGGGCTCTGCTCCTGAGTTCCCCTCGCCAAGCTCCACTGCTGCTGGTGATTCTTCTCCGGTCTTTTCTCTGTGTTTGTCTTCCGAGGTGACCACACTGAGTGACAGCACCCAGTTTGAGGCACTCAAGTCGCCCCTGCTGGATGTCTCTGTGGGTCCAGGCTCGCCGCCCAAGATCACCATGGGTCCAGCTCCTCCTGTCGAGGTCATTGCGGGTGTTCCGTCCCAGCCCGGGGCCTCCGTGGGTGCTGCTTCGGCCCAGTCTGGGTTCTCCATGGATGCTGCTTCCCTTCCTGTTGAGGTCATCGCAGGTGCTTGTCCCAGCCCGGGGCCTCCGAAGGTGCAGCTCTGGTCCAGTCTGGGCCCACCAAGGGTGCTGCTTTCCCCTCAGTCGAGGTTGTCGCAGGTGCTCCATCCCAGCCCAGGGCCTCCGTGGGTGCAGCTCTGCTCAAGCCTGGAGCCACCATTGGTGCAGCTTCGCTCCAGCCCGGAGCCACTGTGGCTGCAGCTCCGCTCCAGCCCGGAGCAACCGTGGGTGCTACAATGTCCCAGTTCAGGAGCACCGAGGGTGCTACAGGCCTGTCCGAGGGTGTTGTGGTTCTCTCTCCTCTGCCTGACGCCATTGTGGTCCCCTCATCTTTGCCTGATTCCGTCGTGATCCCCTCTCCTCTGCCTGGTGCCGCTGTGGTCTCCTCTCCTCTGCCTGATGCCGTCATGGTTCCCCCTCCTCTTCCAGGTGCCGTTGTGGTTCCCCCTCATCTGCCTGACACCGTTGTGGTTCCCCTTCCTCTGCTGGGCACCGTCATGGTTCCTCCTTCTCTGCCGGGCGCCGTCGTGGTTCCCCCTCCTCTTCCAGGCGCCGTTGTGGTTCCCCCTTGTCTGCCTGACACCGTCGTGGTTCCCCTTCCTCTGCCGGGCACCATCATGGTTCCTCCTTCTCTGCCGGGCGCCGTCGTGGTTCCCCCTTCGATGCCGGATGCCATTGTGGTTCCCTCTCCTCACCCTGACATCGGCTCGGGTTCCCCTACTTCTCCATCTTGCCCACCACTGGTTCTCCCTGTTGGCAGCCACCTCCTGGACCACCCTTTCTGTTCAGGTGGCTAAAAACCTCTGGCAGACCGACCGACCGACAGACTGTGCTGCAGGGTTGCATGGCCCATGTTCTCTGGTAGGCCACCAGACTCTTTCCATCACGCCATCTGCCGGGCCTGGGACTTTGGCCACCCACCTGAACTGCCTAAATCTTTGGTCCAGGGGGCCTAGGTGGTTGGGGTTTTGCCTGGTGTGGGTCCTGAGCAGGGCCTTTTTTTTTTTTTTTTTTGTGGTTCTCTCTTAGTCTGGGTTCTGCTGGGATGGTTATTCTGAAA
This sequence comes from Pholidichthys leucotaenia, assembly GCA_020510985.1. Lineage (NCBI taxonomy): Eukaryota > Metazoa > Chordata > Actinopteri > Cichliformes > Pholidichthyidae > Pholidichthys > Pholidichthys leucotaenia. The sequence continues at coordinate 107,345,090 of CM035849.1, read as the reverse complement.
GTTTTTCTTATTGTCTTTGGTTTGGTTCGGTCCCTCCATGCCTGAGTCCCCCTCCTCCCACCCAGGGTGGGGTTGTTTTCTTGTTGAGGTGGGTTTTTTGTGTGGGGGAGTTCTTTTCTTTTGATGTTATCCTGGGGTGTCTAGTATCCACCCCTTGAGAGGGGGGCTCTGTCACGATCTGAGCACAGGGGGATTCCACTGGGCTCAGTCTTTCTGTTTTTCTTTTCATATTTGTACAGTGTTGTCATTTTGAGTTGTATTATTGTTATTTTATCCTTGGTTGATTTGCCACATATTCTGTATTGCTTCTTAGTATGATTTATTCTCCTGTTTATGCTCATTATAGTTTGTTATTCACAATTTTGAGATCACTTGTCTTTATATTGCCATCTCCTTATATTCTTATTTGGTTGTGTGTTCTTCCTTTAGGTCAACAGCTGTCAGTCACATTTCCGAGTTGTTGCTCCACGGGGGCGGGACCCTGTCAGCTGTCAGCCTGCCCTCTCCTCTCTTATCAGTCCCAGCTGGTCTAAATTGTTTCTTTGCTTTCTCCTGCCTGCTCAGGTGACCCACACCTGCGATCACTTGTTTCATTTTGTTTCTAGCCTTATTTAAGGGGCTGAGCACTATTGTCCGGCACAGCACCCTACTCTACGAATGAACATAAGTTCTCTGCTTCTTTCTACCTTGCTTCTCGTGTTTTTTTCCTTTGTACCCAACTGGTGTGTGTTCCATGCTTCCTCTGGTTGTCTCAGACAAGCGCTCCTTGTCTTATTTTTTCTTGCTGTTGAATACTGTTCTTGATCTGTGTTTGGCTAGCTTGCTTTCATTATTCTGTGGTGTTTTTTATGTTCTGCCTTAATAAACATGCAAACTCACAGCCGGCATTTGATGCCTTTAATCCTGCCCTGAAGGGCATTTATGACAAAATATTACACTGACTATTTATCCATCCATCCATCCATCCATCCATTTTCTAGCACTTTTCAGGAGGTCTGGGTCGCAGAGGCAGCAGCTCAAGCAAAGAAGTCTAGCCTTCCCTCTCCCCGGCCCCCTGCTCCAGCTCTTCAGAGGATACCGAGATGTTCCCAGGCCAGCTGGGAGACATATAGGCGCTTTTCCACTAGCCTCACTTAGCCCTACACCGCACCACTCAGCCCGCGTTTGAGCATTTTCCATTAGCCCCAGCACCGGTTAGCAGGTACTTTTTTCGTACCTGATCCAGGGCAGGGTCTAACCGAGCTGAGTAGGGCTGAGTATGGCTGTGATATGACTTCAAGAGACTGGTCGCCGCTGATTGGTCAGGTCGTAACGTCACGAAAGCGACTTTTTCTGCTGAATTTACTCCACGACCGCCATTTGTAATTGTTCAGCCAGTGAACACAGTGCGCCCCTTTAATACGGTATATTATATTAATATACTTATATAATAATATACTCCTAATATTATATATTAGGAGGTGCACAATTTTCTTTCTATATTAGGCGACGATCGCATCCAGCGCGAGTTGGACGGATCTACTCGAAATGAAAAAATATACCAGCAGGTGTCCGAGCAAATGGGTTCCCAAGGGCACATCCGTACTGCCAAACAGTGTCGGGAGAAGCTGAAAAAGCTGAAAAGCGATTACCGAGCAGTGAAGGACCACAATGGTCGATGTGCAGCGGCTCGGAAGGAGTGGAAGGGGTTCGCTGAGACATTGGGCTCAACACGGCCACCGTCACGGTCACGGCCTTGGAAACCGTAGATGGTGAGTGTTGTTTTGATATTGCGCATCTTTTCGCCACTTTATCCTTTCTGTGCCAAGCTCACTGTTTTTAAGAAATAGGAAGGTTGTTAGATTGTGGGTAATGGTTGTTACTGAGGCTTGCCTATTATTTTGCAGCCAACTGCAGATTCATGCTTGCTTTGTGTTAAGTATTAGTGCGAACAAAACGCTGAATTACGCTTATTGTATTCCGGTTAAAAACTTTAGAGTGTTGTGTACATGTTGCACTTTGGTGTTAAGTTCTAAATTGCGTGCATTTTCTTTCTAGAATCACAGTTCATATCACAGGGGTCCACCTCAGTGGACATGGACACAGCGGACTCTCCTGCGTCTGCGTCTGGCTGAGCGCCAGCTGGATCGACTCCCATGTCAGCCACATCACCAGCTCCATCTGGATCACGTTCAAGTGCCGGTAAGGCACAATAACCACGATTTTTTGTTTTTTGGTTGAAACAGGTCCAGCAGCGGAAACCAGGGTCGAAAATCCATCCATCCATCCATCCATCTTCTACCGCTTAATCCTTTACAGGTCGCGGGGGGGCTGGAGCCTAACAAGTTATGTACCAAATTGATTAATGCAATTTCCTGTAGCTGCATATTAATTAATTGAAAATGTCTTTTTAAATGTACAAAAAGGTTATTCTTTGGTCTTCACTTATCGGTGTTCCACAACCATTTTTAGGTGTGGTGATTGGTGCTGCTGTAACTTCTGTTTTAGAAAAACAAATAAAGCTCATGAACTGCCGTTGAAATCAACATGCTTCATTGAAATGCTTCGCGTCAGCTGACTGTATTAACCCATTCAGATTTCTGCGGCCACACTACAAGCAACTAGTTTAAACATTACCCATCTATCCATCCATATTCTTAATCTTAATCCTTTTTAGTTTTGCAGGGGGGCTGCGACCGTAGACAGCACCCTGCGTGTTGCAAAATCTGCTCTACTGAGGGGCAGCAACATGACAGTTCAGCTTATATACAGCAGTGAAGCATAATATAATAGTGACATTCCACCACAGACTTTCACCAGTGTAATTCCATAATATATGTAGTGATCCAGCTTTAACGACCATGCCTTTCTGTCTTTCCATCTAGGCAAGACGAAAACAGACAACTCCCATTGCTGACCTTACATTAGCGATGGTCAACATGCATGACGAAGAGATGCGGCTCTTGGAACGGCAACATGACCAGCGGCAAGAATCAGGAGTACATGCAGCATTTGCGACAGGTGGCCGCAGATGTGCGGGCAGATGCGTGTGAAGCCCTGGAGCAGGACGCTGCGTTACGAAGGGAAGAGCTCGCAGAGATGTCATCATTCAACAGAGATTTCCTGATCCTATTTGGCAGGCTTGTGGACGCATTTAGCAGTCGGCGTGTCTAACCATGTCTCCCCACGCCCAGTCTGTTTTTTTGTTTGTAAATTTTGCTTCTGGAATAAAATTGTATTGTTTGCATCAAAAGTCTGGTTTATCTGTTATGACACCGTATGAGAAAAGCCAATAATTACATACACATTCCATTCTCTGTTCACTCCACATGCTGCTGTTCATCAGGTCCGGTGTATAGCCTTCTAATGGTAATTTAATTTTTAACAACACAACGAAACGTAATGTCTTGGTAGGTTTTTTTTTTATTATTTTAAACAAATTTGCAATGCGGAATCCATTTCTCTTGAACGGGTACATTTTTTATGTTATAAGCAGTTGTACAGGTGTGCTTGAACTTGTAGACACTGATAAAGGTAAGTACGTGTAAGTTGAATGTTGCATCACTAGTCAAAATTTAATAAATTAAGAAGGAATCTAGCAAAAAATTTGGCACTAATAACAGTAGACAAATCGGACAAGGATACACAACTGTATTTTTGTTGCACACAACTGTTGTTACCAACAAGTGCAAAATTTATATTCCCTTTTCCCAAAAATTAAAAATCAATTTGTAAGTAAAAGTGGGAGACCTTTACATGGGAAAATATGACATGTATCAGCACATGATTTATAGTTCAATTTGCATTTCCACCTAAGCAAAAGTGGCTTGTCGAGCTGGATTTTTGTGAAGATGGCCTGTGCGGTGTTTCTGCATGTAATTACATACCTGTCAAGTGATACGGTTTCGCCGTATTTTAATATGGGGAAAATGCAATTTTAGCAAATACGGGCGTATTGCCATTTCTGTACGCCAAAGAGAAAAATATACGGGAAAAAAAATTATTGAGAGTGTGGGGAGGAACACGTCGTGTGTGTGACCCCCACAGCGGGGCTGGCAGAGCGCTCAGCGTGAGCAATTATCACAACAGTGAGAAGTGTGGACTGATCATTAGGCTGATGGCCTCGCACCTTCTTCTGTTGTCCTGCGGCTCCTGCAAATTAGCTAATAGCTATACACTCTGTGCAACACATCAGATTGATTGTCATTGATTAATTGTCTATGTTTATTGCACTGTCCTTGTCAAATAAACAAATCTAATCTAATCTAATTACCCGTACCTTAACAGATAAGCGTTATGAACAACAGGACAGGTAGATGGAACATGCACAACATTTTATTTACAAAAAACATTTTTGAAATATGTATGCACATAAATGTGGGCGAAATAGACAAGTACTGGATCACAGCACAGCATCTCGTATATCGGCTCCCTGCTCCTCTGCTCCCTGGGTCGCTGCCACCACTGGTTCATCTACTGCATCATCCAATGTAGTGTTAAACGTCTCTCCATGACTCTCACACAGATTAGGCAGAGCACAACAAGTCAGCACCATAGATTTAACCAGTTTCATGTCACAGTCATTCCTCTCTCCTTCCTCCTTCCTTCTCTCCTCGTCATCAGCCATTTTGTTTGTTATAGAGGATTCGGTCGCGTGTTTCACGTCACGAGGGTGTGGCGCCGCCTGCTGTTCAACAAATCCCACCCACAGCAGGTGTGCCAGCAGTAATGTTGAAATGCAACCGAGGCCGAACCGAACCGAAGTGAGTAGAGTCGGGTTTTCAATCGGGGCTGGGCTGGGCTAGTGGAAAAGCACCTATAGTATCTCCAGCATATCCTGAGTCTGCCTCGGGATCTCCTCTCAGTGGGACATGCCCGAAACACCTCAAGTGGGAGGCGTCCTGGAGGCATCCTGATCAGATGCCCAAATCACCTCAGCTGGCTCCTTTCAATATGGAGGACCAGTGGTTCTACTCTGAGCCTCTCCTGGATGACTGAGCTCCTCACCCTATGTCTCAGGGTGAGTCCAGTAATCCTACGGCAAAAGCTCATTTCAACCGCTTGTAACTGTGATCTCATTCTTTTGGTCATTACCCAAAGCTCATGACCATAGGTGAGGGTAGGAACATAGACTGACTGGTAAATCAACAGCTTAGCTTTAGAGCTCATCTCCCTCTTCACCACAACCGGAAGGAATTACATGGGCCCGCCCTCGAGTGGGCTCACCACCTGCAGGAGGGACCATGGGGGTCTGGTCCAATGTAGAGCAGGTGACGATCGAAGACAAAGACCTGATCCTCAGCTTCTGAAACTGACTATTTATGTTGGTGAAAATTGTTTTAGTTATTGTAACGTTGTACAATGCATGCACTTTATTTTCACATGATCCCTGTGGACAGATTGCATTTATATACATGTTTTCTCTTGCCCTGGTTGTGGCTGTTGTAAAGGCTGTCACAGGAACAGTTGCTACGTTCCAATCCACAGTGTACTTCAACAGTACTCCCTACTCCCTGCTCCGTTCTCAGGGACTATCAGTTAAGTAAACTCCCCTACACAAAATTTCTCCATTTGAAACACCCTGCAATGTTGCCTCCCTCATCTGTGCGTTACCACGGTAACCATGGACACGTACTGATAATATCGTGGACATTTTACACTTCTTAAATAAAATATTTATTCAAATATATTTTCATCACTATCAATTGAACAATAACCAACATTAGTTTCACTTGTTAATAACATTAGCAACAATAGTTTGTTTTACTCATATTTGAGGTGCAATGACTTATGGGTGATCTTCTTGTCAACTTCCGGTGAAGTGATGAACGGTTGTTCACTTCTTCCCTGCTCAGTTCTCAGTTCCCTTTGAACTGAAGACCATTCGCTCCCTTTGGTTTGGAATCTCACTTAATATGGTGGAATACACTGTGCAGTCCAAGCCTATTAAAAGGAGGAATTTGACAGTCGTGTTGAACATGTTACTAAAAATAAAATAACATGTATTTTCGTATTAAGTTGAGGCAGTTGCCTTATTTTCCTTGGGGAATGCATCTTTATATGCCAGTTAATCATCTCTGTAAGACAAAGGAGGTGTAAATACTGTAGATGAGACAAATATGTGCATATATCGGCATCAGCAAAAACTATTTACAAAATATCAGCATATTTGTTACTGGCAAAACAAATCTAATATTATCCATCCATACAATGAAGCTATTGTAGCAAAAAATTATATTCCAGTTCAGCCTTTAGCAACAAAAAGCAATTTGCAAACTTAGATCTAAATTAGAGATACTGTGTTTCCCAAACAACAAGCCCTGGATCAACCCTGAGATAAAGACACTGCTGAAGGAGAAGAAAATGATCTTCAGGTCAGGAAACAAGGAGGAGTTGAAGTCCATACAGAGGGAGCTAAGGAGAAAGATCAGAGAGGGGAAGGACACACTACAGAAAGAGGATGGAGGACAAGCTAAAGCAGAGTGAGGTCAGCAGTGTCTGGAGAGCCCTCAAAACTATCTCTGGGCACCAGGATACTTCCTACCAGGTTGTGGGGAGTAAGGAGTGGATGAACGACCTGAACCTGTTCTTCAACAGGTTTGACCAACTGCCCTCTCCTCCGCTTACCCACCAGCCCCTGCTGCCTCCACCTTCATCTAGTCCCCCTGTCCACTGCCCTCCCTTCACTCCCCCTCTTTCATCGCTCAGCTCTCAGTACACAACCCAGCTGTCTGTCCCTCACTAAGACCCAGGTGAGAGCTGAGCTGAAGAAAACCAAGGCGAGGAAGGCTGCAGGTCTGGAGGGCATCAACTTAAGGCTCCTCAAGTCCTGTGCAGATCAGCTGTTTGGAGTCATGGAACACATCTTCAGTCTAAGCATGAAACTAGGGAGGGTACCACAGCTGTGGAAAACATTCTGCATGGTACCCATACCGAAGACTCCACACCTCAAGGACCTGAACAGCTACAGACCAGTGGCCCTCACATCATACCTGATGAAGACCCTGGAGAGGCTGCTCCTTGCCCATCTCTGGCCCTGGTGGGATCAATGATGGACCCACTTCAGTTTGCCTACCAGCATGGCATCAGGGTGGAGGATGCAGTGATCTTCCTCCTACACTGTTCCTTGTCCCACCTTGAGAAGCCTGGGAGCACTGTGAGGATCATGTTCTTTGATTTCTCCAGTGCTTTCAACACCATCCAACCAGTGATCCTGAGGGACAAGTTGCTGTGTGCAAGGGTGGACCAGCACCTGTCATCGTGGATCCTAGAATACTTCACAGACTGACCACAATTTGTGAGAACCCAGGACTATGTGTGTGACACCATCATCTGCCGTACGCCGCCCCCCCCCCCCCGCCCCGGGGAACAGTTCTGGCTCCTTTCCTGTTCACCCTCTACACCGCTGAGTTTTCACACAACACACCACACTGCCATCTACAGAAGTTCTCTGATGACTCTGCAATTGTTGGCCTCATCTCCGTTGGGGATGACGTGGAGTACAGAGGACTGATCCAGGACTTCGTGGACTGGTGCCTGCGGAACTGCCTCCAGATCAATGTGGGGAAAACCAAGGAACTGGTGGTGGACTGCCACAGGCGTGGACAACCCTCCACAGCACCGGTGGACATCCAGGGAACAGACATTTAGATGGTGACATCTTACAAGTACCTGGGTGTTCACTTGAACAATAAACTGGACTGGTCACGCAACACGCTCACACTCTACAAGAAGGGGCAGCACAGGCTGTACCTCCACAGGAGACTCAGGTCCTTTGGAGTGCAGGGGGCACTCCTGAAGACCTGCTATGATTCTGTGGTGGCATCAGCCATCATGTTTGGAGAGGTCTGCTGGGACAGCCGCATCATGGCAGTTGACAGGACAACAAGAGACTGAACAGGCTGATCAAAAAAGCTAGCTCTGTTCTGGGGCGATGCCTCGACCCAGTGGAGGAGATAGGAGAGAGGAGAATGGTAGCTAAGCTGCCATTTCTGCTGGAGTTGGAGTCCCAACCCCTTGCGGGACACACTGAATGCGCTGAGGAGCTCATTTAACGGTAGGCTGTGCCATCCTAGGTGCTCGAGGGAGAGGTTCCACAGGTCCTTCCTATCTGCCGCTGTCAGACTTTACAATCTAACCGGTGCTCCTCAGAGAGACTGTATTAAACAATACAACTTTGCACAATAGAGATTGTCCCCTCCAATACACAACTAAGACAATTACAATTATTATCGAGGGTGGCAACAACACTGTTCATTCAAATGTGAAATATACTGTCTGGGTCTATATTTATATATTGCCGGGTTATTTAACTAACTGCAATGCTGTTAATACCATCTAACTGCAATGCTCCTACACTGTGTATAAAACTGTGTACATATGCATATTTACTGCTTTGGCTAACCAATTCTTATCTTATTATCTTATTTACTATTGCTCTGGGTGCTGCTATCCCTTTGCTGCTGCAATCCTGGAATTTCCCCATTGTGGGACTAATAAATGCTTATCTTATCTTATCTTATCTTATCTTATCTTAAATTATTTTACCAAATCCTTAATGGGATGCTTCAAATAACTCTGATTTAGATGAATTTTGCAACCCAAGCTTTATATTTATTTATTTAATTTGCATTTTTTTATTCCTAATTATTAATAAGGTGGATAGAAAAACACTTCAGTCAGATGTGGTATGTTTTTTTTTTTTTATTTGTCAGTGGAAAAAATGATCTCTGCTTTATATGCAATGATTTATAGTAGGTATGGTAGACTTGGATTTTCTTAGTATTTGGGTAAACCAATAACAAAAATACATTGAAATGCATTCAGGATGTTTTTAGAATGCTCCAAAAGACAAATGTATTAACTTTAGTATTGGAGCTCTACTATAATAAATAACATCATTTCAGGTTTACATGCACTCTGTGCTGATCCGTTGAGAAATGAGGAGGCACTGATTTGCTAAGGCACTGATTAGCCTTTTAAAAAAGGAAGAAAACACTCAAAGGACATATGAAGCAAGGGAGCTAACCCCACCTGCAGACTGGTGCTACTTCCCATGTGGAAAGAGAGAGCAGGGGGCAAATACAGCCTCAAGGCAGAGGTTCTGTCACAGTGTAGCCAATGCCAGGCTGATTTCACGGTCGATGTCCCTCTGAGAAGAGAAAGATGTGCCATTACTGCTTGTAAGAATATTTTCCACCAACAGGGGTCACTCTGTGTTTGTTAAAAACCAACCAGCAGCTGGTGAGTAAAAAAAAAAAAAAAAAAAAAACATCAACAAGAGAAAGAAAAGGGTAATCAGGATGCAGTATGAATGAAGGTGAGTTTGGAAGGAGAATTACATTGGTAAGAGTGAATGGTCAAGGGGGAAATGACACAGGAGATGAGTGTGGACATGTGGGGGGCCAGATTGATCCGAGGAAATTAACTACAGCAGTCATGGACAGATATACAGCAAGACAAAAAAGACAGATGGACTGAATGACAGCAGACACATGGGAAAGGATGATGGAAATGAAAAAGAATGAGACTGAAAAAAGGAGATTCCATGTGGGCTCGATACTATTTGGCACAAACTCATCCACTGTTTTTCCCTCCCAAAAACTGGTCAGTGAGCAGACTGAAAACTTCCCTAAAATCAGACCCTCAGTGACAGCTATGGTGATATGATCCTCCGAGAGCGAAAAGGATGGATTAGTCCATTTTTATTGCTTGGCGAATGCACCCAACAGCTCTGCCTGCTCATCAATCATTCACAGTATAGTCCTATTCCCCAGTAAGCTGCCCCCTCGTCCTCTTTTTTTCCCCTTCCCAAATTCTTCCTTTCCCATTCTTTGGTTCTGTCTGTTCTCCATTGTCAGTCCTCAGAGCCTCGGAGCACAAGTTGAGATACATTAAAGATGAATGGGCACAGATCTTCCCATAGGATTCTGTCTTAAGTTTTCTGGATTGAAGTCTGTTCCGTTCCCCTTTCCTTCTCTCTGTATTGGTTATCCTTAATATGAAGTGAGAGTTGAAGAGTGTTTTCAAGGTAACTCTCCTCCCCGACAATTAGCAGGAGCTTAGCAGGCATGCAGCCAAAAGATTTTTACTCACAATTTAGCAGTCAGGAAAACTCCTCAGTAGAGAATTGTACTTTCAAGAAACCATGAGCAATAATACTCCAGTAATCCTAGAATAGTCTGAGCTTCAGCCTCACCTAGGAGAGAAAACCTCAGCCCCCTGGAGACTGAGAAAAGCCTTTTGTAGTGCAGGGTTAGCAACTGAGCTGTGGCCTTGCAAAAACCATCACCACATCTTATGACTGCTATTCATAGATTTCAAGTTCAAATATTTGAGATTCTTATGAAACACTTAAGCCAGCTTGGCCATCAGTAAACCTCCATTTGATGAAGATTAAAATCTTAAACATTTTCACAGCTTAGCCCTAATAAAGCAGAGCAAAACCTTTGATTTTGACTTTGAACCTGGATTTCAGGACTAATTGTTTATGAAGATATGAGAATGCACACTGCTGTCTATGCAGCAAAGTGACTAATAAAGAGCCAGTCAGTAAACAATTATGTTCTTTTATGGATATAAGAAATGGCTGTGAGGGTCAGAATGTAGAGTCTCGCAAAATACCAAAAAAATACCATTGTTGCATTTGCTGTTTACTTTCCTCAGATTAGTTCTTCAATGTTATTATTACAAACCTTTCAAAAAAAGCAAATCTAATGTCTCCTTTTTTCTAAAAGATCAAAGTAATTTCCATTTTCATTTCCCTTTTGTTCTTTCACAGTGATCTTTAACACATTTACCCTTTATCCATGTGATTACCTTTGGATTATGTCTGACCAAATATGAACACATAAGAATTGATTGTACCCTATTATCCTAACAGAGCATTATGTTCTCAGAATGCAGGATTTCTAGTAATCCCTGGGGTCTCTAAAAGTACTATGGGAGGTAGAGCTTTTAGTTATCAGGCTATTCTCATATGGATCCAGTTACCGGCCTGAGTCATGTGGCAGACACTCTCTCTGCCTTTAAGAAAAAGCTGAAAACTTTTTTATTCGACAGTGATTTTGATTAGACTTCCCACATACATCGAGGCGTACTGTTATGCTACTCAGTGTCAGCCTGTAGCATAGGCCATATAGGCAGTCCCTAGGGCACCACCTGCTGGAGGGGACACTGCTGCAAGCCCCCAGTTTTTTTTAAATAAATAAATAAAATTCATAATAGTCAGAGGCAGTATGATGGCAGACAAGGCAGACAAAAGCTTGGAGCCCCAGGCCAGATGGGGGCCCCTGAGGGCTGACCAACTTTGAATCACTACAGCAGTGACAATGTGGAGAGTTTGTAATGACCCTGTAGGCCAGAGGTCTGCAACCTTTGCCAACCAAAGAGCCATTTTGCCCATCTCTGACTAAAATAGAAATGGCTGAGGGCCGCAACAGCAATTTGACCTTTAAAATAAAGATTATGCTACTTATAAAGTTTATATATATATACACTACCGTTCAAAAGTTTGGGGTCACTTAGAAATTTCCTTATTTTTGAAAGAAAAGCACTTTTTTTCAATGAAGATAACTTTAAACTAATCAGAAAAACACTCTATACATTGTTAATGTGGTAAATGACTATTCTAGCTGCAAATGTCTGTTTTTTGGTGCAATATCTACATAGGTGTATAGAGGCCCATTTGCAGCAACTATCACTCCAGTGTTCTAATGGTACAGTGTGTTTGCTCATTGCATCAGAAGGCTAATGGATGATTAGAAAACCCTTGTGCAATCATGTCAGGTCTGCAATGCTGTAATTGCTGCAAATGGAGGATTCTTTGACGAAAGCAAAGTTTGAAGGAAAAAATTATTATTTCAAATACAAATCTGTATTTCTAACCTTGTCAATGTCTTGACTATATTTTCTATTCATTTTACAACTCATGGTGGTAAATAAGTGTGATTTTTCATGGAAAACACAAAATAATTGTCTGGATGACCCCAAACTTTTGAACGGTAGTGTATATATATATATATATATATACATAGATCTGAATATTATGTTGCATTAATGAATTCATACTACAACAGTGGAAAAACTGTCAAGCTTCATATATAGCTTCATTCATGAAATAAAAGTATTAGAAATATTACAAATTGTTTTGTGCTGAGAAATAAATTTCTGAATATCTGACAATATTTTTTGTAGTTTTTTAAATTATCAGCAAATTCATAAATTGTTTAAATCTGAAAAATATCATCCATCTCCTGCTTTCAACAGTGATCACACAGCTTTAGTTCCTGATATTTTAATAAATTAGAGACAAAAGTTTTATTTAGAAGAAGTTACTTTTCATCCTTTTTATAATTCCTTGAAATGCCCCTTATTCAGATCTATTAATATAATATAAATCTGTATCCTTCACCTGTTCTCCAGACTCTCAATTTGACAGCTGGTGGATTGGTTGTCTGATATTCTTCTTTATTTTGGAATAAAACAAAAATAATTCTGAACAACTTTCTAAATAATATAACTTTAAAAATCATTTGGTGCAAATTAAGCCAATTAGAAATAATTACAGGGCCAGACTAAGGACGATTCAACAGACTGATGAATGCTAGAACAAAGATTCAGTGTACCCCGCCCGGTATGGGGTTACCGGGGCCCCACCCTGGAGCCAGGCCTGGGGGAGGGGCTCGATGGCTAGCATTTGGTGGCCGGGTTTCCACCCATGGGACCCGGACCCGAACGAGTTACATGGGTCTGCCCTCCAGTGGGATCCCCACCTGCAGGAAGGACCATGGGGGCTCGGTGCTATGTAGATCAGGTGGTGGTAAAAGGCGGAGACCTTGACAGTCTGATCCCAAGCTTCCTAAACTGGCTTTTGGGGCGTAGAATGTCACCTCTCTGGTGGGGAAGGAGCCTGAGCTGGTGCATGAGGTTGAGAGATACCGGCTAGATATAGTCGGCCTCACCTCAACACACAGCTCCAGTTCTGGAACCAGTCTCCTGGAGAGGGGCTGGAGCTTGGCCTGCTCTGGAGTTGCCCTGGGTGAGAGGCGACGAGCAGGGGTGGGTATTCTTGTATCTCCCCACCTTGCTGCCTCTATATTGGAGTTTTCCCCGGTGGACGAACAGGTTGTTTCCCTGCGCCTTCGGGTTGGGAAGCAGGTCCTGACCATCATTTGTGCCTATGCACCAAATGATGGTTCAGAGTACCCATCCTTTTTGGAGTGTCTAACTGGGGTGATGGAGAGTTCTCCTCTTGGAGACTCCATTGTCCTATTGGGTGACTTCAATGCGCACGTGGGCAATGACAGTGAAACCTGGAGGGGGGTGATTGGGAGGAACGGCCTGCCTGATCTGAACCCGAGTGGTGTTCAGTTATTGGACTTCTGTGCTAACCACAGTTTGTCCATAACGAACACCATGTTCAAGCATAAGGGTGTCCATATGTGCACCTGGCACCAGGACATCCTAGGCCGCAGGCCAATGATCAATTTTGTTATTGTGTCACCAGACTTGCTACTGTATGTCTTGGACACTCGGGTAAAGAGAGGTGCAGCGCTGCCAAATTATCACCACCTGGTGGTGAGTTGGATCCGATGGCAGGGGAGGATGCCATTCAGACCTGGTAGACCAAACGTATAGTGAGGGTGTACTGGGAACGTCTGGCTGAGGCCCCTGTCCGGAAGGTCTTCAACTCCCACCTCCGGAAGAACTTCATTCTGAGGGAGTCTGGAGATATAGAGTCTGAATGGGCCATGTTCTCCACCTCCACTGTTGAAGCGGTCGTCCAGAGCTGTGGCCGCAAGGTCGTTGGGGCATCTTGTGGTGGCAACCCCCGAGCCAAGTGGTGGACACCAGTGGTGAGATGGGCCATTAAGCTGAAGAAGGAGTCCTATCAAGCTTAGTTGGCTTGTGGGACTTCTGAAGCAGCTGAGATGTACCGGCAGGCAAAGTGGAGTGTGGCTCGGATGGTTACTGAAGCAAAAACTTGGGTATGGGAGGAGTTTGGTGAGGCCATGGAACAAGAATTTCGATCAGCCTCGAAGAGATTCTGGCAAACTGTCCGGCGGCTCAGGAGGGGGAAGCTGCTCCTTGTCCACACTGTGTATGGTGCGGATGGGGCACTGCTGACTTTGAATGGGGATATCATCGAGCAGAGGAAGGAAAATCTCCTCAATCCCACTGACACGCCTTCCACAGAGGAAGCAGGGCTTGTGAACGAGGGGGATGACTCGCCTATCACAGGGGCTGAGGTCACCAAGGTGGTTAAAAATCTCTTTGGCACCTGGGCCCCGGGGGTGGACAAAATTCTCCCTGAGTACCTCAAGGCCCTGGATGTTGTAGGGCTGTCATGGTTGACACGCCTCTGCAGCATTGCATGAAGGTTGGGAACAGTGCCTTTGGCATGGCAAACCGGGGTGGTGGTTCCTCTCTTCAAAAAAGGGGACCGGAGGGTGTGCTCCAACTTTAGAGGGATCACACTCCTCAGCCTCCCTGGGAAGGTCTATGCCAAGGTACTGTAGAGGAGAGTCTGGCAGTTGGTCAAACCTCTGATTCAGGAGGACCAATGTGGTTTTCGTCCTGGCCGTGGCACATCGGACCAGCTCTTTACCTCTCAAGAATCCTCGAGGATTCGTGGGAGTTTGCCCAACTAGTTTACATGTGTTTTGTGGACTTGGAGAAGGCATTTGACCGCATCTCTCATGATTTTTTGTGGGGGGTGCTTCGGGAGTATGGGGTATTGGGCTTGTTGTTACGAGCTATTCGGTCTCTGTACGATCATTGTGAGAGTTTGGTTCGTATTGCCAACACTCGGTCGGATTCACTCCCAGTGAGAGTTGGACTCTGCCAGGGTTGCCCTTTGTCACCGATCCTGTTCATAATTTTTATGGCCCCAGGGCCACAGGTTGCTGACCTCTGGTGTAGGCCTTCATAGAACTCCCTAAAGGGGCCCCACCTGTTATATCGTGAAATGACATACAACGGAGAGCTTCTTGAGGGACATCCAACTGCACTTTATTGGACCGAACATTCAACTATATACAGAGTGAGCCGTGCCCGCCTGACGTCACCCTATGGGTGGGCCCGGCATTTCAGACACACATATTTCATACATAACATTTCCCCCACCCCCTCAAAAAAAGTATCAAGCATACAGGGAACCCACCCAAATTTAGTAACCCGAATCACACACTAAGAACAGGGAGAGTAATATACTGTAATAAAACAACCTAACACATTCACACAAAAATAACCAAAAAATGGACCACGTCTCTTTAAAATACATAAAATAATCCCATAAACAGCTCCAAATGAACAACACATATAAAATCACAACACATACATGTATATACAGGTATTCATATCAGCAAAAACAAAATTTCAGGGAACCCCAATGTCACTGGGCAGCCACCATCCACTAAACTGCCTTGGAGGCCCGGGAACCCCCACAGCATATACGCCCCTGGCCTCTGTCCACCTCCAGGGTCGAAACCCCCCTCCCTGGCGAACATGTCCTTTTGCTGCCAAAATCTTCTATACAGCCACAGAGGGCCTGGGCATCCCTACGGCATCATTAAGTCCGGCCGCTGCCGTCCCCCAGGGTCGAAACACCCCTCCCTGGCCAACATGTCTCTGACCTTCAAAACTGGTTTTTCTTCTCTGTGCCAGACCCCACAGCTGACCCGCAGGGGAACCCAACCCGGTCTCCCGACCCGGTCTCCCGTGCACGCCACATCGTCTCAGGACCTCCTTCCTGCGTCGTGCTGTCCCGCCGACCCGGTCCAAACTCTTACCCCGACGATGGCATTTGGCGCTCTGCAGAACTGCGCCAATTTTTTCCGCTCCACTCTCTTGTCCTCCAGCCTCGGCAGCCCTCACTCATGCCCAGTGAGTCGAGAATCCTTCGACCCTCCGTGCTGAGGTTACGGACCAGGAAGGCCCGCCACTGTCTCCCGTCAAGCCAAGGGAGACCCAGCGGGTTGACATATTCTTCAAAGTCATGTCTCTACTGCGGCCACGAAATCAACGGCTCACCTGGGTTCTCCAGAAATGGCAACAGTCGCTGATTAAGCCAGCACGCTCCCATTAGTCTCCTCGTCGCCAAATGTTATATTGTGAAATGACATACAATGGAGAGCTTCTTGAGGGACATCCATCTGCACTTTATTAGACCGAACACTCAACTATATACAGAGTGGGCCGTGCCCGCTTGACGTCACCCTGTGGGTGGGCACAGCATCTCAGATACACATATTTTATACGTAACACCACCCCCACCTCTCACTCTTGTACCAGTGCATGTCTTATGTAAACGAATTGTGGAGAGAAACTTGTTGAGATTTGTAAAATTAAATAAATGTGACCCGCCATGAGTAAACCAGCAACAAGTCAGCCTGATGTGATTCTTAAAAAAACACAGAAATACTTTTGTTTTTATAAAAATGTGCAATTTTTGCTTTTTTTTGCAAAGTATGCTTGTTGAAATCAGGAAGAAGCTACCCCATGCTTCAAATAACAGTGTGGTAGATTTTAAAACCGTAAACTTTGCATTTGAAATAGAGTATTTTCAGAGGGAAATATCAGCAAGACCGCTTCCTAGTTTCGAGGGCATGGATACCACAGGTGATTTACACATCTGCTTTGTTTGGCTATTCACACGTCTTTGTTATTCATTTCGGCCAATCAGCAGCACATTCAGGTAGAAGCACATAGCTACTTAAGCTGGGTTTCCAGAGCTCCTTTTGATAAGCACTGTAAGGGGGTTGGGTTTATGCTAACTCATGCAAATGACCAGCTTTTGTTACCGCCCCCCACCAGGCTCCACTGGAAGGTGACAACCCTTGGAAACTTTGATCCTGATTTTCTCAGAGAAGTAGTCTGAGAGGTGCTAACACTCAAATGGCTACATCTTTAAATCTTTTCAGATTTTCATGTGTTAGACATCATTGGAAAGCTTAGATTCTACACTTTTAGGATCTGTAAATAACTCAGAATACCCTTTGGGAAACTTGTTCCTGGTTTTTCCATGGCTGGTCACAAATATGCCGGTTGACTAAAGAGAGAAGAGAGTCCAGCTTCGCTAATTCCTCTACATGCAAGATGACCGCTGTGACAAACTCATCTTTAACAGAACTGATCCATTACAGCATAACCAGTGTAACTAGTATCAGTGGTGATACCCTAATCTCGCCTAGGGCACCAAAATGGCTTGAGCTGGCCCTGATGCTCCTAGTCTTGTGTGTAATGCGAAGGCACCGCCCCATCAGCATGTGCTTGATGTGTATGATGTGACAAGCTAGTGAGCTAAGGTGATAGTATATTTTAATTGAATGGTTTTCACAGGTTTTGATTGGATTTTGCATGTCGTAGTTGTGAATCTCGCAACTGTGTCTACTGCTGCACCACTGGTTTGTGTTCATAGTGTTCGGGCAAGGCATTATTAGGACTCCGCTACGCATGTGCTCGCTTGCTGATCTGTGAGACTTGCTACACTGTAAAGAATTTTTCTGTAAAATACCGGTAAAATGCTGACTATTGTGATTAGGTGCTATATGAATAATGCTGAACTGAAGTGAATTAAGATTCTCGTCACGCCTATAGGAACATGCAGGCAACAGTGTGGAGCCTCCCATTATTAGATGTATTTTATGGAATAAAAGACGTCTAATAAGGTATCACCAATGACAGAGATTAAATTGCTTTCTTCTAGTGCCACTGCTATAAAAATATTGCACTTGTCTTTACGTGTCACTGAACTGTGCTTTCTGGCAGTTATTTTAAAAACGTTTTGAAATGGCAAACATATTCCTCTATAACATCCACAGAAGAAGTGGCTCAGTGTGTTTCTGCATGAGACTGGATTGGCTGGAGCTCCCTCGTGTGCAGTTAAGCTATAATAGCCCTCGATGTCAATATTAGTGTTTACATTTACACTCAGCTGTGACTCATATTGATATACTCTGGAGAATGGATGGCTAATCTAGTCTTATGTTACTCTTTATCCCTGCCGTCTGGTGAGCTATATTTTGCAGAGTCAATTTTTATTTATTTAGATTTTCTGACTGGCATTTTCTTACTCAAAGTGCTCAATCTTGCAACGTTTTTTTTTTTTTTTTTTTGAAAGTTTCACCCATTTATCACCCCAGTTTTTCCCCTTCCAAGTTTGTCAAGTGTCGAAAAGTATACATAAAGTCAAGATTGTTTTGTTTATTCTTTATATCCAGCACGGACAAATCATCTGTGCGTGTTGCTAATCTGAGATTTGATAAGAGTGGGAGAACATGCCACATCAAGGCATCAAAGCAGACTGACACGCAGATGGACGTTGTGTCCCTTCATTAAACATGCGCTAAACCTCTTGGCTGTGATTTCACTTGCCACTGCTGAAAGGATTGTAGCCCGAGCCCTTTGTGACAAATGGCCAAGTGCGTTTATTTCTCTCCGTCACTTGCGCTGGTATACCTTCATCATTAAACGCTCCTAACAGAAACTCATTTCCTGTATCTGATAATTCCTCTCCCTTTTGTTCTCCATCTGTCTGTCTTTCTGTCTTCATTTCTCTTCCAACTTGTCTCTCACTTGCTTCTATTCAGGCACGCGCACGCACGCGCGCACGCACACACACACCACATGTGTAAGGTTGGGATCTGGGTGCCATGACAACAGGGCACGTCAAAATCCAATTAAATGGAACTTCCTCCCACTTCACCAGACCGACAAATAACTTCCTCCTACCCTCCACTCACCTTTGCATGGAAATAACTTCAGAATGTTTAAGTTATTCACATCTGCACCCGTGTAAAGTCGATAAGATTAATACGTCAAATCAGCCCGGTGGAGGAAGCGGGGTGTTTAAATTTACTCGGAATGAGCGAGCGCTAACAGCACAAATGCCGTTTCTTCAGACACGGTTCCGCACTACATGACATGAACGCAGACTGTCAACGGCCCAATAACTGCATAAAAAGGAATATTCATGCTTGTACTCATGCAATAAATTTCCTATTGAAATAATTAAAATAGGTGAAAAAAAAACTCATGCTGTTGAATTTTATTTAAACGGGTTGCATGCCTTCACACCGTTAAGGATATTAGATTTTGTAGCGTAGTCATTAGTTACTCTTCTCCTGGCATGTGACATATTGAATGACACGTTCACAAAGATGTTCCAAATGCACAAAAATGGAAACACGATTTGCAGCACTTGTGAAGCAGCAAACTGACATTTTGTGGCGGAGCTAGCTTCGCGAGGACATGCTTTCGTGTAGCTTTTCAGTGAAGCATACATCTGTAGATGCCCATCTGCTGCTTGGTTTCCACAGTGTGTTAAAGGGAGTGGGCATCATCAATCACTGCCGCCCCCACATAGGCACTGCCAAGCCCCCAGAGGGAGATGCAAGAGCTGGGCAAGACACAGAACCAGGCCCCCTGCCTCCAGAGAGTAACAACTTACGTATTACGCCTCCGAGAGGCTGGCCTGGTAATGTCCCTCAAGGGCTGCCTTCCCGCTGTGCTCAGTGGCTGCCAGGGGACAGGCTGCTGCTACAAGCCATCAACGCACGAGGCTGAACATCACATTAACGCAGCCGCAAAGAGGCCTGCCAGTGCAGATTGAAAGGCCAGGTCCACCACCACAATTAAAAAAGAAAATGATTAACAGTTAGCCCGCTACAGAGAAATAAACAACCGGCTTGCTGAGACAACTTTTCTTCTGCTGTAGACCCATTTGTGTAACAGGGGAGCGTTTAGTAAATTCTGTTTAAGAGAGTGAAGTGCACTCCATGTGCAGATGAGTGTTTATAGCCCACAGGGCTTAGCAGGGTTTGTGCCTCCTACACCATGCTGCCCAAACCCACGCACTCCACTCGTCTGCACGGAAAGAGGAGAGAAAGCGAGGTCGTCCGTTTAGGCAGCGGCACACCGTTGGCCTCAGCTCCACTCCTGCTGCTCTGCTGTGGACATTTTTGTCTGATTTTAAATTTTTCAAAAATACCCATTCTTGTGCACAGGTCACCTTTTAATTTTGTATTCACACCTGCCAGTGAGTTGCTTGAGCTTGCTGCGGATTAGACAGTGGCACTCGCTGGCTGCTGACATCGAAGTGACTTTTGTAAATTATTATAAATAACAAGAAACACGGGAGCAAACACAATTGATAAAAACCTCAGACAATTGAATGATAAATTTGCCGGCCTGTACCCGAGTGTGTGCTGGATTGCCTGGAGATTATTGCTGTGTACTTTATCCAGTGCTGGTCATTCATCACCTGGGCAGTCTGCAGTCTCTCACTCACACATGCAGAAGAAAAGGGGGAGAAGGAGGCAGGCAGGTGTTTTACTGAGCCTGGGATAAGTTTATCTATAAATTCAGATGATCTGTCTGGTCTTTTTCCAGAATATAATTTTGAAACAAATACTTGACCCTTTTGAAAATCTGTTATCAATGAGGTGCCGATAGAAGGAAAATGGAAAGATTTTAAGTACGGCTTTGTTAAGTATTCTCATGAAGGCAGAAAGTTGTTTTGATGACAGCTGTTCAAAAGTGCATTGGGGGATTAGCCTAAATTTCTGGCAAATTCAGAAAATGTATTTGGGTTTTTAAATGCAATGAAAGTGTATGTGTCATACTCATATACTGTGTCTTTTTTATTCAAGCAGAGAGATAGTGAAAGTTTTTAAAAAATAGTTTTATTGCTACACTCTTTTTCATCCTTGCATTAATGCTTCTGAGTCACATCTCCAATGGACAGGAAAGAGCAACAAAATTACAGAATTTTAACTCAATAAAAACAAATCAGTTCAGAATGAGCACATACCTATAGACTGATAAAAGTAAAAAAATATCCAGGCCTCAGCCTCAAAGATTCAAAGATTCAAAGACTTTATTTGTCAATACTACTATACGTACAGGACACACAGGCGAGCTGAAATGCTGTTTCTCTCTCTTCAGTGGTGTGTGCAATATTAAAAAAGGAATAAAGCTGGAAAAACAGCAACAGCAGTCTATGTCCCTGCAGTGCAAATAACAGTAAAAGGTAAAACCCAGACATACGTACCATAGTGCAAATAAAGATAAACGATAAAACTCAGCAATCCTATATACAGAAAAAGGTAGAGCAGTAATACTCGTAGTTGCAAATTCACTGTGGTAGTGTAGGTGCAGACAGTGACAGATTGGACTGCACACGATCAATATTGCAATAACAGACAGCAGCAGGTATGGCATTTGTGCAAAGGGTTGCAGTAAGGTGCAGTGACATACAGCAGCAGATGTATTACTTTTGTGTTACAGTTTCAGCATTATGCCAGAGTTAGTACTTAAAACAAAATACAATACAAACAAAATAGATACTACAAGTTACTTCAACACAAAAGCAAAGAATTTCAATAGAGCAAGGTAGTGTTTTGTGCACAAACACACTACTTTAATATAATCCCAGTTCCTGACCATGAATTGACCTCATGACTTCTCATCTTAATCACAAAATCCACAGACACAACCAGGTATGATTAACTGGGTGTTAAAGCACAACTGCCAACAAAAATTTAAAACAACCAAACCATCATTGTTCAACCATTTATACACAGGGAACAGTTCAGTAATAATCTTCTCATTCTAATCACTCCTAACCCACAAAAAGGGGGGGTAAACTGATAAACCACTAAATTGTTTTAATTTTAGCAGGACTACGGAGAGTCCAGGCAGTCTCATCCAGGCTGGGCTGTGATTCTTATAGAAAACACTGGTCAACACCAACTTTATTGTCTAAGATTTTTTAGCTGATTTAGGACAATTTTGATGTGCTGAATCCGAAAATCACACTGGTTTTGCTCAGTCAGGTCAACTTTTTGAACTATGGCCACATGCTTTTTACATTTTTGTTTACATGTACGGGTATTTTCGCTTTATATGATGCAAAATTCTTTTTTTATTTCTTGAAATTCTCTGAATTTTGAACAATGATGACATAACATTCAATTTACATGTACTTACCTTTATCAATGTCTATTATTCAATTTACAGTACAACTGTACAACTGCTGTGCAACTGCTTACAACTTAGCATAAAAACCTGACCTGATTGAGAGAAACAGATGTCATTTTAGGATTCAGTTGTGCCAAATTGTCTTAAATCAGTTGAAAAAACACAGACAACTTACAAAAAAATTATTTTTGTTATGTTGTGTAATTAAGCAAAGCCATCGGCACAGCAGTTAATCAAACAGATAAGTTCATTCCCCAAAGCAAAGTCAAAGTCAGTTCTTTTATTCAGTCACTCAGGATGTGCAGAGGCTGGAGGTAGATTTTATGGACTCAAGATAAGAGTTCTGACCAAGGAGTCACTTTGAAGTGGTCCACCTAAAGGAACTTGGGGCAGAGTGTGTTTATTTAGTTGTTTCCTGGTTTAGAATTCTGAAAATCAAGTTCTGGCACATTAATGGTCCTTCTGCCTTGTCCAGAGAAGGTCAGTGTGGGCCATCTTCAAATATGGAGGAAAGAGAAATGTTTATTCAAAAAGTTTCAGGATCCATTAGTGTCTCAGAAGGGTCTTGTTTATGGCAGTGAAAGGGAGGGGTGGTTGACCAAGGAGGGATCCTTGACCAAATCAACAAAGAACGTGAAGAAGGATGTAGCGAGATTGTCTGCTTTGTCCTCTGACACCACTAAAGCAAAAACAAACTAAATAATAATTTAACCAAGAAAGAAAAGAAGAATAGCTCACCACATCTGAGCAGGAAATAGGAAGGAAGAGGGGGGTTAACACTCCAGACAGCAAGGGCACCTGAGGACATCCTCTCATCTATCATTCTGTATAACCACCTGAGTAGAAACAGATGAACAAATAGTATTGTGACGTTTGCAGGGGTTCACACAAAAAGACAATGGAGCAGATGGCTCTGATCAACCAGATTTATTTTCACACACCCCGACCCCCAACCTGCAACTTAGTACCCAGAGCAGTGGAGGTCATTCCCACAGACCTCTGTTTACATCACGGTTACACACACATGATACATCTTGCCCTAATCCTGCTAAACACTGCTGGGCCATTATAATGCAGTTATAATGACACAGCAGTATGACTCTGTGGTAGACTGCAAGTCTAATTTAAAACATTACTGGCACATGCCTCTAGGGGGAACTACCTGTATTGTTCAGCACTACTATTAAGGGGACACATTAGAACAAGAGTGTGAAAACCCCGCGCAGAATCCATGTTCAGTCATATTATGTGTGTTGCAGAATAAACGGCAGAGTTAGCCAAAGAAATAACTCAAGTGTGATCATTGCTACACGGTAGGATATCACACAATTGGCGACGAGGATTAAAAGAAAAAAATCAGCGGCGAGAAACAGAGAACATTGCAAGTGTGGCGAACTCAAGTGACTCCAGTAGTTCGAGTGCAAGTTCAGAGGAGGAAAAACGAGGTTTCCCCACCACGACGAGCAATGGCGGCTGTAATCGGAACGGTAACCCCTTTTGATAACTCGACTCAGTCATGGGAAGAATATAGTGAAATGTTGGACTTTTTCTTCCAAGCTAATGAGATTGAGGAGCCAGACAAAAGGAAGGCTGTACTGTTGAGTGGAGTTGGTGCAACTACTTACAGTTTGTTGAGAAATTTAATAAGCCCTGCATTACCGAAAGATAAAACGTACGACCAGCTTACTGCTGAGCTTCAGAAGCACTTCAGCCCCAAACCGAGTGAAATCGTGCAACGATTCAAATTTAATTCACGCATAAGGAGGAACACTGAGTCCATAGCAGAGTATGTGGCAGAATTGAGGAAATTAACACTGCACTGTGATTACAAAGACTCATTGGAAGAAATGTTAAGAGACAGACTTGTGTGTGGAGTGAATGATGACCGTATGCAACGGCGACTTTTATTTGAAACAAAACTCACTTTTGTGAAGGCTTTGGAATTATGCCAAGCGATGGAAACAGCATCTAAAGATGTGAGAGAAATGCAAAGGAAGCTAACAGAGGACACAGCAACGCATGTTCGTGTGCCTAAGACCCAAGTAGGTGTCCACAAAGTGTCAACTGATAAAAATCATCGAAAATTCCCCAGTTGTTATCGCTGCAAAGGCCAGCACAATGCCGCCGAGTGCAAATTTGCCACTGAGCTGTGTCATAATTGTGGCAAGCGAGGGCACATTAAGAAAGCATGTAGAATAAAGGTGGACAGCGCACAGGTGCTGAAAGCGACAGTTAATGGGCAAAAGTATGAAAACAAGGGCCCAGGAAAGGAACAGCGAGCGAATCAACTGAGAGGGGAGGGAGAAAGTGATACAGAAGACATGGGTTTTCACACAATTTACAACACGTCAGAGGAGCTGACCAAGGTAGCGCCCATCACGCGTACCATGAATGTTAATGGAATGAAAGTAACATTTGAAGTTGATACAGGCTGTGGAGTAACCATATTAAGTAAACAGCAATATACACAACTGTGGAAGAAAACAGACACAGCAGAATTAAATCCCTGTTCATTAAAATTAAAAACATACACAGGAGAGAAGCTAGACGTGCTAGGCATGGCACAAGTGAAGGTGCAGCACGAAAACAAAGAAAAGGACTTACCTGTAGTAGTAGTTGGGAGCGAAGGACCAAATCTACTAGGGCGAAGTTGGCTACAAGAACTGGCCATGATTGATCAGTTGGTGAATAAAGTGGAATCTCAGCCCAAATTGCAGCTGGAGGAGATCCTCGAAAGACACGCTGAGGTGTTCAAAGAAGGCGTAGGACAGCTAAAAGGTGTCACTGCAAAGATTAATGTGGACAAGGAGGCCCAACCACGATTCTGCAAACCCCGACCGGTACCCTATGCAGTCAAGCCACTGGTTGAAAGCGAGCTACAGAGGCTGCTGGATGACAAGATCATTGAGCCAGTGCAGGTTGCAGAATGGGCGGCGCCCATAGTCCCAGTGAGAAAGCCGGATGGCTCCATTAGAATATGTGGAGATTACAAACTCACTGTCAATCGAGCATCACGGGTGGATCAGTATCCAATTCCTAAAGTGGAGGACCTCTTCGCACAGCTGAATGGCGGCCGACACTTCACGAAATTAGACATGAGTCACGCCTACCAACAGATAGTCCTGGAAGAAGAATCAAGAAAGTATGTAACCATCAATACACACAAAGGCTTATATACCTACACACGCTTACCATTTGGAGTAGCTTCCAGTCCTGCTATATTCCAGAGAACTATGGAGGGCATCCTAGGTGGAATTCCGAATGTTGCCATTTATTTGGATGACATCCTTTGTACAGGACCAAATGAACGCACAACAAATAAAGAAGTGGACAGACAAAGACCCTGTTCTAGCAAGAGTGCGAGAATACATCTTGCGAGGATGGCCGAAGATGAACAGTCCTGAGTTCATTCCCTATGCCCGACGACAGGATGAGCTCAGCACCCAGGAAGGTTGTATCCTGTGGGGAGGACGCGTGGTTGTTCCACCACCTGGTAGGAATGCCTTACTGCAACAACTACACCAAGCACACCCTGGCATCACTCGCATGAAAGCGTTGGCGAGGAGTTACATGTGGTGGCCCAACATGGATGCAGAGGTGGAGGCGCTTGTGAAGTCATGTGCGGCATGCCAGGAGAACAGGAACAGTCCTCCAGCAGCCCCACTACATCCCTGGGAAGTTCCAGATAAACCATGGAGAAGAATTCACATTGACTACGCAGGTCCATGGATGGGAAGAATGTTCCTGATCATAGTTGACGCATACTCAAAGTGGATCGATGCATATTCTGTGAGTAGCTCTACTTCTACTGTTACCATTGAATGTCTTAGAAAGAGTTTCAGCCAACATGGGCTACCTGAAATCATAGTATCAGATAACGGTACATGTTTTACGAGTGAACAGTTCCAAGAGTTTTCTGAAAAGAATGGCATACGTCACATCACGACTGCGCCATACCATCCTTCTTCTAACGGCTTAGCCGAGAGGGCCGTGCAGACATTCAAGTCACTCATGAAAAAGATGACAGGAGACTCTATTGAAACCCGAATGTCGAGAGCTCTGTTCAGCTATCGAATAACACCCCAATCTACAACTGGCAAGTCACCAGCTGAGCTGTTGTGTGGAAGGAAGTTGAGGTCAACATTTGACTTAATACATCCAGACTTCAGAAACAAAGTGCATGATAAACAAGAGAAACAAAAAGGTTATCATGACATGCATGCTAGAGAGAGAATACTGAGAGAAGGAGACGTGGTCTACACCCGCAACTTTGGCTCAGGACCAGCCTGGGTACCAGGAGAAATAACAGAAAAGACAGGCCCTGTGTCATTCAAGGTGACATTAGGTCATGGACAAGTGGTGAGGCGACACATCGACCAAGTTCGTGGTAGGAGCTCCATTCCCCTGCCGATGGCACCAGAGGTGTTGTCTGACACCCATCCTGAGGAGAGCATCAACGAACCACCACTTCAAGTGAAACCTGAGGTAACCGTCTCTGCAGATTCTACGGGCAGCACTGCAGCAGCCGAAACAGTGGAGCAGTCTGAGTCTTCACCTGCAGTTGGCTCACCCGCCGTGAGAAGATCTCAGCGAGCTAGGAAAGCTCCAGACTACTTGAAGGACTATACTTAGTCAGTAGTGAGTTCCCCAGCCACAGGACAAGAATGCGTCCTGGAACCTCACTGGGATGCGGTAGTCAAACCAAATCCCCAGTTAGACTGTTATGTGTGTTATACATGTAAAAAAAAAAAAAAGAGAAAGAAATTATGTGTATGGCACATGTGTTTAAGAAGTTAAAAGTAACTGTGATTGTTTAGGGTTAACTGGGAGTTCCAGGATGTCTAGCATAATTGGCTAGTGTAATTAAAAGTAGTTTAATCTAGAGGGGAGGGATGTGGTAGACTGCAAGTCTAATTTAAAACATTACTGGCACATGCCTCTAGGGGGAACTACCTGTATTGTTCAGCACTACTATTAAGGGGACACATTAGAACAAGAGTGTGAAAACCCCGCGCAGAATCCATGTTCAGTCATATTATGTGTGTTGCAGAATAAACGGCAGAGTTAGCCAAAGAAATAACTCAAGTGTGATCATTGCTACACGGTAGGATATCACAGACTCAGAAGTAACACATTTAACACACACAGTAATGTTTCAAACTGGCAAAGCATGCTGGGAAATCCCTGGCTCCCTTAAAATGGCCCCGACGTTACAGTATAATATAAATATAAAATAAATCAGGCAGAGACAGGAGACCTTGCAGGACGATTGGCAGATGATTGCACTGTTTCCATGCATCCTGATATATACTGCTCAAAAAATAAAGGGAACACTTTTTAATCTGAGTAAGCTGGACTAGCCTGCCACAATTTCTTCACTTTAAGTTTTGAAGTGTTTTCATTTCCATCAAAAGACGTGGCATCTTTTCATTCTTAACACATTATCCAGTCCATATCAGTGTAGATATCCAGATTATTTTTTCCCATTAAAATCTGATGTGTTTTCAAAGTGTTACCTTTATTTTTTTGAGCAGTATATATATATATATATACAGTATATATATATATATATATACACTACCGTTCAAAAGTTTGGGGCCACTTAGAAATTTCCTTATTTTTGAAAGAAAAACACTTCTTTTCAATGAAGATAACTTTAAACTAATCAGAAATGCACTCTATACATTGCTAATGTGGTAAATGACTATTCTAGCTGCAAATGTCTGGTTTTTGGTGCAATATCTACATAGGTGTATAGAGGCCCATTTCCAGCAACTATCACTCCAGTGTTCTAATGGTACAATGTGTTTGCTCATTGCGTCAGAAGGCTAATGGATGATTAGAAAACCCTTGTGCAATCATGTTAGGTCTGCAATGCTGTAATTGCTGCAAATGGCGGATTCTTTGACGAAAGCAAAGTTTGAAGGAAAAAATTATTATTTCAAATACAAATCATTATTTCTAACCTTGTCAATGTCTTGACTATATTTTCTATTCATTTTACAACTCATGGTGGTAAATAAAAGTGTGACTTTTCATGGAAAACACAAAATTGTCTGAGGTGACCCCAAACTTTTGAACAGTAGTGTATATATATATCTATCTATCTATCTATCTATCTATATATATATATATATATATATATATATATATATATATATATATATATATATATATACAGTGCATCTGGAAAGTATTCACGGCGCTTCACTTTTTTTCACATTTTGCTATGTTACAGCCTTATTCCAAAAGGGATTAAATTCACAGCTCAAGTAGGTTCATTTTGTTTTCTTTTAATGATTTACCTTTTGTTCTTATGAAAGAAATAAAATAGAAAGGAGATGTTTTTACCTTCTACCTTCTTTACATGTTTCAACTGTTCACTGCAGCCTTCATCGGAAGTGTCAGCTGATTGCTGCAAGGTGTCATTTTATCAGCTGACTTTCATAGGCGGGGCCAGCCCAGCAGGTCCACCGAGCCGGTCCCGCTTTCCACCGTCTGATGGTCTCTGGAGAATGTGGTCCCAGGTGTGGGAAAGCATAAAGGCCCCCTCATCCCAGTTCATGCTATCTTTTCCCCGCTTCCTGATTTCTGTGGCCTCCTTGATCCCATGTTTGTGTCTGTTGCTCTCCTATCCAATGATTTTTGTGTTGTCCCTGTCCATGACGTGATTATTTCTTTTGCAGTGATCTGATATTGCTGATTTTAATGTTTCTTGTTCTGCCTTTTCTTTTTGTGAACTTGTGAGTCGTCCTTGTGTTTCCTTCTCACATTCCTTCTGGTGTTCTTTTTTTCTTGTGGTGAATGATCTTCCGGTTTCTCCAATGTAGCTTTTGTTGCATGATCTGCATGATATTTCATATATTACATTGCATTTTTTGTCTTGTTCTATTTTGTCCTTGGGGTGTACTAATAACTGTCTTAATTTTTTGCGTGGTTTTACTGCTGTGTTTATTTTGTATTTTTTCATGATCCTTTAAATTGGTTCTGTTATCCCTCGGATGTATGGTATAGTTATGGTGTCCTTGTTTTTGATTTCGGCCTTTGTTCTGTGTCTTGTTTGTTTTTGACTTGCTGTTTCCCTTTTTTTATGGCCCATACTGGATATTGGCAGCGTATAAGTGCATGTTTTATGTGGTTTTCCTCCTCTTGTCTGTCTTCTTGGTCTGTGATGATGGTGGCCCGTTCATATAATGTCCTGACAACTGATAGCTTGTGTGCTGTGGGGTGTTCTGATGTCCATAGCAGGTATGAATCTGTGTGGGTTGGTTTTCTGTATACTGTGATTTTTATACTGCCATCATCATTATGGTGGATTTTCATGTCCAGAAAGGCTATGGTGCCATTTTCTTCCTCTTCATGTGTGAATTTTATATTCCCAGTGCTGTCCGTGCTATTCAGATGGTCAGTGAGTTCTTGTGTGTGTCCTTTCCTTATTTTCTCCAAAATTTCATCCACGTATCTCTTCCAGCGGGTGGGTTTACATTGTGTAGGTGCTGTGTTGATGGCTTTATTTTCCAGATCCTCCATGAAAAAGCTGCTCATGATTGCTGATAGTGGGTCTCCCATTGCAAATCCTTCTTTTTGTCTGTAAATTTTTTCTCTGTATTGAAAATAGGTGGATTTTGCAACAAATTGTAATAGTTCAGATTTGTTGTCAACTGTGAGATTGGTGCGTCCTTTTAGGGTTCTGTCATTTCTGAGGCGTTCATGCACTATGTGTAGTGTGACATCAACAGGGGTCTTTGTGAATAATGAAATGACATCATATGAAATGAGGATCTCGTCTGATTCTATTTTCATATTTTTGAGTTCTTGTGCCAGCTCTTTTGAGTTTTTGCAGTGGTATTCTGATAGTCCAAGGAGGGGTTTGATGATTTCAACCAGGGCTTTTGATAAATTGTACATAACTGATCCGATACTGTCTATTATTGGTCGCAGTGGGATGTCCTTCTTATGTATTTTTGAGGTTCCATAGATCCGGGGGGTGATGCTGGCTGTGGGTATCAAGTGATTGTATGCGTCCTTTGTGATTTTTTTGCTTTCTAATAGGGGTTTAAGAAGGGCTTTTAGCATTTTTTTTCTTTTGTTCTGTGGGTTTGTTTTTATGATTTCATATGTGCTGCTGTCTGCCAACATGGTTTCCATCTGTTTTTCATATGTTTCTGTGTCCATTACTACCGTCGTTCTGCCTTTATCTGATGGGAGGATTGTGATTGTTTTATCTTTCTTGAGTGAGTTTAATGCTTTTTCTTCTTCTTTTGTAATGTTGCTTTGTGGTAATTTGGCCGTTTTGAGGATTCCTGCGACTGTGTTCCGGAGTGATGCTTTTTCCCCTTGGTCCTGGATTTTTTCACATGCCAGTTCTGTTACGAGGATGTATTCTTCATGCGGTATTTTGGCTGGTGTGATGGCGAAATTCAGTCTTCTGCTCAGCACTTTTTTCTCCATGTCCGTGAATGTGCGTTTTGATAAGTTTTTGACCCACTTAGCGTTCATTTCTGTGTGTGTTTGTCTTCGTCCGTTCTTCCTTTCTGTGAGTTTTTTTAGTTTCTTTAAATGACGGTTTTTCATTATAGTGAATTCCTGTTCGTGTGCATGTTTTAATTGTGCTTCTATCTGCTCCTGCGTCTTCTGGTCGGTCGGGTGGTGTTTCTTGAAAATTCCTATTGATCTGGTTGTTGATTCTGTCCACTTTGTTTGCCGTCATTCTTATTCGTTCTTTGATCAGGTCTTTCCGTGCTTTATTGATAATTTTCTCTGCGTTTTTGGTTGGGATTGGATTTTTTATGTTGAGGCTTGCTGGTGTGACATCCTCATCTCTGCAACGGAGGTTAAATTTCAGGTGGTTTCTGTAGCGTGCCCGTGTTTTCTCCAATTTCTCCAGCTGGTGGAAGTCTTTGATGCAATTTTGGCCATAACTTCCACGTAATAGCTCAAGTAGGTTAATTTTGTCTTCTTTTAATTATTTACCATTTGTTCTTATTAAAGACAAAAATAGAAAGGATCTGTTTTTACAGGTCTGCTGGGCTTCTGATGACGGCTGCAGTGAACAGTCGAAACATGTAAAGAAGGTAAAAACATCTCCTTTCTATTTGTGTCTTTAATAAGAACAAATGGTGAAGGGATTAAATTCATTTTCCCCTCAAAATTCTACACACAATACCTCATAATGACAATGTGAATTTTTTTTGTTGAGATTTTTGCAAATTTATTAAAAATAAAAAACTCACTTCCGGTTATGGCTGCCACGTAGGACGGACGTGTCTCGCTCTGCTCTGCTCCTGGAGAAAAAAAATCGGCAAATAACTCTCTCATTTGGGACAGAACGTATCCCAGCATTTGGGCGAGGATATGTCGGCGAAGCCTAAGGCTGGAAAACCAGGAAAAGGAAAAAGCGAGCCGCCGAAACAGTCCAAATTAATGGACTTTCAGGTCTGTGACGCAGCAAACAAAACTCCATATATGGCGGAGGAGGCTGGCGGCGGTGCGATTGCTGCGGGGAATGGTGCAGATGCGCTGATGGCTGCCATGAGTTCAATGAGAGCGGACTTTTCCTCTAGATTTGATGGGATTATGACAACGTTGGAAGGAATAAGAAAGGAATTGGGTGACTGTGTAGAACGAACGGCGCAGATGGAGCTCCGTCTCGCTAGTGCTGAAGATGACGTCACCCGTCTTCAATTAAAGGTGCGCACTTTGGAAAAAAAAAATAAATCTCTGGAAGATAATATTTTGGATTTGGAATCTCGGTCGAGACAGAATAATTTGAGGCTGGTGGGTCTTCCAGAGGAATCAGAAGGTCGGGACGTATGTTCCTTTCTGGAAAAGTGGATTCCGGAGGTGCTGGGCAGCGAGGAGTTGCAATCAGCAGTGGTTCTGGAAAAAGCACATCGTATTGGCCCACGGAGAGATAAGGGACCGCCGAGGACCTTAATTATGAAGTTTCTTAGCAACAGAGACAGGATGAAGATCTTCAATGCTGCACGTGCTAAAGGAGAGATTAAACACCAGGACCAGCAGGTGCGGTTCTACCCAGATTTGGCCACAGGAATCCAGCAATTGAGGAAGCAGTTTGATCCCATACGTAAGGAGCTGCGCAACCTTGGGATTCGTCATGGTGTAATCTATCCTGCGAGACTGCTGACCACGTATGAGGGCAGAACCCACATTTTCAAGACCCCAGAGGAGGCGCAGGAGTTCATCAAGAAGATCAAAGAAGAAGAAGAGACTGGTGGGAGCTAAGCATGAACAAAATATAAGGTAGAATAATTAAGCATTTGCACAGGCATCTGACTGACTTGAAGTAAATAGTAAGTTTACAAAATATAGATTGTATTATATATTAAAAAAAACAAAACAAAAACAAAACAAACAAAAAAAAACAAACTATGATGTACAAAGTTGTTAAAAATTTTGGAGTTAAGTTGGAAAACTACAGAGGAGAGTTAATGTTACGTCATTAAAAGCAGTAGAGTTAGGGTGATTGGGAGGATGAAGAAGGAGTGGCTTAGGCTGTTCCCCGTGGGTGTGGAACGGTCGATGGCTATATCGGGAGACAGAATTTTTCTTTTGATTTTGGGGGGTTTGCCACAAGTGTGGGAAGGGGAAATTTGTTTGTGTGTAGTTTGTAGGATGAATGTTCAACCACTCATGTTTTTGCTTCTCTGTATGAGCATGTTTACACTGCAAGGTAATCCTAAACTCTCTATTGATCATGGACCAAAGTGTTAATCTTAATTTAACTTCATGGAATTGCAGAGGTCTACAAAATTTAAAAAAACTTAAACAAGTTATGAATAAAATAAAGGACATGGGTTCAAGAATTGTGTTTTTACAAGAAACTCATCTGATAGAGGAGGATGTTAAAAGAATTAGGAGTAGATGGCAGGGAAGTGTATTCACCTCTTCATTTTCATCCCGAGCCAGGGGAGTTATGACTCTCATACATAAATCAGTTCCTTTTCAGGTGAAAAATGTAATTGGAGACAAATTTGGAAGATATGTAATCATTCAAGGTTCTTTGCTATTAGAAAATATAAATCTTGTGAACTTATATGGTCCCAATATAGATGATCAGAAGTTCTTTGCTAATTTATTTCTCATCTTATCATCACTTACAGGGCAACATATAATAGCAGGGGATTTTAATTGTACATTGAATCCAGGTGTGGATAGATCAACAGGACTGGATTGTAAGCACATTGGATGTAGGATGACTATTAATCATTTTATGAAAGAATTGAGATTGTTAGATATATGGAGAGAAATGAAACCACAAGTTAAAGCCTATTCTTGTTATTCCAGTACCTACAAGACATTCTCACGTATTGATTATTTTTTGATTTCCACAGAATTAAGGTCCAAGATTCAAAACTGCTTTTATGATAACATCGTGATTTCTGATCATGCACCCTGTTGTCTAATATATGTAGATAAAAAATTGACAAAGGAATCAGGTAGATGGCAATTTCAGCATAAATGGCTTCAAGATGAGGAATTTGTCAAGTATATAGAAAAACAGATAGACGAGTTCTTTGACATCAATACTACACAAACATCAGCATGTGTAAAGTGGGAGGCTTTCAAAGCTTTTATTAGGGGACATATTATTAGTTATACAGGATCAAAATCTAAGAAGACTCGAGAGGAGAGAGCTAAATTGGAACATAAAATAAAAAGTCTTCAGGAAAAAGTGTGTGCAGGAAGTGACCCAAGGTTGGAGAATGAATTACTGATTTTGAGAGCTGAATACAACAAAAAATCAGCGAATAGAGCTGCCTCGAGTCTTCTAAGATTGAAACAATCTTTTTATGAACAAGGTGAAAAATCAGGAAAATTATTAGCATGGCAGATTAAACAATTGGAAATTAAAACACCAATTACCAGTATTATAAGTAATGGACAGGTAGTTATAGATCCTTTAGAAATTAATAGAGCCTTTAGAGATTACTATGAAAAATTATATGATACCAAAAATGAACCTGATTTAACAAAACTAAATGGGTTTTTGAACGAACTATCTATACCGTGTATTCCAAATGAAAACAGGGAGATATTGGAGTCTAAAATTAGTCAAGAAGAAGTTGGGCTAGCCATTGATAATATGAAATCAGGAAAAAGTGCAGGACCAGATGGTCTTCCAGTTGACCTTTATAAAAAATTTAAGAATAAATTAATAAAACCTTTTTTGGAAATGGTTTTAGAAGCATTTCAAAATAATAATTTACCATCATACATAAATAATGCCTTAATTATACTGCTGCCAAAACCAGGTAAGCCCTCTAATAAATGTGAAAATATGAGACCAATAAGCCTATTAAACGCCGACCTTAAGATAATCTGTAAAATTTTAGCAAGACGAATACAAGAAATTTTACCAAATATTATTAATCGAGATCAGAATGGCTTTATAAAGGGTAGACAAGGCTTCCATAATGTAAGAAGACTATTTAATATTATTTATTTTAATAAAGAAGCACCGGATACAGCTCTCCTATCATTGGACGCCGAAAAGGCCTTTGATAGAGTTGAATGGCCCTTTCTTTTTGAAGTCCTACAAAGGTTTGGACTTGGAAATAATTTCATAAAATGGGTTCAAATAATATACAATAATGCTACAGCAGAAATCCTAACAAATAACAATATTTCAAAACCAATAAAAATCAATAGAGGATGTCGACAAGGCTGTCCACTTTCACCTTTACTGTTTACTATGGCAATTGAACCTTTAGCGATAGCGATACGTTTACATTCACAAATATATGGAATTAAAGTTGGACCAACAGAACATAAAATCTCCCTGTACGCCGATGATATAATTTTGTTTATGTCGAATCTAAAAAAATCAATTCCAACCTTGTTGAATTTAATAAAGAATTTCGGGGAAATATCAGGATATAAAATAAATAAAACTAAATCTTCAATATTAATGCTAAATGAGACCCAGAGAAATTACCCAGCCCCTGAGGTAAATCAATTCAATGTTGTAAATCAGTTTAAATATTTAGGAATCCAAATTATGCCTAAGCTAGAATCAGTCGCCAGTGTCAACTATGAAGCCTTAATGTCAGATATCAATGAGTTAACTCAGAGATGGATGTCACTACCAATGTCGATGATCGGGAGAATCAATATACTTAAAAGTAATATTTTACCTAAAATACTTTATTTATTTCAATACATTCCCTTATCACCACCTTTAGATCTATTCTCAAGAATAAAAAAAAAGTTAGTGGAATTTATATGGAACAACAGGAGGGCTAGATTACGTTTGTCTTTATTATATTTACCATTTGATCGTGGAGGTCTGAAATGTCCAAATTTTATGTTGTATTATTGGTCGGCACAACTGAGGTCTATGACATATTATTTTTCATCAAATGATCTCCCTCACTGGACTGAAATGGAATCATACAATTTACCTTTACCTCTTCCCATATTCAT
Source organism: Pholidichthys leucotaenia (assembly GCA_020510985.1). Lineage (NCBI taxonomy): Eukaryota > Metazoa > Chordata > Actinopteri > Cichliformes > Pholidichthyidae > Pholidichthys > Pholidichthys leucotaenia. Next base: position 107,309,684 of record CM035849.1, on the reverse strand, counting down.
ATACTCAGATTCGGCAAAAAAATTACAAAAACAAGTTAAAAATCCATTTGTAAAGCATATGATCAAAATATGGTGTGAAGCTAAAAACTATTTAAAAGAACCACAGTTATTGTCACAATTTAGTCCAATATGGGGTAATCAATATTTTAAACCAGGGAGAGCGGACGCTGTATTTAAAGTATGGAATTTAAAAGGGATACAAAAGATTCAGGATTTATATTTGCCATGTGCAGACAACATAATGTCTTTTGAAGAGCTGAGGATCAAATTTAATCTCAATAGAACACATTTTTTTAAATATCTTCAACTTAGAAACTTTATTCGATCAAATCAAAATAAAGCTCTCACTCGACCTATTTATTCATCCTTGGAAAAAATGATGATGAAAGATAGTAAAAGAAAGGGTATTATTTCAGAGTTTTATAACTCATTGACACTATCTTCAAGTGAAAATTCACTGAAAAGATTAAACTACTGGAAAGAAGATCTGCAAATTGAAATTTCGGAGGAACAATGGGAATTGGCTTGTACAGAAGCTCAAACCAAATCAATAAATGCACGCCTTAAATTGATACATTTCAAATGGTTAATGCGGATGTATGTTACACCGGAGGAGTTAAATAGATATAACAAAAATATACCAGATACATGCACAAAATGCATGGAAAGTAAAGGAACCCTATTTCATTGTTTATGGGAATGTAGATTAATAAGAATGTTTTGGGAGGAGGTGAGGGTAACAATTGAAAAAATAATCTCTAAACAAATCATATTGAATCCTAAACTGTTTTTGTTGGGTCTGTACCCAGAAAAGCATAATTTCAATAAAAGTGAAAGAACATTCATAGACCTCAGTTTGCTTAATGCCAAAAAATGTATTGCACTATTATGGAAAAAGACTCATAGACCAGATGTGACTCAGTGGTTAAGACAGATGTTAACAAACCTTCCATTAGAAAGAATAACATATATACTGAAATCAAAGGAAATTGTGTTTGAGAATATATGGAGACCTTTTATTGATTATGTAAAAAATTTAAACATAACTCTTGAAGAAGAAGGTGAATGATGTGTGTGGACCTTGTAAATTCCAAACTGGTGAACATAATATGTATACTAATGTATTGGATTGTCTAGACTAAACAGAGGAGCATTGTTGAAGACTTGATTTTGTTGGTGGTTGTTGGTGTTTTTAGGGCATTTTTTTTTTTTTTTTTTTTTTTTTGTAGTACTTTAGTGTTAGTGTTTGATTGTTTGTATCATGTTTGTTAAAAAAAAAAGGTTCAATAAAGATATTGTGGAAAAAAAAATAAATAAAAAACTAAGAAATCACATGTACATAAGTATTCACACCCTTTGCCACGACACTCAAAATTGAGCTCAGGTGCATCCTGTTCCACTGATCATCCTTGAGATGCTTCTACAGTTTAATTGGAGTCCACCTGTGGTAAATTCAGTTGATTGGACATGATTTGGAAAGGCACACACCTGTCTACACTACCGTTCAAAAGTTTGGGGTCACTTAGAAATTTCCTTATTTTTGAAAGAAAAGCACCGTTTTTTTCAATGAAGATAACTTTAAACTAATCAGAAATACACTGTAATATCTAATATACATTGCTAATGTGGTAAATGACTATTCTAGCTGCAAATGTCTGGTTTTTGGTGCAATATCTACATAGGTGTATAGAGGCCCATTTCCAGCAACTATCACTCCAGTGTTCTAATGGTACAATGTGTTTGCTCATTGCGTCAGAAGGCTAATGGATGATTAGAAAACCCTTGTGCAATCATGTTAGCACAGCTGAAAACAGTTTAGCTGGTTAGAGAAGCTATAAAACTGACCTTCCTTTGAGCAGGTTGAGTATCTGGAAAAAGTTATTATTTCAAATACAAATCATTATTTCTAACCTTGTCAATGTCTTGACTATATTTTCTATTCATTTTACAACTCATGGGGGTAAGTAAGTGTGACTTTTCATGGAAAACACAAAATAATTGTCTGGGTGACCCCAAACTTTTGAACAGTAGTGTATATAAGGTCCCGCAGTTGACAGTGCATGTCAGAGCCTAAACCAAGCATGAAGTCAAAGGAATTGTCTGTAGATCTCTGAGACAGGATTGTCTTGAGGCACAAATCTGTTGAAGGGTACAGAAACATTTCTGCTGCTTTGAAGGTCCCAGTGAGCACAGTGGCCTCCATCATCTGTAAATGGAAGAAGTTCGGAACTGTTGAATATTTAATAGTTCAGAATGGTTCATACACATAAGTTGATAGTTATTACATACTGAAATACATATAGGACAAATAGATATTATAAACACTTTATAGTTAATCAGAAAAGCTATTTATAATAGTAATTTAATTAGAATCCCAAAGGTGTTTTCCTTCAATGCAGTCGTTAGACATTGTCCACTAGACGGTGCTGGTACTGTACCTTTGGCCATGAAATGTTATTGTTCAAGCTGCAGACCGAAGAAGAAGAAGTCAGTGCTAAGCGATGCAGTGCTATCAGAGGGACGGACGCATGTTAGCCAGCGGGAACGACAAATGTGTTGTAAACTGAGATGCAGCATTCTCCAGTAAAGCCAAATGAAGGTAAAGTTGGGTGTTTGGACATTCTTTCCTTATAACAACTGATGTTACAGCTAAATCCACAACATATTTTTTGGTGCCGAAACCCGGGAACCGGAAGCTGGAAGCGGGAAAAGTGAAGAGAGAACGTTGTTGGGATTAAGCCGATAGCTGTAACAACACGGAGACGAAAGGAAAAAATGGCGGAGCGACTTCAAAGGCTAAAACAGAAACGGACCGTGCTGCGGACGTCCGTTACAAAGCTGCTGCAAATTATACAAGATGAAACAAGTAAGACTGATATAAACAGTGACCGTTTGCGGGAGCTGTTAGCCATGTTGTCACAGAAAGAGAAAGGCCTGCAAGACATTGAACCAGATATAGAGCAGGAGATCCCTTTGGACGAGTTAGATGCGGACATGGTGCGGACACTTGAGTATCAGGACAACACAAATTTATGGAGGACGCGGGCAGAGAGAGCAATTGAACGGGCTGCCTTACAGCAACAAGAACAGGCAAGAGACGCCACCGTATCAGCGAATCCACATCGGCTGAGTGACGTGAGTACACGGTCAAATACAAGCAGACCCTCGGTAAAGCTACCCAAGCTCTCAATAAACAAATACAGCGGAGAAGTGTGCATGTGGCAGGAGTTTTGGGACCAATTCGAAAATGCAATTCACCAAAACCCAGATTTGAGCAAAACTGAAAAGTTCACTTACTTGAAGTCATATCTCATCGGGCCAGCTGCACGCGCCGTCGCAGGGCTGAAGGTAACTGACATGAACTATGATGCTGCAGTAGACATGCTTAAGCAAAGATTTGGAAGGAAAGAGCTCATTGTAAGTGCACACATGTCTAAGTTACTAAATCTAAGTCCAGTTAAAAGGTCCTCAGACATTGTTGCCTTGAGACAACTTTTTGATGATGTTGAAGTACAAATCAGAAGCTTAGAAGCTTTAGGAGTCATGTCAGACAGTTATGGAGGTTTACTGTGCCCCATACTGTTCAAAATGATTCCTGCTGATCTTGCCCTTGAGTACACCCGCAAGACAGATGTAGGGCAAAAGTGGGATGTTGATGGCCTTGTAAAGTTTTTGCAACAAGAAGTTGAAAGCAGGGAGCGTGCTGCACATTTGACACAAATGAGAGAGAATCATAAAGATACACATGCAAATCAGAATCAGCACTACAGACCAGATTCAAGCAGAGAAAGGTGGAAAGGACCTAATGTGCCCTCAGCTGCAGCCCTCCACACAGGCAGTTCGAATACACCATTTGTGCACAGTTGCATATTCTGTAACAGTACCAGCCACAAGTCAGAACAGTGCACTGAAGACACAGTCACAAGCAGGAAAGAAAAACTAAAGAAAACGGGAAGGTGCTTCATATGCCTAAAACCCAGACATCTTGCTCGAGACTGTAGATCCAAAAATGTGACATGCACTGATTGTGGAAGAAGACATCATGCTGTTGTGTGTGACAGAAGTGAGCAACCAATAGAAAGGACAGATGCCGCTGAAAACACGAGTGATGCAGTGGTCTCCTCAGTGTTTCCATATGCAGCCAAACCAACCCCAGAAAAATGTGAAACAGTACTATTGCAAACTGTGAGAGCAAGGATTGAAGGACCTGGAGGAAAGAAGATTGTGCGTTGCTTAATTGATGGAGGAAGCCAACGGAGTTTTGTCCATGAGAAACAAGTGAAAGATTTAAAACTGCCAATACTAAAACAAGAGACATTAAACCTTCACACGTTTGGCTCAAAAAACCCAGTGACCACAAAATGCAATGTCATAAAACTAGTCCTGGAGAATGTGAGAAACAAAGATCAGAAAATCGAGATTGAAGCTGTTCAAACCCCACAGCTTTGTACTGCAGTCATGAAAGTCCCCAGTGAACACATCCAACGGCAGCTGGAGAAAAAAGGGCTACCAGTAGCAGATGTGTCAGCGGGAGACAAAGATGGTTTGGAGCTATCAGTACTGATCGGAGCAGATTACTACTGGAGAGTAGTCACAGGTAAAACTGAGAGACTGTCAGACGCTTTGGTTGCCGTAGAAACCAGATTCGGCTGGGCAGTGCAAGGACCAGTTATCATGTCCAGTATGAATGAAGCAACATGTATGCACATTGGACTCAGTGAAGACTCAGTGGAGATCTCAAACCAGCTAAGAGCATTTTGGGAGATCGAGTCGCTGGGCATCACTACAAAAGGAAAGGAAAACACAAAGAGGAGTGTTTTGAGATCATCCGCCAGAATCTTTGATCCTATAGGGTTCCTAACGCCATTTACCATTCGAGTTAAATGTCTGTTTCAGGAAATGTGGCGACGGGGCCTGAGCTGGGACGACGAGCTGCCTCCAGACCTTTCACAGGCATGGCAGCAGTGGTGCATGGAGCTTCCTCAGATCCACCAAATAGTCATTCCGCGGTGGTATGGAACAGAAAAGCTGTCAGATAAATCACAAGTTCTCCATGTCTTCACAGATGCAAGCGAAAAGGCGTATGGCGCAGTTGCGTATCTACAAGGACAAACAACAGAAGGAGAGACTGTTACTGCGCTCGTTGCATCCAAGTCAAGAGTGGCACCAATCAAAACAATCACACTGCCACGCTTGGAACTGATGGGAGCTGTGATTGGAGCAAGGTTGGCAAATAACCTTTTGAAGGCACTGAATATGCAGATCACTCAACTCAGAATGTGGTCAGACTCCATGATAGTGATTCACTGGATTCGCAGTTCATCAAAGAAATGGAAACAGTTTGTTGCCAACAGAGTGATGGAGATACAAACTTTGACACCACCAGAACTATGGACACATTGTAATGGAAAGGTGAACCCAGCTGATCTCACCACAAGAGGTCAGTCCGCATCAAGGTTGAAAGAGGAAAATCTCTGGTGGTCAGGCCCATCATTTTTGAAAGAAAAGGAGCTTCAAACTACACCGCCAGAAACAGCACAAGAAATACTATCAGAAGAAGAGGTTAAAGCTGAGCTAAAGGCAAGTCAAGTCGCAGTACATCTCAGTAACAGTGAAAGAGTGCAATCTGAACCATTGCTACAGCTGGACAAATACAGCAAACTACAGACCGTACTAAGAGTAACTGCATGGATCCAAAGATTTCTCCACAACTGTCATTCAAAGCAAAGACAAAGGGGAGAACTAACAGCAGAGGAAATGGCAAAAGCTGAAAAGGTATGGATACGTGAAGCGCAACTTAACAGTTTTGAAAGAGAAATAACAGAGTTGAAAACTGGAGAAAATGTGCACAAAGACTCAAAAATCAGAGACTTTAAACCCTTTCTAGACGAGCAAGGCTTAATCTGTGTAGGAGGAAGGCTGCATCAGTCAAACATGAGTTTCAATGAGCAGCACCCGTGGTTGTTACCCTCAAATCACAGATTTGCACAACTTCTGATAAAATACAGTCACGAAAATGTCATGCATTCAGGCGTGAGAGACACTCTAGTTCATCTACGAGAGAAGTATTGGATTCCACGCGCGAGACAGTTAGTCAAAAAATGCATTTCAGACTGTACTATCTGTAAAAGATTCAAAGTAAAAGCAGCACAGCAAACAGCTGCACCTCTTCCCAAAGACAGAGTTACTGAAGCACCGCCGTTTGAAGTCACAGGTGTTGACTTTGCAGGCCCACTGTTTGTAAAGTCCAAGAATTCTGCAGAGAAAGCATACATAGCACTTTTCACCTGTGCAGTTACACGTGCAGTGCACCTTGAACTAATATCGAGTCTATCAACAGAAAGTTTCCTTTTGGCATTCAAGAGATTTATTTCACGGAGAGGACTTTGTAGAGTAATCTACTCGGACAATGCAAAAACGTTCAAGAGAGCAGATCAAGATCTAAAGGAACTGTGGACGGCTATGAAGGAGCCAGAGCTGCTGGAATATTTTTCTGAAAAGGGAATCAAGTGGAAATTTATTGCAGAAAGAGCGGCTTGGTGGGGTGGTTTTTGGGAAAGGTTAGTGCGCTCTGTAAAGGGATGCCTCAAAAGAGTAATGGGCAGAGCATCTCTGAGCTTTGAAGAGATAACTTCTCTGTTGACAGAAATAGAAGCCACTATTAACTCAAGACCACTCACATTTGTGTACAACGATTTACAAGAACCAGAACCTCTGACGCCAGCTCATTTCCTCATAGGGAAAAGACTTACCTCTTTACCACCAAAGCCATTTTCCACAACAGGTCAGATAGCAAATGCAAATAAAGAAAGGCTGACCCGAAGATGGAAATATCGCCATAGACTTGTCAAGGAATTTTGGAACAGATGGAGGAGGGAGTATTTGCTGGACCTCAGATCGGCTCACACTCGTCATACCCCAAATCCAACACAACTCAAACCAGGAGATTTGGTCCTCATTGGAGATGACAAGATACCACGTCAAACATGGAAAACAGGACTAATCATAGAGGTGTTCCCAGGGAGAGATGGACTAGTCAGATCCTGCGCTATGCGCACTCCAACTGGGACGACGTTAAGAAGACCAGTTCAGCTACTATATCCTTTTGAAGTTAATATTTGAACTGTCTTCTTGGGGGGGAGGATGTTGAATATTTAATAGTTCAGAATGGTTCATACACATAAGTTGATAGTTATTACATATTGAAATACATATAGGACAAATAGATATTATAAACACTTTATAGTTAATCAGAAAAGCTATTTATAATAGTAATTTAATTAGAATCCCAAAGGTGTTTTCCTTCAATGCAGTCGTTAGACATTGTCCACTAGACGGCGCTGGTACTGTACCTTTGGCCATGAAATGTTATTGTTCAAGCTGCAGACCGAAGAAGAAGAAGTCAGTGCTAAGCGATGCAGTGCTATCAGAGGGACGGACGCATGTTAGCCAGCGGGAACGACAAATGTGTTGTAAACTGAGATGCAGCATTCTCCAGTAAAGCCAAATGAAGGTAAAGTTGGGTGTTTGGACATTCTTTCCTTATAACAACTGATGTTACAGCTAAATCCACAACAGGAACCAACATTACTCTTCCTAGAGTTGTCCGACCGTTTAAACTGAGTTATCGGGGGAGAAGGGCCTTAGTCAGGGAGGTGACCAAAAACCCGATGGTCACTCTGTCAGAGCTCCAGTGTTCCTCTGAGGAGAGAGGAGATCCTTCCAGAAGGACAACCATCTGTGCAGCAATCCACCAATCAGGCCTGTATGGTAGAGTAGCCAGATGGAAGCCACTCCTTTGTAAAAGGCACATGGCAGCCCGCCTGGAGTTTGTCAAAAGGCACCTGAAGGACTCTCAGACCATGAGAAACAAAATTCTCTGATCTGATGAGACAAAGATTTAACTCTTTGGCGTGAATACCAGGCATCATGTTTGGAGGAAACCAGGCACCGCTCATAACCATGCCAATGGTGGTGGCAGCATCATGCTGTGGGGATGTTTTTCAGCTGCAGGAACAGGGAGACTAGTCAGGATAGAGGCAAAGATGAATGCAGCAATGTACAGAGACATCCTGGATGAAAACCTGCTCCAGAGTGCTCTTGACTTCAGACTGGGGCGACAGTTCATCTTTCAGCAGGTCAAAGACCCTAAGCACACAGCCAAGATATCAAAGGAGTGGCTTCAGGCCAACTCTGTGAATGTCACTGAGTGGCCCAGCCAGAGCCCAGACTTGAATCCAATTAATCATCTCTGGAGAGATCTGAAAATGGCTGTGCACCGACGCTTCCCATCCAACCTGAAGGAGCTTGAGAAGTGCTGCAAAGAGGAATGGGAAAAACTGCCTAAAGATAGGTGTGCCAAGCTTGTGGCATCATATTCAAAGAAACTTGAGACTGTAATTGCTGCCAAGGTGCACCAACAAAGTATTGAGCAAAGGCTGTGAATACTTATGTACATGTGATTTGTGAAGGGTTATGTGAAGTGGACACATAACCCTGGATTTACGCTGACTCCAGATGCAATACATTACAGCGGTGATCTGGCCTCCGCAACAAACACTTCCCATTCTCATCATTTTTCTAATCTCCACCTGGTCTGGACCACTGCGGAATGAATCCGGCTCATCAAATTCAGTTCACTAATGAAACACAACAAGTCTATTTTTGATGGATGCCGGATCCAATCTGCATGGAAATCCTACAGTATCTTGTGGTATTTAAGAGCTGTTTGTTCATTAAAAATGATTTAAGGATTGTCCGTTATTTTCTGAGGTCTACTCCTCCACCACTGTGCCAGAGAAGGAAGAAACTTGACTTAGCATACAAACGCTTCATAGAATTTAAATTAATGGGCTACTTACATTTTATTTAGAGCCCAAAAATCCAGGTGGGAGCTGCTACATCACACTTCCTTGTTGTTACCATGTGATCACGATCGGTTCATCGCAGTCACTCTCAGGTCTTTCTCAAGATCTTGTGTTATTTTGTATAATTCTTGCATGATCTTGTGTTTCAAACTCTGTTCTCATCCATGCCACTGCAAAATACAAACGGAGCTGGTAGGGATGAACACAAGGGGCCATCCGCACCCGGACTGCATCTGGAGTCAGTGTAAATCCTGGGTAACACTGGTAGACTCTAGAGAATAAAACTTACATTTAAGTAGCTTCTGTGGAACTATTAAAGTATAGGCTGTCTGTAATCAATAAATACATTCACATAATTTTAAAAGCACTATACAGTCAGCATAATAGAACCAGAAATATTCATTACCAACATTTCTTCTGTTTTTTTCTTTCTCATTTCCCCTCCCATTCTTTCCTTTTTGATGTTCTGGAGCACAAGATGGTTTTTGGAATTTTTGATGTATTAAAAACATTTAGTCTAGTAGTGTTTTTTCACTGGGTCGGAAAGCATCTGAGAATCTAAATCAAAACAGGGACTGAGTGGGGTTATTTAAAAACTGTAATGATCAAATTTTGTCTCACTGAACGTATGCTGGCTCACTCACAAATTAAAATCTAAAATACATTAATACACTCTCTAGAAATGCTCTTCAGGGGACAGAGGACAAAGGGTCATGTGCTTGAGCACCACCTGGGGTCTATCTGTGCAGGTACCTGCAATCTGCCTTGTTTTTTTAGTGGAAGGAGTTTCCTCCTGCTGACTGTCAGACAGAATGTAAGTTGAAGGCAGTTACCTAACTCAACTATAAGACTTGTAAGACAAGCAGAATAATCTGGTGTTACTGGATCTCTGCTACATTTCTTACATCTAATGCCACATGTAAGATTTCAGTTTAGACTTTATCTTTGAAACATGCGGAGCATGAACCATGTGTGGACAGAAATCTAAATACAGCCTTTAATAACACTACACATTAATATTATGATAGTGGTGAGTAATGGAATAAGATTAGTAATCAGTTTAGTAATTGTTGCAACTGTGAATTTCCACCTCATTGTGTGGCCACCTGCTGATACTGACACCATTAAAGGCAGCGAACAACCATGCAGAACCACAGACAATGTTTTCCTTGTATTCTTCTGAATACATTACCAGTGTCTTTCCATCAATTACCCTGGTGCTGCAACAGTGTGATGCTTGACACCCTTTGCTTGGAAAAAATGCAAAAGTCTCCCTGATTCAATTTATGCATATTCATAAGCCATAATCTCCTTTGAGGCACTGTAAAACACCATTGCATATTCATACACAGGGACTCTTCTTATATACACAAGTTAAAGTACTTGTTAACTCTTCCAGTTCAGGAGTATTGAATTTACATGAAAAATGAGAAACTAGAATTATTGTCATCATTCATGGTTAGTGCATTTGTGAAATTATTACCTACTGCACAATCAAAATGCTTAAAATGTTTGAGATATAGCAAAGCTTAGATTATACGTTGTCCTTATGAGCCTCACCACTGCTGTTGTTTACTTAGCTGAAAAGCCAGAAATGAGGAATAGCACATACTGGTGTGGTGTAGATATTTTTAAAAAGCACAGCAGAACAGAGAGCAAAGCTACAGTCAACACATGGCTAATAGAGAGCACAGTAAGAATAATGTGTCAGAACCCCAGCTGTCATTTAAAACCAGTGGCCATCTTGCCAAACATCTTACTTCATCTGACTGAGATTATATTTTCCTTTGAGCTATTGCCATTTATTTCTCATCTTTCTATCAGCACAGACTTGCAGCATGTCGGCGGTGCATTCGCTGCCTTTGCCTTGTAAATTCAACTTCTGACATCCACAGCACTGTGGAGGATTGTCGTTTGACAGAAATAGACCCCTGTTTTTGTTTTGTTGTTTTTTTTTTTTTTTTGCCTGTTTCCTAACAACAAAGCACCTCTGTATCAAAAACCGCAAAGGGTGTACCTTGAAGTAGGAGCCATATATAGAAATCATGTAAATTAGGCATGAATTAACACCGAGGGTTCCTGCTAACTCGGAACATTTCAAACACCTTCACAAAAATGATGACGCCGGCAATGACAGAAGAAAGGATTTATTATGAAGGAGTCAAGCAAGCCAATAATGCCCTTTGTGCTAACAGAGCACATGCTTATTTGGTGGTACCTTGGATAAACTAATAAAAACAATTTTTTTTTTCAATTTTAAACGGGGCAATTAAGGGCTTAGTAAGACTGATATTGCTTTTGAGCTGAACATGTCTCAAACTAAACTTGCAGTATGTATTTTGGAGTGAAAATGAAAAGTTTTTTAGATCAATATGTAATAGCCTGAGATTTAAAAATACTGTGCTGGTACACTGCACAGTCTGATGTTGGATCAATACAGAAATGCATCTGGTTTACATCAGGAGAGATGGAAGGGGATCAATAATAAGCAAATTTCCAGGAATTGCAAGGGGTATTGACTATTTAATTAGCCGTTTCTCACAAAAGGTGCATCAAAGACTTGTGATAAAGAAACTGTAATGGGGCATTGTGCGATTGCTGCAATGTGTGAATAGGTTACAATGGCTGCGAACAAAAGCAATACATGAATAAACCCAGTCAAATGTACTGTCGTTTTAGACTGAGCCAACCTTATTCAGGCATAAAGAGAAAGATGTACAATTTAATATGTTTTTATTTCAATATGTAGTCTCAAAAGTCTTATTTCTACATTCTGTCAGTGTCTAAAGATGCAGTGAACAGATGAAAACCACCAATGAACTCAACCCATATGAAAAGCATCTGTGTATTCAGACATCAGGCTAAATGTAACACTTGATATTGGATAGATGGCCATTAAATAAATCTCAGACTGCAATCTGGGCAGGTCAGATTCCTACAGAAAACGAACTTCACCAGCTAGTGACTTAGGTGATACTCCTCTACACCCCCAATTAGCAAATGCCATTTAATACGTACTGTTTAAACTGTTATAATCTGTATCTGCTGTACTTCTGCAAAACACTTTGCAACCCATCCTCACTGAACCTCCACTTTCTTAATTAACTCTTTGAGTGTGTAGAATTTTTGGCAGAAAAACGCAGAGTTTGACCTCAAATTTTCAAATGGCAATAGCTTCAGAATGATAATAGTTAGAGGCAAAGTCCCAATTACAAAAAGGTTGCAGAGGAACCCAAGTGTCTGCCAAGTGAACTTGCATCCCCTCCAGTATACAACTAGGACAATATCAGTCGCTACGGAGGGTGACAATATGTATGGGTACATATTCATACTATGTAGGATAACTTGGTAGACGGTTATGCTGTTTATTCCATCTTGCTACAATGCTCCGCACTTTGTATATATATTTATATACTGTATTTATGTGTACGTATGTATATCCACTGCTCTTATTTATATTTTTTGTATCTTCTTAATTGTTGCTCTGAGTGTTGCTATCCCTGTGCTGTTGCAATCCTGGAATTTCCCCATTGTTGGACTAATAAAGGCTTATCTTATCTTATCTTATCTTATCTTATCTTATCCATGCATAGTGCATAATTGGACCTAATTTGTATATTCAAACAATCCAAATTTTATTGTATTTGGTCATTGTGGTCATTTTGTCAGTAAGTCTCTGCCCTCATCTGTCAAGGTTGCCAAAATTACTAAAAATTATTCAAAAAAAAAAACAATTTTTGTTTCATACTGTCACCACACGGTCCTTTGTCCATTCATTGCCAAAATTACTAAAAATCATTAAAGAAAAAAACAATTTTTTTTCAAACTATGTCACTATGTCTGCCTTTTCGCTCTGTGACCACGGTTTGTCAAAGCAGAACAATCTGCAGACGAGGCTCCTGTGCCATTTTGGACACGGCTGGACACAGAAAACACAGCTGCAGCGTCACGTGCAAGATGTCCGTCTTCACTTTCGCCAGAACTGCCTGCACTATTGTCCGTAGGCACATAATCAGAGCTGGACTCGAACTCAGACGACGAACTAGGGCTAAGCGCTTCCTCTGAACCAGGAGTGGCAAATACCAGCGCTAAAGCCTCTTCAGCTGAGAGTGTCTTCCTCGCCATCCTGTCTCCTCCGTGTCAAACAGCAGAATGAAAGGGGGCAGGCTTCAAACACTGATTTGACCTGCTTATTGAATTGGACCATTTCCAGTTCTCACAGTAAGTGAAAAGCCACACCTCTCGGCCACCAAGTGGTGTTAAAAGGTTTGTACATTTCACACTCTATTCAGCTGTACAGGCTTTGTTTGGACTGATCAGTTGACAGTCGCAGTAGTGCGACACACACACTCAGAGAGTTAATAAAAATTCTATTTTCATTCCAGCAAGCCCTCTAATGTGTAAAAACTGATTTTTATTTCCTTATCAGAATATGAACAGATATACCATGTAAGGTGGATTGGGAATGAGGGACCATAATGAAAATAGTTGGTGTATTTCTCTTGAATTTTTATCACTGCCATAAGTGTTTACTTTAGGTTCCTCATTCGTCCCTCACTTCAGGTTTGGTGATTAACTTCTTTACGGATTAAATACAAATTTCTAGGTGGTAAACATTAGGGAAATAGTTTGGATTAGGATCAGGAAAAGGTGAGGGTCTAGTTTACAGGAACTTTTCATCATGTCATTCTGTGTGATTATTTCCACAACTTCTAGGGCAGGGATGGACAACTGGCAGCCCCCCTCATCCACTACAGCCAGCAAGTCCATTTCCAAAAGTCAATTGTTTATTTATATCACCTTTGACCATTTTTGGAACTGCATTCTTACATGCAGTTATAGAGTTCGCCAGCAGAGGGAGCGTTAATCGAAACCTAGGTGCCACTCTGTGCAAGTGGTCAAGCGAGAGAACGAGAGTGAGGGAGCCATAGAGATATAGAGGGAACAGTGTGCACCGGAGCACATACACTACCGTTCAAAAGTTTGGGGTCACCCAGACAATTATTTTGTGTTTTCCATGAAAAGTCACACTTATTTACCACCATAAGTTGTAAAATGAATAGAAAATATAGTCAAGACATTGACAAGGTTAGAAATAATGATTTGTATTTGAAATAATAATTTTTTCCTTCAAACTTTGCTTTCGTCAAAGAATCCTCCATTTGCAGAAATTACAGCATTGCAGACCTAACATGATTGCACAAGGGTTTTCTAATCATCCATTAGCCTTCTGACGCAATGAGCAAACACATTATACCATTAGAACACTGGAGTGATAGTTGCTGGAAATGGGCCTCTATACACCTATGTAGATATTACACCAAAAACCAGACATTTGCAGCTAGAATAGTCATTTACCACATTAGCAATGTATAGAGTGTATTTCTGATTAGTTTAAAGTTATCTTCATTGAAAAAAAGTGCTTTTCTTTCAAAAATGAGGAAATTTCTAAGTGACCCCAAACTTTTGAACGGTAGTGTATGTGTATGGTATGTTTTGCATACTAAGACCACATTAGGGTCATAGGCTGTAAACAGCAGTAAATGTACAAAGTATTCTTCTTTTAAACAAGAATAAATGCTACAGCTCCACAGTAGTGATGGCAGGTGAAGCCTCATGGAGCTTGAAGGCTTTCCGTCTAATTGTGCAGAAGAAGATTCAAAGCTTTGAGGTTTCTTTCCAAAGAGCATGACTGAAGCACTGACATTGTTTCAATCCCATGTCAGCAATTAAAGGTCAGAGACCGTTTGTTTTTGTTCATTTATATCAGTGGCTCTTAAACTTTTTTTATTCCCCATTTTGGGCAGCCAAATGATTACGAAGCACACCTACACACATTTCTCTGCCACTCCACACACACAATAATTCCAAGAGTTCCAACAGTGAGCTGTGTGGAGTTTGCATGTTCTCCCCGTGTTGCGTGGGTTTACTCCGGGATTTCTCCGGTTTCCTCCCGCATACCAAAAACATGTAGGTTTAGGGCGCTCGCGCACGCAGCGACCAGCAGCCGGTGGCTTGTCACCAGACTGCAAACCAAGTCTACCTACGGGTACAAATAAGTAACAAAAAAAAAAAAAAAAAAAAAAAAAAAAAAAAGAGCAAGCAAGCCTTGTCATATTCCCTTTTCTTCTTGGCTTTTTTTGTTAATTTATGTCCAGAATTTATCTTTGCTTATCATTTTGATGGAGAGAGTTTTAAAAATTAGGTCATGATATAATTTCATCTATCCATCCATCCATCCATCCATCTTCTACTGCTTAATCCCTTTTGGGTTGTGTCTGCATGCACGGGGGGATATCCCAGCATCTTTGAGGCAAGAGGCAGGGTACATGCTGGACAGATCACCAGCCCATTGCAAGGCAGATATAATTTTGTCAGTAATTTTAATTCTAATATAGCTTTTATTTTCATTTGCATTTTCAGTTTTAATTGTGAAACTTTTGACTTTGCAGGAAATACCCCCCCCCCCCCAAAAAAAAAAAAAAAAAAAAAATACCCCCACGGAAGGTTTACATGTAATTCTGGCCCTTGGGAAGTGAGGAAGAAAATTTGTGGCCCTCACTGCCACCAAAGTTGCTCATCCCTGATCGAGGGGTCACTTATTGTCAAGACATACAGTGGTGTGAAAAAGTGTTTGCCCCCTTCCTGATTTCTCATTTTTCTATATGTTTATCACACTTAAATGTTTCAGATCATCAAACAAATTTAACTATTAGACAAAGATAACACAAGTAAACACAAAATGCAGTTTTTAAATCCATCCATCCATCCATCCATCTTCTACCGCTTTTCCGGAGGTCCGGGTCGCGGAGGCAGCAGTTCAAGCAGAGAAGCCCAGACTTCCCTCTCCCCAGCCACCTGCTCCAGCTCTTCAGAGGGGATACCAAGGCGTTCCCAGACTAGCTGGGAGACATAGTCTCTCCACCGAGTCCTGGGTCTGCCCCGGGGTCTCCTCCCAGTGGGACGTGCCTGAAACACCTCAAGTGGGAGGCGTCCAGGAGGCATCCTAATCAGATGCCCATACCACCTCAACTGACTCCTTTCAATGTGGAGGAGCAGCGGTTCTACTCTGAGCCTCTCCCGGATGACTGAGCTCCTCACCCTATCTCTGAGGGTGAGTCCAGCAATCCTACGGAGAAAGCTCATTTCAGCCGCTTGTATCCGCGATCTCGTTCTTTCGGTCATTACCCAAAGCTCGTGACCATAGGTGAGAGTAGGAACGTAGATTGACTGGTAAATCGAGAGCTTTGCCTTAGAACTAAGCTCCCTCTTCACCACAACAGACCGGTACAACGTCCGCATCACTGCAGATGCTGCTCCAATCCGTCTGTCGATCTCTCGCTCCATTTTCCCCTCACTCGTGAACAAGACCCCAAGATACTTAAACTCCTCCACTTGGGGCAGGAGCCTGTCCCCAACCCGGAGAGGACAATCCACCTTTTTCCGGCTGAGGACCATGGACTCGGACTTGGAGGTGCTGATTCTCATCCCAGCCGCTTCACACTCAGCGGCAAACCGTCCCAGCAAGAGCTGTAGGTCATTGCTGGATGAAGCCAACAGGACAACATCATCTGCAAACAACAGAGATGAGATCCTGTGGTCACCAAGCATGACACCCTCCATTCCCTGGCTGCGCCTAGAAATCCTGTCCATAAAAATTATGAACAGGACCGGTGACAAAGGGCAGCCCTGGCGGAGTCCAACTCTCACTGGGAATGACTCCGACCGAGTGTTGGCAATACGAACTAAACTCTCACAATGGTCGTACAGAGACCGAATAGCTCGTAACAACAAGCCCGATACCCCATACTCCCGAAGCACCCCCCACAAAAATCCACGAGGGACGCGGTCAAATGCCTTCTCCAAGTCCACAAAACACATGTAAACTGGTTGGGCAAACTCCCACGAACCCTCAAGAATTCTCGAGAGGGTAAAGAGCTGGTCCGATGTGCCACGGCCAGGACGAAAACCACATTGCTCCTCCTGAATCCGAGGTTCGACCAACGGCCGGACTCTCCTCTCCAGTACCTTGGCATAGACCTTCCCAGGGAGGCTGAGGAGTGTGATCCCTCTAAAGTTGGAGCACACCCTCCGGTCCCCTTTTTTGAAGAGAGGAACCACCACCCCGGTTTGCCATGCCAAAGGCACTGCCCCCGACCTCCACGCAATGTTGCAGAGGCGTGTCAACCATGACAACCCAACAACATCCAGGGCCTTGAGGTACTCGGGGCGAATCTCGTCCACCCCTGGGGCCCGGCCACCAAGGAGATTTTTAACCACCTTGGCGACCTCAGCCCCTGTGATAGGCGAGTCATCCCCCTTGTCCCCAAACCCTGCTTCCTCTGTGGAAGGCGTATCAGTGGGATTGAGGAGATCCTCGAAGTATTCCTTCCACCGCCCGACGATATCCCCAGTTGAAGTCAACAGTGTCCCACCCGCACCATACACAGTGTGGACGGGGAGCTGCTTTCCCCTCCTGAGCCGCCGAACAGTTTGCCAGAATCTCTTTGAAGCCGACCGAAAGTCTTGTTCCATGGCCTCACCGAACTCCTCCAGTTTTTAAATTAAGGTGTTTATTATTAAGGGTAAAAACAAATCCAAACTTACATGGCCATGTGTGAAAAAGCGATTGCCTTCCCCCCCGTTAAAACATAAATTAACTGTGGTTTATCACATCTTTGGAAAGCCGAGTTCAATTTCTTTAGCCACACCCAGGCCTGATTACTGCCACACCTGTTCTCAATCAAGAAATCACTTAAATAGGGCCTGCCTGACAAAGTGAAGTAGACCAAAAAATTCTCAAAAGCTAGACATCATGCTGCGATCCAAAGAAATTCAGGAACAAATGAGAAACAAATTAATTGAGATCTATCAGTCTGGAAAAGGTTATAAAGCTTTGGGAGTCCAGTGAACCACAGTGAGAGCCATTATCCACAAATGGCGAAAACATGGAACGGTAGTGAACCTTCCCAGGAGTGGCCGGCCGACCAAACTTACCCCAAGAGTGCAGCGACGACTCATCCAAGAGGTTACAAAAGACCTCACAACTACATCCAAGGAACTGCAGGCCTCATTTGCCTCAGTTAAGGTCAGTGTTCATGACTCCACCATAAGAAAGAGACTGGGCAAAAATGGCCTGCTTGGCAGAGTTCCAAGACAAAAACTACAGCTGAGCAAAAAGAACATAAAGGCTCGTCTCAGTTTTGGCAGAAAACATCTTGATGATCCCCAAGACTTTTGGGAAAATACTCTGTGGACTGACGAGACAAAAGTTGAACTTTTTGGAAGGTGTGTGTCCCATTACATCCAGCATAAGGAACATCATACCAACAGTAAAATATGGTGGTGATAATGTGATGGTCTGGGGCTGTTTTGCTGCTTCAGGACCTGGAAGACTTGCTGTAGTAAATGGAACCATGAATTCTGCTGTTTACCAAAAAATCCTCAAGGAGAATGTCCGGCCATCTGTTCGTGACCTCAAGCTGAAGCACACTTGGGTTCTGCAGAAGGACAATAATCCAAAACACACCAGCAAGTCCACCTCTGAATGGCTTAAGAAAAACAAAATAAAGACTTTGGAGTGGCCTAGTCAAAGTCCTGCCCTGAATCCGATTGAGATGCTGTGGGATGACCTTAAAAAGGCGGTTCATGCTCAAAAACCCTTCAGTGTGGCTGAATTACAACAATTCTGCAAAGAGGAGTGGGCCAAAATTCCTCCACAGTGCTGTAAAAGACTCATTGCCAGTTATCGCAAACGCTTAATTGCAGTTGTTGCTGCTGCTAAGGGTGGCCCAACCAGTTATCAGGTTTAGGGGGCAATCACCTTTTCACACAGGGCCATGTAGGTTTGGATTTTTTGTCCCTTAATAATAAACACCTTCATTTAAAAACTGCATTTTGTGTTTACTTGTGTTATCTTTGCCTGATATTTAAATTAGTTCGATGATCTGAAACATTTAAGTGTGACAAACATACAAAAAAATGAGAAATCAGGAAGGGGGCAAACACTTTTTCACACCACTGTACATACAGTTGAGATTAGATATTTACATACATTGTATAAAAAGATACATAAGCTTTTTTCCTCACTGTGTGACCTTAAATCAGATTAAACCTTTCCTGTTTTAGATCACTTAGGTTTACCAACATTATTTCTATTTGCAAAATATTTTTTATAATTGATAAATATTTTTTTTAGAGTGTTTTTAAATTACTTTCGCCAAAGTCAGAAGTTTATGTATACTATGCCTTCAAACAATCTGGGAAAGCCCAGATGATGTCATGGCTTTGGAAGCTTCTGATAGGTTAATTGACAACTTTTGAGTTAACTGGAGGCACACCTATGAATGTATTTTAAGGCACACTTTAAATACACTGCTTCTTTGTGTGACATCATGGGAAAATCAAAAGAAATCAGCCAAGATATCAGGAAGAGAACTGTGGACTTCCACAAGTCTGGTTCATCCTTTGCTGTGTTCGAAATGTTCACTCCTTCCCCATATAATGAATAAGCCATTTTGTAAAGCTGTTTGGAATCTTAACGTATAATTTCATTAACTATATAGTACACTGAACATATCCCACAATGCATTTTGAAAAGCAGTGTACATCAAATGGTCACTACATTAGCCAATATATACCATAATGCAATGTGCAGCTAACAGAGCAGTGAGAGAACTTCACATCAGAACATAAACTACCTTATGGTATTTATATTTATTAATTCAGCAACAATGATTTGATTTAATACATATTCACTACAAATTCCATGCAGGTATTCATTTTTTGGCCACTATTAGTCTGTTACGTTTTACTGTCTCATCATGATGATGTCATTAACCGTGCCGCGAAAACAAGCCCAGTAGTAATGTTGGGAGTAACGCATTACTGTAACGCCACTACTGTTGCAGTAACGTGCTGTGTAACGAAATTACTGTTTAAAAATTCAGTAATGCGTTACAGTTACTGAAATTTGATCAGATGCATTACTCACGTTACTGGTTTTATTAGTATGGATAGATAGTTTAGCACAAATAGATGCTCATACAACTTGCAGTTGCTAGACACCCTCCTCATCAGCTGCCAAATGGGGATGAATACACAGTTTCGGTGACTATGGGCAAGACCGCCATCCCCAGCGCCACCACCGGCCTCAAGGCAATGGAGGTTTTCATGCCAAAGGAAAAGCTAAGCAAATAAATAAGCAAATAAATATAAACTTTGACTTTGAAACTGACCCTACTGTAACTGATGTAGCCATCACACAGTCTCCTCCGTGGGTCCATTTCCTGTCCTGCCCCAGTTCACATCACAACCCTGTGAAGAAATGCCGTGGCGGTGGCGACTTCTCATATCGAGTCCTGATCACCTGTTGTCCGAGGATGAGTAGCCCCTACCAGCTCCTACCTCTGTGGTTAAACATGAGTATTTTTTGAGCAAGGAGCTCGCATTTAATGTCCTCATTAAATGTATTTAAAGTTTTCTTCTTCACAGAGAAAAAGTGACTGTGATTTGTTGCAGTAAAGAACAGCTTCTTGTAAGCAGTGAACTTTCATTTATCTGTGCTTTCTTGTTTTATTTTATCTCATTCATTTACATGCCCTTGTGATATGCAACTATTTCATGGAAGTAAATCCTCTAAATGTGTATTTTTAATGGGCTGGTCCAGGGGTGTCAAATATATGGCTCGTGGGCCAAAAACGGCCCACCAGGGGGTCCAAAATTTTCCCTGTGAATTCACAGCTTTATTTCTAGTAAATTTCTGACTTTCTACTGATTACAGTAGTTTGTGTAAATCTGCAACATTTTTATCTCTGTAAGTTGAAACTTTTTTTCTTCTTTTTTGCTGATGAAAACAAGGGGCCCTTGATCTTGTTGTGTGTGCAAGATGATTTAAGTATGCATTTAAAAGTAACATGAAAGTTACTTTTCCAAGTAACTAGTTACTTTAATTATGCAGTAACTCAAAAGTAACTCAGTTACTTTTGAAAAGAAGCAACTAGTAACTGTAACTAGTTACTACTTTTTAGTAACTTGCCCAACACTGCCCAGTACTGTCCCAAAGCTGTTAATTTTATTGTTATATTGAGTTTACTGTTTAGTCCACTATATCTCAATTCACTATATAGTGAGTAGGGAGGAAGTGAGTGAGTGAGCATTACAAACACAGCCCTGGAGTACAATTTCCAGATGCCTGAAGGTGCCATGTTGTGTTCATAACACTGGGTATGACTGTGTCTAAATGTTCGGTGGTGGCCAGAGAGGGCGTTGGCGCGGATTGGCAGCCACATTTCTGTCATCCTGCCCCATGGCAGCTGTGGCTACAGTAGAAACTACCATTGTCTGTCTGGAGTGAATGAATAATGTATCTATTTGTAACGTGTCTTTGAGTGTCTATGATAAAAGGCTGTTTTGAAGCCACCGCCTGGAAGCATCTCTGCAATCCACATGGTGAGGACATCGATGGCCTCATTCACACCTTCACGGGCTACCTCAGCTTCTGTGTGGACAAATCCGTTCCCACCAAGACCATACGGTGTTGCTCAAACAACAAACCCTGGATCAACCCTGAGATTAAAACACTTCTGAGAGAGAAGAAGAGGATCTTCAGGTCGGGGAATAGGGAGATGCTGAAGTCCGTACAGAGGGAGCTGAGGAGAAAGATCAGAGAAGGCAAGGACAGCTTCAGGAAGAAGATGGAGGACAAGTTGCAACAGAGCGACATCAGCGGGGTCTGGAGAAACCTCAAAACCATCTCTGGGCTCCAGAATACCTCCCCCCAGGCCACGGGGGGCAGGGAGTGGGCGAACAACCTGAATCTGTTTTTCAATAGGTTTGACCAACCGCCCTCCCCCCTGACTGCACAACAACCACTGCTGCCTCTAAAGAAATCAAGTCCTGCTGCCCACTCCCCACTCCACCAACACCCCCCCACCCCCAACACACAGCCCCCCATCCTGACCCTGACCAGGACCCAGGTGAGGACGGAGCTGAGGAAGATCAAGGCGAGGAAGGCGTCGGGACCGGACGGCATCAGCGCAAAGCTCCTCAAGTCCTGTGCAGACCAGCTGTGTGGGATTGTGACGTACATCTTCAACCTGAGCCTGAAGCTGGGGAGGGTACCACAGCTGTGGAAAACATCTTGTGTGGTACCTGTACCAAAAACTTCCCACCCCAAAGACCTGAACAGCTACAGACCGGTGGCCTTGATGTCCCACTTGATGAAGACCCTGGAGAGACTGCTCCTTGCTCACCTCCGCCCCCTGGTGGAACCAGCGATGGATCCACTCCAGTTCGCCTACCAGCATGGCATTGGGGTGGAGGATGCGGTGATCTTCCTCCTTCACCGTTCTCTGTCCCACCTGGAGAAGCCCGGGAATATGGTGAAGATCATGTTCTTTGACTTCTCCAGTGCTTTCAACACCATCCAACCGATGATCCTGAAGGACAAGCTGCTGCGCGCAGGGGTGGACCAGCACCTGTCATCATGGATCCTGGACTACCTCACGAACCGGCCTCAGTTTGTGAGAACCCGGGACTGTGTGTCCGACACGATCATCAGTAGCACGGGGGCCCCCCAGGGAACGGTGCTGGCTCCCTTCCTGTTCACTCTTTATACTGCGGACTTCTCACACAACACAACACACTGCCATCTACAGAAGTTCTCTGATGACTCTGCGATCGTTGGCCTCATCTCCAATGGAGATGAAGCTGAGTACAGAGGGCTTATCCAGGACTTCGTAGACTGGTGCCATCGGAACTGCCTCCAGATCAACGCAAGGAAAACTAAGGAGCTGGTGGTGGACTGCCGCAGGCATGGGCAGCCCCTCACAGCACCAGTAAATATACAGGGAACAGACATCGAGATGGTGACATCCTATAAGTACCTGGGTGTTCATCTGAACAATAAACTAGACTGGTCACACAATACTGACGCACTCTACAAGAAGGGACAGCGCAGGCTGTTCCTGCTGAGGAGACTCAGGTCTTTTGGTGTACAAGGGGTGCTGCTGAAGACATTCTATGACACGGTGGTGGCATCAGCCATCACTTTTGGAGTGGTCTGCTGGGGCAGTGGCATTACAGCAGCCGATAGGAAGAGACTGAACAAACTGATTAAGAAAGCTAGTTCTGTCCTGGGGCAGCGCCTTGATCCGGTGGAGGAGATAGGAGAGAGAAGGACGGTGGCTAAACTGTCATCTCTGCTGGAGTCCGAGTTCCACCCTATGCAGGACGTACTGAATGCACTGAGGAGCTCATTTAGCAGCAGACTACATCATCCCAGGTGCACAACCGAGAGGTTTCGTAGGTCCTTCCTACCAACGGCTGTCAGACTGTACAACCTAAGCAGGGCTGCTCGCAGAGATAGCAAAAAGACGTAACAAACTAATAGTTTTTTGAATGCAAAAGATGCAATAGACTTACACAATGGTCCCCTCCGGCATCCAACTAGGAAAATACCGGTCGCTATGGAGGGTGAGAATATGTATGGGCACATAATCATACCATGTAGGATAACTAAGTAGAGGGTTATGCTGTTTCATCCCATCTAGCAACAATGCTCTGCACTGTGTGTGTTTATATATTTACATATTTATTCCATCTAGCTACAATGCTCAGCACCGGGTGTGTTCATATTTATATATCTATATATTTATTCCATCTAGCTACAATGCTCCGCACTGTGTT
Source organism: Pholidichthys leucotaenia (assembly GCA_020510985.1). NCBI lineage: Eukaryota > Metazoa > Chordata > Actinopteri > Cichliformes > Pholidichthyidae > Pholidichthys > Pholidichthys leucotaenia. The sequence goes on along the minus strand of CM035849.1, from coordinate 107,286,129 downwards.
TTTATATATCTATATATTTATTCCATCTAGCTACAATGCTCCGCACTGTGTGTGTTTATATACTTACATATTTATTCCACCTAGCTGCAATGCTCCGTACTGTGGGTGTTTATATATTTACATATTTATTCCATCTAGCTACAATGCTCTGCACTGTGTTTATATATTCATATATTTATTCCATCCAGCTACAATGCTCTGCACTGTGTGTCTGTGTGTGTGTGTGTATATACTGTATATATTTTATAGTAATATGTACATATGTATATTAGCTGCTCTTGCTTGCTTGTTTTTTTTTCTTGCCTTCTGATTGTTGCTCTGAGTGTTGCTATCCCTGTGCTGTTGCAATCCTGGAATTTCCCCGTTGTGGGACTAATAAAGGCTTATCTTATCTTATCTTATCTTATCTTATAAAGCGATATATAAATCTGATGCATTATTATTATTATTATGTTCATCTATTCAAACAATTTTACACAAGTATAAACACCATGGGACTGTCCAGCCATCATACCGCTCAGGAAGGAGACGGTTCTGTGTCCCAGAGATGAACGTGTTTTGATGTGAAATGTGTGTATCAACCCCAGAACAAAAGCAAAAAACCTTGTGAAGATGCTGGCTCAAGCTGGTAAAACAGTATCATTATCCATAGTGAAACGAGTGTTGTACTGACATGAACTGAAAGGCCACTCAGCAAGGAAGAAACCATTACTCCAAAAGCAACATAAAAAAGCCAGATTACAGTTTGCAAATGCACACAGTGACAAAGACCTTAATTTTTGGAGACATGCCTGTGGTCTGATGAAATGAAAATTGAACCATAATGAGCATTGCTACATTTGTAGGAAAAAGGGGGGAAGCTTGCAAGCCTGAGAACATCATCTCAAATGTAAAGTACGGGAGCGGCAGCATCATATTGTGGGGGTGTTTTGCTGCAGGAGAGACTGGTGCACAAAATAAAATAGATGGCATCATGACGAAAGAACATAATGTGGACATATTAAGCAACATCTCAAGACATCAGCCAGGAAGTTAAAGCAAATGGGTCTTACAAATGGACAATGACCCTACGCATACCACCAAATTAGCAGTGTTGAGCAAGTTACTAAAAAAATAATAACTAGTTACAGTTACTAGTTACTTCTTTTCAAAAAGTAACTGAGTTACTTTTTGAAAAGAAGTCATGATTAAAGTATGTATGATTACAGTAACTAGTTACTTGGAAAAGTAACTTTCACGTTACTTTTCAATGCATACTTAAATCATCTTGCACACAACAAGATCAAGGGCCCCTTGTTCTCATCAGAAAAAAAGAAGAAAAAGAAAACTGATGAGAAAAAAGTCTCATCTTACAGAGAAAAAATGTCTCAGATTTACATAAACTATTGTAATCAGTAGAAAGTCAGAAATTTACTAGAAATAAAGCTGTGAATTCACAGGGAAAATTTTGGACCTTCTGGTGGGCCGTTTTTGGTCCACGAGCCATAGGTTTGACACCCCTGGACCAGCCCATGAAAAACGCATATTTGTGACCCATGCTGGCAAAATTAGTCACTTTGAGGAAATTATCAAAACTGAGGTAACGTTTTTTCCATATTCTGTATTGAAAGACCTTCAAAGTGATATTTAATTTGTAGGAAGTGCACAAAAACGGACACCGGAAAAAGACGATTTGTTTATATTTTGGCTAGGTTTAAAACTTGCATTTGATCGGTTGGGAGTTACGTCTTCCGCAAAAACATATGTATTTTTAGAAAAATGTTTTCTAAGCTTTTCAATGATATCAGGCACTCGTGTTTTGTTTTGTTTTTTCCCAGGACTTGCCGTTAGCAAACAAAGAAAGAGTCATGATTTATGACTTCTGCCTGCAGCTCGTAATGACGTGGTGTGCATTCCGACTCATTTTGCCAGCACGGGTTACATTTAGAGGATTTATTTCCATGAAATAGTTGCATATCACAACAGCATGCAAATGAGTATGATAAAATAAAATAGAAAGCACAGATAAATGAAAGTTCACCGCTTAGAAGAAGCTGTTCGTTACTGCAACAAATCACAGTCACTTTTTCTCTGTCCGTAAGAAAACTCACACAATTACTTACACAGCTTCCACATTAACACAACTACGGACATTAAATGCAAGCTTCTTGCTCAAAAAATACTCATGTTTAACCACAGAGATAGGAGCTGTTGGGGGCTACTCACCACTCTGAAAACAGGCGATCAGGGTTCGATATGAAAAGTTACCACTGCCATGGCATTTCTTCCTACCAGGCTGCGGCATGAATTGGTGCAGGACAGGAAACTGACCCGCGGAGGAGACTGATGGCTGCACCAGCTATGGTCGGGTCATTTTATTTGGACTAAAAATATCTATCCACTTTAATAAAACGAGTAGCGTGAGTAACGCATCTGATCAAATTTCAGTAATTGTAAAGCGTTACTGAATTTTTAAACAGTAATGTCATTACACAGCACATTACTGCAAAAGTAGTGGCATTACAGTAATGCGTTACTTTGTACTTGTTTCTCCCAACACTACAAATTAGTTAGGAAGTGGCTTTAGGACAACAAAGTCAGTGTTTTGGAGTAGCCATCACAAAGCTCTAATCTCAATCCCATCAAAAATTTGTGGGCAGAGCTGAAAAAATGTGTGCGAGCAAGGTGGCCTACAAACCTGACTCAGTTACACCAGTTCTGTCTGGAGGAATGGACTAAAATTCCAGCAAACTGCTGTGAGAAGCTTGTGGAAAGATACCCAATGTGTTTGACCCAAGTCATGCAGTTTGAAGGCAGTGCTTCCAAATACTATGGGAACTTTGAAGAAAGAAATTAAAAATTCTCTAGGAAAGTAGCAAATAAAAAAATATTTAGCAAATAGAAATAAGTTTTGTGATCCCAGCAGACCTAAAACAGGAAAAGTTTAGTGTGATTTAATTTCTCACAGTGAGGAAAAAAAAAGGTTATGTTGTGGTGACCCAGCACAATGCAGATTGATTCTTATTCACGCTCAACAAGGGTGGAGGAAATGAATGACAATTAGCATACAGAGGACAATGCACAGATGGACAAAGAGCCAACCAATGTCATGCTAATCATGTGTATTTACTGTGACGCTAATGTGCCATGCATTCTCTCTTCCTGTATCACTGATAAAAGAGCACTGCGCAACACAACACAGCACACACAGCACAACACAGCGCACAGCGCTACAGTGTGTCTCATGATGATGGAGGAAATAATACTCTGAAACCTTCCAGCTCATCGCATTTCACCTGAACTTATTTGTTCCTCCACACTGGTGACCCTTGATGAAGAATGGAACACGAGGCAAACACCCCGGAGATGACCCAGACGGGAAGCCTCAGCACACGCCATGGTGTGCCCCTCGCCTGATCTTTTACCTCCACACTGGTGACCTGACGAGGGAGAACCACCCTCTGCTCCCTCTCACGGCGCTGTGGACACAGAGGACCAGAGAACGCCTGCAACCTCTTCATCCTCACCGGAGCGCGCACTCCGGAGCGTAGCGCTGGGACCAAAACGCACCATGAATGACACGAGCGAACGAAGGAAGCAGCCTGAACAGGGACAATCATCGACGCCGACTGCATTGATTTCCACCGAGCTCCCTGACTTTGAGTAAACTCCTGACAGCGGACCTCCCGCGTACAGAAGCCCCGCCCGCACACCGCAGGATTACGAGGACAGCACAACTGCCAGTTATGTGGTCACGGCATCAAACGCGCACCACGCACAGAGACGAACCGGATCCACAGACTGATACATCATCCTCCGCCACTGTTCATGCCCGAGAAAAATGGCCGATTGCCACCCTCGGAACCTTCAGGGCTGCTCACGCACCTGGGGCAGACATGCAGCCTGCACACAGGACTTTGTATGGGTTTCTTAGCCATGGTGCACAAGGGGAATTTAGCCAATTGCTTTCCCCGATGACTTTAGGGCTGCTTCCCACACCTAAAAGCCAAACCACCTCACACCCTCACACAGCTGCAGTGGTTTCACAGCTGCTATGCATCCTCGGGGAATTTGGCTGCTCGCCTTCCCCACATCCTCACTGGATCGAGACGCGAGAGGAGTCAGATAAAATGTTTTTTTCACAGCCGCTGTGGATCTCCGCCAGGTTTACTGGGAAAGTCCCTCACTATCGCGGATCCACACGCAATTTTTGTGTGGCCCAGACACCTTTGACATCCCAGGCCGGCACTCACTTACTCCCACCCCCCTTCCCTTCCTCCTGCACAGAGCTTTTCCCACACCTCACTCCCTAAAGCCGGCCGATCGCCGTCTTGTTCCATTATGCATGAAACACACCGGCCCGTGTGCCCACGATCCATGGCCATTCAACGTGCTGGAACTCGGAGCGGAGCACACTGTCCTCTCCACCCCTCTCCCGTCCCCCCCACGGACTGACATGCCCTCCGACAGTTCTACCGGAGCTGGAGCCAAACGACGGGGGGGGGGGGTGTCACAGCCCCATTTGAGCGTTCTGGGGGGAGCCCTGTGGTGACCCAGCACAATGCAGATTGATTCTTATTCACGCTCAACAAGGGTGGAGGAAATGAAAGACAATTAGCATACAGAGGACAATGCACAGACGGACAAAGAGCCAACCAATGTCATGCTAATCATGTGTATTTACTGTGATGCTAATGTGCCATGCATTCTCTCTTCCTGTATCACTGATAAAAGAGCACTGCGCAACACAACACAGCACACACAGCACAACACAGCGCACAGCACTACAGTGTGTCTCATGATGATGGAGGAAATAAAACTCTGAAACCTTCCAGCTCATCGCATCTCTTCTGAAATTATTTGTTCCTCCACAATGTGTCTTTTTATACAGTGTATGTGTACTCATTGCCAATGAAAATGCAACACAATTTTTGTATAAATGTTTTTAGGTCCATCCTATCTGAGTTTGTATGACTAAAAATACATCTAGAACTCATTTTCAGTGGTTGTACTCACTGTCACGACTCACTGCCTTTGAACTCTATAGTCTTTTTGAGCTTGTTGCTTGTTTGTTAAGGAGTGGTCATCGTCCCTCTATAAAGATGAACAGAAATGCATAGTACGATGTTGTGAAATCTCCACGATGCCACAACATGGCTGTGTTCCAGCAGGACAATGCTCATCCACATATCACCCAAGTCACCAGGGAGTACCTGCAGCAACAGAACAGACGCCTCATGTGTCATGAGGCTAGGTGCGGTGTTTCACTGGGCTCAGGCTCTTAATTCATTTCTGAATATTTTCTGTATTTTTCTAGCTTTGTGTTGCTTTCTTGTGTTTTGAGTTATGATGTTTCCTAGGTGGTTTATTGTTTAGTTATTTATGTCCGTAATATCATTATTTTGTCAGTCTCTGTAGTTAGGAATTATATTTTGTTTCTGTATTACATGAGTGCCTTACCTTCCTTCCAGACAACCCCATCCTGTTATTTTCTTACTGTCTGTTCCCTAGTCTGTCCCAGCTGTGAGTTGTTGTTAATTAGGTCACTTGCCCGCACCTATCGCCCATTGTTTCATCTTGTTTCCCAAACTGTCAGACTGCTTCCTCACTGCGGCAGTCTTGGGTTGAAATTTCTCTTCCTCATCGCCACCAGAGCCCCAAATTCTGCTCTGGTCTTCTCAGTCTGTAAGTTTTTTCTCTGTGTCTGTTTTTGGATTTTGTGTTGAGCACTTTTTGGGACTTGTGTTTTTGTGTGTGAAATAAAATTCCACTAACTGCAGTTCAGCACATGGGTCTCAGTTCTCTGCCCTGAAAGGCAATTCATGACATGGTAAGGTCCATTACTGCCTGCATTAATGCAAATGGAGGCCATATTCCATATCAAACTTTGTTTTTAAGACAGACGTTTTGTTGTGATTTCAGAAAGTCAGGGTGCTTCTGTTTTGTTCCATTATGAAAATTGTTGACATAGATTTTCACTTGTTGATCTCTGATAATGCTGTGAAGGTTGTTATGTATGAGAATGTGTGTGTCTGGGATGCCGTGCCCACCCACAGGGTGACGTCAGGCGGGCACGGCCCACTCTGTATATAAACCCAAGTTCACATAATAAAGGAGTTAGTTGCTGCATGAAGACTCGCCTCCTGCCAGGTCATTTTACAGACATAACATTTGGTGACGAGGAGACTAATGGGAGAATGCGGACTACCTCCAACACTGGCACCGTTCCTGGAGCGCGCAGGAGAGCCAGTGATCCTCTGGCTGGAGTGGAGAGCTTCATTTGAAGAGTACATCAGAGTGCTGGGCCTACACAGGCTGGATGGGAGACGACGGCGGGCACTCCTGGCGCACAATCTCGGCGCAGAGGGCTGGAGAATCCTCAATACCCTGGGCGCAGCGGAGGGTTATGAAGATGCTGTCGAGCGGCTGGCCGTGCACTTTGCTGGGCATACGAGGGCCACGAGGCTGTGGGCGTTGGAGCTGTTGGTGCCGGGAACGGTGAAGCTAGTTAGCTTCGAGAGGCTAACAGCCCATTCTGCGCCGATGGATGGGCTAGCTGAGGAGCTAACTTCGCGCCAAAATCGGGCAGCGAGCGGCAAGCTGGACATCGAGGTGGGGCCGGGGCAAAGTGTGGAAGAGACCCCAGTCACTGAGGATGGCGAGCTGGTCGGTGAGCTCAGCATTGTGCAGGAGCATAGCGCTGGTGGGTCAGACGGCGCGGTGTGTGATGATGGCAGAGAGGGAGTGCAGCCGGTGTCAGCCCCGCTTGTGGAAGCTACGCAGCGGGCGAGTGAGACCAGGCAAGCTGACGGCCCCGGGGAGGAGCCACGGGACGCGGTGACAGTGCAGCGGAGCACCAACACTGAGAGCGCTGGATGCCGCAGTGAGGAGCCCGGGTTGGTGAGCAGGCCCAACGAGGGTGATGGTGTATGTCCCGAAGGTGAGCAGCAGCCGAATACGGAGGCTACGCAGCAAGACACGTGGAATAAGGGAATCAGGAACTGTGTCGGAGTGCCTGGGCTGGAGAACAATGCCGGTGAGGATTACACTGTGAACCACGAAGGTCAGCGATAACAGCCGGACATGGTGGCAGTGCGGCGGAGCACCCTGGATGAGAGTGCTGGGTGCTATGACGAAGCGCCCGGGGCCGCTAGCAACGCCAGCGAGCGTGCTTCAGTGGCCCCCGGAACATGACCACAGGGGGCCGAAATGTTCGGGGCCAAGAGAGAAGAGAGTGGAGAAGGACCTAAAGATGTGGTCTTAAGGTGTGCCAAAAGCCACCACCGTGGGAAGGGTCCAGACCGGGCTGGTGGGGCGGCCCGACCCAGGAGGGAGGTCCAGGACAGGAACGTTACTCGGGGAGTGAAATTCATGTGAAGCCAAAGCTTATGGCGGGAAGGGACATATTCACCAGGAAGGGGGGCTTCGACCCTGGAGGTGGACAGAGGCCATGGGCACATATGCCGTGGGGGAGCCCGGGGCCTCCGAAGCAGTTTTGTGAATGATGGCTGCCCAGAGACATTGGGGTTACCTGAGAGGAAAAAAAAAAATCCTTGTGTAAATACCTGTGTATATATGTGAGAAAGTGTGTAATTTGTATGTATTTGATGCTGATGTGCATGTGAGTGAATGTGAATAATATGGGATTATTTTGTATTTTCAAGAGACAAGGTCCATTTTAGTTGTTTTGTGTGAATGTGATAGGATGTTCATGACCGTATATTATTCTCCTTGTTCTTAGTGCGTGATTCGAGTTTCCAAATTTGGGAGGTTACAATGGTGTGTGTGGTTTTGCAGTTTTCTAAAGGGGGGAAAATGTTATGAATGAGAATGTGTGTGTCTTGGATGCCATGCCCACCCACAGGGTGACGTCAGGCGGGCACGGCCCACTCTGTATATAAACCCAAGTTCACATAATAAAAGAGTTAGTTGCTGTATGAAGACTCGCCTCCTGCCTAGTTATTTTACAGACATAACAAAGATGTCTAAAAATAATTTGCATCCTTTAATTTTCCATTTCCATAAAAAGTAGTAAAAATATCAAACTTTTCTCGACTGTTGCATTTTCATTAGCAGTGAGTATAAATATTTGGTTTCAACCATATAAATCATAAGACCTACTGGGAAAAAAAATGATCAAAGAAGGTTTTCTGTTTCTCTTTGATTCATATGTCCTTGGTGGTCTTCTCAACTCATCCTTCCACATTGTATAATAGTATGTATGTAATTGAAGGTCTCTCAACAGACCCATAAACCACTTATACAACACTTACTTCCAACTGAGCTATCTGATTGGACAACAGGAATTTCAGGAGCTACTATATTCAATGATAACGCCGCTTGGGCATTTCATCGAATATGTGTCACTCCGCTTCAGCTGTGTTTTAATAATCAGTGGCTTATGTATGAGATATGTATGTGAGAATTGTTCTGCTGTGTTGTCGACCTTAAAATCCATGGTGAAGCCCTGTCTTAAAAGAGACAGTCCTCAAAATCCAGACCCCTCCTGGATGTGGATGTGCGTGTGTGTGTGTGTGTTTAAATTAATCAACATTTTCATTTTAATAATGAACTTACAAGGGTATTTCCTATAGATTTGGCATCAATTTATTTTTTAGGGGAATGAATGAATGAACAGGGAGTGTGTGTGTGTGTGTGTGTTTCACTTTCCACCACAGACTGTAACGTTTAGAAGAGGTGTAAAGGCAGAAGGTACACTCTCCACTGAACCCCGGCTGTGATCGGTTCTTGACAAATCAGTGGTTTGGTGGCTGCAGTGGCTAATGTGGATCTGGCAGACATATGGGATAGTCAGTCAAACTACAAACCTCTCTGCTGTGACAAAGTTTTCTGTCCACATAGCACATAATCTATCATGTTTCTGTCCTCATTGTCATCACCTTTGATCTTGTGTCCATTCACACCCATGTGTATCCTGGTTAATGAAAAACTCACAGATACTCATCCATTGTTTTTCTGTTAAATGTGTTAATCTGAGGACAGTTAAACACAAACTATCCACATATACCCTGTAATATATTCCAAATAATTTGAATAAACAAGTAGGCAGAGTTTTTGACTGCACAGGGAAAAAAAATGGTGCTTGGGTTTAGGAAATGATTCAGTGGATCCTCTTCTTTTCCCCGAGGCTTCAAACCCATTCATTTCTGCATGTTGCACAACAGAGCAGAATGAGTCAGGTGTGCATCTGTGCTCTCTAGAAAACCTGAATTACTCTAATCTGTCACGATCCTCCTCGTGCACTTTTATGCAGTGCACCGAGGAGTGAGAAGGAAGGACAGATTTACGCACAGGGTTACATCACAACACATTTATTAACGAAAAGACAGACAGTTCCAAAATAGAGACTTACAAAAACGCTACAGGGTACACTAAATAGCTCGCACGACAGGTGTGCAGCGGGCAGACCACAGTGTACCCTGGGCACAAGACAAATAATACAAAAACTTAGCAGACTTACAAAAAGGATGACAGAGTTCACTTCTTGACTCACACAATGATGTGCAGCGGGCAGTGGCCACAACATACCTCAAAGACAATACAATGGTCCAGCAATGCTTGACTGACAAAGGCCGCTTAAGTACAAGCATTGTTGCACAACAGATAGGATGCACCTGGGTGAGGCGTGGAAAAAGCAATCACCAGAGTAAAAACCAGATGGCTGTCATGAGAGCGGGGGTGTGGTCGGACCAGCAAGTGTCAGACAACGCCCACATGAATGTAGGTCAAAGAGGCTGCCTAACAGCTGCTGGCCAGAGCAGTGGCTACAGGTACGGAAAAAAGAACAAGTGACAAAGAAACTACAGGAACTCAAAAGATAACACAATACACAAATAAACCTGAGCCACAGCGGGTCAGAACCGAGCCCAAAGAACAACCCGGCTCGGTTCATGACACTAAACCTAAATTAATTTAAATTCATTTCAGTTTTTCAACCCAGTTTTTCCAAACATAACTTCCTCTTCCTTCTCCACAAAATACCTGACTGAACATTGACTGTAATAAATGTCTGGCATAATGCCAAGCAGTGTGTCATAAATCCCTGTGCGCCATAATGCGACACACGAAGAAAGGAATAGAAAACTCAATTGCTGGAGTAGAATGTGCCATTTATTAACAAAAGCTCCCACTAAGTTACAAGTTCAGTCAACCACAAAAATACAGAATTGGAATGATGAATTTGGGCCACCAGACATACAGGGAAGCTACCCGGATGGGGAGGGGAGCCGGGGAGGGGGAATGCCTAGTGTCGCCGTCACGATGAGCACAAAAGGAAAGGCAAAATGTACACTTACGGCTGGAACAAGCTGAAGCTGTCTGCGTAGTCTGGTAGATGAGGAAGAGAGGCAGGGTCAGCCGCTAACACTCAGGGATAAACCGTCTGTAAATGACCAACTGAATAAGCGAAGGTAATGGTACCACATCCATGGAGGAACACGCTGCCACGAATGAGAGTGAATGCTCCGACAATCTCTTTCCACAAATGCAGCGTATTTATAATCATGATGCAAACGAGGAAAGAGATTGCCGGTGTGAGGAAACATGGGCAGAACATAATTAAACCTGGTGTGTATGAGTGCATGTGACTGGGAATGAATGGAGTGTGCATGTATGTGTGTGGGAACACCCCTAATGAAGGACAGCTGATGGCACTTGACAGGAGGAGGGGGCGTGCCCAAGCTGTCAGGGAGCGAAGGCCAAAAGCTCCCTGAAGTGTCTGGTGGAATTTAGGGCAAAATAACCAAAAGTCTGAACTGGGTTTGAAACCATCAAACCCAGGTTCATGACACAGTGTTACTTTTACACGCATTTCCTCTTCACTCATGAGCATGCCCTCTGGCCAGTGCAAGACCAGTCTTCCCTCAAATGTAAACAAACCATCATGATCACAACTCTCCTGAGATCATGCACCCCTGTGTATTAAAGGGAAGGTCTAGAGAATGTCTGATTTGATTACTGTGTGCTACAGCCAAAACACACCTCTGATTAATTAGACCAGTCCCTTTGCACTTTTCGCATGGCGCATAGTCCATTTTCCCACTGCTGTGACAACAAAATGGACTTGGATACACCCATAAATCTGCTCTGCACCTTAGGCAATAGACCATCATAATATGGCCCTAAGACTTTAAAAGTTAACATACAAGAAGCAACCCATTAAAATACATTCCAGATGTATATTTCCTCAAACCCAATACCACATGGGTTTTGATTTAATTTTGCTTGCTCTCCTTTTTCCTGACTTCTGTTGCAGTCACTAGCTCCTCTGAGCAAGGAGAATATTCACTCAGAGCGGTTTTACTATGGCACAAGCAGAGAGAGACAGTAAAAAGCCAAAGGATAGAAAAAACAGCTGGCCTACACATCTATCTTTACTGGATAGTTTGCTACAGACATGAAGGGATTCATGAAAAACATAGTGAGAAAACGGAGAAGAACAATCTGACGGATGCCTTTGTGAGAGGAAAAAATGCTTACACACTGAGGCTGAGTGACGCTTATGGGCATTCGCCTTTTTCTTGTGATGACTCTTCTCATGATTTATGTAGGTATAGGCATCTCCTCTGACCTTGAGAGCTGCTTCACTTTGTGCTGATGTTCGGGTTAACAGGGAATTGTGGGAATTGGATGTCCCTTGGAGGATCTTTTTTTCTTGACCTCACACAGATTTTTTTGCTGTGTGCTGGTATCATGATCAATATCCACCTGAGTTCATGTGGGTTTTGCAGAGATATAAGGTACTGATGATGGATTGAGGTTTTAATATTGCTTTCAACCCACCATCCCTGGAAATTTATTTTTGATATTTTGCCAGTGTGCAGAACATTGAGTTTATAACAGAACTTTGCTTTTAAGATATAAATGTAGATAGTACTATTCCAGAAAACTGTTGCTTTTTGCTTGATTACATAAAACCTTCCATCTTCTTGTATACATGCATTGGGGCAGGTCATGGATGATTAACAAATAATAATAACATTTAATAATAATGTTTAAGTGTGATAGATTAAGCAATAGGCATTTTCTTTCTCCTTCAACATCATTTTTCTATCATTTAAAAAGATTAATGATAATCAAGAGCAGGTTGTCCCTGAGGCATTGACACAATAAAATCTTATTTACCGGGGCATGGCAAACACACCTTGCATCTTAATAGAGTGACAGAGTGAGAAGATGAATAGCACGGTTACATCTGTATCATGTTCTCAGTAGATCAATCTGTCACTCTGCCGTGGTTGGTTATTCAATATTGTCCTTGGCTTCAGATGTCACCAAGTGAGATTTATGCCACCATCCTGGAGCATGGAAGCTCCAAATCAAGACTTTAAGTACTGTGGAGGCATTTGATTTTTGCTGCTCTAAATTTGTCATTTCAATGATAGAAATTGCATCCAGGCATCTTTCTACAATTTTCCCTTGTCATTTGTGAGAAATTCCACAATTATTGTCTCAATTGTCTAGTGGGAAACAAATCATGTCATCACACTGAAAATGTTTAATCCTGTGCAGTGATTTTGCTCACTGTCATCAGCTCTGTAGTGAGTTTGATGAATCTACAATAACATGCAATAAAACCATCCTTCCACACAAAATCACAGCTTGTAGCGACAAGAAAAACCTTTTTTTTTTTCCCTTGGCAACCAATCATGAAGCAAAAGCATGGAGAGAGTTGTTTTTTTTACTTGAACAACATGTTTGGTTATTTGTCCCACTTAATTAAATGTAATCACAGCTCTGAGGATCACATATACTTCACTAAATAATCAACCCTGGTTAACTGGAAGTCAATGATTGCATTCATTCCAGTAGGCATTTGCTTTCTGCTGAGCCAAACAATTTTGCATTTACAAAAAAAAAAAGTCTTACAATATTTAGAGCTTGTTTCAAATTCACGGACTCTTGAATGAATGTACCATCGCTGTGTACTGCAAAAACCACAAAGGTTAATCAATGTCTCAGCTACATTTTTTCTTTTAACTAGGGATGGATTGATCTGATAATAATTAGTATCGGTACCAGGTTTGATGCAGGCAAAAATGACGTATCGGGTATTGGGGAGTGATAAAGAAAAAAAACTGATTCATTAAAACATAAAATAAACCAATAAATTCTTTTTAAAAAATGCAGACATTCTGTAAACATTTCTCTGTTGCTGGCTCTCCCTCCACTAGTGTTTTATCGTTGGTGAACCATTCAACACAATGTCCATGATTTCCAAAAACATTTTGAAATGTGTACTTTTAAGACCACAGCACACTTTTCCATTTTGTGTCAGTCCGTCTCAGATGAGCTTGGGCCAAAAACAACCGGCTACATTTCTGGGTGTTGTTGATATATGGCTTTTGATTTGTATGGCAGAGTTTTAACTTGCACTTGTAGATGTATTGATGAACTGTGTTAAATGACACAGATTGAAAGCCACCGGCATTCAATGTTGGTTTTCGGCCTTGTTGCTTATGTGCAGAAATTTCTCCAGAGTCTTGGAATCTTTTGATGATATTATGAACTGTCATAGTGACCGCCGGTATTCATGGATAAATGGACTCAGATGCAGGCTTGACTCCAGTGCAAAAACAAGGTTTATTAACAAGAAGACAAAGTAAAGACAGCATGGGGGCTGTGAACAAAACAAGAGCCGACTAGGCAAAGCAAACTCAAGGGTAAACAAACAATGACGAAACCGGAGGGAGAAAACCAACAATGATGCCACAATGAGCAGAAACTGAGACTGACATATATAGGGAACTGAAAATTAATGACACAGGACAGCTGTGGAAACTAATTATGATTAAATGATTCCACATGGGGAAGAGAACCTACAGGTATGGAGAAACAACAAGGGAACCTAACAAAATACAAGACGGGCTGGGAACCAAAGACAAATGAGGAACATGACAAAAGCACAAACATAAGGACCAAGAACAGACAGCGTATGAAAACAGAACATCACACAAGAACCAAGGCCTAGGGAACAAACTGATAACAAAGAAAGGCAATAATAATAACAGCAGCGAGTCCAAACGCAACAAAAAGCATGCACATGGTCCATGACCATGTCCAGATCATGACAGACTGTAGATGATGAAATCCCTAAATTCTGTGCAATTGTATGCTATGAAATGCTTTTAACTTGTTGGACTATTTGCCCACACAAATTGTTCACATTCAGGGATGTTCCTTTTAGACCCAAACACTCACCTGTTTCCAATTAAATTGTTCACCTATGGAATGTTCCAAAAGGTGCTTTTTGAACATTCCTCAACTTTCCAAGTCTTTTCTTGCCCCTGTACCAGCTTTTTTTTGGAACGTGTTGCAGGCATCAAATTCAAAATGAGTGAATATTTGCAACAAAACAATAGAGTTTATCTTTTTGAACATTAAATATGTAAATATAGGTTGAAAAGGATTTTAAAATCATTGTCTTTTGTTTTTGATTTAGGTTTTACATAATGTCCCTTAACGGAATTGGGGTTGTACATCCCTACTTTTCACCATAAAATATAACCATAAGCAAACATTTCACTGATTGCCATGATCTGCAGAAAGAGAAGGCTCATGAGACATAATGTAACTGTAATTACAGCTGTTTGAATGAAGCAGTGTTAACAAGCCAAGCACCCTTAAAAAAAAAAATTAAGTTCCAGGCTCCTTTTCCAACATTCAGAAATGCAATCGCATTTCCTAACCATGCTTCAAGCCATTTCAGATTTTTATCCAATAATATTAATTTCATCCTAGTCAGCATTGTGGTGCAGTGGTTTGCGCTGTTGCCTTAAAAACTTAACCTTCTGGCTAAATAGATGAGGCTTTCACAGTCTCTCTGTGCCTGGGTGGGTTTTCTCCAGGCAATTTCAGTGCCCTCTGATCTGGCCACAAGTGTGAATATAAATCTGAACGGTTTTTCTGTCTCTCTCTCTCTGTTAGTCATATGATTGAGTGAGATGGCGTTGAGGACGAATCCTGCACCAGTTTCAGATGGGGTGGGCTGTAGTCTTCCACAGCACTATGGGATGAAGCTAGTAAAACAGTTTGGTTATATGGATTCACCAGTTGAGTAATTGCTTAGAATTTGATAATAATTCATATAAAATGAGGTAAAAAAAAGGATTAGAAACAAAAGAGCTCAGATCTTCAAACATGATTGGATTTTTTAATGCTTTAATTGAATAATTTTGTACTTTATTTTGCGACTCTCTTGCCCTTTTGTGTGCTTTCAAATAACCCTTTTTTAAATTTTCCCTCCTTTGCCAACATCAGCCTTGCCCTCATTACTTTCTCCTCAAATATATATACAATACTCACGTATATTCCCAGCTTCTTTTGTTGCTTTGTCAGACTGTCTTTTAATCTCTACAGTTAAAGCCGTCTAGACCTCGTGGTGTATTAATATTTGGACATATTTCTGGACTCTGCCTTTTTCCCCATTCTTTTGCTGTCTTGTTCGCCCCTCTGATTGCTTCCCCGTGTATGACCTCAGTCAGTTGATTAAAGACTTCTTTGGTCACTGTCTGTTTCCTGCGCTTGAATGCTCCCTCATAAGAAGTCCTCTAACTTTAAGTTGGCCACAGGGATTGTTACTGACTTGTTGGAGAAACTTCATCTGTATGTGCACACACATGCTCAGACAACAGCAACAAAAAAGATTTAAATGGTCTGATTTGTTCATTTGTTGTCTGACTGTGAGGCCTCGAGAGTTAGTAACATCATTAAAATGGAAATTATTTTTAAGATACCTTCCTTATCTACATCTAATTTGAGCATTATGTTCTTATTTAATACTTTATGCCATTTCCAAAAAGCTTCAGTCTGTAATTGTTAATACTGTATGTAACATTGTTTAGACCCTTGTTTTTCAGACTTTGGGGCGGGGGGGGGGGGTGCTCCATGAGGGAACGTTCAAGCATTCAGGGGTCCATGGGAAATTGTCTAATTTCACTTGTCCAAACCATTTGGCATTTTTGTGCATGGGCACTTGTAGTGTAGTGGCGCTTCCATGTCAGTAGGTGGCAGTCTGAACACTATGCCTACCATCCTGAGTTGAGCCAAAGGCTTTGTTAGCAGACTGAATGAGAGAGACCAAGATGTTGTGGTTATGCACTATTTTTTGCATTGCGAGGTGCTCGCTGCAAAGACTTTCCCACCAGCGTTAGCTCCTGTGTTGGATGATGTCCTGCAGATGGTAAAATTGGTTAAGACAAGGGCTCTAAAAAGCTGCATATTTACATCTTTGAGAAAATGGGAGTGGAGCATAAAACCTTATTGCTCCTTACAGAGGTCCAATGGTTGTTGCATGGCAAAGTACTGGCCTGCATGTATGAGCTCTGAGAGGAATTAAAAAAGTGTTTTTGACTGATGAGTGGTGTGACGATGCACAGATGCTTGCAAGTAATGAGTGGTGTGCAAGGCTGGAATACCTAGCAAATATATTTCAGCATCTGAATGAACTAAACCAGGGGTGTCCAATCATGTGCCATGGAGGGCCAAGACCCTGCAGGTTTTCTCTTCTACCCAGTCTCTTCAGCAAGCGTTTTCACTTATCAGCAATCAGTGGGAAGAAATTCAGTGAAATTTGCCGCTGAAGACACGAATTGGAGGTAAAGCTTGCAGGGTCTTGATCCTCCATGGCACATGATTGGACACCACTGAACTAAACACTCGAATGCAAGGCAAAGATGACAACTTGCTGACAAGCACAGAGAAAATAAATGGATTCCATTCAAAGGCACACCTCTGGCAAAAACATCTGGAAAGTGCCAAATCTGATATGTTCCACCTCACTCAGAAATGGCAAGAAAATGTCAATGCTGTTGCACTGTGTGAGATAATAGGTAAGCACCTGAAAACTCCTGATGAGAAGTTGCAATAAAAACTAAAACAAGAGAGACCGACAGCTGTGGATCAAGACCTTTGTGTTTGCCTTTCTTCAGTTCCTGCCAGGACATCAGCTTTGTGCTCATCTAAACAGGCCCAAGTTTGACACTGAGTATAAACTAATTACAGGACGTAAAAAAAAAGTTGTGTTTTTTTTAGTATTTCTCCACAACATTGTAGCAAATAATGGTTGCAGGCAAAAATTGGGCTGTTTGACAAATATTGCAATTTTCATGGAATTTCAGGAATATGCTCAGTTGGTTATTAGAAGCAAGGGTGGCTTGTGGAACAGCAGAAATTTAAGAAAGATATTTGTGCATATGGTCAGTGCTTATGGTCAGTATTGAGCTTCAACTATGGAGAGAATGCTCCAGACTAAACTTCTGTTTGGATTTCCTATGTGGTCACCAATTCGTGCTGGCCACTGCGCAGCAATCAGCAGATCCTGTCAGATGATACAAAGCGAGAAGAGCTCTGTAGTTAATGAGAGCTCAAAGCGTTCATCACCTCCAAGCTGCTCATCTCAGTGTTATATTAATATTCTCACACACATATGTGGAACAGCTACCCATACATATTTTTCTGTGTGCGCTGCAGATGACTGCAGGCTCCAGGGTTCCTGCAGTGGGTCATGGTCTGGGTCAAAGATGGCTGCAAGATGAGCAGGTATAATGTGAAAGCTTGCTTTTAAATTGCTTGCTGAGGACAACGGGCCATTAGTGCCCATTGTTTTTTGCTGAATTGCTGATTGCTTGTTGATTGAGTTGCTCCTCTCCTTGTTTACTCCTGGTTTTCTTCTCCCTAAAGCAAGTGAGCAGTGACACTCCTGACTCCACCAAATTTCTTTCACATGTATTAATATTTTCATCACAGTGAACAAATCCCTGTCCACATTCAATTCAGTGAATCTAGCATCATCAAGTTTTAGCTGATGCGATTCATAGAGGAGTGATTCCACCAATATAGCCCATGGGTTGTGTCATTTCCCAGCCAGAGGTTAGCACAGGGAAACAAGCGTGGTAATATATTTTTGGTATAATTACAGCATGTGAATTATAAAGTCTCTAACCCCCAATTCCCAGATTAGTTATTGAAATAAAATGAAAAGGGCTCTAACTGACTGGACTCTGAATGATTAAAGGAGACAAATTATTGCCCAACCCAGAGCAGTAAGTAGAAATAAATGAAGATCTTCCATGATCCTTGCATTCCCGTCGATGCGGCCAAAGCCATATCACGCTTCCAAATGTGTGACAGTCATTTCTGTATTTGTTAAGCAAATGAGCATTTTAGATTTATTGAGGCCTAATGTGACATAATCAAGTTATAATTTATCAATTACAGTAATTAGAAGACAGATCCAATTTAATTAAAGTGTTGAAAAAGCTCAGAGGAAGCCAGACACACGAATGTGAAGGTTTCTTTTCTCCTGGTTGTGGCCTCTCACACCTGGTTGCACTTACTGCCAGTGTGTTTCCATCTTATTGATCCAGGTTCTCTGGGCTGAGCAACAAGAACAAAAAAAAAAAAGAAAAAAAAGAAAAAAAGAAACTGGAATGTTTGTGTTCCATGAACCAACAGATTACATTTCTGAGCTATTTCATGGTCAGCCATGGACTGGGTTGGTGAATGATGGGAGAACATAGTTTCTAATCATTTACTGGGAGAAATGGAAATAGGTGGATAGGGGAAAAAAGTAAAATATAATGTGTGTGGCATTATAACTTAGAGTTTGACTGTGTGTCAGTGGACACTAATGAAATGGCACTGTCAGCAGTGCGAACCATAGGCTCCAACAGCGGAAATGTGTGCTGATGCTGAAGCATGTCAGTACAGGCGAGGGCCACTGAGCTTGTGCTCATGTAAGAGAGAAATTGAGAGGGTGGGTGGGGGGGGGGGGGGGTGCTGGCATATTGAGAGAAAAAGGGTGAAAGCTACTGATAAAAAATACTTAAAAAAAAATCATCGGATTCTTCTTCGAGTTTAAAGTATTAAGGGACTCTCCCCACCTGTTCAAGTAGTCACTGGGTTTGCCTGCTGCTTTCCAAAAAACAGCCAATAAGCCTACATGCGTAGAAATTTCATTATTTTTGCAGAGACCTCATCAGACTAGCTACACACAGATAAAAGACGCAGATGTACAGGTGAAGTGAGGGAAACTGAGCACTCACTGGTAATAGCTATATCAGCAGAGGGTTGACACTGATAAGAAGTACCTTGCTTTCCTGTCCTAAAAGGGAACATGACTCATAATAATAAAAAAAGAACTTAGTTAATCCAATATGATGAAGATCTGATGGTGAAACAGGCTTATGAGATGATCCCATCTGAAGTGTTATCAAATCAAATCAAATCAACCTTTATTGTCATATTGCTGTACATACAACTGTAGTGCAGGCAAGATGAAATTGTGTTTCTCTCGGCATCCATATAAGTAAAAGAACATGATTTAAGTCACACTCACACATATCTTCATCCCCCCACCCCACCACATCCATTCACACATCCCTGAGACATACTTGGAAAACTAACTAACTATAATATACAAATAATGTACATAATGTCCGTAGGTGCAGTAGTGTATATGAGAGATTCCAGATCAACTGTTCAGCATCCTAACAGCTTGTGGAAGGAAGCTGTTGATCAGTCTGGTGGTTCTGCCTCTGATGCTCCGGAATCGTTTGCCAGATGGCAGAAGTTCAAAGTGTTTATAAAGAGGGTGAGAAAGGTCCTTGACAATGTTCAGTGCCCTGCTCCTACAACGGTTCTGAAAAAGTTCTTCGACAGAGGGGAGGGAGACTCCAATTACCCTCTCAGCTCCCATAACTATCCTCTGCAGGGCTTTTTTGTCTGACATACTGCAGCTGGAGTACCATGTAGCAATGCAGTACGTCAGAACACTCTCCACCACACCTCTGTAGAAGGTCCTGAGGATGCAGATGGGGAGAGAGGCCTGTTTGAGTTTCCTCAAGAAGTGCAGGGCCTGCTTCCTGATCCCCAAGGAATTCTTGCTCCAGGTCAGGTCCTGCGAGATCTGCACTCCGAGGAACTTGATGTTCTCCACTCTCTCCACTAAACTGCCGCTGATGCTGAGGGAAACGTGTTCAGGCTGTGACCACCGGAAGTCGATAATCATCTCCTTCATTTTGTCCACCTTGAGCATCAGATTGTTCTCCCTGCACTAGCCCTCCAGGTCCCTCACTTCTTCCCTGTACATTGATTCCTCATCCCTCTGAATAAGTCCCACCACTGTGGTGTCATCTGCAAACTTAATAATCTGGTTCCCCTCATGTCTGGATACACAGTCATGTGTTAGAAGTGTAGACAACAGTGGACTGAGTACGCAGCCTTGAGGGGATCTGGTGCTCAGTTTGACAGAGTTGGAGATGTTGTTTCCAACCCGGACAGACTGAGGTCTCTCAGTCAGGAAATCCAGGATCCAGAGACATGTGGCGGTGTTCAGACCAAGAAGGAGTAATTTCTCCATCAGTCTCCGGGGAATAATGGTGTTGAATGCTGAACTGAAATCAATGTACAGGAGTCTGGCGTAGGTGTCTTTCTGATCCAGGTGGGTGATGACAGAATGCAAGGTGGTGACTATAGCATCCTCCGTGGAGCGGTTTGAACGATACGCAAACTGGAGCGGGTCGTGTGATGCAGGGAGGTAGGCTGTAATGTGTGGTTTGACAAGCCGTTCAAAACATTTCATCACAATTGGTGTCAGTGCAACGGGACAATAGTCATTCAGACAGGACACAACTGGTTTCTTTGCCACCAGTACTATGATAGAGGTCTTGAAGCATCTGGGAACGATGGCCTGACTCAGGGAGATGTTATAAATGTCAGTCAGTACATCTGCCGAATCGCTCGTGCAGTCTTGGAGCACACGTCCCGGGATGTTATCCGGACCTGCAGCTTTACGTGGGTTGACTCTGGTTAGGGTCCTCCGTGTGTCCGCTGTGTTGAAGGTAAAAGCTGGTCTGACTGATGGTGGGGATGGGCCAGCTCTCCCTCTGATTGTCGAGTTTGATGCTTCAAAACGTGCAAAGAAGTCGTTGAGCCTGTCTGGAAGCGAAGCGTCGTCATCATCGACCCCCTGCCTAGACTTATAGCCCGTCAGTGTCCAATCTCCCTGCCACATCTGCTTGGTGTTCCTAGTGTCACAGAGGCGTCCCTGGATTTTCTCCGCATAGGCGCGCTTCGCCGTCTTAATTCCCTTTAAGAGCGCAGACCTGGCTGAGCGGACGGCGATCCTGTCCTTCGCTCTGAAGGCTGCATCTCTGGCTAGAAAGCAGAGAGCACACCTCTGAGGTCATCCAGGGCTTATGGTTTCCCCGCATAGTGATGGTCTTCGCTGTAGTGACATCCCCTGTGCACTTCGCGATGTAGCTGGTGACCGTTTCAGCATACTCCTCCACATCTGTCTTGTCTTCCTGGGACTTAGACTTAGACTTAGACTTAACTTTATTAATCCCTTTGGGATGACTCCCTCTGGGAAATTTAAAATTTCCAGCAGCACATAAAAGGAGCATACAGATCAGAAAAGCAAAAAAGAAAAAAAATAAACACTTAACATAATATACACAATATAAATACAAAGCTAAATATGGCTTAAGTTAAGGTTATTGCACTATGAATACCCTACTGTCCTCTGAACTCTATGTCCCCCCCCTCCCAAGTGAGGAGCTATAGA
Organism: Pholidichthys leucotaenia; assembly: GCA_020510985.1. Lineage (NCBI taxonomy): Eukaryota > Metazoa > Chordata > Actinopteri > Cichliformes > Pholidichthyidae > Pholidichthys > Pholidichthys leucotaenia. Next base: position 107,264,564 of record CM035849.1, on the reverse strand, counting down.
GTGTGATGGCATGGTGGACAAAAGAGTTCTTGAGCCTGTTAGTCCGACACTTGAGAAGGAGCAGTCTTTCACTGAACAGGCTCCTCTGGTCATTGATGACGGTGTGCAGAGGGTGGCTGACATTGTCCATGGTGGCTGACAATGGTCCATTGTCCATGGTCCATGGTGGCTGACAATGTCCATTGTCCATTATATATATATATATATATATATATATATATATATATATATATATATATATATATACATATATATATGACTGGCGCTATACAGTATATATATATGACTGGTGCCTAGCGGCTGCCCCGGCCTTAGATGCGGTCTGCAGAGCGTGCCCAAATGCCAAGTCACGTTTCGTTACCTTGTATTCATACATGTGTAATGACAATAAAGTTGAATCTCATCTCATATACAGTGGGGCAAAAAAGTATTTAGTCAGCCACCAATTGTGCAACTTCTCCCACTTAAAAGATGAGAGAGGTCTCCAATTTTCATCAGAATCAGAATCAGAATCAGAAAGCTTTATTGCCAAGCATGTTTACATAAAAAAACATAAACATACGAGGAATTTGACTTGACATTGGGCGCGCTGAATAAGCGCATCTCAATGACGCGGCAGCCATGGAGGCGCCTGTCAGCAGTAGAGGGTAAAGAAGGGAATGAGGGGAAGGGAAGTGACACAATGGGCAGAGAGAAAAAAGCATTGTTAATCAAAATAAAGCTCATTTTATGACCAAAATTGTGATTACATAGAAAAAAACTCTCCAATGCACAATTAGCAGACAATGCCAGCCGCCTCTTCTACCTTATCTTCATCGAGGAGGAATGTAAACAGGGCACCAAAAAAAACAAGGTCAAATCTGCACAGTGCACTCAGAGCATAGAATTTCCCCTCTCATGCGATTCTGTGCTTCATAATTTCCATATACAGGCTTAAAAACATTCCCTGGAGAGCACTAGTGACTCGAGATGTATTCCACCATCTGAATCAGTTACCATTCAGTTCACCATGCCGCTATTTGTGCACTCCCCAACTGGTCGAATTTGATGAAGGAGCTTTGCCTGGGTCCGCATTTTGAACAGCTCTCCCACCTTCCTCAATTTCTGATACATCAGGAAACTCCAAAGCCAAAGCAGAAGTCCTGTGATCATAGCCAATAGATGTCTTCTGCATCTCCAGTCGAATCATACAGACACATGAGTTCCCAATGTCCATGAGTCTCCCCTTTGGGTTCCCCCTGACCCGATCTTCTTTTAAGTGGTGTCAATCGCATTTAAGCCGCTTTCCAGATCCATAATTTCCGTTTGGATTAAGATTCAGCCAGAAGAAGAGTGACAAAAACACAGACAAAACGCAACATTGCAAGCTGGGATCAGAAGGGAGTAGGATTAGGAGGGAGAGGAGGGAGAAAAGCGTCTGCTCTCTCTGAATGCCGGAAGAAGAAAGGTCATACATATATCATAGGTATACCATATATCATAGGTATACCTCAACTATGAGAGACAAAATGAGAAAAAAAAAATCCAGAAAATCACATTGAAGGATTTTTAATGAATTAATTGGTAAATTCCTCGGTAAAATAAGTATTGGGTCACCGACAAACAAGCAAGATTTCTGGCTCTCACAGACCTGTAACTTCTTCTTTAAGAGGCTCCTCTGTCCTCCATTCATTACCTGTATTAATGGCACCTGTTTGAACTCGTTATCAGTATAAAAGACACCTGTCCACAACCTCAAACAGTCAGACTCCAAACTCCACTATGGCCAAGACCAAAGAGCTGTCAAAGGACACCAGAAACAAAATTGTAGACCTGCACCAGGCTGGGAAGACTGAATCTGCAATAGGTAAGCAGCTTGGTGTGAAGAAATCAACTGTGGGAGCAATTATTAGAAAATGGAAGACATACAAGACCACTGATAATCTCCCTTGATCTGGGGCTCCACGCAAGATCTCACCCCGTGGGGTCAAAATGATCATGAGTACAGTGAGCAAAAATCCCAGAACCACACGGGTGGACCTAGTGAATGACCTGCAGAGAGCTGGGAACAAAGTAACAAAGGCTACATCAGTAACACACTACGCCGCCAGGGACTCAAATCCTGCAGTGCCAGATGTGTCCCCCTGCTTAAGCCAGTACATGTCCAGGCCTGTCTGAAGTTTGCTAGAGAGCATTTGGATGATCCAGAAGAGGATTGGGAGAATGTCATATGGTCAGATGAAACCAAAATAGAACTTTTTGGTAAAAACTCAACTTGTCGTGTTTGGAGGAGAAAGAACACCATACCTACTGTGAAGCATGGGGGTGAAAACATCATGCTTCGGGGCTGTTTTTCTGCAAAGGGACCAGGACGACTGATCCGTGTAAAGGAAAGAATGAATGGGGCCATGTATCGTGAGATTTTGAGCGAAAACCTCCTTCCATCAGCAAGGGCACTGAAGATGAAACGTTGCCGGATCTTTCAGCATGACAATGATCCCAAACACACCGCCCGGGCAACGAAGGAGTGGCTTCGTAAGAAACATTTCAAGGTCCTGGAGTGGCCTAGCCAGTCTCCAGATCTCAACCCCATAGAAAATCTTTGGAGGGAGTTGAAAATCCGTGTTGCCCAGCGACAGCCCCAAAACATCACTGCTCTAGAGGACATCTGCATGGAGGAATGGGCCAAAATACAGTACTAGCAACAGTGTGTGAAAACCTTGTGAAGACTTACAGAAAACGTTTGACCTCTGTCATTGCCAATGAAGGGTACATAACAAAGTATTGAGATGAACTTTTGTTATTTACCAAATACTTATTTTACCGAGGAATTTACCAATTAATTCATTAAAAATCCTTCAATGTGATTTTCTGAATTTTTTTTTTCTCATTTTGTCTCTCATAGTTGAGGTATACCTATGATGAAAATTGGAGACCTCTCTCATCTTTTAAGTGGGAGAACTTGCACAATTGGTGGCTGACTAAATACTTTTTCCCCTACTGTATATATATATATATATATATATACTGTATATATATATATATACTGTATATATATATATATATATATATATATATATATATATATATATATATATATATATATATATACACTACCGTTCAAAAGTTTGGGGTCACTTAGAAATTTCCTTGTTTTTGAAAGAAAAGCACTTTTTTTTCATTGAAGATAACTTTAAACTAATCAGAAATACACTCTATACATTGCTAATGTGGTAAATGACTATTCTAGCTACAAATGTCTGGTTTTTGAGTCCAATATCTAGATAGGTGTATAGAGGCCCATTTCCAGCAACTATCACTCCAGTGTTCTAATGGTACAATGTGTTTGCTCATTGCGTCAGAAGGCTAATGGATGATTAGAAAACCCTTGTGCAATCATGTTAGGTCTGCAATGCTGTAATTTCTGCAAATGGAGGATTCTTTGACGAAAGCAAAGTTTGAAGGACAAAATTATTATTTCAAATACAAATCATTATTTCTAATCTTGTCAATGTCTTGACTATATTTTCTATTCATTTTACAACTCATGGTGGTAAATAAGTGTGACTTTTCATGGAAAACACAAAATAATTGTCTGGGTGACCCCAAACTTTTGAACGGTAGTGTATATATATATATATATCCAACAGTTTATCCTCATCTCTGCCACCATCACCAGGGTGTCCAGCTTCACGCCGACCACAGAGCCGGCCTGCCTGATCAGTTTATCCAGTCTGGACGCATCCTTCTTGGATATACTGCCCCCCCAGCACACCACGGAGTAAAAGAGGACGCTGGCAACCACCAACTGGTGAAACATCCGCAGAAGTTTACTGCAGATGTTGAAGGACCGCAATCTCCTTAGGAAGTACATCCTACTTTGTGTCTTCCCATACAAGTGGCTAATGTATGTTGTCCAATCCAATTTATTATCCAACCACAACCCGAGATATTTGTATGAATCCACAACCTCCACCTCAGCTCCCTCTAACAGGACTGGTTGAGGTCTTGGTCTAGACCTCCCAAAATCAATAACCAGCTCCTTCGTCTTAGAGGTATTGAGCTGTAGGTGGTTAGTGTGGCACCATGCAGCAAAGTTTCCTACCAGTCTCCGATACTCCTCCTCTCTGTCATCCCTGATACACCCAACAATAGCTGTGTCATCGGCATACTTCTGAATATGACACAGCTCCGAGTTGTAGCAGAAGTTCGAGGTGTACAGGGTGAAAAGAAGAGGGGCCAATACTGTGCCCTGGGGGGCTCCAGTGCTGCAGACAACTGTGCCAGACATAATGTCCTTCAGCCCGACATATTGTGGTCTGCCAGTGAGGTAGTCGGAGATCCAGTCCACCAGGTGGGAGTTCACTCCCATCTTGCTTAATTTATCCCGAAGCAAGGGGGGCTGAATGGTATTGAAGGCACTGGAGAAATCCAAAAAGAGAATCCTCACTGTGCCACTTCCCTTATCCAGATGGGAGTGGGCTCGATGAAGCAGGTAGAGGATGGCATCCTCCACACCAACACCTGGTTGGTACGCAAACTGCAGGAGGTCCTGGGCATGTTGCATCTGGGGTCTGAGGAGGCTGAGGAAGAGCCGCTCCAACGTCTTCATCTGATGTGAGGTGAGTGCCACTGGTCGGTAGTCATTCAGCTCGCTGGGCCGGTTCTTTTTCAGAACTGGAACGATGCGGGATGTATTCCAAAGAGTGGGCACTCTCCCAATCTGCAGGCTGAGGTTGAAGATCCATTGTAGTGGTTTCACCAGTTCTGCAGCGCAGGTCTTCAATACTCTTGGACACACTTTGTCTGGGCCTGCAGCTTTCCTGAGTCGGAGCTTCCTCAGCTGCCCTCTGACCTGTTCTGTGGTGATAAATGGCAAGGGTTGTACTGATGTAGAGGAGGAGGGGGGGTTGCAATATTTGGGGGGAGATGTGTGGGGGGGCGTGGCTGTAATGAGGGCGGGGGTGGGAGGGGCAAGGGCAAAGGCTGGTTGAACCTTTTGAAAAAATCGTTCAGTTCATTTGCCCTCTCTATTGTCCCCTGAACAACTCTGGTCTTTGTGTTGAGACCTGTGATGGTCCTCACACCTTCCCAGACCTCCCTTATGTTGTTTTCCCTCATCTTCTGCTCCACCTTTCTCCTATAGCTGTCCTTGGCTTCCTTCACACAGTATTTTACCTCCTGCTGTGTTGCCTTCATGGCCTCCCTGTCTCTGCTCCTAAAAGCAGCCTTCTTCTTGTTGAGGACCATCTTGACTTCCCGTGTTACCCATGGCTTGTTATTAGGGTAGCAACGGACAGTCTTGACAGGGAAGACCACGTCTGTACAGAAGTTCAGGTAATCCGTCAAACAGTGTGTCAACCCCTCTATGTTCTCACCATGCGGGTCCATCAGCACATCCCAGGCTGTGGTGTTAAAACAGTCTCTCAAGGCACTTTCCTTCTCAGGGGACCATCTCCTGACTGACTGAGTTGTCACAGGTTGCTTTTGGACCAGGGGAATATACAGTGGCTGTAGATAAACCAGGTTGTGATCAGACTTCCCTAGTAGGGGAAGGGGAGTCGCTTTGTATGCATCCCGTACATTAACATACAGCAGATCAATTGTCCTGTTGTTTCTAGTCGGACAGTCTACAACTTGATTAAAAACAGCTAAAGTAGCATCCAAAGTTGCATGGTTAAAGTCCCCAGAGATGATCATGAGTGCATCAGGGTGCTGTGTCTGCAGGCTTGCTGTGACTGAATGGATTTTTTTCACAGGCAGTGGCTGCATCCGCTCTTGGAGGGATGTAAACACAGACGTGATCATGTGACTGAACTCTCTCGGCAAGTAATATGGCCGCAGGCTAACAGCTAGCAGCTCGAGATCCCGGCAACATGAGACTGTCTTTACAGAGATATGACCTGGGTTACACCAGTGATTGTTAACATACATGATGAGTCCCCCACCCTTTCTTTTCCCGCTAGCCTTAGTGTCTCTGTCGGCTCTCACAGCAGTGAATCCTAGCAGATCCATGTTAGCGTCCGGTACTAGGTGGTTCAGCCATGCCTCCGTAAAAATGAACAAGCTGCTCTCCCGGTAAATCCGCTGGTTGTTCAAAGCGGACAACTCATCGATCTTGTTCGGCAATGAGTTCACATTGCCCATGATGATGGAGGGAATTGACGGTTTGAAGCACCTCCGTTTTTTTGCTAGCTCAGCCTTTAGCTTAGCCCTGGCCTTGCAGCCCTGTGGTCTCCTCCTCCGCTCCGCTGGGATAGGATGTCGTATCCCAGCTCGTCCCTTTATTTGCAGAGCCAGCAGTTCCTCCCGTGAATAAGTGAAGAAACTGGCTCTTGGTTGCATTTCAAAGTTATAAGTATCCATAGGATATCTAGACACACAATCTCTTCGCAAGAAGAGTAAAAAAGTGGGAAATGAGGTTAAACGAGGTTAAAAAGGAGCTAAATACCGAGCTACTGGAAAGGCAGCCATCTACACAGCGCCCCTCAACTGAAGGGAGGCTGCTATTTTGAAGACCTCCCAGTCTGTGTGCAGAAAACAGTCTTTCAGTGCAGAGGTTGCACTCTCTGGCCAAATCTTGATTTGTTTCACTACTGGCCTGCTGCGCTTCAATAAGGGTTTGTAGGCAGGCACCAGCATCATGGATATGTGGTCAGAAAGGCCGAGGTGGGGGCGGGGTATCGCCTTATATGCATCTGTGTTTGTGTACACTAAGTCCAACATATTCTCTCCTCTGGTCTTAAAGTCTACACATTGTTTAAACTTGGGGAGCATAGTCTTTAAGCTGGTGTGGTTAAAATCCCCTGCAACCACCACAAAACTGTCTGGATGTGAAGTTTGGATTTCGCTAATAGCATCGTGCAGTTCCCCGAGTGCTTTCTTGGCATTAGCGTTAGCATTAGCGCTTGGCGCTAAGTAAACATCCGCTACAAACACGTTGCTGAATTCCCTCGGCAGATAATATGGCCGACAATTTACAATAAGGAACTCCACCAACGGAGAGCAGTGTTTAGATACTAATGTGGCATTAACGCACCAGTTCTTGTTAACATAGATGCATAACCGCCCCCCCCCCCCAACAGCTCTTACCGGAGCTCACCGTTTCTCTGTCTGCTCGGATGTTGTCGTGGCGCCATTTCTCCGTGAACGCAAGCACACAGCAGTCCCTCCACTCTCTCCGGGTTTCTCTCAGCAGACGCAACTCGTCCAGCTTGTTGTTGAGGGAGTGGACGTTAGAGAGATGGAGCGACGGTGCTGCTGGTCTGGAGGGGTTAGCCTTTAGCCTAGCATGGATCCCGGCCCTTTTTCCACGCTTTTGCTTGTGTTCCCTCCGTCTACGCTTCCTCCTCTCCCGGGTAGCTACCAGCAGGGACTCCACCAGAATTCCATGCTGGTGTAGAATGTCCAAGTCACAACCGATCGCCGTGATTCTTGCAGCGTGCAGTACCTTGATGTTTAATAAGGTCTCACGGTTGTAAGTTTTACAGAATGTACGTCTGGGATGATCAAAACATTCAAAACTCTCACACTCGCTGATGCCAAGAGGGGCTGCTTCATCCATGCGTGCCGCCGCCATCGTCATTATCGCCATTATCATTGGGTCTTTTAAGAAACTCTAAAGACAGGTGGTTTTTTTCCTCATTTTAGCTTGTGAGTTTAATATCCAAGCATTACCACTAATTACTGTCATGAATACCCGTGTGCTGTGTAATGGCGTGTGTAATAGTGGTTGCAGTCTTAGTGATCCCGTGCACCGTCTTTCATGCCACTGGCTCCTCTGGCGTGGCGGACGAGGACGACCTCTCCGCTGGCCCATGAGCTGGACCCTCCTGGGCCTCTGGTTCTTCTCCCCCCGAGCAACCTGGACCCAAAGCCGGTGAGCTCGTAGGTGCACACAGAAGGGGTTTGGTGAGGTCGGGTAAGGGAGCACTGTATGCCGCTGGGGCGGAGCACTCAAGGGACTGCACACCCCGAATCTCCTTGCCAGGAGGTAGGCAAAATTGTTCATCAAACGGGAAAGTTAAATGAGAAAAAACTTGCCTGTTCTCCTGGCACTAGGCGTTCCCAGTGGCCTCCGAGGCGTCTCCTCTCCTCTCCGGGCATTCCTCCTCGCGCTGCACCGGCAGGACTGGAAGCCTCTTCCGGCGGGAGTTCCTCCTCTTCTTCCTCCTGGGTGGCTCAGGAACCAGATAGTCCGGGATACGAAGCGCTGCACTGGGCAGCGAGTCACTCGTGCCGAGATGCTCCATACTCTCCGGAGAAGGGAGCGGAGTGGCCGCGAGGACCTCGAGTGCTGGGAAATCCTGATCCAACTCCCCCTCATGGCGCTCCTCCTCCATCCGGCGGTAGAGCAGGGCCAGTCTCTGCTCCTCCCTCTCACAGCGCTCCTCCACGATCCGACGGTTGAGCACGGCGAGCAGGTTTGACCACTCCTCGTCCACTGGCAAGCCAGTGGATTGAGCTGGCATGCGGGGTGGAACCTTCACAGCTGGGGAAGCACGTCCTCGGGCCTCCCTCTCACAGTGTTCCTCCTCCACCCGGAGGTCGAACAGGGCGAGCAGGTTTGACCACTCCTCGTCCGTCAGCAAGCCTGTGGATTGAGCAGGCGCGGGGGGTGGAACCTTCACAGCCGGGGAAGCGCGTCCTTAGGCCTCCCTCTGGTGGCGCTCCTCTTCAATCCGATGATCTATCATGGCCAGCAACTCCAGTGTCTCCTCCTCCGTCATAACATCTGAGGATTGGGCGGGCGCCAGCCCGGGAGAAGATGCAGGGGCGAGAGAACCGGGAGGAGAGGAGGTCTTCCTCCGCCGGGAACGCTTCTTCTGACAGGTGGCTGGCTCCGATGTCAGAGAGGCCCCCTCTGGCTCCACGTCTGGCGAGGGAAGAATGACGGAGAGGATGGCCTTCACCCTTGGAATGGTCCGGAGGTTAGGATGGCACCGCTCGACGTCTTCTGCGACAAGTCATACCCACTGAACGTCCTCCGGGAACTGTGGCCACTGGGAGGAAAGGAGCGCTTCCTTCAGTAGATCCTGGGCTCTCTGCTCCTTGTCCGTCCAGATCGTCATACGGTTACTTGGGGAGGAGGGAAAAAGAGGGTGGAAGAAAAAGAAAAAATGCATATTTACTCTGCTGGGTTTTTTCTCACTGGTCGGAGCATTCTGTCATGAATCCCCGTGCACCATTACATAGCGCATGAGGGAGGGAATGAAAAACTTAATCGCAAGAGTAGAACGTGCCATTTATTAATGTAAACCAGGAAAATAACAAGTCCAGTTATGACCACACAAATACAGGGAGTTGCAATGATGGGGCGCCTACCGGATGCTCTACAGCCCAGTGAAGAGAATGCCTAGTGCTGCAGAGCTACTGTCGGCACAGGAAAAATGGCAAACATGACTTACGGTGCTTGGAGCGATCTGGGGCTGTCCGTGCAGTCTGGTGGGTGAAGGAGTGAAGCAGAGTCAGCCGCAACATCAAGGAAAAAACCGTCTTAAAATGTCAGGCTGAATAACAAGTAGGTAGTAAACACACATACGTGGAGGAACATGCTGCCACCTATGGAGGTGAATGCTCCGACGATCTCTTCCCACTAACGCAGCATATTTGTAATCATAATATTAACGAGGGAAGAGATTGGTGGTGTGAGGTAGCATGGGCTGAACATAATTAATCCCTGGTGGGCATGAGTGAGTGTCAGAGCGTGTGAATAGGAATGAATGGAGTGTGTATGTGTATGTATGTGTGTGAACGCCCGTAATGGGAAACAGCTGATGGCACTGACAAGAGGAGGAGGCATGCCCAAGTTGTCAGGGAGCAAAGGACCCTGACGTGGCTGATGGAAAATAGGGCAAAAATAACCGTAAGTCAGAACTGGGTTTGGAACAACCAAACTCAGGTTCATTACAATTACTGAGACAGGGGCACAAAAGGCAAGAAGTCAAGCACGACAAGAGAGAATATCTGGTAATTTGCCCTAAATAAGGCACCCAGCAGACTCTGATAGTCATTAAAGTGGAACAAAATAACTATCTGTTTTTTTTTTTTTTCTGTGTGGCCTCGAACCAAGTGGTCCACGGACTGGTACGGGTGTTTGAGCACCATTGACTTACAGTTTATAGATGTCATGATCAGGCGAGCGTGCCTCCCCCCTCCCTTCCTGTCTCTATTTTCCCGGCTCCAGAGCTCATCAAGTGCACCTGCGTGATTACACACCTGCTGCTTCCTGATTCACTAGCGTATTTAAGGGCCAGTGTGTGAAGAGCTCTCCGCTGGATCGTTGGGTTTGTGCTGCCTCACAATCATAATTCTTGTTTTGTGGTTAAATTAATTATTTTCCCCAAACATTGTCTTATCTTCTCCTCTCCTCCTCTTGCTGCCACCTCCAGCAGTGCGTCTCTGGGGCTGTTTGCTTGCTCGCCTGAATCATCTACATCCAGGACAATGGCTTCTCCACCCAGGTCCTCCAGTCACTCCTCCTCCTTTCCTGCTGTCATTAATTCACTGTCTCCTCTCCCACTCCTGGGCTGTCTGCCAGTATCGTAAGATTCAAATCCTCTGTAGTTATTTTCCAGTATGCCATATCCATTATTAATCCTTCCCCTCCTCTCTTTCTCTCCTAAGCCGCATGTGACTCCAGTGTGCAACTATTTTCTTGTATATAGTTTGGCTTCTTGGTTGCGGGCTTCATTAATTGTGGTGTGTGTATATACTGTATTCATTAAGTTAGCATGTTTTCAAATCAAATCAAATCAAATCAAATCAAATCAAACTTTATTGTCATATTGCTGTACATACAACTGTAGTGCAGGCAAGATGAATTTGCGTTTCTCTCGGCATCCATATAAGAAGCAGCATGATTAAGACACACTCCCACATAGCTCCACCCCCCACCCCCACCCCCCCATCCATTCACACATCCCTGAGACATACTTGGGGAAAAGAATAACTAACTATAATATACAAAATGTCGTAGGTGCAGTAGTGTGTATGAGAGATTCCGGGTCAGCTGTTCAGCATCCTGACAGCTTGTGGGAGGAAGCTGTTGATCAGCCTGGTGGTTCTGCTTCTGATGCTCCGGAATCGTTTACCAGATGGAAGAAGTTCAAAGTGTTTATGCAGAGGGTGAGAACGGTCCTTGACAATGTTCAGTGCCCTGCTCCTACAACGGTTCTGAAAAAGTTCTTGGACAGAGGGGAGGGAGACTCCAATTACCCTCTCCGCCCCCTTGACTATCCTCTGCAGGGCTTTTTTGTCTGACATACTGCAGCTGGAGTACCATGTAGCAATGCAGTACGTCAGAACACTCTCCACCACACCTCTGTAGAAGGTCCTGAGGATGCAGATGGGGAGAGAGGCCTGTTTGAGTTTCCTCAAGAAGTGTAGTCTCTGCTGAGCCCGCTTCCTGATCTCCAAGGAATTCTTGCTCCAGGTCAGGTCCTGCGAGGTCTGCACTCCGAGGAACTTGATGTTCTCTACTCTCTCCACTAAACGGCCGCCGATGCTGAGGGGGACGTGCTTCGGCTGTGACCGCCGGGAGTCGATAATCATCTCCTTCGTTTTGTCCACGTTGAGCACCAGATTGTTCTCCCTGCACCAGCCCTCCAGGTCTCTCACTTCTTCCCTGTACATTGATTCCTCATCCCTCTGAATAAGTCCCACCACCGTGGTGTCATCTGCAAACTTAATAATCTGGTTCCCCTCGTGTTTGGATACACAGTCATGTGTTAGAAGTGTAAACAACAGTAGACTGAGTACAGAGCCTTGAGGGGTTCCGGTACTCAGCGTGACAGAGTTGGAGATGTTGTTTCCAACCCGGACAGACTGAGGTCTCTCAGTCAGGAAATCCAGGATCCAGAGACATGTGGCGGTGTTCAGACCAAGAAGGAGTAATTTCTCCATCAGTCTCTGGGGAATAATGGTGTTGAATGCTGAACTGAAATCAATGTACAGGAGTCTGGCGTAGGTGTCTTTCTGGTCCAGGTGGGTGATGACAGAGTGTAGGGTGGTGACTATAGCATCCTCCGTGGAGCCGTTTGAACGATATGCAAACTGGAGCGGGTCGTGTGAGGGACTGGGGTTTCATTAAAGTGGTGTAACTTTTCATCTGCGTCTGTGTGTTCTTCTAAGGTGGTTGCCTTGCACTTAAGCCTCCTCAAAATCTCAAATCATGACAGAACAATCCAGTCAGGATCGAGGCTTAGCGGGCGCTACCTCAGGAGAACAGTCAGCGCTCTCACATTTGGAAGCCATGGAGCACCAGGTCATGCTTTTGTCTGAGCAGCTCCAAACTATCACCCAACAACTGACCACTATATTGGAGCATTTGTGTCAGCTTCCAGGTGCTGCCGCTCCCCCTCCCTTACATGCTGTCCCGGCAGTCCCTGTTTTCAGCAGAACCATCTCCGTCCCCACCCCTGCCCCCTTCGAAGGGGGTGGGTGGGGTGGTAAAGGGTTCCTGTTACACTGCTGGGTGTATTTTCAGCAGGTGGAGGGGGAATACAGGGATGATTCAGCCAAAATACAGTTCCTGATCCTGTTACTCCTTGACCGGGCACTCAAGTGGGCCTGGTCCATCTTGAGTGGTTGGGAAGGGGCCCAATATACTTTTGAATGTTTCGTTTAGGAATTCACCCAGGCATTTGATCACACAGAGAGCGAGGGTAACATCGGTTGCCAGTTGCTGGGGCTCTGGCAGGGAAGTCGGTCAGTTGCTGACTACTCTGTCGAGTTCTGGGTTGCCGCGGCAGACTCCGAGTGGAATGATGCTGTGCTACATAGGGTCTTCCTCTGGAGTTTGAATACCAACCTCCACGACAAACTGGTTATTTGGGTGAGCCCCTCCTCTTTGGATGAATTGATTGCCCAGGCAGTGGCCCTTGACAACCGTATCTGGGAGCGTGCTAGGAAGCAGAGGACCGCTGCTTCTTCACCTGCCCCACAGCTTGTTCCCCCGCCACCTCACGTGGCATCCACAGTGCCGTCTTCAGAACCAATGGTCCTAGCTAGGACTCATCTGACTCTGGAGGAGCGCTGGGAAAAGGTGGAGGCGACTGATCAAGCCATCTCCAAATGCCCAACTCGGCCAAAAGAACCGGCCCATCAGCAACCGTGGGGGGTCTGGTGGGAGGTTCTTCTCAAAATTCCCCCAGCTGTTTCACACTCCTGGCTCTTATCCAGTTACTGGGAGCCGAGTGTAAAACCTCCGCACTGCTGGATTCTGGAGCGGAGCAAAACTTCATTCATCAGGAATTGATTCAAAAATTTCAGATTCCCCCCAGGAACCTCCCAACACCCGTTTATGTCTCCGCCTTATCTGGTTGTAGTCTTGCGGCTGTAGCAGACTCAAGCTGGATTGAACGCTAAAATTGGAACTTTGCTTCATGTATGAACTAACTGTCTAACCTCTGCCCTGTTTCATCACCCCCAAATGGATCCAGCTGTGATGGAGGACCATATGCAGCACCCCTGCCCCCTCTCTTCCTTCCTTTCAACACAGATCCTTGACATGGAGAAGAGAGAAGCAGGAAACAAACTCCCCCACTGATACATTATTATACGACCACAGCAGTGAATTTCCTGCAGAACAGGAATTTTTCCTAAAGACTTCCTAAATGTGCTTACAATGTTGCTGCATTAGCTGTTGTCATAAATGTTTTATATATGCATGTTTTTCTTACTTATGAACCCTCATAGATTAGAAAATTCAGATGGAGATATTTTGATAATGTGTGTCTAGTTGTGATAAGTGTCTGTTTGATGACTGTCTCACTTCTCCATTGGGATGAGTGAGTTTACCAAGGGGGCAGTGAGATAGTCATGCAAAGCCCCGATTGGCCGACCCCTCAGGACTGCTCTGGGGGTATGGGCCAATACCCCTTTATCACATGTCTCTACCCAGAATTCATTCTCTTTTGCTGCTGTTCTCTGAGGAGGCAATCAGCCCTCTCTCTCCTCAGAGGCCTGAAGGCCTCTGTCTGATCCAGCTCTTATCTGACTGAAGGTAACACTTGAAGATTTCCCTTTTTCTGGCATGCTTTAACTACCTGAACTTTAATACTTTTTTGGATTTTTCTTTAAAACTTCATCACCTTCTCTAGCAATTCATGACTAGTGGACGTAATCTTCAATTTTTATCTTTTCTAAAGCCAACCAAGCCATGATTTTCTTCTTTAATCCTAATTTTTTCTGTAAGTCAAGCGTTATCACACTTTTCAGAGCTTACTCCATTTTTAAGGCTTCCTTCTGGCTATCCTGCACTGCCAAATGCAGGCCTAGAGGAGATCCATTGTTCCAGCCATCTCCAGCAGACACAGGCCCCACCTCACTAAGGATTTCCAGGCCGAGACCCCAGGGCACAGGACAGCAGGGAGAACCATTGCCACCAAGTCTCATCTCCAGCCCAGGTTGGACCAATGCCGGGCTACCCAGAGTCATTCCTCCCACGCTTGTGACCCCTCCTAAGGCTCAACTATTTTGTCCTGTTCCAAGCCTCTTAGGAACCAAGCAATGACAAGAGAGTAAGGCAGTTAACAGTATTAGCTTCAAGGAAAGCCATAACCTTTTTCTGTAATGACCGTCCCTTTTTGAACACAAGGTAAAGTTAATCTTTTTTTCTTTTTCATAACAATTTTTTTTCTAAATTCCCTTTTCCTTAACTTTGTGTTCCACTTAATTTCTACCACTATTTTCACTTCACCCTTATTCCACGTATGCAAGACCTGTAAATATGTAAATTTTGCTGTTTTTTCATATATGCAAAATTACCACTGTTCATGCTAATTTGGTTATCTTCCCATTCTACAAGCTATACAGATGTCTATTGTCATTTTGGGTTTTTCTGTAATAAATTTACTAACCTCTTCATCAGTGTCTTCTCTGCCCAGATTTTAAGAATCACACAGTGTCAAGAACTGATGCCCAGATTAAGATACTGATCAAATATTGTCAATAGAATTATTAACTAAGGCTTAACTTACCAGTTGCCAAATTTTTAAGCTTAAGTCTTTGTTCATAAGAGGTTCCACCTCTATAAAACATGGATGGTGCCCCAACTAGTGTTACAAACAAGGTAATGCAAGAGTTATTAATAATTATTAATTCCAGTTATTATTAATAATCATATACATATCAATGGTATTCCTACCTTATGATAATGCTACATGGCGGTGACCCGACAAACTGAGCCCATTTCGATCATTTTGTCCGGTAACCACCGCTAGACAATCCATTTTTTTGTGCTGCCACAATCTTCCGCCTCCATGATTTTGGGGTATCTGTGGCTTCACAAACATAATCCCATAATCAGCTGGGCCAAGGCTTCAGTTTCTTCCTGGAGCTCATTCTGTTTGTTGTTGTGTCTCCGATCTGCTGCTTGTTCACCCTCTCTCCCTCTCTCCTCCCCTTTGGCTGAGCCGGCGGATCTCAGCCGCACGCCCAAGGTCTACCATGACTTAGGGGGAGGTCTTTAGCAAGTCGAGGGCCCTTTCTTTGCCACCTCATCGGTCCTATGACTGCGCTATCGACCTTCTTCTGGGTGTGCGGCTGCCATCCAGCTGGCTCTACAGTTTATCTGGGCTGGAGAGGGAAGCGATGGAGAGCCTCATTAAAAACTCCCTTATTGCCGGCCTTATCGACCCGTCTTCTGTTCCTTTTGGCGTGTGGTTCTTTTTCGTAGACAAAAAGGATGGCACCTTGTGGCCATGCATTGATTATCGCAAGCTTAATTAAATCACTGTTAAGGATAAATACCCATTGCCACTCATTAATTCGGCCTTTGAACTCCTCCAACAGGCACGGGTATACACTAAGCTTGCTCTCCGGAACGCGTATCATTTGGTTTGTATCTGCGAGGGGGATGAATGGAAGACGGCGTTTAAAACTCATTTGGGTCATACTGGATATCTGGCCATGCCCTTTGGCCTGACTATCACCCCCGCTGTCTTCCAGTGTTTAATCAATGATGTCCTCCGGGACATGGTGAACAATTTCGTTTTTGTTTACTTCGATGACATATTAATTTTTTCTCACAACGCTGGAAGAGCATGTGGTGATATAGTGTGTGTGTTGGTGATATAGTGCGTGTGTGCGTGTGTGTGTTTTTTGTACTTTTTTACGTTTTTAGAAAATCCTCTGTGTCGTTTCTGCCCTGGAGCATTGGTGGAATATATGGCGAACAGCTCCCTGGTATCTGCAACATGGATTTCCTGTCATATCTCGCACTACTGCTTTCTGTGCTGTGGCTCTTTGTCTCTGAGGTAAACGCGTTCGGCTCCATGGCGAGCAGAATAGCGGGCAGAATACAATATTCCAGGGACGTGTTGCTGCGCTTTAACACAGCTGGTGCAGAGTCTCTGATTGCGCCCAGATTTCAGCTGCCGGACTTTATTTTGAGAGACGGACACAGCGGTGAAAAAAGAAGCGGCAGAAGGAAGCGTGGAAGACGTGGAGGTGTGAAATTGCGCCTTAGGAGACGTCAGTTTGGTAACATTCCTCTTCCTTCGATCATTTTTGGGAATGCACAGTCTGTGAGAAACAAGGTGGAGGAAATTCAAGGCAACGTACGTTACCAGAAGGATTTTAAGAACTGCTGCGTCATGGCTTTCACTGAATCTTGGCTTACTGCGCATGATCGAGACGCAGACCTGTGGATTGACGGCTTTGGAGCTCCGCTGCGCTCGGATCGGCAGGAAGAGGTAACGGGGAAACGTCAGGGGGGCGGAGTATGTTTATACATTAATAAGCAGTACTGCACATCTGTCACGGTCAGAGAGCGCATCTGTACACCCCATGTGGAGCTGCTGTCTGTGTCGCTTCGCCCCTTTTATTTGCCTCGAGAGTTTCCCCAACTTTTCATCACAACTGTGTACATTCATCCAAGGGCAGACGCTGACTCCGCCTCCAGCACCATCTCTGATGTGATCCAGCGGCTGCAGTCAATTTCTCCAGAGGCGCCAAACTTCATTCTTGGGGATTTTAACCATGTTTCTTTAAAGAAGACACTTAAAAACTTTCATCAGTATGTCTCCTGCCCAACCAGGCGAAAAAAGACATTGGACCTGTGCTATGGATCCATAGAGAGGGCCTATAAATCACTCCCCCTTCCTCCTTTAGGATCATCAGATCACAACTGTGTTCATTTGCTGCCCACATATAAAACTGCTCTCAGAAGAGGCAAGGTGGAGATGAGAGACATTGATGTGTGGACAGAAGATTCAGAGCACAGCCTCCAGGAATGCTTTGACTGTACAGACTGGAAGATGTTCATAATGGCCTGCGGGGATGATTTGGACTCTCTGGCTGAGCTCACATGCTCATACATGGCTTACTGTCAAAATAAGTTTGTTCCACGTAAACGTGTCAAAATATATCCCAACAACAAACCATGGGTTACTAAATCAGTTAAATCCTGCTTACAGAGGAAAGCACTTGCCTTTAAACAGGGGTCTGTTTCTGCGCTACAGGTTGCCACTAAGGAGCTAAAGGCCGAAATTTTAAGAGCAAAACAGAATTATAAATCAGAGTTGGAAAGCAAGATGGCAGCAAATAAACTTGGTTCGGCCTGGGCCAGTATGAAAAAAATTGCAGGCCTTCAGAGCACAGAGCGCAGTAATCGTGTGTTTTTAGATGGTTTTAGTTCAGACACAGAGCTGGCTAATGCTCTTAATTGTTTTTATGGTCGTTTTGACTCCTTTGATTTTAGCACAGAAATCCAAGATTTGAAACAGAAACTCAAAGACAATCAGCACTTTAATATTGAGATGCAGGATGTTAAAAGGGAGTTCCGCGCTGTAAAAGTGAACAAAAGTCAGGGCCCTGATAATATATGTGGACGCCTGGTAAAGTCCTGTGCACATGAACTGAGTCCTATATTTCACTACATTTTCAATAAGTCCTTACAGACACAACATGTGCCTAAGATCTGGAAAGATGCCGTGGTTGTTCCCATTCCAAAATCCAGCTGTCCTAAAACGGTAAATGACTTTAGACCAGTTGCTTTGACTTCAATTTTAATGAAAATTTTTGAAAAACTGGTCAGATGTGAGGTCCTAAGGCAGACTGAACATGCATTGGATCCTCTGCAGTTTGCCTATAGGCCTCACAGAGGAGTGGAGGATGCCACTGTCACTCTGTTTAACATGCTTTTTAAACATCTGGATTTTAATGGGACACACGCCAGGCTTTTATTTGTGGACTTTTCTTCTGCCTTTAATACAATCCAACCTCATATTTTAGTTGAAAGGCTCCTGCAACAATTTGATTTAAGCAATAATCTGGTGGGTTGGATTCTGGATTTCTTAACCAACAGGACGCAGAGAGTAAGGGTCAATGGCACATTGTCTGACCTAAAGTGCTCTTCTACTGGCTCTCCCCAGGGGTGTGTGTTGTCACCACTACTCTTCATCCTGTACACAAACATGTGTCGGAGCAGACATGACAACAGACACATTATAAAGTATGCTGATGACTCAGTCATTGTCAGTCTCCTCCAGGATGGTGAGAGTGGCCACGGCCCAGTAGTTGATGACTTTGTTCACTGGTGTGAGGATTCCTACCTGCAGCTGAATACAACAAAAACGAAAGATATGATTATTGACTTTAGGAGGAAAACTCCCAGGCACAAAGTCACCATACTAAAAGGCCAGACCACCGAATGTGTACAATCGTACAAATATCTTGGGACGATTATTGATAGTGGATTGAACTTTGAGGTGAACTGTGAAAGGGTGTGCAAAAAGGGTCAGCAAAATTTGCATTGTTTGAGGAAACTTGCACGCTTCCAAATTGACCGAACCATAATGACTATGTTCTATCGGGCTTTTATTGAATCTGTTTTATCCTTTTCTTTAATGTCATGGTTTGGTCAGATAAAACTGAAACAGAGGAAATCCTTGGATCAGGTAGTCAGATGGTCCAGTCGTTTGCTTGGTGAGTCACAGCTGAGCCTGACATCCCTGTACACCAGACAAGTACAGAGGATGGCCGACTCGATTTTAAATGATGACTCCCACCCTTTGCACTGCAACTTTCAGCTTCTTCCCTCCAGACGGAGGTTTGCTGTCCCAAAAAGTAGAACCCAGCGCTACAAAAACAGCTTTGTCCCTGCTGCTGTCAAAGAGTTGAACAAGCTATAAAAATTATATTGTACATATTTTATATTTACCTATTTTGTAAGATGTGTGCCTGTGTTTGTGTCTATGTTGAATGTAATTGTGGCTTGTAAATATGGATGTCACCAACTGCAAAACAAATCTACCTACGGGTACAAATAAAGTAACCTGAACCTGAACCTGAACCTGGTCTACATCTGGACTGTCCTGCAGTGGCTGCTCAAGAACCAGCTTTTTGTGAAAGCTGAGACGTGTGAGTTTACCACCTGCTCCACTTCTTTCCTGGGGTTTACCGTGGGTGGGGTCATGTTAAAAAGATTCAGGCGGTAGTAAATTGGCCTACCCCCCAAACCAGGAAGGAGCTCCAATGCTTCCTGGCTCCAATCAGAAGCTCCACACATGCACGTTTTTCTCCCGGCGGCTGTCCCCAGCTGAGAGAAATTACAATGTAGGAGACTATGAACTGCTGGCCATTAAATTGGCACTGGAGGAGTGGAGACACTGGTTGGAGGGACCCAATCAGCCGGTGATGTTCTGGACTGATCACAAAAATTTAGAATATCTCAGATCAGCCAGACACTTGAATGTCCAGCAGGGTCGGTGGGCCCTGTTTTTTCTTAGATTTAACCTCTCCATCACATACTGCCCAGGGTCTCGCAAAATCAAACCTGATTCTCTCTCCAGCCAGTTTTCCTCCGACTCCTCTCCTACTCTCTCTCCTGCAGCCGCTGCCTCCCTCCCGGACACCATCCTGCCCTCCTCCTGTATTTTGGGGGCCCTTTCTTGGGATATCAAACAGAGGGTCCGGAAAGCCCAGTCAGCGGAACCTGGCACCCATGGAGGCCCGTCCAACAGGCTGTATATACCCTCCTCCCTTCGTGGTGACGTCATCCAGTGGGGGCACACAAGTTTTTTTCGCCTGTCATCCCTCCATCACTTGCACTATTGAACTAATTCAGCGTGTGTTTTGGTAGCCTTCCCTCAGGTCGGACGTTAAGGACTATGTGAAGGCCTGCCACACTTGTGTCGCCAACAAGTCAGACTCTTCCCCTCCAGCTGGTCTCCTCCACCCACTCCCCATCCCTTCCCGCCTCTGGTCCCATATCACTATTGACTATGTCTCGGGCTTTCCTCCATCTCAAGGCAACACCGTCATTCTCACTATGACCAATCGCTTCTCCAAAGCCATTCATCTGGTTCCCCCTCCTGGTTTCCCTTCTACTGTCGAGATGGCCAACCTCCTGTCCATCCACGTCATCCGATTACATGGCATTCCTATAGACACTGTCTCTGATCGAGGACCACAGTTTACCTCACGGGTGTGGAAGGCATTCTGTCGGTCCTTGGGTACCTCTGTCAGCCTCACTTCCGGTTATCATCCCCAGAGCAACGGTCAGGCCAAGCGTGCGAACCAGTCCATGGAGGCCACCCTGAGGTGTGTCGCATCCTGCAACCCATCTACCTGGAGCTCCCACCTGACCTGGGTGGAATAAGCACTCAACTCTGCCGTCTCCTCCGCTACGGGGCTAACTCCTTTAGAGGCCGCAATGGAGTACACACCACCGCTGCTACCCATGATGGAGAGGGAGATTGCGGTACCTTCTGTGGAGGCCCAAGCACATCACTGTCACTGCCTCTGGAGGTCCACTCGGGCGGCTCTCCAATGATCGTCCGAGCGGAACCACCTGTATGCCAACCGTAGGCGTGCGGCAGTGCCAAGATACTCCATGGGCCAGAAGGTCTGGTTATTTGAGGAGAAGGTACCGGTGAAGATGGACTAGCGTAAGCTGTCCCCACGCTTTCTGGGCCAAATCCCGATCTCCTGCATCATCAATGACATCACCGTCCGGTTGAAGTTGCCTCCATCTCTCCGTATCCATCCCACCTTCCATGTTTCTCAAATCAAGCCTCTCTCTGTCAGCCCCCTGTCTCCTCCTCCAGAAATCCCTTCACCTCCCCAGGTCATCGATGGACATACCACCTACAACATCCAGCGAATTCTGGATGTATGCCGTTGAGGCCGGGGTCTGCAGTACTTGGTGCACTGGAAGGGGTATGGCCCGGAGCATAGATCTTGGATTCCACGATCCTATTTCCACGACAAGGGTATGGTACGGGCGTTCCACCTGTCTCATCAACAGAAGCCCGGGGGTCCGCCAGGAGGCGTCCCTTGGGGGGGGGGGGCACTGTCATGGTCAGGCGAGCATGCCTCCCCCCTCCCTTCCTGTCTCTATTTTCCCGGCTCTGGAGCTCATCAAGCACACCTGCATGATTACACACCTGCTGCCTCCTGATTCACTAGCGTATTTAAGGACCAGGGTGTGAAAAGCTCTCCGCTGGATCGTTGGGTTTGTGCCGCCTCACAATCATAATTCTTGTTGTGTGGTTAAATTAATTATTTTCCCCAAGCGTTGTCTTGCCTTCTCCTCTCCTCCTCTCAGGTTTGCTGCCACCTACAGTGGTGTGTCTCCGGGGCTGTGTTTGCTCGCTCGCCTGAATCATCTACCTCCTGGACAACGGCTTCTCCACCCAGGTCCTCCAGTCACTCCTTCTCCTTCCCTGCCGTCATTAATTCACTGTCTCCTCTCCCACGCCGGGGTCACTGCTGGGCTCTTTGCCAGTACCGTAAAATCCATATCCTCTGTAGTTATTTTCCAGTATGCCATATCCATTATTAATCCCTCCTCTCCTCTTTCCCCCTCCTAGGCTGCGTGTGACTCCAGCGTGCAACTATTTTCTTGTATATAGTTTGGCTTCTTGGTTGCAGGTTTCATTAATTGTGGTGTGTGTATATATTCATTAAGTTAGCGTGTTTTGTATAGGGATTGGGGTTTCATTAAGGTGGTGTAACTTTTCATCTGCATCTGTGTTTCCTTCTGAGGTGGTTGCCTTGCACTTAAGCCTCCTCAAAATCTTAAAACATGACAATAGAGTATATCATCCCTAGTTACTTTAGTATGAGTCCTGAAAACTAATTAGTTCCATTGTAAAGTAATTCTGTTAGCACCATTCATGTATGCTACAGATATGATTAGTGACTAGACTCGTGTTATCTTTGTATTACCCAAATAACAGCCCCAAAATAGTGGATTGCTATCAGTGAAGCTGGGTTCACACTATAGCATTTGGACTGACTTCTACAGATGTTCTGAAAAATCAGAGAAATTAGTCTAAACAATGATGAAATTACATACATGAGCAGTTTTTTTTAATCCAACGCACACTTTAAGAAACTTTTATATACTTTTGCTAGCATTTCCCAGCGATGCATTCAGTGTTGGCAAACTTTTGCCAACTTAGGCTAGTGTATGTGTAGCTGTTGACAATTTAGGTTAACTGAAGTAAATGAATACTCAGCGCAAGTCAGTTGACATCAGCGTCAGGTGATGCTTATATAAAGATCAGCATTTGTGGACCCTTCCTGTCATTCTGGACTTGCTTTTTTGGGTGGATTCACACTACAACATTTGAATCAACTTTTACTGACGTTCTGGCAAATGTCTGGTTCTGCTGGCAAAAGATGATAAAAGTTAATGATAGTGTTTCTTGGCAAACACTGGCAAAAGTTGTGTTCTTTGAAAATAATTTGCCACTGGTAAATAAATGTTGGTGAAAGTTGTGCTCGTTTTGTAAAAGTTCCTGAGCGCTGGGCTAAGTTATGCAGAGTTCGCCAAGTTGGCCAAAGTTAAGTTCTGTTGGCAAGGTTGACTGAAATGCCGGTGGAAGCAGATGTTTTTAGACCGAAACTCACTTCAGACATGCACGGATGAAAGAGAAATGAAGAGAAGGGTGAATTAAAAAAAAAAAATCTCCCCCAAATTTGACAACCCAAAAGAAAACAAAAATATCCTCATTGAGAAATTTACTTTCTTAATTTTCTGCTCCATGCCTAATCACTCTCCAGGATTTATTGGTTCGACTTCCTTTGTGGGGAATCAAACAGTGCTGATGTGGTATCAAAAAGTAAATGACATTTAATGGGATTTTATGTTATTTTAATAGAGAGAGTTGTAACAGTCAAAACATAATTACCCGTCATTACCTCCGCCAGGCCGCAGGCCGCAGGAGATTATGTTTTTGCCGGGGTTTGTCTGTCTGTCTGTCTGTCTGTTGGTTAGCAAGATAACTCAAAAAGTTTTGGATGGATTTCGATGAAACGTTCAGGCGTTGTTGGAAATGGTACAAGGAAGAACTGATTAAATTTTGGGGATGATCCGGATCACCATCCAGAAGAAAACCGCCATTACGGAAAATGCCATTTTCGTCAATAACTACTCAACCACTAATCCTATCATTGTCAATCCAATTGCTAGTCATATGTTTTCATGGTCAAGGAATCTGAACACGCACACACAAACACTGTATGGGCGGAACTGTGGCCGCCATTACGGAAAATGCCATTTTCGTGAATAACTATTGAACTGTAGTGGAGCTGAAATAACGAGGCGGCTTTGAATTAAAAACAGGGTTTTTACTGAATAGCTCCTCTATCAAATCTCAACAGGTGCAGAGCTTAGCAGAAGGCAAGAGAGAGATCTCTGCTTTGCTCGCTGGTTAAATACAAGCACACATGGCACCACTCATTGAAACAGCTGACGTCAGAGTCCACTCATTGAAAAAGGTAACATCTCCCCGTTATCTAAATCCCCCCATTAGTCCTGTTAACTCCTCCCTTCGCCTTGGGAGGTGATGGGAAGACCTTCTCCTCTCTCAGGGGTGAAGGTGTCCAGTCTGTTGCCATGGCGTCCTGTGACGTCATGGGTCTTCACACAGCGGTGAGATTCCTTTGTTCTTTCAGAGGTGTGAAGTTCCTTTGTATATGTTGTCCCAAACATTTCCACATGCTCTAACCAATGTAGGTATGGAATATCTGAGTGATATATACCACAGAACCACTAATCCTATCATTGTCAATCCAATTGCTAGTCATATGTTTTCATGGTCAAGGAATCTGAAAACGTACACACAAACACTGTATGGGGGGAACTGTGACCGCCATTACGGAAAATGCCATTTTCGTGAATAACTACTGAACCACTAATCCTATCATTGTCAATCCAATTGCTAGTCATATGTTTTCGTGGTCAAGGAATCTGAAAACGTACACACAAACACTGTATGGGCGGAACTGTGGCCGCCATTACGGAAAATGTCATTTTCGTGAATAACTACTGAACCACTAATCCTATCATTGTTAATCCAATTACTAGTCATATGTTTTCATCGTCAAGGAATCTGAAAACGTACACACAAACACTGTATGGGGGGAACTGTGCCGCTTGGCGGAGGTCTGCGCTCTCCGAGTGCTTTTCTAGTTTAACCTTTATATACTGTATACAGGGTAGTTCCACTGAGAGGCAACCTCTCTTTTGCAAGGATTCCCTGTTCACATTCACACAGTTACACATTCACACCAGGAAGCTGCCCAGTATAACCACAGATTGGCCTGTGACCACTGAGCAGCTCCACCAGAACAGTTGGGGTTAAGCACCTTGCTCAAGAGCACCACAGTGGGGTTAAGGAGGGTGGGGCAAACACTGCTACGTCATCTGTCCCACCCAGATCTGATCCTGCTGGTCCTGGGATTGAACCAGCAACCCTTTGCTAACCAGTCTACATCCCTTACCATTAGGCCACTACTGCCCCTTCAACACGACAGACCGGTACACTGTCCGCATCACTGCAGTTGTTGCTCCGATTTGAATGTCAGTCTCTCGTTCCATTTTTCCCTCACTCAATTGTGAATATACCCCAATATACTTGAACTCCTCCACTTGGAGAAGGACCTCATCCCCACCTGGAGAGGACAATCAACCCTTTTCTGGCTGAGCACCATGGACTCAGACTTGTAGGTACTGATTCTCATCTTGGCCACTTCAAACTTAGTAGCGAACCATCCAAGCAAGACCTGTAGGTTATTGCTCAATGATGCCAACAGGACAGCATCATCTGCAAACAGCAGAGATGAGATCCTGTGGCTACCAAATATGATCTCCTCCATTCCTTGGCTGCACCTAGAAATCCTGTCCATAAAAATTATGAACAGGATTGGTGACAAAGGGCAGCGCTAACAGAGTTCAGCTATCACTGGGAATAAGTTCGATTAACTGTTGGCAGTATGAACCAAACTCAGACTGAGTTTCATTTATCTTCTACTGCTGGGGGAGTGGGGGGGGGGGACTGGAGCCTATCCCAGCATCTTTGGATGAAAGGCAGGGTACACCCTGGACAGATCTCCATTCCATCGCAGGGCCAACACAGAGAGACAGACAACCTTTCACTCTTACATTCATACTTTAAAAACCCCAGTTGATGCCAATTAACCTAACATGCATGTCTTTTTTCTGTGGGAGGAAACTGGAGTACCCCCACGCAGACATGGGGAGAACATGCAAACTCCACACAGAAGGGTCACCGGTGGTCAGGGGTGGGATCGATCCCATGACCTTCATGCTGTGCTGCCACAGTGCTAATGTCATGGGGTGGAAGTATTTCATTGTGTTTTTTTGGGTTTTACATATTTTTTAAGTTTGTGTTGCATGTCTATTTATAACTTTGCATGTTTTGCAGTTTTTATGGTTTAACCTGTGTGTTTTTAGTTTGAAACGCTGTTCACTTCCACCCTGTGCCTCCCCTAATTGGTGATCATCAGCACCTGGGTTAATTGAGGACATGCAGCACCTGTGACTGGAGACAATATAAAAGGTGTTCTGGCAGTCCAAAAGAGAGCCCTGGCTGGACGGGGGCCCTGCCAGAAGAGAGCCTGCCTGGTTGAGAGCCCGGCCGGAGGAGAGCCCTGCCAGACGAGAGCCTGGCCTGACGAGAATATGCTATAGGGCCCAGCAGTAATGGCCTAGATCAGGCTAATTCAATTAGTGGTCTGCAGGCCACATGCGGCCCAGAAGCAACCTCCGAGTGGCCCTTGGGCCCAGGCCACACCAAGGAAATATAAATTTAAGAAAAAAATATGATGGAATGACGGTCCACAAGTGTGCACATGAACAACGTGCATAACTGTCATCTGTGCGGAGCTCAGAAGCACCCTGCCCATGTGACAGTTCAAGTCGGCAGGCAGAGTGTCTCACTTATTGTCTGAGAGAAGCATGAGCTTATTAAAGTACTTTAAGTGTGGTGAAAATCAGAAGAGGTTTGTAAGCAATGAAGGCATATATGGTGTTTTTTTTTTTTTTTTTTCCCCTTGCCCTGTCAGGCAGCTAGGCAAGCATAACAGGGATCTGTCACCCTTATTGTGCCAAAACAGATTTACTTTGCCAAGAGAAGCTTATACAGCACCTAAGTATGTATTGTATGTTGTTGTAAACTCTTCCTGTAATGACCTTTAATACTTTATTTTAATTATTTTACCCATGGAAGACCCGACAGGATGGGGAAGGGGGAAAGGAAGTGTGTGGAGGGGGAAAGAAAAGGGAGGGGAACAGACAAAAAGACAAACAAACCAACAACTAAAACAAACAAACGACAAACTGCTTCTTCCACCGAAAATGTCTCAATACGAGTCTGGTTTCCGCACCTGTTAAAGGAGAGACACTTGTGCATGTACGTCTGCGTGTGTCTATATAAGAGTGTGTGCAAAATAAGTGTGTGCATGTGAGTGGTCTGTCAGGAAACATACGAAGCGGGGGGCCAGTCGCAGCAGCTATCCCCCTGGGAACCCTGAGCAGGCAAGGCAGTGCCATCAACCTCCACAGGGCACAAACGTCCGAGGTAGGCAAGCCCCAGGAAAGCCAGGCATCTGACCCCGGAGGGACGATCAAGGGAGGCCAGGTCACCAGGCGACCGGCGCAGCAAGCCCACACCCCCGGACCCGCCCACCCCCTACCCCCCAGCGGGCCAACGCCCGCCCCTGGGCCCCAGGAACCAGGAAGCCAGCGACCCCACCCCCTGGGCCGGAGACCGGCCCACGCCCCCCCAAGCACCCCCACAGAGCCCCCCCGCTCCCCAGCACCACTGCCTCACACCCCGGGGACCCCCATGCCCAAAGAAGTCCCCCCACCCAGAGGAGCCCACATTGCCGAGAGGCACTAACCCCCGTAATCCAGCACCACCCGACTCGCAGACACACCCCTCCCCACACCTTCACACCCACATGCTCCCATGCGTACCCATATGCACTTCCTCACTTTCACTCTCCCGGACCAACCCATTCTCTCTCACTCCTGTACCCATTCAAACTCACCCCTCATTCACCCTTGTTTCATAAGGTGGCTGTGAAGCAGATGCAGCGAGCCTGAACGCGCACCAGCACCCGGCAGTGGCCGGGGAGACTGCCGGTGCAGGCCACAGAAGTAGATCCCCACCCCCAGCGCCCACCCAAACGACTCATCAGCAGACCACCGCAGGCGCCCCGAAATGCCACCCGACATGCAAAGCGCCGCACAAAACTGACCCACCATCACCACCTCCTTTCATCACCCCCTTACTCTCACTTACTCTCGTATTCAGTCCCGCTCTCTACTCCCTTGGTTGTATCTATACATTCAGTAGCACCCAGGGATTTTAACAACATGATGGGTCCCAGGCTCCCCACCGGGCCCCCACACCCCCAGCAGGAGAAGGGCAACAGGGGTGGGGGAAGACTCCCCCCCCCCCCTGCACAAAACAAGGTAGGTGTATGTCGGTTATATGATGTGATTGTGTGTAAATGTGTGGACTTACCAAAGTGCAATTAAAATTGGTATGTAACTCACTGGTAACAGGAACAATAAGTCGCTGAGTAAACAGGTACGGTTAAGCTTCATATGCAGGGAAAGAGGCAAGAGTGACTGAATCGCTGAGGATTTACTTCACCAGTCATTACAATAATTTATGTTCATTATTATGTACCTGGGAAGTTAAGATGACCGAAATTCATGAAGTCAATGACTTTAATCCGTCCACAGCCTTCAGACAAACTAAACATGCCAACATTTGGATTTCAAAATAAGGGAGGTTTTTCCTGCTGTCTGGGTGGTGAGGAGAGTGCTAAAAAACAATAAATATATAGAAATGTTTTAACAGAAATCACTGCTTCTTTGGTAATTTAAGTTAATTTATTTAATTAATGTCATTTTATATATATATTTTTTTGAAATCAGAGTTAAATTATTGTTCTGTTCTGGCTCTGCTAAATTATGGTCAAAATTATAAATTGTATAAAGAAAAAAATCAAATTTTTACCACAGTCTGTTCCAAATTTATATTAAAAAAAACAGTAATTTTGTTTAAAAAAAAAACCAGACAAAAATTAGCCATAAAATAATCCACATATTTAAAATAAAGTCTCAAATGTACAAGAAAAGTCAATTTTACAAGAGGAAATAACAAATTTGAGGAAAATTTGTAAATTTAGGTAAATTTACAGAAAAAAATAGAAAACTATCAGAAAATTTTGGAGAAAAACCTCAAACCTTCAAGACTGAAGTCATTACTCAAGTTTTTAAGTGGGTGCTTTTTGCATCCTTAACTGTACTAGAAATTTTTTGGTTAACTTTAATGTGTGTGTAATGGAATGTGTAGTTATAAAAAGAGGTTCCTACTTATACAGGTGGTGATTTAAAACAAAACAAACCACAATAGTGGCTGTGCAATGTTTGTTAATATTATCAATCTTTTCTTGGGGGTTTTGCGGACTGAAGTGTTTGACAGTTCATTTTTTATTCAGCTAAATGCACTTTGTGATGTGCCAAGGTTGGTTATGACCCGGATGTAGTATATTTTATTTCAAAGGGGAAACAAATGTTAATGTTACTAACAGTGCACCTTGAATTCTTACGCACTTTGAGATATTTAGACAGGTTAAAACGTGGGACACACATCAGGATACCAAGAGCAAAGCGTGGAACACATGCAGCCTAACAGTGAACAATAATGAAGGACACTGTGCCGAACTGCGAAGCGGCGTCCCTTAAATAGGCAAAGAGGAATAAACAAATGAAGAACAGGTGTAGGTAACATGGGCGAGGATAATAATTAGAATAACTAACACCTAAGACAAACCACAAAACTAGCTAGGAGCAACCGGAAGTGAACAGAGGATGCTGTCAAAATTAAAGCACAGGAGGAATGATGCCAAAGGAAACTAATTACAAAACAAGATATAAACCAAATGATACAATAGGAGAAAATAATAATAACCCATCCAGGCAAGGAGCAAGATCGAATACAAAATCCAAGAGCTGCTAATAACACAGTACTAGTAAATACCAAGGTTACAAAAGAAGAACTGAAAGCAAAGGCGGAGAAGGCTCAAATATACACACAGGAAGATATAATATAAAATACAAGATGATCCAAAAACACATAAGAATAAACATGACTATAATGACCAAACTAAGATACGATAACAGGACAACTCAAAACAAACAGAAACAAAGGCCATACTCAGAACATAATACAAACAAAACCATACACAAATACAATAATTAAACTGAAGCGGAAAAAGTACAGAAAATAACTAGAAATGAACTGAAAGCGTGAGCACAGTTCTCCCACCGTGCTCCGTGCTATGACAACTGGTGCTCTCAGCCTAGGGAGGGCTTTCTAACATCAGTGACCAATAGGAAACTACATATTGAAACAATGTTAAGTAGACACAATTTTTGCTATAGAATAACACACATTTTCAGCACATGCTCTCTATCTCTCAGTATTTTAAGGGGGTGACACAATGCGCCCTCTATTGATGGACTGCCACTGGTTCTTATTGCTAAAAATATAGCAACTTCTGAACAATGACTCTCTAGTTTCTAAGAACTGATGGGACATTGGAAATTACATAAGACTGAATCAAGAAATCAAATATTGTAGTCTATAATGACTGGCTTTTTTTTTTTGCTTAATTCTGCCAATGAACACAGAATTGTCATGTACAAACAAGGCCTTGCATAACCAAAACAGAAGGAACAGCTATTTGTTTTTCATATATTTGTTGCTTTCACCACACTGGAGCAATGATAGTTGCAGATGAAGCTCTACCAGGCAAAAGAACCCCGTGAAAGAGGCAAACAAAAATGAAGAGGAAGAAATAGAAACTGAAAGCAGAGAGTACTACATTGCAGATGGGCAGTCATTCAGCTCTCTGGGTTTAAAAAAGTTTAAAAGAAACATTCTGTTGGTATTATTTCCACTTGACCAGCAAATAATAAAACTTGCCTAACTATTAACCAGGACATATTTTTCTTTGAAAAGTGGAAAACAATCCAGTTCAGAGGCTCAGTATGATGGGGAGTTTTCTGCTGCTCTTTGATTCACTTTTCCATTCATGCCTCCATTCCTCACCTTTTTCCGTCTCCTCTCTTCCTTCAATTCACCACTTCTTCTTTCCCCTTGATTCCTTCTCTTTTCCCTTATAGTTGAGGACAGGCAGCCTACAAAAGAAAGTTGATGCCTCCATCAATGACAAACGGTCATTTAAAAAGGCCACCCTGTCAGGCACAGCAGAAGGTCTGGCAGAAACAGATGAAGAAAAAATACACTCAAGGTAAAGCAGACAAATGATCAGGGTGAGCTGAACGGGAAAGGACAAAGATGAAGCGGGGGGGGGGGATGAAGACTTATTGGAGGATTCTCCATCCCAGTGTGAAGTCTCCATATTTTCAGTCAGTTTATATTATTCTATGTGAGACGCAGATCTCGTATCAGCTAGTATGCATATATCCACTTTATTGCTGTTGGAAGAGATTCAAGTTGAGCATGCTGGTTCTCTGTGGATTTGCTGCTGCTGAATGTGCCCATAAATAATTATTTCAAAGTGCCCATCATAGCTTCTATGGTAAATAAGCAAATGAATAACAACTAGTCCAGCCATCCATCCCATGTTTTTTTTTTTTTTTTGGGGGGGGGGGAGTCTATCTCAACATCTTTGGGAAAGAGGCAGGGTACACCCTGGACAGATCGCTTGTCCAACACAGAGAGACAACCTTTCACTCTTACATTCTTACTTAAGGACAATTTAGAATCCCCAGTTGATGCAAATTAACCTAACAAGCATGTTTTTGGCCTCTGGGAGGAAACCAGAGTACCCGGAGAAAACCCATGCAGACACGGGGAGAACATGCAAACTCCATGCAGAAGGGTCACCGGTGGTCAGGGGGTAGGATCAAATCCACAACCTTCTTACGGTGCTGCTACAGTGCTAACCACTGCTCCAGTGAGCAATCACACATGCTTGCCATGTGTGGCTATATTAGTTGCTGTTTTGTCAACATCAAATCTGTATTTAGAATATGAGTAAACTGCTGATATTTGTATGTGCCATTGGTGTCTAAATGACCCTTAATGTCCTAAGGCAGAGGTCTCCAACCTGGGGATCCTGGAACGTTCAGGTTTCTGTGGGAAATTTTCTATTTTCACTTCTTAATTGGTCTGAAGATTTGCAAATAATCTGTGGTTGTTGTGCACGGGTGCCTACAGAACACATGCACAGCAACAACAAATTATTTGCAAGTTTCTGGACCAATTTCCCACAGAAAGTTCCAGGAGCCTCAGATTGGAGACCCTTGTCCAAAGGTATCTACAATTGGTCCATCCTTAAATATCTGCAGTAGATAAGTGAAACATACTCTTCAGTGATGAAATAATATCCATTTGTTCATCAATTGTCTTAATATTTTATATATCATAAGATGCCACAGAGACATTTGTCCTCACAGTGACAAGGCTACTATTATCATTGAGCACATACAACTGCATTTTCCCATTATGTACATAGTACCAGTGTTGTAGTCAAAATCAGACCAGGACCAAGAGCGTACAAAGGGGTTGAAAATGAGAAAAGCTCAAGACCAAGGCAGGCAGAGACCAAGAACACTGGGTATATACATCTTGGTCTTGATCCCTTAAAATCTTAGTTTTGCCTTGGTCTTGATACACTTGAGTACTTATTTAAAAATTTAAATGAAGAACTATAGTGGAAAATTTTGACATATGAATTTCACCCCAAACACAAAATCAAAACAACACAAGTTCCATTTAACGTAAGGGCCCGAATTTCCCTTTGTCTTTGTTTTTACTTGAGTCACAGGAAATTAATTCCCTCAGCTATTACCTCCTAACATGATTAAAAGAAGACACACTGTGACAGGCATCAATCAACGTGGTACAGTAGTGTGAAAAAGTGCCCTTTCCTGATTTCTCTCTTTTTTTTTGTATGATTGTCACACTTAAATGTTTCAGCTCACCAAACAAATTTTTGTAACTTTGATTTTTATTCATTTTTCATCATACATATTACATTCAGATCACAGTCTATATTTAAAAAAAGGAGCTAGAGAAAGAAAGAAAAAAAAAGAAAAAAGGGGGGGGGAAATGTTGAAACATCAAGTTTTAAGTTTCCATCTCTTAATTCTTCTGGTTTTTCCAGTGTCTTTGGTTATTCTTTCAATTTCTGTCTCGTTGTTGCACTTTGTAGTGTGTCCATTTCCGCCATTTTTTTTCATATAGTCCTTCTTGCATTCTTTGTCGATATGTTAGTTTTTCCATCAAACGTATATCCTCAACAATGTCTGTCCATTGCTCTTGGTCAGCAAGAACTTCTGATTGCCATTTTCTTGTGATTGTTTTTTCACATGCAATCAGCAAGATTTTAACTAGATATCTGTCCTCAGCCTGTATTACATTGTCTCTTTTAAGATCACATAAATACATCAAGTTACAGTTCATTGGTATATTATATCCTAATATCCTCTGTATTGTCACATGTATAGATTTCCAGAATAATGAGATTTTGCAGCATTTCCAAAACATATGTGAGTGGTCTGCATTTTGAGCCCCACAGCCCCTCCAGCATATAGATTTGGTATTTGTATATTTTCTTTGAATCTGTGGTGTAATGAAATAACGAATCAGGTTTTTCCATCCAAATTCCCTCCATGTCCTTGAACTTGTTGATGTGTGTTGTGTTTTCCATATTTCTTGCCAGCTTTCTTCTGTTATGTTTAAATTTAGCTCTTTCTCCCATTTCTCCTTTATATAGTTACTTGAATGTTTGTTTGCCATAAGTTTCTGATATAGCTTTGAAATAATTCTTATTTTATTTCCTGTATATGAGCTTAAAATGAATTGTATAATCTCGCTCACATCTGTGTGGAGGTTATGTCTAATCTTCCTCATATAATAATCTCTCATCTGCAGATATCTGAAGAATTCCGATTTTTCTAGTTTAAATTTTCTTCTGATGTTTACAAAACTCCCGAAATCTTTTTTTCCGATATTGCCCCATGCTGTGATTCCCTTGTTCACCAGATTTTTGTATCCCCTATCTTGCTTTGCCGGTTCAAACTGACTGTCAAATGCTACCCATTTCAATAGTTTTATGTCCTCCTTTATGTTATACTTTTGTACTATTTTATACCACAGTTCCAAAGTAAATTTAGTGATTGGGTCTATTTGTTTGATTTGCTTATATGCATCTTTATCTCCTATTATGCTTTGTACTGGGAGTCCCTCAATTTCCTTTTCTATTTCTTTTCATTTTGCCTCATATCCTCCGTCGCACCAGCTCACCAAACAAATTTAAATATTAGACAAAGATAACACAAGTAAACACAAAATGCAGTTTTTAAATGAAGGTGTTTATTATTAAGGGTAAACAAAAATCCAAACCCACATGGCCCTGTGTGAAAAAATGATTGCCCCCACCTCTTAAAACATAAATTAACTGTGGTTTGTCACATCTTTGAAAAGCTGAGTTCAATTTTGCTAGCCACACCCAGGCCTGATAACTGCTACACCTGTTCTCAATCAAGAAATCATTTAAATAGGACCTGCCTGACAAGGTGAAGTTGACCAAAAGATTCTCAAAAACTAGAGATCATGCTGTGATCAAAAGAAATTCAGGAACAAATGAGAAACAAAGTAATTGAGATCTATCAGTCTGGAAAAGGTTATAAAGCCATTTCTAAAGTTTTGGGACTCCAGCAAACCACAGTCAGAGCCATTATCCACAAATGGCAAAAACATGAACAGTGGTTAAGCTTCCCAGGAGTGGTCAGCCGATCAAAATTACCCCAAGAGTGCACTGACGACTAACCCAAGAGGTCACAAAAGACCCCACAACAACATTCAAAGAACTGCAGGCCTCACTCGCCTCAGTTAAGGTCAATATTCATGACTCCACCATAAGAAAGAGACTGGGCAAAAATGGCCTGCATTGCAGAGTTCCTAAACAGAAACCACTGCTGAGCAAAAAGAGCATAAAGGCTCATCTCAGTTTTGCCAGAAAACATCTTGATGATCCCCAAGACTTTTGGGAAAATACTCTGTGGACTGATGAGACAAAAGTTGTACTTTTTGGAAGGTGTGTGTCCCATTACATCCAGTGTAAAAATAACAGCATTTCAGAAAAGGAACATCATACCAACAGTAAGATACAGTGGGGAAAAAAAGTATTTAGTCAGCCACCAATTGTGCAAGTTCTCCCACTTAAAAGATGAGCGAGGTCTCCAATTTTCATCATAGGTATACCTCAACTATGAGAGACAAAATGAGAAAAAAAAAATCCAGAAAATCACACTGAAGGATTTTTAATGAATTAATTGGTAAATTCCTTGGTAAAATAAGTATTTGGTCAATAACAAAAGTTCATCTCAATACTTTGTTATATACCTTTTGTTGGCAATGACAGAGGTCAAACGTTTTCTGTAAGTCTTCTACAAGATTTTCACACACTGTTGCTGGTATTTTGGCCCATTCCTCCATGCAGATCTCCTCTAGAGCAGTGATGTTTTGAGGCTGTCGCTGGGCAACACGGACTTTCAACTCCCTCCAAAGATTTTCTATGGGGTTGAGATCTGGAGACTGGTTAGGCCACTCCAGGACCTTGAAATGCTTCTTACAAAGCCACTCTTTCATTGCCCAGACAGTGTGTTTGGGATCATTGTCATGCTGAAAGACCCAGCCACGTTTCATCTTCAATGCCCTTGCAGATTCAGTCTTCCCAGATTCAGTCTTCCCAGCCTGGTGCAGGTCTACAATTTTGTTTCTGGTGTCCTTTGACAGCTCTTTGGTCTTGGCCATAGTGGAGTTTGGAGTCTGACTGTTTGAGGTTGTGGACAGGTGTCTTTTATACTGATAATGAGTTCAAACAGGTGCCATTAATACAGGTAACGAGTGGAGGACAGAGGAGCCTCTTAAAGAAGAAGTTACAGGTCTGTGAGAGCCAGAAATCTTGCTTGTTTGTCGGTGACCAAATACTTATTTTACCAAGGAATTTACCAATTAACTCATTAAAAATCCTGCAATGTGATTTTCTGGATTTTTTTTTCTCATTTTGTCTCTCATAGTTGAGGTATACCTATGATGAAAACTGGAGACCTCTCTCATCTTTTAAGTGGGAGAACTTGCACAATTGGTGACTGACTAAATACTTTTTTGCCCCACTGTATGCTGGTGGCAGTGTGATGGTCTGGGATTGTTTTGCTGCTTAAGGACCTGGAAGCCTTGCTGTGGTAAATAGAACCATGAATTCTCCTGTCTACCAAAAAATCCTGAAGGAGAATGTCCGGCCATCTGTTCGTGACCTCAAGCTGAAGCGTACTTGGTGATATGATTTGAGGCTTTAACCCAGGAGCAGACAACAGACTCGGTGAGAAATACAATGATCTTTATTGAATGTGAGTGTGTGTGTGTGTGAGTGAGTGCAGGGTGGAAGGAGTCTGGCAACTCTGCAAGGAAGAGAGAGAAGAAGATATGAGAAATCTTGTAACCACACGGATGAATAGTGAAATAAATAATCTTACGGAGCAAGGAAGGGTTGGAGTGAAACTACTTGCAGCCTTGTTCTTCTCCAGGTTACCATAGTCCCACGACGGTGAGGAAGTGCCAGTGCAGATGTGTACAGTGATCCATGCAGAGGAATCCTCAGCTGAGGAGGGAAAGGGAAAGCTCAGTCTAAGTGCTGAGGCACTTATGGGATGCTGATGAGGGAGAGGAGCTTCCAGCTTATGGAGTGATTCCTGGTCCGCCGCCCGGAGTTGGGTTGGTCCGCCAAGAGGACGGTCCAACTGTGCACAGGTACAGAGGACAAGGAGAGGATGATGCAGGTTGATGAAAACAAGTTAACAGGCTGTTAAAGAATTGTAGAGAGGGAGGCAAAACTCCCAGCTGACGAGGAGCAGAGTTGACGTAGTAAAAAGGGAGGCGAAGCTCCCAGCTGACGGGAAGAGTAGATCAGCGTCGTAAAGCTCTTTGACAGAGTTGGAGCGTCTCCGTGCAGGAGTGGAGGGCCACACTCCTTGTTAAGGCAGTCTGATTAGGAGGTGCAGGTGTGAGTGAAACTGCAGCTGTGGAACATAATTAGAGAGAGAGGGAACAAACAACACACAGCTCGGATCACCACACTTGGATCCTGCAGCAGGACAATGATCCAAAACACACCAGCAAGTCCACCTCTGAATGGCTTAAGAAGCACAAAATGAAGATTTTGGAGTGGCCTAGTCAAAGTCCTGACCTGAATCCGATTGAGATGCTGTGGCATGACCTTAAAAAGGTGGTTCAGGCTTGAAAACCCTCCAATGTGGCTGAATTACATCAATTCTGCAAAGATGAGTGGGACAAAATTCCTCCACAGCGCTGTAAAAGACTCATTGCCAGCTATGGCAAACGCTTGATTGCAGTTGCTGCTAAGGGTGGCCAAACCAGTTATTAGGTTTAGGGGGCAATCACTTTTTCACACTGGGCCTTGTAGGTTTGGATTTTTTTTTCCTTAACACCTTAATTTAAAAACTGTATTTTGTGTTTACTTGTGTTATCT
The DNA here is from genome assembly GCA_020510985.1 of Pholidichthys leucotaenia. Lineage (NCBI taxonomy): Eukaryota > Metazoa > Chordata > Actinopteri > Cichliformes > Pholidichthyidae > Pholidichthys > Pholidichthys leucotaenia. The sequence goes on along the minus strand of CM035849.1, from coordinate 107,227,724 downwards.
TTGTCTAATGTTTAAATTAGTTTGATGATCTGAAACATTTAAGTGTGACAAACATACAAAAAAATGAGAAATCAGGAAGGGGGCAAACACTTCCATACCACTGTATTTAAGAAAGAAACTGCTAATTTGTTATGGATTAGGAGCATAGACCCAAAAGCAATATGGATGAGGCAGAGGGTAAAGTGACAATTATGTTTATTTACAAAGGTGTGCAATAAATGGTGTAGTAATAATCTGCTGTGAGGATCTGGCAACCAGGTCCTGTGGGGAAATGCTATTGAACCAGGGAGGCTGATCCTCTTCAGCTGAGGAGTGTGAGACAGTGGAGGGGCACACCCGAATAGGGAAGCAGTGCAGGAGTTCCAGGGGAATGCTACAGGCAGGCTGGCCAGGCCTGGATGGAGTGAAAGGGGTGAAGGAAACAGTGCAGGTGTCATGTTCCTGGGGCACAGGTTAGAGCCGTGCCCAGATTCTCTGCCTGGTGAACATTGTCTTGCTTATTTTCCGTTATTTCTTAGTTTACTATGATGTTGTGTATTTTTCTGTATCATATTTTCCGTTTCTGGTCTGTTTATTTTGGCAGCACTGTGCAGCTTCCGGTTGCCTATTCCTTGGGGGTGCACAGCTGCTGCCAATTAACCACTTATGAGCGACACCTGTCTGTAATCACTGTATGGGTATTTCAGTAACGTGACGACTCCTGTTTGTCGCCGTGTCCTACTCTTCACTACTCTCTTTTATTGTTCCCTTTGTGACCAATCTTCATGGATTGGGGTCCTGCTGTCGAGGTAAGTTGGAGTGCTCCGTCTGGGTGCTGTTTTCTCCCTATTTGTCTCAGCCATCGAGCTCCATTGCTCTTGGGTCTCTGGCTGAGTTTGTTTTCCCTCTGATCTGGTGTTCCCAGTGTTTTGGCACCACAGATGTTGAGCCCAACTTGCCTCCAGCATTTGTGCTTTTTCATTTCTCTTTTGGGTGTTTATATTATTCCCTATCTGTGTGTGTGCTGCTTCATACTCAAGGTCGGGCATAGCCACTTTTTCCACTCACTCTCAGACCATTTTTGTACATGTAGTGCTCAGCTCTTCGCCACATGTATTATTGGTGGTGTGTGGGTTGGCCGGCAAATACATTCGCCGTAGTTTAGCTATTTCTGCTGCCTGTGCTTCTGTGTTTACCCCAGGTTAGCCGGCGATTACGCTCGCCTTAGCTTTAAACTATTTTGCCTACCTGTCATTCCTTCTATCAGTATTTGTGTCATTTGCTGTCAGTGGATTTCTCATATACTCACCAGCCCAGTATGTTGTAGCACTTTGTATGTGTCCTTTAAGTTAATAAATGTGCAAAAACCTACAACGAGTGCATGGTGTCCTATTCCTCACCTGTTAAATGGGCAATTCATGACAGAAGGACACGGCCAGTCTGGACACCAACCGTTGTAGTGTAGAAGCATGCTCAAATAATGAGGCTGAGTTTCAGTCATAAAACCAGCTTTATTTGACAGAACGCAGCTTCTAGCATTCTCAAAGCAGGAAAGAGAAAGAATCATACTTCAACCCCCTTTTATACATTTCCAGCATCAGAATTCAAGCCACATGGTGTCTTCAGTCAACATACAGTTACAAAGCATCCCTTTGAAGCTTCACCATTGTCTCTCATTTCTTGATGAACCGGAATCCCCTCCGGGGCGTCTTCTGTGGGACAAAGAGACAAATCTCACACTTCCTTGTTACCTCCTGTAGATTCGAGTCCTTAGTCCTTGCAGACGTGACACCCCGCAATACACATTCAGTCCTGTCTCTGTGGCAGCGTGAGCCCACAATGTGTGTCGGCCACACTACCCCCCCCCCCCACACGTCTAGTAAGGCAAAATCTAAATGGCATAACAAAAAGAAAAACACAAAGCACTCCATACATCGCTAATCAATCCACCAACTGCCTAGGTTTTAATCTTCTGCCGAATCTGCTGCAACCTGGCTTGGCTGCACCTGCAACATCTCTCTGCACCTGTGGATTAAAGCCGTTAGCACCTCTCTGTGAAGACTTTGGAGAATGTCCCCTCGGCGGCCTGCCCCGGCGGGGGGGCCTCGCGAGCTGCACCTCCTCGTCAGCCAGAACAAAAGCGGGTTTGAGTCTGTTAATGCAAATCAGCTCCCGTCTGCCCCCTAAATCTAGCAGAAAATGCTTCTGCCCGGTCTCCAGCACTCGAAACGGTCCGTCGTAAAACGGCCGCAAACTTGGACGCTGGGCGTCATGTTTAACAAAAACAAACTCTGCATTTTTTAAAGCTTTGGGCACAAAAACGTGTGGGAAACTGTGATGGATTGGGCCAGGAAGTGTGTTTGCTCCTGAGCCGCTCTGCCACGGCTGAGCGGGGGGGCCACTAGGTGCGGGATTATCAGGAAGAAATTCCCCGGGCAAACGAAGCGGTTGGGCGAAAACTAATTCAGCCGGGGAAGCGTGCAAATCTTCCTTAGGTGCAGAACACAACCCTAATAACACCCATGGAAGTTTGTCTACCCAATTTGTATCCGTTAGCGACGCTCTGAGGGCTGCTTTCAATGACCTGTGAAAGCGTTCGCATAAACCATTAGCCTGGGGGTTATACGCGGTGGTGCGATGAATCTTCACCCCCAAGCTGTGGGCTCGCGCTGCCACAGAGACAGGACTGAATGTGTATTGCGGGGTGTCACGTCTGCAAGGACTAAGGACTCGAATCTACAGGAGGTAACAAGGAAGTGTGAGATTTGTCTCTTTGTCCCACAGAAGACGCCCCGGAGGGGATTCCGGTTCATCAAGAAATGAGAGACAATGGTGAAGCTTCAAAGGGATGCTTTGTAACTGTATGTTGACTGAAGACACCATGTGGCTTGAATTCTGATGCTGGAAATGTATAAAAGGGGGTTGAAGTATGATTCTTTCTCTTTCCTGCTTTGAGAATGCTAGAAGCTGCATTCTGTCAAATAAAGCTGGTTTTATGACTGAAACTCAGCCTCATTATTTGAGCATGCTTCTACACTGGTGACCCCGACGTGATAACGGAAGCGGCCCGACCAGGTCAATATGCACATGATCAAAACGCTTAGCGGGGATGTGGAAAGGTTCTAACGGGGCCTTAGTGTGTCTGTGTATTTTAGCTCGCTGACACGCTACGCAGGCTGCTGCCCATTCCTTGACCTGTTTGCACAACCCGGGCCAAACAAATCTCTCCCCCACCAACTTAATCGATGCGCGCACCCCCGGGTGCGCGAGAGAATGGACCAAGTCAAAAACACGGCGACGCCACGCGGTTGGCACCACAGGGCGGGGCCGTCCCGTGGAGACATCGCAGATTAGCGGGGGCATACCGTTTTGTTGCACCCTGTGCTCCAGCCTTAACCCTGTTGGTCCAGACTGGAGCGCGCGCACGTCCGCGTCGTTAACCTGCTCCGCAGCCATGGCTGCATAATCTAACCCAACACAGACCGGGGCTGCGCGCGCTCCCGCGTCGCTGCCCGGGCCCGCGGCCATGGCTACAGAGTCTGCCCCTATGGGGCTTGGCGGTGCTACTGCACGCGAGAGGCAGTCTGCCACAACATTGTGTTTACCCGCGACATGCTGAATATCAGTAGTGAACTCCGATATTGCGGCTAGTTGCCTTTGTTGCCGGCCTGACCAGGGTTCTGAAATTTTGGCCATCGCAAACGTTAGCGGTTTATGATCCACAAAAGCGGTGAAACGTCGCCCCTCTAACCAGAACTGAAAATGACGGATGGCCAAGTGTAGGGCCAAAAGCTCCCTGTCAAACGCGCTGTATTTCCGTTCACTATCGCGCAAGGTCCTGCTGAAAAACGCGAGGGGTTGCCAGGTACCTGCCACAAACTGTTCAACTACCGCCCCCACCGCTACATCGGAAGCGTCAGTGGTGAGTGCCATGCGGGCCGTTGGAACTGGGTGCGCTAACAAAACTGCGTTTGCCAGGGCTGATTTGACCTGGGCAAAAGCGCGCTCCCGCTCCGGAGACCATTCAACTTTATTTGCGGGCTTTTGTTTTTTTAACGCGGTGTACAATGGCTGCATGAGTCGTGCTGCGCTTGGGAGGAAACGGTTGTAAAAATTAACCATCCCTAGAAACTCCTGAAGCGCCTTGACCGTTTGAGGTTGCGGAAAATCCGTTATGGCACGCACTTTATTTGGAAGGGGAACTGCTCCCTCTGCCGAAACGCGATGTCCCAAAAAATCAATCTGCGCCACCCCAAACTGACACTTCGCTGGGTTAACTATTAACCCGTGCTCTGCCAACCTCTGGAAAACTGCTGTGAGGTGTTTTTCATGTTCGCCTTCGGACGCGCTGGCTACCAAAATATCGTCCAAATAAACAAACACGAAAGGCAGGTCGCGTAAAACTGCATCCATCATGCGTTGGAAAGTCTGCGCGGCCCCCTTGAGGCCAAAAGGCATGCTCAGGAACTCAAAAAGTCCGAAAGGCGTTATGACCGCTGTTTTGGGTACATCCTGCGCGCGCACTGGCACCTGGTGATAGCCGCGCACCAAGTCTATTTTAGAAAAAATGCGCGCCCCCGCCAAATGGACAGAAAAATCCTGAATGTGCGGAATCGGGTAGCGGTCATGAGCTGAAACGTTGTTCAACCTGCGGAAATCACCGCAAGGTCGCCACGAGCCGTCAGCTTTTGGGACCATGTGTAACGGCGAAGCCCAAGAGCTCTTGGAGCGTCTAACAATGCCCAGTTTTTCCAGATTAGTGAACTCCTCGCGCGCGATGGCCAGTTTAGCTGGGTCCAAGCGCCGAGCCTTTGCAAACACGGGAGGGCCTGTGGTCGTTATGAAATGTTCTACCCCATGTTTGGCCACCGTTGCTGAAAACGTGGGGACTGTGAGTGCTGGAAACTGAGCAAGTGTGACAGAGATCATCCTGCGCAGTTCGCCCACTCGGGACACGAACCCGCGACCTACCAGTCAACTACACACAGTTCGAGCATGGGAGACACAGCACGATCGCGCTGAGCTAAAGGTCCGACCGATAGCTCAGCGCTACCGATACTGTATGAGGCTTTCGGGAGGGAGGTTTTACTAACGTTCTACGCCGAACAGTACTAGTTGGCATCCGTTACACTCTCCCCCTTAAACCTCACTCCCATCCCGGGTTCACGGCACCATTGTGACAGAGATCATCCTGCGCAGTTCGCCCACTCGGGACACGAACCCGCGACCTACCAGTCAACTACACACAGTTCGAGCATGGGAGACACAGCACGATCGCGCTGAGCTAAAGGTCCGACCGATAGCTCAGCGCTACCGATACTGTATGAGGCTTTCGGGAGGGAGGTTTTACTAACGTTCTACGCCGAACAGTACTAGTTGGCATCCGTTACACAAGCAGAGTGTGAAACTTACCACCCGCAGCTGAGACGCTGGCATGTGCAGTTGGCGGGGCCACCCGAGCTGTGCAGGGAATAGAATGAAAGGACAGTGCATTAATCAGACGTCTATTAGCAAGGTCAACCAATAAACCATGTGAGCACAAAAAATCAGCCCCTAACATGTTGAAACTGACTGCTGCTACAATAAATGTCCACTCAAATGAACGGCCCTGTAAGGACAGAAGCATGGTCCTCTCACCAAACGTTTTAATCGTGGAGCCGTTCGCTGCTGACACTGACACCCAGGGGGCTTTAGAAGGCGACAGCCGTTCCGCGTAGGTGGGTGTGACGAAACTCAGCTGAGAGCCCGTGTCCACGAGGAACTGTTTCCCCGAGCGTGCATCCGTCAGGTAAAGCAGCCTGTTCTCGTTGCCGAGGGTCGCAGCTGCTACCGGCCCTCGGTCTTGGCGTTTCCCTGGCGCTTAAAATTGCACGGTGGGACGCACCTGTGCGCTCTCTCTGCAAAACGGCGGTGGTAGAAGCACGAGCCGTTCTCCGCTCCGCGTCGTCTGGCTCCTGTCGCCGCCGTCGTTGGTGCGTCTGGCGCCGCGGCCGCTGTACCCGCACTGTGTCCAGACGCCGTTCCTGGACTGGCCGCCGCGGCCAAGACCGCGTTCCGCTTGTGGGCGTCGACCAACCTCTGCGCCTCCTTGCTCAACCCATGGTAGTCTCGCTTGGCCAATCGGGGTGACTCTGCCAGGGCCACTCTCACTGCTGGTGGTAGGGTTCGAAGGAAAAGGTGGGCGAAAATGAATTCGCCATCCTCAGAGGCTTTGAGCTGCAGCATCTTCACCATCAGGTCCGCAGGTCTATCGTTTTCGGCCTCCGTCAGCGCCAGGAGCCCCTCTGCTCGTTGTTGGACTGAGGGGGTGAAATGGCTGATCAGCGCGTCCTTCAATGCGCTGTACTTGTCGCTGTCCGGTGGATGATTAACCAGATCTTCCACTCTCTGGACCGTGTTGCTGTCCAGCTTCGCTACCACGTGGTAGAATCTTGTGTCATCGTTGGAGATTCTCCGGAGGTTGAACTGCGCCTCGATTGCGCTAAACCATGAGCGCGGGCTGTGCTGCCAGAAATCGGGCAGCCGGATCGTGGAGGCGGCCATCAGGCTGGCTTCCACAGAGCCCCGCTCGGGAGAATTCTGTCTGCTCATTCTCCGTCGTAGGTCACCAGTGTAGAAGCATGCTCAAATAATGAGGCTGAGTTTCAGTCATAAAACCAGCTTTATTTGACAGAACGCAGCTTCTAGCATTCTCAAAGCAGGAAAGAGAAAGAATCATACTTCAACCCCCTTTTATACATTTCCAGCATCAGAATTCAAGCCACATGGTGTCTTCAGTCAACATACAGTTACAAAGCATCCCTTTGAAGCTTCACCATTGTCTCTCATTTCTTGATGAACCGGAATACCCTCCGGGGCGTCTTCTGTGGGACAAAGAGACAAATCTCACACTTCCTTGTTACCTCCTGTAGATTCGAGTCCTTAGTCCTTGCAGACGTGACACCCCGCAATACACATTCAGTCCTGTCTCTGTGGCAGCGTGAGCCCACAATGTGTGTCGGCCACAGTAGGTTTTTTTTGCATTTTCTCTCTTTTGAGTAGACTGTCCGTGGTTTTTTTTTTTTTTTTTTTTTTTTTTTTTTTTTTTTTTTTTGTTACTTATTTGTACCCGTAGGTAGACTTGGTTTGCAGTCTGGTGACAAGCCACCGGCTGCTGGTCGCTGCGTGCGCGAGCGCCCTAAACCTACATGTTTTTTTTGGTATGCGGGAGGAAACCGGAGAAATCCCGGAGTAAACCCACGCAACACGGGGAGAACATGCAAACTCCACACAGCTCACTGTTGGTCGGGGGCAGGGATCGAACCCACGATCTCATGATCCCCGCGATCCCCCGGCCGAGGGTAAAACTGTGCTGCCACAGTGCTAAACCACTGCGCCACCGTGCAGCAGTGGTTTGCATGGTTTCCACCATGGACTTCCGGGTTTTGGGACTGAGTGCAAAGGAGTGTGCAGTGGCAGAAGAGGTTGTGGACATAGTCTCTAAAACTCAAGTCACCCACACTCCTGAGACTGTTTATGGCTTTGTGGACTTTGCTGTTGGGTTGATTGAGACCTGTCCTACTATCTGGAACTATCCTGCCCTGGCTCCTCTCCTCACTATGGTGTATGAAATCAGACAGCGAGTGGTGGAGCCGCTTGAAGGTGCTCCCCCACGTCAACCCAAGCAGGAGAAGCGTCCACGGGAACGGAGGGCTCACCGCTTCCGCCCCCAGCCCACCCTATCACCCCCTACTCAGACAGCGCCCGAGGCTCTCATGGAGAGACAACCAGACCTTGGAGCGGCAGATGACTTCATCATCTCCCAGAAATTCAGGCAAGTGAACTCTTGTATTCCATTACCAAACGATGAATTGTCTTGCCTGGTTCCTGGAGAGAGAACCCAGTGTTTGCAGTCCACTGGTTTTTCTCCGCCAGCTGCCAACGTGTGTCTCTCATCTGCTGCCTCCGTGTCTCCTCCATCTGTTCCTGAATGTTCACTGGATCCTGACCCGTGCCGCCGGACAATGGAGGAGCCCATGGTCCTGGAGGACTCTTACCCAGTGCCAACATGGAACTGAACCCCAGCTGTCATGCCGGACGAGCCACCGGCATGGTCCACTTCAACTGGGAAGACCGAGACTGCTTCCACCATCACGCCTGCTGCAAAGACCTCCACAGCAGAGTCGCAAATGAGCCTCCAGAGGACTGAGCCCGGAGCAACGCTGCCAGGATCAATAGAGTCCTGGACGGCGGTGTAGCTCGAGTTCAGGCAGGTGCCCTCTTCTGTTCCTTTTGTTTCTAATTGGGAGAGGCCTTGTCTGACTCATGGGGAGGAGAGCCAAGTGCAGCCATCAGCTGCTTCAGAGCTAACTTCACCGGGCTCTGCCACTGCCGGTGACCCTGACCTTGTTTGTCTGCTTGTTTTTCCCGAGCCTTCTTCCAGTGTCGCCGAGGAGGATCCAACTGAGCCAGTAGCCTCAGTGGGTCCCAGATTGCCATCTGAAACCATGATTGGATCAGTTCCTCTTGCTGAGATCGACATGGGCGCTCCACCCGCTGCAGCAGACAACACCCTACACCAGGAGAGGAGGCAAGTGTCATTTTTCTCCTCTTCTACTCATGATAACGTGCCTTGCCTGACTCCCGGTGAGGAGGCTCAGGGTTTGCAGTTCCCTGAGTCTTCACGACCTGCTGCAGCTATCTTTCCCTCACCAATCCTCCCTATGTCTCCTCCTGTTTTTCCTGAGTGCCCCGCCGGCCTCGGAACTGAGCCGCTAGACGACAGAGGAGCCTGTGGCCCAGGGAGATCCTGCTCCAGGGCCAGTGGTGAGTGAAGCCCCAGCCGCTGCACCGAGAGTGCCATCGGCGTGGGACATGTCGCTAGGGGAAAACAAGACTGTGACTACCGTCATGCCTGCTGCGGAGGCCACCACAGCAGAGTCAGCAATTATGCTGGACCTCCAGAGGGCCAAACCTGAGGAAACACCGTCACCCGGATCATCAGAGTCCTGGACAGTGGTGGAGCTTGAGTTCTGGCAAGTGCTGTCTTTTGTTTTTCTTCTCTCTGTTTTTGAGCATTCTTGCCTGGCTCTTGGTGAGGAAAGCAAGGTGCAGCTGCCCGCTGCACCTGTGCTCGCCTCTCCAGGCTCTGCTGGTGACCCTGACCCCTCCTCCCTCTGTGCTGTCTCTGAGCTCTCTCCCAGGGCTGCCGGAGAGAATCCAACACCACCTGAGGCCTCCGTAGATCCAGGCTCTCCGCTGGAGGTCGGTCCAGACCCAGCTCCCCCTGCTGTCAGCAGGGATCCACCGTGGGTGCGTCCATGGCCCAGCCGGGGTCTGTCGTGGGTGCTGCGATGTCCCAGACCGGGACCACCGTGGGTGCAGCAACGCTCCAGCCCGGAGCCACTGCAGGTGCAACTATGTCCCAAGCCAAGTCTACTGAGAGTGCCACTGCGTCCCAAGCCAGGACCACCACGGGTGAAGTTCAGCCCCAGCTCGGGGTCACTGCTAGCGTTCCCCATAAAGTTCCTCTTAGAAGACCGCCTGACGGGCAGCCTCTTCAGTCTTATTGGTTTAGGGGTAAGGGTAGGCCACCCGACATGCCCCAGCACAGATGCCGGTGGTCTTGGGACTTAGGGAGACTGCCGGAACTGCCCCTGCTGCTTCGTTGGGGCTGGGGCATGGGGAGGCTGCCCGAAGTGCTCCAGCACACATGCCGGTGGCTGTGGGCCGTGAACTGTTCACCCATTCGTCATTGGGTTCAGAGTCCCGTCTGCCGCTCTTTGGACTGAGTGTACTCGTAAGTGTTTTCTTCTGATGTTCTTTTGTTTTTTGTTATTGTTTGGGTCCCTCCATTCCTGGGTTCCCCCTCCTTCCCCCCCAGAGTGGGTCATTTGTTTGTATGCTGGAGGTTTGTTTCTCTTGTGATGTTACCCTGGGGTGTCTGGTACCCACCCCTTAAGGTGGGGGGGGGGGTTTCTGTCATGTTCCTGGGGCACAGGTTAGAGCCGTGTCCAGCTTCTCTGCCCGGTGAACATTGTCTTGCTTATTTTCCGTTATTTCTTAGTTTACTATGATGTTGTGTATTTTTCTGTATCATATTTTCTGTTTCCAGTCTATTTATTTTGACAGTGCTGTGCAGCTTCCGGTTGCCTGTTCCTTGGGGGTGCACAGCTGCTGCCAATTAACCACTTATGAGCGACACCTGTCTGTAATTATTGTATGGGTATTTCAGTGACGCAATGACTCCTGTTCGTCGCCGTGTCCTACTCTTCATTACTCTCTTTTATTGTTCCCTTTGTGACCAATCTTCATGGTTTGGGGTCCTGCTGGTGAGGCAAGTTGGAATGCTCCGTCTGGGTGCCGTTTTCTCCCTATTTATCTCAGCTGTCGAGCTCCATTGCTCTCGGGTCTCTGGCTGAGTTATTTTTCCCTCTTATCTGGCGTTCCTAGTGTTTTGGAACCACAGACGTTGAGCCCAACTTGCCTCCAGCATTTGTGCTTTTTTCATTTCTCTTTTGGGTGTTTATATTATTCCCTATCTGTGTGTGTGCTGCTTCATAGTCATGGTCGGGCATAGCCACTTTTTCCACTCACTCTCAGACCATTTTCGTACATGTAGTGCTCAGCTCTTCGCCGCATGTATTATTGGTGGTGTGTGGGTTGGCCGACGAATATGTTCACCGTAGTTTAGCTATTTCTGCTGCCTGTGCTTCTGTGTTTGCCCCAGGTTAGCCGGCGATTACGCTCACCTTAGCTTTAAACTATTTTGCCTACCTGTCATTCCTTCCATCTGTATTTGTGTCATTTGCTGTCAGTGGATTTCTCATATACTCACCAGCCCAGTATGTTGTAGCACTTTGTATGTGTCCTTTAAGTTAATAAATGTCTAAAAACCTACAACGAGCGCGTGGTGTCCTATTCCTCGCCCGTTAAATGGGCAGTTCATGACAGCAGGCACATGATGGTAAATTGACTTACTTAGGGGAATGTGAGGAGGAAATGTGCACAATACAGGTGATCCAATTCCAGTCCATAAGGCTAATCCAAATCAGGCAGAGTAGGGCAGATAGAGGTCCAAGGGTTCAGCCAGGCAACATGATCTAAAGCAAGAAGAGGTCAAACACGGCAAGACAAAAGTTCATACAGTGCAGGCAAAGCAAGGATATGGTTATGGTTGAGAGTCTATGCGACCAGGCAGAGCAATGGGAGAGGCTTCCTTATAAAGTGTGGTCCAAATTGGCAACAAGTGTCATCAGGGATGAAAGAAAAAAGAAACGAAAAAACCAAACTTTCCATCCTTAAATATTCATGTTTTTTAAACTTCAAATAGGCACTATTTCTCTCCTTGAAAACTTTGAAGGTTTTTTTTTTTTTTATCTAACTCCAAATTTCTGTGTCAACATCAGAACTGTGGTAACAGCCAGCTATAGTGGAGGGAGGAGACCTTCACATTTCACCCAAGTCACACAATGCATGTGGGGCTATGCCATATGAATTCAATTTTCATTACCCCCCTCTAATAAATGCGGTGTGAATCCTGGGAGGCCATGCCAGCAAAAAATAAATCTGATACATGAATAAACGATGTCCCTGGGGAAGGCGGGCTCCTCCTTTGTGAGGAAGATTGACTCCTCCAAGATGGGACACATCAGCCACAAGGAACGGAAGCAGAAATAGAAACTGCCGACAGAAAGACGCTTGCTCGCAGACTTTCTGTTCACCCCCCCTCCCACCCCCAACCAATCTCAAAGCTGTATATAATAATAATACATATTCTATGCAGTGTGACTGCAAGCCATCAAATTCTCCCACGGGTCAGCAGTTTTATAATTTCCACACTATGAGAATGTAATTAAACTTTGACACAGAAACTTAGTCACTGCTTTGCACTTGTCACTTCTGTCTTCTGTTGTCAGTCCAGCCAAATCATTTTTTGTGCCGCACATGCCGGATGATGTCTGTGTTTACACACGTCTCACTTTGACAGGTTTGTAGAACGCGACTGCTGTGCTGCTGAATTTGTTTCATTCCTCCTTTGTGATACTGGTGATATTTGTCTGTCCTCCCTGGAAGGTGTGAAAAAAACATAAACATGCCTGTATTTACCCTGTTCATATCCTGTAGACTTTCTATTGTTAACGAGTTTTAGCAGTATTTGTGTTTAACTTACCAACTTGGCTGTCCTGTTGGCTCACCACAGTCACAGGTGGTTGTGTGATGTAGGCTGCCAGGTGAATGTGTAACCAAATTTGGCAGAGCTATTTTTCACTAATTAGAGCTAATGGTCCCATCCTGGGGTCTTGGCCCCCTGTAGGGGTGCATTAAAGATCACAGTGGTGTCATGAAGCTTGCCGGTTCCCCAAAGTAGATCTGTACATAAAACAATCACAATAGCTTGCTCAAAGCAGGGGTACATTGTTTTATCCATCCATCCATCCATTGATTCATCCATCCATACATCTATCCATCCATCCATCCATTTTCTACTACTTTTCTGGAGGTCTGGGTGGCGGAGGCAGCAGCTCAAGTAGAGAAGCCCAGACTTCCCTCTCCCCAGCCACCTGCTCCAGCTCCAGAGAGGATACCAAGACATCCCCAGGCCAGCTGGGAGATGTAGTTTCTCCAGCATGTCCTGGGTATGCCCCGGAGCCTCCTCCCAGTGGGACGTGCCTGAAACACTTCAAGTGGGAGGCGTCCAGGAGGCATCCTGATCAGATGCCCAAACCATCTCAACTGACCCCTTTCGATGTAGAGGAGCAGCAGTTCTACTCTGAGCCTCTCCTGGATGAATGAGCCCCTCACCCTATCTCTAAGGGTGAGTCTAGCAATCCTACGGAAAAAGCTCATTTCAGCCGCTTGTATCCGCGATCTCATTCTTTCGGTCATTACACTGGTCAACACCAAATTTATTGTTTATGTTTTTAAGCTGATTTAGGACAATTTTGATGTGCTGAATCCAAAAATCACACTGGTTTTGCTCAATCAGGTCAACTTTTAGAATTTTTGTTTACATGTACAGGTATTTTCGCTTTATATAATGTAAAATTCTTTTTTGTGTCTTGAAATTCTCTCAATGTTGAACAATGATGATGTAACATGCACAGTACTAAGTAAGTACCAAGTAAGCACAGGTTTTTACTTAGCACCTGATTGAGAGAAACGGATGTCATTTTTGGATTCAGCAGTGCAAAATTGTCTTAAATTAGTTGAAAAAACACAGACAACTTAGAAAAAAATTAATTTTGTAACCCTGTGCTATCCAAAGCTCATGACCGAAGGTAAGAGTAGGAGCGTAGATTGACCAAGAAATCGACAGCTTTGCTTTAGAGCTCAGATCCTTCTTCACCACAAAAGACCGGTACAACAACATCTGCATCACTGCTGCTCTGATCCATCTGTCAATCTCTTGCTCCATTCCCTCGTCACTCGTGCGTAAGGCCCCGAGATACTTAAACTCCTCCACTTGGGGCAGGAGCTTGTCCCCAACCCGGAGAGGACAATCCACCTTTTTCCAGCTGAGCACCATGGACTCGGACTTGGAGGTGTTGATTCTCATCCCAGTCACTTGACACTTGGTAGCAAACCATCTCAGCAAGACCTGCAGGTCATTGCTCGATGAAGCCAACAGGACAACATCATCTGCAAACAGCAGCGATGAGATCCTGTGGTCACCAAGCATGCCACCCTCCAATCCTTGGTTGTGCCTAGGTATTCTATCCATAAAAATTATGAACAGGATCGTGACAAAGGGCAGCCCTGGCAGAGTCCAACTCTCACTGGAAATGAGTCTGACTGGGTGTTGGCAATACGACCCAAACTCTTGCAATGGTCGTATAGGGACCGGATAGCTCATAACAATGAGCCCGATACCCCATACTCCCACAGCGCCCCTCACAAGAAACCACGAGTGACACGGTCGAATGCTTTCTCCAAGTCCACAAAACACATGTGGACTGGTTGGGCAAACTCCCATGTACCCTCAAGGATTCTCGAGGTCCGCTGATCGGACTCTCCTCTCTAGTACTCTGGCATAGATCCTCCCAGGGAGGCTGAGAAGTGTGATCCCCCTAAAGTTATAACACACCCTCTGGTCCCCCTTTTTAAAAAGAGGAACCGCCACCCCAGTTTGCCATGCTAAAGGTACTGTCCCCAACCTCCACACAATGTGGCAGAGGCGTGTCAACCATGACAGCCCTACAACATCCAGGGCCTTGAGGTACTCAGAGCAAATCTCGTCCACCCCTTGGGCCGGCCACCAGAGAGTTTTTTAACCACTTCAGCGACCTCAGCCCCTGTGAGGGGCGAGTTGTCCCCCTCGCCATCAAGCCCTGCTTCCTCTGTGGAAGGCATGTCAGTGGGATTGAGGAGATCCTTGCAGTATTCCTTCCACTGCCCAACAATGTCCCCAGTCAAAGTCAGCAGTGCCCCATCATACACAGCATGGACAGGGAGCTGCTTCCCCCTCCTGAGCCGCAGGACAGTTTGCCAGAATCTCTTCGAGGCCAAACAAAAGTCTTCTTCCATGGTATCACCAAACTCCTCCCATACCCAAGTTTTTACTTCAGCAACTACCCAAACTGCACTCTGCTTGGCCTGCTGGTCACCTCAGCTGCTTCAGGAGTCCCACAGGCTGACTAAGCTTGATAGGACTCCTTCAGCTTGATGGTCCTCCTCACCATTGGTGTCCACCACTTGGTTTGGGGGTTGCCACCACGAGGTGCACCAACAACCTTGTGGCCATAGCTCTGGGCACCTGGTTCAACATTGGAGGTGGAGAACATGGCCCATTCAGACTCTATGTCTCCATACTCCCTCGGAATGTGGTTGAAGTTCTTCCAGAGGTGGGAGTTGAAGACCTCCCAGACAGGGGCCTCGGGCAGACGTTCTGAGCAAACCCTCACTATACGTTTAGGTTTACTGGGTCTGAGTGGCATCCACCCTGTCATTGGATCCAACTCACCACCAGGTGGTGATCAGTTGACAGCTCTGCACTTCTCTTTACACAAGTTTCCAAGACATATGGTTGCAGATCTGATGACATGATAACAAAATCGATCATCAACCTGCAACCTAGGGTGTCCTGGTGCCAGGTGCACATATGGACACCCTTATGCTTGAACATGGTGTTTGTTATTGACAAATTGTGGTTGGCACATAAGTCTAATAACTCAGCTCCACTCTGGGCCAGAGCATAACAGGGAACAACCCAACTACGGTGGCCTCATGAATCCATTCTTAGAATACTACAATTCTTGATTATCTACGGTGGGCAGCACATACAGTGGTGTGAAAAAGTGTTTGCCCCTTCCTGATTTCTCATTCTTTTGTATGTTTGTCGCACTTAAATGTTTCAGATCATCCAACAAATTTAAATAATAGACAAAGATAACACAAGCAAACACAAAATGCAGTTTTTTAAAAGAAGGTGTTTATTATTAAGGGTAAAAAAAAAATCCAAACCTGCATGGCCCTGCGTGAAAAAGTGATTGCCCCCTCCCCCAAAACATAAATTAACTGTGGTTTATCATATCTTTGGAAAGCTGAGTTCAATTTCTTTAGCCACACCCAGGCCTAATTACTGCCACACCTGTTCTCAATCAAGAAATTACTTCTATAGGACCTGTCTGACAAAGTGAAGTTGACCAAAAGATCCTCAAAAGCTAGACATCATGCTGTGATCAAAAGAAATTCAGGAACAAATGAGAAATAAAGTAATTGAGATCTATCAGTCTGGAAAAGGTTATAAAGCCATTTCTAAAGCTTTGGGACTCCAGTGAGCCACAGTGAGAGCCATTATCCACAAATGGAGAAAACATGGAACAGTGGTAAACCTTCCCAGGAGTGGCCAGCTGACTAAAATTACCCCAAGAGCGCAGCAACGACTCATCCAAGAGGTCACAAAAGACCCCACAACATGTAAAGAACTGCAGGCCTCACTTGCCTCAGTTAAGTTCAGCGTTCATGACTCCACCATAAGAAAGAGACTGGGCAAAAATGGCCTGCATCACAGAGTTCCAAGACGAAAACACCTGCTGAGCAAAAAAGAACATAAAGACTCATCTCAGTTTTACCAGAAAACATCTTAATGATCCCCAAGACTTTTGGGAAAATACTCTGTGGACTGACGAGACAAAAGTTGAACTTTTTGGAAGGTGTGTGTCCCATTACATCCGGTGCAAAAGTAACACAGCATTTCAGAAAAGGAACATCATACCAACAGTAAAATATGATGGTGGTAGTTTGATCATCTTGGGCTGTTTTGTTGCTTCAGGACCTGGAAGACTTGCTGCGGTAAATTGAACCATGAATTCTGCTGTCTACCAAAAAATTCTGAAGGAGAATGTCTGGCCATCTGTTCGTGACCTTAAACTGAAGTGCACTTGGGTTCTGCAGCAGGACAATGATCCAAAAAACACCAGCAAGTCCACATCTGAATGGCTTAAGAAAAACAAAATGAAGATTTTGGAGTGGCCTAGTCAAAGTCCTCACCTGAATCCGATTGAGATGCTGTGGCATGGCCTTAAAAAGGCGGTTCATGCTTGAAAACCCTCCAATGTGGCTGAATTACAACAATTCTGCAAAGATGAGTGGGCCAAAATTCCTCCACAGTGCTATAAAAGACTCATTGCCAGTTATTGCAAACGCTTGATTGCAGTTGTTGCTTCTAAGGGTGGCCCAACCAGTCATTAGGTTTAGGGGACAATCACTTTTGCACACAGGGCCATGTAGGTTTGGATTTTTTTCCCTTAACAATAACATCTTCATTTAAAAACTGCATTTTGTGTTTTCTTGTGTTATCATTGTCTAATATTTAAATTTGTTTGATGATCTGAAACATTTAAATGTGACAAACATACAAAAAAAAAAAAAAGACAAATCACGAAGGGGCAAGCACTTTTTCACACCACTGTAAGGAATGCCCCAATACTCAACAGCTACCAACAACAAAGCATTGCCTTTTTCAAAGCATGGCCTTTTCAGTGTTCCTACAAGGAACGAAAAAAAGAAAGTTACATTGTGCTGCTTGAAAAACTAATGTGTGGTACACCATATGTCTAAACTGCTGTTGACAAACAATACAAGACCTTGAAGTTTACAATTGCTTGGGGCCTGATGATTGCTGCTTGCAGCTATATTTTGGAATTGTGACTTTGGCAGTGGCAACCTGACACTTAACCAGTTGCAAAACAATGTGAACCATGCCTTCAGTGTTGTTGTCATTACAGTGACAGTCAAGAGGTCAACACAAATATGCTTTATTTGCATCACATGACTGAGCACAAATATAATTTGCATTTATCAACAATATGAGTGTAATCCTGGATATGATGTATATTTTTGTCATCTGACTGCAGGAGTAACAAAATGTCATAGCTTATTAATAAATCAAATACATTTGTCATTAATAATTACATTGAATAGTTTAGCTAGTTAGAAAAAAATTTGTATTTTTGTGGCACATCCCTGGGTACTTAGAGAATTGATGTATAACTATCTATGTTTGCAGTAAACTGGACATGCAGACTGCAAGCATTGTTTACAAATGTGATGTTTTAAAGATCATATAGGTCATATAGTATTTTTTTATTGCCATTTCAACCTAGTTGATTATGAATTGTTTTGGTATGCCCCCACATAAAGTCACACAACTCAATACAACACAACACATACAAAACATATTACAGAAAGAGGACCTTCTTCTAAAGTGCATTTAGTGCCAAAGGACCAGTCCAAAAATTGCACACATTACACAAATTAACCATTGACCATTAACATGCACATTATGTAATCACAGCGTAAATATGAGTGATAATGAAAACCCATTCATATATAAACTAATATACAGATGCACTTAATCAGCACAGAGGTATGGTGTAAGTTATCTTACCAACTTCTTAGCTTGAAGTGTGCTGTTCTGTCAGTGAAACTCATATCTTCTGCTCTGCCTAATGAAAGGAGATTGAACAGATGACGTGCAGGGTGTGAAGGGTCAATGATGATTCCACCAGCCTTCCTGGTAATTCTGGGGGTGTCGAATGAAGCAAAGGAAAGACGACTGCAGCCAGTGATCTTGGAGGCTGTACGTACTACTTTGTCAAGCTTTTGTTTATCTTGATTAGTCGGATTGCTGAACCAAGTCATAACTGAAAATGTTAGCACACTCTCTATGACAGATCAATGAAAATGAGTCATAGCTTTCTGACTGACCCCATTTCTTCACTGTAGAAGGAAATATTGCAGTCACTTCTTGTTTTTCATGGATTTCATGCACATGTTTTGAGTTGCAATTGTTACAGCATAGGTTTATGGTTTCAAGGACATAATTTCATCATGGGATTCAACAGTAAAGTAGGTGTACCAGCAGCCTTGGCTGCTTTTTAAGAAATGATGCCCTGCCGCACTAAGACAGACACCTGACTTCTCTCTGTAACAAACGGGAAAGGACAAGTACTGAAACCTCCAAAAAGTGATATTCCTAAATATTTGATAAGAAGAAGACAATCCAATATTGAGAGGCTATTAGTCATCTTACCACTATCATGTCAACCTCAATAACAATCATGGACCACTTCAATAAGACCTCATTAATTTGCAGATCTCTGGGGGATCAACACTTAATTTACAAATCGCTCTATGCTACTGTGGTGAATCTCACTGAGAGCTATTAGCTCAACCACCGAATTCAACCTTCTGCAACCCCCCAATCTGGCGTCACAGCAGATGGGTGGAGGTCTGTGATCTGTTGAGGCAATTTTGTGCATGGCTGCCATGGCCTGTCCTGGTGTGACATCTCCTGCTGCTAGTCGGGCTGTACCCTGACCTTCACACTGGGCTGGTGTACAGCTGTCTGGCTGGGAAATACAAACACACACTTACACTCCTGACATTCACACACATGTAGCACACCCGCTGTCCCCGGGGAAGAGTGAAAAGAAGGGGGGTTTTTTATTGCTGGAAGAGAGGTTGTGGTGTTATGCCCTCTTGTTCTGGTCAGCTAGAGTACATAACTAGCTGCCAAGAAATAGGCTGTGTTTAACAAACAAAACAAAATACAAGGCTCCCAAAATCTGTGCCTAGTTTGACTGTGCTGAGGTAAAGTTATGGAAAGAATCATATTTGTACAAAGTGTGAAAAGTGTTGCATGCAAAGTCAAGAAGGAGATGCACAAAGACACAAAGATGCACTCCTAGTAACACGTAGAATATGTATGTATGGTGAAACATAAAATCCACAATACCCACACCTCCCATTTGTTGGGTTGGGAGAACACCCAGCGTAAACCCAAAGAGACACTTCCTCCATGGGGAGAGATCTCCTCTCATTACGAGCAGGATTGACACTGGGTCTGGCCTGTCCAGAGGGAGGTCTAAGCCAGTAACAGAGTAATTGAAAGAAGTGCTTGACTTCCCATGTGTAACAGCTTACAGACCAGGGCTGATGTGCCTCCAGGAGCATAATGTTTAGACAACAGATGGGCAAAAACAAACAATATGGAAGTTGGCACAGAATTCCAACATAAGAAAGTAACTATTCAAAGAGGGAGGCGTTTTTTACTTCCTCTCAAAAGATCACAGTTGTCTCCAGGTATTAATCTGTGTGATGCCTTATCTCTCAAACCAGAGCACATTTCCAAAGCAGATTAAAATCTTGTCAGATTCACTGCATGTACTGTACTTGGGCAAAAATGAGTGAGGACGTTTAAAGCTTTAAGAAAGACCAAGGAGAAGCATGCTAACTGGAGTTTGTTGCATTGCTTTGCAATATCCCTTGAGCAGCTGTGGTTCTAAGTGTCAACTGCTGAGCCAGAGTGTGGAGAGTTAGAGGCTGTGCCATAGCGTCTTGTCTCACTGAGGTATGTGTTGAGTCCCGGCGGCTAGACTTGTTACAGAGATGACAGCATGTTTTGTTTCACTACACAGCCCTCGCACTGACAGTCTGAAAGCCTGGAGCCAAACAAACAGGTATCTCAAGATCTCTCTCTCTCTCTCTCTCTCTCTCTCTCTCTCTCTCTCTCTCTGTCTCTCTCTCTCTCACTCCTTCATGCATACACACACGCACATACACACATTCATACATTTGAGCAGATATACAGACACCATGAGACAAACACACACGCAAACGAAACCAAGCAAACACAAGTCGATGTTGTACAAAACATCTGCATCACTGCAGTTCTTTGGCCGTGAAAGCAGAGAGATGATGCAGTTCCTCCTCTCGCCGGGAGCAGATAATCCTTCCACTTATAAATGTTATGACAGTGGTCATGTATTACTTTCAATAGCCATTTAGTGAATAAAATCAGCTAGCAGTGCATATCTGTCTTTAGAATACAGTCTTTAGTTGGGCTAGATGTGGGCGGCACATCATTTACTGTGTTGTATGAAGTTGTGGGGCTTCAATAATTTAAGCCTGCACTTGAACCCCAGGTGTAAGAACAAGGCAGGCCTTGAAACAACTGCAGTGCAACACTCAACATGATCAAGAGACTGTGCTGGCAGAGAGAACACGCTTTACTGAAGAACAACAGAATGTTATTCTAAGACTCGCAGAGTTTTATCCAGAAGTAGCACACAGAGCAGTCCTTGGCTACTGCAATAGTCAAATTCTTTTGAGGTTTAGAACTTACAGGAAGGGGGGTAGCAAGCTAAAATTTTAGACTAGGTGGATGTGTGACAGGAAAGTTTCAAGCCCTAGACTTATGGTGGAAGTGGTGTTTGTATCCTTCTGTCCATTACACTTAACACTGCAAAGATTATCATAAAAAGAAGGCGCTGCTGGAAAATATAGTTCCAATCAGCTGGTGTTCCCTGATTATCGGAGGTTTTCTATCAAGCCAGCAGTTCAAAAGTGTAATTCTAACCCTGTGGGTTTTCACTACAACAAAGGGCTTGAAAGCAGAATGTATTGTTTTGAAGTCTAGTTCATCATGCAGAACATTCAAATATGATCTAATGAGAATACTTATTAATATGGTTGTGTGTGTGGTATTATGTGATACCCCATCTGTTAAACTGTAGATCGTTTGCTTCAATACTTGCATGATAAAAGGGGATTTTATCTGTCTCCCACAATCTAATTCCTTTGACCAAGTCTTTCCTTCTTGCTGACTGTCATCTACACTGCAAGCAAAAGCAGCTGTGAAGAATGAGGATGAAATATTGATAGTGTGGCTGTAATGAAGTCTTAATAAGAGGGATCCAGTCCAAACAATGAAAGAGAGGGTCACACGGGAGGGGGGTGGGGTGACACCCATTGTACCACACCGGAGCCATCTGCCTTGTTATTTTATAAGGTCAACTCAATTATTTGGCCACCACAGGTAATTTATTCAATTGCAAACTTAATAAACACTGGAGGGTATGCTCCAGCCAACTCCAAGTGTGGGCTCCGAGTGTCACTTACAAATTAAAAAGTAGACCTGACTTAGAGGAACAAGTTGCTGAAAACCAACGAACGGTAATGATCTACTGCTGAGTAAAAGAGAAAGACAAAGTTTGTAGGGGTATTGGAAATGGGAGGGGCCTTATTTAGCAACTTCTATTTCCACAGTCGCACTAAAACAAAGGGCAGAACAAAAGAAAAGTACCTCTTGAATTACTGGGGGAGCTGGCACACTTGTTTTCTGCATTCTGTGTTGGAATAAAAGATTTGTCTGCGAATAATTTATTCCAGCACTCCCTTTGCCATTTCCCTCTCCTTCCCCCAGTGACACACAGAGGCTTTTTGTGGTAGAATTCCAAATGATAAATACTGCACATTTATAAAAAAAGTTGAGAGGGTATTTAGAACACAGGAAGACACAGCAGAAGGCCTTATGCTTTATTCAGATCCCCGTGGGAGCCACAGTATCCAGGGATCTCTTATGTAAAACTGGTCAAAGCCATGCTAATGTGATTTTGAATGCATGACTTCATCATCTGTATACCACAGGTACTCCGCTGTAGCACAGGTTGCTCAGACTCATATGTCATCTAGCGCAAAAGACCCCTGACTGAAATCAATAAATAATTCTGAAATTACAACCCAGGTTGCAGTGTAATATTAATCACTACATTTATATGAAAATATGTCTCCCTATTAAAGGCTCAAGCAAGTTGTGTGGCTCCAAGAGGCAAGAAGGAAGAAATGGTTTTGCAAATGTGATTAACAAGACAGGAAGATGGCCAATTATAATTTCTGCTCTTGCAATTTTTACACTGCTCCTTCCTTGCCTTTAACAGGTTTTCTTTCATGGATTGTAATATTATGGTAGATAATGCTTATGGGAACGGACTTGTCACCCAAGGGAATTGTACTGAAGTGATGCATGTGGGTGCATTTGGTCTATTGATGTCTTTGCCTGAAGCAAGAGAGGAGAATATCAGAATAAAGAGCCAACCCAAAATTATATAAACATATATATCTATAGTGTTGGGGTTCAAGTTTGATACATAAACCACCCGAAAAAGAAATAAAACATCAACACTGAGAACTACGTATATGATGGTGCAGTCTCTGTGTGTGTAAATATACTGTATATTAGGGGTGTTTGATCGTGTCAATCATGTGACAACTGTGATAGCTTTGGTAGTGGTATACACCCCCTTCCCCACCCCACACACACATATTAGTGCTGGGAATATTTATGCTTTAAAATATTAACACAAATTAATGCCCTCATGACACTTCCTGTGACAGTGGAACTTGAAACAAGCAACAACTCTTCCGCCCAGACAGTCTTTGTGCAACACACAATACAGTCCGTGATCAAATTCCTCCTTTTATTTAATTCTGGGTCTTCAAATCAGTTTTCTGGAGTATCACTGTCATACTATGTGGCTATTTGGACCATAGATTACATTTAATTAGACACTGAAACAAGTGACTACTGAAAATGAATCTTCAGTGTGCGGCCTGCTAACTGGAAGTTAGCACGAGGCTAGCCACAGCAGACTGTTAGAAATGTCTGCTTGCTCCCGACTAGTGCCTTATATAGTGAGTAAGCCATTTTGTAGTGCTGTTTGAAATCTTAAATGATAATTTCATTCACTATATTGTGCACTCAAAAAAAAAACCAAACACATTACATTTTGAAAAGTCGTGTAACACCGAAGGTATGTATCCCATAATGCAATGTGCAGCCAAGCAGTGAAAAGAGTGCTTCACATCACAACATAAACTGACATGCCATTTTTTTAAAATTAATACTGTAAAACTGATTTGATTTCATGTATACTGACTACAAAATAAATGTAGGTATTCACCTTTTAACACCATTAATCTGTTATGTTTTTACTGTCTCAACATGATGATGTGACTAAAGGTGCTGAAAAAATAAGCCAAGTAGTGTCCAAAAGCTCAATTTTTAAAAATTGGTATATATATATACGTATATATATACTGTATGTGTGTGTGCGTGTGTGTGTGTGTGTGTGTATATATATATATATACTGTATATATATATATACACACACACACACACACACACACACACACACACACACACACACACACATATATATATATATATATATATATATATATATATATATATATATATATATATATATATGTGTGTGTGTGTGTGTGTGTGTGTGTGTGTGTGTGTGTGTGTGTGTGTGTGTGTATATGTGCATATGTGTATATGTGCATATACTGTATATATATATATATGTGGGGTATTTCAGTGGAAATACCCCACTCATAGCACAGGGTCTCTCCAATAGCCTCTCCTAACCAAATCCTACTGTCTGGCTTCTCGTGCCGACCCTGTTTTCACTAAATGACAGGGTGTCAGCGAGTCTCTGGCGCTATAACCAGGTTGCTCTGGGTAGATGGGGCTCGTCAGACTTGGGTGTCAGTCCACCTAGGAGAAGGACCACTCTGATTTCAAATCCGGACAGGTGGTACCAGTTAGCCTTGGCCGGCAAACTACCTAGGAGAAAGTAAACTCTGATTCCAAACCTCCGCCACCTTGCGGCTATTCCTGATTACAGGAAAGTCTTCAGGAGTAAACCTCGAGGATAAATCCGGAGTGGAGCCCTTAGGCGGTTGGCAGATGCTCAGCACTACCTCCGGCAACTCCTGCAATGGAACTGGTCCCAAACTGTATTGGATCATCCTTTCCTTTGGACTCAGCCAATGACACCGAGAGGGGGACACTGATGTATGGGCAGCCCAGTGTCTCCATACTATCCCACCCAGGCTTTTAGCGCAAACTGGAGAGGCCACTCCAGCGGTGTCGCAAGATTCCGGCACAACACAGGACGAGGCAGTTACTGGTTATAAGCTCCAACTGACTGGCATAGGGAGGAGCGCCAGGGGTCTCATCTGATGGTGGGAGAAGCCTTCGCAGCTTCATTGGGCAGCTACCGCCTGCCTCAAGCTGGGCAGCCCCCAGCCAGTAAGGTGCTGCCCTGCCATGGCTTGCCTGCTCTACTGGGTGTGTAGAGCTTAGGGGTCTCTCCCAACAAGCAAGCGTCAATCTGCACCAGGCAGTCAAAAGGAGAAACATACGAAGACTCCAGCTCTTCGATTTGCAAGCTGGAACGTTCGCACCATGCGCCCCGGACTTACCGCTGATCTCCAACAAATGGATGACTCTCGCAAGACCGCCATCATCAATAAGGAACTGGCACGACTTAACATCGATGTTGCCTGCCTTCAGGAAACCCGCCTGGCTGACAGCGGCTCTCTTAGAGAATCAGACTACACCTTTTATTGGCAGGGCCTGTCCCAGGATGAGTCCAGGCAGTATAGTGTAGGTTTTGCAGTGAGGAACTTGCTGATCACCACCACAGAAACCCCTACAGGAGGGTCTGAAAGAATCCTCGCCCTCCGCATGAAGACATCGTCGGGCTTTGTAAACATCCTTTCTGTGTATGCCCCGACCCCCACGTCCACTCCAGAAGCCAAAGATCAGTTCTACGAGGCTCTAGAGGAAGTGCTATCTAGAATCCCCCACTCTGAAGGCTTATTTTTGCTAGGCGACTTCAACGCTCACGTTGGAGCAGACTGGCAAGTGTGGCCATCCTGTCTTGGCCACTTTGGCATAGGCAGGATGAACGAGAGTGGACAGAGGCTGTTGGAATTCTGTTGTCATCACGGCCTCTGCATTATAAACTCCTACTTCAAGTGTAAAGAGCTGCGGAAAGTGTCTTGGGGACACCCCCAGTCCAGTGATCTAGCTGGTGCCACTGGTCATCACCAGAAGAGCAGACCTCAGCAGTGTTCTTCACATGAGAAGCTATCACAGCGCTGATTGTGATACAGATCATTCCCTTGTTGCCAGTAAGGTCAGACTGAAGCCAAGGAAGATCCACCATGCCAAGACTAAGGGTCGCCCCCGCATCAACACCTGCGTAATTTCCGACCCGATCAAGGCTCAGACCTTCGCTGACAGATTTCAGAGGAAACTTGAAGGTCACCTCCAGTCCGATATCCCAGGCGTCGTGGACGCCAAATGGAACCACCTTTGGGATGCTATCTATGACTCAGCCATGACCGCATTCGGAAAGAAAGAACGCAAGAATGCTGACTGGCTTGAGGCTCACTGGGATGAAATGCAGCCAGTCACAGAGGCCAAAAGAGAAGCACTGCTGGCTCACAAGCAGAACCCTTGCCCTGGCACACACAACGCCCTTCGAGCAGCAAGGAGCAAGGCACAACAGATTGCCCGCCGTTGCACCAGTGAGTACTGGCAGAACCTGTGCACCAACATCCAGGTAGCTGCCGATTGCGGATATGCCAAAGGAATGTATGAGGGCATCAAAACAGCTATCGGCCCCACAAGCATCAAAACAGCACCGCTCAATGCCAAGACAGGCAAAGCCATCACTGACAAGAGCAAGCAACTTCAACGTTGAGTTGAGCATTATCTTGAATTGTACTCAACCCAGAACATCGTGACAGACATTGCCCTCGACGCCTTGCCTGGCCTACCAGTCATGGAAGAGCTTGACAAAATGCCCACGCTGGAAGAGCTCAGCAAAGCCATAAATTACCTCGCCTGTGGCAAGGCTCCAGGGAAAGACGGTATCCCCCCAGAAGTTCTGAAACATGGGAAAACAGCCATCTTTCAACCACTATATGATCTCCTCTGCCTTTGCTGGGAGCAAGGTCACATTCCCCAAGATATGAGAGATGCCAACATAGTCACGCTGTATAAGAACAAAGGCGACCGCAGTGACTGCAACAATTACCGCGGCATCTCTCTTCTGAGCATAGTGGGCAAAGTCTTCGCCCGGGTCACCCTGTTCTGCCTGCAGAGCCTCGCTTTGTGAGTCTATCCTGAGTCCCAGTGTGGCTTCAGAGCCGGAAGGTCCACAGTGGATATGATTTTCTCCCTCCGTCAGCTGCAGGAGAAGTGTCGAGAGCGACAGCAGCCATTGTTCCTTGCGTTCGTGGACCTGACCAAAGCCTTTGACTTAGTTAGTTGAAGCGGGCTCTTCCAGATCCTGCGAAAGATTGGTTGTCCCCCAAAGCTCCTTGCATCATCTCCTCCCTCCACATGGACATGCATAGTACTGTTTGCTTTGATGGAGCCACCTCAGATGCCTTCCCAGTCAGCAGTGGAGTGAAGCAGGGTTGTGTTCTAGCACCGACTCTCTTTGGGATTTTTTTCTCAATGCTCCTCCGCTACTCCTTCGCCGACTGTCCTGAAGGTCTCTACGTCTGCACGAGATCAGATGGAAAACTCCTCAACATCGCAAGACTTCATGCTAAAACCAAAGTCTACGAGGTCCTCATACGTGAGCTGCTGTTTGCAGACAATGCTGCTCTAGCATCGCACAGCGAGGAAGGCCTGCAGCACCTGGTCAATAAACTGCCCCATGCCTGCAAGGAGTTTGGGCTCATGATCAGCCTTAAGAAAACCAACATCATGGTGCAAGACGCTGTCTCCTCTCCTGTCATTACCACTGACAACACGCAGCTGGAGGTTGTGGACACCTTCACCTACCTAGGGTCCACTGTTTCAAACACGCTCTCACTGGACACCAAGATCAGCTCCAGAATCACCAAAGCAGCTGCTGTCATGGCCAAACTAAACAAGTGTGTGTGGAACAACAATCTGCTGAGTTTCAAGACCAAGTTACTCATATACCAAGCTTGCGTCCTGTCCACTCTGCCGTACAGCAGCGAGTCCTGGACAGCCTATGCCAGGCAGGAGAAGCGGTTAAACGGGTTCCACCTCCGCTGTCTTCGGCGCCTTATGCACATCAAGTGGCAGGACAGAGTCCCCAACACCGAGGTCCTCAAGCGCGCTGACTTGCCAAGCATCCCTGCATTTCTCAGCCAGAGATAACTCCGGTGGCTTGGCCACGTGCACCGCATGGAGCCTGACCGTCTGCCGAGAGAAATCCTTTACGGAGAATTGCGGGTGGGCGTCCGCCATGTGGGCCAACCGCTGTTGCGTTTTAAAGATGTCTGCAAATGCAACATGTGGTGTGCGCAGATCAACACCAATAACTGGGAGGTTATTGCCAAAGATCGAGCCACCTGGCGCCACACTGTCAAAGAGGGTGTTCTCAAGATGGAAGAGAACACGAGAGTCCAGATGGCGACGAAGCGTGCGGCGAGGAAAGAACGTGCAACATCAGCACGTGCACCATCAATCTTCATCTGCGCCAACTGCTCCAAAGACTGCCACTCAAGCATTGGGCTGTATAGTTATTCCACCCGCTGCTCCAACCCTTGACGCGCTAACCATCGCCTCCTTGAGACGAGGATGTACACTACCTTTCAAAAGTTTGGGGTCACTTAGAAATTTCCTTATTTTTGAAAGAAAAGTACTGTTTTTTTCAATGAAGATAACTTTAAACTAATCAGAAATACACTCTAATATCTAATATACATTGCTATTGTGGTAAATGACTATTCTAGTTGCAAATGTCTGGTTTTTGGTGCAATATCTACATAGGTGTATAGAGGCCCATTTCCAGCAACTATCACTCCAGTGTTCTAATGGTACAATGTGTTTGCTCATTGCGTCAGAAGGCTAATGGATGATTAGAAAACCCTTGTGCAATCATGTTAGCACAGCTGAAAACAGTTTAGCTGGTTAGAGAAGCTATAAAACTGACCTTCCTTTGAGCAGGTTGAGTATCTGGAAAAAATTATTATTTCAAATACAAATCATTATTTCTAACCTTGTCAATGTCTTGACTATATTTTCTATTCATTTTACAACTCATGGTGGTAAATAAGTGTGACTTTTCATGGAAAACACAAAATAATTGTCTGGGTGACCCCAAACTTTTAAACGGTAGTGTATATATATATATATATATATATATATATATATATATATATATATATATATATATATATATATATATATACTGTATATACACACACACACACACATATATATATATAAATTGTTATACTGAGTTCACTATACAGTCCACTACACTTGAATTAACTATAGGGAGGAGGGCATGACTAGACATTTCAAACACAATACAACCAATTGCTTTTTTTCTGTTGGCAGCTGGATGTGCCAGTCCAATTTTACTCCATTTTTTTCCCCACACCAATGGTGGATCATGGAGTGCAAAATAGTTTCCCAAAGTTAGCAACAACCACTATGGAGGTACAGTAGAATGGAATGCTTCCGGGCTACTTTTAAGTTGTAAGACACTTAAAGTTTAGAATTTTGTATTATCAGCACATCAGAATCAAATGAGCATCAACAGTTTAGTGAGCAACACTATATCATTATTGCCAACGCTCACTCTTTTGTCGTCTGTCTCACACCACAAACCTTATTTGTCTCTCCAAAATAAGAAAAATGGTGCCAATATCATGTTGACTTCCTTCAGGTTTTTACACAATAAGAGCTCTCAAGGCAGTTCTGTTGAGGAATGGTCAAGGCTGATTCCCATAGCAAGTACACTGAACATGTTCTAAAACTTATTCTGAGGTAAAGAATGTTATGTCCACAAACCTGATGATGAACGAGGCAGACAGAGATGTAGCACTGAACATGTCTTTATTAAATGTAGAGAACACCGTACACAGTATGCGCCCAGTGGAGTCATCCGGCATAAGAGGAAGTTCTCATGGTGGCTGCCGGTAATATAGGGTGGTGTGATGATGCAACAGGAAGGCAGCGTCATCACACCGCACTTCACATTAAAACCCACCATAACACCCCCCCCCCCACAAGGTCCAAAACCACTCACTCGAATTGAACCCACTCTAATGTAAAACTCCAATCACACTCTAAACTGAAATAAGCTAAGGCCTAACACTCTCACACCAAAAAAAACGAAAATAGAACTGGTGGGTGGACTACCACATGGCCCGCACGGCAGTCGGTTATTCTGTCACTGGTAAACTAAAATTTGCTGTGCTCCCAAACTAAACACAGAACATTAAACAGAACTATAAACATATTTACTGTCACAGCACAGTCACTTGGGGAAAAGGTGGGGCAGGCGGGGCGGGGAGGGGGCGGCCTGGGCAGCCCCACAGCAGGCGCACCCCTGGAGGCAACAGGTCCCCGGGGCAAAGGCTGATCTTCTGGACGTTGGAGCCTGGATCCCAAACTGCCTTCACCAACTCCCGTCCAGCCTTGCCACCTGGAGCATCCTCCTGGACACACTGCAGCTGGTTAGAGTGCCTCATCGAGCCGTCAAACAACCGGAAGAAAGCCACTCCCAACTTCGTCACTATCCGCAGGCATGTTCGATGTTTCATCGGCTGTCGTTTGGCCTAATTTCGGCGTGGTCGTTCATCACCCCGAACCCGAACCAAGTCCATAACCCGAAGTGGGATCTTACTTGGCTTGACGTGCTGCTGTTGAGCATGCGGTAACTCCATGCTTGTCAGTCATGCCCCACCCTGTTCTAAGAACGTAGCAGTGGTCACCGTTGTAGCTGCAGACACCCCACCAAACTGCGGCTGAGTACTGGAGGCGTCCAGAGCTAGCATGGTGTCGCTCGTCGATACAGGTACCAACACTGAGCGAGAACTGGCCGACTTGAAAGCAAGGGTTCCATTAGCTCCTTGTCCCAAACCACGTCCTCTTCGACCACCGGACCCCGCAAGCCCAAGTGGCCACAACCAGACCATTCATTCCTAGCGCTGTCCTTGATGGTGAAACCCAGTCCGTAGAACAGGTCATAGCCCATGATGTTATCGCCACGCACCATCACTTGGAATGTGAAGTCAATCATAGCTTCAGACTTGTATCGAACGGTCAACTCCACAGTCCCAGCAGTGCACAGCCTGCTACCACTGTAGTCATACAACGGCACTGGGTTACTTCTAATCCTGTGGTGGGGGAAAAACTTCTTCACCATGGCCCAATTCAGCATCGACCGCACCGCCTCCGTGCCGAGTAACACTGGCACCTCCACGCCATCTAACTCCACTGCACAATATGCATATCCGTTGGTACTGGGACTCACCGAGTGCATAGTTGTTGAGGGCATGCAGGGTGATTTCTTCTGTGGGCTCTACAGATCAGACAAACGGCACACCCTGGCATAGTGATTCAAGCGTCCACATCTACTGCATCGTTTCCCTCTTGCCGGGCATGCTCTCGCTTTATGGCGGTGCGTCTCGTACCCACAACCCCTGCAAATAGGATTCCCTGGGGCAGACCTTCAGCTAGCAGCATTGTTTTCATAATCATCTTCACACAAGCTATCCTCTCTATCAGGGTCCGCAACATTAACTGAGGCAGGTGGCTCTGGTGGTTTCTGAGACTGGCGCCAGTTTACTTCCGAAGCTAGCTTATCTGTGGCCTCCAACTGGAGAGCTAGTTCGACAGCCCTAGCTAGCATCAAGTCATTGGGCGCCATCAATAGCCTAGCTCACAGTCCAGCATTGCATGTGTACTCAGCCAATTGATCACGCACCATCTCGTCTTCTAATGGTCCAAAACGACACTCGCTAGCTAGCTGTCTCAGGTCAGTGACATACTGGCGGATAGGCTCACCTACACATTGGTGTCTTTGGTGAAAGCAAATTCTCCGAACAGTCATGTTGTCTGGGGTGGCGAAATGATTAGCTAGCAGCTCCACGACGTCCTTGTACGAGTCCAACGCGCCGAGCATCCATAGGATCCGCTGGCCTTCAATACCCAGGTTGTGGACAAAGAACGCACGTATCCTCATCTTATTGACCTTCCCGAGGTCCAGCTCCGTGATGTGTTTGAAAGATCTCTAACCAGTGGGGCCATTGCACCAGTGGCTTGTCCTGGAGCTCAAGGAAGGGACAGAGTGGTGTGACGCACGCCTCCATACGTTAATCCTCAGTCACCAAATGTTATGTCCATAAACCTGGTGATGAATGAGGCCGACAGAGATGTAGCACTGAACGTGTCTTTATTAAATGTAGAGAACACCGTACACAGAATGCACCCAGCAGAGTCATCCAGCATAAGAGGAAGTCCTCATGGCAGCTGCCCTGTAATATAGGGGTGTGTGATGACACAAAAGGAGGGCGGTGTCATCACACCGCACTTCACATTAAAACCCACCATAACAAAGAAGTGTATGTTTTGAATAAAAAATATCAGTTTATGTGTATTGTGCATATGCACGTGCACTCCACCCCTACCCCCCGTTTCCCCTGAGATTAATTGCAGTTAACTAGTACAACCCCCCCCCCCCCCCACAGAGAAATCAGAATAATTTAGGAAAAATGTGTGCAATTAATTAGTGAATTTTTAAAAATTGATTCCCAGCACTAATTTATGTATGTATCTTCTCTCTAATCCAGGGGTCTGCAACCTTTGCCAACCAAAGAGCCATTTTGCCCATCTCTGACTAAAATAGAAGTGGCTGACAGCTGCAACGGTAATTTGACTTTTAAAATAAAAATTATGGCGCTTATAAAGTTTTTTATATACATACCTCTAAATATTATGTGGCATTAATGAATTCATACTACAACAGTAGAAAAAACTGTCAAGTTATATATAGCTTCATTTATGAATTAAAGTATTAGAAATAAATTACAAATTCTTTTTGTGCTGAAAATAAATTTCTGAAAATCTGACCATAATTTTTTGTATAGTTTTTTTAATTATCTGCACATTCATAAATTGTTTAAATCTGAAAAATATCATCCATCTCCTACTTTCAACAGTGATCACACAGCTTTAGTTCCTGATATTCTAATAAATCAGAGATGAAAGTTTTATTTAGAAGAAGCTACTTTTCCTTCATTTATGTTTCCTCATAATGCTCCTTATTCAAATGTATTAATATAATATATCTGTAAATCTGTATCCTTCATCTGTTCTCCAGACTCTCAATTTGACAACTAGTGGATTGGTTGTCTGATATTCTTCTTTATTTTGGAACAAAACAAAACAAAACAAAAAAATACTAAACAACTTTCTAAATAATATAACTTTAAAAATCTTTTGGTTAAGCCAGATAGAAATAATTACAGCAGAGTGGAAAAACATTTTAAAAATACCATCTTTCACTGAGCTAAATATTGATTATCATTTTAAAAAAACTGCATGGCACTATTAGACAATCTGCACATAGGCTTATAGGCTGACTAAGAAGGAGTTATGCTACAGCAACGAAACTAGTCATGCATTAAATTCAACCTTTTCTGATACTAACTGCATTGTTTCTTTTCAGATACACTTGTTATGGCGGCACTTTATTATGAAGTGCAGTGTGGTGACGTTGACTTCCTGTCACATCACAGCGCTGCCCTGATCCAAATCCTATTGAACATCTGTGGAAGGAGCTGAAACATGCCGTCTGGAGAAGGCACCCTTCAAACCTGAGACAAGTGGAGCAGTTTGCTCATGAGGAGTGGGCCAAAATACCTGCTGAGAGGTGCAGAAGTCTCATTGACAGTTACAGAAATCGTTTGATTGCAGTGATTGCCTCAAAAGGTTGTGTGACAAAATATTAAGTTAAGGGTACCATCATTTTTGACCAGGCCTGTTTCATGAGTTTGTTTTTTAAAATAATTCTGTTGAACCACAATTCAAAAGCATTGTCTGATTTTCATTGGTTAATTTTCATAAAATTTTTATTTATTACCACTTTTGTCAGATTCAAGTTATTTCTGTGACCATTGTGGGTTTTTCTTTCATTAACAGAGGGGTACCAACAATTTTGTCCACGTCTGTAATTCACTGTTCAAAACCCCACAGTTAACAAACTAGCAGTTATCCTGCAGACAAGAAACTGAAAACGTCCTTAAAATAAAAGGCTCACCTCTACACCACTATCACAGAGTTTTCGCTCCTCTTTTTTCACTCATTTGAACTCCTTTTACTATTTTTTTCTTTTTTATTTACAGATAGTGAGGAAAAACTGTCGGCTGTATGTTGTTGATTTCAGACAAGTATATCCAGTTGATGGCATTTCATAATAAAAGCACATAACAAAAACAACCTTTCTGAAAACTGAATCGCTGTA
This sequence comes from Pholidichthys leucotaenia, assembly GCA_020510985.1. NCBI lineage: Eukaryota > Metazoa > Chordata > Actinopteri > Cichliformes > Pholidichthyidae > Pholidichthys > Pholidichthys leucotaenia. The sequence continues at coordinate 107,194,376 of CM035849.1, read as the reverse complement.
GTGGGATTTTATTTTTACAAAACTCAGGAGGTATTGAGCTGTTACAGTGAAAATACTTTTACACTAATTCAGACCAGTGATGGTCTGGTGAATTAGCATTTATAGCGCAGGCAATTTTAAAGTTATTGAGCAAGAATTCAAGGATTGTTTCTCATTTTTAAGGATAATTAAGGTGTTGATTTTAGATAATCACATTTGACTTTTTATGGACCTGTAGACGCTAATGAGGCCGCTGTTTTTTGTTGTTTGGGTTCTCGTGGAGAAATTCTGTTCACAACAACCTACATGAACACAAATGAATCTGTCCACACAGAATTAGACTCGCTATTTTCCTCTGTGATTTTACTTTTTCTGGTTTTGTTCATGTCTTACCAAGAGTGGTAGGAAGTTGCTGCTGTCTGTGCGCTCCACATGCACTGACGAGAGGCTGAGCGGCTCTGTGCAGTTGCCATCAGATGTGACACAGTCACGTATGGTTGACAGCATAATGATTTTAAAAAATATATTTTACATTCATAAAAGTATGTTTCCGTTGAGAAATGTAGCCAATTGCAATAAACAATAATTAAAAAAATAAAATAATTAAAAATCGCTTCATTAATAATTTCCATATATTTTGAGATATAGCTTCAGGGAGCCACAGCACGGGGGCTGAAGGGCCACATGAGGCCTTGGGGCCGTGGGTTGCCAACCCCTGCTCTAATCCCTCTCTTTCATGAGGACCCTCATTGTCACAGTTAGTAGACCAGGACCCAAACGTGAGACTTGAAGTTTTACTGTTCTTTATTATGAGCTGTCAAACCAGGCACAGTTTGAAGGTTGAAAGCATGAACAAAACAAACCGGCTGGGCAGAAATAATATTATAAGGCAGATTAGACAAGCAGGGACAAGAGCGTGTTGTTCATGCCACATGACATGAGGAACCTGTGCAGGACACAAAGAGAAACTGGCATAAATAGACGATGGATAACCAACATAACACAGAACAGAGGGGGAAACCAATCAGGACAGACAACAGATACCTGGGGGAACAATAACGACAGGTATGTGAAACAGGATGGTCAGGGTAGCACATACGATCACTGACAGGAGATCCACATGAAACATAATGACAATAGAACCAGGAAGACAAGACATTGAAAACCAAGGCAATAATAATAAAGAAAAATAATAAACAACTGAAAACTGAGCAGGGACACGAGAGACATTATAATGAAAGTAAACACAATAACCAAACAGTGCTGGGGCAGGGAAAATAAAAAACACAAAAACAGAGTCATGACTATAATAGTAAATAATAGTTGTAGTGATCTGGGTCAGACCCTGTCCATGCTTTTTGTTCTTTGTTGGACTCGGTATTATCATTATTATCATCATTGGTCTTTTCACCCTCACCTCAGTTTTCATTGTAAGTGTTATTAAATCACCTTCTCAGTTGCGTTGTATGTTGTATATTTTCCCGGCTTCATCATTGTTTCTGAGTTGGCTTTTATTTTGACAGTGTCATTTCTTTACTTCCTTTCTAGCACAGCTCATCCTCGTTTAACTACTTATTGTTCACGGCTGTTACTTATTAATTATGTTCATCCCTATTGATTTCACTCCCTTGTCTCTTTGTTGGGTCCTAATCATTCGTGAGAGACCAACTCTAAAACTGGGAACTTGGAACGTCCGCACTATGATGACAGGACTTGCTGCTAACTTCAAGGACATCAGCGACACCAGGAAGACTGCCGTCATCAATAATGAGCTGAAGAGACTGGAAGTGGATATCGCCACTCTCCAGGAAACACGGCTGGCTGAAGCAGGCACACTGAGAGAGAAGGACTACACGTTCTACTGGCAGGGAAAGGGCAGCAACGAACACAGGGAACACGGAGTGAGCTTCGCAGTGAAGAACTCCTTGCTGAAGATGGTGGAACTGGGCAGCAATGGCTCTGCATGACTCCTCACCCTCCGCCTTAACACCACTCAAGGCCCAGTAACCCTCGTCAGTGTGTATGCCCCAACACTGACAGCCACGCCAGAGGCAAAAGACGAGTTCTACGAGAATCTCGCAACAACTGTCAGGATCATCCCCAACTCTGAACAACTCATTCTCCTTGGAGACTTCAATGCAAGAGTGGGTGCTGACAACGACTCCTGGCCCTCCTGTCTCGGACCATTCGGCGTGGGCAGAATGAACGACAACAGACAGCGGCTGCTCGAGTTCTGCACACATCATGATCTGTGCATCGCAAACTCGTTCTTCAAGACCAAACCCCAACACAAGGTTTCCTGGCGACATCTGTGCTCAAAGCACTGGCACCAGCTGGACTTGATCCTGACCAGGCGCACCTCATTGAAGAACGTGCAAATCACCCGCTCATTCCAGAGTGCAGATTGCGACACAGACCATTCTTTGGTGTGTTGCAAGGTCAAGCTGCAGCTGAAAAAATTCCACCACGCCAGACAGCCTGGAAAGGCACGGATTGACACCAGCAAGATGGCCCAACCAGAACTTGTCGAGCAGTTTGCCTCCACCTTTGTGAAGGAACTTGGTGAACCACAAGAAGAAGAGTCCACAAAGCAGAAGTGGGAAGAGCTGTGAAACATCATCCACCGCACAGCCTTGGCTATCTTTGGGAGGAAGACCTTGAAGTCACAGGACTGGTTTGATGCCAAGTCGTCCGTGATGACCCCCGTCATTGAAGCCAAGCGCTCAGCACTTGCTGAGTACAAGAAGTACCCAAATGAGACGAATCTCCAGATCCTCAGGGCTGCGAGAAGCAAAGTTCAGCAGACTGCTCGGCGCTGCGCCAACAAGTACTGGACTCAGCTCAGCCAAGACATTCAAACCGCTGCCATAACAGGGAACATCCGTGGTATGTACGACGGCATCAAGAAAGCACTTGGTCCGGCTCAGAGCAAGACGGCCCCCCTCAAATTCTCCACTGGGGAGATGATCACAGAAAAGACCAAGCAGATGCAGAGATGGGTGGAACACTACTCTGACCTCTACTCCAGACAGAACACAGTGACACCGTCAGCCCTTGATGCCATCGATTGCCTGCCATCCATGGATGAACTTGACGCCGAGCCAACCATCGACGAACTCAGCAAGGCCATTGATAGCCTGGCCGCTGGCAAGGCACCTGGCAATGACGGCTTACCTCCCGACCTGATCAAGCACTGCAAGACCGCCCTACTGCTGCCATTGCATGACGTCCTCTGCCAGTGCTGGAAGGAAGGTGCCGTACCACAGGACATGAGGGACGGCAAGATCATCACCCTCTACAAAAATAAAGGGGAGAGAAGCGACTGCAACAAGTACAGGGGCATCTTCCTCCTCATCATTGTTGGCAAAGTCTACGCACGAGTTGTCCTTGTTCGTCTACAGAAGCTTGCCGAACGTGTCTACCTCGAGTCTCAGTGTGGCTTCCGCGTTGGGCGATCAACGGTGGACATGATATTCTCCATCCGCCAACTCCAGGAGAAGTGCAGAGAATAGAACATGTCCCTGTATGTCACCTTCATCGACCTCACCAAAGCATTCAATCTGGTCAGCAGAGAGGGCCTTTTCAAAATCCTGCCAAAGATAGGATGCCCATCAAAGTTGCAAAGCCTCATCGAATCGTTTCACACCAACATGCAGGGGATGGTACAGTACGACGGCAACGTCTCAGAGCCATTCAATATACACAGCAGAGTGAAACAGGGCTGTGTACTTGCGCCAGCCCTCTTTGGGATTTTCTTTGCTATGCTCCTGAGGCATGCCTTCAGCACAGCAACAGAGGGAATCTACCTGCATACAAGATCTGACGGCAGGCTTTTCAACCTCGCCCGCCTGAAAGCCAGAACCAAAGTATGTGAGGCTCTAATCAGAGATATGCTGTTCACAGACGACGCTGCAGTCGCGACCCACACACAGCAGGAGCTTCAGACCCTGATGGACCACTTCTCCCAGGCATGCATGGACTTCGGGCTTACCATCAGCCTGAAGAAGACTAACGTCTTGGCGCAAGGCACGGAAGCACCACCAACCATCACCAGCGACGACTACGAGCTGGAGGTCGTGAATCAGTTCACATACCTGGGGTCCACGATCAGCAGCAACCTCTCCCTTGATACAGAGATCGACAAGAGGATTGGAAAATCAGCCTCAACACTCGCTCGCCTCACCACACGAGTGTGGGAGAATCCCAAACTCTCTGTCAAGACAAAGATGGCAGTGTACAATGCCTGCATCATCAGCACACTGCTCTATGGGAGTGAGACGTGGACAACATACGCCCGGCAGGAAAAGAGACTGAATTCTTTCCACTTGCGCTGCATTCGCCGCATCCTGGACATATCCTGGCAGGACAAAGTGCCCAACACAGAAGTCCTGTCTCGCGCTGGCCTCTCCTCCATGTTCACTCTACTCAGGCAGCGCAGGCTCCACTGGCTAGGTCATGTTCACCGTATGGAGGATGGCAAAATCCCCAAAGACATCCTCTACGGAGAACTGGCAACAGGCAGGAGAGACGCTGGCTGCCCACAGCTGTGCTTCAGAGACGTCTGCAAGAGAGATATGAAGGCCCTGGAGATCAACACAGAGCACTGGGAGGATCTCGCAATGGACCGCTCCAAATGGAGAGGCACCCTGACCAGACAGCTCAAGGCAGGTGAAGAGAAACTGACTGCTGCAGCAGATGAAAAAGGACCCACTGGAAGAACCGCCACAGACCCAGCAGCACGGAGACCATCCACAAGTGCAACCTGTGTGACAGGGACTGCCATTCGCGCACCGGCCTGTTCAGCCACAGGCGGTGCTGTTCCAGCAGAGTAGACATCTAGGATTCTCTTCCATGGTCATCATAGACCGACGGAGGCCGACAACGACGACATGTTCATCCCTATTGATTTCACTCCCTTGTCTCTTTCTTGGGTCCTAATCATTCGTGAGTTGCTTTCTCGTGTCATAGCATGTATTTCCTCACCACTGTTTGGGTTTCTTCCCTCAGCGTTATCGTGCTGCTGCCATTGTGGCTTATTTTGTGTTCCAGCTCTCACACTGCATTTATTTTCCAATAAATTATGGTTAAACTTTGCACTGCGAGTCTGTTCATCTGCCCCAGAGGGGCGTATATGACAATAATAAATGCAGAAAATGTCATGAAATGCCCCTCGGGGCAGAGAGGAAGACCCACACGCTGAACTGCTGGTTTGCAATATTTAATGAAAACACAAAAATCCAACACAGTGCACAACACAAAGTCCAAACTGAAGCCAATGCAAACTTACAGGGTACACCAGCACAGGGGAAGGGTTCTGGTGAGGAAGAGAAACTTAAGACTCTGGCAAGGAGGAATGAACACAACGGCCCTTAAATACGACTAAACACAAATGAAACAAATGACGACAGGTGTGAATCACATGAGCGGACTGGGGAGAAAATGACAATCAGCTGTGAGTCATGAGGAGAGGAGACAGAGCTGACAGTTTGACAGGAGCACCGCCCGCCACCAGGGAAAAACCCGGAAGTGTTCCTGACAACTGCAACTCCTAAGAGATAAAGAAATTAAAAGACAGGCAAAAATAAAGTGGAAGCAAATAAGAACAAAGCTACACTGAACATAAACAGGAAAATATATCATACCAAGAAACAATACCAAATATGTGAAAACAAACTAGAAAACATAACAGGCATGGAATTCCAAAATATAAAATTATACCAAAATGGATAAACCAAAAGGCAAAAAGACAGAGCACGGTGATATCCCCCATGCTCAGACCATGACATAGCCCCCCCCCCCCCCCCCAAAAAAAAGGGGTGGCTACCAGACAGCCCGGGCAACATCAACAGAAAAAACACAGGCCCACCCACACAAAGAACCCACCCCACCAAAAGACAAGAAAACAACCCCACCCCGGGAGGGAGGAGGGGGACCCAGGCACGAAGGAACCGAAACAAACCAGAGAAAACAATAGCTGCCATGACTCACACCCCAGTAAAACCAAAGCTAGGAGAAAACACAAAAACAAAAACCCCACTCAGGATCCACACCAGACAAAATCACGGATCTAGGCCCCCTAGACCAAGGAGCTAGATGGTTCCCGTGGCCAGCCAAAGTCCCAGGCCTGGCAGGTGGTAAGGTGGTAAGAGTCAGGTGGCCTGTCGGAGAATATGAGCCACCCAACCCAACGGCACAGTCTGTCAGGTGGTCGGCCACAGTTCTTTAACCACCACCACAGAAAAGGTCGTCCAAGGGGCAGCTGCCCAACCAGGATAGCCAGAGATGAGGAGGATGGAGGAGTAGGGGGAACCCCAACAACGTCAGATGGAGGAGGGGGGCAATGACAGGGTCAAGCAGAGGACGGGGAACCACGACGGTGTCTGGTAGAGGAGGGGGAACCACGACGGCCTTTGACCTCTCTGCAGCACCCTCAGTGGTCCCGGACTGGGGCATAGTAGCACCCACAGTGGTTCTGGACTGGGACATAGTTGCACCTGCGTTGGCTCTGGGCTGGAACAGAGTTGCACCTGCGTTGGCTCTGGGCTGGAGCAGAGTTGCACCCGCGGTGGCTCCGGGCTGGAGCAGAGTTGCACCCGCGGTGGCTCCGGGCTGGAGCAGAGTTGCACGAGCAGTGGCTCTGGGCTGGAGCAGAGTTGCAAGCGTGGTGGACCTGGAATGTGACAAAGCTGCACCCACGAAGGTCTTGGGCTGGGACGGCGCACCCGTGAAGACCTCAGCCGGAGGGGGAGCAGCACCCTCGGAGGCCCCGGGCTGGGGTGAAGCACCTGCGAAGACCTCAGCCAGAGGGGAGCAGCACCCATGGAGGTCCCGGGCTGGGAGGGAGCACCCGCGATGACCCTGGCAGGAGGAACTGGACCTGCGGTGATCTTGGGCGGTGAGGCTGGACCCACGGAAACTCTTGGTGAAGCTGGATGATCCTTGGTGACCCTGGGGAAAAGCTCAGGTGGGAGAGGCAGAGAAATAGGGTCAGGGTCACAGGCGGGAGTGGAGCCCGGTGAGGTGAGCTCAGGTGCAGCTGACGACTGCACCTGGCTCTCCTCAACAAGAGCAAGACAAGATCTCTCCGATATAGAAACAACAGAAACAGAAGAGAGCACTTGCCTGAGCTTGAGCTCCACCACCGCCCAGGACTCCGTCGATCCAGACAATGACACCTCAGGCCTAGCCCTCTGGAGGTCCAGCTCGGACTCTGCTGTGGCCGTCCCAGCAGCAGGCATGGTGGTGAATGCAGTCCCGAGACCCCCCAACAAAATGGCCCATGCAGGTGGCTCGCCCAACATGGACACAGGAGGTTGGCTTCCTGTTGGCGCTGGATCCTGTTCTGCTGAGGACAAGGGATGCTCCATCATCGGCACAGGTTTCAGCTCGATCGCAGCTCTCTCCCTTTGTCTGGACTGTGGCTGTGGGACTGAGACCAGGTTCTCCGGAGTCACAGGCTCCTCCACCGTCCGGCGGCTCAATTCAGGGGCCGCCGGACACTCGGGGAAAAGGAGGAGGCACGGACAGAGCAGATGAAGCTGTAGCAGATGGTAAGGACTCAGAGGACTGCCTAATCTGAGCCTCATCGTCAGGAGTCAGCCAAGATAATTGATGTTTAATTGAATGAGAAGAAAAAAACACTTTCCTGAACTCCTGGGCTGTGTTGTCTTCTGCTGCAGCAGGTTGGGAATCAGCCCTCTCTGTGACGTCTGTAGAAGAGGACCTCCCAGAGAATCCTTGAGGAGCCGCCCCTGCAGCCCCAGCGACGGGTGAAAAAATGGCCAAACCCTCAACAGCGGGAGGAATCGCCGTGGCGGAGGAAGAGGCAGCAGCAGCGGGAGTAACAACTGACGGGACAGCCAGAGAAGAAAAACTAGATGAAGGGACCGCTGCAGGAGTTTTTGACCTCGGCGACAGGGAAACTGCTGATGAGGAAGTGAAGGCGCTCTTCTGGCATGATTTCCTTGAGCGACGGTGGGGAGCGGGAGGCGGAGATGTGGGCTCAGCGTGAAGAAGGAGAGGCTTCAGAGTCAGTGGATGCTCATTAGTTGGCTTAAACTCCCGGCCCACCGGTGAAACCCCCTCCAGCTCCTGGGCAAGATCCGGGAGGAGCCATGGTCTATATTCTAGTAGGAGCTCTGTCTCCACTAACTGGACCCGCCTGCGCTCCTCCAGCTCCTCGGCTGATGGTGTGGGCCACAGTTCAGGAGGAGAAGGTGGGGCTGCTGTGTTGGGGCCAGATGGTGTCCATTCGGGACCTGTGGGAGCCGTTGAAGATTTGTGTTCCGGATAGGACGAGCGAGTCTTTTGTGTCTGGATGCGCTTCTTCTTGCACCTTGGTGGGCTCAAGAGGGGTCTCTCACCAGGCTACAGAGTTTGTACTGTGCGTCGATCACCAAGGTGAGGAAAACTGTGAGATCCGGGTAGCTCCAAAGACTGGGATGCGTCTTGATCACCCGGCCATGCCATCCACAAACCCCCAATCCTCCTCGGGAGAACGGGAGGCTCCAGCCCCTGAGACAAAACTGGCAATGAGCGTAGCTGTTACGCACTCCTCCTAGCTCAACCCCAAAGTTGAAAAATCCAGGGTGGCCGACATGGCAAACCCCATGTGAAAAAACAAAATGGGGAGAAAAAAATAAACCTGCAAACCTTCACTGCCGCTGAAGTAAAACAACAAAACAAATTAACTCAAACTGCAGCCGCTGGGTCTCAAACTGGCCGGAATCTTCTGTCATGAAATGCTCCTTGGGGCAGAGAGGAAGACCCACGCGCTGAAGTGCTAGTTTGTGATATTTAATGAAAACACAAAAATCCAACACAGTGCACAACACAAAGTCCAAACTAAAGCCAACGCAAGCTTACAGAGTACACCAGCACAGGGGAAGGGTTCTGGTGAGGAAGAGAAACTTAAGACTCCGGCAAGGAGGAATGAACACAACAGCCCTTAAATATGGCTAAACACAAATGAAACATATGATGACAGGTGCAAATCGCATGAGCGGACTGGGGAGAAAATGACAATCAGCTGTGAGTCATGAGGAGAGGAGATGGAGCTGACAGTTTGACAGGAGCACCGCCCACCACCAGGGAAAAACTCGGAAGTGCTCCTGACAACTGCAACTCCTAAGAGAGAAAGAGAAGAAAAGACACAGGCAAAAATAAAGTGGAAGCAAATGAGAACAAAACTACACTGAATGTAAACAGGAAAATAAATCATACCAAGAAACAATACCAAATATGTGAAAACAAACTAGAAAACATAACAGGCATGGAATTCCAAAATACAAAATTATACCAATTAGTTAAAACCAAAAGGCAAAGACACAGAGCACGGTGAAATCCCCTGTGCTCAGATCGTGACAGAAAATCCCAAAGAACAAACTCAAAGTGAAAACATGGGTTGGAGCCCATGCCTCGAGACAAGAAATACAAACTACAAGTCAGGATGAGGACAGGGGACCCAACCCACGCCCTGACACTCATTCAACAGTCTGACAATCATAATGACATTACAGTATAAAGCTTTTCTCTGGCATATTCTTGGATAGCAAACCAACAATTACATTTCAATGTTATGAAGCACCCTGACATTCAAAGTCAAAGTAAAAAAAACCCAAACAAAACTCCAAATAGGAAAAAGGAGGGTCTGTGCACTGACAGTCAAAAATGTTAAAAACATAATAGTGTGTTAAAGCTAGAGTGAAACTAAATGAAGGGAGGACAGTATTGGATTAGGTGTCACTCATTCTGAAGAGATTTGTGTGATGATTTCTGTGACTCCAGTGCCTCTAGTGAAAAAAAAAAGGAATGGAGTCATGAGGATTTACGTATTTATGAATGCAGAGAGAAAATGAAAATACAGGTTTTTCCATATCACAGAACATAATATTAGAACACTAAATAAAAGGTGGTTTTAGCTGTCATCTTTTTTCTTGAATAGTGACTGCATGGAGGGTATAGATTTGAGCATTTTACAAGGTCACTGTTTGAATCTCTGTTAGACAAAAGTCTCTGCATAGAAGCATAATAACAATGGCTCACGATGTGCTTTTTCACTGCCTCTAAAGTGTCCTTGATCAAAGACATCACTCAAATAATTAATTTAGTAAGAAGGCATTGCAAAGATTGTGTTGTGAACTTAAAGTGGTCCTTGTGGCCATACTGTAATTTTCATGAAAGACTCTGTGCATGCTTTTATTTGTCTGTCACTCATAAAATGAAGGCCATCCACCTTTTTAACTGAGTTATTGACATTTTTTTCAAAAGCTGTCCTTAGTTAATATTATGGAAGTTAAAACTCAAGGCAGGGTATGACATAAGACAACGGCCATGGGGGAATCCCTGAAGGAGGACTATGCAGGGTCTCAAAAAGTGAACTATAGTGACTACTGAGCCACTCGTTCAGTAGGATATGCCACTGTATCTAAAGCATGCTTAATGTGCTGGAAGTTTTGCACTAAATTGTTTGCCAGTGTATTACATCAAAAGTGGCAATGCTTTCAAGTACTCCAGAACTTGTTGCAGTTATGTTAAAGCAGACAGCAAATACAAAATGTGTTTTCGTTTTATTATTTGTTTGCCATAGTTCTACAGAGGCTACTGAACAACATGGTGTTTGCAGTTTCGGCTGCTGATTATTAAAGCAGCACACTAGGTATAAGTAGGCCAGTTTCTGTGGACTTCAAGATCAATGTTGGTCACCATCGTAACATCAAGTTAAACTCCATATTCCTTTTGCCATAAATGTCTTCATCTGGGTGCACATGCTGTGTGCAACAACCAGACAGTTCTGAAGAGGAATATTGGGCGCTGTCCATGGTGCTGAATCCCTGGTACAATAATGAGTAAAATAAGAATTCGAGGAGGCTCGGAATTCCTAGAGAATTGCAGGAGGAGAGTCTACAGCACAGAAGAGGGATGTTACGGTGAAAATGAAATGCTTTTTTATATTTTGTCCTGTTTACAAAGTTGGGTCTAAACCATAAGCGCACTTGAGGGGGATACACAAGGAAACAAGCATTTTGCAATTAGGTGCTGATAAGTAAAACCATAATTAAAAGTTTGTGACTTGTATTTACATAGTGTTTAGTTTTTAACAACCACTCAATGTGTTTTAAGCGTAAGTTATATTGGGCTACATATATCTACAAAGAATTTAGAATCACAAAATACTCAAGAAGCATGGCTTTGGACTGTGGGAGGAAAACCTGAGAACCTCAAATAAACCCAAACACACTGAGGAAGACCAAGCAAATTCCAAACTGGAAGGCTGCTTCTAACCTGGGTATTTACAGTAGTAACCACTGTGTCATTGTATCAATGTGTCATTTGATAATTTTAGCAAATATAAAGTTTATGAAAACAAAATGGATACAGCTGATATTTGTTGAATTAAAAAAAATGTCTGTTGTCAGTGAGTACAGTTGCTGGAGGCAGCATGGGGACCTTGGCTGATAGTAGATTCTGCCAATTGCATACTGACTTTGAACTTCTGAAATTAACTTCCCTGGGTAAACTCCTAATAATAGGTCTGTGAATGACTTTAATAGAAAATTTGCTTTTCTAACTTTGATGTTACCTGACATGACTTTTACTTTTTATCTGTGAGCTCCATATTAATATTCATGCCTGTGATCCTCTATTTCACAGTATGTGTGTCTCTTTGTCACTGAACTTCCAGCTGGCATTGTGAAAAGAAAACTTGCAAAAGCTCACATGGAGAATGACTACATTTACTTGCACAGTGATACTGTGTGATCTTTAACCTGAATAAGGTCATACTCCATATAAGACACAGACATATAAACATAAACTTCAGCTTTTGTGCTTCTTAGCTGGAGTAAGGTCATCTTTGAGGTAAGCAATAGCTGGGTTAAGACATGTGGAGCATTCTGATTCTATTCTGGTTATTCAGACATGTAAACACTTTACTGGGGATAAATATTCTACCTGTATTTTCACAGCTTTTTTCCCCACACTTGTCAGCTGGAGCTGCCAGTTTCACATATTTCCTGTGATTGCATTAGATTACATTTGATTAGATAGCTTTATTAATAACTGAAGAGAAATTAAAATGTCAAAAGCAGCCAGCAGGAAACAAGGGCACAGATCATAAATCACAAGATATACAGAATACAGAAGAACATAAAAATCCCCCACCCCAACCCCCCCACACTAGGGCTGTGCGATATGACCAAAATTTCATACCACGATATAAATTATCTTATATTATGATAACGGTAAAAATCACAATATATGTTTTCTGTAAATTCTGCAGTTTAGATAATGACATAAAAAGGACCTTCTCTTTTTTCAACAGTTGTACATGCCCCCTTTTCCTTCATCATTTTGCAGTGTTGTTATAAAATAGTTTTTAATGTACATTTGAGACTTGATTTGCATAAATATATTTTTTTTTCTATATCATGTCATATGAATAAAAAGTAAACATCAGTAAGTTAAATATTTCCTGAACCAGAGGAGAATAGCAAATAATAATAATAATAATAATAATAATAATAATAATAAAATGTTTGGAAAATGAGAAAATTGCCCGTTGCTGCCATCTACAGATATAAATTAGCTGTTAGTTTATATCAAACACACACATATAAAAGAAAATTCCCATTGGTCACTATCTGAAAATCAAAGACACAAAAGGTAATGTAATAAAATACATGTGATGGCTTTAACTTTAGTCAGTATCATTACTTGACTAATTAAAATTATTAGAAATCAAACAATTACATTAACAGCCAACTTGCTCCTCCGACCCATTTTTATTTTATTATTTACTTTGCTTGTATATGCCACATCATGTACTTATGTAACTTTATTTTTTTTTTCAGGCAAAACTAAGAAACTCAGCAGTAATTTAAACCAAAGAAATAATGGTCTGATACATTATAATATTTCCAGTTAGCACAACGTAGTACTGTCATTTAGCATTTGGTGTTTTATAGTTAGACATGGTGTTAACATTACTTACCTTCTATTAAAATGAGGTTAGTGGATTATCCTCTCTGATGCAGCATGATGGAAAACAGTCCCACATCCCTGGCAAAACAGGAGTAGCAGCTATTTGACCAAACTGGTAGTTTGGAGTTAGCAACCACCGGACTGAAACTTCCTGTGGAGGAGCGGTGGGGAGCTGATAAGTAGTGTTTGAGGAGCTTTGCTGAAGAGACAGAAGTATGTGCATTTTAAATCACAATATAAATGATAAAGTATTCTATGAAATGATAGGCATTTTTGTATCATCATCCAATACACAGTACAAATTAATTTCAGCTGGTTAAGACCTGATTGATAGCCTTTAAATATCAGATTGTCACACCACAAAGAACTCATGATGGGTAGAAGCAAAGAACTTTCTCTAGACCTTCACAAACTTATTATTGCAAAACCTAATGATGGTAATGGTTACAGTGTGGATAACCCCCACAACAGACTGGGACAATCAGAGCGCGCATCTGGAGCGATTAACATTACAGTGAAATGTGTGTATTAATGTCAACAGGCAGCCTCGCTTCATCTAGCTTTTTCCTGCTCAGTACTGTGATGTTAATGTGCCATTCATGCATTGTGTTCATGCCTCCTGCTCTTACTGTGATGTAAATGTCCCATGCCTTTCATGTATTGTCTGTAGTTGGGTATAAAAGCTGCATTGCTCTGTAGCTGACACTCTCACTCTTACAACTGCTTCTGACTACTGCTGCTGAGAGCCTGAGGACCTGCTCCAGCCTGCCTGCACAAGGGCTGGAGCGAGTTCCTATGATGGCAGTATGATTTAATAAACCTACTTAAAACCCTCAGTTCGCCGCATATTATTCTGCCACCATATTGGTGACCCCGAGAATGCACACGCTTTGTGCAACTCAACCTCCTGATCTGGACAGCCACGCTGGTGACCCCGAAGAAAGCACACGCTTTGTGCAACACAACCTTCTGGTCTGGACAGCCACGCTGGTGACCCGACGACAACGAACGCAGCACCCGGCGGTGATTCTCCGACGACAAGCGAACGCAGCAGCCTGGCGCAAATGATCTGCTCTCCCTTCTGCTACAGGGAGACCTCGACGCAGAGCCACCACCAGGCGAAACTCTCCGGAGATCACCCACGACCGGGAAAGCTGCAGAAAGCTTCATGGTGAGATCTGCACGCCTGAGATCTGCACATCCACGCTGGGTCCGGCCGCTCTCACAGCTCCTCCACACGAGAGCGCACACACCTCGTCCTCTCTCCACGACGGCGACCTCCAGGGCCGATGGAGAACGCAGTGCGTGGACTTGAACGCACCATGACCAATCTACAGCAACACACTGAACAGGGATGATTATCGGCGCCGACTACGCTGATCTCCAGCAAGCTCTCTGACCCTGACTCGCCTCTCCAGCGAGCCCACCCACACACGGAACCCCTGCACACGCACCGGGGGGTTACGAGGACGGTGCACCACGCACGGGACAATAACGGCTCCACAGACCGCCATCGTCCTTCGCCGCTGCACACAGAACCTCCAGGGCTGCTCGCACACCTGAGGCATGCACGCAGCTCGCTCACAGGATTTTCTAATGGTCTTAGCCACGGCGCACAAGGGAATTCAGCAGTCTGCGGTCCCCGAGGGCTTTAGGGTTGCACCCGCACCCAAAGTCAACACGCCAAGTCCCTCTGCTTTTGTTTTTTTTTTTTTTCTTACAGCCGCTACGCAGCCTCGCCGCTCCTGTTTTTCTTCATGGCCGCTGTTAATCCTTGCAGGACTTAACCGCGAGAGGAGTCAGTGACTAATTTTTCTTCTTACAGCTGCTGCGGACCTCCGCACGTTCAACGGGACAGCCCCTCAACATCGCGGATCCGCAGGCAATTTTTGCGCGGCCCAGACAATTTCGCCGTCCCGGGCCAGCACTTGCTACCCCCACCCCCCCTCCACCTCCGCCTGCACAGAGCTTTCCCTGCTCGCTGCCAAAGCCAGACTATCGAGGCCTCAGCCGCCTGCTGAGCCCTCTGGGGGGAGTAGTGTGGATAACCCCCACAACAGACTGGGACAATCAGAGCGCGCATCTGGAGCGATTAACATTACAATGAAATGTGTGTATTTATGTCAACAGGCAGCCTCGCTTCGTCTAGCTTTTTCCTGCTCAGTACTGTGATGTTAATGTGCCATTCATGCATTGTGTTCATGCTTCCTGCTCTTACTGTGATGTAAATGTCCCATGCCTTTCATGTATTGTCTGTAGTTGGGTATAAAAGCTGCATTGCTCTGTAGCTCACGCTCTCACTCTTACAACTGCTTCTGACTACTGCTGCTGAGAGCCTGAGGACCCGCTCCAGCCTGCCTGCACAAGGGCTGGAGCGAGTTCCTATGATGGCGGTATGATTTAATAAACCTACTTAAAACCCTCAGTTCGCTGCTTATAAATCATTACCGCCACAACAGGCACATTTCTAAGCTACTGCACGGTCCAGTGAGCACTGTTGGAAGCATCATTCGGAAGTGGAAAAAACATAATTTTACCATAAACAAACTCATCCCCCCCGTCCCCCCTCCCCTCTCCCCTCCCCTCCCTCTACAGGTGCACGAGGTGAGGAGGTAACTAAGAGCAGTGAACTCCGCAGAGCTGCTGGTCCAGACGACATCCCAGGAGTGGTGGTCAAAGCATGTGCAGACCATCTTGTAGGGATCCTGACCAAGCTGTTCAGTCTCTCCCTGATGCACACCACCATCCCCTCCTGCCTCAAGACCTCCACCATCATCCCCATTCTCCAAAAGTCTGCAATTAACAGCCTGAATGCCTACAGGCCCCTTGCACTCACGTCTGTAGTCATGAAGTGTTTTGAGCGACTGGTGTCCCAGCACGTCAGGGACTGTCTTCCTCCTTCCTTTGATCCCCACCAGTTTGCCTACAGGGAGAACCGGTCTACAGAAGACGCCATCACCACCACTCTACACAGAGCGCTGAGCCACCTGGAGAACCCAAAGAGCTATGTGAGGATGCTTTTTGTGGACTACAGCTCACCTTTCAACATCATCATCCTGGACATCCTGATCAATAAACTGCACCTCCTGCATATCCCCCCTCCTCCTGCTCCTTGATAAAAAAACTTTCTCACCAACCGTCCACAAACAGTAAGACTTGGCCCCCACCACTCCTCCACACTGTCTCTTAGCACTGGCTCCCCACAGGGATGCGTGCTAAGCCCTCTACTGTACTCTCTGTACACCTTTGACTGTATTCCAACCCATCCAACCACCGTCATCATGAAATTTGCGGATGACACCACCTTGGTTGGGCTCATCACCAATGACGATGAGAAGGTATACAGGGCAGAGGTAGAGAATCTGCTGCTGTGGTGCCAAGCAAACAACCTGAAACTGAATGTCCAAAAAACCAAAGAACTCATACTGGACTTCAGGAAGAACAAACAGGACCCCCCTGCTCCCACACCATAAATGGTGACCGCATGGAAAATGTTCCCACTTTCAGGTTCCTGGGCACCCACATCTCCTCCGACCTCTCCTGGACTGTCAACACCAAGGTCATGGTGAAGAAAGCCCAGCAGTGGCTGCACTTCCGCCATGTCCTGAGGAAGAACAACCTGGACCAGGAGCTGCTGCTGGCCTTCTATCGCTGTTCAGTGGAAACCGTGCTTACCTAGTGTATGGGTGTGTGGTACGCTGGCTCCACGGCCGAGAACAGGAAGGCTGTGCAGAGGGTCATCAGCACCACCTAAAAAATTATCGGCGGCCCTCTGCCCTCTCTGGAAGACATCTCCAGATCCTCCTGTCTCGGAAGGATCAAGGCCATCACAGGAGACCCCTCACATCCCGTCCATCACCTGTTTGACCTGCTCCCCTCTGGACGACGGTTCAGCTCAATCAGCTCCCACACCTCCAGATTGACAAACAGTTTCTTCCCCTGGGCCATCCGAACTACAAACAGTCAGAGGCCACACACCCCTTCTCTGAACGCCCACATGCACAGAACTGAAGACCTTTTATTAACTCACCTGTCTTTGCACTCCACACTTGCATGTATACTGATCCTTCTGTAAAATCACTACTGTGCATATTTTCCATAATCCTTGGGCCATTGTACTCAATTGTGTGTTCAGTTGTCTATCTGCACTCTGCACTCTTATGTCCATAGTTCCACCCACGTAGCCACTAGCATACCCTTATATATTTCCACAATCCTGGGCCATTTTTATGTTGTTTTATTTTTATTTCAGTCATGTGTTTAATCTTGTGTTCTGTAGCCGTGTTTTATCTAATCCTTCTCTCTTACTTTATTGCACAATAGCCTGGTGGAGCACCCACAATTTCATTGTACTGTACAACTGTACAATGACAATAAAGCCTATTCTATTCTATTCTATTCTATTCTATACCAACAATGAAGTTTGGGGGTGGGAGCATCATGGTGTGGGGGTGTCTTTCAGCACATGGTACAGGCAGACTTCAAATAATTGAAGGAAAAATGAATGGACAAATGTACAGAGACATCCTTGACAAGAACCTGTTGCCATCTGCCAAGATTCTGAAGATGAAATGCGGGTGGACATTTCAGCAAGACAATGATCCCGAACACACAGCCAAGGAAACTCTTAACTGGCTCCAGAGAAGGAAAATGAAACTGCTAGAATGGCCCAGTCAGTCACCTGACCTTATATCCAATTGAAAATCTATGGAATGAACTGAAGATCAGAGTTCATAGAAGACACCCACAGAACCTTCACGATTTGAAGACAGTTTGTGTGATGATCAGGCGAGTGTGCTCCCCCTTCCCTCCTGTTCCTGCCTTACCGGCTCCGAAGGATTAGACACACCTGCATGATTACACACCTGCTGCATCTGAGGAGCCAGCGTATTTAAGATCCAGGGTGTGGAGAGTCTATCGCTCGATCATCTGGGTTTGCAGCCACGCTTTAAGTCAAGCTTTTATCTCATTGTTATAGAGTAACCTGTGCACTCATCTTGTGTTTCTTCCTCTTCAGATTGCTGACACCAGCAGGTGTGTCTCCGGAGCTGATCAGGAAGATCCATAACATCCACCCAGGTCTTTGCCTTCCCCCTGTCCCTTGGTCCTCGCAGAAGTTCCCTGCTGGACTCCGCTGCTCTAATAGTAAGTGTGGTTTCCCACATTATTCTCCCTTTGGAGAATCTGTCCCTAAGAGCCTCTGTCTGCTCTCTCCCATAGGCTACATGCGCTCCAGAAGGCACCTACCTTATTGGAAATTTAAGTTGGCGTTTCGTTTTCTTTAGTTTATGCACTTTTATTTTCTGTTGTGTTTACAATAAACTTGTGAAACTTTTTATCTGAGTCTGAGTAATCGTTCTGGCAGCTCTGTGTTTGAGTCTAACCCTGTTCTGAATTATAACAGAATGATCCAGCCAGGATCAAGGCTCAGCGAGTTCTCGACCGAGCGATCAGTCAGC
Organism: Pholidichthys leucotaenia; assembly: GCA_020510985.1. Taxonomy (NCBI): domain Eukaryota; kingdom Metazoa; phylum Chordata; class Actinopteri; order Cichliformes; family Pholidichthyidae; genus Pholidichthys; species Pholidichthys leucotaenia. Next base: position 107,175,957 of record CM035849.1, on the reverse strand, counting down.
ACTCTGGTGCTTGGAGGCCACGGAACGTCGGGTCATGTTTCTTTTTGAGCAGTTAAAGACCGTAAGCCAGCAACTGGCCACCATCACCGAGCACCTAGGTCAGCTTCCTGGTGCGGCTTCTCCCCCTGCACCTGCTGCTCCGGCAGTGCCATCTGCAGATGCCATCCTGCAGATGGCAGATGTTCCTGCCATCTGCAGGAACATCTCTGTTCCTTCACCTGCCCACTATGGGGGAGAGGTAGGAGGATGCAAAGGGTTCCTGCTCCACTGCCGGCTTTATTTTCAGCAGGTGGAAGGGGAGTATAGGGGTGATGTGGCGAAAATCCATTTCATGACCTTGTTACTGCGAGACTGGGCACTTAAGTGAGCACAGTCCAACTTGACTAGCCCGGACAGACCCCTATACACATACCAGTGGTTTGTGGGGGAATTCTCTGAGGCATTTGACCATTCGGAGAGTGAGGGGAACATAATTAGCAAGCTGCTGGGACTTCGGCATGGAGGCCGGTCAGTAGCCGACTTCTCCGTCGAGTTCCGGGTTGCTGCGGCCAACTCTGGATGGAATAACATTGCTCTACGCAGTGCCTTCCTCTCTGGCCTGGATACGCATCTACGTGATAAGCTGACTATCCACACTTCTCCCTCCTCTCTGGATGAGATAATTGCGCAGGCAGTGGCCCTTGATAATCGGTTTAGGGAGCGTACAAAGGAGCAGGTGCCCACTGCTTCCCCGTTCGCTCCACGGCCAGTGGACCTCGGGAGGGTCCATCTGACTCCGAGGGAGCACCGGCGTTGCAAGAGGGTGGGGGAGTGCATTTATTGCGGGGTCCCTGGCCACGCAATATTGGAATGTCTGATTCGGCCTGGGAGCCCCGGCCCGTCAGTCACCATGGGGGGGCTGGGGGAAGGGTCCTCACCAAATTCCCCTAATCATTTTGAACTCCTGGTCCTCATCCAGTTACCGGGGGCCGAGTTCAAAACCTCCGCTCTGATTGATTCAGGTGCCGAGCAAAATTTCATCCAACAGGCCATGGTGCGTAAATTACAGATACCCACCAGGAATGTTCTGACAGTTTAAAACCCCTTAGCATTCCAGCCCATTTGAAATGTTGCACGGGTGAAACACCAGAATTTTAAGAGGTTAATTTTCTTTATATTTAACACAAAATTTACGTACTTCTCTAAACAAATGAGGAGCTTAGCTTGTTGCAAATGAAGAAAGTTACTTTTAATTCTGTCAAAAATATTGTAGCGTTCTGGGTGAATGCAACCACAGGGGCTGATGGGAAATTTTAAATGCTAGATGTTCTCCTTAGGAAAAAGGGTTCAGAGACAAGTTAGACCGTCAGTGCTGCACATATGTTAAAGCTGTTTCTGTTGGGATATTTGTAACTTTTATCTTTGTCGCCATGAGTGTAAATGCTATGGTGGGAAGAGACCACTCCCCTTTGTTGTACAGCTATGTGAAATGAAAAAAAAAATGCCCTTAATGAAAGGTGAATAATAGTCTTACTTCAGAAGTACTATTAAATCAGTGACAAGAGTATTTTACAGGATAATACTGAGACTGAGTTTTTGTCTTGGGGGGGCTCCCTCAGCTATTGGGGCCCATAGCATTTGCACACACTGCTCAATGGAGGATACATGTACTGCATGTATAGATCTCTGTGACATAAGGCTAAGAGTGAGTCACTGCCTCGCAAAGCATCGAAAACACAAAGTGGAAAATTCCAATCGTCTTAGTACAGTCAAGCTTAAGAGTATTTAAGGAACTTGTGAGAGCCAACTCCTTTTTTTTCTTCCACAATTTCATACCTTTAAACATTATAGAGTGCCATGAGGTGTCTGCAATTTGCAAGACAAATGCAATATTTCTCGTATAATCTTGTAACTTGTGTCTTGACTTATAGGCTATATATTACGTTAGTGGTAGAGCATCTGCCCCACAGCCAGGAGGTCATGGGTTCAAGCCCCAGCCGGGTCATACCAAAGATCATATAATAATGGTATTTCCCGCCTTCTCGCTTGGTGCTCAGCATAATAGAATGGCGGAAGGAAAAGTTGTTTGTGGCAGCGGTCCCTCTGATTCTAGATGATTGACATCGTAGATTGGCGAGACTGAATTTCATTTTGCTGTGCATGGTTGGCTGTGTGGACTGAATGACAATAAAGTTGGCTTCTTCTTCTTAACTCTTTAACTCTCCTGTAAACCCAGACCACATTTCAGCTTTTTTTTTTTTCTGATATTCACCCTTCACTTATTCATGACAAAGCATTGTGTGTAGCTTAACCATTAACTAAAAATGACAAAATTTGAATATGTTACAATGCTTGAGTGGCTATTGTCAGTAAACATTAGCCAGATAAACAGCCTGATCACTAGACTTTTATTCTTCCAAAGAAACTCAGCAGCTAATGGACAATGATGGTATGGACTCACCAAGTGCAGGGCTATCTCTGTGCTCTGTAACTGCAGGCAACACCTGCGATTTTACATTCCACCCCTAACTGAGCAATTGTGTATGTCAAAATTCAATCAACCTCGCTATTCTTCACTCGCTTGTTCTGTTTAAGGACTTTCAACTAGATAATTGCAGACTCACTGACAACAATGTGCTTTTTCAGGGTTGCTATTCTCATCAGTTAAGTACCACAGCCATTTTTTTTATAAAGGTTAACGTGTTATTTATGCACTCTGGAAACAATAATAGGGAGAGTGAGTATGACATTTTGTTCTTCCTTTATTATGTGTGTTTGCCTTGTAATAACTTTTGCCTATGAGCAATTATTGGCTCCGATTGCTGTTCTGGGAGAGACCTACTGTCGACTCTGCAGGTTGTTGTTGTATTACAGGCCTTTCCATCTCCATGAATCACCAATGTGAAACAGGGAATGATAAAAATGTATTCTTGCTTTCAGTAAGCCCATGTTTCTTTACCACATTTATTCAGTCTGATGCAATACAATATCATTTATGTGTTCTCTGCTTCCTGACTCCTGACAGCTTTTCTTTCCTTTTTTTACTGCAGGCTTCCATTTCACAGGTGGGGTCCCCCGCAGCGGCGACTGTGTTTGTTTTATACGAACTCACCGCTGACCCCACTGACCACAAATCTTGTTGAAAGAGGAGTGAGAGGGAAGAATAAACCGCCATCACGGGAGGGTAAAGCACCTTTTAAGATCAGTCAAAGCCTTTGCTAATAGGGGTGATCCATCCAGGGCTTTCAAAATGTCACATCCCAGCTTCGTTCATTTGCATAACCTCTAAAGCATCCAAGACAGCAGTGCGGTGCATTGATTTAGCCAGTGACTTGGGAGACGCTTTCCTTGTTGACACAAACGTTCAAGCGAGTGTGACTGCCGCACTCCTTAATCCACTAAACTGTGTGGCGAGTGAGTGCTCTGCTGCAGTTTTACAGCCCCATCATGACTCATTCATACACACTCAGGCTCCATAATCTGCTGACTGCTCTTGGGTAAATATCATTATTTGATCTTTGATAAATCATGAATATTTCTAGTGGTAGCCCAGCAAAATCTGAAACAGCTCCATGTGACTTCAAGAACCAATAACTCATCAACTTTAAAGTCTATTAATGGATGATATCCAATAACAACAAAACAGTTTTTAAGTGCACAATAAACTATTACTGTCACATTTATACTGTACTGAATGGGAGTGAAAAATAAAACTAGCGAACACATACGAGTATTACAGTGCATGCAGGGTTTGAGCCAGACCTCTTAAGACAAAAGCTTAATTTAGAAAGTTTTTGGGTGCCCCCCCATTGACTGTTTTTTTCTAAAATTAAGAATAAAATGTGAAAATGGACAGGAAACACAACAAACAGATAAATAAAAGAAAGAAAGGAAGCCATGCTTTTGCTGACACAAATGATGTGAGATTGTAGAGGGAATAAACAGGCGAGGCAACGAGCTGGATCGACACAGACTTTATTCTCCCTCTAACAGATCAGGATCACAAGAAGAACTCCCAGGCCACTGTGCATCTCACTTTTATACCCTTAATTACATGCATAGTGGCCCGGGGCATCTGACCTCATATTCATTTCATAAAAAGCCTGTGCGGCGCATTACCATGATATTACATAGGTGCCGCACTTCACTCTTGACAGCCCCGTATCTGCTCCTCTCCCCAGGGGGTGCCTAGCCTTTGCTGTTCCGTCTCGACTCCCCGGCGACCTCTCCTCTCTTGGTCCATTGATCTCTGGGTGGAGAAGTCTAACACCTTGCTCTCCACACCGCCCCCCCGAACACCAAGAATAGGCCTTAATCCCCCCGTTCCTTGGGCTTGAGCCAGCGTCCATAGCGGCTGTAGCGGGGGGTTGCCCATCCAGTCGAACTGCCCTGCTGGCCGGGCGCACAGGGGGCACGTCAGTCTGTGGGGGGAAAAGGGGAGGGGGAGAAAACACATCCTCTTCGCGAGTGCCGGTCCCTGCTGAGGAAGCACCATCCTGCAGAGCCCCCAAAGGAGGACGTCCACGCCAGGGAGCCTGGGCTAACACCACCTGCTCATCTGCCAACACAAAAGCGGGCTTAAGCCTGTCAATGCAGACAGTCTCTCTACGTCCCCCCAAGTCTAACACAAAATGTTTCGACCCAGGTTCCAACACTCTGAACAGTCCGTCGTATGGTGTGTGCAGCGGGGTCTGGTGCGCATTGTGCCTGACGAAAACAAAACTGGCATTCTGCAAACTTTTTGGGACGAATGTGTGGGGAAAACAATGGTGGGCCAGGCCCGGTACACTCCCCACCTCTGTGTTGCATAGAGAATGCATGGGCGGCTCAGCGTCGGGCGCGAGGTTTTCCAGTAAAAATTCTCCAGGGATCCGCAGCGGTTGGGAAAAAACAAGTTCTGCTGGGGAGGCTGCCAAATCCTCCTTTGGTGAGAAACACAACCCTAAAAGAACCCAAGGCAGGCGGTCTACCCAATTTGTATCCATGAGCGAAGCCCCGAGCGCTGCTTTAAGTGACCTGTGGAAACTCTCGCATAACCAGTTAGCCTGGGGGTTGTACGTGGTAGTGCAGTGAATTTTGACCCCCAGGCTCTGGGCCATTGTGGACCAGAGTTCCGAAATGAACTATGGGCCTCTGTCGGACGTGATGTCCGATGGAGATCCGAAACGTGCCACCCAAGCTGACAAAAAAGCATGTGCCACACTCCGCGGATGTGGTACAAGCCAGCAGCACCACTTTGGGCCAGCGCGTGGTGCGATCCACGATCGTCAAAAGGTGCGTGAAACCTTGCGATGGCAGAAAGGGTCCCACCAGATCCACGTGGATGTGGTCAAACCTCTTAAACAGAATTTGGAATGGCTCAAGGGGAGCTCTGGTGTGCTTGTGCACCTTTGCCCGTTGGCACGCACTGCAGCCCACTTTTTCACCTCTTTACGCAAACGTGGCCAAACGAATTTTGCCCCCACTAGTTTCACTGAAGCGCGCACTCCCGGGTGCGAAAGAAAGTGGACCGACTCAAAAACGCGACGGCGCCAAGAATGCAGAACCACCGGGCATGGGTGGCCTGTGGAGACATCACAGAGTAGAGGAGGGCACCCTTTCTGCAGCACCCTGTTCTCCAGTCTTAACCCTGTTGGCGCAGACTGGAGCGCGCAAATGTCCGCATCCCCAGCTTGCTCCACGGCCATTGTGGGAAAATCTATTCCCATGTAGACAGGGGTGACCAATGCCCGCGAGAGGCAATCGGCCACCGCATTGAGTTTACCAGCAACGTGCCGAATGTCGGTAGTAAACTCTGAGATTGCGGCCAGCTGCTGTTGCTGCCGGGCCGACCACGGTTCCGAGAACTTGGTCATGGCGTACGTCAGTGGCTTGTGGTCTACAAACACGGTGAACTCGTGTCCCTCCAGCCAGAACTGGAAATGGCTGGAGGGGCCATCTCACCAGGTGGAGAGCCAGCAACTCTCTGTCGAATGTGCTGTATTTGCACTCGTTGTCGCGCAAAGTTATGCTGAAAAATGCAAGCGGCTGCCACAAACCTGAGAAGCACTGCTCCACCACTGCCCCTATGGCCACATCAGATGCGTTTGTAGTGAGCGCTATCCATGCAGATGGATCTGGGTGAGCCAGCAACTCGGCTTTTGCCAGCGCTACTTTGGCATTCGAAAAAGCCTGGCCCCGCTCAGGAGTCCAGTCGATGCTGTCCGCAGGCTTCTTTTTTTTAAGCTCGGCATACAAAGGCTGCATCAGCTGGGCTGCCCGGGGGAGGAAATGGTTGTAAAAATTAACCATTCCCAAAAACTCCTATAGTGCCATCACGGTTTACGTGGAACGTCCAACACCGCACGCACCTTGTCCGGTGATGGGATTGCGCCCTCCAGCGAAATGAGGTGGCCCAAAAAATCAATCACTGGTGCACCAAACTGGCACTTTGCCGTGTTGATTATCAAACTGTACACTTCCAGCCACTGGAACACCATCTTGAGATGGGCGATGTGCTCGTCCTCGGACGCGCTGGCTACCAGAATGTCATCTAGGTAGACAAAAACGAAGGGCAAATCATACAGCACTGTGTCCATCATCCTTTGGAAGGTCTGCGCCATGCCTTTTAATCCAAATGACATGCGCAAAAATTCAAAAAGGCTGAATGGCGTTATTACTGCTGTCTTTGGGTTGTCTTCTGTTCGCACTGGGACCTGGTGGTAACCATGGACTAGATCCACTTTAGAAAAAACGCACGCCCCAGCCAGGTGCACGGAAAAATCCTGGATATGGGAAATAGGGTAGTGATCGTGTGCCGTAGCATTGTTCAACCGCCGGAAATCGCCGCATGGTTGCCACGACCCATCGGCTTTAAGCACCACGTGAAATGGAGATGCCCACGGGCTGTTTGAGCACTTGACGATGCCCAACCTCTCCAAGTTGGCAAACTCCTTGTGCGCGCTGGCCAGTTTAGCTGTGTCCAGGCGCCGAGGTCGTGCGAATACAGGCAGTCCTTTAATAGTGATGAAATGCTCAACCCCGTGTTTGGTTACTGCCGCTGAAAATGTCGGAACCATGAGTGCTGGGAACTGGGCGAGTAACTGCTGGAACTTACCCCCTGGAGCTGTAACGTTGGCCAGTGTTGTCGACCTGGCTCCCTGAGCTGTAGAGGGCAGACAATCAAAAGAGACAGCATCCACTAGTCGTCTATTAGCAACATCAACTAATAAACCATGAACACAAAGGAAATCTGCACCCAAAATGGGGGAGGCACAAGTGGCTATAATGAAATTCCACTGAAAGTTGCGCCCATGCAAACATATTGTCAGTGTCCGCTCACCAAATGTCCTGATGTCTGATCCATTGGCAGTCACCAGCTCGGGACCGCTACACCCTGCCACCCTGTCTGTGTTGAACGGCAAGATGAGGCTCTTCTGGGAGCTGGAGTACATCAGAAACTGTCTCCCCAAACATGTGTCTGATATATAGCAGCTTGTCTCTGTTGCCTGCAGTCGCAGCTGCTACTGACTGCTGGCTTTGGCGTTTCCTGACCGCTTGAATTGGCACGGCGGCAAGCATCGCCGTGCATCCAATCTGAAATGGCGATGATAGTGGCAGATTGCCTTCTTCTTGTGTCTCCTTGTATCTGCTCCAGCCACCACCAACAGCTCCTCAATCTTGCTGGCAACCATCCTGGGCTCCAGTGCTGCTGCGTTCACGACAAAGGTTCTGGTCGCTAAGATGAGGCGATCCGCTTCCTGCGCTAGTGCGCGGTAGTCTCTTGTCACCAGCAGTGGCAAATTTGCCAGGATTGCCCTCGCCGTAGCTGGGAGGTTCCTGAGAAACAGGTGGGCTCATCATCTCTGCCCATCAATGCCAACATGCTCTCCATCAACTCCACGGCCGATCTGTCCCCTAACTCTGAACGTGTTGGGAGCCTCTCCGCTCTTTCACTGTTCAAAAGGGTGCAGCGCTGGATAAGCATCCTTTTGAGCGCCTCGTACTTTCCCTGGACCGGCGGCTCTTGGAGCAGGCTTGCCACCTGTCGTGGGGTGCGCGCGTCAGGCACAGCGACCACATAGTAGTATTTCATGTCATCCGCTGTTACCCCGCGAAGAGCAAACTGGGCCTCAATGTGTAGAAACCACGCTGTCAGGTCGTGCAGCCAGAAATCCGGGAGCTTGACTGAAACAGCGCACACAGTGCTGGTGCTTTCCCTCCAGGATGTCCCCGGGGTGCTCGTTTCACCTTCCATGGCACATCAGGGTCACCAGTGTAGAGGGAATAAACAGGCGAGGCAACGAGCTGGATCAACACAGACTTTATTCTCCCTCTAACAGATCAGGATCACAAAAAGAACTCTCAGGCCACTGTGCATCTTACTTTTATACCCTTAATTACATGCATAGTGGTCCAGGGCTCCGACCTCATATTCATTTCATAACAAAGCCTGTGCAGCGCATTACCATGATATTACATAGGTGACGCATTTCACTCCTCTCCTGGTGGCCCCGCATCTGCTCCTCTCCCCTGGGGGTGCCTAGCCTTTGCTATTCCGTCTGGACCCCCCGGCGACCTCTCCTCTCTTGGTCCATTGATCTCTGGGTGGAGAAGTTTAACGCCTTGCTCCCCACAATACATAAAGAAAATCTCCAGAGTGGTGACTTAAAGGTGATACCCTCCCAGCACAAATTGGTTGAAAAAAATGCTGAAGACTGATTTGCCAACAGTCTAAATCAGGGGTCACCAACACGGTGCTCGCAGGCACCAGGTCGCCCGCAGGGACTGCATGAGTCGCCCATGAGTAGGGGTGGGTTCAAAAGATCGATACAATGATCTGGATCGATCCATGTTTGACTGGGCCGATATCGAGCCACAAAATTCATGGATCGATCTTTTAAGATAATGCTTTAACGTCTGTGAACGTCTGCCAAGTCTGATTGGGTTGAAACCAGGTCAGTGAGCCAGGAAGAGCGGCAAAGAACCAGAAACACCCGGAGAGCTAACGGAGCTACAAGCTAACAAGCTAGCGGATATGCTAGATCTTCTGTGGTGTAAAAACAGTTCTCATCCGGCAAGAGTTCCCTGCGGCACATATGGAGTTGTTAACGAGCGTGTCTCTTAATTTATCAGCAAAAGTCACCATAAAGACTGTCCTCAACAGCTTCCAAATATTTTTCATAAAGCGGGGCTGAACCATTTTGTACTACGTGCAGTGCTGAGTCGGAACATAAAGTCAACGACTGATAAACACTTCAAAACGCATGGAGACTGGCTGCAACCCACTAACAGAGGAAGACTCGGAACGGCTGAGATTGTAAGTAAAATATCATTTGTTTGTTTTAACATTCGTGTCGTAAATTTATAATTTATCCAGCATGATGGTGGTTTCTTTTACAAACTATGCATAAAGTAGTTAACTGTTGGTTAAGCACTGTGAATAAATGCAGAATAAAGGAATATTTTATGAGATTATGGACTTCTAGCACTTAAGTGAGAGATTTGAAGATAATGATAAATCACAATAAAATGAAAATGACAGAATTAATAAAGGCTGCAGTACAAACCATTTTTACTCAATAGAACTAAACTGAAATGAACAAATCTTCCCTGGAAATGAACTGAAAACCTTTTCAAAAATTGAAAGTTAATTTGTAGTTAAAATATAAACAACACAAAATAAAAGAAACTAAATTATTAAACCCTACTGTGGTGTGGGGATTTAAAAATATTTAACTGAGCAGCTGGACTGGGATCTGGCAAAGTGCCGATGGTTTGGCATCCAGTGTGACGAGTCCATGGACAGCAGCGGTACAGCGCAGCTGATGATCTTAATTTGGATGGTGTTCAATGATTTCTCCACAAAAGAAGAACTCCTGAAACTACTGCCTCTTAAAACAACTACAAGGGGAGAAGAAATCTATCATGCGGTGAAGGAGTTTTTAGTGGAGAAAAAGGTACCATTGGAAAAGCTGGTATCTGACTACAGATGGGGCTCCTGCTATAACTGGCCGACATGCAAGATTCATCTTGCACTGTAAAGGTGACACAGACTTCCCACCATTCCTGCATTACCACTGCATCATTCATCAGCAGGCCATATGTGCAAAGTGACTGGATTGAGCATGTGATGACTCCGGTCATGAAAATCAAAAACGGCATCCGCTCCAAACCCAAACAACACAGGATATTCAAGGTGCTATTGGAGGAGCTATCAGCTGAATATGGTGATCTTTTATTATACACAGAAAACTGATGGCTCAGCAGGGGACGAGTTTTGCGACATTTTTTTTTTCATTTTATGTGAAATCAAAGTGTTCAAGCTATCCAAAGACAAAGACGTCTCACTGCTAGAGGACCCTGAGTGGATATTTGACCTTGCATTTTTAACGGACATCACCGGGAAACTAAACCTTTTGAACTGTGAGCTGCAAGGCAAAGGTAATACTGCTGCTGACATGATAAGTGCTGTAAATGCATTTAAAGCTAAGATGAACATTTTCTCTGTGCAATTACAGAGAAAAAAAAAGTGCTGCACTTTCCCTCCGTGCAGTCAATGCTGAAAGACAACGCTTGTGCATTTGAGACTTTTGACAAAGTTGCAAAAAGGTACTCTCAAGAGTTCTCAAGAGTTTGAGAACAGGTTTTGTGACTTCGATCAGCTTGAGCCATGTGTGTCATTCATTTCCAATCTTTTCATGCAAGTGGACATAATATGCACTGCTGAACAACTAAGTTCAACATTCAACTTGGATGCTGGACAGCTGGAGATTGAAATTGTAACATTGCAAAACAACCTCCACCTCAAAGCCTAGCAGGCTGCACCAAACTTTTGATGCCTTGTGGACACAGAAAAGTACAATGGTATATGCACAGCAGCTATGAAGATTGCCAGCCTGTTTGGGTCAACCCATCTCTGAGAATCCGCCTTTTCTGACATGAACTTCATCAAAAACAAACACAGAACACACCTCACTGATGCACATCTGCAAGACTCAGATTTGCAGTGTCAAGCTACACCCCAGATTACAGCACGCAATGCCAGGCTTCTCACTAACTGACAAACAAACCAGATGATGGTAGTGGCATGGCAAGATTAAATTTAAATGTTAAAAAAACTGTTTCAAATATTTTCATAAAGTGTGAAAGATATAAGTTTGTTAAAATGCTGTAGATCTGGTGATTATTACAAAATGTTATAAGATTTAAAAATCTGAAAGAGTTGATTTTTGTAGTCTTACGTAATTGATAACTTGTACAAACATGGTTCAAAATTTGTTAAAAATGGGACATGAAGAGTTCCTACGAAATGTTGTAGAAGTGATCATTTGAAAATAAGACATTTACAGAGATTAGAAATAAAGTGTTGTATGTTAAAATGTATCTGTTTCCCACCTTGTTAAATCGTTTTTAATAATTATTGTGGGAATTTATTAATGTGATCGGTATCTTCACGTAGATGAATATCAGTAATCATTAATAATAATATATAAACTTAAATGGTGCAACTTTTTTTATGTGTACATATAAAACTGGTAGCCCTTCGTAGTACTCAGTACCCTTGAAGTAGCTCTTAGGTTCATAAAGGCTGGTGACCCCTGGTCTAAATAATGTCTGGATTTGGTTGAAAAGTGAAAGCTGTCTTTTTCAAAAGGCATCTTCATATAGACATCTCTGTATGGTCTAAATTTGGTTGAAAAATGAAGATGAAAAGCTACTTTTTCAAGGTTGTTAAAAAGGGCATCACATAGTAACCAACATCATTCATCTTTGGATGCTTTTTGTGTTGTGTGAGAGGCACACCTGTACCAGTATGTTTGGGCAAGAGGCAGAGTACCTCCTGTACAGATCACCAGTCCCTCATATTCCCAGATAATCTCCCATTAAAGTACTGAACCATAACAGACCCAGCTTAGCTTTCAAGATAAGACAAGATCAGGGGTGTCTGGGGACACCTGGAGCCTAAGGTGTGAACATCAATAAAAAGACACAACATAGAGAGACATTTGTAAACTAGTGCTTTTTAAGTGTATAGCACTAGCACTGGTTTCAGATTGCTAAAGATATTATGTAACAAACATTATGCCAAATGTCGAACTTAAAAAAACTGTTAAAAATGCACATTTTTAGAAAACACTTTTAATAAAGATATCCAGTGGTTGTAAAAGTGCACTTGACTTTTGAGAAACAGACCACCACCACTACCACCAAATACCAAAAACTATTTTGAGAATAAATTTGGGCCAAATCCTGTGGACTAAGTAATCCATTTATTGGGTTATTTTTTGGTTTATATTGTCAAGTACATCCCAATTTTCAACAGCTGTTTTCTGGTTAAATATGGTCTGTGCTAGAAGGACTAAACATAGACCAATTTTCAGTGTCCTTTTTGGGGTTAAATATGGTCCAGATTAAATGGACTAAACAAAACCAAATTTTCAACGTCTTTTTTTAGGTTAAATGTGGTCCGTATTAGATGGACTAAATTACAGCACGATTTTCAGTATCTGTTTGTGGGCTAAATTAAGACTTGAACCAACGGACCTGATTTAGCCCAAAATAAAACTTCTAAATTACGGCTTGTGCTGGTGGTGGTGGTGGTGGGGGGGGGGGGGGGGGGGGGGGGTAGAGACAATATTATATTATAAAAGAGCACAAAAGAGGAATAGAAGAGCAGCAGAGTCTCCCAGATTAAAACTCCGCCCTCCTCTCTTGAGGGGAGGGGCTTAGGGGCCCTCAGCGAATCGCCAAGTAGCTGCACAGACAGCAAAAAGGAGTAATTCACTGGGAATCAAAGTTTGCAAGGAAATCAGGAAAGTAATCACATCATGTTAACATCATAACTATGACTAAAGGTGCGTTCAGACCAAACGCAAACGGGTGGCACAAATCCATACAAAGTGAATAGAAAGAGATGAGTACATGCGAAATTGCACATTGTGTGTTCACGTCCGAGGTAATATGCTAGCTTTGAGATTGTGCCGTCACCGGAGTAAAAGTATCACCAATGCAGAGTAAACTAGTTTGAAAATGAGACTCACTCATCTTGAGACAGGAGGACCGGGAGCTCTTCAGCTGAATTGGGATTTCGGAGTTATTTGCCCATGGTTTTCTGCCACGGATGTGCTAGCAAGCTAGCAACAGAAGCACTCATCATCTTATAAAGTTTTGGAGACAGGGACAATTTTTTCAGGTGAGCCCTCTGTTGGATAATGTAAACCTGAAGTATGACGTTATTTTGGGGATTTCCACAGTAGGCTGAACACCGCTGCAGAAATTATAAAGGCAGCTTTGCCTGTCTGCATCTCACTCAGACGCTGAATTCATGTTTATTCGCGCATTTACATTGAGTTATAATGTAATCGCACTGCCTGTAAAATTTGCCCCGTCGCGTTTGGTGTGAACGCACCTTAAGACATACTTATCTACAACTAAGCAGTTCTACTTGATTAATTATCTAATCTCACTACGTGATCCTAGAAATGATAACAAAGCATGCAGATATCTCACAGCGGGTGAAACATACAGCGCATTCTCAGTCAAATTATGAGAATGTAAATCCATGATAGTTACTCGCTCAGTTCCTGTAAATACTGAGTCCTTGTTTCCTGTGGGGAGAAGGCAAATTATTTGCAGACATGGAATGAACAGTGAAGTTTTAGATTGTCTTAACTGAGTAAAGCGTTGTCACTCCTTAGGGTGGTGCTGTGGATCTAGGACGGTTTGGGCGTTTCTGCTTCCTGGCCAGGTGATGGGTGAGAACAGTTTGTTTCTTGTTTACAACAGGGAAAATAAGTATTGAACACGTCAACATTTTTCTCATTAAACATATTTCTGAAGGAGCGATTGACCTGAGATTTTCACCAGATATCAGTAACAACCCAAGTAATCCATACATACAAAGAAATTAAGGCAACTGTGTTCACAAAACAAGTTTTATTTAATAAAGTGGAATGACAGGGATAAAGTATTGAACACACTTGGTGAAATTCATTTAATATTTAGTAGAAAAGCCTTTGTTGGTGTCATGAGCGGCCCTCTCTGAGGGCAAACAAGACGCCAAACACAGACTGTGGGTTTGCAAATTTATTAACTAAAAGAAACACAAAATACAAAACACCCACAAACAAAAAACATAGCTCTGAGACTGGAGTGATAAATGCCAGGATAAACAAAGATGACAGTAAAGACAGATAAATAATAACTTAGCTTGGCAAGACGTCCAGGGATTTCCCAACTGGAGAGATTTTCACCACTGCGCCAGGCAAGTGGTGCCCACTGCTTAAATAGGAAACCCCCGGATTGGCAACACCTGCGGGGTCATGAGTGGCGATTATTACTGGCAGCCGTGACAGCCCACGAACAGAGTCTGACAGACGGAAGTGACACGCGAGCTGTCACAGCGCCAGCAATGATCAAAACAATTAACCAAAAAAGGAAACACATAAACTAATAATGAACTTGTGGTAACCCAGCACACTGCAGACGGACACTATCTCACACTCAGCAGGGCTGGAGGAAACGGAGGACAATTTACATACAGACAGAGAGCCCCAGGGGGCAGTCAGGAACAATGGACTGTTATGTATACATCCCTGGACGATGGAGAGGATGTCCGGGCGCCAGCTGGTCAGGCTAATGATATGTATTGACTGATATGTATATCACTATGCTAATGTGCCATGCATTCTCTCTGTCTGTATAACGTGTATAAAAGAGCTTGTTATACATGCCTCAGCAACGCAGTAAAACTCTCCTACCAGACACGCTGACCCAGCGGGCAACGCTGGGGTCCACAGGCTGTATTTATGTTAGAGGGTCAATAAAGAACCTGTGCCGACCTACGCTCATGCCTCACCTCCACATCCTTTCCTTACACCCTCTACATTGGTGACCTGACGTGAAATGGACCATCTCTCCCTTTCGCCATGCCGTGGATTACTTTTTCTAAACATTGGTGACCTGACGGAGATGAACTGTCGCTCCCTTACACTGCACACCACATGGTGACCTGATGTGGGATGACCGTCTGCTCCCTTTCACTGTGCTGTGGATTCCATAGACCGGGGATCACCTACATCCTTCGCATCCACACTGGAGCGCGTGGACCTTATCCTCTCTCCACGATGGCGACCTCCAGGGCTGGACGGAGAGCACGGCGCTGGGACCGAGACGGACGAGGATCAGCGACACGAGCAACGCACAGAAACAGCCTAAATGGGGAAAATCACTGGCGCCGCCTGCATTGATTTCCACCAAGCTCCCCGACTGACTCACCTCTCGACAGCAGACTTTCTGCGCACAGAAGCCCCGCATGCACACTGCAGGATTACAAGGACAGCGCAACTTCCAGCTATGTGGTCACTGCGCCAGGCGCACGCCACGCACCAGGGACAAACTGGCTCCACAGACTTATACATCGTCCTCCGCCGCTGCACAAGCCCGAGAAACATGGCTGATCGCCATCCTCGGAACCTTTAGGGCTGCTCACGCACCTGAAGCAGACATGCAGTTCCATTACGCACGATGCGCACCGGCCCCGTGCGCCCACAATCCATAGCCGTTCAATGTGCTGGAACTCAGAGCGGAGCACACTGTCTTTTCCACCCCTCCCCCGTCCCCTCCATGGACTGACATGCCCTCCGACACTCCTCTACAGCAGGACAGTTCTACCGGAGCTGGAGCCAAACGACCGGGGGGGGGGGGGGTGTCACAGCCCCTTGTGAGTGTTCTGGGGGGCGCTGTGTGGTGACCCAGCACACTGCGGACGGATACTATCTCACACTCAGCAGGGCTGGAGGAAACAGAGGACAATTTATATACGGACAGAGAGCCCCAGAACAATGGACTGTTATGTATACGTCCCCGGACGACGGAGAGTTGGTGCAGCTGTGCAGCCTTCGGTCGCGTCAGAAAATTATTTTCTCTGCTTTTGTTTGTTTTTATCAATTTCATTTTTAATTTTTAATTTTTTACCTCTGTTTGTGATACTAGTCTTTGTTTGCTGTTAGCTTGGTATTGGCCTTGCCTAAAAGCCCGTTCAGACACGCAAGTAGGTTCTATCCCCAGCTGGGCTGCTTTTTACCGGGCTAGGCTACTTGCTAGCCTGTTTTTAGCCTTTTAGCTGTTTTTAGTTAACTTTCAGCTAACTTGTTTTTAGCTATTTTAGCTATTTTTGGCTAGTTAGTGGACTATCCATCTCCGCGCCTGGAATGCCATGGCTCCGTCTCCGACTTGTACTCGCTGTTTATCTCTCCTCGGTAAGGTCTCTGAGTTGGAAACGAGACTCTCCAACCTTTATACGATTTGGGAGGCCAAAGACCACCTCGATACCATCATTCTCGGGCGAACATCGGCTCCAACTACAGACTCACAGTTGGCAGAGATGGCTACTTAATTGGGTGAGCTCAGCGCTTCTCCATCCACCTCTACCCCTGCTCCAGCCTCTGCAGACGCCCATGACCAAAGCAATAAACACTGGCTTCGTCTCGGGGCCAAACCCAAAGCCTCGGTTGGTCCCCCTCATCCTCAATGCGCGCCCTGGACCTTGGTTCGACCAGCTAACAACCATCGTCGATCGACCAGAAAGGGCCAACCCGTTTCTCTTCCCGTGTCCTTGGAAAACAGATTTGATATTCTTTCTATGGAGGATTTTCCCCACCTGGACGCTGGCCGCCCGCCCGTGGACGCCCCTCGTCCTCCCTCCTCTTCTTCAGCGGCGGCTCATGTTCACAAACCCTGGATAAAGACCACCCTGGGTGTGTCAAATCACACACCAGCTCCAGATAAAAGAGAGCGCTTCTCCCCGCCTTTGCAACAACAACATCACCCTCTACAAAATTACTCTCCTTGGCAGAATCCACTGACAAAAACCCCCCAGACAACGCTGGTAATTGGTGGCTCGATCGTGAGGAACGTCAGAAGCAGTTACTGTGTTACTTGATTTTTTCCTGGGGCTAGAGTCTCTGACATTGAGGCTCTTATCCCTGACCTGCTGAATGAATTCCCCCACGTACAACCTGTCGTTGTGCATGTGGGATGCAATAACATCCCAGATGAAGCGTCGGAGATTTTAAAGAGTGACTTCAGGAGCCTTCTGTCCACTCTTATGAACTGTGGAAGACATGCGCTCATTTCTGGGCCTTTGGCACCTCTCAGACAAGGCTGCAATTGTTTTAGTAGAACTCTCAGTCTTAATACTTGGCTGTGTTTTACTTGTCCTATTTTTAACATTGGTTTTGTTGACAATTTTAACTTATTTCGGAACAGCCCATCACTTATGAGGCCTGATGGCATCCACCCAAATAGACTTGGTGCACGTGTTTTAAGAGACAATCTATTCTATTCCATTCGGTGTTTTTTGGTACAGTGACTGGGACTTGGCGTGTTTACTCGCTCTGAAGCTTCTGGGTTTGCCAAACTGCCCTTTTTTGGTTCTGTTCCCACTTCTTGTATCGATCCCATTAATTCAGGTGGTCTTTACCGTTTGGATCAGCCTTTGATTTATAATCCTACAGAGATTGTGTCTGTCTCCCATTGCCCTAAATATTGTAACCCAGGACAAATACAACATAACTTGAAAAACACACGCACTTCTGCAGCTCCTCCTCATCCACCACCCTTCAACTTTGCCCCTGTCTCCTCCCTTAGAGAACCTTTTTCTGCTTCCTCCAAAGTTAATAAAAAAGTTAATAGAAACAGAATGCATAAACATCCCAAACTGATTAAACAAAATGTTGGTAAAATTCAAATCCAACCTCAAGTCCCTAAAATTAATAAATTGGCCTCTGTTCCCAAAATTTAAATATTAAATGTAGTCTATTAAATATTAGGTCTCTAACTTCTAAGTCTCTTCTGGTTCATGATCTATTAATCGATCATCAGATCGATCTTCTATCCCTCACAGAGATCTGGCTTGGGCAAGATGATTTTGTTGGTCTGAATGAATCAGCTGCCTCTGGGTATTTAAACTGTCATAACCCCAGAGGTTCTGGTCGTGGTGGTGGAGTGGCGGCAATTTTCCATTCTAAATTACTAGTTAATGTTAAGCAAAAATTATGCTTTAATTCCTTTGAAGGTTTGGTCCTCAGTGTGGGGTTTGTTGGCAATCTTGGCTTGAACCCAGTTTTCTTTGCCATAGCTTATCGTCCTCCCTCGGCCTATTCAGAGTTTCTATCTGAATTTTCCAAGTTTTTAGCTGATTTAGTGCTGAAATCCGATAGAATAATTATTGTAGGGGACTTTAAAGGGCCTATATCATGCTATTTTAAGCCTTTCAGAGTAAACTATATGCATGTATGTGATAGCATATTACCTTTGGTACACTGGAGAATGAATTTCTTATGAAATATGAGTTATTTTCGCGAGCCAGGAAGTAAGATGCCTTGATCTCTGAGGCTCTGCCTCTCCTTCTTGTGGCTGCCGCCCATTTCATGACGTAACCCCTGAGCCGACTGCTGCAGCGTGTCGCTGGGTTCCGCCCACGAAAACAAGGAAGGCTGAACAAACTCCTAAATCTCTCACAGCCAAAGACACATTTACGCCACTTAGAAGACATTGTCTTACGTAAAAAAGCAAACAGTTGTTGTCACTGAGCAGATTAGGTGCGAGAGGAACTACTTCTTCACAGTGTCAATGCTAAAGTGAAAGAGTTTTGCCGATCACCGCTCCGTTAGCTGTGCGGAGAAAGTGGGTGTGTGCGTTAGCCTGGGGGCGGTGCTGGCAGCAGAGGCATTTCCTGGAGTGGGCAGCTCACCCACGTTCATATGTATGAATGTGGGGACCCAGTCATATCAGGGACAGGGCAGAGCAGCAGCTCAGAGAGCAGGGTTGAGGAGGAATACTCAGAGATGCGTGAATGGAGCAAAATACCACTTTTGGGGTGTTTTTGGTGAGGAATTAACATTATAACATGCTTAAAAGCTCAAAAAAAGTCAATTTTGCATGATATAGGCCCTTTAATATACATGTTGATGTAGAGAGTGATTGTCTTAATAAGGCATTCAATTCAATTTTAGACTCAATGGGGTTTTCCCAAAAAGTAAAAAATTCTACCCATCATTTCCACCATACATTGGACCTTGTTCTGACTTATGGTACAGATATCGAAAATCTGGTAGTGTCCCCTCATAATCCTTTACTGTCTGACCATTGTCTGTTAATTTTTGATTTCACTATCTCTGATCACTTGCTTCCTAAAGAAAAATACAACTACAGCAGATGTCTTTCTGATGACGTTGTTGCCAAGATTTTGCAGATTGTCTCCTCTATGCCATGGGCCAACACAACAGAAACAACAGAAATAATAGATGGAGAGTCTGCTCCATTCGTGATTGATGGCATGGTTGATAGTGTTACAGCCTCTCTGCTTCGGACTCTAGATTTGGTAGCCCCTTTAAAAAAGAAAAAGTCTAACCAGAGATTTCTAACCCCTTGGTTTAATTCAGAAACTTGTGGCTTAAAACAGAAAACTCGTCAATTGGAAAGGAAATGGCGTTCAACTAATTCAGATGAATTTTACTTAGCGTGGAGAAATCATTTCCTAATCTATAAAAAAATCTCTTAGAAAAGCTAGATCAAGCTATTATTCTGCATTAATAGAAGTGAACAAGAATGACCCCAGGTTTCTCTTCAACTCTATAGCCAGGCTTACAAAGAGCCAGGATTCAATCAATCCTTGAATCCCCCCTGAGTTTTCTAGTCAGGACTTTCTGAACTTTTTCAATCTTAAAATTTTATCTATTAGAGATGAAATCAGTCAGATTCTTCCTACCATAAACTCAAGTACATTAACTTCTACAGCTCCCTCAATTGATATCTGCTTAGATAAGTTTACTCCAATCGACCTCTTAGAGTTGGATAAAATAATTTCCTCATCTAAGTCTTCATCTTGCCTTTTAGACCCTATTCCTCCTAGTTTATTTAAAATCATCTTCCCAATTATTGGTAGCCGTATTCTTCTTATAATTAATTCTTCTTTAACTCTGGGTTATGTACCACTGGCTTTTAAAACTGCTGTAATTAAACCCTTACTCAAAAAACCGACTCTCAATCCGGGAGTTTTGGCCGATTATCGATCAATCTCTAATTTGCTTTTCATTTCAAAAATCTTGGAAAGAGTTGTTGCTGCGCAACTAACTGACCATTTGCAGGGAGTTGGTTTGTTTGAAGTGTTTCAATCTGGGTTCAGAGCTAATCACAGCACTGAAACTGCTTTAGTCAAGGTCACTAATGACCTCCTGATCACATCTGATAATGGATTTGTCTCTGTTCTTGTTCTTTTAGATCTCAGTGCAGCCTTTGGCACTATCAATCATGCCATTCTACTTGATAGATTAGAACACTTTGCTGGACTAAATGGAACTCCGTTGCAGTGGTTTAGATCTTATTTGTCCGATAGATTTCAGTTTGTCCACATTAACGATGAAGTTTCTTCCAACTCTAGGCTCAGTCACTGAGTTCCACAGGGATCTGTGTTGGGCCCTACTCTTTTTAGTTTATATATGCTCCAATTAGGCAATATCATCAGAAAGCACAGTATACATTTTCACTGTTACGCAGATGACACACAACTATACCTGTCAATGAAGTCCGATGATTGTAATCAATTAGCCAAGTTAGATGCCTGACTTAAGGACATCAAAGCTTGGATGACTTGTAATTTTCTACTATTAAATTCTGATAAGACTGAAGTCATTCTTGTTGGCCCAAAACATCTTAGAAATTCCTTCTCAAATTCTGCCCTTAATTTAGATGCCGCCACTCTCACTTTGAATAGTTCTGTGAGGAACCTTGGAGTTATTTTTGATCAAGATTTGTCCTTTAATTAACATATTAAAATTGTTTCTAAGACTGCCTTCTATCAGCTGCGCAATATTGCTAAGATCAGGAGCATCTTGTCTCTGAATGATGTTGAGAAACTGATTCACGCCTTTGTCAGCTCTCGATTAGATTATTGTAATTCATTATTATCTGGTTGTCCTAAAGTATCCTTAAAAAATCTTCAGTTGATTCAAAATGCTGCTGCTAGAGTTTTAACTGGTTCTAGAAAAAGAGATCATATCTCCCCGGTTCTGTCCTCCCCTCGCTGGCTTCCCATAAAATTTAGAATCAAGTTTAAAATCCTTCTTCTTACTTTCAAAGCTCTTAATAATAATCAGGCCCCCTAATATATAAAAGATCCAATATTACCTTACCATCCTAATAGAGCATTACACTCCCAAAATGCTGGCTTACTTGTGGTGCCCAGAATCTCCAAAAGTACAGTGGGAGGCAGAGCCTTCTGCTACCAAGCTCCTTCTCTCTGGAACCAGTTACCACTCTGGGTCCGGGAGTCAGACTCAGTCTCTGTTTTTAAGAACAGGGTAAAATCCTTCTTTTTTAATATAGCTTACATTTAAGAAGGGATTTTGTGTCTTTTATCCCCACTTTTGTTCTGCTGTTATTTGATCCATACTGCTGGTTGACCTCCAACATTGTACATGGCACCTTACTGTTATGTTCTTTATGTCTGCCCTCTCCATCCTCCCTATCCCTTCACCCCCATCCAGTCGCAGCAGATGACTGCCCTTCTCTGAGCCTGGTTCTGCTAGAGGTTTCTTCCTGCCAAATGGGCGTTTTTCCTCTCCACTGTCGCTTAGTGCTTGCTCATAGGGGATCGTCTGATTGCTGGGCTTTTCTGAGACTGTGGGGTTTTTCTCTGCACTCTGGCACCATGAGACGGCCTCTGTTGTGATGTGGTGCAGTATAAATAAAGCTGAATTGAACTGAATTGAATTGAATTGAAAAAGACAAAACTAATCTGACAGCTGGACACAGCCCCCGCTCGTGCACTGGATCATGACAGTTGGTGCCTTGGTGAAACACTAGACCCAGACACCCCAGGGTAACATCACAGAAAAACACCCCCCTACACACACAGAAGACACCCCCCCCCCAACAAGGAAAACAACCCACCCCGGGGGGGAGGAGGGGAAACCCAGGCACAGAGGGACCGAGTCAAAACAAGCAAAAAAAAAAAAAAAACACTCCAAAAAGAAAGCACTTATGATCCCCAACGCAGTATGACAGGTGGTGAAGACTCAAGAGTCCCAGGAGAGAAATCGAGACAGCCCGAGCGGCCTCCCCGAGTCTCAGAACCACCAGAGAGTATGGTCCAAAGCATCTGGTGGTCACCCAGAGTTCTTAAGCCACCTACACGGATGCTCTGGCCCGTCAGGTGGCTGCCCACAGTCCCAGAACCACCCTAACAGAAGACCCCATCTGTCAGGCGGCCTTCCAGCATCCCTGGGCCTGTGGACCGTTACCCCCCCCATGGGGGCGGCAGCAAGACCCAGCGCCCCTCATGGACCACGGGACCGGGAGGCGGTGTCCCCCTGAGATGGGTGGCTGACCAGCGGAAACCTCAAGCGGCACCCGATGACCCTCAATGAGCTCCGGTGAAGGCGAGGGACCCATGACAACCTCAGGCATAGCACGACCCACGGCGGCCCCAGACTGGGGCATAACAGAACACACGGAGGCCCCAGACTGGGGCGTAGCAGCACCTGCAGAGGCCCCGGACTGGGTCGTAGCAGCACCCGTGGAGGCCCCAGACTGGATCATAGCAGCACCCACGGAGGCCCTGGATGGAGCCGTCGCACCCACGGTGGTCTCGGATGGAAGCGTCGCACCCACGGTGGCCTTGGATGGAGGCGTCGCACCCACGGTGGCCTCGGACTGGGGTACAGCAACCTTGAAGGCCCCAGACTGGGGCGCAGCACTCACGAAGACCTCAGACGGCGTGGAAGCAGCAGCCGCGGAGACCTCTGATGGCGAGGAAGCAGCATCCGCAAAGACTTCTAATGAAGGGGGAGCAGCACCCATGAAGATCTCTGATGGAGGGGGAGCAGCACCCGCGGAGACCACTGCCGGAGGGGGTTCAGCACCCACAGAGACCTTGGATGGGGGGGGGGGAGCAGCACCCACGGTGGCCTCGGGCTGAGGCGCAGCACCCATGGAGGCCTCGGTGACCCTAGATGGTGGCTCGGCCCAAAGGAACAGAGACAAGAGCACACATCAGATCAGAGTCACTGGCAGCAGTGGAGCCCAGCGGAGGGAGCTCAAGTGCAGCTGAGGGCTGTACCTGGTCCCCCCAACCAATAGCCAGGCAAGATTTCTCGAGGCTACATAAGGAAGCTTGCCTGAACTCAAGCTCCACCATCGTCCAGGACTCCAGCGACTCCAGCTGGGACATCTCAACCTCCACCGTCAGGGCACCTTCTCCCAATGCGGCCACATCAGGGGAAGGAGAAATGACAAACACCGGAGAAGAATCACCAGCGGCAGTGGAGCCCGGTGAGGAGAGCTCAGGAGCAGAACACATCTGCAATTGAATCTCCCCACCCGAGCCAGTCAAGCATTCTCTGAATCTGAAGAAGTTAAATCAGAACAGAGCACTTGCC
Organism: Pholidichthys leucotaenia; assembly: GCA_020510985.1. NCBI lineage: Eukaryota > Metazoa > Chordata > Actinopteri > Cichliformes > Pholidichthyidae > Pholidichthys > Pholidichthys leucotaenia. Next base: position 107,152,555 of record CM035849.1, on the reverse strand, counting down.
TGGACTCAAGCTCCACCACCGTCCAGGACCCCAGCAAACCTGCTGCGGAAGCCCAGGCAGCAGACATGGTGGTTAGGGAAGTGGAAGACCCTCCTGGCGTGGTGGCTGCCAATGGCGGACCCTCCGACGCGGTGACTGAAGCAAGGGGAACTCCAGCACTGCATGACGGAGCCAGGGCTTGCCTCACCAAAGGTACCGCATCCCGCGATGCCAAAACCAGGGGGCTCCAAGCCGGCTCAGGTTTTGGGCCACGGGGGGTGCTCCTCTTCCGTCCAGGGTACGGCAGCACGGCAGGGACCAGATCCTCTGGAATCGCTGACCTGCTTTTCATCCAGTGGCTCCCTTCCAGGACCGGCAGACAGACAGGAAGAACAGGGGAGGACACGGGAGAGGCAGGTGAACATGGGGAGAGACTTGCAGCAGCAGGCGGGGAAGGCTCAGCTATAGTGGGTGACTGCAGCTGAGCCCCCCCAGCGGGAACAAAGCAAGACGATTCATTTTCAGGTGTGGTAAAATGAAAAAGTACTTGCCTTTGCTCCCATGGTGCAGTGGTGGCTGCTGCAGATGACCCCGAGGACTCCTCCCTTGTGGCTGTAGCGGGCAAGGGCACCAATGCAACTACTGGTCGATCCGGACCTGTAGGTAAGGTGGCGAGCGGAGCTGGGCATTCCCCCCCTACTTGGGCTGCAAGTTCGGGGAATAGCCAAGGCTTATACTCCAAGAGTAACCCCACCTCCACTGCCAAAACCTGCCGGCGTTCCTCCTGCTCCTCCGATGATGGTGCAGGCCACTGTCTGAGAGGAGAAGGTGGGGCTGCTGCTGCTGGAGTGCGGCAAGAGGCTAGGAGCCTCTGTGCGCAGTGCCACTTCTTCATGGGCACTGGCACGGATGCAGAAGAAGTCTCCTCCCACCCGTTGAGCGTGAACTGTGGCTTAACTATTGAAAGAAGTAAGTTCATGAGCTTGGGACAAGTCCACAGGCTGGGGTTCACCTCAACCATCTCAACCACGTAGTTCAGCCATCTCTGAGCCTCCTCGGGAGTTCGGGAGGTGCGGGCATCTGAGATGAAAACTTGGATTAACTGCATCGCCCTGCACTCACTCTTGTTTAGCCCAAGCAGACTAAAGTTCGGGTATGCTGCCATGTCAGCGGGGAAAAACAAGCTAAACAAAGTAACCGAGAAGGTAAGAAAAAATGGCAAAACCCACAGCCGCTGGCGTCACACACTGGCAGTGGAAAACTGTCATGAATGGCCCTCTCTGAGGGCAAACAGGATACCAAATGCAGACTGTGGGTTTGCAAATTCATTAATTAAAGAAACACAAAATACAGAACACGCACCAACAAAAAACAGCTCTGAGGCTGGAGCAATAAATGCCAGGATAAACAAAGATGAGAGTAAAGACAGATAAATAATAACTTAACTTGGCAAGACGTCCAGGGATTTCCTGACTGGACAGATTTTCGCCCCTGCGCCAGGGAAGTGGTGCCCATGGCTTAAATAGGAAACCCCTGGATTGGCAACACCTGCGGGGTCATGAGTGGCGACCATTACTGGCAGCCATGACAGCCCACGAACAGAGTCTGACAGCCGAAAGTGATGTGTGAGCTGTCACAGCACCAGCAATGATCAAAACAATGAACCAAAAAAAAGGAAACACAGAAACTAATAATGAACTAACCAAAAACAGGAACCAAATACAGCAAGCAAGGTGTGCAGAAAAATGAACAAACAGAAAACTACAAAACTAATCTGACAACTTTGCACGGCCCCCGCCCGTGCACCGGATCATGACAGTTGGTGCCATGGTGAAACACTAGACCCAGGAACAGTGAACGGTGATAAATCGACTTACTTGGGAGGGTGATGATGTGCACAGTCTGAGAATATCAGAGTTCAGTCTGTTAGGCAGTTTCCAGAGTCCAGGGGCAGGCAGGGGTCAGAGCATAACAAGATAGGTCAGGGCAGGCAGTCAAATCCAAACAACAGGCAGGCACAGAGTCTAGGGACGGGCAATGGTCAGAATACGGCAGAATAATTCACAAGATTAATACAGATTTGGCACAGGCAGGATAAAGGCAGCGTGTAGTTCAGACACAACCAGACAGAGTAATGGGAAAGCGTCCTACTTATACTGCCCCACTGATTGGCTGCAGAGAGAAGAGCACAATCAGCGGGGAGAAAGAGGCAGGCAAGCAGATGAGACAGAAACCAGTACAGTTGGTAGTAACAGCTTCCAGATGCCTCCTGTATGGAGAAACTAGGCGCAGACATTGCTCAGGAGTAAGTTTAGCTCATTCTTCCACACAAACTGTCTTCAAATCTTGAAGGTTCCATGGGTGTCTTCTATGAACTCTGATCTTCAGTTCATTGCATAGATTTTCAATTGGATTCAGGTCAGGTGACTGACTGGGCCATTCTAGCAGCTTTATTTTCCTTCTCTGGAGCCAGTTGAGAGTTTCCTTGGCTGTCTGTTTGGGATCTTTGTCTTGCTGAAATATCCACCCTCATTTCATCTTCACCATCTTGGCAGATGGCTGCAGATTCTTATCAGGGATGTCTCTGTACATTTGTCCATTTATCTTTCCTTCAATTATATGAAGTCTGCCTGTACCATGTGCTGAAAAACACCCCCACACCATGATGGGATTTGCAGTGCCATTTCTCCTCCAAACATGCTGTGTGTTGTGGCATCCAAGAATTTCAATTTTGGTCTCATCTGACCAGACTATATTCTCCCAGTATTTCACTGGCTTGCCCAAATGCTGTGCAGCAAACTTTAACCAAGCTTCATCATGCTTTTTCTTCAGCAATGGAGTCTTGCGAAGTGAGCGAGCATAGAGCCTATGTTGGTTGAGTACATTACTTATTGTTTTCTTTGACACAGCAGTACCTGCTAACTCCAGGTCTTTCTGGAGCTCTCCACGAGTGGTCTTTGGCTCTTGGATAACTCTTCTGATAATTCTTTTTACTCCTTTATCAGAAATCTTGCGAGGAGCTCCCAGTCGTGGCCGGTTTATGGTAAAATGATGTTCTTTCCACTTCCAAATGATGGCTACAACAATGCTTATTGGAACATTCAGCAGTTTAGAAATGCGCCTGTAAGCAATGCCATCACTATGTTTTGCAGCAAGAAGGTTGTGAAGGTCTAGAGAGAGCTGTTTGCTTCTACCCATCATGAGTTCTTTGTGGTGTGATGATCTGATATTCACGGACCTTTTTAAAGGCTATCAGTCAGAACTTAACCAGCTTAAATTAATTTGCACTGATGTGGGATGGGATGACTTTATAATTCTGATGGATTTCAGCTGGTTTCTTGGCTTTCTATGCCTTTTGCACCGCTTTTTCTTAAGGTGTTCAATACTTATTCCCTGTGTCATTCCACTTTATTAAATATAACTTGTTTTGTGAACACAGTTGCCTTGATTTATTTGTATGTATAGATTACTTGGACTGTTACTTATATCTGGTGAAAATGTCAGATCAATGGCTCCGTCAGAAATATGTTTAATTAGAAAAAATGTTGAAGTGTTCAATACTTATTTTCCCCGCTGTAAGTGTCAATCACAGTTTCCACGGTTCAAAAGAGAGATCTATCTATTCAGTGAAGAAAACATTGGGTGTTGGGGGAAATAGGTGCAGGCCAGTTGTTCTTCATGGCCTTCCTCTAATAGTCAAAGTCGTTAAGTCCACCTAGTAACTGCCAGACTTTATTTTGAGAGACGGACACAGCGGTGAAAAAAGTAGCGGCAGGAGGAAGCGTGGAAGACGTGGAGGTGTGAAATTGCGCCTTAGGAGACGTCAGTTTGGTAACATTCCTCTTCCTTCGATCATTTTTGGGAATGCACAGTCTGTGAGAAACAAGGTGGAGGAAATTCAAGGCAACGTACGTTACCAGAAGGATTTTAAGAACTGCTGCGTCATGGCTTTCACTGAATCTTGGCTTACTGCGCATGATCGAGATGCAGACCTGTGGATTGACGGCTTTGGAGCTCCGCTGCGCTTGGATCGGCAGGAAGAGGTAACTGGGAAGCGTCAGGTGGGCGGCGTATGTTTATACATTAATAAGCAGTACTGCACATCTGTCACAGTCAGAGAGCGCATCTGTACACCCCATGTGGAGCTGCTGTCTGTGTCGCTTCGCCCCTTTTATTTGCCTCTAGAGTTTCCCCAACTTTTCATCACAGTTGTGTATATTCATCCGAGGGTAGACACTGACTCCGCCTCCAGCACCATCTCTGATGTGGTGCAGCGGCTGCAGTCAATTTCTCCAGAGGTGCCAAACTTCATTCTTGGGGATTTTAACCATGTTTCTTTAAAGAAGACACTTAAAAACTTTCATCAGTATGTCTCCTGCCCAACCAGGCGAAAAAAGACATTGGACCTGTGCTATGGATCCATAGAGAGGGCCTATAAATCACTCCCCCTTCCTCCTTTAGGATCATCAGATCACAACTGTGTTCATTTGCTGCCCACATATAAAACTGCTCTCAGAAGAGGCAAGGTGGAGATGAGAGACATTGATGTGTGGTCAGAAGATTCAGAGCACAGCCTCCAGGAATGCTTTGACTGTACAGACTGGAAGATGTTCATAATGGCCTGCGGGGATGACTTGGACTCTCTGGCTGAGCTCACATGCTCATACATGGCTTACTGTCAAAATAAGATTGTTCCACGTAAACGTGTCAAAATATACCCCAACAACAAACCATGGGTAACTAAATCAGTTAAATCCTGCTTACAGAGGAAAGCTCTTGCCTTTAAACAGGGGTCTGTTTCTGAACTACAGGTTGCCACCAAGGAGCTGAAGGCCGAAATTTTAAGAGCAAAACAGAATTATAAATCAGAGTTGGAAAGCAAAATGGCAGCAAATAAACTTGGTTCAGCCTGGGCCAGTATGAAAACTATTGCAGGCCTTCAGAGCACAGAGCGCAGTAATCGTGTGTTTTTAGATGGTTTTAGTTCAGACACAGAGCTGGCTAATGCTCTTAACTGTTTTTATGGTCGTTTTGACTCCTTTGATTTTAGCACAGAAATCCAAGATTTGAAACAGAAACTCAAAGACAATCAGCACTTTAATACTGAGATGCAGGATGTTAAAAGGGAGTTCCACGCTGTAAAAGTGAACAAAAGTCAGGGCCCTGATAATATATGTGGACGCCTGGTAAAGTCCTGTGCACATGAACTGAGTCCTATATTTCATTATATTTTCAATAAGTCCTTACAGACACAACATGTGCCTAAGATCTGGAAAGATGCCGTGGTTGTTCCCGTTCCAAAATCCAGCTGTCCTAAACGGTAAAGGACTTTAGACCAGTTGCTTTGACTTCAATTTTAATGAAAATTTTTGAAAAACTGGTCAGATGTGAGGTCCTAAGGCAGACTGAACATGCATTGGATCCTCTGCAGTTTGCCTATAGGCCTCACAGAGGAGTGGAGGATGCCACTGTCACTCTGTTTGACATGCTTTTTAAACATCTGTATTTTAATGGGACACACGCCAGGCTTTTATTTGTGGACTTTTCTTCTGCCTTTAATACAATCCAACCTCATATTTTAGTTGAAAGGCTCCTGCAACAATTTGATTTAAGCAATAATCTGGTGGGTTGGATTCTGGATTTCTTAACCAACAGGACGCAGAGAGTAAGGGTCAATGGCACATTGTCTGACCTAAAGTGCTCTTCTACTGGCTCTCCTCAGGGGTGTGTGTTGTCACCACTACTCTTCATCCTGTACACAAACATGTGTCGGAGCAGACATGACAACAGACACATTATAAAGTATGCTGATGACTCAGTCATTGTCAGTCTCCTCCAGGATGGTGAGAGTGGCCACGGCCCAGTAGTTGATGACTTTGTTCACTGGTGTGAGGATTCCTACCTGCAGCTGAATACAACAAAAATGAAAGATATGATTATTGACTTTAGGAGGAAAACTCCCAGGCACAAAGTCACCATACTAAAAGGCCAGACCACCGAATGTGTACAATCGTACAAATATCTTGGGACGATTATTGATAGTGGATTGAACTTTGAGGTGAACTGTGAAAGGGTGTGCAAAAAGGGTCAGCAAAATTTGCATTGTTTGAGGAAACTTGCACGCTTCCAAATTGACCGAACCATAATGACTATGTTCTATTGGGCTTTTATTGAATCTGTTTTATCCTTTTCTTTAATGTCATGGTTTGGTCAGATAAAACTGAAACAGAGGAAATCCTTGGATCAGGTAGTCAGATGGTCCAGTCGTTTGCTTGGTGAGTCACAGCTGAGCCTGACATCCCTGTACACCAGACAAGTACAGAGGATGGCCGACTCGATTTTAAATGATGACTCCCACCCTTTGCACTGCAACTTTCAGCTTCTTCCCTCCAGACGGAGGTTTGCTGTCCCAAAAAGTAGAACCCAGCGCTACAAAAACAGCTTTGTCCCTGCTGCTGTCAAAGAGTTGAACAAGCTATAAAAATTATATTGTACATATTTTATATTTACCTATTTTGTAATATGTGTGCCTGTGTTTGTGTCTATGTTGAATGTAATTAGTGGCCTGTAAATATGGATGTCACCAACTGCAAAACAAATCTACCTACGGGTACAAATAAAGTAACCTGAACCTGAACCTAGTACCAATTCCACTACATCACCTTTTTTTCCCCATGATGTTAGTTTGAACTTTAGCAGCTCATCTTGACCATTGCTAAATGCTTAAATATACCAAGTTGCTCTTGCTATTTGATATTTACATTAACAGGCAACTGAACAGGTGTGTTTAATAAAGTAGCCTGTGAGTGTATAACAATGAGGAATAAAGCTGGGTTCAGATATCTTAATAAGGAACCTTATCCTTTATGTCTCCCAACTCCTCATATGGTTTGCAGTAAAAATGCATGCTTTTGGCAACTAAATAATAATCTAACATGTAGGTGGTGGGCCGAGGGCATTTTTCATACACGGGTAAGCCCTCCAGTGGGCTCATCACTTGCAGGAGGGATCATGGGGAACATGGTGCTATGTGAACGGGGAGGAAGAATTTCCCTCTTTACATCAAACAACTGTTAACATTACCTACTTATAGAAGTTCAAATTGTTTTTTCTCAAAATCTGATACAGACGTGGACAAAATTGTTGGTACCCCTCTGTTAATGAAAGAAAAACCCACAATGGTGACAGAAATAACTTGAATCTGACAAAAGTGGTAATAAATAAAAATTCTATGAAAATTAACCAATGAAAATCAGACAGTGCTTTTGAATTGTGGTTCAACAGAATTATTTTAAAATAACAAACTCATAAAACAGGCCTGGACAAAAATGATGGTACCCCTAGAAAAGATTGAAAATAATGTGACCATAGGGACATGTTCAACCAAGATGTGTCCTCTAATTAACATCACAGGTGTCTACAAACTTGTAATAAGATAAGATAAGATAAGATAAGATAAGCCTTTATTAGTCCCACAACGGGGAAATTCCAGGATTGCAACAGCACAGGGATAGCAACACTCAGAGCAACAATCAGAAGGCAAGAAAAAAACAAGCAAGCAAGAGCGGCTAATATACATATGTACATATTACTATAAAATAAATATACACACACACACACACAGACACACAGTGCAGAGCATTGTAGCTGGATGGAATAAATATATGAGTATATGAACTCACAGTGCAGGGAAAAGCCAGTGTGAACACACAGTGCAGAGCATTGTAGCTAGATGGAATAAATATGTAAATACATAAACACCCACAGTACGGAGCATTGCAGCTAGGTGGAATAAATATGCAAGTATATAAACACACACAGTGCGGAGCAATGTAGCTAGATGGAATAATATGTAGATATATAAAAACACAGTGCGGAGCATTGTAGCTAGATGGAATAAATATGTAAATATATAAACACACACAGTGCAGCGCATTGTTGCTAGATGGGATGAAACAGCATAACCGTCTACTTAGTTATCCTACATGGTATGATTATGTGCCCATACATATTCTCACCCTCCATAGCGACCGGTATGTTCCTAGTTGTATGCCGGAGGGGACCATTGTGTAAGTCTATTGCATCTTTTGCATTCAAAAAACTATTAGTTTGTTACGTCCTTTTGCTAATCAGTCAGTCGGCCTATTTAAAGGGTGACAAGTAGTCACTGTGCTGTTTGGTGACATGGTGTTTACCATACCAAACATGGACCAGAGGAAGCAAAGGAGAGAGTTGTCTCAGGAGATTAGAAAGAAAATTATAGACAAGCATGTTAAAGGTAAAGGCTATAAGACCATCTCCAAGCAGCTTGATGTTCCTATGACTACAGTTGCACGTATTATTCAGAAATTTAAGATCCACGGGACTGTAGCCAACCTCCCTGGACGTGGCCGCAGGAGGAGACGGATAAAACGAATGGTAACAAAAGAGCCCAGAACAACCTCTAAACACATTCATGGTGAACTCCAAGGTCAAGGTACATCAGTGTCAGATTGCACCATCCGTCGTTGTTTGAGCCAAAGTGGACTTCATGGGAGATGACCAAGGAGGACACCACTGTTGAAAACAAATCATAAAAAAGCCAGACTGGAATTTGCCAAACTGCATGTTGACAAGCCACAAAGCTTCTGGGAGAATGTCCTATGGACAGACGAGACAAAACTGCAACTTTTTGGCAAGGTACATCAGCTCTATGTTCAGAGACACAAAAAATGAAGCATACCAAGAAAAGAACACTGTCCCTACTGTGAAACATGGAGGAGGTTCTGTTATGTTCTAGGGCTGCTTTGCTGCATCTGGCATAGGGTGTCTTGAATCTGTGCAGGGTACAATGAAATCTCAAGACTATCAAGGTATTCTAGAGAGAAATGTGCTGCCCAGTATCAGACAGCTTGGTCTTAGTCGCAGGTCATGGGTCTTGCAACAGGATAATGAGCCAAAACACACAGCTAAAAACACCCAAGAATGGCTAAGAGCAAAACATTGGACTATTCTAAAGTGGCCTTCTATGAGCCCTGATCTAAATCCTATTGAACATCTGTGGAAGGAGCTGAAACATGCTGTCTGGAGAAGGCACCCTTCAAACCTGAGACAAGTGGAGCAGTTTGCTCATGAGGAGTGGGCCACAATACCTGCTGAGAGGTGTAGAAGTCTCATTGACAGTTACAGAAATCGTTTGATTGCAGTGATTGCCTCAAAAGGTTGTGCAACAAAATATTAAGTTAAGGGTACCATCATTTTTGTCCAGGCCTGTTTCATGAGTTTGTTTTGTAAACTAATTCTGCTGAACCACAATTCAAAAGCATTGTCTGATTTTCATTGGTTAATTTTCATAGAATTTTTATTTATTACCACTTTTGTCAGATTCAAGTTATTTCTGTGACCACTGTGGGTTTTTCTTTCATTAACAGAGGGGTACCAACAATTTTGTCCACGTGTGTATGTCCTATGTTATCCACCTTATTCCTAGGCCCCATGATGCCTTGCGTGAATTATGGTAGCAACTTCCGGTACTAGTTTAGAACGTATGGTTGTCACTGAAATGGGACACTTTTCATTGTTAAAAATCAATGACTTCAGCATCAGAAATGTGGGAACATGGCCTTTTGCACCTCAAAAACAGTAATATTGCGGCGGATGATAAAAAATAATAAGCAGCGATGCTGTAGGTTTTAAGGAGAGTTTAATTATATCATACCGCCGTCACGGGCTCCGCTCCCGGCGCCGTGCATGCGCGCCGGGGGCGAGCCCAAACGGCTCTCAGAGAAGAGGGACACAAAGTCTGTGTCCAGCAGCAGCAGTTGCAGAAGTGGGAATGAGAGAATGAGAGGGTTTGCGTTACAGAGTTGCAGCATATATACCTAACTACAACAATACATCAAAGGGGCATTCCCCAGCAGTTGGCATGATCAAAAGAGATAACAGAACGGCATGAGACATTTGCATTTGAGAGACATATTGATCTCAGTCCCTAGGTCACAGTAAGGACAGGACGCATGAACACAATGCATGAAAGGCAACATTAACATCACAGAAGTGAGCCAGAAGAAACGAGTCTGTCTGTAGACATTAATACACATTTCACTGTTCTGTTATTTGCTCTAGCCGAGCGCTGTGTTTGACCAGTCTGTTTGTGGGGGTTTACAACAAAGCACATCTACATATTGATCTCAGCCTCTAGGTCACAGTAAGGACCAGACGCATGAACACTATACATGAATGGCACATTGCATCACAATACATGCATGGCACATTGCATCACAATACATGCGTGGCACATTGCATCACAATACATGAATGGCACATTACATCTCAGTAGTGCAGCGGGAAAAACCAAGAGAAGAGAGCTGAGTGTCCTTAATCTGTTGTGGGGGTTAACCGAACCGCCACACACGCTCCCCCCCAGAGGGCACGGCAGGGGGCCGAGACCTCGATAATCCCTCCATGGGAGCGAGCTGTGGGAGAAGCTCACTGCAGGCGGAGGGGGAGGGAGGAGGGGGGTAAGTGCCGGCAGGGGGACGGTGAACTCGTCCGAGCCGCGCAAAAATTGCTTGTGGGTCCGCGATGTCGAAGGGCTGTCCTGTTGAATGTGCAGAGGTCCACAAGAAGAAAAATTAGTCTCTGGCTCCTCTCGTGGCCATGAAGAAAACAGGAGCGGCGAGGCTGCGTAGCGGCTGTAAGAAAAAAAGAAGCAGAGGGACTCGGCTTGTTGGCTTTAGGTGCAGGAGCAACCCTAAAACCCCCCGGGAACAGCTGACGGCTGAAATCCCTTATGTGCCGTGGCTGAGACCATTAAAAAAAAATCCAGTGGCGAGCTGCGTGCCTGCTTCAGGTGAACGAGCAGCCTTGAGGGTTCTGCGAGCAGCGGCGGAGGACGATGGTGGTCTCTGCAGCCGTTATTTGTCCCGTGCGTGATGCGCCGTCCTCGTAACTCCCTGGTGCTTGAGCCGGGGCTCGTGCGTGGGTGGGCCAGCTTGAGAGGAGAACCAGGGTGCAGAATCTTGGTGGCGCAGACGGCGCCAATAAAATCCAGGTTGAGCTGTGGCTGCAGATTGGCCATGGTGCGTTGGAGCAGTGAGAGGAAATAGTCGATCTTTTGTCCCTCAGGCTCGTGCAGATGCATTGGAGCGGTGGGAGGGAATAGACGATCTCTGTTCCTCAGGCTCGAGTAGATGAGATGGATCGCTGAGAGGGGGGAGTAGCGGTGAGAGGGAGAAAACGTTCTGTGTCCCTCGGCTGGTCCAGCGTGGACGTCCCGATCTCAGGCAAGGGTCGCGCCATGACGTTTTCTGCAGATTTTCCCAGTCGAGGGTGATGTCCGGGGAACGGCTCGCCTGTGTTGGCTCCGCGTCGAGGTCTCCCTGAAGCCGAAGGGAGAGCAGCTCGTCAGGCTGCTGTGTTCGCTGGCAGCGTGTTTTTTTCAGCATCGGTTCGCCAGCGTGGCCGTCCAAATCAGAAGGCTGCGTCGCACAAAGCGTGTGCGTCTTCAAGGGGTCACCAGTGCGGCGGATGATAAAAAATTATAAGCAGCGATGCTGTAGGTTTTAAGGAGAGTTTAATTATATCATACCGCCGTCACGGGCTCCGCTCCCGGCGCCGTGCATGCGCGCCGGGGGCGAGCCCAAACGGCTCTCAGAGAAGAGGGACACAAAGTCTGTGTCCAGCAGCAGCAGTTGCAGAAGTGGGAATGAGAGAATTTTTTTTTTTTTTTTTTTTTTGTTACTTACTTGTACCCGTAGGTAGATTTGGTTTGCAGTCTGGTGACAAGCCACTGGCTGCCGGTCGCTGCGTGCGCGAGCGCCCTAAACCTACATGTTTTTTTTTTTTTTTTTTTTTTTTTTTTGGTATGTGGGAGGAAACCGGAGAAATCCCGGAGTAAACCCACGCAACACGGGGAGAACATGCAAACTCCACACAGCTCACTGTTGGTCGGGGGCTGGAATCGAACCCACGATCTCATGATCCCCGCGATCCCCCGGCCGAGGGTAAAACTGTGCTGCCACAGTGCTAAACCACTGCGCCACCGTGCAGCCGAATGAGAGGGTTTGCGTTACAGAGTTGCAGCATATATACCTAACTACAACAACACATCAAAGGGGCATTCCCCAGCAGTTGGCATGATCAAAAGAGATAACAGAACGGCATGAGACATTTGCATTTGAGAGACATACTGATCTCAGTCCCTAGGTCATAGTAAGGACAGGACGCATGAACACAATGCATGAAAGGCAACATTAACATCACAGAAGTGAGCCAGAAGAAACGAGTCTGTCTGTAGACATTAATACACATTTCACTGTTCTGTTATTTGCTCTAGCCGAGCGCTGTGTTTGACCAGTCTGTTTGTGGGGGTTTACAACAAAGCACATCTACATATTGATCTCAGCCTCTAGGTCACAGTAAGGACCGGACGCATGAACACTATACATGAATGGCACATTGCATCACAATACAGTGATCCCTCACTTATCGCGGTTAATGGGTTCCAGAACCGACCGCGAAAAGTGAAAAACCGCGAAGTAGCGTCACCCCTAACTAACTAACCTAACTAACCTGCACTTATATAGCGCTTTTCTAGTCACAAAGACCACTCAAAGCGCTTTCACTAATACTAACCCTCTATTCTAAGGGCCTATAGGAAACAGATATCTAGGGACAATTAATGACGTCATCCATAAATAATACGTACGTTCATTCTCTCACTCTCTCTCTCGTGTGATACGTGTGTGTGTGTGTGTGTGTAATTGTACATACATACGTAGATGTAAATAAAGTGTACATAAATATGTTTTTAGAACTCTTTTATTCTTATAACAAGATACGTAACTCAAGATGAAGATGATTTACTGCACAGGTTAATGAGAGCTTTACTGCTCCTCAGGTGACGCCTCATCGTCAGGTGCTAGAAGCGCAGGATCGTCGAGGGCAGCTTCCGATAGAGCTGGAGAAGCTGCAGGAGGCGGCGTAGTGGCTCGACGGGAAGACTATTTCGCACAAAATGGCACAAGAGAACAGCAAAAAGTTCCACGCGGCCAGACTAAGCAACACGAGCGATAAAAAGCAATGAATGCGGTCTTCCTTCTTCACTGCATGGGCGTTCGGCAGGGAGAGAAGGTGGGTGAAACGTCTCGGCCAATCAGCTTGCGGGGTGAAACGTCTCGGCCAATCAGCTTGCGAGATTTCCGAGCCGAGCCAACACGAGAACAGCGAACAGAGAGATGGATTTTTGAGTTGTGCGGGCTCTCCGTGTTGATACCTGATGTTCTAATGTAGTCTCCCTGCCTTCTGCTAGCGCCCGCCCATTATTTCTCAATTTTGAATTTTTGATGAATATTTTTGAAAAATCCGCGATGCACTGAGGGCGCGAAAGGTGAAGCGCGAAGTAGCGAGGGATCACTGTACATGCATGGCACATTGCATCACAATACATGCATGGCACATTGCATCACAATACATGCGTGGCACATTGCATCACAATACATGCGTGGCACATTGCATCACAATACATGAATGGCACATTACATCTCAGTAGTGCAGCGGGAAAAACCAAGAGAAGAGAGCTGAGTGTGCTTAATCTGTTGTGGGGGTTAACCGAACCGCCACAATATAATCATACCACTTCCCACGACTATCTAGAGGTGAGAAGATGGCCTTAAAAAGTGGTCTGGCAGACTATAGCTCAATTTGTTAGCGCTGCTGCTAAGATACTAACGCTGCAAACAAATGACCAGTGCTGGCAAAATGAGTCACTTTGAGGACATTTTCAAAACTGATGTAATGTTATTTCCATATTCTATATTGAAAGACCTTCAAAATGATATTTAATTTGTAGGAAGTGAGCAAAAATGGACGGAAAAAGACAATTTGTTTATATTTTGGCTAAGTTGAAAACTCGCATTCGATTGGTCACAAAAACATATATATTTTTAGAAAGTACGATTTCTAAGCTTTCCAATGATACCAGGCACTCATGGGGGTTTTCCTGGGACTTACCGCTAGCAAACAAAGAAAGAGTCATGATTTATGACCTCTCTGCCTGTAGCTCGTAATGACGCGGTGCACATTCCAACTCATTTTGCCAGCACGGGTCACATATATCAATGTCTCCACCGCAATAAAGTCAGCTGCATTTTGTTGAAATATATTGAACATAATCAGATTTACCTCAGAGTAGAGGTAGAATCTAGTCAGACCCACAAAGAATTCTCCATTTATACAGTCTGTGGCACAACCATGAACACCAGCAACAAGTACCAGAACTACGCCAAAACATTCAAAAAATTTCAGGATATAAATTAAACAACCACAACAACCACAATAGTGGTGCAGTGGTTAGCACTGCACCAGCACAGCAACTCACCCTTGGCCATGGGATCCCTGGTTCGATCCCAGTCCCTGACCAACAGTGATCTGTGTGGAGTTTGCATGTTCTCCCCGTATCTACGTGGGTTTATGCCGGGATTTCTCCGGTTTCCTCCCACAGGCCAAAAACATGCAGGTTAGGTTAATTGGCGACTCTAAAGTGGCCCTAGGTGTGAATGTGTGTGTGAATGGTTAAGGGATAGCGCCGTACAGTGGCTGCTTCATCCATCCAGGTGGATGCCCTCAATTTCCCCACTGGGGATCAATAAAGTATACAAAATCAAATAAAAAAAAAATCAAATCAAAATCATCAATTATGTTCCTAAATCAACTAGAAAGTAAAAATCCTCCTAAAATAGCCACTCAATTTAAAATTGTGGATTGTTTCACATACCTGGGTATCCAAATTGCCCCACAACTTAAACATATTATAGCATGTAATTATGAACCATTAATGGAAGAAATCTCAAAATCATTAGATAGGTGGACACATATACCAATATCACTAATAGGTAAAATAAATGTCCTTAAAATGAATATACTGCCTAAACTATTGAATCTATTTCAAAACCTTCCACTTCCTCCTCCAAGTAACCTGTTCATTCAACTAAAAAAATTGTTTATCAGATTTTTGTGGAATAATAAACGTCCCCGGACACGACTGTCATTACTGTACTTACCTTTTGATAGAGGGGGGCTTAAATGTCCTAACCCACTCTGGTACTATTGGGCAGCACAACTGAGAACATTGTTGTTCTATTTCACAGAAAGAGATGCTCCTCTTTGGAAAGAAATCGAGGAACTCCAGCTAAGTTTACCCCACTCTATTTACCTGTATTCAGCAAACACTAAAATCCTTAAAAAGAACACAAAAAATCCTATTGTGAAAAATATGATTGTAGTGTGGCATCAAGTTAAAAAATATCTTAGAGAAAAGTCCTCTCTCTCTGTCTTCAGCCCAATATGGAGGAATGATTCCTTCTTACCGGGAAAAGCAGACAGGGGATTTAAATCTTGGGTTATGAAGGGGGTGGGGAAAATAGGAGATCTATATAATGAGCAAAAGGTGTTAATGACATTCGAAGAAATAGTTGATTCTTGCCAGGTTCTGGCAAGAAGTGAAACAATACATTCAGGATATATTACATATTCAAGTACCCTTAATCCCACAGCTGTTTATATTAGGTTTGTACCCAGAGAATTTGAAAATTAAAAAAACCAACGATTATTTATAGACTTAAGCATATTAATTGCAAAGAGAGTAATAGCCCTATCCTGGAAAAACACTAGAAGACCAAGAATCAATAAGTGGTTGTCTGAGTTATCTACCACTCTCCCTTTGGAGAAAATTGCCTATACATTAAAACATCAAGAACATAATTTTCACCACATTTGGGACCCCTTCATTTCCTATTTATTAGGAACGGACTTGTCACATGTGATGGAAGAGTGTGGTGACGCATGAACAATGGCCCTCTGTAATACATAACTTTGTAGGAATGTTTTGTTTTGTACCCTTTTTTACTATTTAATGGACTATAACTACTTGGATCCCTATCTAATAATTGGAATATTTGGGAGGGTGGGGTGGGGTTGATATGTTTGATATGTTTGTTTAATTTGTGTTATTATATTTCTTTATGTTGTGAAAACAATAAAAAGAATGTTGGGGAAAAAAAACATTCAAAAAATACAAAAACTACAAGCGCTGAAATTAGCTGCCACTTGAGTGCAAAACATGTATGTGAATTATACATTAAAATGAATTAGAAAAACACTGTTTAAAATACCCCTGCTATTCCACTCTTACTGACTGATTTAACACTATGTCAGCCGAAACCGGAAGCTCCACCCATAATCATTCCTAGAGTGGCACCCCCAGGAATAAGGTGGCTAGACACTACAAATTCATGTTTTTGTTTTTTTTTCTTCAAAGGTCAATAAACACCGGGGGCGTTTTTTTTTTTTTTTTATACATACAAAAGCCAATAACTCCACATAGCAAATCAGCGCTTGGAATTTGGGTCACTTGACTCATCTTGGCTGCCTTCCTGGTCTGCTCGCTCCGACTGATTTCCCTGGTATGTTTGGAATGCTCACTCACTCCCTCCCTACTTGCTATATAGTGAATTTAGATATAGTGGACTATACAGTAAACTCAATATAACAACAAAATTAACACTACTGGGCTTGTTTTCACGGCACAGTTAATGATGTCATAGCGTGAGACAGTAAAATGTAATGGTGATAAAAAAATGAATACCTGCATGCAATTTGTAGTAAATATGTATTAAATCAAATCATTTTTGCAGAATTATTAAATATAAATACCTTAAAGTAGTTTATGTTGTGATGTGAAGCTCTGCTCTCACTGCTCCGCTGGCTGTGTAGTTACTGTATAGTACACTATATGGGGAAGGAGTGAGCATTTCAAATGCAGCACCTGCTTGCTGTGAGTGATTTCTCTGCCAGTTTTTTTTTTTTTTTTTACAATTTTGTTGCATTTTATGTCAAATATGGATAATTTTGATAAAGCAGATGAACCACTGATGCATTCACCAGTAGGGTGCTACCAAGGTCGGAACAGCAAACTTATTCAGAATTCTTGCTACTATTATCTTCTATTATCAGAATTTTTGCTCCTTTGCTGCTGTATGTCTCTGCACATTAACATTAACCACAACCATTTGCACAAATGCCATATCTGCTGCCGTCTGTCTGTCACTGCAATATTGATCTTGTGCAGTCCTATCTGTTACTATCTGCACCTACACTACCACACTGAACTGCAACTACAGGTATTACATCTCTAGCTGTCTGTATATAGGATTGCTGGGTTTTATCATCATTAACTGTTTATCTCAATTTTTCACTATGGGAGGTCTGGGTCTTTATTGTCGCCATTTGCACCACGGGTTGCATTACTGTACATATTGTATATTAGACTGCTGTTGTTGTTGTTTTCTTTTTTCCAGCCTTATTCCTTTTCTTTTTATACTGTGCACACCAATGAAGAGAGAGAGAAACGCCATTTCAATTGTCCTGTATGTCCTGTACGTATAGTAGTATTGACAATAAAATCTTTGAATCTTGAATTATAGCTTTATTATAGCTATATTATACCATTTTACTGAGTGGATATGCCTAAATCATTGTGTCAATCATACTACATTGATGCTTATAGACATTTAAGTATGTTCCAGACAAAATAGCATGGCTTTCGGGACTTGACTGTTTTTGCAAAAGAATGGCTTGTTGACTTATCCGTTTTTGAAAAAAAAAAAAAGTACTAATAAATTGCCAAAAAGTAACAATGAGTTGATATTTGATTTTTTGCTTTATTATGTCTGAGATACTCATATTTCAAGTGACCATGTCTTAGAAGCTGAATTGGAAATACTAACATCTATAAACCTACACACGAAAAAGTGTTTTCTCATTTTGAACACAACTTGACTTATCTGTTTTTGCAAAAGACCTCTTCACATACAAAAATATAAGCTGCTTGATAGCCACACTTCAGATGTGCCAATCCACATTGGCTTTCATAGACAATGCTACATGCTGTATACTAATACAAGAAGTATTGAGAGCCTGAAAAATGATACACAAATCATCTTAAGTGAATGATGATGAGTAATCAGCTTTAATCTGATTAACTCCAGCTGAGCTGCCAATGTACATTAATGACTGTAAACTTTAATAGTCAATTTAAGACAAACAAGACAAAGAGACAGTGATCCAGACAGGTCCAGGAGATGTCAGGAATGTCTGAGCATCTGGTTACCTGTAGACCAGAAGAGAAAATGTTAACACAATGTAGCTAGTTATCTTTAGAATGAACACTGATGCAGTCATGACATCGTCCACACTTTGATGAAGATTCTCAGTCATCCAGGTGGGTAAGTACACTGTATGAAAGCTCAGTCTAGTCAACTGGAATCAAGGATTTTTTTTTAACTTAGAATGGTGAATTGGATGAATGGTGAAATGTTACAGAGTAAAAAAAAAAACTGAATCCAGTTGACTCAGCTGTGCTTTCATACAGCGTAGCTGTCCACAGTTAAGCTTTACAATATTTTAGATGAGCAACCACATACTTCAGATACAAATCTCCAACCAAACCAGGGTCTCTGCTCAACAAAGAAGCTCCAGTCTACCTAAGAGCACCACATCTGTGATAAATGTTAGATCGTTATAGTAGGTACACATTTGTTGCTACGCTTATAAAAACAAGAACTAAATCAGAAAAAGATGAACAATATGGAAAAAAGATGCCGTTCCAAAACTTAAAACACAGAACAGTTTTGGTGCTTCTCTGATGCTGGAGTATGCCGTTTTTTTCAGCAGGAATTCTTTCATATCAGCAGGACGACAATGCAAAGGACGTGTAATTACTTTATTTAGTGATATGCTACACAAGGGACAATGGGGAGCTTGCATTTGGTTCTAATATCAACTATGGAGCTCTGTAACACGAAAAGAAAATACAGGGACATAAATATAGTGTTATCATGCTAACCTAGCAGTCTTGTCAGCCCATTTTTCGTTCACATTTACTTCTGACAATGACGCAGCTCATTGGTCGGAATTCAAGTCAGGTGACCATGGAGCGCTGTTTCGTTGGTTAAGCATATAGCAGTCCTTAGTGATGCCTCAGAGCCGCCTTATCAGGTTTCGTAACTAAAGTTTAATTTTAATAAAAAAAATATGCACATACAGTACTTAGCCTGCCAACAAACAGATTCATGTTTTGAAAAATATGTGCTAGCATATTTGTGAAACTCAGCTACTCTGGATGGAAATCGATCATCTTAAAAACTAAAGCAGATAGAGAGCCACTTGGCCCACCATCTAATAATCCAGCCAAGATTTTAATGAACAAAATTAAACACTAAGGAAGGACTTCTTCTGTGTAAATCAATTATGCTGTTCTTTATTTTCCTCTTTTAAACTATACAAATTTTATGCGTCTTCAAAGCAGATGGTTGACTGTGGTACATTAAAATGTCAGTTTTAATATATCTGTTTATTGTGGTTCCATTTCAGCTCTTTAAAAGAGTTTGTTGTTGACAGAGGATGTGGATTCAAAAGGTGTAAGAATAAGGTCATTTAATTCATTCTTTGTGTTTGTTTAAAACGTCATCTATTAGTCATAATCCACATGTGAATCACGACTGCTGTTTGAGCCACATACTGTATGGACAAAGTACTGTGTTCTGACTGATCCTGACTGTGATGTTTTAGCTCAAAGGCCCCCCCTAAACCCTGGCTCCTCTACCTTTCTCCAGCGTCCCTGATCTTGCTGAGGTTTCTGAGCCGTTTGCTGTGATCATCACTTGGGTGTTTTGAATCACACTTGGACTGGCTTTTCACCTGGGATCACTTTGCCATGGGAGATCCTGCCAGAATCAAATTGTCCTTAACAACATAGCCCTTGGGAACATTAAAGTACAAGCAAACCCCTGTGCTCTAAGGGGGGGTTGAATCACCGAGGAGGATTGATAGATAGATGATGATGAAGGTGTACTAGTTTTAACTCTTGACACAGTTTTTGTTTTGTTTTTTTCACAGTGTGTAAGTTCACTTCACTATTAGGCCAGTCAGAAGGAAAATCATTTTAAGATGAGGTAATAACCCCTAAGAAATGGATGTGTGCAAATGGGGAAACTCAGTAGGTAGCCATTGATGCCCAAAGGGAAAACACCATAAAGAATACCACTCATATATGGTTTCATTTTTTGCTCTTTCAACACCATCACATTTTTATTTCTGGCATACACAGAGTTCAGAATAGGGACTTGAGACACATTTTACTACAAATCTGAATTATTTTCATATTATCATATTAAAGCCTTTCACTGCTGACTGCCTCAAAGTCTCTATAGCAATCATTCTGTTGTATTTTCAGCAGGGAAGCTTCTTTATTTCTCCTGTTTAGCTGGTGGGTCAGTTGCGGATAGTATTAGAGTTTCTCGGGTACGTGCTCTTTTGAAGTGTGTACTTATGATGAACATCAGACACAAGATACAGCAATGGAGCAGCAATGTGCAGCCTCGAGAGGTGAGAGAAATGATGGCGAGTAAGTGGAGTTAATTTGTACAGTTTCAGACAGAGGACCATCAAGGCATCATTTATCACCACCTCCATCTCCCAAGTTATTAATCCCTTAAGGCATTGTTTTTATAGATAGTGATCACAATGACACAAGAGTCTGGTCAAAGGAAATTAGAAAAGACACAGTGCTGGAAAGTTCACTAAGTAGATCTGACCTACTGGCAGTTGGACATTTCACAGCGAGTTGAATTGAAAGTAAAGGATGCTGTGTACATGAATAAAAATGTTTTCTAGAGTCTTTTCTAACTGCATTCATCCCCTATTATGTGGACTATATGCCTCTATGGCTAATTTAGTCACCAGTTAATCTTCCCTCTCCAACCCTCCCATCTTAATTATTGTGTATACAGTAATAATTATGACCAGCTTAACAAATCACAGTGCTTTCATGACCACAATGGAACCATTTCGTCTTTTGTGGGCTGTTACTCTAGTACGAGGAAGGAAGAGAGGGGACTGAAAAGTTCATAGTGGTCAAATTTGACCAAACGTGGCTTATTTTTCAACCGCAGGGATCAAAGCGCTGCAACACCGACGGAAGAAGTGTGTGGACTGAAGGGGAGACTATGTTGAAAAATAAACCACATTTGGTCAAATTTGGCCACTATGAACTTTTCAGCACCCTCCCCCCCACCCACCATTTGTCTTCACAAACTTAGTGGCCCAGAGAGCTGTCCAAAATGCAAAGGCCACAGCAACATGGCAAAACTTTATAACAAAATGATATAATGGAAGTAAGAAGGTTCTTCTTACTTCTATAAACGACAAATTATTTGCTCTATATCTATTAGTTTTTACGTTTGTCATGAATTTTGTTTTTTTTATATAAATTTGAGAAAAAAAACCTACATTCAACCATCCAAAACAGTTCCTTTGTTACAACCCGAGCGCTGGGTTCTGGCCGCACTCGGGCTACGCACAGCTCGCTGCCGGCCTTGACAGCTGTGGGTTGTATTCTGGCCTCTCCGGGCTCTTATTGTGAAGGTGCTCGGTGGGGCTTCCGCCTGTCAAGGTTGGTCAGCTGTTTGTCATTACTGCTCGTTAGTGTTCACCTTTATAAGGCGGGCACTAGCGGCAGTTAAATGGCAGGAGTATCGTCAAACCTCGTCAAAACGTCAAACATTGTCAGACATCGTCTAAACCTCATTAGACCTTCATGTCAGGTTCGTGTCCTTTTGATCTTGTCATAGTTTAGCTCGTAACGGCTGGGGTTAGCCCTACGAGCCCTTGTATTGCTTAATGTGTGTTTTTGCCCTGAGCGGCTCATAATCTTGTCTTGTCTTGTGTTATTAATAAATCACCATCATTGCAAAACTCACTAGTGGACTCTTGGCGTCTTATGGTGATCCGCGAGGGTCACCGCATGACAGTATACTCCTGCCAGACGTCTAAACGGAGACGCCACACCGAGACGCCTTTTTCACCGTGAGTTTTTGCTTTTTGGACGTTTGTTCTTTTTCTGTCTGGGTACGGTGTGCTGGAGCAATGCCATCGCGGAGGGGCCGCGCTCGGAGTCTGAGCCACGAGCTGGCGGATGTCCTGGAATACGTGGATGAAACGCTCATCTCTGCTTCCCTCCTAGACTACGACAGCAGTGTACGCTGGTACCTGGACTGCGCTGAGGATGTGCTTAATCATCTCTCTCCCCGCTATGCTGACCATCCTGAAGTCGGCGCGAGGAGGGCTGACATCGCCACACAGCGCGAGATACTCCGTATGTTGAAGGAGGACTACGGCAGGAAGCAGCGGAGGAGGCATCCTTGCTCCTCGTGCTGGGGTCCCGCTCCTGCCCTTGACCCGGTCCAGGAGTTTGCGCCTTCTGGGGGCCGATGACGACGTCGGCGCCACGGCCCAGGCAATCCTCAGCAGAATCCCCGGCAGGACCCGCTGCCAGCTAAGCCTGTCAGCGAACCTCTGAGAGCGGCTCCACCTCGTCCTTCCAGGGGGTCCTCTGTCGCCATCCAGCGTGGAGAAGGAGGAACAACGTCCCCTACAGCAGGAACTATCTCTTCTCTGGGAGAAAGGCAAGTGCGTGTTAATTTATTACATCATAACCATAACCTGCCTTGTCTGACTCCTTGGGGCGGATTTCGGGGTTCGCAGCCCCCCAAGCTCCCTCCACCTGCTGTAGAGAAAACGATTAAACCTGCTGCCTCTGTGTCCCCCCTGTTGAGCGGTCCGCGACACCAGGCCAACGTCGTCGGATGAAGAGGGGGCCTGCAGTGCTGGAAAGCCTGGATCCGGCCCTGCAGCCACGTCGTGGACGGAGGAGAAGAGCAGACTGCGGCCCGGAGCCTGAACCAACGATGAAGCGTCACAGGGTCTCCTCGCCGGAGCGGTCCGAGCCAGTGGGTCGAGTGTCCTCTGCCCCCACGCCATACGGGTCATCGGCGTGGACAGCAGCGCGGGAGGAACCTCAGGCTGCAGACGACATCTTGCCAGCTGCGGAGCCCGACGCAGCTGAGTTGGAGCCTGCTGACGAGAGTCGCCGCCCTGAACCTGGATCGTCGAAGTCCTGGGTGGCAACAGAACCCGAGTGCAGGCAATTGCTCCCTCTTGTGTCGCTGTCCCCTGTTTTGGAGCATTTTTGCCTGCCTCTCGGGGAGGCTAGTGAGGAGCAGCTGCCTGCTGCGCCCGAGCTCGTCTTGCTGGGTTCTGTTGCTACCGGTGATTCTGTTCCCGGTTTCCTTCTTGTTTGTGAGCCTCGTTGCAGTGTCGCCGGCATGGAACCAGTCGGAGTCACTGGGTTGGAGGTCCCAGGTTCGGGGGTGGAGATCATCAGCGGAGCTGCGCCGACCCAGTCGGGGTCCGTCGTGGAGGCTGCTGTGGCCCAATCGGGGTCCAACGTGGGTGCACCAGAGGCCCAATCGGGGTCCACCGCAGGGGCGGTTCTGGCCCAATCGGAGTCCGACGTGGGTGCGCCAGAGGCCCAATCGGGGTCCACCGCAGGTGCGGTTCTGGCCCAATCGGGGCCCGACGTGGGTGCAGCTGGGACCCAATCGGGGTCCCGCGGAGGTGCAGCGCCGGTGTGGTCCGTGGACGGGGGAGGAGCTGCAGACCTTTCGCCGTCGGACTGATTACGGGCTCATCCTTGCCTTCTTTCCTCTCCACTGAGTCACCGCCCCTGTGCATCATCGCCGGGGGCCATGGGGGTTCCTGTTCGCTTGCCCCGGCTCTCCCGAGTTTTGTCCTCGTCAGGGAGGCCGCCGCGGGCTGTTTTTCCCCGGAACTGGTGGCTGAGGGACACGGGTCGGCCGCCTGAGGAACTGCTTCGCCGGTTTGGCGCCCCGCGTCGGCCACCCGACGTGTTGTGTGTTTCATTGGGCGACCTCGACCACCAGAGGAGCGGACGTGCTGGGCGTTGGACTGTGGTGAGCCACTTGGTCATGTTCCGCCTCCCATGACCACCCGCCGGCCGTTGGACACGGGGAGACCACCTGAACTGTTCCTATGGCGCCTGGTCTCCGCCGGTTGGCATAAACTGTCGGGGGGGTAGTGGTCATTTTTCCTGGTGATGAGCTGTCCCAGTGATTGTTCTGTTTTTTGTTTTTTTTTTTCCCTTGCTATCCTGTGTGCTTTGTGTTATGGTTATGTCTTGCAGTTGCCTTAGTTTGTATTGTGTGTAGTCAGGTATGAGCCAGTGAGTGCTCTGTTTTTTGTATTTGGTTATTTGAAAATTCACATGAGAATTCACACAGGTGGGAAGTCATTTCCTTGTGTAACGTGTGGGCCAAGATTTTATTTTCTCGTGCTGTCCTGTTTTCTGTGACTGTTATTTGGGGATCCTTGGCAATTTGTGTTATGTCCTATTGTTGCCTTATTTTCCTCCATGTGTTTTTTTTTTTTTTTTTAATTTGATCTGAGTAGTTGGTATTCTTGTCATCGTCCTGTATTTTGTTGTTCTTGCCGGGTTTTTGATTGTTTCTGGGTTTTGGTCTCTCTCCCTCCGCACCTACCCCTAGCCACCCACCCTGGGGGGTGGGGGGCAGGGTGGTCCGTGGGCGTTCTGAGCCCGCCCTTGGAGGGAGGGTACTGTTATGACCTGAGCGCTGGGTTCTGGCCGCGCTCGGGCTACGCACAGCTCGCTGCCAGCCTTGACAGCTGTGGGCTGTATTCTGGCCTCTCCGGGCTCTTATTGTGAAGGCGCTCGGTGGGGCTTCCGCCTGTCAAGGTTGGTCTGCTGTTTGTCATTACTGCTCGTTAGTGTTCGCCTTTATAAGGCAGACACTAGCGGCAGTTAAATGCCAGGAGTATCGTTAAACCTCGTCAAAACGTCAGACATCGTCTAAACCTTATTAGACCTTCATGTCAGGTTCGTGTCCTTTTGATCTTGTCATAGTTTAGCTCGTAATGGCTGGGGTTAGCCCTACGAGCCCTTGTATTGCTTAATGTGTGTTTTTGCCCTGAGCGGCTCATAGTCTTGTCTTGTCTTGTGTTATTAATAAATCACCATCATTGCAAAACTCACTAGTGGACTCTTGGCGGCTTATGGTGATCCGCAAGGGTCACCGCATGACATCCTTGGTAATAATCAGTTCCAACATTTGCTTTAAATCTGTTCATTCTGTCTTTTTCTCATGAATTTACAAGCTTCTTTCTTTTTGTAAACATTTCTCAGCTGGCTGTAAAACTCCTTGTACAAATGAGCAAGAACTCTACTCTTCAAATAAAGTTAACAGTCTTCTGGTTTCACTATCAAAATCACTGATTTTCTAACATTTTTATACTAGTGGTACAGCATCCGCCCCACAGCAGGGAGGTCATGGGTTCAAGCTCCGGCCGAGTCATACCAAAGACCATATGAAAATGGTACGTCCTGCCTTCTAGCTTGGTGCTCAGCATAATAGAATGGGGGAAAGAAAAAGCTCTTTGTGGAGGCGCCTTGCATGGCAACAGCCCCTGTGATTCTAGATGTGATTAACATTGTAGATAGGAGAAACATAATTTCGGTCTACTGTACATGATTGGCTGTATGGATTGATGACAATAAAGTTGGCTTCTTCTTCTTCTTCTTATGGGTAAATACAGACATGGACAAAATTGTTGGTACCCCTCTGTTAATGAAAAAAAACCCCACAATGGTCACAGAAATAACTTGAATCTGACAAAAGTGGTAATAAATAAAAATTCTATGAAAATTAATGAATGAAAATCAGACAATGCTTTTGAATTGTGGTTCAACTGAATTATTTTAAAAAACAAACTCATGAAACAGGCCTGGACAAAAATGATGGTACCCTTAACTTAATATTTTGTTGCACAACCTTTTGAGGCAATCACTGCAATCAAACGATTTCTGTAACTGTCATTGAGACTTCTGCACCTCTCAGCAGGTATTTTGGCCCACTCCTCATGAGCAAACTGCTCCACTTGTCTCAGGTTTGAAGGGTGCCTTCTCCAGACAGCACGTTTCAGCTCCTTCCACAGATGTTCAATAGGATTTAGATCAGGGCTCATAGAAGGCCACTTTAGAATAGTCCAATGTTTCGCTCTTAGCCATTCTTGGGTGTTTTTAGCTGTGTGTTTTGGGTCATTATCCTGTTGCAAGACCCATGACCTGCGACTGAGACCAAGCTGTCTGACACTGGGCAACACATTTCTCTCTAGAATACCTTGATAGTCTTGAGATTTCATTGTACCCTGCACAGATTCAAGACACCCTGTACCACATGCAGCAAAGCAGCCCCAGAACGTAACAGAACCTCCTCCATGTTTCACAGTAGGGACAGTGTTTTTTTCTTGGTATGCTTCATTTTTGCGTCTGTGAACATAGAGTTGATGTACCTTGCCAAAAAGTTGCAGTTTTGTCTCGTCTGTCCCTAGGACATTCTCCCAGAAGCTTTGTGGCTTGTCAACATGCAGTCTGGCAAATTCCAGTCTGGCTTTTTTATGATTTGTTTTCAACAGTGGTGTCCTCCTTGGTCGTCTCCCATGAAGTCCACTTTGGCTCAAACAACGGCGGATGGTGCAATCTTACACTGATGTACCTTGACCTTGGAGTTCACCTTGAATGTGTTTAGAGGTTGTTCTGGGCTCTTTTGTTACCATTCGTATTATCCGTCTCCTCCTGCAGTCACGTCCAGGGAGGTTGGCTACAGTCCCGTCGATCTTAAATTTCTGAATAATATGTGCAACTGTAGTCACAGGAACATCAGGCTGTTTGGAGATGGTCTTATAGCCTTTACCTTTAACATGCTTGTCTATAATTTTCTTTCTAATCGCCTGAGACAACTCTCTCCTTTGCTTCCTCTGGTCCATGTTTGGTGTGGTACACACCATGTCACCAAACAGCACAGTGACTACTTGTCACCCTTTAAATAGACTGGCTGACTGATTATAAGTTTGTAGACACCTGTGATGTTAATTAGAGGACACATCTTGGTTGAACATGTCCCTATGGTCACATTATTTTCAATCTTTTCTAGGGGTACCATCATTTTTGTCCAGGCCTGTTTCATGAGTTTGTTTTTTAAAATAATTCTGTTGAACCACAATTCAAAAGCATTGTCTGATTTTCATTGGTTAATTTTCATAGAATTTTTATTTATTACCACTTTTGTCAGATTCAAGTTATTTCTGTGACCATTGTGGGTTTTTCTTTCATTAACAGAGGGGTACCAACAATTTTGTCCACGTCTGTATATTCACAGCAGTAAATAGAAAAAACTGCAATCCCTGTTTTTGTTATTTATTCTTCTTCTTCAGGTGTCAGGTCTGGAACAGACATCGACGATCATGGCTTTCCACCTTTCTCGGTCACCAGCTAGCCGTATCACCTCAGACTGCTTCATGTTAGGGATGACATCTTTTAGGCTATGAAAATATGCAATTTGTTTTCTACCTCTGCACCTTTTGCCTTCTATCTTGCCAGTCAAGATGAAGTTTTCTAATTCATCCTTTCTGATTATGTGTCCAAGAAACTCCAGTTGTTGTTTTCTTATCGTCTTCATTAAGCTCTTTCCCTGTCCTGCCATTTCCAAGATTTCTTTGTTGCTTTTCTTTTCTGTCCAAGAAATGCATAGGATTCTTTGGAAAAAAAAACACATTTCAGTGGCTTTCAGGCATGCTTTCAGATCTTTGGAAATAGTCCAACATTTGCAACCATAAAGTAGTACAGACCAGATGTAGCATTTTAGTGCATGTATTTTGGTGTTTAGGGATATATTTCAGTTCTTGAATATTGCACTCATCTTAGTGAAGGCATCTTTTGATACAGCAATTATTTTCTTCACTTCCTTATTACATTTATTGCATTTGTTATTTATAAATTACTTTAAATATTTTTTTTCTGCTCACTATAAGAAATCTCAAATAAAATGGTTAAAAATGATTGAAACATTGAAATGAAAGGAGCATTGCACGCCTGCTATATAAAAAAGATTGCTGAGAGTTTTTTTTTACCCTAACCCTATCATTAGAGTGATTGCTCTTTACTGGAGAAACCTGTAGGGTCCTATTGCAACCATATGAAGCACGCATTTGTACTACACTTTGCAATTTCCACTGGTGCTTTAATTAGTTTCTGATGGAACATTCTTTGGATTTCCGCAGTCCGCCTTTGCCACTTAAATAGGAAATGACTGTGTGCTTGTAGGAGGGGACTGATTTAAAGTGGGTAAGGCTTGCCACCAAGTTCAGCACATTGGTATTTAGGAGCGTTCTCTGTTAATGTGCTTCTGATCAGGAAAAAGCAGGTCTTAAGTCAGCAGTGCATTGTCAACCACCATTTTAGCAGCATGTTTTAAAGGTAGGAAGGTGCACATGTGCCTGTTACTACACCAGGGCCAGAATTTCTCATTGTCCGTTATTTTGATAGACTGATTTTGTAAAAATCTGTTGTCATCCCTTACCTGATCTTTCATTCATTCATTTATTTATTCATTCATTCATTGGTGATCTGTCCAGGTTGTACCCCATCTCTCTCCCAAAGATGCTGTGGTTCCAAGATGCAGGCTGAGATCTGCTGCAGGGATGGCTCAGTCTTCCACGGTTTCACAGAGGAGTTCCAATAACAGCGCAGTGATTGGTCCCAAGTCTTCCATGCCTCATATATTTGAAGGAATTTTTACAAATCTCTCTATCAAAATAATGGACAAAGACAAAAACTGGAATAACCTCTGAAATGTACAGCTCTCATCTGTGCATAATTAAGACAGTGATTGGTTTATTTCACCTTATGCCTCCAAAAAACACCTCTGAGGAATTAAGAGCATTAGGACAGCCTCTTTGTGTGTTCCACCAGGAGCAAAATGTGTTTTTGCACTGCAGTAATAACGAAATGGACTTGGACACACCCATAAATGCACTCTGCACCATAGATAACAAATTGATGACTAGATCATCATAATAAGGTCCATAGGACACATCAAACTTCTAGTAATACTGTAGAGAACTTCATTAAATTCTTGACCTGATATAATTGATAACCTTGACCTCAAGGTCAAAGTCAGAGGTAACATTACCTATTTTACTCAACTAAAGCAGCCTAGAGTCAGCACACTCAGCAAACTTGTGTCAGGTCAAGACCTCAAAATTGGGTGATCAAGGTCAGAGTTTCCTGAAAATTTTGTGAAGTCAAGACAGAAGAAACTTAGGATAGGCTGAGGGGTATCACCAGTGCCAGCCAGTGTTATTATTATTATTTTAAATTACACCCTTCGCATCTCTGATTTTCCAACCACAATAGCCCAAGGTCCTGGATGTACAGTGCATCCGAAAAGTATTCACAGTGCTTCATTTTTTCCACATTTTATTATGTTACAACCTTATTCCAAAACGGATTAAATTCAATTTTTTCCTCAAAATTCTACACACAATACCCCATAATGACAACGTGAAAAAAATATATATTTTTTGAGATTTTTGCAAATTTATTAAAAATAAAAACTAAGAAATCACATGTACATAAGTATTTACAGCCTTTGAAGCTCAGAATTGAGCTCAGGTGCATCCTGTTTCCACTGATCATCCTTGAGATGTTTCTATAGCTTAACTGGAGACCACCTGTGGTAAATTTAGTTGACTGGACATGATTTGGAAAGGCACACACACCTGTCTATATAAGGTCCCACAGCTGACAGTGCATGTCAGAGGACAAACCAAGCATGAAGTCAAAGGAATTGTCTGTAGACCTCCGAGACAGGACTGTCTCGAGGCACAAATCTGGAGAAGGGTATAGAAAATTTCTGCTGCTTTGAAGGTCCCAGTGAGCACAGTGGTCTCCATCATCTTTAAATGGAAGAAGTTTGGATCCACCAGGGCTCTTCCTAGAGCTGGCCGGCCGTCTAAACTGGGCGATTGGGGGAGAAGGGGGCCTTAGTCAGGGAAGTGCCCAAGAACCCGATGGTCACTCTGTCAGAGCTCCAGCATTCCTCTGTGGAGAGAGGAGAACCTTCCAGAAGGACAACCATCTCTGCAGCAATCCACCAATCAGGCCTGTATGGTAGAGTGGCCAGATGGAAGCCACTCCTTAGTAAAAAGCACATGGCAGCCCACCTGGAGTTTGTCAAAAGGCACATGAAGGACTCTCAGACCATGAGAAACAAAATTCTCTGGTCTGATGAGACAAAGATTGAACTCTTTGGTGTGAATGCCAGGCCTCATATTTGGAGGAAACCAGGCACCGCTCATCATCAGGCCAATACCATCCCTATAGTGAAGCGTGGTGGTGGCAGCACCATGCTGTGGGGATGTTTTTCAGCTGCAGGAACTGGGAGACTAGTCAGGAAAGAGGGAATGATGAATGCAGCAATGTACAGAGACATCCTGGAGGAAAACCTGCTCCAGAGCACTCTTGACCTCAGACTGGGGCGACGGTTCATCTTTCAGCAGGACAACGACCCTGAGCACACAGCCAAAATATCAAAGGAGTGGCTTCAGGACAACTCTGTGAATGTCCTTGAGCGGCCCAGCCAGAGCCCAGACTTGAATCCAATTGAACATCTCTGGAGAGATTTGAAAATGGCTGTGCACCGACACTTCCCATCCAACCTGAAGGAACTTGAGAGGTGCTGCAAAGAGGAATGGGTGAAACTGCCCAAAGACAGGTGTGCCAAGCTTGTGGCATCATATTCAAAAAGACTTGAGGCTGTAATTGCTGCCAAAGGTGCGTCAACAAAGTATTGAGCAAAGGCTGGGAATACTTATGTACATGTGATTTCTTAGTTTTTAATTTTTAATGAATTTGCAAAAATCTCAAAAAAAAAAATCATGTTGTCATTATGGGGTATTGTGTGTAGAAGTCTGAGGAAAAATGAATTTATTCCATTTTGGAATAAGGCTGTAACATAACAAAATGTGGGAAAAGTGAAGCACTGTGAATACTTTCCGGATGCACTGTATACTTTAAAGGAAAGATGCTCTTTTTCCTTGTATTAAAATTTTGAAATAAAAATACTACCTCACATGTTTACATTTCTATAAACCATAACTGTCTGTGCTTCTCCCATATCCTGAAGTGAAAGTAACACCTTTCTGAAATATTCTGTTTTCCCTTCATTCCAGAATTATGAAGGTTTTATTTTTGTCACATACAACTTTGGCTGTCATTTTAGGTTATCTCAGTGTAACAAACTGCAATTAATGCGTCTAACTACAACCCGACCACAGAATGCATTCTGTATGCCTCATCCGGCAAAACAATAAACCATTAACATGCATGATTGTGATGTATTATACAGAAAATAAAATAGCACCATACTTCATATGCCCCAGGCGCTGAATCGATTGGGAGTTGCAACATCAGCTCGAGAATATGTTTGTGTGTCTGTGTGTGTGAGAGAGAGCAGGAGAGGGAGAGAGAGAGAGTGAGAATGATTCATTGGGAGAAGGGCTGAGAGGAGCTTTAGGACTGATGATGAAAATCGATAAAGAATAATAAATGAGAAACAACAGAGCAGATTATGGAGGTTATTAGGATGTGGAAAAAGACCAGAGTCCTTCTTAAAGCTCACGCAGAAGTACAGCGGGACACAGAAGCATGGAAAACACCTTCATGTGATAATGCTGGGTATGCCATAGGATGTTCTGAATTTTTTTCGTACGGTAGAGGGTGACTGTAGCCTCAAGGTTAGCGAGGCAAGATTGTGTGCAGAAGGTCACCGGATTGAACTTCTGCGGGTGCAGGAAGGGAGCGAATAATCTCCTATCCCCAACTACTAATTAGGTGCCCTTGAGCAAGGTCTTAACCCCCCCAGCTCCCAACTCCCAACTCCTCCAGTGAATTTGCTCAGGGGTGCACCATCCGGAGCATCTCCCAGGTGTACCTCTGTGATGTCTGAGTAGCAGTGCTCAGTCCTTTCTGGGTAAATACATTTCAAGAAAACAACAGCAGCAGCAGCAGCACCCCAGTACTGATGGAAAAACACTGAGTTCTAGTGTGACCTGGCAGATTTGAGTGTGTTGAATGCCTACAGTGTTGGTTAGAAGAAATGCAATCACAAGCGCAAACAATGCTGGGAAATTAAAAAAAAAAAAAAGCACACCTCCCCTGCCTTTGCCTTCCATTATCTTTAAAAAAACATACTGAAGCCGGCTGCAGATTAATTAAAAACTATATAGCGTATTGATTAGAAAGTGCCTGTGGAAGACTGCTGACAAATAAACAGACAGCTGGTCCCCTTCAAGAACTTTTTATACCTTTGCAAAAACAAACAGAGTTGCTTAACAGACAAGTGAGCTAAAAAAACAAGAGTTAATCCTCATGCAACAGCCTTAGGAAAAGGTATGGCTGGGGATACACCAGCATTCACTGAATGTGCCTTAAAGCATAATCTTTCTGCTGCTGCTAATACACACTCTTGTGCTATTTTGTTGTTTATAATATTTTGATGTCAAATCTTTTATCAACCTCATGACTCCCGTCAGAGTCAAGATTCTTATTGGCTCCCAGTTACTGGGTTTCTAACCACTTGCATTCATGCAAGTTTCGTACATGCACAGAAGAAATTCTAGATGGAAACGCATGATAATCGCATCAACCAATGTTTTGAAATCAAAAACCTATGTGCTTACCAGAGGTGGTTTAATTGATGAGTCACATCAGACTTTGGTTACTCATTAAAACTACGCTGCTTGGTGATATGTTCCTGCTCAAACATGGGAAGCTGCTAAAGAGATAGTGTGGTATGGTAGGTGTTGTTGGAAGAGGTAGCAACGGAAACCATTTTTTATGCACCAAAGACTTTATCTTGTTGAAATTTGATCAAGCAGAACACAATGTAGTGTTACTACATGGTCTACCTCCAAAGGGACCTCAAATTGCTTAAAAAATTGATTTTTTTTTTTTTTTTTGTCAGGGAATTTTTACTTGTTTCAAACAATTTGACAAATGTAGAAAACGGCTGCCGTTTCACCCAGCTCAAGGACTTTGTAAGGTGCTGGACAATCTATTTTTATTTCAGATAGAAATAAAGACATCCGCACACTTAGTGCAATTTATGTATGATATGCCTCCTTTCTTTAATTTTGATAGTTGGGACTACATGTCCCAGAAGACATGGCACTGCCACAGGGGTGTGTACACAGGTGTATCGCATACTGATTAATATGCGAATCCTCTCCCATTTAACCATGTTCAAGGCTATAGTCTGTATGCTCTGATGAAAGTTTGACAGAACCAAAAGCTTAAAAAAGCAGTAAAGGGAAAATTGTAGACTACGTGTGCAGATGTCTTTATTTCTGTTTAAACAATTTGATAAGTAATTTTTTTTTTGCTCCATTGGCGAGCATTTTTACTTAAAACCCGATAAAATTGCTTTAAACAAGTACAAAAAAAATCTTACAAGTAAAAGTTTCTTACAGAAAACTGCACAAGAAAAAATATATAAGATAAGATAAGATAAGATAAGCCTTTATTAGTCCCACAACGGGGAAATTCCAGGATTGCAACAGCACAGGGATAGCAACACTCAGAGCAACAATCAGAAGGCAAGAAAAAAAACAAGCAAGCAAGAGCAGCTAATATACATATGTACATATTACTATAAAATATATATATACACACACACAGACACACAGTGCGGAGCATTGTAGCTAGATGGAATAAATATGTAAATATATAAACATCCACAGTACGGAGCATTGCAGCTAGGTGGAATAAATATGTAAATATATAAACACACACAGTGCGGAGCAATGTAGCTAGATGGAATAATATGTAGATATATAAACACACAGTGCGGAGCATTGTAGCTAGATGGAATAAATATATATATAGATAAATATAAACACACCCAGTGCAGAGCATTGTAGCTAGATGGAATAAATATGTAAATATATAAACACACACAGTGCAGAGCATTGTTGCTAGATGGGATGAAACAGCATAACCGTCTCCTTAGTTATCCTACATGGTATGATTATGTGCCCATACATATTCTCACCCTCCATAGTGATCGGTATTTTCCTAGTTGTATGCCGGAGGGGACCATTGTGTAAGTCTATTGCATCTTTTGCATTCAAAAAACTATTAGTTTGTTACGTCTTTTTGCTATCTCTGCGAGCAGCCCTGCTTAGGTTGTACAGTCTGACAGCCGTTGGTAGGAAGGACCTGCGAAACCTCTCGGTTGTGCACCTGGGATGATGTAGTCTGCTGCTAAATGAGCTCCTCAGTGCATTCAGTATGTCCTGCATAGGGTGAAACTCGGACTCCAGCAGAGATGACAGTTTAGCCACCGTCCTTCTCTCTCCTATCTCCTCCACCGGATCAAGGCGCTGCCCCAGGACAGAGCTAGCTTTCTTGATCAGTTTGTTCAGTCTCTTCCTATCGGCTGCAGTAATGCCACTGCCCCAGCAGACCACTCCAAAAGTGATGGCTGATGCCACCACCGTGTCATAGAATGTCTTCAGCAGCGCCCCTTGTACACCAAAAGACCTGAGTCTCCTCAGCAGGAACAGCCTGCGCTGTCCCTTCTTGTAGAGTGCGTCAGTATTGTGTGACCAGTCTAGTTTATTGTTCAGATGAACACCCAGGTACTTATAGGATGTCACCATCTCGATGTCTGTTCCCTGTATATTTACTGGTGCTGTGAGGGGCTGCCCATGCCTGCGGCAGTCCACCACCAGCTCCTTAGTTTTCCTCGCGTTGATCTGGAGGCAGTTCCGATGGCACCAGTCCACGAAGTCCTGGATAAGCCCTCTGTACTCAGCTTCATCTCCACTGGAGATGAGGCCAACGATCGCAGAGTCATCAGAGAACTTCTGTAGAAGTTCTCTGATGACTCTTGTGTTGTGTGAGAAGTCCGCAGTATAGAGAGTGAACAGGAAGGGAGCCAGCACCGTTCCCTGGGGGGCCCCCGTGCTATCGATGATCGTGTCGGACACACAGTCCTGGGTTCTCACAAACTGAGGCCGGTTCGTGAGGTAGTCCAGGATCCATGATGACAGGTGCTGGTCCACCCCTGCGCGCAGCAGCTTGTCCTTCAGGATCATCGGTTGGATGGTGTTGAAAGCACTGGAGAACTCAAAGAACATGATCCTCACCATATTCCCGGGCTTCTCCAGGTGGGACAGAGAACGGTGAAGGAGGAAGATCACCGCATCCTCCACCCCAATGCCATGCTGGTAGGCGAACTGGAGTGGATCCATCGCTGGTTCCACCAGGGGGCGGAGGTGAGCAAGGAGTAGTCTCTCCAGGGTCTTCATCAAGTGGGACGTCAAGGCCACCGGTCTGTAGCTGTTCAGGTCTTTGGGGTGGGAAGTTTTTGGTACAGGTACCACACAAGATGTTTTCCACAGCTGTGGTACCCTCCCCAGCTTCAGGCTCAGGTTGAAGATGTACGTCACAATCCCACACAGCTGGTCTGCACAGGACTTGAGGAGCTTTGCGCTGATGCCATCCGGTCCCGACGCCTTCCTCGCCTTGATCTTCCTCAGCTACGTCCTCACCTGGGTCCTGGTCAGGGTCAGGATGGGGGGCTGTGTGTTGGGAGTGGGGGGGTGTTGGTGGAGTGGGGAGTGGGCAGCAGGACTTGATTTCTTTAGAGGCAGCAGTGGTTGTTGTGCAGTCAGGGGGGAGGGCGGTTGGTCAATCCTATTGAAAAACAGATTCAGGTTGTTCGCCCACTCCCTGCCCCCCGTGGCCTGGGGAGAGGTATTCTGGAGCCCAGAGATGGTTTTGAGGTTTCTCCAGACCCCGCTGATGTCGCTCTGTTGCAGCTTGTCCTCCATCTTCTTCCTGAAGCTGTCCTTGCCTTCTCTGATCTTTCTCCTCAGCTCCCTCTGTACGGACTTCAACATCTCCCTGTTCCCCGACCTGAAGATCCTCTTCTTCTCTCTCAGAAGTGTTTTTATCTCAGGGTTGATCCAGGGTTTATTGTTTGAGCAACACCGTATGGTCTTGGTGGGAACGGATTTGTCCACACAGAAGCTGAGGTAGTCTGTGAAGGTGTGAGTGAGGCCATCGATGTCCTCACCATGTGGATCGCAGAGCTGCTTCCAGGCGGTGGCTTCAAAACAGCCCTTTAGAGTGTCCATTGCCTCCTCAGACCATAACTCCACTGTGCGCATGGCCGGAGGTTGTCTGTGCACTAGGGGTTTGTACACCGGCTGGAGATGAACCAAGTTGTGATCCGATCTCCCGAGTGGGGGGAGTTGTGATGAGGTGTACGCCTCCTTAGTGTTTGCGTAGAATAAGTCCAGTGTTTTATTGTCTTTAGTGTGGCATGTGACATACTGGGTGAATGTGGGTAGAATGGGAGATAGTGAAACATGGTTGAAATCGGCTGAGATGAGGAGAAGAGCATCTGGGTGTTCTGTCTGCAGCCTGCTGGTTACTGAATGGATGACGTCACGCGCTGTCCCAGCGTTCGCCGTCGGATTTGCATAAACAACAATGCAGATCACGTGTGAGTATTCTCTCGGGAGATATGTAGGCTGCATGCTAACAGCTAGCAACTCAATGTCTTTGCTGCAGTGTCGTTGTTTAACAGTGATATGTCCCGGTCTGCACCAGTTGTTGTTAACATACATTATCACTCCACCGCCCCTTGCTTTGCCACTGTCTGGTGTTCGGTCAGCCCGTATCATGTGAAAACCCTCCAGCTCAATGTTAGCATCTGCTGCTAGTTCAGTTAGCCACGTCTCAGAAAACAAAAGGAGAGAGCACTCCCGATATGTGCTATCGTAACGGCAGATAGCCGCTAGCTCATCTACCTTTCCCAGTAACGACCATACATTTCCCATGACAACAGATGGAAGGGAGGGTCTGTACCTTATATTTTTTGTCCTCCGCCTTACTCCAGCCCGGCAGCCGCGGCGTTTTCGCCTCAGTTCTCTCGGTATGTCGAGTTTTTCCAATGGGACCGGGTGGCGGTTGAATGCTAGCAGCTCTTCCCTGCTGTATCGTATCCTGCTATAAACAGTGACTCCGTCCACCGGCTCAGGAGACATTTGGGACGATCTGTGTATCCGTGATATAAGTGGAGTGAGAAAAAGACGGATCAAAAAGAGAGAAGAAGGGAAAAAGACTCGGAATCGAGCCGCTGTTGCAAAGGGCGGCCGACTCGTGTGGCGCCGGAGAGAAAAAAAAAAATAAATTAAAAAAATTATATTTTTATATATATAAATTAAATATATTAAATTAAATATATAAAATATATTAAATATATTTTATATATTTAAATATTTTCAGACAAAAACAAAAATTATATCCTTTATTTAAGATATTTTTTCTTACTAAGATTTCTTACTAACATTACCATCTAGCTGCAATGCTCCTGCACTGTGTATCAAATCAAATCAAACTTTATTGTCATATTGCTGTACATACAACTGTAGTGCAGGCAAGATGAAATTGCGTTTCTCTCGGCATCCATATAAGAAGCAACATGATTAAGACACACTCCCACATAGCTCCCACCCCCCCATCCATTCACACATCCCTGAGACATACTTAGGGAAAAAGAATAACTAACTATAATATACAAAATGTCCATAGGTGCAGTAGTGTGTATGTGAGATTCCGGGTCAGCTGTTCAGCATCCTGACAGCTTGTGGGAGGAAGCTGTTGATCAGTCTGGTGGTTCTGCCTCTGATGCTCCGGAATCGTTTACCAGATGGAAGAAGTTCAAAGTGTTTATGCAGAGGGTGAGAACGGTCCTTGACAATGTTCAGTGCCCTGCTCCTACAACGGTTCTGAACAGAGGGGAGGGAGACTCCATTTACCCTCTCCGCCCCCTTGACTATCCTCTGCAGGGCTTTTTTGTCTGACATACTGCTGCTGGAGTACCATGTAGCAAAGCAGTACGTCAGAACACTCTCCACCACACCTCTGTAGAAGGTCCTGAGGATGCAGATGGGGAGAGAGGCCTGTTTGAGTTTCCTCAAGAAGTGTAGTCTCTGCTGAGCTCGCTTCCTGATCTCCAAGGAATTCTTGCTCCAGGTCAGGTCCTGCGAGATCTGCACTCCGAGGAACTTGATGTTCTCTACTCTCTCCACTAAACGGCCGCCGATGCTGAGGGGGACGTGCTCAGGCTGTGACCGCCGGAAGTCGATAATCATCTCCTTTGTTTTGTCCACGTTGAGCACCAGATTGTTCTCCCTGCACCAGCCCTCCAAGTCTCTCACTTCTTCCCTGTACATTGATTCCTCATCCCTCTGAATAAGTCCCACCACCATGGTGTCATCTGCAAACTTAATAATCTGGTTCCCCTCGTGTTTGGATACACAGTCATGTGTTAGAAGTGTAAACAACAGTGGACTGAGTACACAGCCTTGAGGGGTTCCGGTACTCAGCGTGACATAGTTGGAGATGTTGTTTCCAACCCGGACAGACTGAGGTCTCTCAGTCAGGAAATCCAGGATCCAGAGACATGTGGCGGTGTTCAGACCGAGAAGGAGTAATTTCTCTATCAGTCTCTGGGGAATAATGGTGTTGAATGCTGAACTGAAATCAATGTACAGGAGTCTGGCGTAGGTGTCTTTCTGGTCCAGGTGGGTGATGACAGAGTGTAGGGTGGTGACTATAGCATCCTCCGTGGAGCGGTTTGAACGATATGCAAACTGGAGCGGGTCGTGTGATGCAGGGAAGCAGGCTGTGATGTGTGGTTTGACAAGCCGTTCAAAACACTTCATCACAATTGGTGTAAGTGCAACAGGACGATAGTCATTCAAACATGACACCACTGGTTTCTTTGCCACCGGTACAATGATAGAGGTCTTGAAGCATCTGGGAACGATGGCCTGACTCAGGGAGATGTTATAAATGTCAGTCAGGACATCCGCCAACACGCTCACGCAGTCTCGGAGCACACGACCCGGAATGTTGTCTGGACCTGCAGCTTTGCGTGGGTTGATTCTGGATAGGGTCCTCCGTGTGTCCGCTGTGTTAATGGTAAAAGCTGGTCCGACCGATGGTGGGAGTGGGCCGGCCCTCCCTCTGATTGTCGAGTTTGATGCTTCAAAACGTGCAAAGAAGTCGTTAAGCCTGTCTGGAAGCGAAGCGTCGTCATCATCGACCCTCTGCCTAGACTTAAAGCCCGTCAGTGTCCGAACTCCCTGCCACATCTGCTTGGTGTTCCTAGTGTCACAGAGGTGTCCCTGGATTTTCTCCGCATAGGCGTGCTTTGCCACCTTAATTCCCTTTGAAAGCGCAGACCTGGCTGAGCGGAGGGCAATCCTGTCCTTCGCTCTGAACGCTGCATCTCTGGCTTTAAGCAGCGAGCGCACCTCTGCAGTCATCCAGGGCTTATGATTACCCCGCATAGTGATGGTCTTCACTGTAGTGACATCCTCTGTGCACTTCGCGATGTAGCTGGTGACTGAATCAGCATACTCCTCCACATCTGTCCTGTCTTCCTGGGAGGCTGCTATTTTGAAGATCCTCCAGTCTGTGTGATGAAAACAGTCTTGCAGTGCAGAGGTTGCACTCTCTGGCAAAATCCTGATTTGTTTCACTGCTGGCCTGCTGCGCTTCAATAAAGGTTTGTAGGCAGGAACCAGCATCACGGACATGTGATCAGAACGGCCGAGATGGGGGCGGGGTAACGCTTTATATGCATCTGTGTTTGTGTACACTAAGTCCAACATATTCTCTCCTCTGGTCTTAAAGTCTACACATTGTTTAAACTTGGGGAGCACAGTCTTTAAGCTGGTGTGGTTAAAATCCCCCGCAACCACCACAAAACTGTCCGGGTGTGACGTTTGGATTTTACTGATTGCATTGTGCAGTTCCCCGAGTGCCTTCTTAGCATTAGCTTTAGCGTTAGCGCTCGGCGCTATGTAAACACCAACTACAAACACGTTGCTGAATTCCCTCGGCAGATAAAAAGGCCGACAATTAACAATAAGGAACTCCGCCAACGGAGAGCAGTGTTTAGACACTAACGTGGCATTAACGCACCAGTTCTTGTTAACATAGATGCATAGCCCCCCCCCCCCCCCGGCTCTTACCGGAGCTCGCCGTTTCCCTGTCGGCCCGGAACATCGCCATATCTTCCAGCTGAATGGCCTCGTCAGGAATGTTGCCGTGGAGCCATGTCTCGGTGAAAACAAACACACAGCAGTCCCTC
The DNA here is from genome assembly GCA_020510985.1 of Pholidichthys leucotaenia. Classification (NCBI taxonomy): domain Eukaryota; kingdom Metazoa; phylum Chordata; class Actinopteri; order Cichliformes; family Pholidichthyidae; genus Pholidichthys; species Pholidichthys leucotaenia. Next base: position 107,112,590 of record CM035849.1, on the reverse strand, counting down.
CATTCTCTCTGGGTTTCTTTCAGCAAACGCAGCTCGTCTACCTTGTTTTCGAGGGCACGGATGTTTGATAGAAGAAGCGATGGTACCGCTGGTCTGGAGGGGTTAGCCTTTAGCCTAGCATGGATCCCGGCCCTTTTTCCTCGCTTTTGCTTGCGCTCGCTCCGCTTCCGCTTCCTCCTCTCCCGGGTAACTTCCAGCGGGGACTCCGCCAAAATTCCATGCTGGCGTAGAATGTTCAAATCACAACCGATCGCCACGATTCTTGCAGCGTGCAGTACCTTGATGTTTAATAAGGTCTCACGGTTGTAAGTTTTACAGAATGTACGTCTGGGATGATTAAAACTCTCACACTCGCTGATACCAAGAGGGGCCGCTGCGTCTAGGCGCGCCGCCATCTTTTATATAACTGTGTACATATGTATATGTATTATTGCTATGGCTAACCACTATTGCTCCGAGTGCTGTTATCCCTTTGCTGCTGTAATCCTGGAATTACAGGAGCAAATAAAGGCTTATCTTATCTTATTTTTGCAGTGTACACACCCATGCACAACAACAGTAGAATATTTGCAATTTGACCAATAAACAAGCAAAATTACAAAATTTCCCACAGAAATCTGAATGTTTCAAGGAATGCAAAAATCACAGTGCCCTAATGACATCTGTAGAATTTCATCTTTTGTATACTGTTGTTCCTGTATTAGTCAAAGCAAACAGCTATGGTAGCTCAGAGAGCTCATCAAAATGCAAAGGCTACAGCAACATGGAAAAACCCCACAACAAAAAACAATATAATAAAAGTAAGCAGGTTCTTACTTCAATAAATGATAAATTATTTGCTCTATAGCTATTAGTTTCTACATTTTTTGTCAATTTTTTTTTGTAAATCTGAAAAAAAAACTATGTTCGACCTTGCAAAGTATTTCCTTGACAATAATCATTTCCACAGTTTGCTCTGAATCTGTTCACTTCTGTCTCTTTCTTGTAAATTTACTAGTTCTCTCTTTCTTGTAAATTTACTGGTTCTTTTTTTCTTGTAAATATTTCTCAGGTGGCCATAAAACATCTTGTATGAATGGACAAGAATTCTACTCTTAAAATGAAGTTAAAATTCTGCCGGTTTCACTGTTAACATGACTGAATTCCAACATTTGTATTCTAATGGATAAATATATTCATAGCAGTAAATGAAAAATAAAAACTGCAATCCCTCTTTTTGTCATTTATAAATGACTTTAAATAATTTTTCTCCTCACTAAAACAAATCTCAAATGAAATGGCAAAAAAAAAAAAGATTACAATAAACATTCACCACCTACAAGGGAGGGCTGAAAAATTCATAGACTGAAAAGTTCATAGTGGTCAAATTTGACCAAATTTGGTTTATTTTCAACATAGTCTCCCTTTCGGTCGACACACTTCTTCCATCAGTGTTGCAGTGCTTGGATCTCTGTGGTTGAAAAATAAACCACATTTGGTCAAATTTGACCACGATGAAATTTTCAGCTCCCCCTTGTAATCCTGGAATTTCCCCGTTGTGGGACTAATAAAGGCTTATCTTATCTTATCTTATCTTAATTAGAAAATGACTGTGTGCATGACTTGTACTTGTAGGAAGGGACTGATTTAAAATGGGTGAGGGTTGTCACCAAGTTTGGCATGTTGGTGTTAAGATAAGATAAGATAAGATAAGCCTTTATTAGTTCCACAATGGGGAAATTCCAGGATTGCAACAGGACAAGGATAGCAACACTCACAGCAATAATTCAGAAGATAAGATAATAAGAGCAGTGAATATACATACTGTATATACACAGAAATATACACAATGTGGAGCATTGCAGCTAGATGGAATAAACAGCATAACAGTCTATTCAGCTACCCCGCATAGTATGAATATGTACCCATACAGTATATTTTGTATTTGAATCAGCCTAGTTGTCACCCTCTGTAGTGATCGATATTGTCCTAGTTGTATAATGGAGGGGACCATTATTGTGCAAGTTTGTTACATTTTGTGCATTCAATACGACCTCTATGAGCAGCCCTGGTTAGGTTCTAAAGTCTAACAGCCGTAGGTAGGAAGGACCTGCGAAACCTTTTGGTCGTGCACCTAGGATGGTACAGCCTACTGCTAAATGAGCTCCTCAGTGCGTTCAGCGTGTCCTGCATGGGGTGGGACTCGGACTCCAGCAGAGATGACAGCTTAGCCACCATCCGAACCTCCGGTTCCGGTTCCGCCGGACCGGTGGCGCCACACGAGTAGGCTGCCCGTTGCAACAGCCTTTTTTTTTTATCTTCCTTCTTCTTTCTACACCTTTCACTCTGTATATATATCACGGACGCACGGATCGCCCCGGGGGTCTCCCGGGTCGGCGGACGGAGCCACAGTTTGCAGCGGGGACGCTACAGCGGGGAGGAGCTAGTGCTAGCTAGCACTTGGCCGCCGCCCGGTGCTAATGGGAAACTCGACATACCGGGAGCTGTAGCGAAAACGACGCGGGTGCCGGGCTGAAGTTTAGGCGGCGTGCAAGAAATATAAGACAGAATAATAAAGAGCGATGGCAAGAACCAAGCAGACCAGCCGTAAAATCTACTGGAGGAAGAAGCCCCCCAGGAGACAGCTAGCCACCAGGGCTGCTCGGAGAGGCGCTCTGGCCACCGGCAGAGTGAAGAAGCCTCGCCGTCACAGGCCCATGGCTCTGAGAGAGATCCGTCACTGCCAGAAATCCACGGAGCTGCTCATCCGTAAGCTGCCCGTCCAGCGCCTGGTGAGGGAGATCGCTCAGGACTTCAAGACCGTCCTGCGTTTCCTGAGCTTCGCCGTCATGGCTCTGCAGGAGACCAGCGAGGCCCACCTGGTGGTCTCTTCTTCGCTAAAGGGGTCACCATCATGCCCAAAGACTTCCAGCTGGCCCGCCGCATCCGTGGAGAGAGAGCTTAGACTTTCTGCTGCACAGTCACCAACCAACCATAATGCTCTGCACTGTGTGTCTATATATATACATTTATAGTAATATGGACATATGTTTACTAGATGTTGTTTTTTCTTGCCTTCTGATTGTTGGTCTGAGTGTTGCTATCCCTGTGCTGTTGCAGTCCTGGAATTTCCCCATTGTGGGACTAATAAAGGCTTATCTTATCTTATCTTATCCTCCTCTCTCCCATCTCCTCCACTGGGTCAAGGTGCCGCCCCAGGACAGAGCTAGCTTTTTTGATCAGTCTATTCAGTCTCTTCCTTTCGGCTGCCGTGATGCCGTTGCCCCAGCAGATCTCTCCAAATGTGATGGCAGATGCCACCACCGAATCGTTGAAGGTCTTCAGGAGCGCTCCTTGTACACCAAAAGACCTGAGCCTCGTCAGGAGGAACAGCCTGCTCTGTCCCTTCTTGTAGAACACGTCGGTATTGTGTGACCAGTCCAGTTTATTGTTCAGATGAACACCCAGGTACTTGTAGGATGTCACCATCTCAATGTCTGTTCCCTGGATGTTTACTGGTGCTGTGGAGGGTTATCCTCGCCTGCGACAGTCCACCACCAGTTCCTTAGTTTTCCTCGCATTGATCTGGAGGCAGTTCCGATGGCACCAGTCCACAAAGTCCTGGATAAGTCCTCTGTACTCCGCATCATCTCCATCAGAGATGAGGCCAACGATCGCAGAGTCATCAGAGAACTTCTGAAGATGGCAGTGTGGTGTGTTGTGTGAAAAGTCCACAGTATAAAGAGTGAACAGGAAGGGAGACAGAACTGTTCTCTGGGGGCCCCCATACTGCAGATGATAGTGTCAGACACACAATCCGGGCTCTCACAAACTGTGGCCAGTTTGTGAGGTAGTCCAGGATCCACGATGGCAGGTGCTGGTCCACCCCTGCGCGCAGTAGCTTGTCCTTCAGGATCACCAGTTGGATGGTGTTGAAAGCACTGGAGAAGTCAAAGAACATGATCCTCACCATGCTCCCAGGCTTCTCCAGGTGGGACAGGGAATGGTGTAGGAGGAAGATCACTGCAAACTCCACCCCAATGCCATGCTGGTAGGTGAACTGGCGTGGATCCATCGCTGGTCCCACCAGGGGGCGGAGGTGGGCAAGGAGCAGTCTCTCCAGGGTCTTCATTTGATGTGATGTGAGGGCCACTGGTTTGTAGCTGTTCAGGTCTTTGGGGTGGGAGGTCTTTGGTATGGGTACCACACAGGATGTTTTCCACAGCTGTGGTACCCTCCCCAGCTTCAGGCTCAGGTTGAAGATGTGTGCCACAATCCCACACAGCTGGTCTACACAGGACTTGAGGAGCTTTGACCTGGTGCAGTCCGGACCCGAGTCCAGAGTCCTCGCCCTGATCTTCCTCAGCTCCCTCCTCACCTGGGTCTTAGTGAGGATCAGGTTGGGGTAGGGGGGCTGTGTGCTGGGAGTGGGGGGTTGTTGGTGGTGAGGGGTGTGGACAGAAGGACTAGATGACTGTAGAGGCCACAGTGGTTGGTGTGCAGGCAGAGGGGAGGGAGGTTGGTCAAACCTGTTGGAAAAAAAAAAAGGGGTTCAGGTTGTTCACCCACTCCCTGCCCCCGTGGCCTCGGAGGAGGTATTCTGGAGCCCAGAGATGGTTTTGAGACTTCTCCAGACCCCACTGATGTCACTCTGTTGCAGCTTGTCCTCCATCTTCTTCCTGTAGCTGTCCTTACTCTCTCTTATCTTCCTCCTTAGCTCCCTCTGCACGGACTTCAGCTCCTCCCTGCTTCCCGACCTGAAGATCCTTTTCTTTTCTTTCAATAGGGACTTTATCTCAGGGTTGATCCAGGGTTTGTTGTTTGAGCAACACCGTATGGTCTTGGTGGGTATGGTGTTGTCCACACAGAAGTTGATGTAGCCTGTGATGGTGTGTGTGAGGATGTCGATATCCTCACCATGTGGATCACAAAGCTGCTCCCGTGCAGTGATTTGAAAACAGTCCTTTAGAGCCTCCTCAGACCATACTTTCACTGTGCACATAACCGGAGGTTGTCTGTGTACTAGGGGTTTGTACACAGGCAGGAGGTGAACCAAGTTGTGATCATATCTCCCGAGCGGGGGGAGTGGCAATGAGGTGTATACCTCCTTAGCATTTGCATAAAATAAGTCCAGTGTTTTATTGTCTCTGGTGTGGCATGTGACATACTGGGTGAACGTGGGCAGAATACAGGACAGTGAAGTATGGTTAAAATCACTCAAGATGACGAGGAGAGCATTTGGGTGTTGTGTCAGCAGCCTGCTAGTGACTGAGTGAATGGCATCACGTGCTGTCCCAGCGTTCGCCGATGGATTTGCATAAATAACAATGCAGATCACACGTGAGTATTCCCTAGGGAGGTAAGCAGGCCGCATGCTAACAGCTAACAACCCAATGTCTTTGCTGCAGTGTTGCTCTTTAACTGTAATGTGCCCAGGGTTACTCCATCTGTTGTTCACATACATTATCACCCCTTCACCCCTTGTCTTCCCACTGTCTGGTGTCCGGTCTGCCCGTATTGCGTGGAATCCCTCCAGTTCGATGTTAGCATCTGTTGCTAGTTCTGTTAGCCATGTTTCAGTAAATAATATGCTAATCTCTCTGAAAACGCTCTCGTAACGGGACATGGCAGCTAGCTTGTCCGCCATAATAAGTAGCGATCGTACATTCCCCATGATAATGGATGGAAGGACGGATCTGTACCTTGTATTCCTTGCTCATCATCTTACTCCAGCCCGACATCCGCATCGTTTCCACCTGATTTCTCTTGGTATGTTGAGTTTTTTTCGATAGCACCATGGAGCAGTTAAGTGCTAACAGCTGATTCCTGCTGTACCATCTCCTGCTGTAAACAATGGCTTTGTCCACCGGCTCGGGAGACATTTGGGATATGAGCCAAATATCAGACTGATATCAGCACCAGTGCGGCGATCTGTGTGTACGTGATGAATAAGGTGTCGCAGGATCAGAATGTTTGTCCAGAAAAAGACAGATAGCAAATAAAAAACAAGAAGAAAAACTCAGAATTGAGCTGCTGTTGCAGAGGCAGCCTACTCGTGTAGTGCTGGAAGTAAAGTTTAAGGTGTATTCTCTGTCAATGCGCTTTTGATGTGCAAAAAGCAGGTATGAAGTCAGCAGCATATTATCAACCACCATTTCAGCAGCATGTGGGTATGAAGGTATGAAGTATGGCTGTCACTATACCAGGGCTAGAGTTTCCCAGTGTCGTTTATTTTGATAGACTGAATTTGTAAAAATCTTTCATAATCCCTTACCTGATCTTTCATTCATTCTTTCTTTCATTGGCAATCTGTCAAGGGTGCTCCCAGTCTCTCTCCAAAAGATGCTGCAGCTACTAGATGCAGGTCGAGATGTGCTGCAGGAACAACTCATTCCTCTGCGGTTTCACGGAGGAGTTTGGATGACAGAACGGTGGATGGTCTCTGGTCTCCTGTGTCAATAACTGAAGGAATTTTTACAATTCAGTACAACACAAAGACTGGCATGACTGGAAGACTGTGTATTGTACAGCTCTCATCTGTGCATAATTATGATTCTCTCTCCCCAGTGCGAGCAGGACTGTGGACACTTTATGATGAGCCCGCATTGTCCCCAATGCAAAATTGTAACACTCCTCTATTTAAATAGGGAATATTACCAAAAACACGGATTGAAATGATTTCACTCTAGACAAGCTAATATGGTTTTGTGGGTCATTATTGAAACTCAAGGTGAACAAAATAATAATTGCACAACAAATAATTTCCTTATAACTTATCCACACCCAAACTGTTTAAACGAAACACACGTTTCATTTCCTTTTTTTTTATGACCCAAATCTCGGGCTGCACGGTGGCGCAGTGGTTTAGCACTGTGACAGCACAGTTTTACCCTCGGCCGGGGGACCGCGGGGATCATGAGATCGTGGGTTCGATCCCAGCCCCCGACCAACAGTGAGCTGTGTGGAGTTTGCATGTTCTCCCCGTGTTGCGTGGGTTTACTCCGGGATTTCTCCGGTTTCCTCCCGCATACCAAAAACATGTAGGTTTAGGGCGCTCGCGCACGCAGCGACCAGCAGCCAGTGGCTTGTCACCAGACTGCAAACCAAGTCTACCTACGGGTACAAATAAGTAACAAAAAAAAAAAAAAAAAAAAATCTCAGCGTTAACCTGTCCGTGACAAAGTCCAAATCTTCGCCGGCACCAAAAATAAGAAAAAAATGAAGAGTTCAAATAATGTCACCCACAAAATAATAGAACATCACTGTTTTTTAGTCACACCAAAAGCCTCTGAGCTTAGTCAGAGTGCAGTTGGAAAAATGAGAAGACATGTAGGAATGCTCTCACCAGACTAAGGTCCCATCGCCCCTCACTCCGGGTGCATTGTGAATTCCCTCAAGACCCGGCGTCCTTCTTCCTGGGCCAAACCAACTCCCCTCCCCATTCACCGGAGTGGATGCGCCGACACCCGCAGGTCTCTCGTAGCCTTCCTGCTGTCAGACGCTCCTTTGGTTGCTCCAGTCGTCTCAGAAATGGCCTGTCTCCCCTCTGTCTCTCCTCTGTCCTCTGTGTCCCCTGCGGCGTCTTCCGCATTCCCCTTATCCTGCTGCTAGCTGCTGGAAATCAGCTGATTACCTGTCACGTGACCAGCTGACATTGTGACAGATTGATTATTTTTTTAACATAAATAAATGCAACTCGATAGTGAAACTTAGCTATGACAGAGGCACAAACAATGAATGGAGTATTTAAATATTGCATCTTATCATTTATGATAACTAGGCCTACCCTTTATGTATCTAACATTTTATCCATAAAGGGACGATGCAATAAAATATGTGGCAGTGCTACATAGACCCCCCCCCCCCCCCCCAGCCGAAGGCTACTATGTTAAGACACCCTAATCTCTTTTTAGAGTGGCCACATTTAGATTATCCTGTTTTTCAGGGGAGTTACTCCATCCTACTTTGTAGTTAAAAGGCCCGACTCTTTTTTTAAAATTCTTGTTGGACCTTCCCACTTAGGCACTAGCTTGGCCGAGCATTTGTTACTGGCTTTGGGGAGTGGGTGTGATCTGATCCAGACTAAGTCACCCTGCTGAAAGTGTGCCTCTTTACAGCGGGAATTATAACACTTAGCTTGTCTGGCCTGGTGTACCCCCACTCTCCTCTTAACCCTCTCGGCCATCCAATGTTGTCGTTCCACCCCGATGTATGCTGCCTGCTGGTCAGGTGAGAGTGGCTGGTGAATGAGCCTCTCCTGTGGTCCCTGTAGTTTCCTGCCCAAAGTCAGTTCCTCTGGGGTTCTCCCTGTTGTTTCCAGTTGGGCAGTATTGAGTGCCAAGCAGAACTCCGGAATACACTGGTCCCAGGTGTTGTGGAACTGTCCCACGAACAAGGCTATCCTGGTCCTTATCGTCCTGTTAAAGCGTTCTGTGAGTTGAGTCTGTGGGTGGTAGCTCGTGGTTAATTTCTGCACTACTCCCCAGGATTTACAGAGATCTGTCGGGAGCCTGGTGATAAATTGTGGTCCCTTGTCAGAAACCAAGTACCGTGGCACTCCCCAGCGGGTGAAAACTTCCTCTCGTAGTATCTTGCCAAGACGAGGTGTGTCACTGTCTGTTAAGGGAAACATTTCAACCCACTTTGAGAAGCAGTCTACCACCACTTGTAGATAAGTACTGGCCTTTTTGCTTCATGGAAAGGGGCCCATAAGGTCGATTCCCAACATCTTCCCCGGAGCCAAGAAGTCCGTGCTCTGCAGTACCCCAGCTGGCTTGGCTTTGTCTGCCTTATATTGCTGACAGGTTATGCAGGTTTTTGTATGACTCCAGACATCTTTCCGGACGCTAGGCCACCAGGCTACCTCCAAAACTCTCAACAGGGTCTTCAATTGACCCAGATGCCCACCCAGGGGATTTTCATGGTAGTACCGAAGGAATTCCGGGACTAGGCACTGTGGTACTACCAACTGGTGCTTCTTTCTTTGGTCTTTTAAAGAGACCCGTTGATACAGCACCACCTGGTGTATGACAAAACTGATGTAGTCAGGTTGTGAGTTATTCAACTTGTGCTGTTTAAGGTCACATACCACCTGGTCTTTCTCCTGATCTGCCGCAATTTCTGCTCAGGAGGCAGGCCACTCTTGGATGATTTGCGAGAGTTCCTCTGGACAGTCAGTGTCATAGGTGGGTGAAGGCTCTGTGCTGAAGTCCAACAAGGTAGGGCACCTCCTGCCAGCAAGGCGCAGTAAAGGCAAGTGTCCCCCTGGGTGGTGCACATGGGCACTTTAAACCCCCCCCCCCCCCCCCACACTTGCATCATGTGTTTGGTGGGTCACAGGCGGTGCCAACTGTAGGAAATTCCAGGTGCACGGGAGGTTTGGGATAGTAAGCGGGTACACCAGGTAGACCCAATGATGGAATGGGAGCTACAGGACTAGTATCGGTAGAGACTGAAACTGCTTTCTGTGCTTTGGGACTGCTAGCGAGACTTTACTGGCTAAGCTGCCGTTTCCATTTTTTGTCCCTCCACAACAGGCAATTTACAATACTTTTATCCAACGTTTCAAATTTCTCATTAAATTTTTCAAAACTCTGGTCAACATACCGTTGGAAAAGTGTTTCTCTGTTAACAGTGCTGTTAATATACATATATATTATAGATACATACATATTATATATAAATAATACTGTAAAAGTCAAGAAAAATATTTGCAATGTGAGAGTGACGTTCAGGTAGATTTGGGTCTGTCCCATTTCTCATTTCTACCTCTTTCCCTTTGTCTACCCCTTGGCCCTTGAAATTAAGAGCCCCTTGTTCTTATCAGAAAAAAGAAGAAAAAGAAAACTGTTGAGAAAAAAAGTCTCATCTTATGGAGAAAAATGTCTCAAATTTAGACAAACTATTCTAATCAGTAGAAAAAGTCAAAAATTTACTAGAAAAAAGCTGTAAATTCTCAAGAGAAAAATTTGGACCCCCTGGTGGGTTGTTTTTGGCCTGCGGGCCATATGTTTTACACCCCTAAACCAGCCCATTAAAAATACATATTTTGAGGATTTATTTCCATGAAATAGCTGCATATCACAACAGCATGTAACTGAATAAGATAAAATAAAATATAAAGCGTAGATGAATGAAAGTTCACCTTAGAAGAAGCTTCATTTGTTCTTTACATCAACAAATCAAAGTACAGTCACTTTTTTCTCTGTGTGGTAAGAAAACTTAAATTTGCATAACTGCACACATTAAACGGGAGCTTCTTGCTCTAAAAATACTCATGTTTAACCACAGCAGTAGGAGCTGATGTCGGGGGCTACTCATCACTTCTGACAACAGGGGATCAGGATCAGTCGTCCCGATGATTTGACTGCTGACAGCGGGCACAGGGCAGCAGACTGCACATGGCTTTACAGGGCTCCAGCCCGACTCCGTCCACGGTGACAGTGGACCAATGAATACACACTATGTGCAGATAGTGGCTCTGGGAGTTATAGTTTCGTAGTCTCACATTGCAGATAGGTTTTATTTTAGATTCTAAGAAAATTACGACCCTCCAAAGTGGCTAGTGGGATCCGCCGTCTTACCTGCCACTGCTGAAATCTACCCGACAGTGGCAGATGGGCGAGTGTTAATGTCAAGCCCTGATTGTGTGTAAGATCTTGCACCCCTGCTTATTAAAGGGAATGGCAGCGAAAACAGTGATTGGTTTATTTTGCATTATGCCTAAAACACACCTGAATAATTAAGAGCATGCGGACAGCCTCTTTGCACATACCACCAAGCACAAAATTCATTTTTGTGCTGCTGTAATAGCAAAAAGTAGACTTGGATATACCCATAAATACATTCTGTGTGTTGTTAGCAGGATTATGCAAAAACTACTGGATGGATTTTAACGACTTTTTCACCAGATGAACCCATTAGACCCTGGAAGTGATCAAAGAGCGCATACCTCCATCAAGGCATTATCTTGCAATGTAATGTGATTGTCCGTCTGTCCATCCATAGGATTACACAAAAACTACTGGATGAATTTGGAGGTATGGGCAAAGGTACAGAGGAAGGTACAGATGGAGATACTGATGAACATACAGAGATACGGAGGGATGGATGGATGGAGTGTATGCACTCTCCTGAGTGCTCTCCAGTTTTAAGTTGTTTCAGACATAGTCAGTTACTTCCTTTCCTCATCTTGGTATGGTGTTTTGATTGGCACTTCTCTCTTCTTGTAATGCCTGGTCGATCCAGTTTGGATTTTTGCTTAAGATTTTTAGTGTACCTAAGTGGAGCACAATGTATTTTTGTGAGAAATGAAGCATTTTGCTTTGACCATTATACCTTGCCTATTGTCTGTGTTTGGGTCCAGTCCAACCCAGACCTTGACACTAGGTGCTAAATAATAATACATCAGATTTATATAGCGCTTTATCATAGACACTCAAAGACGCTTTACAAGTAGATACATTATTCATTCACTCCAGACAGACAACAGTAGTGGCGAGCTACTACTGTAGCCACAGCTGCCCTGGGGCAGGCTGACGGAAACGTGGCTGCCAATCCACGCCAACGGCCTCTCCAGCCACCACCAAACATTTATACGCATTCATACCCAGTGCCATAGACACAGGAGGCAAGGTGGGTAAAGTGTCTTGCCCAGGGACACAACAGCAGGATATCTGGGGAGAGCGAGATTCGAACCGCCAACCATCGGGTTATTGGACGACCTGCTCTACCTCCTGAGCCACTGTCGTCCCACTGCCTACTTCATTATTTTCACTTGCGAGTCACTAAGATTACCACTGTGACACAGAGAAGATAATGTATAGTGAGGCTTTTTTGGGGGAAAGCCTGCTGTGACCAGAAATACGGTTGGTGAGTCAGTTACAGTACCTCAAAGAGAAAAAAAAAAGAATGAAAGGGTTATTTCCTGTCATTTCTTGGTACAATCAAGTGTTTATTTTTGCATTACTTTGAGCTGCTGTTCATATACAAATTTTGATAACTGTTGATACAAAGTGATCTTTAAAATCATCATCATCATCATGTGCCGTCTTCGTTTCAAAGGCTGTCATGAACCTCCATCTCTGCCTATTCTGTGCCATCCTGACAAGCTCTTCATAACATTTCATTTTGGTGAACCTTATGATGTTGTCCACCTGCTCTGTCCTTGGTCTCCCTCTGGCTGTTTTGCTGTTAACCTGTCAAATATGTCAAATAGCTTATACTCTATATTTCTGAAATATAGTAGGCTAATTCATCCTGTGTTAGACCAAAACATGCCAAAATCAATAACCCACATCTGAAATGATGCTAATCCATTCCAGGGCCAGGCTGAGCTCATATAATTTAACAACACTTACTTGATTTAGCACAATTACAGCAGCTGTAGCAGTACAGTGTAACTGGCCAATCACCAGCACTGTTCATTACTCAGATGATCTGCTCAGCTTTATTTATGGCCACAGTATTGTCCAAACAAGGACGCCTTTGTGTTTCGGGAAACTCTAAGAGATCACAGTTTGTGGCTTTATGGCATAAAAGTATGACCAGTTGCTTTGATAACATTACAGAGGGCCCTGCACAGCTGGCTGTGGAGGCTGGTGGAGTGGTCAGAGGAGTGTGTGTGTGGGGTGGGGTGGGGTGGGGTGGGGGGGTGGGGGGTGAACTTGCAGAGCTTAAGCAGGGGAACTCCAGACTGTGAACACACCTCAGAAAGCTCCATCTGTTCTCCTCGACAAGTCCTGATGGGCAGGAATCCCGGTGCCAGAGCCCTGCTGGCTGCCTCTCCTCTTGGAAATAAACACACACTCATACACACACATCGAACAAACAAGCATATGCTATGCAGACAGCAAACAAACATAAACAGTGACATACAGTATAGTACACAAACATACACGCACAAACACTACAGTTGTAATTGAAAACTGCACTCGGGACAAGGCATGTCAGTGAATGTAAGAACTCATTTTTCTCCCTCTCCATCCTTCTCTTGTCCTTGACCTTGTGACCTCGGGAACCAGCAGTATGACGTCTCGCTGCTGCAGCGGCAGCTCCATACCGCCTTTCAGAACTCAACAGATAAACTGTCATCTTTTGAGGCGGCTTTACTGTTGCGTTCGGAATTAATTCACCCTCACAAGCAAGGGTGAGACTATTCAAAGCTGACACGTAAAACTGTTTTTACCATCTCTCGTGGAAGGAAACAGAGTTTCAGTCTCATCTTTAGTGGCTAAGAGGATTTGTCTGAGCCAGGTGCCTGTGTGCTGCGAGTTTTAAATTGTTGTTGACTACAAAGTTTCTCTGTGGATTAGATCTCCAATTTCATTATGATGGCCCTGATAGCATCTCCTGCAGCATTGATAGAAGGTGTTTTAGTATTTGACGCTAAAATGTTTCCCTCCTCACCAGAATGAATTTAATTTAAACTTAAAAGAGGTTTGTGTTGGTGCAATGTAGGACAGAGACACATTTGAAGCTCTGTGATAAAACACTCCTTTTGAACTTGCTTGCCAATCACTAAACCTTCTCTGTAGATTTGATCTCTTGCATTTCAAAAGTGCATCCTGTGTGGGTGGATACCTCTGTGCTTATAGCTGCATGTGTAAAATATAAAAATACTTGGTGTCGACGACTTGACATTGTCACTTCAGCCAGTTAGAATTACCCAAAATTAATTTAGGTTTTGTTTAGATTCATATAGTTTTGTGTTGGCATCCCAGTTACAGTATGTAAGCATACGAAGCAATTAAGCACATCATGTAGTACGATCTTTTGTTGTGTCTCCCCCAAACCTGACATTGATTGGCTGGCAGATGAGCTGACATTGATGTTTTGGATGATTTTGGTACACGACAGTTTATTTATCTTCAAGTGGCATCACTCCTCTGTACTTCATGACACCATTTCTATTCATGTGAAATTTTATGACAATGTCAGATCGTAATCAAAGCATAATCAAAGTTTTCCTTTAACTTATTTGGTTCTGACAATAACCTACAACACTAAATGGGTCTATAAGTTCAACACCATCTATAACAAATCAAACAATACACCTCTTGTGCAATATACAGTGACATACTTCTGCTTTCTGGCCCTCCCAGCAGTCCACTTTTGGTTCCATTATACTGTATTTTCCCACTATGTAATGCTTTCTCATCAATAAATCAATTTTATCACTTTCATTTATCATTGTACATATTGGAAATAGTGTATTGACAGATTGTTTTTTCTTTATAAAATTCTTGTTTCAGATTTTGATTGTTCTTGTAATCATACTGCGCTGTTTCATTGTTAGCCCAGCTAGCTTAGCATAGTGCAGCTATGGTATTGTTTATGTCTTTCCCAATCCAAATACCACTGCATGTGCTGCAGTGGACTTTCAGTTGTACCTGACTTGTTTTAATATTACTTTGTGTGCAGCATCCCTTGATCATGACTGTTAGCATTACTGTTTTTGTTACTGGCCCAGTTAGTTTCCAGTTGCTAGTGTGTTATTGATTCTCTTAATAAACTTTGACTCATTCCTAACAACTATGTATGGACTCAAATGAATGTGAGGAATAAAGTCACCCATAGTTGGTATTGTAAAGACTGATATTTGAGAATCAAAGGAGAACATTATGATTTGTTTGTTTAACCAGTTATTTTGCACAGCTGAGAGAAAAAAAGTCCTTTCTAAATGTAGCCAGTAACTGTTGCTAAACATCTCAATCAGCATGAAGACATTTATTGTCATTTCACACACGTAAACAAATTAAATATTGTCAAGTGCATAAGTAAGTGTTTATAAAACATGCTGGTCACCTGTTAAGTTGGTACCACAGAAGGGCTGAGATCAAAGTATGACCAATGCCAATGGCTCATTAGCATGCTAACAATTTGGTTTCGGCACACTTTACTCACTTTTTGGGGGGATTTTCAGATGAAACAAAGAGTCCATCACCAAAAAGGATGGACAAAGGTATCTCTGGTTTGTTAATTGAGACAATAAATCCAACTCTAGCACAGCCTATTTTTTAAATAGATGTGAAATATCTTAACAATGTTTATACAAGGGCAGACTTTGTAAACTGAATAAAGTTTTTTTCAAAAGGGTTTGATTTGCGGGTCAGGTAAGAAATCTTTTCAAACAACACCTCTATATGGAAATTAAGGTATCCAACACAGTATTGCACAGTGAAATGCTGGAGTGCAATTATTGTGGAACATAGTAACTCATGCATTGCATAAAATGTGCAGTATTGAAGAAGGTTAGAGAAATGTGCTGAATCCTGCATGTTATGAAGCATCAACAATACACAAGAACATTTTTCTGAAGGGATGGGTGAAAATAATAAGAATCCAGATGCATCGGTTCTCTTACTTTAATGGGCACATGCTGTATACATTACAGGCTATGGGGTGAGAGGGCTGGGAAACTGTCTGAGGAAATCAAGGCCTGTAAAGAATTAATAAAGGCAGTGATCCACCCTTTTAACCATTTTGTAATTCACAGATTCTAATCTCATTTGTGGGCTGTAATAGCAGGGATACCCTTTCATAACACAAGTGTGACAGGGAAGTGCCTGCCTCAGTTGGACCAACTCATGCTTGATAGTGCATTATCATTAGCCAGAGCTGCAGATTAATATTTCATTAGGACTGTGGCTTTGCCAGGGCTTCCAGGCATACCAAGTGATATGTTATTCCCTGCTTCACACCGATTACTCTCTCACAGCCACAGCCGGGATACAAGAGCTTTTATTATGATGGACAGAGCGGTGGAGCAAGGTGTTCAGGAAAAAAAGAGATATCCCTATTTAACGGTGAGTAAGCACGGCCGGCCAAAGAGGTGTATCATCACTTTTCAGGGCAAAGCCATAACAAACCATTATCAGGCTGCTGTGGGTGGTGGGGAGGAGCACCAATTTTAACAGGCCCATTTGTCATGGACAGGGAGGATTGCTAACTGCTTTTGGATTTGGATCTCTTAAACAATTTCAGAGAGACTTTTTAAGAACATATTTAAAAATGTATAAGAAGTCATCACAGGATTGTTTCACTGACAAAGGATTATCAAGTACTGTACAAATATGTGGAAGTTTTCTTTTTCTATTCTATATATGACAGTTTTAAGGGCTGCAATGCTTGTGTCAAACTTGTACAGGGTTTCAGATAAATTAAAGTTATTTTTATCCTCTTGCTGGAGTAATGTATTGATTGTAAAGTACTGAGTGTAAAACTGATTGATTATAAGGACCTGTAAGGGATAAGGACCTGTACTTCTATAGCGCTTGTTTTAGTCTCAAAGACCACTCAAAGCGCTTCACTAGTACTAACCCTCTATTCTAAGGGTCTATAGGAGACAGATATCTAGGGACAATTTTAGAACAACCGATTAACCTAACATAAAGATGCAAAGAAACTTGTCCACAACTTTATCACCTCTAGACTTGACTATTGTAACTCACTTTTATCAGGTTGCCCAAATAAGTCCATAAAGTTTCTCCAACTTATTCAGAATGCAGCTGCACGTATCCTTATGAGAACAGGGAGAAGAGATTACATTACTCCAGTCTTAGCTTCTTTACATTGGCTCCCAATAAAATATAGAATTGAATTCAAGATATTGCTCTTAACCTATAAAGCTCTTAATGGTATGGCTCCTTCTTACCTGCAAGAACTCTTAGTTCCCTATCATCCAACCAGAGCTCTGTGCTCCCCAAAATCCAAACTACTAGTGGTCCCCAAGGTATCTAGAAGTAGCTTGGGAGGTAGAGCTTTCAGCTATCAAGCTCCCTTCTTGTGGAACCATCTTCCTAGCTCAGTTCGGGAGGCAGACACTCTCTCTTTGTTCAAGAGCAAGTTGAAATCTTTTCTCTTTGATAAGGCCTTTAGTTTGAAATGTTGCCCCTGCCAGGCCTTCGCTTGCATGTGCAGCCTGGCCAGGCTTGGTCCTGGACTGTTTGGCTTTGAATGTAGTATTTGTATGTTTGTTTTGAATGTAGCTATTCAACCCTGCCAGTCGAGGCGGATGGCCGTCCTCTATGAGCTATGGCTCCGCCCAAGGTTTCTGCCCGTTAAAGGGAAGTTTTTCCTCGCCTGTGTCACTGCAGTGCTTGCTCTTAGGGGTCTCTGCTGGGTTCTATAAACTAACAGTGTGGCCTAAACCCGCTCTTTTTCTGTAAAGTGCCTTGAGATGACCTGTGTTGTGATTTGGCACTATATAAATAAAACTGAATTGAATTGAACTGAACTGTTTGGTGTTGAGCTCATTTAACACACATTCAGCGTTTCCAATAAAGTGCAAGTTATTTGAATTTTGGTCCTTGTGAAGCTTTTTTACAGAAAAAAAAACAAAAAAACTTTAACATTTTATACCCTGCAGTGTCTAAACTGGTGTAAGGATTTGAATTGTTACATTTCTAAGTTTTTATGAGTGAACATCACCCTCATGGTCATGATTTTTATTGCTTCACAAACGGCTACAAGAAACGCGCAGATAGATTACCAATTCTTTGGCATATGGCATGGCATTTTGTCTACAACACATTAGATTACACAACACATTACACTTCATAACTGCTTGGTTTTTTTTTTCCTTCCTCAATGGCAGGTGCATACTTGGGCTGCAGGATGAAACTTGTCATGGCTTGTACTGTATGTTGGGCAGTGTCATATTTCGCCAAGAAAACTGTTTGACAAATCTTATGCAAATCCTCCCCTCAGCAAAGAGCCTGTATTATTTTTGACATTTTCGTGAAACCGGGAGCCTTCAAAGACAGCATGTTTAAACCCCCAAACTGTTTGAAATATCAAAGCAGCAACATGGCAACTTTCTAAATGTCACCGTGGGGGATCTTCCACTCTTTTGATGCTCATTTCATGAGGAACAGTAATGACAGGTCTGAAGGTGTTTCAGCAACCCGATCAATGCTGAGGCACTGCTCTTATGTCTTTCCTCCTTCTGTTTGAATACCCACTTTGAGGATATGAACATGAATCACTATTTCATTCCATAAACCTGCAGATTTTTCCTCTTTTGAATGATGTAAATTCTTGGCTTACTGAGTAATTGCAGTTGGCATTTTCCTGGATTTCCAAGGCCCCTATCAGAGGTGTTTGTTATAGTGTGAGAGCCCGATAGCGTAATTCCTTCTTGAATGAAATTCTGGCTTATAACGTAATTCATTACCTAGATGTTAGTGCAGAGGAAGTCAGTCAGGTGTCAAGTTCTCTTCAGTGTCTACTTGTAATGGTGTGCATCCAACCACTCTAAGTTATGTACAAGTCAACTGGCTTAAGGTAAGGTTTTTATCTAGAAATGCAAGCTCTATTAAAGACTGGATTGACCCAACAGGGTGCATGTAGACATAATTAAATCCATCCTCAGGCAAGTATTCCAAATTCTAATTTGAAACTCAGACAGCATGATTGCTACTCCATTTGATGGTTATCCTGCTCAAAGAACTCTTTTGGTCTGTTTGTGCACTGGCCCAGCCTCATTTATCAATGCTTCTTTGATTCATTTCTATTCTAAACAGCGTTGATTCTATTCACCTCACAGAATGCCTCACTTTAATTAAGTTGATCAAACCCCTCTCTTCTTCCAGCTCTTCCAAACTGACATCAGTTTTTGGTGTAGATAAAGAAATATGGAGCTGCTTGTTATGCACACAATGCGCGTAATGACTTCACAACCAGTTAATTAGACCATCAGTGTTGATGGGCACTTGTTCTGCAATGGTACCACCATATTGTTCATACAGAAAGGATGGCTGCTTGTGCCTAACACTGTAGAAATTTTGTAAATCTTGTTGCTTTAATTAAAAAACGTGATTTTTATTTATATATAACCACTGTTCTCCAAAGGACTGGAACTTGATACAGCTATGGGTTATGCACACTCTGCATGCACCTCGCTGAAGCAAACCTTCATTTCAGCCTCTCAGGTAGAGTTCATGTGACGGCACGGGTGAGGCTCTCACTCTATATAACTCCCCGCCATCACACACCAACTTAAAGTCCAAGTGCAAGGCAGTTGTAGTGGTTATATGCACAACTTTACATCCCCCGACACTCAGTTCACTTGACACAGTTGGATATTGGATTTGTATACACATTGTGTCTAGCAAGCAATAGGAATTGAGAATGTTTAAAATTACTGAATTAATTTGCAGTGTCACATAGAAATATTACACATGCCCCAACTGCTGTGCCATATCTCAGAAAATGAATAAATACTGTAACATACAACATGCAACATCACACATCTTTGATGTATTATTGCAGTGTTTTTGAGCCATGGCACCCTTGATGATTGTGGAGATGATTGTGGACTTCAGGAAAGTCACATCCCCCCTGCCCCCCCTCACCATCACAGGCTCTCCCATCACCTTTGCAGATTCCTTCCGCTTCTTGGGCACCACCATCACCCGAGACCTCAAATGGGAGCCAACCATCAGCTCCCTCATCAAAAAGGCCCAGCAGAGGATGTTCTTTCTGCGGCAGCTGAGGAAGCTCAAGCTACCCACCAAGATGTTAGTGCAGTTCTACACGGCCATCATCGAGTCCATCCTCACCTCCTCCATAACTGTGTGGTACGCAGGAGCCACTGCCAGGGACAGACTAAGGCTGCAGCGCGTCGTGCGCACTGCTGAGAAGGTGATAGGCTGCAAGCTCCCATCTCTCCAGGACCTGTACATCTCCAGGACCCGGAGGCGTGCTGGCCGGATCATAGCCGATCCTTCACATCCTGGTCACGTGCTGTTTGCCCCCCTCCCCTCAGGTAGAAGGCTTCGGTCCATTCGGACTAAAACCTCTCGGCACATGAACAGCTTTTTCCCCTCTGCCATCAGACTGCTGAACACTAAGTGACTTTTGACTCTCGTGCACTATGTACAGCAGCTCAACCAGACTCATGTCATTCATCACTGTTTTTCTGTTGCATTATTGACTGCACTATGTGGTACTTCACATTATCTGCTACATGCTAATTTTTTAAACTGCCTTGACTAGTACTACTCATTATTACTAGTATTATTATTATTATTACTTATTACTACTTATTTTTCTACACTTATTGCACGTTTCTAGTCCTTTAGTTTTTTAGTTTATCCCTTTTTCTCATTATGTTTTTAATGTTGCAGCATGGCACCGAGACAAATTCCTAGTTTGTGTATCACATGAACAATGGCAATAAACCTGATTCTGATTCTGATTCTCTGATTCTGATTCTGATTCCTTCTTACATTGAAAAAAATCCTGCTGCACCCCACCAACCCAAAATGTTATAAAATAACACATTATAACTTATTACGGCATATTTAATGACAAATAGTCTTGTAATTAGGTCTGTAAGGGTAGCGAATTTTGGCAGACAAGAAATATTTATTAGCAAATTTTTCATTTATCACTGTCATGTTTAAATCTGCATTGATGGTCAAAGGCTCCTTTATACCAGACTGTGGGGAAATGGAGGCCTATGCATGTCTGAGCGCAGTTTTGTTCCCACTTGGAAAAACTGAATGGAATGATTATGTTTTTAATGCATGTTTTAGTTTTCATTACAAGTGTTTTCAAATATACGTAGTTCACATACTGGTTCATGTCATTACTGGGTGCTCCTCAGTCACTTGGCTTCAGTCCAAAATGCTCCCACACAGGCACTTTGGAATTCAATTTTCTATTTCTGGAATTGTGGAGCTGTCAGAAAACTCAGCCACGAGTGCTCCAGTTGCTCTCACGTTGTAATTTTTTTATACTCAGTGTGAAATGCAGCTCAATTACATACAAATCAGTATTGATGATCCGCCTTTACCAGGAGAATGAATTAGTTTGAAATTGAGACTTACCAAGGCTCAATGGACGGATGGGCTGGTGAAGCCCCGTGACAGTTTTGTCCACCACTTGATTGGTGCTGAGGGCAGCCAACATTGGGATGTGGTTTGTGGAGGAAGTGGCAACATTTTCCCAGTTAGTGTGCCCCTCCAGGTGGTGTTGTGGGCTCACACATGGCAGTGTTTTTTTTCCCTGAATTTCCACAGCAGCTGCAGAGGTTATGGAGGACCCCACCTCTCCGTGGGGTGAGTCTTCTGTCAAGAAGAAGAAGAAGAAGAAAAAAAAGAAAGATTGCATTTATACTGCCAGTACAGGCATCAACTTACAACAAAGGCAAATTATTTTCAATTTTTGGACCAATTAAGTAAAATTAGACAATTTCCCATGGCACCCGAATGATCTCTCACAGCACCCTAGGGTGCCATAGCACTCCGGTTGATAAACACTGCATTTGTACATCAGGCATTGACCCTTGCCCAGTTCAAGTATAAACAATTTCATATTCGGACCTTAACAGTTTAAAATCTGTGGTTAAAACTGTGATTTACATTTTTGGGAAAAAAATTATTGCTGTGATTTAGACTGAAATTATGTCTGTCTTTGACCTCTACATAGAAAAATAATTGTAAGGTTTGTTGCTGCTTCATAAACATGGTGTTCAAAGTCAAAGTCAAAGTGCCTTTATTGTCATTCCATTGCTAATAAACAATGCAACGAAACTGAGATATTCATTGTCATATTCAAATACTGAATATGACAATGGCCTTGGTTACAAGGTCACAATAAACAAAACCATTACTTGGAATAAACCAATAATGTCGATAATCAGTTTTGTTGTATTTACATGCACTGAATAAGCAGATAATTGGAGGGTAAACTACTTGAATTAATGGCCTTCATCACATTATTCTGTTTACATAGCCACTTGAATAATAAGATAACTCCAGAAATCCAATAATAACCAGTTTATTCATGTACATGTAAACATTGTCAATGACTATTAAGATAATAAATTTAGTTTCTTTTTTTTTGTCAGACGAAAAGGTAGAAGATGTTTGTTTTTTTACCTTAGCATGTTTCGACTGACACCTGCAGTCATCTTCAGAAGTGTCTGCTGATCGCTGTGATGTGTCATTTATCAGCTGTTTTCCTTAGGCGTGGCCAGCCTGATGGACCTGACAGATCCACCACACCGGCCACGGCTCCCGTCACCAGGTGGTCTCTGGAGGATGGAATCCCGGGTGTGAGAGAGCATGAATGCTCCCTCATCCTGGTTCATGGTGTCTTTTGCACGTTTTCTGATTTCAATGGCTTCCTTGATCCAGCGTTTGTGTTTATTACCCTCCAATCCAATAATTCTTGTGTTGTCCCAGTCCATGATGTGATTGTTTCTTTTGCAGTGATCTGGTATTGCTGATTTCAACGTTTCTTGTTCTGCCTTTTCTTTTTGTGATCTTGTAAGTCATCCTAGTGTTTCCTTTTTGGATTCCTTCTGGTGTTCTTTCTTTCTTGTGTTGAGTGTTCTTCCCGTTCCCCCAATGTATATCTTGTCACATGATTTGCATGGAATTTCGTATATTATGTAGCATTTTTTGTCCTGTTCCATTTTATCTTTGGGGTGTACTAGTAGCTGTCTTATTTTTATGTGTGGTTTCACTGCTGTGCTGATTTTGTGTTTTCTCATGATTCTTTGAATTGGTTCTGTTATCCCTTGGATGTACGGTATGGTTATCATGTTCTTGTTTTTCATTTCAGCTTTTGGTGTTTGCTTTGTTTTCCGTTTATCTTCTTTGTTCTTGACCTGCTTTTTTTCTTTGTTTATGGCCCACATTGGATATTGGCAGCGTGCATGTCGTATGTGTTCCTCTTCCTCCCGTCTGTCTTCTTCATCTGTGATGTAACTGACCCATTCACAAAGAGTTCTGACAAGTAAGTGGTGGCCTAGATGGAGAGCATCCACCCCACAACCGGGAAGTTGGGGTTCACGTCCTGGCCGGGTCATGCCAAAGACCATATAAAAATGGAACCTCCTGCCATCCATCTCGGTGCTCAGCAAAAATGGAACGGAGAAGGGAAATGTGGGCAGCAGTGGCTCAGGAGGTACAGCAGATCATCCAATAACCAGAGGGTTGGCAGTTCGAATCCCACTCTCCCCAGCCATCCTGCCATTGTATCATTGGGCAAGACACTTTACTCACCTTGCCTCCAGTGTCCATGACGCTGGGTATGAATGAGCATAAATGTTCAGTAGTGGTCAAAGAGGCCATTGGTGTGGATTGGCAGCCACGTTTCCATCAGTCTGCCCCAGGGCAGCTGTGACTACAGTAGTAGCTTACCACCATCAATGTGTGTCTGGAGGGAACGAATAATGGACTCACTGTAAGCACTTTGAGATGTCACTTGGCATGTAAAGCGCCATATAAATCTAATCCATTATTATTATTTTTATAGTTGGTGTGCTGTGGGATAGAATAGAATAGAATAGAATAGAATAGAATAGAATAGAATAGAATAGAATAGGCTTTATTGTCATGAATCTGGGTTTGGTGGTTCCAAACCTACAGACCTGGACAAAATTGTTGGTACCCCTCTGTTAATGAAAGAAAAACCCACAATGGTCACAGAAATAACTTGAATCTGACAAAAGTGGTAATAAATAAAAATTCTATGAAAATTAACCAATGAAAATCAGACAGTGCTTTTGAATTGTGGTTCAACAGCATTATTTTTAAAAAACAAACTCATGAAACAGGCCTGGACAAAAATGATGGTACCCTTAACTTAATATTTTGTTGCACAATCTTTTGAGGCAATCACTGCAATCAAACGATTTCTGTAACTGTCAATGAGACTTCTGCACCTCTCAGCAGGTATTTTGGCCCACTCCTCATCAGCAAACTGCTCCAGTTGTCTCAGGTTTAAAGGGTGCCTTCTCCAGACGGCATGTTTCAGCTCCTTCCACAGATGCCCAATAGGATTTAGATCAGGGCTCATAGAAGGCCACTTTAGAATAGTCCAATGTTTTGCTCTTAGCCATTCTTGGGTGTTTTTAGCTGTGTGTTTCGGGTCATTACCCTGTTGCAAGACCCATGAACTGCGACTGAGACCAAGCTGTCTGACACTGGGCAACACATTTCTCTCTAGAATACCTTGCTAGTCTTGAAATTTCATTGTACCCTGCACAGATTCAAGAGCTGATGTGCCTTGCCAAAAAGTTCCAGTTTTGTCTTGTCTGTCCATAGGACATTCAACCAGAAGCTTTGTGGCTTGTCAACATGCAGTTTGGCAAATTCCAGTCTGGCTTTTTTATTATTTGTTTTCAACAGTGGTTTCCTCCTTGGTCGTCTCCCATGAAGTCCACTTTGGCTCAAACAACGATGGATGGTGCGATCTGACACTGATGTACCTTGACCTTAGAGTTCACCATGAATGTGTTTAGAGGTTGCTCTGGGCTCTTTTGTTACCTTTCGTATTATCCGTCTCCTCCTGCGACCACATCCAGGGAAGTTGGCTACAGTCCCGTGGATCTTAAATTTCTGAATAATATGTGCAACTGTAGTCACAGGAACATCAAGCTGCTTGGAGATGGTCTTATAGCCTTTACCTTTAACATGCTTGTCTATAATTTTCTTTCTAATCTCCTGAGACAACTCTCTCCTTTGCTTCCTCTGGTCCATGTTTGGTGTGGTACACACCATGTCACCAAACAGCACAGTGACTACTTGTCACCCTTTAAATAGGCTGACTGACTGATTACAAGTTTGTAGACACCTGTGATGTTAATTAGAGGACAAATCTTGGTTGAACATGTCCCTATGGCCACATTATTTTCAATCTTTTCTAGGGGTACCATCATTTTTGTCCAAGGCTGTTTTATGAGTTTATTTTTTAAAGTAATTCCGTGGAACCACAATTCAAAAGCACTGTCTGATTTTCATTGGTTAATTTTCATAAAATTTTTATTTGTTACCACTTTTGTCAGATTCAAGTTATTTCTATGACCTATGTGGGTTTTCTTTCATTAACAGAGGGGTACCAACAGTTTTGTCCACGGCTGTAGTTCTGACTTATTAATTATTTGCCCTATTTTCCATCAGGCGCGTCAGGCAGCTGTTCGGTCCTTCACTCCCTGACAGCTAGGGCACGCCTCCTCCTCTTGTCAGTGCCATCAGCTGGTTCTCATTACCGGTGCTTTCACACACATACACACACACACACTCCATTCATTCCCATTCACACGTTCATACACTTGCTCTTTCAAACCAGCGATCAATTATGTTTAGCCCATGCATTCACACACCAGCGGCCTCTTCCCTTATCAGTTTCATCATTACATTAACGCTGCATTAGCAAAAAGAGGCCGTCGGAGCATTTGCCTCCATACGTGACAACGGGTTCTTCACATATGTGTCTCACCACCTTTGTGTATTCAGCCTGACATTTCAAGACGTAGGATTCCATGATGTTAGCATCTGTCTCAGCCTTACTTCCCCATTCACCAGGTGACACGGACAGCCTCGGATTGTTCCAGCCGTAAGTACATTTGCCTTTCTCTGTGTGCCCAGCGTACGTCGGCACTAGGCATTTCTCCTGGCTGTGAAACATCCAGGTGGCCTCCCTGTATGTCTGGTGGCCGTTAATTCACCATTACAACTCTCTGTATTTTTGTGGTCAGCTGGACTGGTTATTTTATTGTGGTTTAAGTTAATAAATGGCACATTCTACTCCTGCTCTTGAGTTTTTCATCCTCTCCCTCATGCGCCGCGTTATGGCACACAAGGAATCATGACAGACTACTCCAACCAGACAGAAAAAACTCAGCGGAATAGACGTGCAATTTTTCTTTTTCTTTCACCCCTTTTTTCCCCCCTTTCTCCTTGAGTAATGGCGGGATGATCTGGATGGACGAGGAGCAGAGAGCCCAGGATCTGTTGAAAGAGGCGATCTTTGCCTTTCAGTGGCCACAGTTTCCTGAGGACGTGCAGCGGGCACGGCTCATCGCAGAGGACATCAAGCCGCACCATCCTAACCTCCGGATCGTTCCTAGGGTGGATGCCATCCTCTCCGCCATCCTTCCCTCTCCAGACGTGGAGCCAGAGGGTGCCTCTCCGAGATGGAGCCAGCCACCCATCAGAAGAAACATTCCCAGCAGAGGAGGACCTCCTTTCCTTGTGGTTCTCTTTCTTCTCCCGAGCCGGCGCCCGTCCAATCCTCAGACGTGATGACGGAGGAGGAGAGACTGGGGTTGCTGGCCACAATAAACCATCGGGTCGAGGAGGAGTGCCACGAGACAGAGGCCCAAGGACGTGTGTCCCCGGCCGTGAGAATTTCTGTCATAAGCTCCCCTGTGTGCCCTTCGTTTGCACACGGTGGAGAGAAGGAAGAATGAGGATTTAAATGCAGGAGTTCACCACACACACATTTATTGCCGCAGTTCATACAACACGAAATGGCAGAGCAGCTCAGGCTAAGAAAAGAGTCCCACTGTGATGCTA
Organism: Pholidichthys leucotaenia; assembly: GCA_020510985.1. Taxonomy (NCBI): domain Eukaryota; kingdom Metazoa; phylum Chordata; class Actinopteri; order Cichliformes; family Pholidichthyidae; genus Pholidichthys; species Pholidichthys leucotaenia. Next base: position 107,086,296 of record CM035849.1, on the reverse strand, counting down.
GGCTGTGCAGGAGGAAAGCGTAGCAGCTGTGCCGCACAGGGAAATGCTACATGTGTAGTGACACAACCACAGAGAGAAACGCTAGAAAAACTTACAGCCCAAAGCCGTCCCGCTCCTCCAGAGGAGTGGCGAGCATACTCTCAATAGTCCTTCGTAGACATGATGGTTAGACGGCAGCACACAGCCATCTAACACATACAATGAAAAAGCGATGTCTGTCTAGCAAAAGGCTGCTTTTCAACAGACGCCGCTGGCGTGGCAAATGAGGTACACCTGGGCAAGACGTGTGGAAGATGATTACCGGGATAGGAAACAGCTGATGGAGTCAAAGGAGAGCGAGGGGGCGTGGCCGGACCAACAGACTGTTAGTAGCGTGGGAGAAAGTAGATCACAATGCTGACTAACAGCTGCCAGTCAGGCAGTGGCTAGGATATGGAAGTTAAAGTACAAATACACCAAAAATGCACGTAACCAGTAAACCAAACCCCCCAAAGAGATCGAGACCGAGCCGGGGAAAGCCAAGCCAGCTCGGCTCGTGACAGAGCCCCCCCTTTAAGGGGTGGATTCCCAGACACCCCAGGTAACATCACCCCCTCCCCCTCCCCCAACAGGAGCAACAACAACAAACAACCCGAACTCGGGTGGGAGGTAGGGGGAACAGGAAGGAGGGAATATAATACCCTGCCCAGGGTCCATGATTAACCCCCCCCCAAGTCCACGGGTGCTGTGGCTCAGGAGGATGTCCAGAGTCCCAGGCCCAGCAGAAGGTCTAGTGGATGGCGTCCGGCGGCCTGCCGGGAAACGTGGGCCACCTGACCCGGAGAGTCAATTCTTCTGGTGGCCAGCCAAAGTTGCTCAGCCACCAGGACTGAGGGGGTGAAGCAGGAGGCAGCCTGTCGACTGGAAGGCTGACTGATGGGTACCCGGACCAGAAAGAGGGAACCTCCATGGCGTCCTTCGGGCAGTCCGCGGTGGCACCCGTGGTGGCCCCTGACCGGGCTGGCTCCGCTGCACCCACGATGGACTCCGGCGGGAGCCTAGCTGCACCCACAGTGGCCCCTGATCAGGCCGGCTCCGCTGCACCTGCGATGGACTCCAGCAGGAGCCTAGCAGCATCCATGGAGGCCCCCGGCCGGGCCGGCTCTGCTGCTCCCATGGTGACTCCGACTGAGGCTCAGCTGCACCCGTGGTGACCTCCGACTGAGGCTCAGCTGAACCCGCGGTGACCTCCAACTGAGGCTCAGCTGCACCCTTGGTGGAACCCGTGCTGGCGCGTGGCCTCCAGGACGGGTCTGAACAGGAGCGCAGCACCCACGTTGGGCTGATCCTGGGGCGTAGCCCCCACGATGGTCCCAGGCCAGCCTGCCGCGCCCATGGAGATGCAGTCTGTGGAGGGACCCACACGATGGCCTCAGGCAGCGGGAATGCTGGACCCATGGGGTGCTGAGTGACGGACCTGGTTCCAGGATAACCTCCGGCGAAGGCACACCTTCTCCAGGGACCCTAGATGAAGGCTCAAGGGAAGCAGGAGGAGAAAGATGATTAGGGTCACCGGCGGCAGCGGAGCCTGGTGAGGTGAGTTCAGATGCAGCTGATGGCAGCACCTGACTCCCCCCCCCCCCGCCAAGAGCCAGACAAAATCTCTCCAAAACTGACATGAGGAAAACACGAGAGATAACTTGCCTGAGCTCAATCTCCACCGCTGTCCAGGACTCCGTCGATCCTGGCGAAGAACACCCGGACCCAGCCTTCAAGAGATCCAGCTCTGGCTCCCAATCCGCTGCAGAAGCCTCCACAGCGGGCGAGGTGGTTGTAGCAGTCCTCATGTCCTCCTGCAGCAGCTCCAATGCTGGGGATTCCTCCAGCGTGGCCAGAGGGGAACCTCTCAATGCTGGCTCTGGAAAGGATCCCGCCGAAGCCACTAGCTCCTTCACCGTCGGATGGCCCTGACCTTGTGCTGGCAGGTCCTTGGGGAGAATGGGAGAAGACACGGAGAAGAGAAAAAAATGAGTTAATTGAGACAGCTGGAGGAGAGGACCCAGTGGACTGTTTATGCTGGGCCCCTTCCTTGGGAGACAGGCAAGATTCAATGTCATTAGATGGTGTATTATGAAGAAATACTTGCCTGTCATCCCGGTCCACATTTTCCCCAGCTGCAGGCAGGAGACAGGCCTCCCTCTCCGTGTCCGTGGTGACATGACCTCCATCGAAAGCTCGTGGAGGAGCCGTCTCCATGGCGACGGAGGAGGGCGTTCCCGGGGTGAACTCCGCAGACCTCACGGCAGCTGGAGGGCAGAGGGCTGCCGAAGTCGGTGAGGAATTCTCCCGGTGTCCCCTAGCTGGCTGGATGGTGTTGCCAATCCTGGTCCCTTGACGCTCCCCCTCGACCCGGCAGTTGACAAAGGTGAGCAAGTTCGCCCACTCCTCGTCAGATGATGACTCTGCAGACTGAGCAGGTGTAGGAGGTGGGCCCCTCACAGCCATGGAAGTGCATCTTCGGACCTCCCTCACACAGCGCTCCTCCTTGACCCAGTGGTTGACAAAGGCGAGCAGGTTCGCCCACCCCTCGTCCGCCGGCATGGCTGCTGAGGGACCTCTCCGTGCTGGCTCCGGGAAGGGATCATCCGAAACCACTGGCTCCTCCATCTGGCGGCTCGGTTCTGAGACCGGCAGACACTCAAGGAAAAACAGAGGAGACACAGAGAGGGTAGGTAAAGAGTTATTTGCTACAGCCAGTGGGGGAGCCCAGCGGGTTGCTGTGTCTGAGCCCCTTTCCCGGGAGACAGACAAGGTTTATTATTATTATTGTGAGGAGAAGAAGGAAAAAAAAAGCACTTGCCTGTCACCCCGGCCCTTGTTATTGACCGCTGTAGCTTGCAGGCTGTCATCCCTCTCTGTGTCCACGGTGAAACGGCCCTCTTCTACAGGTGGAGGGGGAGCCGGCTCCATGGCAACAGAGGTGGGCGTATCCGGGATGACCTCAGCGGACCTCACAGCTGCCGGAGGCAAGATGGCAGCTGACGGAAGAGAGGGCAGTTCCCGGCGCACCGACGTGGGAAGACGCTGTCGTGGTGGAGCTGGCAATGTACGGGCCGAGGCTGTCTCTTCGGGCAGAGCTGGAGAGGAAGCGGATGACTGATGAGGGGAACAACTCCGCTTCGGCTCGGTGGGAAGTGTCCTCACGGATAGCCCAGGGTATAAGCGCTCGAGCGCACAGACCGTGGAGAGCAGCTCGGCGTATTGTGGGCACCTCCAGAGACCGGGATGAGCTTCCAGGATGCCCATAGCCCCAAGCAAACACTCCCATTTTTTCTTGGGGCCACGGGACGCGAGAGCCTCCTCCACAAAGTCCTGGATAAAGCCTGCTGCCCACTCTTCCTCCAGTGTGGGGATGCCAGCTGCCATTCCTCCCTTGCGGTGACGAGGTCGACAGGCCCGGGGCATCATGCGCTCCACAACAGGTGGGTGAAAAAACAGTTTGTTAACGAAAAAAGGTAATATGTGGGTGAACCCGCTAAATCCTCTTAATGGGCTGGTTCATTCTGTCATGAGCTCCCCTGTATGCCCTTCATTTTCACACGGTGGAGAGAAGGAAGAATAAGGATTTAAACACAGGAGTTCACCACACACACATTTATTGCCACAGTTCATACAACACGAAATGGCAGAGCAGCTCGGGCTAAGAAAAGAGTCCCACTGTGATACTAGGCTGTGCAGGAGGAAAGCATAGCAGCTGTGCCGCACAGGGAAACACTACACGCTTAGCAACGCAACTGCAGAGAGAAATGCTAGAAAAATTTACAGCCCAAAGCAGTCCAGGTCCTCCAGAGGAGTGGCGAGCATACTCTCAATAGTCCTTCATAGACGTGATGGTTAGACGGCGGCGCACAGCCAACTAACACATACAATGAACCAGCGATGTCTGTCTAGCAAAGGGCTGCTTTTCAACAGATGTCGGTGGCGTGGCAAATGAGGTACATGGGTGAGACGCGGGGAGGATGATTACCGGGATAGAAAACAGCTGATGGAGTCAAGGGAGAGCGAGGGGGCGTGGCCAGACCAACAGACTGTTAGTAGCGTGGGAGAAAGTAGATCACAATGCTGACTAACAGCTGCTGGTCAGGCAGTGGCTAGGATATGGAAGTTAAAGTACAAATACACCAAAAATGCACATAACCAGTAAACCAAACCCCCCAAAGAGATCGAGACCAAGCCAGGGAAAGCCAAGCCGGCTCGGCTCGTGACAGTTTCATCCCCTGCGCCTACTCAATCCACGGGCTCATCGACGGAGGAGGAGTGGTTGGCCCTACTTGCCCAGCTCGACTGCCGGGTTAAGGAAGAGCGCCGTGCGAGGGAGGAGCAGAGACTGGCCCGGCTCACCTGCCGGATGGAGGGGGAGTGCTGTGAGGAGGAGTTGGATAAGGATTCCCCAGAGCTCGAGCTCCTCACGGCCACTCCGCTTCCCTGTCCGGAGAGGACAGAGCTTCTCGGCACGGCTGACTCGCTGTCCAGTACGGCGCTTCGCATCCCAGACTCTCTGGTTCCTGAACCGTCCGGAAGGAAGGAGAGGAGGAACTCCCGCTGGAAGAGGCTTCTGGTCCCGCTGGCGCAGCACAAGGAGGAACGCCCAGAGAGGAGAGGGGACGTCTTGGAGGCCGCCGAGGACGTCCCGTGCCAGGAGGACAGGCAAGTTATTTCTCATTTAACTTTCATGGTTGATGAACAATTTTGTCTTCCTCCTGGCAAGGAGGCTCAGGGTCCCCTGAGTGCTCCACCCTAGCGGCATATAGTGCTCCTGTACCTGACCTCACCAACCCCTTTCTGTTTGCTCCTACCAGCTCACCGGTGCTGGATCCAGGTCACTTGAGAGGAGAGGAGTTGGAGGCCCAGGAGGGGCCAGCCCAGGGGCCAGCGGAGAGGTCATCCTCGGCCGCCACGCCAGAGGAGCCGGTGGTGGGGAGGCCGGCACATGGGAGTACCACGACTGAAACCACCATCATGCCTGCTGCGGGGGCCGGCGCAGTGGAGTCATTCCTCAGACCAGACCTCTAGCCGACGGGACCCGGAACGTCATCATCGGAGTCCTGGACGGCGGTAGAGCTTGAGCACAGGAAAGTAATCTCTCCTGTAGTTCATTTGTCAGTGATTGAGAGATCTTGTCTGGCTCTTGGGGAGAACAGTCGGGTGTGGCTCCCTGCCCCATCTGGACTCCCCTCGATGGGCTCTGCCACTGCTGGCGACCCTAACTGTTCCTCCTCTCCTAACCCCTTCGAGCTCCTTCTTAGGGTCACTGGAGAGGAGCTGCCACTACCGGGGGTTGCCTATGGATGACGACGCAGGGCTAGCGGTTCCAGAGGAGGTCAACGGGGGTACAGCACCAGGCAAACCAACGGAATCCACGCACCCCCAGTCGCCGGAGTCCTGGATGGTGATGGAGCCCGAGTTCAGGCAAGTGTGCTCCATTATGTCAGTAATGTCAATGTCGATGTCACACTGCCCGACTCATGGAGAGGAGGGCCCAGGGCAGCTTGAAGTAGCCATCACGGCTGCCTCACCGGGCTCTGCCGCTGCTGGTGACCCTGAACCGTCTCCTTTTCTCTCCGTCTGGGTTTGAAGCCCCCTGCCAGAGTTGCCAGAGAGCAGCGGATCTCGCCAGAAGCCGCTGAGTATCAGGGCCCAGTGCCAGAGGTCATGAGGAGCATTACCTCCCTCACTGGGGAGGCCACCGCAGGAGCAATGAGGCCCCCGATGGGGACCACCGCAGGTGCAATGGTGCTTCAGCTGGAGCCCACCGCAGGTGCAGCAGAGGTCCAGCCGGGGTCCACCGTGGGTGCAGCAGAGCTCCAGCCAGGGTCCACCTCCAGTGCAGCAGAGCTCCAGCCGGGGTCCACCTCCGGTGCAATACAGCTCCAGCCGGGGTCCACCACTGGTGCAGCAGAGCTCCAGCCGGGGTCCACCGCCAGAACAGCAGAGCTTCAGCAGGGGTCCACCGCTGGTGCAACCACATCCCAGATGGGGACCATCACGGGTGCAGCCACATCCCAGACCGGGACCATAGCGGGTGCAGCCATGTCCCAGACCGGGACTATCACGGGTGCAGCCACGTCCCAGACCGGGACCATCACGGGTGCAACCATGTCCCAGACCAGGACCATCACGGGTGCTACAGTACCCCTGCTCCAAGCTTCCGACAGCAGGGGGGCTCCTGTCCCTCTGTTTGGCCACCAAGGTTCCCGAGTGTGTAGGCTGCCTCTCCACCTTCCTCTCCGGTTCTGGTGGCTCCACCATACTGGCCGGCCACCCGAAAGACTTGGCCTTCGGGTCGGGTGGTTCATCGGCCTGGGCAGGCCACCGGACGCTATTCTGCGGGCCGCCTGCTGGACATGGGACTTGGGCAGGCCACCCGATCAGTCACCCCTCACCATGCTGGGAGCCTGGGACTCTGGTCGCCCCCCTGAACTTTGGACTTCTGGGGAGGAGGGTTAGTGTCCTAGGTTGGGGCTGTTAGGAGGGTCACTGTTCTTGACTTGCTTATTTTTCTTATTTTGTGTTGTATTTGTCACTGGTTGCTTCCCTCCTAACTGGTTTTCCCCCACCTCCCACCCTGGGTAATTGTTTTTTTCGGTGGGGGGGGGGGGGCTTGAGGTGTGTTCTTTTTGTTTTTGGCTGATGGTACTGGGGTTTCTAGAATCTACCCGGGGGGCGGGGGGGCTGTCATGAATCTGGGTGTGGTGGTTCCAAACCTAGTTCTGACTTATTATTTATTTGCCCTATTTTCCATCAGGCACGTCGGGCAGCTGTTGGGTCCTTCGCTCCCTGACAGCTTGGGCACGCCTCCTCCTCTTGTCAGTGCCATCAGCTGGTTCTCATGACCGGTGCTATCACACACATACACACACACACACACTCTTTCACACCAGGGATCAATTATGTTCACCCCACACATTCACACACTGGCGGCCTCTTCCCTTATCAGTTTCATCATTACATTAACGCTGCATTGGCAGGGAGAGGCTGTTGGAGCCTTTGCCTCCATACGTGGCAGCGGGTTCTCCACGTATATATCTCACGACCTTCGTGTATTCAGCCCGACATTTCAAGATGGAGGATTCCGTGATGTTAGCGTCTGTCTCAGCCTTACTTCCCCATTCACCAGATGACACGGACAGCCTCGGATTGTTCCAGTCGTAAGTACGTTTGCCTTTCTTTGTGTGCCCAGCGTACGTCGGCACTAGGCATTTCTCCTAGCTGTGGAACATCCAGGTGGCCTCCCTGTATGTCTGGTGGCCGTTAATTCACCATTACAACTCTCTGTATTTTTGTGGTCAACTGGACTGGTTATTTCATTGTGGTTTAAGTTAATACATGCACCATGTGTAGGGTGACGTCGACAGGGGTTTTTGTGAATAGTGATATGACATCATGTGAAATAAGGATCTCGTCTGTTTCTATTGTTATGTTGTTTAGTTCTCATGCCAGTTGTTTTGAGTTTTTGCAGTGATGTTCTGTTAATCCAAGGAGGGGTTTGATGATTTCAACCAGGGCTTTTGATAAGCTGTAGGTGACTGATCCAATGCTGTCTATTATGGGTCACAGGGGAATGTCCTTTTTCTGTATTTTTGGTGTTCATATATCTGAGGGGTAATGCTTGCTGTAGGTACTAGGTGGTCATATGCATCCTGTGTTATTTTTTTGATTTCTTATAAGGGTTTTAGAAGGGCTTTTAGTGGGGTTTTTTCTTTGTTTCTGTGGGGTCTTTCTTTAAAATTTCGTATGTACCGCTGTCTCCTAACATGTTTTCCATCTGTGATTCATATTTTTTTGTATCCATGGCTACTGTGGTTCTGCATTTATAAGCCAATAAAATGGTGATTTGTCTTTTTTCAGTGAATCTGTTGCTTTTTCCTCATCATTTATCTCAATTTTGTTGCATTGTTTATTAGCAATGGAATGACAATAAAGGCACTTTGACTTTGATCCTTTGTAATATTACTTTGTGGTAGCTGATTTAAGAATACGTGCTATGTGTTGCGTAGTTCTGCTTTCTGTCCTTGATCCTGGATTTTCTGACAGGCCAATTCTGCTGCTAAAATGTAGTCTTCATGTGGTATTTTTCTTGGAGTGATGGTGAAATTTAGACCTCTGGCCAGTACTTTTTTCTCCATCTACCTTTTTGCCTGACAAAAAAAGAAGCTGTGAATTAATTATTGAACAAGAAGATAAAATGAATGTACTTGAGTATAATGACTACAAAGAGCTGGAAGAAGAGAGGGGTTTGATCAACTTAATTAAAGTGAGATATTCTGTGAGATGAATAGAATCAGTGCTGTTTAGAATAGAAATTAATCAAAGAAACACTGATAAATGAGACTGGGTCAGTGCACAAACAGACCAAAATAGTTGAGTTTATTGTAACCATGTAACCTAGGGTCTATGTCACCTATGGGCCAATGCAGGCAAGCAGCCTCCCTTCTATGCGTAGATAAACTTACACAGACCTACATTGTTTGTGCAGCTACACAGACCAACCATGATACATGGGTTCCCTGCTTCACATAACCTTGTTGACAGCCTATTTACTGGTTGTACTTTAGTGTAACATGATTGGTTACCTGTCCTTAGCCCAGTGCCAGCAGAGTGCATGACTGTGAGAACCATGAGATTATGAGCAGGATTATTTTATGTGTATTGCAGTCTACGGTGCACCTGAACAACCAGAAGCACTTGTGTTAAGGCTCTCTATTTCTTACTGATCTCCTTCTGTTTTCTGCACACAGAAGAACATCTACAGAGTTCATATCGGTTAGAACAGCTGTGTAGTGCACAGTCAATGTACACGTAAACATTTGAGTAAATTTACTTCTACCTTGGCTTTCCCTCTAAATGGATCAGCAGCAAATTAAATCCCTCCAGAAAAAAAGAAAAAAACAAACAAACAAAAAAAACAAATTATGAGGCCTTTTGTTTTCTGTTTAAAAACAAAACAAAACACTGTTGTTATCACTGTTTAAGCAGTTCTCACACCTGTCGATCTGAGTGGTATTGCAATTGTTTTCTGAGATGCAGTAGCTGCTGGACAAAGAGCAAAAGAGCACAGTAAACAGGCCAGGGCTGCTAGCTGAGTGCAGAGCTGTGTTGTTGCATTGACTAGTCTAGCGAGTCTTCCCCTCAGTTTGACATTCAGCATGGTTTCCCCCATGCTCCCAACCCTTTGACCCCTTCACATCCTGCTCCCAGACTGCTGATATTTCATTTTGACCTTGAGTTGTGGGCTCAGCCGTCAAGAAAAAAGAAGACTGGGTAACGTCATTCTGCAATATCATGAATTCTCTATCTTTTACTATAACATGAAAGCATGCATGAGCCTAGCTTATGGTAAGTTTATGCATTTTTTTCATAGGAACACATTAATAAGGAGGTTTTATTTATTTATTTATTTATTGGAAAACGTGTATATCATTTCCAGTAACCATTTATAGCATAGCTTATGATGTACGATGAGCAGGGCTGCAATTTGCTAAAGGGCAGAGTAATACCATGGGCCGCCTCAGCCATTAGAAGGCCCCAAACTACAAATTCAGCCTCAAGGCCGTATTACAACGACGGGATCAGTTGATCAGTTGTCACTGACGCAGAATGCATTTATGGGCTTTTCCAAGTTCATTTCCTTATCAAAACGATGTAAAACCATCTTTCTGCTGGTGCATGATGCAAAGAGGCTGGTCTAATCAATCAGAGGTGTGTTTTGGACAATCAAATCCAAAGCTCTCCTTCCCATCCCTTTAATGCACAGAGGAGCATTATCTAAAGTGAACTGTGACCATAATGGTTTAAGACAGGTTTTGCACTGGCCAAAGCCTGTGTGTGTGTGAGCCCAAATGCATGTGATAATAATGCAGCTTGGTAATAAGGAAGACATCAATCACAGTTGATGCCCAGTTAGTTATGTTAGAAAGAACAAACGGAGAAAAATGGGCTGAAAAATTAGTTGAATGGTTTAATGTTTTTTTGTAAATAATAATAATGCAGCCTTGCCTTATTTTTTAGGATGACAATTTAACATCTGTCTGGGGACTGCATATGAAGCCATTTTGGCTAATTCTGGTGCATTTGACAGTAATGTGAATTAATGCACAATGCCCTTGTCAAATAAACCAGTAAATAAAATAAAATAAAATAAATGTAGTGTACATGGATGCAACACACAGACATGAATGGGTTTGAAACTTCAGGAAAAGTGTAAGTGGTTGGACATGGACTGTGCTCATGTTTTCGCCTTGTGTTCATGTTTATATAAGCTGCTATTATCGGGACATGAGTTCAGCCCATGCCCTCTCCTTGAGTTATTAGTATGTTTCTCTGGGTTTTCTTTCAGCCGGGCTTATTATTATTATTATTATTATTATTATTATTATTATTATTATTATTATTATTATTATTATTATTCCTGCCTCAGCCTAGTTCTATTTGGTCATCATGTTTATTATTATTATTATTATTATTATTATTATTATTATTATTATTATTATGGTCAGTCATGTTTATGTCTCATGTTTACCTTTTTGTCTCAGTCTCTCATGTTCCCTGTACCTGTAGCCACTTCCCTGCTGTCTCTGTTTGCCTTGATTGTTCCCACTTTTCCTGTGTTCTGCTGATTACCCTGGTGTCTACACATGTCTGTGTCAGTCTTTGTCAGGTGTTATGTCCTCGTCAGTGTTTGCGCGTTATGGTGTTTTCTGCCTTGCATTGTCCAGCTATCCTAGCCTGTGAATTTTGTCATGCCTAGACCTGCCTTGCCTTGTCCTGCTTTATTTGGTGTTTCCAGCTCCTCAGCTGAGTTTTGGTTTTGAGTTAATAAATCTGCAAACTGTCAGTCTTATGTTTGGGTCCTGCTTCCAAGATCACACCTTGACAGAATGATGCAATCTGTAAGGACCCAGCAGACTACCAGTTTGGTCAGCTATGACCAGATGTGTGCTGCTGATCCAGGGGGAGTTCAAGGCCATGAACCATCTGAGGGAGTTGATCATCGCGGTTCGCCACTCCACCGATCTGGTGAAGGAGGGTGTCCTGTGGATAGCAGCAGCTGTTGAGCTGGAAGATACCCCATGTCTAAGGGTGTTCCCGTGGGTGCAGGAGCTCCCCATCTGTGGGGCCCCGGGGTCCACCTTGCCACCCAGAACCGCAGTGGAGAAACGCGGAGAGTGTCGGCACCATTCCTCCCGGCACTCCACCCTGCTCTCAGCACCAGCCCCCCTCGCTCTCCGCTGGGCATTCCTCACAGCCGACCAGAGAAAGTCAACTTGCATTTCAATGGCAGCAGAACGGGATCAAGGGTAAGTACCTTTTCATTGTTTACCACCATGTAATGAGAGGTTTTGCCTTGTTCCTGGGAAAGGGGTTCAGCCACCTACCACCACTGAGCTCTCTCTCCCAGTCTCTGCTGCCACTCTCATCTCACCCGCACCATCCACGTCTCCCTTCTCCCGAGCTCTCCGTTCGAAGCAGTTATCTGGATTCAAGGGGCTCCAGCCTGCATCATCTGGGTCTGCAGCTGGCCGGCTTGCTGTGCCTGGGTTTGCCGCCGTTCAGCCTGCATCATGTGGGGTCACTGCTGATTGACCTGCGTCATCTGGGTTCACCGCCGATCAGCCTTCGTTGTTTGGTTTTGCCGCAAATCAGCCTACATCACTTGTCTCGGTGGTCAGTGCACCCCAGCCATCAGTTTCGGAGGTCGGGCTAACCCAGTCGTCAGCCCCGGTGGTCAGCGTGGTTCAACCATCAGCTCCCAAGGTCAGCGCATTCCAACCACCTGCTCCTGTGGCCTACGCGCTCCAGCTATCAGCTCCTGAGGCCGGTGTGCCTCTGTCATCCACTCTGGAGGGTGGTTCGCCTTTGCCATCTGTTCTAGAGGCCAGTGCGCTTTTGCCGTCTGTTCCAGAAGATGATGCACCTTCGCCGTCTGTTCCAGAGGCTGGTGCACCTTCACCGTCTCTTCCAGAGGACAGTGCGCCGTTGCTGTCTGCTCCAGAGGCCAGAGCACCTCCACAATCTGTTCCTGAGGCCGATGCACCTCCTCCACCACTAGTTCCTGAGGCTGGTGCACCTCTGTCGTTAGTTCCTAAGGCCCGTGAGCCTCCATCATTTGTTCCTGAGGCTGGTGCTGTCATGGCGCCCGCAGGGCCATCATCTGTTTCAGCTGCGTGCACACCTGTCGCCAGTCATCAGCGGGCTTTAAGAGCCAGGCCTGCCAGCGACTCAGCATGGAGCCGTCTGCCAAATCAGCGGAGAAACGTCTCTCGTCAACAGCCTCAACTAGGCTCCTCGTCGGACCAAGCGCACCACGTTGAAACATGTAAGCGATCTCAGCACTCATCTTGCCAAGTTCCTTTCCCTTGTGCACAGGTGGATCCTCCAGGCGGCGGACCCTCTCTCCCCGGCGGCAGCGCAGCTCCTTCCCGGGACCGGAGGCTCTCCCCCACTCCTTGTCACTGAGCTGGACACTCTTCCCCTGGCAGCCACTCACAAGACAAGCTACGGCTCAGCATTGCCACCTGCAAGTAAGCGGCAGTCTTAATTACACCTCCTGCTACTGTGCAGCGCTAATACCTCTGCTTTGTCTCCTTAGGGTTGCCAGGCAGAACAAGGACCTGCTCAGCTCCAGCACGACACCAGCACTCCACACACTATTACACATACACACACTCACACACAACACTTTGGGTGAATAAAAGGATAATTGTACTCCTTGAGTTTGTCTTCTGTCCCCTGGGTCCAGAAATTATGTCAGGTGCATCTCCACTGTCTGTTCCTGAGGTCGGTGCAGCTCCATCTTTTGTTCCAGAGGCCGGCACATCTCCATCAGTAGTTACTGATGCCAGTGAGCCTCCATCATTTGTTCCTGAGGCCAGTGCGCCTCCGCCATCCGCTTCAGAGATTGGCACGCCTTCGCCGTTAGTTCCTGAGGCTGGTGTGCCTCTGCCGTTAATTCCTGAGGCCGGTGAGACTCCATCATTTGTTCCTGAGGCTGGTCCACCTTCACCATCCGTTCCAGAGGCCGGCACATCTCCATCAGCAGGACCAGACAACATACCTGGGTGGGCCCTCAGAGCATGCAGAGCTGACTGATGTTCTCACAACAGTCTTCAACCTCTTCCTCAACAATAACATAGTCCACTCCTGCTTCAAAATGACAACCATCATCCCCCTCCCCAAAAGGAGCCCGCCGACTTGTCTGAATGATTACAGACCGGTAGCACTCACTCCAATCATCATGAAGTGCTTTGAGAGAGTGGTGCTGGCCCTCATTCAGGACAGCATACCGGGCACGCTGGACCCCCTGCAGTACGACTACTGGCCCAACAGGTCCACCTCAGATGCTATCGCTGCAGCACTCCATTATTCTCTCTCCCACCTGGAAGATAAAGACATTAGGATGCTCTTTGTCGACTACAGCTTTGCCTTCAACACGGTCATCCCCCACAAACTCACCGACAAACTGTCTTCACTTGGCCTGCACCCCACCCTCTGTGACTGGCTACTGGACTTTCTAACTGGCAGGCCCCAGTCTGTCAGGATGGGTAACAGGACCTCAGCCAGCATCATCACGAACACAGGTGTCCCACAGGGTTGTGTTCTCAGCCCCATCCTCTACAGCCTCTTCACCCATGACTGTGTTGCCTCCCACAAGGACAATATCATCCTAAAGTTTGCAGATGACACAGCAGTGACAGAACGCATCACTGGTGATGACGAAGCATCCTACAGGAGGGAGGTGGCCAACCTGGTGTCATGGTGTGAGGAAAACAACCTCACCCTCAACACGGACAAGACAAAGAAGATGATAGTGGACGTGAGGAAAGGGAGGAGGAGACCCCACCGGCCACTGTTCATCTGGAAGCTTGAGGTGGAGAGGGTGAGCAGCTTTAAATACCTGGGCATCCACATCAGCGAGGACCGTAAGTGGACACGCAACACCACAAAGCTGGTTAAGCAAGCTCAGCAGCGGATGGATGGATGGATGGATGTACTTTATTGATCCCAAACTGGGACAAACTGGCCCCCAGACCCACCTTGTTTTCCGGTCCGGGGGTCCATGGGCTTGGGTAGGCCCCTGACCCACCTCCCACCTCATTCTCTGGTACAGTGGTCCACAGACTCAGGGAGACCACCTAACCCACCTTGTCCTTTGATTTGGGACCTTGGGGCTCAAGCTGACCCCCACAAACTGTTTTCCTTATTTTGGACTTTTATGTGTGTGTGTGTGTGTGTGTGTGGGTGGGTGGCGGGGGGGGGGGGGTAAGAACTTGTTTCGGCATGGTGGTAAGAGTCGGGTGGCCTGCAGGAGTACATGGGCCACCCAACCCAACTGCACAGTCCTTCAGGCAGTCAGCCAGAGATTTCTTAGCCACCTAAACAGAAGGGGTGGCCCAGAAGGCGGCTGCCCCACGGGGAAGCCCCACGTAGAAGGGGACAGAGGAGTTGAAGAACCCACGACGATGTCAGGTGGAGAAAAGGGAACCATGATGGCCTTGGGCGGAGGAGAGGGAACCACGATGGCATCTGGCAGAGGATAGGGAACCACGATGGTGTCTGGCAGAGGAGAGGGGACCACAACGGCTTTGGACTGGCCTGTAGCATCCTCAGTGGTCCAGGACTGGAGCACTGCAGCACCCGCGGTGGCTCCAGGCTGGAGCAAAGCAGCACTTGCAGTGGGCAAAGGCTGGGCCGGAGCTGCACCCACAGAGGCCCTGGGCTGGGACCGAGCACCCGCAATGACCTCAGCTGATGGGAGGCAGTACCCTCGGAGGCCCTGGGCTGGAACAGTGCACCTGCGAAGACCTCAACAGGAGAAAGAGTTGCAATCGCAGAAGTCCCGGGCTGGGACGGTGCACCCGTGATGACCTCAGCTGATGGGGAAGCAGCACCCTCAGAGGCCCTGGGCTTGAATGGAGCACCTATAAAGACCTCGACCAGAGGGGAAGCAGCACCCACGGAGGTCCCGGGCTGGGACGGAGCACCCGCGATGACCTCAGCTGAGGGGGAAGCCACACCCACGGAGGCCCCAGGCTGGGACAGAGCACCCACGACAGCCTTGACCGGAGGAGCTGGACCCACAGTGATCTTGGGCAGCGAGGCTGGACCCATGGAGACCTCTGGCGAAGCTGGATGATCCTCTGTGACCCTGGGGAAAAGCTCAGACAGAAGAGGCAGAGAAACAGGTCAGGGTCACCAGCGGCAGTGGAGACCGGCGAGGTGAGCTCAGGTGCAGCTGATGGCTGCACTTGACTCTCCCCACCAAGAACCAGGCAAGAGCTCTCCAAAATAGAAACAATGAAAACAAAGGAGAGCACTTGCCTGAGCTCAAGCTCCACCACCGTGCAGGACTCCGTTGATCCAGACGGCGACGTCTTGGGCCTGGCCCCCTGGAGGTCCAACTCCGGCTCTGCTGTGGTGGCCCCTGCAGCAGGCGTGGTGGTAAGTGCAGTCCCGGACCCCACCAGCAAACTGACCCACGCAGGTGGCTCGCCCGACGTGATGACAGGAGGTTGGCTCCCTGCTGGCGCTGGATCTTGTACTGCTGAAGCCAGGGGATGCTCCATCGTCGGCACAGGCTCAAGCTCAGCAACAGCACTCTCTCTCTCTGTCCAGACCACGGCTGCAGGGCTGGAACCAGGTCTTCCAGCGCTGCAGGCTCCTCCATAGCCCGGAGGGTCAGTCTTGAGGTCGGTGGACACTCAAGGGGGAAAGGAGGAGACACGGAGAGAGCAGGTGAACCGTCTATAGTTGCAGCAGATGGTGAGGATTCAGAAGACTGCCTAATTCGGGCCTCACCGCCAGGAATCAGGCAAGATAACTCACGTTTAATTGAATGAGAGTGGAAAAACACTTGCCTGAGTTCCCGGGGTGCAATGTCTTCTGCTGCAGCTGGTTGTAAATCAGCCCTCTCCATGACTTCAGTAGTTATGGGCCCCTCAAAGGAACATGGAGGAGCCGCCGCACTGTGACGGGCGGAGGTAGGTAAGAAACGACCGAACCCTCAGCAGCGGGAGGACACGTTGAGGAGACGGTTGTCAGAGCACCAACAGAGGAAGAGGAGGCTGACTGGACAGCTGGCGAAGCAGAACTAGGAAGAGGAACTGCTGTGGGAATTATCTGACTCGGCAGGGAAGAAACTGCTGCCTGAGAGGTGGAGGTGTTCCTCCAGCGAGATTTCCCTTGGCAACAGCGGGAGATGGGAGGAGGAGAAGTCGTCTCATGGAGCAGTGGAAGAGGACCTGGTGAAACCTCCTTCAGCTCCTGGGTGAGATCCAGGAGGAGCCATGACATATACTGTATTCCAGTAAAAGCTCTGTCTCCACTAGTATGACCTGCCTGCGCTCCTCCAGCTCCTCGGCCGACGGAGCGGGGCAGTGTTTGGGAGGAGGAGGTAGAGCTGCCACTGGAGAGCGGTGAGAGGCTGGAGGCTTCCGTGTACACGGGCGCTTGCTCTTCGTCGGTGCAGGCACTGACATCAGAGTGGATTCCCCCAGCCCGTGACTCGTAGGTTGTGGGGTGACTATAGAGAGGAGTAGGTCAACGGGCTCCGGGTGGTCCCACAGGCTGGGGCATGCCTCGAGTGCCTGCGCTGCGCCCTCCAGACACTCACGGGCTGCCTCGGGCATTCAGGAGGCACGAGCCTGCGTGAGGATGTCTTCCACAATACTCACAGCCCACCGCTCAATTTCACTAAGCCCAAGAGTTGGAAATTCCTGGATGGCTGCCATGGCGAGACCCCTTGGTGAAAAACAAAACTGGGGAGGAGTAGGAAAAAACAGCGAACCCTCGCTGCCGGTGGAGTTTTCAAATTGACCGGGTCCCACTGCCCAATCGCCAAACCACAGGTGAGTGAAAAAATAACCACAAACTGCAGCAGCTGCGTTTCTAACTGGCTGGTGTCTTCTGTCATGAATTGCCCCTCGGGGCAGAGAGGAGAGACCCACGAGCTGGACTGCAGTTTATGATATTTATTAACAAAAACAAAGAGTCCAAACAGTGTACAAACACAAAAATCCAAAAAGTGCACAAAGCAAAACTTACGAGCGACAGGGAGAAAACAGGATACAAACGTCAGAACAGGAATAGGTTTCAGACGTAAATGATTCTTGAGACACCATCAAAGAGAAAAGAAATAACCGGCCTTAAATAGGGCCAGAAACAATTAAACACAAATGGTAACCGATGTGAATCACATGAGCGGGCTGGGGAAGAAGATGATGGCAATCAGCTGTGAGTCATGAGGAGAGGAGACGGGGCTGACAGCTTGACAGGGGCACCACCCACAACCAGGGAAAAACCCAGAAGTGTTTCCGATAGCTGCCACCCCGAGAGAGAACAAAGGAATCAGCAAGACTCAAACATAATGTGATGATGACAAATAAAGACAAGTAACCCCAAACATGGAAATAACAAAACTACAATGAATGTAAACAGTAAAATAAGTCATACTAAGAAACAATACAGAATATGTGAAAACCAACTAAAGAAAATAACAGGAATTAGAACTCAAAAATACAACATTATACAAATAAGGAATAAAGGCAAAGAGACAGAGCATGGCGGGATCCCCCCGTGCTCAGATCGTGACAATGTTTACCTTTTTTGTCTCAGTCCTTCATCTTTCCTGTACCTGTAACCACGTCCCTGCTGTCTCTGGTTGCCTTGATTGTTCCCACTTGTCCTGTGTTCTGCTGATTACCCTGGTGTCTATATATGTTTGTGTCAGTCATTGTTAGGTGTTGCGTCCTCGTCAGTGTTTGCGCATTACAGCACTTCCTGCCTTAAATTGTCCAGCTATCCTAGTCTGTAAATTTTGTTGTGCTTAGTCCTGCCTTGCCTTGTCCTGCTTTATTTTGTGTTTCCAGCTCCCAAGCTGAGTTTTCGTTTTGAGTTAATAAATCTACAAACTATCAGTCTCACATTTGGGTACTGCTTCCAACATCACACCTTTACAAAAAGGGGATGATGCCCCTGCAAACTTTCATTAACTTTCATAAACTTTTATTAACAATGGCACGGAAGTCACTCTGTGCCATTGTTTCCTTCTTTCCTTTCCTCCATCTCCCCATGGGAGATGAAGGAAAGAAAGTGAGCTGGCGCAGCTTCCCATCAGCCACCCGCCCCCGCCACGAAGCAAGCCCTGTCTCGGCAGCCTTTTCAGGGTGCTGACTGGTGGCTGTTGGGGAGCTTGCTGGGCTGGAAGGGTGCACGGCTGAGACAGATGTGGACGCATCTCTTGTCTCTATGGGGAGTTAGAGTGAAAAGTAAGTATGCGGCATACTCCTTGTTCATTCATTTATTCCCCTTAAGACAAAAATATTAATGCCTAATAAGGCTGGAATGAAAACGGAACCCCCACACACACACCCGTGCCACACATCACACTGGAACACATGGGCACACATGCTCCCTGTTCATTCATTCATTCTCCTAAAAAAATCCAACATTAATGCCTAATCTACAGTGGTGTTTTCTCCCAGAAGCCAAGCTTCCCCTATTTTTCAGCCTCTGACTGTCATTTTTACTAAGTATATATCATATATATATACACTACCGTTCAAAAGTTTGGGGTCACCCAGACGATTATTTTGTGTTTTCCATGAAAAGTCACACTTATTTACCACCATGAGTTGTAAAATGAATAGAAAATATAGTCAAGACATTGACGAGGTTAGAAATAATGATTTGTATTTGAAATAATAATTTTTTCCTTCAAACTTTGCTTTCGTCAAAGAATCCTCCATTTGCAGCAATTACAGCATTGCAGACCTAACATGATTGCACAAGGGTTTTCTAATCATCCATTAGCCTTCTGACGCAATGAGCAAACACATTGTACCATTAGAACACTGGAATGATAGTTGCTGGAAATGGGCCTCTATACACCTATGTAGATATTGCACCAAAAACCAGACATTTGCAGCTAGAATAGTCATTTACCACATTAGCAATGTATAGAGTGTATTTCTGATTAGTTTAAAGTTATCTTCATTGAAAAAAAGTGCTTTTCTTTCAAAAATAAGGAAATTTCTAAGTGACCCCAAACTTTTGAACGGTAGTGTATATCATACATAATACATTATATATTGTGACGTGAGGGTTCACACAAGAAAGGAGAGATGACTGTGACGAAACAGGCTTTATTTATACACCACCACTCAACACAGAATGGAGGGGAGGTCATTCACACAGACCCCCGTCTCACTTATGGTGAGACTTATGGTCTTATAACACTGCTGTGCCATTATAACGCAGTTATACATACATACAACATCCTCGGCGCCACACCAGTCGGCTGCCTTTTGCAACAGCGGCTCGATTACGAGTTTTTTTTTTTCCCTTCCTCTCTCTTTTGATCACTTTTTTTTTCACCCCACTTATATCACGGACACACAGATCGTCCCAAATGTCTCCTGAGCCGGTGGACGGAGCCACTGTTTATAGCAGGATACGATACAACAGGGAAGAGCTGCTAGCATTTAACCGCCACCCGGTCCCACTGGAAAAACTCGACATACCGAGAGAACTGAGGCGAAAACGCCGCGGCTGCCGGGCTGGAGTAAGGCGGAACAAAAAATATAAGGTACAGACCCTCCCTTCCATCTGTTGTCATGGGAAATGTACGGTCGATACTGGGAAAGTTAGATGAGCTAGCGGCTATCTCCCGTTATGATAGCACTTACCGGGAGTGCTCTCTCCTTTTGTTTACTGAGACGTGGCTAACTGAACTAGCAGCAGATGCTAACATTGAGCTGGAGGGTTTTCACATGATACGAGCTGACCGAACACCAGAGAGTGGCAAAACTAGGGGCGGTGGAGTGATAATGTATGTTAACAACAACTGGTGTAGACCGGGACATATCACTGTTAAACAACGACACTGCAGCAAAGACATTGAGTTGCTAGCTGTTAGCATGAGGCCTACATATCTCCCGAGAGAACACTCACACGTGATCTGCATTGTTGTTTATGCAAATCTGACGGCGAACGCTGGGACAGCGCGTGACGTCATCCATTCAGTAACCAGCAGGCTGCAGACAGAACACCCAGATGCTCTTCTCCTCATCTCAGGTGATTTCAACCACGTTTCACTGTCTCCCATTCTGCCCACTTTCACCCAGTATGTCACATGCCACACTAGAGACAATAAAACACTGGATTTGTTCTACGCAAACACTAAGGAGGCGTACACCTCATCACAATTCCCCCCACTTGGGAGATCGGATCACAACTTGGTTCATCTCCGACCGGTGTACAAACCCCTAGTGCACAGACAACCTCCGGCCATGCACACTGTGGAGTTATGGTCTGAGGAGACAATGGACACTCTAAAGGACTGTTTTGAAGCCACTGCCTGGAAGCAGCTCTGCAATCCACATGGTGAGGACATCGATGGCCTCATTCACACCTTCACGGGCTACCTCAGCTTCTGTGTGGACAAATCCGTTCCCACCAAGACCATACGGCGTCACTCAAACAACAAACTCTGGATCAACCCTGAGATAAAAACACTTCTGAGAGAGAAGAAGAGGATCTTCAGGTCGGGGAACAGGGAGATGCTGAAGTCCGTACAGAGGGAGCTGAGGAGAAAGATCAGAGAAGGCAAGGACAGCTTCAGGAAGAAGATGGAGGACAAGCTGCAACAGAGCGACATCAGCGGGGTCTGGAGAAACCTCAAAACCATCTCGGGGCTCCAGAATACCTCCCCCCAGGCCACGGGGGGCAGGGAGTGGGCGAACAACCTGAATCTGTTTTTCAATAGATTTGACCAACCGCCCTCCCCCCTGTCTGCACAACAACCACTGCTGCCTCTAAGAAATCAAGTCCTGCTACCCACTCCCCACTCCACCGACACCCCCCCCACTCCCAACACACAGCCCCCCATCCTGACCCTGACCAAGACCCAGGTGAGGACGGAGCTGAGGAAGATCAAGGCGAGGAAGGCGTCGGGACCGGACGGCATCAGCGCAAAGCTCCTCAAGTCCTGTGCAGACCAGCTGTGTGGGATTGTGACGTATATCTTCAACATGAGCCTGAAACTGGGGAGGGTACCACAGCTGTGGAAAACATCTTGTGTGGTACCTGTACCAAAAACTTCCCACCCCAAAGACCTGAACAGCTTCAGACCGGTGGCCTTGACGTCCCACTTGATGAAGACCCTGGAGAGACTGCTCCTTGCTCATCTCCGCCCCCTGGTGGAACCAGCGATGGATCCACTCCAGTTCGCCTACCAGCATGGCATTGGGGTGGAGGATGCGGTGATCTTCCTCCTTCACCGTTCTCTGTCCCACCTGGAGAAGCCCGGGAATATGGTGAGGATCATGTTCTTTGACTTCTCCAGTGCTTTCAACACCATCCAACCGATGATCCTGAAGGACAAGCTGCTGCGCGCAGGGGTGGACCAGCACCTGTCATCATGGATCCTGGACTACCTCACGAACCGGCCTCAGTTTGTGAGAACCCGGGACTGTGTTTCTGACACGATCATCAGTAGCACGGGGGCCCCCCAGGGAACGGTGCTGGCTCCCTTCCTGTTCACTCTTTATACTGCGGACTTCTCACACAACACAACACATTGCCATCTACAGAAGTTCTCTGATGACTCTGCGATCGTTGGTCTCATCTCCAGCGGAGATGAAGCTGAGTACAGAGGGCTTATCCAGGACTTTGTGGACTGGTGCCATCGGAACTGCCTCCAGATCAACGCGAGGAAAACTAAGGAGCTGGTGGTGGACTGCCGCAGGCATGGGCAGCCCCTCACAGCACCAGTAAATATACAGGGAACAGACATCGAGATGGTGACATCCTACAAGTACCTGGGTATTCATCTGAACAATAAACTAGACTGGTCACACAATACTGACGCACTCTACAAGAAGGGACAGCGCAGGCTGTTCCTGCTGAGGAGACTCAGGTCTTTTGGTGTACAAGGGGCGCTGCTGAAGTCATTCTATGACACGGTGGTGGCATCAGCCATCACTTTTGGAGTGGTCTGCTGGGGCAGTGGCATTACTGCAGCCGATAGGAAGAGACTGAACAAACTGATTAAGAAAGCTAGCTCTGTCCTGGGGCAACGCCTTGATCCGATGGAGGAGATAGGAGAGAGAAGGACGGTGGCTAAACTGTCATCTCTGCTGGAGTCCGAGTTCCACCCTATGCAGGACATACTGGATGCACTGAGGAGCTCATTTAGCAGCAGACTACATCATCCCAGGTGCACAACCGAGAGGTTTCATAGGTCCTTCCTACCAACGGCTGTCAGACTGTACAACCTAAGCAGGGCTGCTCGCAGAGATAGCAAAAAGACGTAACAAACTAATAGTTTTTTTTGAATGCAAAAGATGCAATAGACTTACACAATGGTCCTCTCCGGCATAAAACTAGGAACATACCGGTCGCTATGGAGGGTGAGAATATGTATGGGCACATAATCATACCATGTAGGATAACTAAATAGACGGTTATGCTGTTTCATCCCACCTAGCAACAATGCTCTGCACTGTGTGTGTTTATATATTTACATATTTATTCCATCTAGCTACAATGCTCTGCACTGGGTGTGTTTATATTTATATATCTATATATTTATTCCATCTAGCTACAATGCTCAGCACTGGGTGTGTTTATATTTATATATCTATATATTTATTCCATCTAGCTACAATGCTCCGCACTGTGTTTTTATATATCTATTATTATTCCATCTAGCTACATTGCTCCGCACTGTGTGTATTTATATACTTGCATATTTATTCCACCTAGCTGCAATGCTCCGTACTGTGGGTGTTTATATATTTACATATTTATTCCATCTAGCTACAATGCTCTGCACTGTGTGTTCATATATTCATATATTTATTCCATCCAGCTACAATGCTCTGCACTGTGTGTCTGTGTGTGTGTGTGTGTGTGTATATATACAGTATATTTTATAGTAATATGTACATATGTATATTAGCTGCTCTTGCTTGCTTGTTTTTTTTCTTGCCTTCTGATTGTTGCTCTGAGTGTTGCTATCCCTGTGCTGTTGCAATCCTGGAATTTCCCCGTTGTGGGACTAATAAAGGCTTATCTTATCTTATCTTATCTTATAATGATACAGCAATAACACTTTGAACACACGAATAATAACAGTGTTTGAATCTGCTGTGGCACAAGCAAGCCGGGAGAATCCCCGCCCCCTTAACACAGCCCCGACGTTACACTGTCCCCCCGGACTGGTTTCTGTCACCAGAATAACAAAGTCCAGCTCAAAAGTCCTACATGAATCCGTCCAGGTGTCGGGGAGGCCGCCGTTGTCAACAAACAGTACGTACAAACCCGCTAGTGTCCATCTGTGCCTCGGCCGGAATATCTGGTCGGGATGAAGGCACCGGCTAGACCACCTGCGGGGCAGATGGCTGGTATGGGGCGAGACGGTAATGGTGGAGCACCACGACCCAGTCCCTTTTCTGCAGCCTCACCCTGTACACTACATCCGACAGTCGCTGTAGGACCTCTCACGGTCCCGACCAATGGCTCGCCAGTTTTGGGTGACAGTCCCCTTTTTCTCTCCGGGCAAAAAACCCAGACTCGATCTCCTGGTGCAAAGTCCCTCCCCTGGCAGCAGGAGTCATATGCCCGCTTCTGCCGGCTCCCCGCCACCGCCAGGGCCTCCCGAGCCAGTCGATGCACTGTGTGGAGACGTTCTTTCAAGCAAAACAAATAATCCAACCCCGGTTTGCCCTCCACCTCCGGCTCCGGGAAGGGGGGGGGGGGGGCACCAAATCCACCGGTGTGCACAGCTCGCATCCAAACATTAGCGCTGCAGGAGTGCACCGGGTGGATTCCTGTGCTGCCGTCCAGTACGCCCACAGAACAAAGGGCAGACACAGGTCCCAGTCTTGCTGTCGCTGGTCCACTAGGGCAGTGAACTGGGTGGTGAGGGTCCGGTTGAACCGTTCAACCAGG
This sequence comes from Pholidichthys leucotaenia, assembly GCA_020510985.1. Taxonomy (NCBI): domain Eukaryota; kingdom Metazoa; phylum Chordata; class Actinopteri; order Cichliformes; family Pholidichthyidae; genus Pholidichthys; species Pholidichthys leucotaenia. The sequence continues at coordinate 107,062,308 of CM035849.1, read as the reverse complement.
CCGTCCCTCTGTGGATGCAGCGGGGTGGTCCGGGTCTTCTGGATGCCCAGCCGCCTGCAGACTTCCCCGAAGACTTCTGCCTCAAAGTTCCATCCCTGATTGCTGTGCAGCTCCTCCGGTGCGCCAAACTGACAAAACATCTCGTCCACCAGCTTTGATCTGTGGTGGCGGCGCTCTGATCAGGGACCGCGTACGCTTCTGGCCATTTGGAGAAGTAATCCATTGCGACCAGCACGTAGTGGTTCCCCCGGTCCGTGGTCGGGAAAGGGCCCAGAATGTCCACTCCTACCCGCTCCATGGGTGCTTCCACCCGGTACTGCTGCAAGGGGGCGTGGGATTGCTGAGTTGGCCCTTTCTGAGCTGTGCAGGTGTCACAGCGATGGACATGGAGCTCTACATCCTGGCGACATCCGGGCCAGTAGAACCGGGCCCAAAGACACTGCAGAGTCTTCGTCACCCCGAAGTGGCTCGCTCCCACCGCCCCGTGGACCAGCTGGAGTACGTTAGGCCGGAGCCGCTGGGGAACCAGCAGCTGCCAGACGTGATGCTGCCCAGCTGGAGTCTGCCACTGCCGATACACAATACCCTCGTGACAGCGAAGACAGGCCCACTGGGAGTGTAGGGCCTTGGTCTCAGGGTCCAGTGCAGACACAGCCTCCCAGGTGGGCCACTGGCCCTCGTCCAGCCACTGCCGAAACCGGGAGATGACCGGATCCCTGTCCTGCTCGCTCTGCAGCTGCTGCGCGCTGAGGGCCTCTGTAACATCATCGCTGGGGAGAGCTGACTGATTATCCGAGGAGGACCTGTGTGTCGCTGTGTTATTCCTGCTCACAGTGGTCCAGAAAGCAGCAGCCCGTGGGACGGCTTGGTCTTGATCCTCTGCCCACTGGCAGTGCCCACAGTCCTCCACAGCACAGGGACGCCGAGACAGCACGCCAGCGTTGGCATGGAGGCGGCCTGCCCAATGTACAATCAGAAAATCATAATCCTGCAGTGCCTACAGCCATTTCGCCAACTGTCCATCCGGCTCTTTACAGTTCAGCAGCCAGGTCAGGGAAGCATGATCCATCCTGAGCTAGAACCTTCCCCCTTACACATACGGGCGAAAATGGCGAAGTCCCTGGATGACAGCCAACAGCTCTCTGCAAGTAACGCAATAATTTCTTTCAGCTCTGCTGAGTGTGCGGCTGAACAAAGCAACTGCCTGCTCTCCGTGTTCTCCATCCTGGGATAACACCGCCCCGATGCCCTGGTTGCTGGTGTCCGTGTCCATGATGAAAGGCGGTTTGGCTCTGGATACTGCAGGATGGGGGCTCTGATGAGCGCTGAGCGAAGCCGGGAAAAAGCAGCAGCACAGCTCTCACTCTACTGAAACGCACGGCACGTCTGTGTCAGCTGATGCAGCGGGCTGGCAATGGTAGCAAAGTCTTTCACAAATCTCCTATAATAGGAGGCCAGTCCGAGAAAACTCCGTAGCTCTCCCACATCCCGCAGCACTGGCCAGTTTTTCACCACTGCCACTTCCTCTGGATCGGTAGCGACTTCCGCTGCGCTGACAACGTGGCCCAGGAAGGTGGTCTCCCGCCAGACTAAGTGGCATTTCCGTGGGTGTAGCCGCAGCCCGGCCTGTCGGATGGTGTCCAATACCTCCCAGAGGTTGGACAGGGCGCCATCAAAGTCAGCTGCGTGAACCAGCAGGTCATCCAGGAAAACGATGCAACAGCTCCGGGGCACGTGAGCCAACACTTGCTCCATCAGACGTTCAATGGTGGCCGGGGCATTGCAAAGTCCAAATGGCATCACCTTGAACTGATACAGTCCCTGCCCGATGGAGAAGGCTGTTTTCTGGTGGGCCTCAGGTGACAGCTCTACCTGCCAATAGCCGCTGCGGAGGTCCAGCGAGCTGAACCAGCTGGAGCCGGTGATGTAGTCCAGCGCATCATCGATGCGGGGCAGGGGGTAGGAATCCTTGAGGGTGACGTCATTCAGGCGCCGGTAATCCAAAAACTGCCACGAACCGTCCTTCTTCTTAACTAGAACCACTGGCACCGCCCAGGGGCTGCTGGAGGGCTCAATAACACTTGCCTCCAGCATTTCCCCTATTTTTCGTTCTGCTGCCGCCCGCCTTGAAAAAGGCAGACGGCGGGGGCTGAGCCAGATCGGCCTGGTCTCACTGGTGTCGATCCCGTGCTGCACCAAGCTGGTTCGGGTGCACTCCTCATCCTTGGCAGCGAAGACATCAATGTAGCAGTCCAACAGCTCCCGCAGCTGGTGTCTCTGTCCCAATTCCACTCCGCTGCAGCTCTGCTGGAACAATTCCTTGACCACCTACTGCATTTCTGCTGACACACTGACCCGCTCCACTGTGGCCCTCCCCCTTGCTGTCTCTATCAGTGATTGCGCTCCCTCTGCTCGTGCTTTTGGTGCCATTGTGTTCAGTTCTTGCGGTGACCTGCCCGGTTCGATCCGTCCTGGCGGCCTCTCGATCACGCGGGCCCCCGGGTTCCTCCTCTGGGCCCCGCTGCAGAGCATGATGGTCTGAGCCCCCATCAGGAGGGACGATCTGGCGGTGTCAATTTTTGCGCCCAGTGCTGGGAGCAGATCGAGTAGGGGTCTTGAATGTCAGCAGCCAGAATGGGTGGCTTGTGTTCTGGTCGGCCACCCCCACCACAAGAACTCACCGCCCTCCCAGTCTGGCGTGCTCACCGGTGGCTGTGGTGATGCAGCGCCTGGTGGGTTCCCACCCCTGAGGTTCTGCCTCGTCCGTACCTGGCAGCACCCCGGGTCAGACCAGGAAGATGGTAGAACCGGTGTCGATCAGGGCCCGGATCAGCATGTTGTCCAACCTGCACTGTAGGTACATCCCTGGCGAGTGTCCAATTCGGCCCACACGTGGTGACAGTTCATCGAGGAAAATGTCTGTGGGAGGCGGCAGGTCCCTGTCCATGCCACCTCACTCTAGTTTAACGCTGGCAAGGGGCCGGTTTGTCGCGGGGGTGGGTGCTGGGCAGTACCGCACGATGTGTCCTGGCTCCCTGCAGCGGAAGCACCCTTCCTCGCGCCGCCGTGGCCGTCTTCTCCTTGGCCTCACTGTTGTGGTCCGGCACAGTTCCTCCTCCTCCTCCTCACTCTCAGCCGTGGCCTGGAAGGCTCTCTGCCTCGGTGCCGATTCATCAGCTGCACAATCCATTAGCGGTCCCACCCGCTCTGCTCCTGCCACAGCCGTCTCCCAGCTGCTTGCGGCGTGAATCCAAATGTGGCTCTGGAGCTGGGCTGGGCAGAGCCCCCGGATGAAGTTCTGGAGGGCGAGCTTACGCCACTGCCCCCGGCTTGAAATCCGGGTAGCCGCACCATGTCGGCAGCTGTATGTCTGCTGTGTAGGCTCCCAGGCTCTCTCGGCTGCCTCGCCGGCGGTTGGCCAGCTGTTCCTGGGTGTGCTCAGCGTTGGCCGCTCACAAACCCCAAACTGCCTCCGGAGCGCTCCTTGTAGTGCTGGTCAGCTGCGACGTTCCTCGGGCCGGAGATCGGACAGCATGCAGTGAGCCCTTCCCTCCAGGGACAGCGCGACCTGCACGGTGGTCTCTTCGGGTGGCCAGCCGTTCAACGCAGCAGCCAGCTTGACCTGGACCAGATAGTCATCCAGCAGGGTTTCGCTGTTAAAGCGGGGAAGTTTGGCCCACTGGCGAATTGGTCAGACAGTCGCCTCTTGGTCGATCGTCGCCCCTGGTCGCAGTGGAATCGCCGGCCCATCCTGCCCTGAAAAGGCTGATCTGCTCTGCTTAGCCCGCCCTGCCTTAAGAAAGGCAGAAGGCGGGGTATGCTGGTCCCATCAGGTCCGCTGCTCCATTCATCCCGGCGAGCTTCCATCTGCTCCATATCCCCCTCCTGGCACCAGTGTGTCGTTGTGAGGGTTCACACAAGAAAGGAGAGATGATTGTGACAAAACAGGCTTTATTTATACACCACCACTCAACACAGAACGGAGGGGAGGTCATTCACACAGACCCCCGTCTCACTTATGGTGACACAAACACATGATCAATCACTGCTCTACTGGTCTTATAACACTGTTGTGCCATTATAACGCAGTTATAATGACACAGCAATAACACTTAAAACACACGAATAATAACACTCTTTTTTTTTTTTTTTGTTACTTATTTGTACCCGTAGGCAGATTTGGTTTGCAGTCTGGTGACAAGCCACAGGCTGCCGGTCGCTGCGTGCGCAAGCGCCCTAAACCTACATGTTTTTGGTATGCGGGAGGAAACCGGAGAAATCCCGGAGTAAACCCACGCAACACGGGGAGAACATGCAAACTCCACACAGCTCACTGTTGGTCGGGGGCTGGGATCGAACCCACGATCTCATGATCCCCGCGATCCCCCGGCCGAGAGTAAAACTGTGCTGCCACAGTGCTAAACCACTGCGCCACCGTGCAGCCCTTTGAATCTCCCTTGAATCTTTGAATCCTCCGTGGCGCCAGCATGCCGGGAGAATCCCCGCCCCTTAACACAGCCCCGACGTTACAATATATTTAATAGAAATGGTATCTTATAATATAGAAAAAGAGCGAACTATCAAAATGTGTATTTATATTTAACAGTTTTGATTGTCACTGACTTTCCACAGAGAGGTCTCATCTCATTTCCCAGAGTATCTTAGAATGGGGGAAACAGCGCCTCTGTTACATGTACTAAAATATATGGTGAGATGTGGTATTGCAAATGAGGCCAGAGGCTGGCTGCTCCTAGGGTGAGAGTAGTCAATTCTGTGCAAAAGCCAGCCAGCGTAAGTTTGCTGAGTCCACATAAGACCAATCAAATCATAGGGGGTCATTAACGTCAGTGTTGGTGGGAGGCCAGTGGTCGTTGTTAGCAACATTAGCAAGTACCACTAGCGAGGGCCAGGATTTGGAGTTTTAATAATAAAATTCCTTTACAAGGTCCACAAACTGCTCCAGTTTATAATCCCTATACCAGTGACCAGCACATCAGCTGAGTGCTCCTTTTCCTGTTTAAAAAGGATTAAAACTTATCTGAGGAACACGTGTGGACAAGAAAGACTTGTAAACCTTGCCAAAATATCCATTGACTCTGCCGTCGTGGAGAACCTAACATTTTGCCACCATTAAAGAGAGGAGAATGGCCCGCCTTTTCAAATAGGGTAAGTGCAATGTTTAGTCCTCTTTATATTCTTTCACTATTAACAGAACTGCCTAAATAATTACATGTGCAATTTTAATATGGTTATTGAATTTTTATCTTTACTTTTGCTGTAGCTGCATGTATGTATTTCTCAGTAAGTTGTGTTGGTTATTTTATTGTGGTTACTGACATGCAGAAAAACTGCATCGCTCTGTCTGTGTGTAACCTCATCAGGTGTGGAACTGCATAATTTGTGTTTTCGGTATAGTAATTAAACTTTGTAAGTCATGTGTTTTTTAATACGCTTGCACCCAATAGTAAAGTGAGAGAGAGTGAGAGAGTGCAAGAGCGAATGAGCGAGAGAGTGTGTAAGTTGCATCTGTAAGATACAACAGAACTGCATTCCAAATAGTGAAATTAGCTGATGCATGTACAGTCATGTGAAAAAATTTGAGGACACCCCATTAAATATTCAGTTTTTTATTAATAAATATTCACATATCTATGTCTGACCTGTTTTTTGTTTTTATTTGCATTTTTTAACATTTGTTTTAGCCATTTTAAGTGGGAATGAATATGGGGGGTGTCCTAAAAAAGATGGGGGTGTCCTAATTTATTCCTCACTATTTGCTTAGAATTACATTTTACAGAAAATTTGAAAAAAGTCTTTAATTCATTTTTAATTGTTTAGTTGTAGTACATGAATCTCTCAGTGTTTTTAACATTGATATTAAATATCTATATGTCCAAATATGTTTAAAAAAACAGGCTTATACAGGGTGTCCTAATTTTTTCACGACTGTATAGTGTTACGTTCATGGCCCCCACCCCAATAGCAAGCAGTGGTCTCATTTCGTTTCACCCAGCTTCCTCAAAAATTTTCCTCACATCACGCCACTGCTAATCTATAGACTCCAATGGTAAGTCTGCAATTAAAATGAGAGTGTGGATGGAATAAAAAAAAACTAGTGTGTGATCATCATATAATTAAAATGATGGGCAATTATATCATGACTGTTACAACTCTCTCTATTAAAATAAGATCCCAGTGCTGCTGTTTCCATATGAACTCCGGAGCTGCACGATGTCAAAATATGCCACTGAAATATCATTAAACAATGCACTTCTGATGATAGACCTCCTTTTTCCTGATGAAAAGTAGATTCTCATGGAATGCATTATAGTAATGAGCATTGTGTGCCACCACACCTCTTTGAAATGAGGTACCTCCTCCGAGCACATATCAGGCGCACTGTCCACTGGTAATTTGATGGTGTGATGCAAAGCGTAAAAAACAGACAATGCGCTGACAGAAACTAACAAAAACATTGGCGTACAGTGGAAAGTCTGTCGAAAAAGTATGCGGATGACCATCAAAATGGTCCCCTCAACATTTTTCTTCATTTGTAATCAGGTTTGCTCCTCATATGTCTAGTCAATCACAGAAAAGTTAAATGTTGGATGTAAAGAAAACTAAGCTCCAGAATAGGATATAATTTTTTTTGTTGTTGTTGTCAAGTTGTTGTTAATACAGTATATACAGCAGAGTTTAGAATTAGAGAACAATGTATTTGATCTATTTTGAAATATGTTATTCTTCATTGTTCAGAATTTAACGGAATATCAGCTGTGGCTATATCACTGCAATACTAGCATGTTTTTTTTATAAAATAACGAAGGCACTTCAAAACAAAATTTTATTTTGTAAAAAAAACAAAAAACAAAATTAGAAAACAGTGATCACTGTTTCAGAAGAGAAGATTAAAACAATGTTTTTTAAGGGCTATAGTAGGGCTGCACAATTATAGCCGAAATGATAATCACCACCATTTTTGATCAATATTGAAATCACGATTATTAATCACGATTTTTTATTAACTTTAGAAAAAACACAGATTTCAATTATGTGTACTTTTTTAATGTTTTTTTTTAATTCATCCTACTCACCAACTGCTAGATGAAGCCTGTGGCCAAAGTACTGGAGCCTCGCCCATTTATTTGGAGAAGCTGCCTTGACGATGTCAGATCCACTGTCTATTGTTTTAAGATAAGATAGGCCTTTATTAGTCCCACAATGGAATTTCTCCATTGAATATGCAGACTAGTCCCTCCACCTTCAGGCCCCAAGTTGATTGCATTTCCCTCAGTCCATGGGCTATAGCTTCTCGTGTGTGGCCTTGTGGGGAAAAATCGACATCTACAAGCATCGACTCTTCATTTTAAAATCTCCATCAATGTACTGAATTGTCAGGGACAGGTAGGGCTCCGTTGCTCTGCTTAACCATAGGTCAGTCGTAGTTGCAAAGTATGCAGTTGTGATATCCATCTGTATTTTTCATACAGCGCAGGTAATGCAACTTTGGAGAAATAATTGCGTGAGGGGATCACATGTTTCTTGTTCAGTGCTTTTAACCATGTTTCTGAAGCCTTCATTGCTCACACAGTATTTATCAGATAAGATAAGATAAGATAAGATAAGATAAGCCTTTATTAGTCCCACAATGGGGAAATTCCAGGATTGCAGCAGCACAGGGATAGCAACACTCAGAGCAACAATCAGAAGGCAAGAAAAAACAACATCTAGTAAACATATGTCCATATTACTATAAATGTATATATATAGACACACAGTGCAGAGCATTATGGTTGGTTGGTGAATGTGCAGCAGAAAGTCTAAGCTCTCTCTCCGCGGATGCGGCGAGCCAGCTGGAAGTCTTTGGGCATGATGGTGACCCCCTTAGCGAAGAAGAGACCCACCAGGTGGGCCTCGCTGGTCTCCTGCAGAGCCATGACGGCGAAGCTCAGGAAACGCAGGACGGTCTTGAAGTCCTGAGCGATCTCCCTCACCAGGCGCTGGACGGGCAGCTTACGGATGAGCAGCTCCGTGGATTTCTGGCAGCGACGGATCTCTCTCAGAGCCACGAGCCTGTGACGGCGAGGCCTCTTCACTCTGCCGGTGGCCGGAGCGCCTCTCCGAGCAGCCCTGGTGGCTAGCTGTCTCCTGGGGGGCTTCTTCCTCCAGTAGATTTTACGGGCGGTCTGCTTGGTTCTTGCCATCGCTCTTTATTATTCTGTCTTATATTTCTTGCACGCCGCCTAAACTCCAGCCCGGCACCCGCGTCGTTTTCGCTACAGCTCCCGGTATGTCGAGTTTCCCATTAGCACCGGGCGGCGGCCAAGTGCTAGCTAGCACTAGCTCCTCCCCGCTGTAGCGTCTCCCGCTGCAAACCGTGGCTCCATCCGCCGACCCGGGAGACCCCCGGGGCGATCCGTGCGTCCGTGATATATTTACAGAGTGAAAGGTGTAGAAAGAAGAAGGAAGATTAAAAAAAAGGCTGTTGCAACGGGCAGCCTACTCGTGTGGCGCCACCGGTCCAGCGGAACCGGAACCGGTGGAAAAGATGCATGTCTTTGGCCAAATAAAATGCTATTGCATCAGTTACTTCAGTGTTTCCTTGGAAGGTGTATGGATACAGTGAAGCTCTGTGCAGGGTCGATGCTATGGTTGCCTGATTTAGTGAAGTGGCATTTGCTTTAGCCTTCATGCATTTATTGTACTTGTGTTTGTGGTGTTTTTTCTGGTGGTTGAATAAGTTAGTTGTGTTGCCCTGCAGCGCAAACACAGCTCTATGGCACTCGTTGCATATAATTTCTTTTTAGTCAGCATCACTTGCCCAGAATCCAAGACACGTCCAGACAACGGATGATGATCCTTTTGAGGCACTAGCAACTTGCCTCCACATGTTGCCATATTGTAACCTTCTGCTCTCGACATCTGGTTTGTGTTTTACCACCACACCAGTCCGCTATTGAAAACTTAAGGCTGTCGCTACAGGGTGCACTCGCTTGTCAGTTCTGCAGCTTAATGTTGCCCTAACATTTGTTTGCCCCCTGGTGGTCGGCTGACTGTTGGCTGAGAAAATTCTTGATTTGATATGCAGCAGAGTCCGCATTTTAAATGTCAATATCGCCGACAGCCACGTTAATTTAATCGTGGCAGCCAAAATCATGATCGCGATTAAAATTTGATCAATTGTGCAGCCCTAGGCTATAGCATTCAAAAATTAATAGGAAGTGTAGAAGCTCTTGTTTTGAATGACTTCAGCATATCTGTGCAAATAGGACATCACTAGTTTCTCACACCGCTCTGGTTTGGGGGACAGGATTATGTGAAGACTCTCAATCGGGAATTGGTTCAATGTTGCAGCTGGAACTGCATACCGGTTCACTGCTGAACAGGGCAAGGATCTGTCTCGGCACACAGTGTCTCTCCGTTTAAGACAATTTGGACTCAAAGCTTACTCTGCAGTCTATGCAGTGACCAAACCTCTCTCATCTCATCATCAGGCTAGACTTGCCTTTGCTGAGGAGCATGTTATGTGGACAGAGGAGAACTGGTCCAGAGTGCACTTCAGTGATGAGAAAGTAAGTTCAGTTTATTTGGGTCTGATGGGAAACAATGTGTTCGGCATCAAACGGGGGAAAGACTGAACCCAATGTGTGTAAAGAAGTCAGTTAAATTTGGGGAAGGAAGTGCTGTAGTTTTGGGGATGTTTTCTGCAGCAGGAGTTGAGCCTCTTGTACACCTACATGGCAGGGTGAATGCAAATGTTTATGTGAACCTCCTTCAACAACATGCAACTCCTTCACTGCAACTGTCTCCCAATCAGCCCACAATTTTCATGCAAGACAATGCCCCCTGTCACACTGCAAAATGGGTTAAACAGTTCCTTGAATCTAACGATATCGAAACAATGAAATGGCCAGCCCAGAGTCCAGATCTGAACCCCATAGAGAATCTCTGGAAAATCCTTGGCGACAAAGTAATGGCTAAGAAACCCACTACAGTTACTAAACTGTGGAAGAGACTGCAAGAAGAACGGACCAAGATCAAACCAGAGCAGTGTGAAAAACTAGTGATGTCCTGTGCACGCAGATGTGCTGAAGTCATTCAAAGCAAGGACCTCTACACTTCCTATTAATTTTTTAATCCTATAGCTCTAGAAAACGTTGCTGAAATCTTCTCTTCTGGCACAGTGGTCACTGTTTTCTAATTTTGCTCACTGCTTTTTTTGTATTTGTGTTGAAGTGCCTTAGTTATTTACAAAAATCATGCTAGTACAGCAGTGATATAACCACAGCTGACATTCTGTCGAATTCTGAACAATGAAGAATAACATATGTTAGAATAAATCAAGTATTAAAGGTGCAAGAGAGAGCATTCTGACCTCCTGGCCAGTAGGTGTTGCATTCACTGTTGACTCTCTATTATCTCGTACCGGTTGCTAGGTAGAGAAATAAATGGCACTTCCCGGAGGCTAACATCAGACTGCTAACATCTCAGACCTTTGGTCATTATGAGCCAGACAACATGTCAAGCAAGGACTCCTGTGGTACAGAACTGTGAATTTAACATAATCATCTCTGATGTGCATCTCCGGTAAACATTTTTTTAAATAACTATATCATATAGTGTTATTGACAGTAATGCTAATGTAGCACAACTGTGATCAAACTCTAGTTTTGACAGCGTAATTATGACAGCACTTTAGTTCAGTTTGTAAAGGCTTTGACTGTTGTTAGCTGTGTGGTTTTTGTAAATATGCCGAATCACACTTTTACCATCTGTTCATGTTTATCCATTTTAGCTACGTGTACTTAAAAAAAAGGTTGTTGCTGTTAAGCTCCAGCCATCATTTATATCAGTTCTAGTTCATTTTAGGTTGTAAATGTGTTTTGTTTTAATTATTTTAAAATATAAAAATAAATGCTGTAAAACGCTGGATGCTTGAATTCATTTGTGCCCTTTCAGTTACTGTAGAAGATGAAATCCATTGTTTATTCAGTGTGACAGATTCACAAAGTAATGGTTTACCTCACCTCTGCAAAACTAAAGTATTTTCAACCTTTGTATAATGTAGTGATAAACAACAACCTAAAATATATTGTCTGTATTAGATATATACATAACATTGTAATAATTAATCCTTAGTGAAGTTGGAAATAATTTATGGCGGAATAATCTTTTTTCAAATAATACTGTGTAAAAACAATACTGCATCTCCAAAAATTAGTACATCACCATTAAGACCTATATCAAATAGCTCAGACATATTCATCCAAATTTCAAACAAAAAAATCTTAAAATAGCTAAATTTATATGGGATTATTGTACGATATGAAAGTTTTACTTTTTAGATTTGAGTTATTTCTAAAAATAAATTCACCACAATATTCAATTTTTGGAGGTGCATGAGTAGAATGTAAAAGAAAATCAACCTCAAATCAAGTGAGTCAACATATAACCAACAGGAATTTATTTTGGGGAAAATATTTATTAAAAAATAAACAGTCCAGATGCAGGACCCATGGTGAAACGTGAAACGACGTGCCAAACAGGGACGCTGGAAGCCGCGTAGGGCCTCTCTGGGGGTTGCGGATGTGGACCGACCCAGAGTGGAGGCCCGGTCGAGAGGTGCTCGGGGCAAATGCCGACGAGAAGATAACCGGGGCGGCTGCAGGTGGTGGTTGTTAGGGAGGATGCCTACGTCCAGCTATCTGATGGCTCGTGGAGGCATCCCAATAAGCTGCGGTGCGCTCATGAGAAGAAGGAAGTGTTTGGACCTCGACGTGGGTCGTCCACGGGAGCGAAGAAAAGAAGCTGCGCCGGAGTGGGGCCGTCCAAAGTTTTTCCGGGGGAGTAAAAATATGTTTTGGTTTATTACTTGGATAGTCAAAAATCTGACATAAAGTTCTACATGCATAATTACAACTACTTCAAGTAGTCAAGAAATCCTGTGGCTACTGCTGTGCATTAACATTAGTTAGTAAGAAAATAAATTAAGACCTGTTTATTCTACTATTAGAACTTAAACTATTTTTAACATCAATTTCCACCCTGGTGATCAATAATGTTTTACATTTTTATCTTAAACTGTGATAACAATAAACAACTTTAACTTTTTTTCACTATACACTAAATTGTAAGACTGAGCAGCTGTACATCAAAGTTGATAATTTAAAAAATCTTTATGTAAAATATGACTGCTGCATAATTAGTATGTGCTGTTACATTCATAGATGTACAGCCGAGGACAAAATTGTTGGTACCCCTCTGTTAATGAAAGAAAAACCCACAATGATCACAGAAATAACTTGAATCAGACAAAAGTGGTAATAAATAAAAATTCTATGAAAATTAACCAATGAAAATCAGACAATGCTTTTGAATTGTGGTTCAACAGAATTACTTAAAAAAACAAACTCATGAAACAGGCCTGGGCAAAAATGATGGTACCCCTAGAAAAGACTGAAAATAATGTGACCATAGGGACATGTTCAACCAAGATGTGTCCTCTAATTAACATCACAGGTGTCTACAAACTTGTAATCAGTCAGTCGGCCTATTTAAAGGGTGACAAGTAGTCACTGTGCTGTTTGGTGACATGGTGTGTACCACACTAAACATGGACCAGAGGAACAAAGGAGAGAGTTGTCTCAGGAGATTAGAAAGAAAATTATAGACAAGCATGTTAAAGGTAAAGGCTATAAGACCATCTCCAAGCAGCTTGATATTCCTGTGACTACAGTTGCACATATTATTCAGAAATTTAAGATCCACGGGACTGTAGCCAACCTCCCTGAACGTGGCCGCAGGAGGAGACGGATAATACGAATGGTAACAAAAGAGCCCAGAACAACCTCTAAACACATTCATGGTGAACTCCAAGGTCAAGGTACATCAGTGTCAGACCGCACCATCCGTCGTTGTTTGGGCCAAAGTGGACTTCATGGGAGATGACCAACGAGGACACCACTGTTGAATACAAATCATAAAAAAGCCAGACTGGAATTTGCCAGACTGCATGTTGACAAGCCACAAAGCTTCTGGGAAAATGTCCTATGGACAGACGAGACAAAACTGGAACTTTTTGGCAAGGCACATCAGCTCTATGTTCACAGACACAAAAATGAAGCATACCAAGAAAAGAACACTGTCCCTACTGTGAAACATGGAGGAGGTTCTGTTATGTTCTGGGGCTGCTTTGCTGCATCTGGCATAGGGTGTCTTGAATCTGTGCAGGGTACAATGAAATCTCAAGACTATCAAGGTATTCTAGAGAGAAATGTGCTCCCCAGTGTCAGACAGCTTGGTCTCAGTCGCAGGTCAAAAGTCTTGCAACAGGATAATGACCCAAAACACACAGCTAAAAACACCCAAGAATGGCTAAGAGCGAAACACTGGACTATTCTAAAGTGGCCTTCTATGGGCCCTGATCTAAACCCTATTGAACATCTGTGGAAGGAGCTGAAACATGCCGTCTGGAGAAGGCACCCTTCAAACCTGAGACAACTGGAGCAGTTTGCTCATGAGGAGTGGGCCAAAATACCTGCTGAGAGGTGCAGAAGTCTCATTGACAGTTACAGAAATCGTTTGATTGCCTCAAAAGGTTGTGCAACAAAATATTAAGTTAAGGGTACCATCATTTTTGTCCAGGCCTGTTTCATGAGTTTGTTTTTTGAAATAATTCTGCTGAACCACAATTCAAAAGCACTGTCTGATTTTCATTGGTTAATTTTCATAGAATTTTTATTTATTACCACTTTTATCAGATTTAAGTTATTTCTGTGACCATTGTGGGTTTTTCTTTCATTAACAGAGAGATACCAACAATTTTGTCCACTTGTGTAAATGTTGATCATATCATGAACCTGTCATAGGTGTCAGCTTGGTAAGGAGCCATTAGTGAGGTCTATTCCACTCCATATATTGACTGATATTATCTTACACTCATAATTATAATATGAACATGTCAGAAATAAAATTTTCTTGGTTACATAGAGTTTAGACTGCTGCCCCCCAGCAACCCTAAGCAACAGATTAACAGCAGATGAATGTGCTAGTTAGCATCATAGCTAACACTGGTTACCTTACCTGTCAGAAGAAAAGTGATGACCTCTGCTTGACTTTTCAGCCCTTGGAGACTCTTCAGCAGACATTACAGACATTAGCCATCAAAACCACAACCAATATTTACCCTCTTCCTTTGTTTGTCATGCCATACTAGAGAACGATTGGGAAAGTGACGTTTGCCTTCAGACTGAGGTATTTAGCAGAATAATTCACTACCTGGCAAGCCACCAACCCAAAAATGAGAATGGCATGCAACATGAAGCTCGTGATGCTAGTGGCTGTGACATTCTCACTGGACTTCTGTGTTTGGCTTCCTCCAGCTGCTGGATGTAAATATTTACATTATTTTTGACCGTAAAAAATTAATAAATATATTGTGGGTGACCCCCACAGTCTACGGACAAGCAGAGCGCTCAGCTGGAGCAATTAGCATAACAGTGAGATGTATGTACTGATATCAATAGGCAGCCTCTCCTTCCTGCCAGTAATCCTACTATTGATATGCGTGACTCTCATGTAAATGTCCATGCCTCCCTGCAGTTTACTGTGATGTTAATGTGCCATGCATGCATTGTCTAGCTGGGTATATAAGCCAACCATATCGCTTGCTCTCTCTCTCTCTCTCTGACTACTGCTGTTTTGATCACACGCATTGCCTGTTTGCTGAGGGCTCGCTCCAGCGCGCTCCACAGCGCTGGAGTGAGTCTCATGATGGTGGATGAATAAAACACCCTTTTAAACTTCAGTTCGCCGTGCCTGCACTTATTCTGTGCCTCCACACTTGGGTACACTTATTTCATCCGCCACAATATATATTTTTTATCAATATACTAATTTTAGAAGAACATTAAGACTTACATTATATATGTTTCTAAACACTTTGCTGATGTATTTTTTAAAAATCTTTGTTTTCATGAAAATGCTATCCTGTGCACCTTTAATACGTTGTTCTTTAATTTTGATAGCCACTGTATTTGTTTTTTTGTTTTTGTTAGGGTTGACATTGAAGAATGTCAATTCCTAAATTTTAAATAATCATTTTTTGGGAAAAAATGCTGCATCTGTTGAAATTTTTGCATCCTTTCATTTTAAGTACTCTTTTGTAAAACAGTGTAAATGAGGGTAATACAGTGGTGTGAAAAAGTGTTTGCCCCTTCCTGATTTCTCATTTTTTTGTCACACTTAAATGTTTCAGATCATCAAACAAATTTAAATATTAGACAAAGATAACACAGGTAAGCACAAAATGCAGTTTTTAAATGAAGGTGTTTATTATTAAGTGAAAAAAAATCCAAACCTACATGGCCCTGTGTGAAAAAGTGATTGCCCCCTAAACCTAATAAATGGTTGGGCCACCCTTAGCAGCAACAACTGCAATCAAGCATTTGCGATAACTGGCAATGAGTCTCTTACAGCACTGTGGAGGAATGTTGGCCAACTCATCTTTGCAGAATTGTTGCAATTCAGCCACATTGGAGGGTTTTTGAGCATGAATCGCCTTTTTAAGGTCATGCCATAGCATCTCAATTGGATTCAGGTCAGGACTTTGACTAGGCCACTCCAAAGTCTTCATTTTGTTTTTCTTAAGCCATTCAGAGGTGGGCTTACTGGTGTGTTTTGGATCATTGTCCTGCTGCAGAACCCAAGTGCGCTTCAGCTTGAGGTCACAAACAGATGGCCGGACATTCTCTTTCAAGATTTTTTGGTAGACAGCAGAATTCATGGTTCCATTTACCACAGCAAGTCTTCCAGGTCCTGAAGCAGCAAAACAGCCCCAAACCATCACACTGCAAGCACCATATTTTACTGTTGGTATGATGTTCCTTTTGTGAAATGTTGTGTTACTTCTACACCAGACGTAATGGGACACACACCTTCCAAAAAGTTAAACTTTTGTCTCGTCAGTCCACAGAGTATTTTCCCAAAAGTCTTGGGGATCATCAAGATGTTTTCTGGCAAAACTGAGACAAGCCTTTATGTTCTTTTGGCTCAGCAGTGGTTTTCGTCTTGGAACTCTGCCATGCAGGCCCTTTTTGCCCAGTTTCTTTCTTAAGGTGGAGTCATGAACACTGACCTTAACTGAAGCAAGTGAGGCCTGCAGTTCTTTGGATGTTGTTGTGGGGTCTTTTGTGACCTCTTGGATGAGTCGTCCGTGTGCTCTTGGGGTAATTTTGGTTGGCCGGCCACTCCTGGAAAGGTTCACCACTGTTTCATGTTTTCACCATTTGTGGATAATGGCTCTCACTGTGGTTCGCTGGAGTCCCAAAGCTTTAGAAATGGCTTTATAACCTTTTCCAGACATAGCTCTCAAATAGTTTGTTTTTCATTTGTTCTTGAATTTCTTTTGATCACAGCATGATGTCTAGCTTTTGAGGATCTTATGGTCTACTTCACTTTGTCAGGCAAGTCCAATTTAAGTGATTTCTTGATTGAGAACAGGTGTGGCAGTAATCAGGCCTGGGTGGGGTTCGAGAAATTGAACTCAGCTTTCCAAAGATGTGATAAACCAGTTAATTTATGTTTTTACGGGGGGGGGGGGGTCAATTTGTGTTAGCTTTGTCTAGTATTTAAATTTGTTTGATGATCTGAAAAATTTAAGTGTGACATACAAAAAAATGAGAAATCAGGAAGGGGGCAAACACTTTTTCACACCACTGTAACATGTCTTTTTTTTTTTACCACAGAAGTACCCTGTTATCTGAGTCCACATTGAAATACTGTGTGATTGTATATTTTTTCATATATTTCTGCAAAGTGTGGTTAGTCCGAGTAAATAACTGCATATATTCCTGTATATATTTGCATCCTTTTATAGAAATGTGGACAGACTGTAATTTACTGTACATACTCTGTTTGTCATTGAATCCTTATTTAAATCCTTCACCTGAACAACGAGAGCAAGTTTTTAGCCAAAGTCAAATTCCTTGTATGTGTTGTGCATACTTGGCCAATAAAGCTGATTCTGATTCTGATTCTGATTCTGATCAACATATAAGAACCCCATACTTACTATGTAGGTATCCTGGAGTTACAGCACTTCAGACAAGTTAGATTATTAAGGTAATCTTATCTTTAACCTCGAAATTACCAAATCCATACTGAGTCCCAATTATGTACTTACCCTAAAGCTATCTGGTACATGCTGGGCTGTATTATTTAGTTATTTTACTTGTTTATAGTTTCCACAAAATTATTTATTAATTTTAGGGTCATCACAACATTTAAAAACCTGTAAATACTGAGTAATTCTGGGGTACTTACAATACACATAAAATTAGTTGAACTATAAACTTGTCTGAAGCATAGTAACTATTATGAAAGAATGTTCAAAATACAAACAGCTGATCTATACAAAGCACCTTCAACCTCTCTTTACTACTACATTTTTTTTAACCACAGCCCCAATACTCCTTTTTGCCTTATACCTGCATCTTATCTTTTTTTTTTTTTTTTTTGCACAGTGGGCTTATAGAAGAGTCGGGATAGGTGACAGGTGAGTTTCTCAACTGACTATTTCGTAAGTTAACACAATCTTTCTCTACTTATTATCCTGAAAAAAGTCAAATTCCCAAGGCACTTTTGTAACACTTTCTGTGTTACTCTCTGCATGGTTGATGTTGTGGCTTCAAGAGTGTCCTCTGAAGTCCCAAGCTCCTCAGAGCTGATGCAGTGTGGAGTTGGAACCATCAGGAAACAAAGGACCGAGGGAGCATAAGCTCTCATTTTCCAGAGCAAGTTAAAAGCAGCACAGCTCCTTCTAATGCTCAGAGGCCTATTTTAGATATAGAAAGCTTTTAATGTCTAATGCACACTGCTGGGCTCACTGACAATGTCGATGGTAAAAGAAGGACTTCAAAAAAGCAACAGACATGGAATGTTCCACATATAGAAAGAGGGATGTGCTGCCAGAGTGAAAAATCTGCAAATGATGTAATTTGACTGAAAGCACTGAAAAATCTACATATTTTATTTAGTACTTCTCACTTAAATATTATTGGAATCAATAGTGAATATTCTCATTTGACACATTTGGATGCTGTGCAGGGAAAATATCCATCCATTTTATATACCTGAGTGTCCTGTGGAGAATTGTAGGAGGGCTGCAGCCTATCTCAGCAGGAAATGAGTATTAGAGTGTGTGTGCAAGAGGGGAGGACTCGTCAAATGCTTTGTTTTGTTCTGAGGTTTAAGGTGCTGTGTAGGAGATATGAAGAACACATGCAACAGAGTCAAGGCCATATGGAGATGTATCTTTTATTGGGAGGGGGCCACAACCATAGTGATAAAGAAAGATGAGGTGACAGATGCAAAAATGTTTCAATTTTTAAATCAGGGACAGTAGTTTGTAAATTACTCAAACTAACTCAATACCCAATGTAAAGGTTTAAGTGTTTAAGTAGGACATATTGAGGATTTTAAATAAAAGGGATTATTGTTTAATCCCTGATTAGGGCAGTGACGATCCATGGGACATACCTTCAATTTATGAATTAGTTCAAAGCAAAACAAAAAAAAACTAGACCAACATAATTGCCCCTTGCGGTAGAATTATGTTTTGTTTTAGCAATGATGTCAAGGTATCTTTTTTTAAAGGAAAAAAATCCTTTAGTGGGCCTGAATAAATACAGTGCTCCCGGAAAGTATTCACAGCACTTCACTTTTTCCACATTTTGTTATGTTACAGCCTTATTCCAAAATGGAATAAATTCATTTTTTTTCCTCAAAATTCTACACACAACACCCCACAACAAGAAAAAAGTTTTTGAGATTTTTGCAAATTTATTAAAAATTAAAAAACTAAGAAAATACATGTACATACATATTCACAGCCTATGCTCAATACTTTGTTGATGCACCTTTGGCAGCAATTACAGCCTTAACTCTTTTTGAATATGATGCCACAAGCTTGGCACACTTATCTTTGGGCAGTTTTGCCCATTCCTCTTTGCAGCACCTCTCAAGCGCCATCACGTTGGATGGGAAGTATCGGTGCACAGCCATTTTCAGATCTCTCCAGAGATGTTCAGTTGGATTCAAGTCTGGGCTCTGGCTGGGCCAATCAAGGACATTCACAGAGTTGTCCTGAAGCCACTCCTTTGATATCTTGCCTGTGTGCTTAGGGTTGTTGTGCTGCTGAAAGATGAACCGTTGCCCCAGTCTGAGGTCAAGAACTCTCTGGAGCAGGTTTTCCTCCAGGATGTCTCTGTACATTGCTGCATTCACCTTTCTCTCTATCCTGACTAGTCTTCCAGTTCCTGCCGCTGAAAAACATGTCCACAACATGATGCTGCCACCACCGTGCTTCACTGCAGGGATGGTATTGGCCTGGTGATGATCGGTGCCTGGTTTCCTCCAAACATGAGGCCTGGCATTCACACCAAAGAGTTCAATCTTTGTCTCATCAGACCAGATAATTTTGTTTCTCATGGTCTAAGAGTCCTTCAGGTGACTTTTGGCAAACTCCAGGCGGGCTGCCATGTGCCTTTTACTAAGGAGTGGCTTCTGTCTGGCCGCTCTACCATACAGGCCTGATTGGTGGATTGCTGCAGAGATGGTTGTCCTTCTGGAAGGTTCTCCTCTCTTCACAGAGGAACACTGGAGCTCTGACAGAGTGACTACCGGGTTCTTGGTCACCTCCCTCACTAAGGCCCTTCTCCCCGAATCGCTCCATTTCGATGGCTGGCCAGCTCTCGGAAGAGTCCTGGTGGTTCCGAACGTCTTCCATTTACACATGATGAAGGCCACTGTGCTCACTGGGACCTTCAAAGCGGCAGACATTTTTCTGTACCCTTCCCCAGATTTGTGCCTCGAGACAATCCTGTCTCAGAGATTTACAGACAATTCCTTTGACTTCGTGCTTGGTTTGTGCTCTGACATGCACTGTCAGCTGTGGGACCTTATATAGACAGGTGTGTGCCTTTCCAAATCATGTCCAATCAACTGAATTTTCCACAGGTGGACTCTCTTTAAGCTGTAGAAACATCTCAAGGATGATTAGTGGAAACAGGATGCACTTGAGTTCAATTTTGAGCTTCATGGCAAAAGTTGTGAATACTTATGTCCATGTGGTTTCTTAGTTTTGTGTTTTTAATAAATTTGTAAAAATCTAAAAAAAAAACACCCTTTTTTCATGTTGTCATTATGGGATATTGTGTGTAGAATTTTGAGGAAAAAATGAATTTAATCCATTTTGGAATAAGGCTGTAACATAACAATTTGTGGAAAAAGTGAAGCGCAGTGAATACTTCTGGGATGCATTGTATTCTCAAGTGCAGAGTGCAAAATTTCCAGGGAAAGCCCAACAATAGAAAACATTTTTGTTTGCACTTCATTTTCTATGGGGGGGGGGCACAAGCTGCATCACACCTGGAGTTAGTATATTCGTGATACCGTAACAGACTCAAGTGTGATACAGTACTGCATTTGTACAACAGTTCTGCAAGCACAATTTATTAAATGACAGCAATGTTGGACAAAATATTATGATTTATTTGTTTAACTGGTTATTTTGCACAACTGAAAAAAAATAGTCCCTTCTATATGTAGCCAACTGTTGCTAAACATCTCAATCAGCATGAAGACGTTTATTGTCATTTCCCACATGTAAACAAATTAAATATTGTCAAGTGCAAAAGTAATAATTGTTTATTAAACATACCTTCCTACCTATGGCTGTCAGACTGTATAACCTAAGCAGGGCTGCTCGCAGCGATAGCAAAAAAAATGTGACGACCTAATAGTATTGAATGCAAAAGACGCAATAGACTTACACAAATGGTCCCCTCCAGTATACAACTAGGACAATATCAGTCGCTACGGAGGGTGACAATATGTATGGGTACATATTCATACTATGTAGGATAACTAAGTAGACGGTTATGCTGTTTATTCCATCTTGCTACAAAGCTCCTCACTGTGTATATATATTTATATATTTATGTGTACGTATGTATATTCACTGCTCTTATTTTTATTTTTCTTATCTTCTTAATTATTGCTCTGAGTGTTGCTATCCCTGTGCTGTTGCAATCCTGGAATTTCCCCATTGTGGGACTAATAAAGGCTTATCTTATCTTATACCTGTTGAGTTGGTACTACAGAAGACTCCAAATGGTTTTCTTGGCATGACACCTGTCTCCAGAACACCGTAGCTAGCCAATAGCTAGTAGTTAGCATGCTAACAATTAGCACAGTTTGCTCGCTTTTCTTTGCATTTTCAGATGAAACAAAGAGTCCATCACCACAAAGGTATTGTGGTTTGTTAATCGAGACAATAAATCAAACTCTAGCACTGCCTATTTTTTTTAACAGACGTGAAATGGCTGAATGATGGGCAGAAGGAAACAAGTGTTTTCAAAAGTGTGGGACTTCCAGGTCATGGATGTACGTATAATTTCTTGTCAAACATCACCTCACTGTGGAAATGAAGGTATCCAAAACAGTACTGCAATTGTCATAGAGTTGATAGAAAATTCTTCATAGCAGTCTGTCGGGGGCGACAATGACTGTTTCATTTAGGTCTGATCAGATTCCTTCACACAGCTCTGTCCTTCGCCCTCCGCTGCCAGGAACCCCTGACCTTGTTAACCTGGGCAACGTCCAAGCTGGTATGAGTTGCTTTCTGACTGACCATTTCATGAAACTGCTTGCAAAGTATTTGAGTACCGCTAGCTTTTGCTGGACTAGCAGCACATTCTTGGCAGATAGAGGTATTATCAGTGGCAAGGACAATCCAAGACAAGCTGGCTCCAGTATCTGTTGCAGTAACTGACCAGATGATAGGTTTGTTTATCTCTGCTCTTTGCGTAGTGCATGTCACGATGCACCGACTGGCAAAAGTCCACCACAGACTTTTGGACAGATGGGCTTATCTGCCAGGATGTCCAGTCTCACCCAGTGTAACTGGGAGTGGTCCACCACAGGCCTGTGACAGATATTACTGTTAGTAAATAACGGTTACTAGAACACCTTTGAAGCAGAATGATACATATCCAGTGAAATTGAAGTGCAGTCATTGCGGACTATATTAACTCCTGGAATCCCTATTGTCCAATCAAATTGGTCGGTTGGAACTAAGTGTTGTATAAGGTTCCGCAATGCAGACATTCAAATATACATGACATACTGTATGTGCCTTTTCTTTCTGGCTACACCACTGTATTCTTACATGTAAACACATTATTCACCTGATAAGCTTTACACCATGTTCCAGCTGGAGGAAAAGAGCAGGGCCATTATGTGCTTATTTTCTTTTGGAGTGCATCAGGCCTGTGCTGTATTCTCCTTGAATCAATTATTTGGGGGCTGATTACAAGGCAGATCACAAGGTTCAAACCTCTTCTCTGCATTGAAGGAAAAGCCTGAATCACCACCATAATTTTACCATCATTATTTTTAAAGATTCCAAGGGTTTTATGTGTATTCAATTTCTGTTTTTTTACCAGCTTCATCTTCAGTCATGTCAAAGAGTTCACTGTGGTTTGGATGGATGCCTGTCACTTTTCTTTAACCTCATAGTCACTAAGCGAGATCATGTAGGGCTGGATAATATGCGTCAGGCAACTCAGCCATTTTGGCTTCCACACTACAGCTTCATGGTGTTTTGATAGCAATCAGCTGTACTGATCTGTAATGACAGGTCAGAGGTATGGGAGTGTTGGCACAGCAGATCTGATGAATAAGAGGAATAGGAGATGAATCTGGCCAGGAGAGGGCTCTAGATGTCAGGAAAATAACAATGGCTGTTGAAAGCCAGCTTTCAGAACTATTCAGATTAGTCATGGCTCCAAACATATCCGCCATACTCTCCTCTTTTTTTTCTTTCTGCTCATCTTTCCCCCAAAATCTAACCATTTTTCCACCGTTTCACTTCCTACTAATCCTGAACACCAAGACACTCAGCATTAACACCCTGGTCTAGTCTCTGACTAGTGTTGAATATTTCAATATAGCTCTGCTTATCTGGCAGCCCCTATGACCTGCCTGGATGAGTGAGGCAGAGGCAGAGACTCGCATGGTGAGCTGTGGAATGGATGCTATACACCGTCATATATAAGTGAAGAACTTGCCTCGAGGTGAGCACGCACATGAATACCAGATCTGCCCGCACGCTCATTTGTGTGGATGGAGCCTGAATTCCACAGCAGATATTTCACACACTTCACTTGAGATTTTATTTTCCTCTGATTCTGCTACGACAAAGAAAAAAAAAGCAAAAACTTTTGCCTTTTTTCCCCTTATGCTATCATTTTTATCTGTCTAAAATGCAATCCAATTGGTCACATGATCAAAAGATTTTTAGGTATTATTGGGAGATTGATGAGATTTCTCAGCACTCCTTGGAATAGGTGAGAATGCTGTTAAGAGTAATTTACAGTTTTTGTCTCAGACATCTAAAGGACAGCAAATATTAACCCTTGTTGCTACAAGTGTTTTTGTACCTCAAATATATCATGATGTGCTAATAAAAATGCAGATGCATCATCAGTTCAGTCAGTAGCACAGCCATTTAACAAGTAATTGATGCAAAAAAAACTAGTTTTGTTTGCTAAAAAATTACTATTGCAACTATATTGCCAAACTTTTTCAACTCTAAAAGCTATTAGCTACTATTAGCTTGGCATTTTTCTAAACTGAAGACATTTTTAGGATACTGCAGGAGCTCAGTCAGTTGTTGTTGAGATTTCTCTGAACTGATTACCTAATGGTGTATGTCTAATATCATTAGTGTGATCATTGCAGAACTGTAAATAAGTTGAGTTGCATACTAATCTGAGCCAGAAGTTTGATTTTCACTCTTTCGTGTGACAAAGTGTCTTTGGCCAAGACACAGAGGCCCCATATGCTTTAGATAGCTCATGAGCATTGTGAGAATAAACAGATTAAAGAAACTCCAAAATTAAAAGGTATTACTGTATATAAGTGTGGAACATTAACTATCTGAAGCACACAGCCTTGCCTGTCCTTGAGTGGTGACTGACAGGTTTCGAGAATGCACAATGAGACGGGGGAGTGCACTGACCATATATTCACAAAGAAAACCTCTTGTTCCCGATTGTTAGTGTATCCGACTGGGTTGCTGATGATTCTGGGTGGTGGAGTTGTTTGTTGCTGTCAAAACAAAGAGTGTGGTCTCCACACTTGCAAGCTATCATTCTAGGTGGCTGGGGCTGACCGTTGGTTTTTTTTTGGCCATCTGACCGCAAGAAATGGGAAGAGGGATCTCGCCCTTAGATCAAGGCTGACAGTTGAACATTAGGAGGGCACTGCTGTGGGAGAGATTTGACTTCAACCAGTGGAGACAAGTTAAAGGATCATGGGTTAGCAGCATGCCAGGAGCAGGAAGGGTGGAGGACACCATGCCGGCTCTAATTGGTTTCTCTTTCTGTAACGTCCATCGTTCCTTTTTTCTTGAAGAGCTGCTGTGCTTAGAGAGACACAACTGAGAGCCCGGCAAAGCTTTTTGGATTTAAAGGGAATCCATATCTAAAAGGGATGCTGAACTGGAGGGTGGAGGGGTGGGGGCTATGCAATCAATAATTCATAAGGCCTGTCCTTATTAGGGCTTCTTCTGACTGGGCTGGTGCTTGTTTCACCCTAGTCTGTGTTGGATGAGAAGCCTCTTAGAAGGCGAAGCTGCACAGGCCCCGTCAGCTCAGAGTGGTTACTATAGCTGCCTACTCGGTTATTCTCCCATGTGCATTCTCAGCCCATTTACTGTGTCGACTGCTTTGTTACTCATGATTTCTCAAACTCTTCAAATAGGAATCAAGGCCTGTTAGCATAACAAAGATGATGCTATACGTAAAGGGCTCTTTACATTGCCACATTTTGAGATTTCATATAATCTACACACCAAATGCATTTTTTTTTAAATTTTGCAGATATAAAAACTTTCTGACAGACAAATCACTTAATATATTCCAATCACATGAAGAGGATCATTTTTCTCAATAAATAAATTAAAAAGTAAAATATTTTTTTCTCATTTAGGTTCAGGTTCAGGTTCCTTTATTTGTACCCGTAGGTAGATTTGTTTTGCAGTCAGGTGACATCCATATTTACAAACCAGTTACATTCAACATGAACACAAACACAGGCACACATGAAGCTGACTATAAACATGATAAAAGTACTCAAGGCTCCACCAATCAGGACATAAGACAAAGAGATAAGAGAAAAAACAAAGAGATAAGAGAGAAGGGTCATATTAAAAAGTTAAAGACTAGTCAAAGAGGTTAAAAACTCAAAAGTCTAAAACCCAATAAAAGATTTAGAACCCAAATAAAAAAACCTACAAAAATAAGTAAATATAAAATCAAATTAATAAATAGGTAACTAAATTATGTGCAATATATTGTTTCATCTTGTTCAGTTCTTTAACAGCAGCAGGAACAAAGCTGCTTTTGTAGTGCTGGGTTTTACTTTTTGGGACAGCAAACCTCCATCTGGAGGGAAGAAGCTGAAAGTGGCAGTGCAAAGGGTGGGAGTCATCATTTAAAATGGAGGTAGCCATCCTCTGTACTTGTCTGGTGTACAGGGATGTCAGGCGCAGCTGTGACTCACCAAGCAAACGACTGGACCATCTAACTACCTGATCCAAGAATTTCTTCTGTTTCAGTTTTATCTGACCAAACCATGACACTAAAGAAAAGGATAAAACAGATTCAATAAAAGCCCAATAAAACATTGTCATTATGGTTCAGTCAATTTGGAAGCGTGCAAGTTTCCTTAAACAATGCAAATGTTGCTGACCCTTTTTGCACACCCTTTCACAGTTCTCTTCAAAGTTTAAATTACTATCAATAATTGTCCCAAGATACTTGTAGGCTTGTACACATTCAGTGGTCTGGCCTTTTAGTACAGTGACTTCGTGCCTGGGAGTTTTCCTCCTAAAGTCAATAATCATATCTTTAGTTTTTGTCGTATTCAGCTGCAGGTAGGAATCCTCACACCAGTGAACAAAATCATCAACTACTGGGCCGTGGCCACTCTCACCATCCTGGAAGAGACTGACAACAACTGAATCATCAGCATACTTTATAATGTGTCTTTTGTCATGTCTGCTCCGACACATGTTTGTGTACAGGATGAAGAGTAGTGGTGACAACACACACCCCTGCGGAGAGCCAGTAGAAGAACACTTTTGGTCAGACAATGTACCATTGATCCTTACTCTCTGTGTACTGTTGGTTAAAAAATCGGGAATCCAACTCACCAGATTATTACTCAAATCAAATTGTTGCAGGAGCCTTTCAACTAAAATATGAGGTTGGATTGTATTAAAGGCGGAAGAAAAGTCCACAAATAAAAGCCTGGCGTGTGCCCCATTAAAATCCAGATGTTTAAAAAGCATGTTAAACAGAGTGACAGTGGCATCCTCCACTCCTCTGTGAGGCCTGTAGGAAAACTGCAAAGGATCCAATGCATGCTCAGTCTGCTTTAGGACCTCAAATCTGACTAGTTTTTCAAAAATTTTCATTAAAATTGAAGTCAAAGCAACTGGTCTAAAATCATTTACCGTTTTTGGACAGCTGGATTTTGGAACGGGGACAACCACGGCATCTTTCCAGATCTTAGGCACATGTTGTGTCTGTAAGGACTTATTGAAAATGTAATGAAATACAGGACTCAGCTCATGTGCACAGGACTTTACCAAGCGCCCACATATATTATCAGGGCCCTGACTTTTGTTCACTTTTACAGCACAGAACACCCTTTTAACATCCTGCACCTCAATATTAAAGTGCTGATTGTCTTTGAGTTTCTGTTTCATACCTTGGGTTTCTGTGCTAAAATCAAAGGAGTCAAAACGATCATAAAAACCATTAAGAGCATTAGCCAGCTCTGCTTCTGAACTAAAACCATCTAAAAACACACGATTACTGGGCTCTGTGCTCTGAAGGCCTGCAATAGTTTTCATACTGGCTCAGGCTGAACCAAGTTTCTTTGTTGCCATCTTGCTTTCCAACTCTGATTTATAATTCTGTGTTGCTCTTAAAATTTCGTCCTTCAGCTCTTTTGTGGCAACCTGCAGCTCAGAAACAACCCCCTGTTTAAAGGTAAGTGCTTTCCTCTGTAAGCAGGATTTAACTGATTTTGTAACCCATGGCTTGTTGTTGGGATATATTTTGACACGTTTACGTGGAACGATCATGTCTCTACAGAAAGCCCTGTATGAGCATGTCACGTCCACTAAAGAGTCCAAATCTTCTCCGCAGGACAGCGTGAACACCTCCCAGTCCGTACAGTTAAAGCATTCCTGGAGGCAGTGCACTGAATCCTCTGTCCACACGTTTGTGTCTCTGGTCTTCACCTTGTCTCTTCTGAGAGCAGTTTTATATGTGGGCAGCAAATGTACACAGTTGTGATCTGAGGATCCTAAAGGAGGAAGGGGAATAGATTTACTATAGGTCCTCTCAATGGATCCATAGCACAGGTCCAATGTCTTTTTTTGCCTGGTTGGGCAGGAGACATACTGATAAAAGTTTTTAAGTGTCTTCTTTAAAGTCCAAATGTCACGTAATTTTTTTTTCCAAATGCCAACGAATTTTGATAAAATACACATAGCTTAAACCAAATATTCATACCGGAGACCATATCACCCACCCGTATTTACATAATTGTACAAAATACACCAGGCGAAGGCCCCCCTAGCGGCTGTCAGTGTGTGACAGCCAATCCAGACCGCGGCCATGTTTTTGACGTCACAAATTTCACCCTGGCTGCCCTGCCGTATCCACATTCACACTTATCAACATTGGACAATCATGACGGAAAGTGACAGCAATTGTGAACAAATTAGTTTAGTTTTGTCCTCTGGTGAATCGGACTTGGAATTCAGGGAAGACGACACCCCAGATACTGATGACAGTGGTTCAGACAGTGACAGAGGCATAGAACCTTACAGGTTCGAGCCGTCCGAGACGGAATCAGATGCTTTGTCTGATGACAACAGTTCCGACGATGACCAGAGAGCAGAACCAGTGGAAAATGTCATTGAATTGGACATTAATCGCCTCCAGAATGTTGAATGGTAAGCCAAAAGAAATCTGTGATGTTTAAATTAATTATAACCACCGGCAAAATTGGGAAGCTGAAGGGGGTCTGTCGAGGGCGCCCCATAAATATCGATTTTTCGGAAGCCATTATTATGACGATACAGTGGGGCGCTAGCTTACAGTAGAACCCTTTCTTTCCTCATTCAGTTGTAGCAACAAAATCAAGGATGAAATGGAAGTAATTGTGGAAAATGACTTGTATTAAAATCCCCAGGATCGTGTGTATAGGGCCATAACCCTGGGTAATAAGGGACACTTTTCTGCGTCCTGCTCAAAATAAAAAAAAGCAGAATTACTGTAAATACCTGTCAAGGCATACCTCATGCCTCCCTTATTGGGGGGCTTTCACACCTGTACTGAGTACTTAAAAACTGTATTTATCGGCAGATGAAAGAAAACTGACCCCCCCCCCCCAAAAAAAACAAAACAAAACAAAAAAAAAAACTGCAACATGACCTATTTCAAACATATTTATTCAAATGTACACTTTTATGGACACAATCTTGAGCCACAACTTTTTGGTAATGTGAAAATAATAAGCCAAGTAGCACAAAAAAAATAAATAAAATAAAAAAAATACAAAAATATTTTTCAAATTTACATTAGCACAAGGTAGATTGCTTAATTTGAAAGTACACGATAAGAATTATTCTGAATATAGTTCTTAATTGTCAGCTAGATACTGTATATACACTTGGAATTAAAGAGTTTTTATTTGACAGCTTTGTTACACTAATGCACTTGGATGAACTTGAAACAAGAAAATGTTCACTGATGCTGCTTGTTATAGTTCCAAGAAGCAGCCTTTGCTGACTCTAGCATTTCTGAAGTGGTAGATCAGATCAGGTGGCAGATCAGAAGTGATCTGCCACCAATGGGGGTAGATTGTGCCCTGCCACAAAAAAATGACAAACCATCACTTCTGCTAGTGATGCATTGGATTTGGAAGGCGATTCCTCTCTGTTCCGGAGCCGCAGGACAGTAGAAAGTGTGAGGCCATCAGCCTAATGATTAAGTCCACACTTCTCACTGTAGTGATAATAGCTCACGCTGAGCGCTCTGCCCGCCCCGGCCATCAGCCTAATGATTGAGTCCACACTTCTCACTGTAGTGAGAATAGCTCACGCTGAGCGCTCTGCCAGCCCCCTAGCTGTGAGGGTCACACACACGACGTGTTCCTCAACACACTCACTAATTTTTTTTCCCATATATTTTTCTTTTGGGCGTACAGAAATGGCAATACGCCCGTATTTGCTAAAATTGCATTTTCCCCGTATTAAAATACGGCGAAAACGTATCACTTGACAGGTATGAAAACATTTCCCAGAAAAGTGTCCCTTATTACCCAGCTGTCCCTTAAGATAAGATAAGATAAGATAAGCCTTTATTAGTCCCACAACGGGGAAATTCCAGGATTGCAACAGCACAGGGATAGCAACACTCAGAGCAACAATCAGAAGGCAAGAAAAAAAACAAGCAAGCAAGAGCAGCTAATACACATATGTACGTATTACTATAAAATATATATATATACACACACACACAGACACACAGTGCAGAGCATTGTAGCTGGATGGAATAAATATATGAATATATGAACACACAGTGCAGAGCATTGTAGCTAGATGGAATAAATATGTAAATATATAAACACCCACAGTACGGAGCATTGCAGCTAGGTGGAATAAATATGCAAGTATATAAACACACACAGTGCGGAGCAATGTAGCTAGATGGAATAATATGTAGATATATAAATATATAAACACTGTAAAACACTTATAGCCCTGTTTTACGGTATGGGTGAAATATCCAATTTTTTCTTTCTTGTTGCTCACTTCAATCTTCCAGTCTCCATATAAACAATCAATCGGGATACCCCAAGCATCAAACTAGGGTACAATCTGTTTCGTCACTTCCGCCTTCTTCCCCAGGCGATTCCGGGGGCCCTGAGTGGTAACGTCAGGCCAAGCGCGGCAGTTTTAAATTAACAAATGTTCCGGCATTACTGAAGCATATGCACCAAGACCCGAACGGATCGGTTCCCTTTTATATCTAGTTTCAAGACATTTTAAGGACCCTATTACGTGACATTTGGACTTTAAAGAAACATGGTTAAAATCCCCTAGGATAAAATTTGGAGCATCTGGGGAAATCGACTGCAACCGCTGTACCACATCAAAGACGGTGCTGGAGGCAGAGTCAGCATCCGCTCTCGGGTGAATGTACACAGTCGTTATGAAAAGTTGGGGGAACTCGCAGGGCAGATAAAAGGGGCATAGCGATACGGACAGAAGCTCTACATCTGGTGTACAGATGTGCTCTCTTACCGTGACAGATGTACAGTACTGTTTGTTAATATATAAACAAACGCTGCCCCCCTGACGTTTCCCCGTTACCGCTTCCTGCCGATCCGAGCAAAGTGGGGCTCCAAAGCCATCAATCCACAGGTCCGCATCCCGGTCATGCACCGTAAGCCACGTCTCCGTGTAAGCCATGACACAGCAGTTCTTGAAATCCTTCTGATATTGTACATTCCCTTGAATTTCATCCACTTTATTTCTCAGGGATTGTACGTTCCCCATAATAATGGAAGGAAGAGAAATGCGGTTAAGCTAACGCCTCCACAGGCTTAATCTTACACCTCCACGCTTTCCGCGTTTCCTCCTCTTGTCTCTCTTTTCATCGCTGTGTCAATGAAAATCTCTTAAAATAAAGTCCGGCAGTTGCGGCACAGACTCAAACACAGATGCTGCATTATCCATGTTTAAATGCAGTAACATGTCTCTGGATTACTGTATTCTTCCCGGCATGATCACGATCACACTTACCTCCAAGACAAAGAGCCGGTAGGAAAAAAACGGCAGTGCAAAAACAAGGAGGAAATCCATACTGATGGAACCAGGGAGCTCTTCGTTATATAGTCCACAAACATTCAAGGACAAAAACGACACAGAGAATTACATTGAAACACATTAAAATGCATAAAAACAAAGACACAGACGTCGAACTTTTTTCACCCACTGCCGGTTGCTGCATGCGCATGCGCCCTTGCACTTTATTTAATTGGGTTGTCTTTATCGACCTTTAGGACTTGTGTTAAAATCTGATGATGTTATAGGTCATATTTATGAAGAAATGTTGAAAGTTTTAAAGGATTCTCAAACAGGCAGCTTGGAGGTGCAGTGGTTAGCACTGTGGCAGCACAGCAAGGAGGTCATGGGATGGATTCCACCGCTGACCATCGTGGGTTTGATCCCACTCCCTGACCATCAGTGACCCTTCTGTGTGGAGTTTGCATGTTCTCCCCATGTCTGCGTGGGTTTACCCCGGGTACTCCAGTTTCCTCCCACAGGCCAAAACGTTGCAAGTTAGGTTAATTGGAGACTCTGAAGTGGCCCTAGTTGTGAATGTGTGTGTGAATGGTGAAAGGACTGGCGTCACACCGTGGCTGCCTCATCCATCCAGGTGGATCCCCTGAATTTCCCTCTGGGGATTAATAAAGTATACAAAAACCAAAAAA
Organism: Pholidichthys leucotaenia; assembly: GCA_020510985.1. NCBI lineage: Eukaryota > Metazoa > Chordata > Actinopteri > Cichliformes > Pholidichthyidae > Pholidichthys > Pholidichthys leucotaenia. The sequence continues at coordinate 107,030,664 of CM035849.1, read as the reverse complement.
AACTTTCAAACACCACTGTATTTCCGCTGTAACAGCTATTCATCTTATTTTCATTTTACTGTGAATATACATGCTTGAATATAAAAGTCCCACTAGATTGACATTCAAAAACAAAAGACAGGAAAACTCCACATTCCCCACCACACATTTGAGGTGACTGATAACTACAGAGCCATGGGGAGTAAGGGGCCAAGGCTGCTCACTTGGACTCCCTCATTAGACTGCAGCTGCAGCTCTTTAAATGGATGAATTACTCATCTGCCATGTGGTGAGATCTAATCACAAACACATAGCTCCTCTGGATGTCTTTCTATCATTAACTCCCCCAGGTTCTTCCTCACACCTTGTTTGGCTCATCATCCCCAACCTGTAAATTTGCCCGAATTTATTATCCTGAGAGGCACTTAGAGAACTTACCTTGGTGTTACTGAACCCTTAACCCAGTTCGGCTTAAATTGTTTTCATTTACATCTCACCATTTCTGGAGTTGAATTATTGCGTCACCTTGCAGGGATTAATGCGATTCTGAATATATTATGGTTAAACTCCATGAGAGACATGCTAGATGTGATATTCCCTGGCACGATGAATTCCACACATTGACTTAATGCCACTAAAAGTGACTGCTGAGCAGGTAGAAGCCACGATGCAAAACAGATAAACAGTGATTACACTCACCATGATAAATGAAAGGGCAGCACGCCAGTATGAGGACTTTTACTCACCATAGATCACAATTTGTAAGCACTGCTTACTTGGAATGCTGGAGTGGAGTGGAAGAGAGCTCTTTTTAATTCAATCAATATGACTTTATGCAGCTGAATGATAAAAATAGTCAGTTTCTGAATACAAAATAGGTTTATTCTATACTAACTAAAAGATGGTCCCAGTGATAAATGAAAATAAAACACTTCTGTGTGTGATGGACAGCCAAGAAGATTTGTTTTATTATATTCTTCATGAGTAAATATATGAAATGTACCTGAGAAACTTGTTTGTGTATGAGGAGCTACTCATTTTATACTGTAAATGGCTTTAGTTATAAAAGATAATACCCACTCATTGCTATTACATTCACTTCTCACACAAACTACCCTTAAAAATGAACAAACTGTTTAACATTTATTTAAAAAAAACACCCAGATAACATGATGGCAGCATCTACACGTGACCCACTTTCAGCACTGATATGGTTCTGTTGGCCTCTTGAGACCTAGACAAAACAGATGTGAGCCCCAGATGGCCCACACATAAAACACCAAATCTGGCCCAGATAGAGAAAAAAAGGTGGGCCACTTTTGGCCAAGATGTGGCCGATTTGGCATCGCTCGGGCAGACAGGAGCAGATGTCTGTTGTCATTTCATGCAACATGAGGGCCAGATGAAATGTAGAGTTCGGGCTACCTCTGGGCCACACCAATTTTGTTATTGTGGGAGTAAATGTATTTAATAGATACATTTATTGAATAGACATACTAAATTTAGGAGTTGACATGAAGTAAGGGGAATAAAGTCTCAATTGTACAAGGATATCATCATAAATTTGCAAGAGAAAAAAACTCACATATTTATGAAAAAAGTTGCAATATATGTCAAATTTATCTGGAAAAACTATTCAGTTTTACAAAGAACAGGTAAATTTACTGGAAAAATGTAATACATTTAGGAGAAAAAAGTTCTCTCAGGAGAGTAAAAGTAAAGTCATTTCTCACTACCCAAGTATATCTCTAAGATACCCGTTGTCAAGCAAATTTTTGAGTGACTACTCTTACCTATCATAACTGTTGGGCACAAACTGTGTATCTCGAAAACAGACATTTTTCAGGACATGTGAAAAACAGCATTTTCTTAATGGTTTAGCAGTTGTACGAGTTACTGTATTGACATGGCTTTTCTAATGGTTAAAATTGGTTTAATATTAGTAAAATCCAAGGGCAGGATTTCTGACAGAGGAGTCAAAAGAATTATCAGAAGAGTTATCCACGAGTCAAAGACCACTCGTGAAGAGCTCCAGAAAGACCTGGAGTTAGCAGGTACTGCTGTTTCAAAGAAAACAATAAGTAATGCATTCAAACAACATGGGATCTATGCCCGCTTACCTCGCAAGACTCCATTGCTGAAGAAAAAGCATGTTGAAGCTCATATAAAGTTTGCTGCACAACAGCTGGACAAGCCAGTGAAATACTGGGAGAATATAGTCTGATTAGATGAGACCAAAATTGAACTTTTTGGATGCCACAACACACAGCATGTTTGGAGGAGAAAGGGCACTGCACATCAGTCCCAAAACACCATACCAACAGTGAAGTTTGGAGGTGGGAGCATAATGGTGTGGGGGTGTTCTTCAGCACATGGTATAGGCAGACTTCATATAATTGAAGAAAATATGAAAGGACAAATGTACAGAGACATCAGGTTTTAGTTTTTTGCTTTTCTGATTTCAGACAAGGATCCAAAGAAGATGCTTTCACCTTTACATGTACAGACATGTACAGAGACATACTTGATAAGAACCTGTTGCCATCTGCCAAGATGCTGAAAATGAAACAAGGGTGGACATTTCAGCAAGACAATGATCCCAAACACAGCCAAGGAAACTCTCAACTGGCTGCAGAGAAGGAAAATAAAGCTTCTAGAATGGCCTAGTCAGTCACCTGACCTGAATCCAATTGAAAATCTATGGAACGAACTGAAGATCAGAGTTCATAGAAGACACCCACGGAACCTTCAAGATCTGGGGACAGTTTGCGGAAGAATGGGCTAAAATCACTCCTGAGCAATGCCTGTGCCTAATTTCTTCATAAGATAAGATAAGATAAGATAAGCCTTTATTAGTCCCACAACGGGGAAATTCCAGGATTGCAACAGCACAGGGATAGCAACACTCAGAGCAACAATCAGAAGGCAAGAAAAAAACAAGCAAGCAAGAGCGGCTAATATACATATGTACATATTACTATAAAATAAATATATACACACACACACACACACACACAGTGCAGAGCATTGTAGCTGGATGGAATAAATATATGAGTATATGAACACACAGTGCAGAGCATTGTAGCTAGATGGAATAAATATGTAAATATATAAACACCCACAGTACGGAGCATTGCAGCTAGGTGGAATAAATATGCAAGTATATAAACACACACAGTGCGGAGCAATGTAGCTAGATGGAATAATATGTAGATATATAAAAACACATTGCGGAGCATTGTAGCTAGATGGAATAAATATGTAAATATATAAACACACACAGTGCAGAGCATTGTTGCTAGATGGGATGAAACAGCATAACCGTCTACTTAGTTATCCTACATGGTATGATTATGTGCCCATACATATTCTCACCCTCCATAGCGACAGGTATGTTCCTAGTTGTATGCCGGAGGGGACCATTGTGTAAGTCTATTGCATCTTTTGCATTCAAAAAACTATTAGTTTGTTACGTCTTTTTGCTATCTCTGCGAGCAGCCCTGCTTAGGTTGTACAGTCTGACAGCCGTTGGTAGGAAGGACCTACGAAACCTCTCGGTTGTGCACCTGGGATGATGTAGTCTGCTGCTAAATGAGCTCCTCAGTGCATCCAGTATGTCCTGCATAGGGTGGAACTCGGACTCCAGCAGAGATGACAGTTTAGCCACCGTCCTTCTCTCTCCTATCTCCTCCATCGGATCAAGGCGCTGCCCCAGGACAGAGCTAGCTTTCCTAATCAGTTTGTTCAGTCTCTTCCTATCGGCTGCAGTAATGCCACTGCCCCAGCAGACCACTCCAAAAGTGATGGCTGATGCCACCACCGTGTCATAGAATGACTTCAGCAGCGCCCCTTGTACACCAAAAGACCTGAGTCTCCTCAGCAGGAACAGCCTGCGCTGTCCCTTCTTGTAGAGTGCGTCAGTATTGTGTGACCAGTCTAGTTTATTGTTCAGATGAACACCCAGGTACTTATAGGATGTCACCATCTCGATGTCTGTTCCCTGTATATTTACTGGTGCTGTGAGGGGCTGCCCATGCCTGCGGCAGTCCACCACCAGCTCCTTAGTTTTCCTCGCGTTGATCTGGAGGCAGTTCCGATGGCACCAGTCCACGAAGTCCTGGATAAGCCCTCTGTACTCAGCTTCATCTCCATTGGAGATGAGGCCAACGATCGCAGAGTCATCAGAGAACTTCTGTAGATGGCAGTGTGTTGTGTTGTGTGAGAAGTCTGCAGTATAAAGAGTGAACAGGAAGGGAGCCAGCACCGTTCCCTGGGGGGCCCCCGTGCTACTGATGATCGTGTCGGACACACAGTCCCGGGTTCTCACAAACTGAGGCCGGTTCGTGAGGTAGTCCAGGATCCATGATGACAGGTGCTGGTCCACCCCTGCTCGCAGCAGCTTGTCCTTCAGGATCATCGGTTGGATGGTGTTGAAAGCACTGGAGAAGTCAAAGAACATGATCCTCACCATATTCCCGGGCTTCTCCAGGTGGGACAGAGAACGGTGAAGGAGGAAGATCACCGCATCCTCCACTCCAATGCCATGCTGGTAGGCGAACTGGAGTGGATCCATCGCTGGTTCCACCAGGGGGCGGAGGTGAGCAAGGAGTAGTCTCTCCAGGGTCTTCATCAAGTGGGACGTCAAGGCCACCGGTCTGTAGCTGTTCAGGTCTTTGGGGTGGGAAGTTTTTGGTACAGGTACCACACAAGATGTTTTCCACAGCTGTGGTACCCTCCCCAGTTTCAGGCTCATGTTGAAGATATACGTCACAATCCCACACAGCTGGTCTGCACAGGACTTGAGGAGCTTTGCGCTGATGCCGTCCGGTCCCGGCGCCTTCCTCGCTTTGATCTTCCTCAGCTCCGTCCTCACCTGGGTCTCGGTCAGGGTCAGGATGGGGGGCTGTGTGTTGGGAGTGGGGGGGTGTTGGTGGAGTGGGGAGTGGGCAGCAGGACTTGATTTCTTTAGAGGCAGCAGTGGTTGTTGTGCAGACAGGGGGGAGGGCGGTTGGTCAAATCTATTGAAAAACAGATTCAGGTTGTTCGCCCACTCCCTGCCCCCCGTGGCCTGGGGGGAGGTATTCTGGAGCCCCGAGATGGTTTTGAGGTTTCTCCAGACCCCGCTGATGTCGCTCTGTTGCAGCTTGTCCTCCATCTTCTTCCTGAAGCTGTCCTTGCCTTCTCTGATCTTTCTCCTCAGCTCCCTCTGTACGGACTTCAGTATCTCCCTGTTCCCCGACCTGAAGATCCTCTTCTTCTCTCTCAGAAGTGTTTTTATCTCAGGGTTGATCCAGGGTTTGTTGTTTGAGTGACGCCGTATGGTCTTGGTGGGAACGGATTTGTCCACACAGAAGCTGAGGTAGCCCGTGAAGGTGTGAATGAGGCCATCGATGTCCTCACCATGTGGATCGCAGAGCTGCTTCCAGGCGGTGGCTTCAAAACAGTCCTTTAGAGTGTCCATTGTCTCCTCAGACCATAACTCCACAGTGTGCATGGCCAGAGGTTGTCTGTGCACTAGGGGTTTGTACACCGGCCGGAGATGAACCAAGTTGTGATCCGATCTCCCGAGTGGGGGGAGTTGTGATGAGGTGTACGCCTCCTTAGTGTTTGCGTAGAATAAATCCAATGTTTTATTGTCTCTAGTGTGGCATGTGACATACTGGGTGAACGTGGGTAGAATGGGAGATAGTGAAACATGGTTGAAATCGCCTGAGATGAGGAGAAGAGCATCTGGGTGTTCTGTCTGCAGCCTGCTGGTTACTGAATGGATGACGTCACGCGCTGTCCCAGCGTTCGCCGTCGGATTTGCATAAACAACAATGCAGATCACGTGTGAGTGTTCTCTCGGGAGATATGTAGGCCTCATGCTAACAGCTAGCAACTCAATGTCTTTGCTGCAGTGTCGTTGTTTAACAGTGATATGTCCCGGTCTGCACCAGTTGTTGTTAACATACATTATCACTCCACCGCCCCTAGTTTTGCCACTGTCTGGTGTTCGGTCAGCTCGTATCATGTGAAAACCCTCCAGCTCAATGTTAGCATCTGCTGCTAGTTCAGTTAGCCACGTCTCAGTAAACAAAAGGAGAGAGCACTCCCGGTATGTGCTATCATAACGGGAGATAGCCGCTAGCTCATCTAACTTTCCCAGTATCGACCGTACATTTCCCATGACAACAGATGGAAGGGAGGGTCTGTACCTTATATTTTTTGTCCTCCGCCTTACTCCAGCCCGGCAGCTGCGGTGTTTTCGCCTCAGTTCTCTCGGTATGTCGAGTTTTTCCAATGGGACCGGGTGGCGGTTGAATGCTAGCAGCTCTTCCCTGCTGTATCGTATCCTGCTATAAACAGTGGCTCCGTCCACCGGCTCAGGAGACATTTGGGACGATCTGTGTGTCCGTGATATAAGTGGGGTGAAAAAAAAAGACGAATCAAAAGAGAGAGAAAGGGAAAAAGACTCGGAATTGAGCCGCTGTTGCAAAAGGCAGCCTACTCGTGTGGCGCCGAGAGAAAAAAAAAGAAAAAAAAAGGAGGAGGTGTCTGGAAGTTGCTATTGCCAACAAAGGCTTTTCTACTAAATATTAAATGAATTTCACCAAGTGTGTTCAATACATATTCCCTGTGTCATTCCCCTTTATTAACTATAACTTGTTTAATTCAATGCCACATAAGAGTGAACACCTCATTTGTATTAATTTAGTGGAAGGGTATGTATGTCAGCGAGTTTGTATTTGTCTTGTTGGCTTGTCTTCCGTGGAATGCAAGGTCAATATATTCAAGAATCCAATTTAATTTATTCTCCTTTTCATGCACTTTTAAGATCCATATGAAAGGGGGGAGTAAGTGTAGGCTGGTGATGATCAGAGAGAAATCTCCCATCAGTACAGTACTGTTTACTTCGGTTGGTCATAAACACAGTGGTTCCCTCCAGGAAAGGAAAGAGGCTGTGAATCCTCTTTGATGTGACAACTCTGAGTTGGTAATGAGAAAGATTTTGTCCTTTTGGGAACACCACCTGTTTGAATTCACCCATCGCAGTGTCTGTTATACCTCTAAATGCCACTGTCTGAATTGAAAACATTTACTTGAGTTATTATTCATCCCTCACACAAGCTGAGAAAGAATCTGACAACATCCTGTCTTTACTTCTGTGACAAAGTGAAGTTTTTGACTGTAGATTTTAAGCTCACATCTCAGGAAAATGATAGAACAAGAATAAATGTGCACTTCAAATGCAGTCTTTGTACTTTATCTTTTTGTTTTTAGGATTCTTTTTTCTATCATAAGTTGTTTTATTTTAATAACTGCTGGACTGGGTGGGGGCGTGCTTCATGAAAGACTTCTTTGTACATTGTGAAGATATTCTAAAATAATCTCAAACAACACAGGAGCCATTAGACATTGTTTGCCATGGAAATTAATCAGCCTTTGTTTATCGAAAGAACATCTTAATGTTGTATTCTCTTTGAAATAATGAACTGAAGCAAGATGAAAACAAGTTAATTTCTTAATCCATTCCCCATTATGCATCGCACTATTACCCTTGAGTATTGCCAAGTTTTTTTTTGTTCTTGTATTTCCAGAAAACAACAAAACTGTGCTTATTGTTTTCAATTAATTGTGCTTATTTTTTTGTTAGTTTGTGTCCTCATGCCTGTGGAGCTGTTTACCTGGTAATGCATGTGCAGATTTGTAGAATAGGAAGTAGCTACATGAAGTGAGTGAGGTTTTTATGTTGAACAATCTGTGCAACACAAATATGGCCAAATTGTTGAAACAATAACTGATCCTACCCAAGAGGTACTAGGAAGAAAACCAAAGAGATCCTCCCAGGTGCTGATGTCTGTGGAAACAACTATACTGATCACCCGTTGAAATGGAGGAAAGCGCCAATGCCAACAATTTAAAACACCAAAAGCAGGCCTGGCATGACTTAGCAGTAAAAGTATCACAGTCCCAACAATCAGATGAGAAAAGATATCTAATTGTGAGCTTTGTGAACTTGAAACAGCCAAGGTTCAGAACTCTCCTTGACATATGTGGCAAATAGCCAAAGGAATTAGTGGACAATCCAAACCAAACCCTGCATGCCATGTCAAAGAACCGGACAGTAGTAGCATTCAATCTGCTGCAAAGCTACTCCATGAATTGCTCCGATACTTAAAGAAGCTGCTCAATGCCAACAATGAACAGGAATCTGTCATTGTGGACATCCCTCCTGTCGCTGACGGCCTTCCAATACAAACAAATGATTTCATTGTGCATGAAGTGCAGGAAGCCATTAAAGAGCTTAACAACTATAAGGCACCAGGCTACAATTTGTCGGTGCAGAAGCTCTGAAATGCAGAGGCCTCGACATTCACATCAAACCAACCAAGGTGCATAACAAGGTCAAGAATGACCTAGTGGCACCCAATCACTGGGTGCATAACTTGCAATGATGTAGTGCAATGCAATGATGAAGAATTTGGCTTTACCGTGCAGCGTGGGCTATCAAGTTGATTTCCATAGATTCCTTGCCCTCCTGAAGAATGATATGTAAAGAGCTCAAAGTTACCTATCTCAAGTTGGATCTTCAGATAAACTGGCCAGCCTTAATACAAGAACTTCAAAGACCAAGGTGCTAACAGTTAACACTGACAACACTACACCTATTCAACTACAGGGAGAGCCTCTGTAGATGGTTACAGACTTCAAATACCTTGGAGCATAAATCCGCTCCTCAGGTTATGACAGCATGGGGAGCCTTCTGGATGCGGAAAAAAGTTGTGGACGTCTGACATCCTGCCACTGTCATTAAAGCTCTCCTCCCTGAACTCTTTTTTTTTTCCAGTGCACTTCCCTATAGATGCGAGACATGGATCCTAACAGAAGACCTACTGTCTCAAGTGGACAGTTTCCAATCCTCATCCCTGCGCATTGTGATCAAGATCTCTCTCAAAGATCACATCTCAAAGGAAGTTCTCCTGAAGGCATACAAACAAATTCCATTGTCAAATTCAGTGCAAACACAGCAGTTGCAATGGCTGGAACACCAATTGTGATGCCCGGAGTCGGACCTAGTCCAACAATTCTGTCTGTGGAAGTCATCCCATGGCAAGTGACGGCAGGGCGGAAGAAGAACATATCAGGAATACATCACCAGCATTTATTCCAAGGAGTACCCACCAACAGAGGCTGAACTGCAATAGGGAACCACAAACCAGGTGGAATGAAAAAGCTGTGTGGACACCTGTAGTCATCTATGATCAACTCAGCTGAGAGAGAGAGAGAGAGAGAGAGAGAGAGAGAGAGAGAGAGAGAGAGAGAGAGAGAGAGAGAGAGAGAGAGATTTCTGAAAAATAATCATTATCTTTTCATCATAATGCAAAAGGAACAAAACTCTTGCACTTTTTTATTCTATTTTTTTTTTCATGGTAATCTGCCCAAAGTCATTCCATTTTTTCCAAAGCCTTTCAAGTACACAAAAGAGCCCAAGGGTTCCTTTGTTAACAGAGGGGTGATACCTCCTGTGGCACACATATTTTGGATGCTTTGACTGCATATGTATAGCACAATGACTGAGATGCTTAAGACTGCATATGTATTTTGTAACCTCACGTCTTAGAAGGAACAATAAGTCTGGACCTCCTGGGGATAACAGTAGGAGGTGGAGGTACCTTTAGCAATGACTCTGAAAGGACTTCCTGACCTCCTGGGGTCAGGTGGAGGAAGAAGAGGCCTGGGGGAGAGGTATTGTCGATGGGGGGTTTAATGACAATGTGATTCTGTACTTTGATGTCCCAGGTATAAAAGTGGGGGATTGGAGTAGTTCGTTCTCTTTTCCTGTTTGAGAGATGGTTGGAGATGTGAGATGATTAATAAACCTGAATTGAGAAATAAATTCAGCCTCTTCATTTCACGCTCTCCACATTGTTGACCTGAAGATGTACAATGACCAGAGACAGTTTCCCTGAGCCAGACTCGCCAGGCACCGCTGGAGCAAGCGCGGTCTCAGTCAAGCTTCCAGAGTTCTGGCAGGACAACCCAGACTCGTGGTTCCTCCTGGCCGAAGCCCAGTTCGCACTCGGGGGAATAACAGCAGATGACACAAAATTCTACCATGTCATCGCCAAACTCGACAACCGCACAGCCCGACACGTGCGGAGCCTGGTGCAGCACCCGCCCGCTGGCGACAAATACAGCGGGTTGAAAGCTACCCTCATCCAGCGTTTCACGCCCTCAGCCGAGGAAAGAGCTAGGAAGCTCCTAGCTCTGCACGACTTGGGAGGACGCATGCCTGTCGACCTGATGGAAGACATGCTGCAGCTGAGAGGCTCAGACAACGACGATTTCCTCTTCACGCAGATCTTCCTGAGAACCCTACCATCGCAGACGAGGGCGGCCCTGGCAGGCTCTCATTTTGTGACCCAGCGGGACTTCTGCGCGCTGGCCCAGAAGGCGCAGCGGATCCTCAACTCCAGCAAGGAGCACACAGCCACCGCAGCAGCGGCAGATCTCGGCGCGGCGACCGGGAGCAGCGGGGGGCCAGAGGCTACGGAGGCGATCCCACCAACAATGGCGGCAGCGAAGTCCCGACGCAGCGGAGGAGACAACTTCTGCTTTTACCATCATCGTTTCGCAGAGAGGGCACGCAAGTGTGTACCGCCCTGCCAGTTCAAGAGCTCGGGAAATGCCAGGACCGGGAGTCGCTAGCAGCGGTGACACTCGGCGAACGGAACAAGCTGCTCTACCTGACGGATGCGCGCTCTGGGAGGCACTTCCTCGTGGACACGGGCGCCCAAGTGAGTTTCATCACCCCAACCTACGCTGACTGGCTGGCAGGCCCCCGTGGTGACGGAGCAACAGCGGCGAACGGCTCGAGCATTAAGACCTTCGGTGAAAGGACTCTGCTTCTGTCCTTGCACGGCCGCACATATGAATGGACTTTTTTTATAGCGGCGGTGAGTTTCAACATGTTAGGTGCTGATTTTCTGTGCTCACATGGGTTGTTAGTTGATCTTTCCAATAGACGCCTAGTTAATGCACTCTCCTTTTACTCCATTCCTTGTGCAGCTCGAGCGTCCCCGCCACCAGCACAGACCAACGTCGCCACAGCAGGCGGTAAGTTTCACACACTCCTCACTCAGTTTCCAGCACTCACAGTTCCCACTTTTTCGGCAACAGTTGCAAAACACGGGGTGGAGCACTTTATCACTACCACTGGCCCCCCCGTCTTTGTGAAAGCTCGGCGCTTGGATGCAGCTAAACTGTCCATAGCGCGCGAGGAGTTCGCCAACCTGGAAAGGTTGGGCATCATCCGGCATTCAAAGAGCCCATGGGCCTCCCTACTGCATATGGTCCCTAAAGCTGACGGCTCGTGGAGACCTTGCGGTGATTTCCGCAGGTTGAACAACGCCACAGCGCATGACCGCTACCCAATCCCACATATTCAGGATTTTTCGGTGCATCTGGCGGGGGCGCGCATTTTTTCTAAAATAGACTTGGTCCGCGGTTATCATCAAGTCCCAGTGCACGCTGAGGACATCCCCAAAACAGCGGTGATAACTCCGTTTGGACTTTTTGAGTTTTTACGCATGCTGTTTGGGCTTAAAGGCGCCGCGCAAACCTTTCAGCGCATGATGGATGCGGTGTTGCGCGATCTCCCTTTTGTGTTCGTCTACCTGGACGACATTTTGGTAGCCAGCGCGTCCGAAGTAGAACACGAAAAACACCTCACGGAAGTTTTCCGGAGGTTGGGAGAGCACGGGTTAATAATCAACCCAGCTAAGTGCCAGTTCGGGGTGGCGCAGATCGACTTTTTGGGGCACCGCGTCTCCCCAGAGGGGGCAGTTCCGCTACCGGACAAAGTGCGCGCAGTGGCAGATTTTCCCCAGCCACAAACGGTCAAAGCACTACAGGAGTTTTTGAGAATGGTGAATTTTTATAACCGTTTCCTCCCCCGCGCAGTGCAGCTCATGCAACCATTATATGCCGCGCTTAAAAAGCAAAAACCCTCCAATGCAATCGAGTGGTCCCCGGAGCGGGAGCGCGCATTCGCGGAGGTAAAAAAAGCCCTTGCAGACGCTGCATTGTTGGCTCATTCAGTCCCAACGGCCCGCATAGCGCTCACCACCGATGCCTCAGACGTGGCCATAGGGGCGGTAGTGGAGCAGCACGTGGCCGGGGTTTGGCAGCCGCTGGCCTTTTTCAGCAGGTCCTTGCGTGAGGCCAAGCGAAAATACAGCGCGTTTGACAGGGAGCTGTTAGCGCTCCACTTAGCCATTCGCCACTTCCAATTCTGGCTAGAAGGTCGGCGTTTCACCGTGTTTGTCGACCACAAACCGCTCACTTTTGCGATGGCCAAAATTTCAGAACCATGGTCGGGCCGGCAGCAGAGGCAGCTGGTCGCAATTTCGGAGTTTACTACTGATATTCAACACGTAGCGGGTAAACTCAATGTGGTGGCAGACTGCCTTTCTCGTGTGATAACCGCACCAGTCCGCGCAGAGGTAGATTATACTACCGCAGCCGCTGAGCAAAATAACAGCGTGGAAGCGCACGCGGCCCCAGTTCACGTGGGAATAGACTATGTAGCCATGGCAGTGGATCAGGGTAGCGATGCGGACGTATGTGCGCTCCAGTCTGGACCAACAGGGTTAAGGCTGGAGAACAGAAGGCTGCAAAATGGTATGCCCCCCCCGATCTGCGATATCTCTACTGGACGGCTGCGTCCAGTAGTGCCGGCCGCATGGCGCCGCCGCGTTTTTGACTCGATTCACTCCCTGGCGCACCCAGGGGTGCGCGCGTCTGTGAAAATGGTAGCAGAAAAGTTTGTTTGGCTGGGCCTGCGCAAGCACGTTAAAGAGTGGGCACGAGCCTATATGGCTTGCCAGCGGGCCAAAATACACAAGCACACAAAAGCCCCCTTAGAGCCGTTTCACATCCCGGCCAAGAGGTTTGATCATGTGCATGTCGACCTCGTAGGCCCCCTACCGTCGTCGCAGGGTTACACACACCTTTTGACAATGGTGGATCGAACCACGCGTTGGCCGGAAGTGGTCCCACTGGCATCAACCACAGCTGCAGAGGTGGCCCGCGTGTTTTTAACGGCTTGGATAGCGTGTTTCGGGGTTCCGTCAGATATTACGTCCGACAGGGGACCTCAATTTGTGTCTGAGCTTTGGTCAGCAATGGCCCACAGCTTAGGTGTGACAATTCACCGCACTACCGCTTACCACCCCCAGGCTAATGGTTTATGCGAGTGGTTTCATAGATCATTGAAGGCAGCCCTCAGAGCGTCGCTTACGGATGCAAATTGGGTAAACAGACTACCATGGGTTTTATTAGGGTTGCGTTCTGCACCTAAAGAGGACTTAAAAGCCTCCCCAGCGGAGTTGGTTTTTGCACAACCTCTCCGGCTGCCAGGAGAGTTTCTGCCAGATAATCCGGCGCCAGAGCGTCCCCCTGCTCAGTGGTCACTGATCGACATGGGAGCAGACATGCTTCCGGGCCCCGTTCACCACACCTTTCCGCGTGTTTTTGTGCCCAAATCTTTAAAAAATGCCGAGTTTGTTTTTGTCAGGCACGAGGCTCAGCGCCCAGCCCTGCGTCCACCCTACGATGACCCATATAGAGTGCTGGAAACAGGTGATAAGCATTTTGTGCTAGATTTGGGGGACAGGAGGGAAACAATTAGTATAGACAGACTAAAGCCTGCTTTTGTGATGGCCGACGAGACTGTGCGAGTGGCGAGGGCTCCTCGACGCGGCAGACCCCCCAGGGAGCATGCCCCAGAGCCCCCGCAGGGATCAACTAACAGTTCTCATCCTCAGATAGCAGATTCACAGCAAGATGGCGCCGCAGGAGCTGCGAAGCTGCGAAGTTTGGAAGACGGTTGAAGCCCAGACAGCATATGGACTGATGTCATGGTTTTATCATGTTGTGTGGACTATGTTGTATTGTTTCATCTTCGACGTTTGGGGGGGGTTATGTGGCACACATATTTTGGATGCTTTGACTGCATATGTATAGCACAGTGATTGAGATGCCTAAGACTGCATATGTATTTTGTAACCTCACGTCTTAGAAGGAACAGTAAGTCTGGACCTCCTGGGGATAACAGTAGGAGGTGGAGGTACCTTTAACAATGACTCTGAAAGGACTTCCTGACCTCCTGGGGTCAGGTGGAGGAAGAAGAGGCCTGGGGGAGAGGTATTGTCGATGGGGGGTTTAATGACAATGTGATTCTGTACTTTGATGTCCCAGGTATAAAAGTGGGGGATTGGAGTAGTTTGTTCTCTTTTCCTGTTTGAGAGATGGTTGGAGATGTGAGATGATTAATAAACCTGAATTGAGAAATAAATTCAGCCTCTTCATTTCACGCTCTCCACACCTCCCAACATAACACATAAGCCCTGTTTCCACCATTAAAAATTTGAACCAGTTTTACCAGAACTCAGTCTTTGGTGTGTGTGTCTCCAGTGAAGGAACTGTTCTCTGTAGGAAAATCTTCGAAAACTCATAGGGGCCGAAATATATATGAACAGTCAAAAATTTGGACACCCCTTTAAATATTCAGTTCTTTATTAAGAAATGTTCACATATCTGTCTAACCTTGTTTTTGCTTTTATTTGCATTTTTTAACATTTATTTTAGCCATTTTAAGTGCAAGCAGTTTCATGAAATGGTCAATCAGAGAGCAACTCATTCCGGCTCGGACATCGCCCGGGTTAGCAAGGTCAGGAGTTCCTGGCAGCAGAAGGTGAATTACAGAGCTGCGTGGAGGAATCTGATCAGACCTAAATGAAACAGTCATTGTTGCCCCCAACAGACTGCTATGATGATGATGATGAAGTGGGAATGAATGTGGGGGTGTCCTAAAAAAATGGGGGGTGTCCTAATTTATTCCTCATTATCTATTTAGAATTACATTTTACGGAAAAATTGAAAAAAAAAGTCTTTAATTCATTTTTAATTGTTTAGTTGCATTACATTTTTTTCCACGTACCAAAAGCCAGTGGATCGGAGTCATTCCCAGTGAGAGTTGGACTCCGCCAGGGCTACCCTTTGTCACCAATCCTGTTCATAATTTTTATGGACAGGATTTCTAGGCGCAGCCAGGGAATGGAGGGTGTCATGCTTGGTGACCACAGGATCTCATCTGTGTTGTTTGCAGATGATGTTGTCCTGTTGGCTTCATCCAGCAATGACCTACAGCTCTTGCTGGGACGGTTTGCCGCTGAGTGTGAAGCGGCTGGGATGAGAATCAGCACCTCCAAGTCCGAGTCCATGGTCCTCAGCCGGAAAAAGGTGGATTGTCCTCTTCGGGTTGAGGACAGGCTCCTGCCCCAAGTGGAGTAGTTTAAGTATCTTGGGGTCTTATTCACGAGTGAGGGGAAAATGGAGCGAGAGATCGACAGACGGATCGGAGCAGCATCTGCAGTGATGCAGACGTTGTACTGGTCTGTTGTGGTGAAGAGGGAGCTGAGTTCTAAGGGAAAGCTGTCGATTTACCAGTCAATCTACGTTCCTACTCTCACCTATGGTCACGAGCTTTGGGTAATGACCGAAAGAACGAGATCGCGGATACAAGTGGCTGAAATGAGCTTTCTCCGTAGGATTGCTGGACTCACCCTCTGAGATAGGGTGAGGAGCTCAGTCATCCGGGAGAGGCTCAGAGTAGAACTGCTGCTCCTCCACATTGAAAGGAGTCAGTTGAGGTGGTATGGGCATCTGATTAGGATGCCTCCTGGACGCCTCCCACTTGAGGTGTTTCAGGCACGTCCCACTGGGAGGAGACCCCGGGGCAGACCCAGGACTCGGTGGAGAGACTATGTCTCCCAGCTGGTCTGGGAACGCCTTGGTATCCCCTCTGAAGAGCTGGAGCAGGTGGCTGGGGAGAGGGAAGTCTGGGCTTCTCTGCTTGAACTGCTGCCTCCGCGACCCGGACCTCCGGAAAAGCGGTAGAAGATGGATGGATGGGTGGATAGTTGCATTACATGAGTCTCCCAGTATTTTTAACACTGATATTCAATATCCATATGTCCAAACATGTTAAAAAACACACTGGCTGATACAGGGTGTCCTAATTTTTTCACATGACTGTATATAATGAGTCCCTGTCTTAAGTGAAAGTACTTAATTGCAAAAGCTGCTGGGATGGACTTGCTGCTGATTAAATGTAATACTCTCTTTACACAGGGGTGGAGATCACTGACAGATCATTAAGTGATGACAAAATGGCCAGATCTCTAAATGATCTTCAGTGATCTCTCAATGATATCTCAATGATCTGTATGATCTTCAATGATCTCCACAGTCCCCAAAGTTTTGACTCATTCCAAAACAATCTCTTAGTGATCACCAAAGGGAAGTGATCTCTCAGCAATCTGTGAATGATCTCATTAATCTCCTAATGATCTCTCAGTAATCTTTCAGAGAACTCTATTGGTCTTTCATCAAAAGCTCACTGATCTCTCAGTCATCTCTTCCTTTGGGGTGGAAAAAATTGGCATTAATTGACAGAATCACTGAGAGATCATTGAAAGATCACTGTGAGGTCACTGGGAAATTGATGAGATTGTTGAATGCTCCTTAAGCTCTCATTGACTATTCACAAAATTAAGAGTGATTACGTCACCTCAACTGACCAATAGGTCCATATCCCTACAGTCAAGACACCAGGGGTGCAAAGACCAACTAGGGATTACTCTTACCAAAGTTCCCATCCCTTATGTTTTATCCATAGTTTCTTGGGTGTAAACAAGGCTATTTAAAGGTTTGTATCACTTTTAAAAGTACTCAGTAAGAATATTTAATTTGCCATTAAGAGTAAATGTTGTTAAAGGGCATATTTTTCCACATGCTAGGATTCATGGTTTTGGAGGTGTAATGTCAAATTCACTCCCCACACGAAAACACTTTCAATTTTACCTTCAACCTTTAACTGCCCTCATCTTCAAGAGCCCTTGGTTAATAATAATAATAATAATAATAATAGAAAGCTTGGGATAAGTCCGCCAAGGTCTCCGCCTTTGACCGCCACCTAATCCACATAGCACCGGACCCCCATGATCCCTCCTGCAGGTGGTGAGCCCACTGGAGGGTGGACCCATGTAACTAACTCCTTCGGGCTGAGCCCGGCCAGGTCCCATGGGTGGAAACCCGGCCACCAGACGCTAGCCATCGAGCCCCTCCCCCAGGCCTAGCTCCAGGGTGGGGCCCCGGTAACCCCATACCGGGTGGGGTACACTGAACCCTTGATCTAGAATTTATCATGAGAGTCTGTTGGATCGTTCTTAGTCTGGCCCTTCACCCAGGACCAGTTTGTCTTGGGTGACCCTATCAGAGGCAAATTGCCCCGGACAACATAGCTCCTGGGATCTCTGGGGCACTCAAACCCCCCCACCACAATAAGGTGACAATCAATGAGGGATTGTTGTTACGAGCTATTCAGTCTCTGTACGACCATTGTGAGAGTTTTGTTCGTATTGCCAACACTCGGTCGGAGTCATTCCCAGTGAGAGTTGGACTCCGCCAGGGCTGCCCTTTGTCACCGATCCTGTTCATAATTTTTATGGACAGGATTTCTAGGCGCAGCCAGGGAATGGAGGGTGTCATGCTTGGAAACCACAGGATCTCATCTGTTGTTTGCAGATGATGTTGTCCTGTTGGCTTCATCCAGCAATTACCTACAGCTCTTGCTGGGACGGTTTGCCGCTGAGTGTGAGGTGGCTGGGATGAGAATCAGCACCTCCAAGTCCGAGTCCATGGTCCTCAGCCGGAAAAAGGTGGATTGTCCTCTCTGGGTTGGGGACAGGCTCCTGCCCCAATGAGGAGTTTAAGTATCTTGGGGTTTTATTCACGAGTGAGGGGAAAATGGAGCGAGAGATTGACAGACGGATTGGAGCAGCATCTGCAGTGATGCAGACGTTGCACCGGTCTGTTGTGGTGAAGAGGGAGCTGAGTTCTAAGGCAAAGCTGTCGATTTACCAGTCAATCTACGTTCCTACTCTCATCTATGGTCACAAGCTTTGGGTAATGACCGAAAGAACAAGATCGCGGATACAAGCGGCTGAAATGAGCTTTCTCCGTAGGATTGCTGGACTCACCCTCAGAGATAGGGTGAGGAGCTCAGTCATCCTGGAGAGGCTTAGAGAAGAACCGCTGCTCGTCCACATTGAAAGGAGTCAGTTGAGGTGGTATGGGCATCTGATTAGGATGCCTCCTGGACGCCTCCCACTTGAGGTGTTTCGGGCATGTCCCACTGGGAGGAGACCCTGGGGCAGACCCAGGACTCGGTGGCGATACTATGTCTCCCAGCTGGTCTGGGAACGCCTTGGTATCCTCTCTGAAGAGCTGGAGCAGGTGGCTGGGGAAGTCTGGGCTTCTCTGCTTGAACTGCTGCCTCTGCGACCCGGACCTCCGGAAAAGCGGTAGAAGATGGATGGATGAATGGATGGATAATAATAATAATGGAGTGCATTTATATAGCACTTTTCATGACACCCAAAGTCTGCTTTACAATGACTCCATTATTCATTCACTCCACAGACAATGGTAGTGGTAAGCTACCTCTGAAGCCACAGATGCCCTGGGGCAGATTGACGGAAGCATGGCTGCCTCATCAACCACCACCAAACATTTATTCACATTCATACACCGGTGTCATGGTCACTACTCCTCCATGGCTAATGCTAACACATGCTGGAACCAAATATTACTTAAATAGGCATTTTTGCACCAAAATTAAATCAGAAGTTGACAAAACGCTGAACAAAACCCAAACTGCAGCTTGCTGGCTGGCAAATTTTGATTTACTCTATCACACTCTTACAGCTGCTAAAATTGTCAATTTGTCTTATTTTTAAAAAGAAGGCTGCTCGTCTGCATCAGGTTTCTGTTGACTGAGGACGCTTTGTGCCTGTGTCGCCAGCAGTATCTGAAAAGTTGTTGCATTCAATAGGATTAAATTATGTTTGTCTAATTTCAAAAGTCTTTTGCCTTAGAAAATGATTAATTGCTCCTCTGTGCAAGCTCTTTGTACTATCCAAAGTGATGTTTTAAAGTTGATCTCAGTCTTTTAAAGGTCCTGTGCTTTTGAAAAATAATAGTTTAGTGCTAGTGCAACTCTGGGTGTCTTATACATTGTGATTCAGTAATCGCCACCAGCATCACTATAATGAACTGGGAATGTGTCCTTAAGCTTCACGTATGTGTTGTGGCATTAATTAAGTAATTCACATAACAATGAGTTTTGTTACTGCTGTAAAAGAATCTGTTTAAAGCAAATCATCTACCCGTTTCTAAAGTAAGAGTAAAACTGAAAATCTGCAACTTGATAAAAGGGGTCTGTCATACTGTATATACTTAAATTTATGCCACTACCACTCCAACCTCCTTATAACTCTTTGTGACTCTTTGTTTTCTCTTAAAATGGGACATCCAGCTTCAAAGTTGATGGGACAGATGTGACCAAAAAGAAAGAAGGAATATATTATAATCCCAAAGTAAGTACCTGATGGATCTTCAGTCCTTCTGAGAAATAAAGTGATGATTAGAGTCCCCTTATAGCAATGAAAAAGGTGTAAATATTAGAGTTTATCAAAGTTTCATATAGTATCATTAAACATACAGTAATAAAATAGTTTGCAAGGTTGTTGGTTATATAATAATAATAATAATTTTTACTTATTACTCTTTTTGTTCAAGCCCAAGCTTTAATATGGTTACATATGTCGACAGAAATATAGGTATTGGTAATTTGTAGGGGTGGGGTGGGGGATCTGTACACTGTAGTATCGTGATACTTTGTGGTGGCGATACTGTATAAATTCAGAGACACCACTATTGTGATACTTTATTAAGAATTATTAATAAATGTTGTGAATACAAACGTTCCTATTTAGGTACCAGAGTAATAAAAACCAATTGACTTTTCAGACCACTAGATGGTGCTAAATGCTTACTGTCTTGTTTGGTCAGCACAGCAGAGGAGTATCTACTGAAATCCAGCCAGGAGTTGAACAAGACAAAGATTGAGATGGAAAATCGCAATATATGATATTGCAGTACTCAATACTATTGCATCGTGGGGCCTCTAGTGATTCCCACCCCTAGTAATTTGGTTAACGTTTTTGCCATAGTAAATATTAAATAAACACGTTTGTTAAAATCAGAGTTCAACTGACTGATTACCATCAACTACAAAAATTCTTACATTTGATGTTTTAACATCTCTTAATGAAAAAAATAAAAATAAAGGTAGTCTAACTTTTGGAAAATCAGGTTTTACTGACAGCTTGTTGTTACTAAATGAACTGAGCTTGATTCACTCCATTCATTCCTGAGTAGGAGTGTGGGTCAGACTCCCCACCAAAAAAAAGCTAAGGTGGTGATGTCTATGAACATGCTGAACTGGCAGGACAGACTGATCCATACCTGGAGACCAGACTAGGATTTCTAGTGATGGTTCCACACCTCCTCAGCACCACGAAGAAATGGGGTGAATGATTTCAAGATACATACAGCTCCATATAGTGATCATTAATAAGATCCATTGGACCAGATAACACATCTCTGAAATGATCTTGTTTTTGTCTTCATAGTTATGGAGTGTGGCGCTTTTCCCAGATGTCATAGGATGAGTGATATAGCAGGAAGAATCCCATGCAGGGACACGGGGCGCACACAAGCTTCACTCAGTGGAAAAAAGTTTAAACTGGAAAACCTTAAAGCTACGCATGAGGCAACAGTGGTTACCACCGCACCAATCTGCAGAAACATAGACCATATTTCTAAGGTATCCTGGAGAAGAGAGCTATATCACCCTTAGGGATGTGTGCGAGCTTTTCGCCAGCATTTTGGCTGGTGCTTTGCCAGATTTTTTGCACTGTCTCTGCCTGACAGGTGTGACAAATTGTCACTGACGGCTATCAACCAAAATGGAACAATGTCCCTTCATAAAAGGCACTTGGCATCAGTGTCAAGTTAAATTGCACATGTACATATATGCCTGTCCATTCACCTTTCATTAACCTTCGGCATTTGCTTTATGACAGAAGGTTGTCGTGGGCCTGCATCAAAAAGGTGAAGTGACATCTCACCAGCATAAAGGTGTTCTGGTTAAATGAAGGATGACTGCCCATATTCACTTACTGTGTTGTCAGATGGAGGTTTGTTTTCTTTCTTTTTTCATGTCAGTGCCTTTGCTTTCCCACATGCTTCATCTCTGCACTGTCACCTGGTTGTTGGGGGGGGGGGGGGGTGTAGCTGATATAAATAGCTCCACTTTCTGTAGCTGTGTGTATTGTTAGTCAGTGTAGCTGTCAGAGTCTGTTTATGCCACAAACAGCCTCCTCCTAAGGTCTGTGGTCCTCATACTGTCACATATGATTGGCCATCTACTGCTCGATGGCCCATTCTATCAACATGCTGCAGAGGGAGGGAGGAGTTAGGAAAATCCCAGAAAGACCAGCAGTAACTGTTGTGTCTCTGGGTCTTACTCTGGGCGCCGTGAATAAAAGAAGGTAAAGATTGATAGATGACATGAACAGAATGTTGTAGCAGGGATGGGGGGATGCTGACAGAATATGCTTCAGATTGGAAAGGTCCTGAGAGGGCTAGTTTGACTTCAACCACACATGACTAAGTGCCCCGGGGCAGCTAGAGCAAAGGCCCTGTCATAATCTATTACTGTATCTCAGCTCTTGAGGCAAGATTACAACTACATGGCAAATGCATCTGCGTCTTCTCCATTCAGCTGAGGAGAGAGAGAGAGTTTGAGGTATCTGTGTTAGCTGTACTAAAATATGAGTTCTACATCTTGTTAAATCGCATGCAAGACACGCTTGCTTTCCCCCCCTGAGTAATGTGTGAAGCTCTACTCTGCCTAAGACATGTTTATCATGAAAATCAATCTACAGTAGTCCTAAAACCACTCGGAACAAGAGGTGTCAGAGTAGCACTCTGAAGCATTCGATGAACCCATGGTGCCCATGTGCTAATAGTGGGTATAAAAGGTTTAGTGGCTGAATTTGAAGTCATTAACTGAACCCATTTGTTATGCGGAGCTTAAGTAGAAAGTATTTGAGAGGATTCTGCTTATGCCAGGCAGTTTGCATAATATTTACCCCACAAGTCCATGAGCTCTATCTGCAGCCCTCAGCTGAGTAGCAGCATAACACAACCCCACTGACAGCAGTTAAGTGTTCATCTTGCTGCAAGGTGCTTGTATAATCCTTGTTCAGCGACAGCATTAGTCACATTTTGATTTCTTGTATGAATAAGGAAGTGTGAATTTTCACTAATCTCCCTCTTCAACTACCTATACTACCACTATTACCACATTATTTGAAAAAGGGAATAAATAATAGATACATTGTTAAAAAGGAAATTTGGTGGAAAACTGTCAAGTTTCTGAGAACAAGAGATTTTGATGTGATTTGAATTTACTTTTTGATTTTTCATTTGATTAGATCTTAAAGGTGATAGAGAGAACATTCTGGCCTCCTGGCTAGTAGGAGTCACCCTTACCCTGGATTTATACTTACTTCGGATGCAGTCCGTTACAGCTGCGATCCAGACTCCACGGCAAAAAGTTTCCTTTCTAATTAATGTTCTGATCCCCACCTGGTCCGGACCACTACAGAACAAATCCGGCTAGTTGGATTCAGATCACTAATGAAAGGCAAGGAGTTTATTTTTGACAGATGCCAGATCCAGTCTGCAGGGAAATGCCATGGTATCTTGCGGTATTTAATACATGTTTGTTCATTAAAAATAATTCAAGGATCACCCATTATTTTCTGAGGTCTACTCCTCCACCACTGTGTCAGAGAAGATAAAAACTTTGACATAACATAAAAACACTTCATTAAATTAAATTTAATTGGCTACTTGTATATTATTAGAGCACAAAAATCCAGGTGGAGAGCCGCTACATCACACTTCCATGTTGTTATCACGTGATTGCGAGCGGTTCATCTCGGTCATTCTCATGTCTTCTTCGAGATCTTGCATTATTTTGTATAATTCTCCCATGATCTTGTATTTCAAACTCTGTTCTTATCCATGCTGCTGCAAAACACAAACAGAGTTGGTAGGGATGGACGCAAGGGTCCATCTGCACTGCATCTGCAACGGACTGCATCTGGAGTCAGTGTAAATCCTGGGTTACTATTGCCCTAATTATTTGTTAGAGGCATGTGACATCAACCCAGTTATGCTATTGACTGTGAAGGGCTGTGAGATCCTTACCAGCTATATATGAGGGGGGCTGAAAAGTTCATAGGCTGAAAAGTTCATAGTGGTCAAATTTGACCAAATGGGATTTATTTTTCAACATAGTTTCCCCTTCGGTGCACACACTTCTTCCACTGGTGTTGCAGTGCTTGGATCCATGCGGTTACAGGCCATGAGAACTTAAATGACTTCTTTGGCCACTTTGAAGCACAAAACAGCACATCAGCACAAAAGACCATTCCTCCCACAGACAAGCAGGCTATAATGCTGTTCTTGGACTTCAGTTCAGCATTTAACACAACCATTCCCAGGCACCTAATACAAAAACTCAGACATTTGGGACTTAAAACCTCTTTCTGTAAATGGGTGCTGGGCTTTCTCACAGGGAGGCCACAGAATGTGCAGGTCAGCAGCAACACCTCCAAGACCATCACACTGAGCACAGGGGCCCCACAAGGGTGCGTGCTTAGCCCGCTTTTCTTCACCCTGCTGACCCATGACTGCGTACCAGCCTACAGCACCAACCACATCATCAAATTTTCAGACAACATGACGATGGTGGTCCTCATCACAAACAATGAAGAGGTCAACAACAGAAATAAGGTGAGCCAACTGGTCCAGTGGTGTAAAGACAATAATCTCTCCCTGAATGTGGGAAAAACCAAAGAGATTGTGGTTTACTTCAGGGGAGGACACACACAGCATCTCCCTCTGATCATCGATGAAGCAGCTGTGGACAGGGTGAGCAGCATAGAATTCCTGGGGATGCACATCTCCAAGGACCTCTCCTGGTCTAACACCACCACATCACTGGCCAAGAAGGCTCAAACTCACCTCTATTTCCTCCACAAACTGAGGAGGGCATGAGTCCCACCCCCCATCATGTGCTCATTTTACAGGGGCACCACTGAGAGCATCCTCACTAGCTGCATCATGGTGTTCTACGGAAGCTGCACCGCTTCCTGCCGGAAGACTTTACAATGCACAATTAAAGCAGCCAGCAAGATCATCGGTGCCCCTCTGCCCTCACTCTTGGACATCTACCACACCCACCTCACCCGCAGAGCCATTGACATTGCAGGTGACACCTCCCACCCCTCACACTCCCTCTTCAGCCCCCTGCCCTCAGGGAGGAGGTATCGGAGCCTACGAGCCTGCTTCACAAGACTGCTACACAGCTTTGTTCACCAGGCCATCAGGACCCGGAACTCTGCCCACTTCCTCCCCCCTCTCCTGGACTGTAACACACTCACCCCCACAGCAAGTCTACCTCAGCTTTTTGTGTAGAAAGACTTAGCACACCAACAGTACCACATCTGCTGCTGTATGTATTGCACTTTACTGCAATCATTTGTAAAAATGTTATACCTACTGCTGTCTGTCATTGCAATACTGATCATGTGCAGACCAATCTGTCACCGTCTACACCCCCATTACCACACTGAACTCGCAATTTACTGGTATTATGGTTTACTGTACATAGGATTGGTATTTTTACCGTGATTTGCACTACAGTTAGCATTACTGTACATGCTGTAGATTGTTGCTGTTGTTTTCCATCTGTATTCCTTCTTGTCTTACAGTATATATTGTGCGCATGACTAAAAAAGAGGGAAATGGCATTTCAAATCCACTGTACAGTCATGTGGAAAAAATTAGGCCACCTTGTATAAGCCTGTGTCTTTTTTAACATATTTGGACATATGGATATTTAATATCAATGTTAAAAATACTGGGAGATTCGTATAATACAACTAAACAATTAAAAATGAAAGACTTTTTTCAAATTTTCTGTAAAATGTAATTCTAAACAAATAGTGAAGAATAAATTAGGACACTCCCCATCTTTTTTAGGACACCTCCACATTCATTCCCACTTAAAATGAATAAAATAAAGGTTAAAAAAATGCAAATTAAAAACAAAAACAAGGTTAGACATAGATATGTGAACATTTCTTAATAAAGAACTGAATATTTAAAGGGGTGTCCAAATTTTTTCACGACTGTATGTCCTGTACATATAGAAATATTGAAAATAAAAATATTTGAATCTTTGAATCATGAAAATGGCTTCATCCACAGTCCCCGGACAGATGTTAAATTGTCATCCTGAAAAAATAAGGCAAGGTTACATTATTATTTACAAAAACCATTAAATCATTCAGCTGTTTTTTTCAGTCCATTCTTCACTGTTTGTTCTTTCTAACATAACTAACTGGGCATCAGCTGTGATTGATGTCTTCCTTATTACCAAGTAGCATTACTATCACGTGCATTATGGTTCACACACACGGGTTTTGGTCAGCACAAAACTTTGCATTAAAGGGATGGACAGGAGTGCTTTGGATTGGATTATCCAAGACATACTTCTGAATGATTAGACCAGCCTCTATTTTTTTCCGTTGTCCTGTCAAGCAGCTAGGTGAGCAGAACAGAAATCTGCTCCCCTTATTGTGCCAAACAGATTTACTTTGCCAAAAGTATAGTATCTCACAAAAGTGGGTACACTCCTCACATTTTTTGTAAATATTTTATTATATCTTTTTATGGGACAACACTAAAGATATGACACTTTGATACAATGTAAAGTAGTCAGTGTACAGCTTGTATAACAATGTAAATTTGCTGTCCCCTCAAAATAACTCAACACACATTCATTAATGTCTAAACTGCTGGCAACAAAAGTGAGTACACCCTGAAGTGAAAACATCCAAATTGTGCCCAATTAGCCATTTTCCCTCCTGGGTGTCATGTGACTTGTTAGTGTTACAAGATCTCAGGTGTGAATGGGGAGCAGGTGTTTTAAATTTGGTGTTATCACTATCACACTCTCTCATACTGGTCACTGGAATATCAACATGGCACCTCATGCCAAAGAACTCTCTGAGGACCTGAAAAAAAGAATTGTTGCTCTATATAAAGATGGCCTAGGCTATAAGAAGATTGCCAACACCCTGAAACTGAGCTGCAGCACGGTGGCCAAGACCATACAGCGGTTTAACAGGACAGGTTCCTCTCAGAACAGGCCTCGCCATGGTCGACCAAAGAAGTTGAGTGCCCGTGCTAAGTATTATATCCAGACACTGTCTTTTGAAAATAGACATATGAGTGCTGCCAGCATTGCTGCAGAGGTTGAAGGGATGGGGGGGGGGGCAGCCTGTCCGTGCTTCGACTATATGCCGCACACTGCATCAAATTGGTCTGCATGGCTGTCATCCCAGAAAGAAGCTCCTTTTAAAGATGATACACAAGAAAGCCCGCAAATAGTTTGCTGAAGACAAACAGACTAAGGACATGGATTACTGGTATCATGTCCTGTGGTCTGATGAGACCAAGATAAACTTATTTGGTTCAGATGGTGTCAAGCGTGTGTGGCGGCAACCTGGTGAGGCGTACAAAGACAAGTGTGTCTTGCCTACAGTCAAGCATGGTGGTGGGAGTGTCATGGTTTGGGGCTGCATGAGTGCTGCCGGCACTGGGGTGCTACAGTTCATTGAGGGAACCATGAATGCCAACATGTACTGTGACATACTGAAGCAGAGCATGATCCCCTTCCTTCGAAAACTGGGCCGCAGGGCAGTATTCCAACATGATAACGACCCCAAACACACCTCCAAGACGACCACTGCCTTGCTAAAGAAACTGAGGGTAAAGATGATGGACTGGCCAAGCATGTCTCCAGACCTAAACCTTATTGAGCATCTGTGGGGCATCCTCAAACGGAAGGTGGAGGAGTGCAAGGTCTCTAACATCCACCAGCTCCGTGATGTCATCATAGAGGAGTGGAAGAAGATTCCAGTGCCAATCTGTGACGCACTAGTGAACTCCATGCCCAAGAGAGTTAAGGCAGTGCTGGAAAATAATGGTGGTCACACAAAATATAGACACTTGGGCACAATTTGAACATTTTCACTTAGGGGTGTACTCACTTTTGTTGCCAGCAGTTTAGATATTAATGGCTGTGTGTTTAGTTATTTTGAGGGGACAGAAAATTTACACTGTTATACAAGCTGTACACTGATTACATTGTATCAAAGTGTTGTATCTTCAGTGTTGTCTCATGAAAAGATATAATAAAATATTTACAAAAATATGTGGGGTGTACTCACTTTTGTGAGATACTGTAGCTTTATACAGTACATACACTGTATATGTACCGTATATTATTTATAAACTCCTCTTGTAATAACTTTTAATACTTTTTGAAATTGTTTTACCCATGAAAGACCCGAATGGGAAGGTATGGGGAAAGGAGGGGTGGGGCGGGGGTAAGAAAATAAAGAGAAACAAACAGAGAAGATAAACAGACCAACACAACTGAAACAAACGGAAAACAAACTGTTTCTTCTATTGAAAAGGTCTCATCACGAGTCTGGTATCTGTACCAGTTAAAGGAGAGACATACTGTATGTGTGTGTGTGCATGTGTGTGTGTGTGTGTGTGTGTGTGTATAAGAGCGCACGCAAAGTAAGTGTGTGAGTGGTTTGCCAGGAAACATTCAATTCAGCTTTATTTATATAGCATCATATCACAACAAAAGTCATCTCATAGCACTACCAAATGCAGGGAAAACCAAACAACTGCAGAAAGACCCAGCAATCAGACCGATCCCCTGTGAGCAAGCACTTAGCGACGGTGGAGAGGAAAAACTCCCATTTAACAGGAAGAAACCTCTAGCAGAACCAGGCTCAGGGAGGGGCAGTCATCTGCTGCGAGTGGCTGGGGGTGAGGGGATAGAGAGGATGAAGAGAACAGACATAAAGAACATACAAAGAGAGGTGGCAGGTCATAGCACCCTCTCCCCCCAGACATACTGACCATGCAACTACTAGCTCCACTAGCTCCCACAGAGCACAAATGTCCCGAGGCCAATAAGCCCCAGGACAACCAGGCAACCGCCCCAGGAGAGACGGCTGGGGGAGGCTGGGCCACGAACCGGCAGGCGCGATGCACCTCCACCTCTGGACTGGCCAGTCCCCAGTCCGCCAGTGGGGCAATGCCAGCCTCCGGACCCTAGGCGCCGGTAAACCAGCGCCCCCTCGGTGCTAGAGACCAGCCCGTGTCTCTGGCATGGGCCCCCAAGCACCCCCACAGTGGGCCTGCTTCCCTCCCCAGCACTGCCAACACACACCCCGGGATCCCCCAGGCCCCCATGTCCAAAGAACGTGGCAACAAGGCACAGGAGCTCCATGGGGATCCAGCACCCCCCCCCCGACCCCTCGCAGTCCAAGGGAGCCACACGGCCAGGAGTTACCAGCAAGTGCCATCCCCCTGACCAGCACACAACCCTTTCCATGCACTCACACCCTCATGCACCCGCTCTCACCCACACAATACCACACTTGCATTCCCACACCCAGACTCACCCATGCTCACCCATACACACACTCTCACTTGTGGTCCAACTTACTTACATCCGCTTGTGCTGTTCCCCACACACTCACCCACACTCATTCATCCTTAACATTTGGGACTGCCGCGGCGCAGATGTAATAGGCATGAACGCACACCAATGCCCGGCAGCGGCTGGGGAGACTGCCAGCGTGGACCAGCAGCCACACCCCTGCCAACCCGCCCTTGGGTGGCCGCTACCACAGAAGCAGACCTCCACCACAAACACCCACCCGGAGTGACTGATCAACGCACCACCGCAAGTGCTCCGAGATGTCACCTGAGACACAAAGCACCACACAACTCTGACCCACCACCACCATCACCGTCTCCACTCATCATTCCCTTAGTCTCACTTACTCATTCGCTCACTCCCTTGATCGCACCTATTCATTTGGTAGCTCCTGTCATGGAGCGGTCCTCACGGACCCCTAATGAGACACTATAGGCAGCCGTAGAGTTTGCACATTTATTAACGAAGGACATACAATACAAAATAATGAGCCTCGTGGGGAAAAACACAAATAAAGACAAAGACTAAGATGCACTATGATATACTGGGAACTAGGGAGACTGACGGGAGACAAGGATACAACACTTATATACAAATAGCGAGGGCAGAACATAATGCTGAAAGGAACTGGCTTCGGACGTAGGGAAACCAGTCTGGAAAAGGCGAGCCCCGAGTGACAGGAGCTGCTCCCTTAAATAGGGCAAGATAATTAATCAGCTGATGAGGGTGTCATCAGCTGAATCAGCACCAGCTGTGCTGCTTGGCTCTGACAGCCGGAAGCCCCTCAGAGACGCTGTCAGAATAAGAGATCAGAGAGCCCACCAGGACTAAATACAGAATGGGAGGAAAATACTGGATGACTCGAGCGTGGACGAGATCGGCGCTCAGACCATGACAGCGCCCAGGGATGATGGCGACATAATGGGCCCCAGGTCACCAGCCAGGCCCCAGGCCCCTGGCAAAAGGAGGGAAGCAGGGGTGGATTAAAGGGATGGACAGGAATGCTTTGGATTGGATTATCCAAAACGCAGCTCTGAATGATTAGACCGACCTCTTTGCATAATGCGCAGGCAGAAAGTTCATTTTTACGCCGCTGTGATATGGAAATGAACTTGGAAACACCCAGAAACGCATTCTGCTTCAATGACAACTGATCAACCAACCTCGTCGTTGTAGTAAGGCCTAAAAACGTTAATTTTGTTCCTTTCTTTTCACGGATGTACTAATTAAAAAAAAAGTCATGAAAGTACTGTCTAGATCACCTGTAACTTAAATGTCCTAATAATGCATTTTCTAGAAATACATTTTAACAACTTTAAGGATATAGTTGTAGTTTTGAAGACCAAAATCTATTTCTATGTTGTTTTACAGCTCATCAAAAAAGCTGTCTTTAATGTTCAATCTGAAACTGTCCATTATCAGCCTGCTCATAAATATTAATGAGTCCTTAATCTGGGTACCGGTTTATTTAGTCAGTTCATTTTGGTAATTTAGAGGACTGGAGGCAGAGCTTGTTTGTGATGTTATAAAACCCAGGAGTGGTGCATTATGTATTATGCATTATGTGAGCTTGTTAAAGAGCTTAACTAAGTAAAGACAGTGCATTTTTCTATGTAAAGTGAAACTCATGAAAAAAGCATAATTTTGCACAATACTGGACCTTTAAATATTTCATAAAAGTAAAAAAAGGTACTTTTAAGGTAGGGGTATCCAATCATATGCCATGGAGGGCCAAGACCCTGCAGGTTTTCTCTTCTACCCAGTCTCTTCAGCAGGTGTTTTCACTTAGCAATCAGTGGGAAGAAAGTCAATGAAATCTGCTGTTGAAGACACATGTTGGAGGTAAAGCCTGCAGGGTCTTGGCTCTCCATGGTACATGACTGGTCACCCCTGTTAAGGAAAAAAAATCTATGATCATTATATTGGAGTTCACCCATTTTAACAGAAGAATACAGTATATTTGTCAGTCAGAGGTTTCTTCTCAAAAAACAAACAAACAAACAAACAAACAAACAAAAACTGTGATGACGATGCTCTCATGACTGGTCACCAATCAAATCGGGCTGATTTTTGTCAAAATGATGGAACAGAGTATTATGTCTGAAAGTTAGGACAGCGGAGATGGTGGCTGTGCTGAACAGTGACTTTTGTCATAAACCCTCCGTGCGCTCTGCCATTACGCACGGAGGAGAGAAGGAAAAATGAGGATTTAAGCACAGGGTTACCACACACACATTTTTTGAACAACAGTTCAGGGAGAACCCATACAAATGGCTGAGCAGCTCGGCTAACAAAGAGTTCTCTCAAAATGCTAGGCTGTGTAGGGAGAGAGAAGCAGTTGTGCCACACTCGGAAACGCTACCAGCGTGGCGGCACAACTGAACAGGGAAACGCTAAAGTTACTCACAGCCTAGGCAAACCGGGTCCTCCAGTAGCGGTGAGCGTACGCCAACAGTCCTTCGAAGACGTGACGGTTACACGGAGGAAGATGCGACCGTGTGAACCATACAATGATCCAGCGGCGTTTGTCCAGCAACGAGCTGCTTATGAACAAACGCCGCTAACGTGGCAAATAGGGAACACCTGGGCAAGGCACAGGCAGGATGATTACCAGGACTGAGAACAGCTGGTGTAGACAGGGAGAGCGAGGGGGCGTGGCAAGACTGACAGACTGTCAGCAGGGTGGGAGAAAGTAGGTCACTAGCTGACTAACAGCTGCCGGTCAGGCAGTGGCTAAGGAAATGGAACACAAATACACCAAAATGCACATAACCAATACACCAAAACCCACAAAGAGATTGAGGCTGAGTTGGGGAAAGCCAAGCCGGCTCGGCTCATGACAGAGCCCCCCCTTTAAGGGGTGGATTCCCAGACACACAAGGTAACATCAACCCCCCCCCCCCCCTCCTTCCACCCCTCCAACAGGAGCAACAACAACAAACAACATGAACTCAGGTGGGAGGTAGGGGGAACAGGAAGGAGGGAACACAATGCCCTGCCCAGGGTCCACAATTAACCCTCCCAAGTCCAAAGCTGTAGCAGCTCAGGGGGCTGCCCTGAGTCCCAGGCCCAGCAGGCAGTTTGACGAACCCAGTCAGGTGGCCTGGGGGAGAACACGGGCCATCTGGCCCAGAGACTCGGTCCCTCAGGCGGTCGGCCAGTGTTGTTCATCCACCAAGGCTGACGGGGTGAGGCAGGAGGCGGTCTACCCACTAGGAAGCTCGCTGGTGGGTGACCGAACCAAAGGGAGAGGACCCCCATAGCACAGGACTGGGAGGAGAAGGGGACAATGGCATCTTCATGGCGATCCGCAGTGCCCTCGGTGGCCTCTGACCAGGCCGGCTCCACCCCACCCACGGTGGATTCCAGCGGGAGTCTAGCTGCACCCACGATGGCCCCCAACCGGGCCAGCTCCGCTGCACCCACGAGGGACTCCAGCGGGAGTCTAGCTGCACCCATGGAGGCTCCCAGCAGGGCCAGCTCTTCTGCACCCACGGTGACCTCCGGCTGAGGTTCAGCTGCACCCATGGCAACCTCCGGCTGAGGCTCAGCTGCACCCACGGCGACCTATGGATGAGGCTCAGCTGCGCAAACGGCAACCTCCGGCTGAGGCTCAGTTGCACCCCTGGTGGGCCCCGACCGGGCCAGGGCTGCATCCTCGGTGGAACCTGTGCTGGAGTGTGGCCTCCAGGACGGGTCCGAACAGGATCGCAGCACCCACGTCGGGCTGATCCTGGAGCGCAGCCCCCACGATGGTCCAAGGCCAGCCTGCCGCGCCCATGGAGATGTGGTTTGCAGAGGCACCCACACGATGGCCTCGGGCAGTGGGGATGCTCGACCCACGGGGTTGCTGAGTGGTGGACCCGGTTCCAAGATGACCTCTGCAGGAGGAGCAGAAGCAATGGTCTCCTCCACTGGATGGACCGGACCCGCGATGACCTCCAGCGAAAGCACACCCTCTCCGGCGACCCTAGGTGAAGGCTCAGGGGAAGCAGGAGGAGAAAGATGGTTAGGCTCACTGGCGGCGGTGGAGCCCGGTGAGGTGAGTTCAGATGCAGCTGATGGCAGCACCTGACTCTCCCCCCCCCCACCCAAGAGCCAGACAAGATCTCTCTAAAACTGACATGAGAAAAACAAGAGAGAAAACTTGCCTGAGCTCAAGCTCCACCATAGTCCAGGACTCCGTTGATCCTGGCGATAAACACCCAGACCCAACCTCCAAGAGGTCCAGCTCTGGCTCCCGATCCGCAGCAGAAGCCTCCACAACGGGCAAGGTGGTTATAGCAGTCATAGTGTCCTCCTGCAGCGGCTCCAACACTGGGGATTCCTCCAGCATGGCTGCAGGAGAACCTCTCCATGCTGGCTGCAGGAAGGATTCCTGCAGCCAGCCACTAGCTCCTCCACAGTCGGATGGCCCTGACCTTGGGCCGGCAGGTCCTTGGGGAGAATTGGAGGAGACACGGAGAGAGGGAAAAATGAGTTAATTAGTGCAGCTGGAGGAGAGGACCCAGTGGCTGCTTATTCTGGGCCCCTCCCTTGGGAGGCAGGCAAGATTCAGTGTCATTAGATGGAATGTAATGAAGAAGTACCTGCCTGTCATCCTGGTCCTTACTTTTCCCAGCTGCAGGCAGGAGACAGTCCTCCCTCAGTGGTCAGTGGTGATGTGGGCCCCTTCAAAAGCTTGTGGAGGAGCTGTCTTCATGACGACGGAGGGGGGCGTTACCGGGGTGAGCTCAGCGGACCTCATGGCAGTTGGAGGGCAGAGAGCTGCTGAAGGTGATGAGGAGTTCTCCCAGCATCCCCTAGCTGGCGGGATGGGTTTGCCAATCCTGGTCCCTTGACGCTCCTCCTCGACCCGGTGGTGTACAAAGGCAAGCAGGCTCGCCCACTACTCATCAGATGGTGACTCCGTGGGTTGAGCAGGCGTAGGAGGTGGGACTCTCACAGCCGGGGAAGTGAGTCCTCGGACCTCTCTCACACAGTACTCCTCTTCGACCTGGCAGTTGACAAGGGCAAGCAGGTTCGCCCACTCCTCGTCTGCCGGCGTGGCTGCAGAGGGACCTCTCCGTGCTGGCTCCGGGAAGGGATCATCCAAAATCCACCGATTCCTCCATCTGGTGGCTCGGTTCTGGGACCGGCAGACGCTCAGGAAATAACGGAGGAGGCACAGAGAGGGTAGAAAAAGAGTTATTAGCTCCTGCCGGTAGGGGGAGCCCAACGGACTGCTGTGACTGAGCCCCTCTCCCTGGAGACAGGCAAGGTTTATTGTTGTCATGAGGAGAACAGAGAAAAAACACTTGCCTGTCCTCCCGGTCCTTGATGTTGGCTGGTGTAGCTGGCAGGCTGTCATCCCTCTCTGTGTACACGGTGAAACGGCCCTCTTCTACAGACGGAGGAGGAGCCAGCTCCATGGCAACGGAGGTGGGCATATCCGGGATGACCTCAGTGGACCTTACAGCTGCTGGAGAGAAGATAGCGGCTGACAGAGGAGAGGGCTCTTCCCGGCGCTTCGATATGGGATGACGCTGTCGCTAGTTTTCTGAGTTGGCTTTGGTGTGAGTGGGAGCGCAGACCTGGCAGAGAACAGTCTCAGCGGCATCCTGGGAGTGCCCTCCCCTCGGCGCGAGCCCGGTCTTCGGGGACCTCCTCCCCCTCTCGCCGTACTCGCGTCGGAGCGTTGCCAGCTGGGAAAGCCGCTCAGCTCCTTCAGGATGTTTGGAGAGCTGAGGGCATTGCCGAACCTCTGCCTCCGCCAGCTTGACATACCACATGACGTCCGCTGGGGTGGAATATTCGCTCGCCGAAGATATCAGGCCATCAATGTCCATAAGGGCTCGGCAGTGTTCCCGGCTGAGACTCATTGGATAACCCCGGCCCCACGACATCTCAAAAACCAGGTACATCCCAACAAGCAATATATTAAAAGGAGAAAAAAGGGATGTGTGGGTGAACCCGCTAAATCCTTTTAATTGGCTGGATCATTCTGTCATAAACCCGCCATGCGCTCTACTATTACGCACAGAGGAGAGAAGGAAAAATGAGGATTTAAGCACAGGGTTACCACACACACATTTATTGAACAACAGTTCAGGGAGAACCCATACAAATGGCTGAGCAGCTCGGCTAACAAAGAGTTCTCTCAAAATGCTAGGCTGTGTAGGGAGAGAGAGAAGCAGTTGTGCCACACTCGGAAATGCTACCAGCATGGCGGCACAACTGAACAGGGAAACGCTAAAGTTACTCACAGCCTAGGCAAACCAGGTCCTCCAGTAGCAGCGAGCGTACTCCAACAGTCCTTCGAAGACGTGACGGTTACACGGAGGAAGAACCGTACAATGATCCAGCGGCGTTTGTCCAGCAACGAGCTGCTTATGAACAAATGCCGCTAGCGTGGCAAATAGAGAACACCTGGGCAAGGCGCAGACAGGATGATTACTGGGACTGGGAACAGCTGGTGGAGACAGGGAGAGCGACGGGGCGCGGCAAGACGGACAGACTGTCAGCAGCGTGGGAGAAAGTAGGTCACTAGCTGACTAACAGCTGCCAGTCAAGCAGTGGCTAATGAAATGGAACACAAATACACCAAAATGCACATAACCAGTACACCAAAACCCACAAAGCGATTGAGGCCAAGCCGGGGAAAGCCAAGCCGGCTCGGCTCGTGACAACTTTATCATCAGATAAGCTAGTAGCACTTTGAACATACAGTATAGCTGCTATACTAACTCTAAGGAGCTACAGGCTGATGTTTAAGTAGAGGTGGAACGCCAAAGGGACCAGTTTCCCGCCATCAGTCCCCTAATATAGGCACAGAATGATGGCATTGTCTGTGTCTGCACCATCACATCAGTGCTGCTCATTGTTAATATGGGAATATCTAACATTCACCTTCCCCCTGGGAAAGCCAGCAACATTATGAACATTACTTATTAGTTATTACTTATACTTAATACTTAATAACATTACTTATTATTTATTAGATCGTCACTTCCTGTGGTAACGTATCGTCACTTCCTGTTTTGCTGTCTGTCTGTGTTGTTTGCTCTCCTCACTCTCCTGAGCTTTTGGGTTAGCCACTAGCGATGGCTACTAGCTCTCCTTCCTCTCCTCCTCTGGTGTGCTCTCTCTGTCAGATGTTTAGCTACACCTCTGCCTCTTTTAGTGATAACGGTAAATGTAATAAATGTTGTCTTTTTGAGGCGCTCGAGGCGAGGTTGTTTGATTTGGAATCCCGGCTCCGCTGCATTGAAACACCGTCTGCGCCAGTTACTCTCGACGGATGCCCCTTAGCTGCAGCGGCGCTAGCTAGCATAGCTAACCCCGTTAGCGGTCCTCCGGCTCTCCTCAGCAGCGAGGAGACTGGGTGGGTGACGGTGAGAAGGAAGCCTTGTCGCAAAGCCCCGGTACACCTTCAACCTGTTCACGTTTCTAATCGTTTTTCCCCGCTCAGCGACACACCCGCTGAGGAAAAAACTCTGATCATTGGCGACTCTGTAGTCAGAAACGTGAACCTAGAGACTCCAGTGGCCATAGTCAAATGCATTCCTGGGGCCAGAGCAGGCGACATCGAGTCAAATTTGAAAATGCTGGCTAAAAGTAATTGTAAATACTCCACAATTGTTATTCACGCTGGCATTAATGACATCTGTCTCCGGCAGTCGGAAGTCATGAAACTTAATGTAGAATCGGTGTGTGACTTTGCAAAAATGATGTCTGCCACTGTAGTATTCTCTGAGCCCCTCCCCAATCTGACCAGTGATGACATGTTTAGCCGCTCGTCATCCTTGAACCGCTGGCTGTCTGTGTGGTGTCCTGAAAATGACGTGGGCTACATTGACAATTGGAGCTCATTTTGGGGAAAACCTGGTCTTTTGAGACGAGACAGCATTCATCCCACTTTGGATGGTGCTTCTCATTTATCTAACAATCTGGCATCTTTTTTATCCAAATTTCCAAAACCTTGACTACTCAGAGTTGGGACCAGGAAGCAGAGTCACAGTCTTACACGCCTCTCTGCAGCTCCTCTTCATCCGCCACCCCTCAACTTAGCCCCTGTCTTCCCCATCAGAGAATCATTGTCTGCTCCCTCCAAAGTAAATAAAAATATAATATACAGTATAAGCATCCCAAAGTGATTAAGCAAAATATTGGTAAAACTCAAATTAAACATAAAGCCTCTAAATTGAATGATTTGGCCTCTGTTCCTCCTCATAATTTAAAAATTAAATGTGGTTTATTAAATATTAGGTCTCTAACTCCCAAGTCTCTGTTAGTTCATGATCTGTTAATTGATTATCAGATTGATTTAATATCCCTTACAGAGACTTGGTTAGGGCAAGAGGATTATGTTGGTTTAAATGAATCAACTCCCTCTGGTTATTTAAACTGTCAAAATCCCAGAAGTTCTGGTCGTGGAGGAGGAGTAGCAACAATTTACCATTCTAAATTACTAGTTAATGTAAAGCAAAAAACATGTTATAATTCCTTTGAGGGCCTGGTCCTCAGTATTGGGCACTTTAGCAATTTTAGGTTAAACCTAATTTTATTTGCCATAGTTTATCGTCCCCCATCAACCTACTCAGAATTTTTATCCGAATTTGCTGATTTCTTAGCTGATTTAGTGCTGAAATCTGATAGAATAATTATAGTAGGGGACTTTAATATACATGTGGATGTAGATAGTGACTGCCTTAATGTGGCATTTAATTCAATATTAGACTCGATTGGGTTTTCTCAGAAAGTAGGAAATTCTACTCATTACCTCTAGAATTTCCCCGTTGTGGGACTAATAAAGGCTTATCTTATCTTATCTTATCTTATCATACATTGGACCTTATTCTGACATACAGTTAGGCCCAAAAATATTTGGACAGTGACACAAGTTTTGTTACTTTAGCTGTTTACGAAAACATATTCAGGATACAATTATATAATCAATACGTGCTTAAAGTGCAGACTCTCAGCTGTAATTTGAGAGTATTCACATCCAAATTGGAGCAAGGGCTTAGGAATTACAGCTCTTTAATACGTAGCCGCCTCTTTTTCAAGGGACCAAAAGTAATTGGACAATTGACTCAGAAGGCTGCAAAAAAAAAAAAATAAATAAATAAAAAAATAACAAGGCTGCATGGGCTCTTCCCTCATTAACCTGTCATCAGTTAAGCAGTTAAAAGGTCTGGAGTTGATTCTAGGTGTGGTGTTTGCATTTGGAAGCTGTTGCTGTGAACACACAACATGCAGTCAAAGGAGCTCTCAATGGAGGTGAAACAGACCATCCTGAGGCTGAAAAAAAAGAAGAAATCCATCAGAGAGATAGCAGAAATGTTAGGAGTGGCCAAATCAACAGTTTGGTACATTCTGAGAAAAAAAGAGTGCACTGGTGAGCTTGGGAACTCAAAAAGGCCTGGATGTCCACGGAAGACAACAGTGGTGGATGATTGCAGAATCCTTTCCATGGTGAAGAACAACCCCTTCACAACATCCACTCAAGTGAAGAACACTCTCCAGGAAGTAAGTGTATCAGTATCTAAGTGTACCATAAAGAGAAAACTTCATGAGAGTAAATACAAAGGATTCACCACAAGGTGTAAACCATTAATCAGCCTCAAAAATAGAAAGGCCAGAATTGACTTTGCCAAAAAACACCTGAAGAAGCCAGCCCAGTTCTGGAACAGCATTCTTTGGACAGATGAGACTAAGATCAACCTGTACCAGAATGATGGGGAGAAGAAAGTTTGGAGAAGAATTGGAACAGCTCATGATCCAAAGCACACCACATCTTCTGTAAAACATGGTGGATGCAGTGATGGCATGGACATGCATGGCTTCCAATGGCACTGGGTCACTTGTGTTTATTGATGATGTGACAAAAGACAGAAGAAGCCAGATGAATTCTGAAGTGTATAGGGATATCTTTCTGCTCAGATTCAGCCAAATGCAGCAAAGTTGATTGGACGGCGCTTCACCAATGATCCAAAACATACTGCAAAAGCAACCCAGGAATTTTTTAAAGCAACGAAGTGGAATATTCTGCAATGGCCGAGTCAATCACCAGATCTCAACCCAATCGAGCATGCATTTCACTTGCTCAAGACAAAACTTAAGGTAGAAAGACCCACAAACAAGCAACAACTGAAGACAGCTGCAGTAAAGGCCTGGCAAAGCATTGTAAAGGAGGAAACCCAGCGTTTGGTGATGTCCATGGGTTCCAGACTTCAGGCAGTCATTGCCTGCAAAGGATTCTCAACAAAATATTGAAAAGTAACATTTTACTTAGGGTTATGTTTATTTGTCCAATTACTTTTGAGCCCCTGAAATGAGGAGCGTTTGTATAAAAATAGCTACAATTTCTACATGTTTAATCATATATTTTTGTTCAACCCCTTGAATTAAACCTTAAAGTCTGCACTTCAATTCCATTGTAGTTGTTTCATTTCAAATCCAATGTGGTGGCATGCAGAGCCCAAATCATGAAGATTGTGTCACTGTCCAAATATTTCTGGGCCTAACTGTGTGGCATAGAAATAGAAAATCTTGTAGTGTCTCCTCATAACCCTGTACTGTCAGACCATTGTCTGTTAACCTTTGATTTTACTATTTCTGACTATTTGGCTCCTAAAGAAAAATATTACTACAGTAGATGCCTCTCAGATGATGCTGTTACCAAATTTATGCAGATTGTTTCCTCTATGCCATGTGTCAGCACAACAGAAATAAGCTATAGACAGCTTGCTCCTTCTGTAATTGATAACATGGTGGATAGTGTTACAGCTTCTCTGCATCAGACTCTAGACTTGGTGGCCCCCTTAAAAAAGAAAAAGTCTAATCAGAGATTTCTAACTCCTTGGTTCAACACAGAAACTCGTAGCTTAAAACAGAAGACTCGTCAATTAGAAAGAAAATGGCGCTCCACTAATTTAGATGAAATCTATTTAGCTTGGAGAAATCATCTTTTAATTTATAAAAAATCTCTTAGAAAAGCTAGAACGAGTTATTATTCTGCATTAATAGAAGAGAACAAGAATAATCCCAGGTTTCTTTTCAGTACTGTAGCCAGGTTGACAAAGAGTCAGGACTGTCAATCCTAGCATTCCCTTAGAGCTTACTAGTCAGGACTTTATGAACTTTTTCAATAATAAAATTTCATCCATCAGAGATAAAATCAATCAGATTCTTCCCACAGTTAACTTAAATACTGTAACTACTACAACTCCTTCAACTGATGTCTTTCTTGATGAGTTTACTCCAATCGACCTTTGTGAGTTAGACAAAATAATTTCCTCATCCAAACCTTCAACTTGTCTTTTAGACCCTATTCCTACCAGGTTATTTAAAGAAGTCTACCCACTTATTGGTAGCTTTATTCTTCATATAATCAACTCTTCATTAACTTTAGGCCATGTACCGCAGGCTTTTAAAACGGCTGTAATTAAACCCTTATTCAAAAAGCCAACGCTAGATCCAGGAGCTTTAGCTAACTATAGACCAATCTCTAATCTCCCTTTCATTTCAAAAATCTTA
Organism: Pholidichthys leucotaenia; assembly: GCA_020510985.1. NCBI lineage: Eukaryota > Metazoa > Chordata > Actinopteri > Cichliformes > Pholidichthyidae > Pholidichthys > Pholidichthys leucotaenia. The sequence continues at coordinate 106,990,541 of CM035849.1, read as the reverse complement.
GAAAGAGTTGTTGCTACGCAATTATTTGACCACCTGCGGGGAAATGGTTTACTTGAAGAGTTTCAATCTGGGTTTAGAATCCATCATAGTACTGAAACAGCCTTAGCGAAGGTCACTAACGACCTCCTCATTGCATCTGATAATGGACTGGTTTCTGTACTTGTCCTTTTAGACCTTAGTGCAGCTTTTGATACTATCGATCATAATATTCTACTTGATAGATTAGAACACTATGTTGGACTTAATGGAACTTCGTTGCAGTGGTTTAGATCTTATTTATCTGATAGGTTCCAGTTTGTTCATGTAAATAATGAGTTTTCTTTCAACTCAAAGCTTAGTCATGGAGTTCCACAGGGATCTGTGCTAGGCCCTACTCTTTTTAGTTTATATATGCTTCCGTTAGGCAACATTATTAGAAAGCACTGTATACATTTTCATTGTTATGCAGATGACACACAATTATACCTGTCAATGAAGCCAGATGATAGTAATCAGTTAGCCAAGTTGGAAGCCTGTCTTAAAGCAGGCGGACAGTGACATTTTTTTATTGAACCAATCAACAGATTGTATGAAAATATTCTATTCTGTCTATTCTCGCGATTTAATATGTGTCACCAGCTTCCATAAATGACCTTATTTGCTCATAGCTCAGCCTTCACTTAGTGAGGCTGCAGTACCGCCATCTCTCGATAGGTGCGGGCATCGGTGATGTCACAACAGCAATAGAAAATGGCAGAACGAGAGCAAAGTGATTCGGACAGCGATTATTTTCTCGAGTTTGACGACCTCAATATAAATGATGACATTGAAAATGAAGAATCGGATGATGAAGTAGTTTTGGGTGGTGCTGAGGGGATATTCAGCCTTATTTGTGGGAAAGAAGTGAGGGTTATGTTGCCTGCCTGTGCAATGAGCCTCATCAGAGAAACATTCCCATCTGATCTCTACAAGGGATTTTGCCTACCAAGATTAGATTTGTCAACAATGATATGTAAATAAAGTTTTGTAAAATCATATATTGAGTTTATTAGTGTTCATGTCAATGTTATAATTCTCATAGTTCAGCATTCATCAAAGTCGTATGTCATATACATTTGAATAATTTGAACACACTAAATTCTTCTCAATTTGAAAAGAAATATTACATCCTATACCACCTTTTTTTTTTTTTTTTTTTTTTTTTTGTTACTTATTTGTACCCGTAGGTAGACTTGGTTTGCAGTCTGGTGACAAGCCACCGGCTGCTGGTCGCTGCGTGCGCGAGCGCCCTAAACCTACATGTTTTTGGTGTGCGGGAGGAAACCGGAGAAATTCCGGAGTAAACCCGCGCAACACGGGGAGAACATGCAAACTCCACACAGCTCACTGTTGGTCGGGGGCTGGGATCGAACCCATGATCTCATGATCCCCGCGATCCCCCGGCCGAGGGTAAAACTGTGCTGCTACAGTGCTAAACCACTGCGCCACCGTGCAGCCCGGATCCTTTGTATGAATGTTTGAAAACACAGCAGAAATATACAAAGAAATACAAAAATCAATGGAGTATCACTACAGATTAAGAAAATAACTAGTTTCCAGATATAGCAATTATTATATTCCAATAAATAACATTTCACAGTTATAATGGGCACCATTTTATGGTAGAAAATTGGGGTTCCATTTTTAAAAGCACATTTCTCTTACAATCTTAGGCTTATATTTGTTTTTCTTAGCAAATATGTTGCTTCCCTAAAAATTGAAAGCTGAACTGTCATTGGTAATTGGTAATTTCTTCTACTTTTACATGTTTGATTTTGAAAATCATCCATTGCTTGGAATTCATTTAAAATGTTTAGTAAACATTTGCAGTGAATATTAAAAATACCAAACTTACCCTGTTTACTTCTCGTTTTCTGACGGCTGATCGCATCGGTAGATCACCCTTGCTTTTCACGCCACTGTCACTGACATTTGTCTCACAGTCAGACTTGGGAATCGAGGGATATATAGTTGGAATAGCCGTTTTCTTTATCACCAATCTTTTTGCAAATTGCATCTTATTCTCGAAATCGCTGTAAATGAAATGTCTACTGCACATATAGGGCGCTAACGAGGCGCAGGTGTGCACGCAGCTGAGGCAGATGCCTGAGAGCGGCGAGCCGTGACACCTGCAAAATATATGTGGACAAGAAAGACTGACAAACCTGGGTACTATTTCACTGTAGTCTGCTTTAATACAGAAGCTGAAGCAATAGGGAACACTGTATGTCTCTGTAATTGAGAACTTTGCTTCTAAAAAGCACAGGAGGATGGACTTCCAATATAAGTAACCGGTGAGTTAAACTGTCTTTCTTCAGCATGTTTTTTCCCCCTAACCGTTCTTATGATCACGAAAATATTTGGTAATTCCGAGAAATATCCGTAATCGCCGATTTTAAAACGTAAACATCAAGTGTTGCATGAAGCAAAACACAGCAGGTATACCATCGCACCCGTAGACAACACAACGCCAAACCATATTAATTCGATTCCTGAAATCCTAATCTTCATAAATAATCTATTTGTAATCCACAAGTATTCCGAGAAATATCCTTAATCGCCGATTTTAAGACGTAAACATCAAGTGTTGCATGAAGCAAAACACAGCACTGGCCGCCGACCGTGTGCGTGTGTTTGCCGGTGGTGACGTCACACAGTCAGTGACCATCTTAGCCGCTGATCGCTTGGCTGGGTCAGACAGCTCTGCACAACAGCGTACTTCAAGAGCGCATTGTCACCTTATGCGACATTCGTTGACACCAAAACATGTGCGATTCGACTTAGCTCGTCTCAGACAACAATTTGAGATAAGAATTAGCGATATTGAATTTTCGTCTGTCTGTCTGCTTTAAGGAAATCAAAGCTTGGATGACTTGTAATTTCCTGCTATTAAATTCAGATAAGACTGAAGTCATTCTTGTTGGTCCAAAAAACCTTAGAAATACCTTTCCAAATCAAACTTTTAGTTTGGATGCGGTTACTCTTTCTCTTAATAGCTCTGTGAGGAACCTTGGAATTATTTTTGATCAAGATCTGTCCTTCAATTCACATATTAAATTTGTTTCTAAGACTGCCTTCTATCATTTGCGTAATATTGCCAAGATTAGGAGCATCTTGTCTCAGAGTGATGCTGAGAAACTGATCCACGCTTTTGTTAGCTCGAGATTAGATTATTGTAATTCTTTATTATCAGGCTGTCCTAAAACATCTTTAAAAAGTCTTCAGCTGATCCAAAATGCTGCAGCAAGAGTTTTAACAGGTACTAGAAAGACAGATCATATCTCTCCGGTTCTGGCCTCCCTTCATTGGCTTCCCATAGAGTTTAGAATTAAGTTTAAAATCCTTCTTCTTACTTACAAAGCTCTAAACAATCAGGCTCCTTTTTATTTAAAAGATCTGATACTACCGTATTATCCTAACAGAGCACTACGCTCCCAAAATGTAGGATTACTTGTAATACCTAGAATCTCCAAAAGTACAATGGGAGGCAGAGCCTTCAGTTATCAAGCTCCTCTCCTGTGGAACCAGCTGCCAATCTGGATTCGGGAGTCAGACTCGATCTCTGTTTTTAAGAATAGGGCTAAAACCTACCTTTTTGATATAGCCTACAATTAGGGAGGGATCATGTGTTTCTGAACCCTCCCTTAGTTATGCTGCTAATAGGTTTAGTCAGCGGGGGACCTCCAATAATGCACTGGGCCTCACTCCTTTCTTCACTCTAAATGAAATATTTTTTTTTGCTGGTCATTAACATCTGTTTGTTCTCTCCCATAGATTGAGTCCCCATCGTGCTGTTTGCTCTCTACATGTCTGTTCTTTTCATCTTCTCTGTCCCCTCACCCCCCAGCCAGTCGCAGCAGGTGACTGCCCCTCCCTGAGCCTGGTTCTGCTGGAGGTTTCTTCCTGTTAAAAGGGAGTTTTTCCTCTCCACCGTCGCCAAGTGCTTGCTCACAGGGGATCACCTGATTGCTGGGGTCTTTCTGCAACTGTGGGGGTTCCCCTTACAGTTGATAGTGCTATGAGATGACTGTTGTTGTGAAATGGTGCTATATAAATAAAGTTGAATTGAATTGAATTGAATTATGGCAGGCATAGAAACTTACAACAATTCAAACCTGGACGTGGGCCACCGGGTGGACTGCCGGTGGACCCTGCATTGTTGAGTGGGTTATTCTGCCACTGTGGTCAACCGTGCTCTGTCTAAACATTGCAAAACAAAGTCATTGTTGCAGTTCAACTTAAGGGGCCTCTGGTGAATCTGCGGTGGGCGTGGCCCTGGAGACGCTGGCTGCAGCGGACCTGGGTGTGCTCTCTCGTCAGCATAGTCCCAGTCCGGGTCACACACTGGCTGGATTGGTTCCAGCGTCACAGTTTGATCTGGGGCAGCTGCTCTCATCTTTCACAGACGACTGGCGTGCCATCTTGAACATCAGCCATCCAGAAGGTTGCTGGCCCCAACTGCACTGTGATCATCATCGGCGGTGACAGGAGCATCTGCAGGTCACCAGGGTGTTTGGATCGATGTACCCAAACCCAATCAAGCACTGTGAGCGGTGATCTTTTTGGCTGCAGTTGGTGCTGCTGCTCTCTTGTCCCAAATGCTGGTTGCTGTTGTGGCGTTGTGCTGTTCACGCCAGCAGCAGGACGTGCCCTGGATTGGTGTTGCTGTGCTGGGTCCAGCTCGGCCACAAACTCTCTCTCCTGCAGTGCTGCAGTGGCTCTGTGAGGCTGATGCCGGGTGAGGATCTGAGACAAGTCTGGTTTTTATCCTCTTTCCTCTGGTGCTGGTTGTGGTTGCAATGGTATGTTGCTGTCGCCTGCGACAGGACACACGCCTGGTTGTTGTTGTTCACCCGGGTCCCTCTTGGCCATGAACTCCCTCTTGTACAGCACTGCAGTGGCTGCTTGAGGCTTATGCCGGGCGAGGATCAGAGGCGAGTTGGGTTTGTGCCCTCTCGCTGTGTGCTGGCATTGCTGCCCCCTAGTCAGGCAGGAGCGCACTCTCGTTTGTTGCATCAGGGAACCACAGTTGCCGCACATTTGGTGTCTTGTGATGTTCTGTTGTCCCGTAACGTTCACCTCGGTGTCCTCCGAGAAGGTTGCAGTGTAGTTGGGTTCTTCTGCTGGGGTAACTGCTTGTGCTAGTGGGGTCTGTTGTTGGTCATCTAGCTATGATATTACCTTGTCGGTGACCTCCAGCTGAAACGCTAGAACACCCAGGTCGTCCGGTGCTATCAACAGCTTCGCCCACACCCATGGGCTGTTACTGTGCTCTGCTAGCTGGTCCTGCACCATTCCGTCCTCTAGTTGCCCAAACCTGCACTTGCTGGCAAGACAGGGAAGGTCCGCAACATACTGCTGGGTCATTTCTCCCACTCCTTGTTGGCGTTGGCAGAGCTTGATTCGTCTAGCCACCTCACTCTCCAGCCGGGGTAAGAGACACGCTTCCATCTTCAGGCAAAATGTTGTTTTCTTTCCTCCAGAAGACCAATTTTTCTTCTCGTCGCCAATGTTATGTCTGAAAGTTAGGACAGCGGAGGCAGTGGCTGTGCTGAACAGTGACTTTACTATCAGATAAGCTAGTAGCACTTTGAACATACAGTATAGCTGTTATGCTAACACTAAGGAGGTACAGGCTGATGTTTAAGTAGAGACAGAGGGCCAATGAGGCAGTCTCCCGCCATCAATCCCCTAATATAGGCACGGCATGATGACATCGTCAATACCTGCACCATCACATCCGTGCTGCTCATTGTTACTATGGTAATATCTAACGCAGAGGGTGTCTTTAAAATTTAATCTGCCATCTTGTCAAGCACAAAGAATTAAGCATCAGTGAATAGTAGTGCATGAGCTGCACAGATTGTCATGAATATAGTTTAAAACCAAGATATAAAAAACCTATTCTCTCTAAGTGATTACGAATATATTCTGATCTAAACAACAGTGACAATTTTGTAAGAAAAAGCTGAACACAACTTTAATTGTCTCAGAGGTAGCTTTAAAAACCATTAAAAATATAGTACAGCACTTTAAAATAAAATATATATATATATATATAGACAGGAGAACTTAATAAAGGGGGAGATTTGAGATAGTCTTATTATGTGGTGAAATTGTGTAGTAGTTATTATATTTATTCTGTAAGCTGCATTTTATTTCTGGTTTTCTAAAGTATATGACTGATACCAAAGGGTGTACTACTACTGTTTAATGTTTTTCACACATATATTAAACCTTTACTTTTCCACAAACAATTGCAGATGTTTGCAAAATAGTTGCAAGCGGTTGCAAATGATTGTAACACGTTTGCAAATCGTTAAAACACTACAGATGCCACAACAGTTCTTTTTGGTTCCTGACATAGTGAACACTAGAAAAGAACCACTAGATGATCTGCCAGACATTTTAGGGTTTTATACTGTGAATAACTTTCTTTGAACAAAATCTACATGTCTCCCAGTCCATGACTTTTTCTAAATATGTATGTTTTATGTTTTCTGAAGTCTGGAATGAATTAAAATAAAAAAACACAATCTCAGAGCATTTATTCCTTGGACTGCCACCTGCTGTCATCTAGACCACAGCTGGTCATGGGAAATGCCCATATAAGAAGTGTATCAATTTCTAGGGAAGTTTTTGCAGTCTGTGCTTTTTTTTTCATTTTGTTGATGTTTTCCTCCTAATATTACATTGTACTGTATATCCTGATCTGGAAGATAGAACGAGCAAGAAGAAATAGAGGAAACACCACTTTATTCACCAGATAGCAACAAACAAAATATAGATAGAGAGAGAAAAAAAAAAAAACTCCCATCAGATTTGGAGCCTGAACTTCTGTGAAAAAAAGGATCACTGTCTGCTAACACATCTGTTAGGAGGCCTATGTCCACTCCAGGTAGGAAAAGCTACTACACAGACATTATTTTGTGAATATTAATTCATTTAATATGTAAACAAATGAAATTACCCTTGTGAATAAAGAATTATAGCCAAATCAATTTTAATAAATCTCAACAGGGCAACCACCCAATGCCAGCTGCTGTCCAGTTCAGCACCGCACCACCAGTTTCTGTGAGACTGGTTTAGGCGTGCTCATCTTCAGGTAGAATAATTGTAAATGATATATGACTATTATTATATCCCAAACATGGACAGAAAGAAAGCAAAGCGGAAAATAATAATCATATCAATCCAATAAGTCTCAACAGAATTGTCAGAAACAATAGCTCTCCTGATGAGTGCTTGCAGCCATCCCCAGATTAAGTGTACAGTATTTACATGTGGATCTAAAAAATGCAGTGTATATACAGTATTTAGGTTAAATGCATGTGCGGTCTATGTTTGTGTTTTGCAGTATGGCGCTCATGTGAGGAGGGATGAGGCCAGAAGCTTTTGCCCCAGCTGTGTGCCACAAGTTTTGGCCTGTGTGCCACAGTTAATACCCGTGAAACCAAGCAGAGTTGCAGTGGGTAAAATAAGTATTGGTCTCATCAACATTTTTCTCATCAAACATATTTCTGATTGAGCCACTGACCTGAGATTTTTACTAGATATCAGTAACAACTCAAGTAATCCATACATACAAAGAAATCAGGGCAACTGTGTTCACAAAACAAGTTATATTTAATAAAGTGAAATGACACAGGGAATAAGTATTGAACACACGGTGAAATTCATTTACTATTTAGTAGTTGTTGATAATAACAGCTTCCAGATGCCTCCTATACAGAGAAACTAGGTGCAGGCATTGCTCAGGAGTGATTTTAGCCCATTCTTCCACGCAAACTGTCTTCAAATCTTGAAGGCTCTGTGGGTGTCTTCTATGAAGTCTGATCTTCAGTTTGTTCCACAGATTTTCAATTGGTTTCAGGTCAGGTGACTGACTGGGCCATTCTAGGCAGCTTTATTTTTCTTCTTTGGAGCCAGCTGAGTTTCCTTGGCTGTCTATTTGGCATCATTGTCTTGCTGAAATGTCCACCCTTGTTTCATCTTCAGTACCTCTGCAGATGGCAACAGGTTTGATGTCTCTGTACATTTGTCCATTCATCTTTGTTTCAAGTATATTAAGTCTGCCTGTACCATGTATTGACCCCCCATCCTCCACACACACCATGATGCTCCCACCTCCAAACTTCACTGTTGGTATGGTGTTTTGGGGCTAATGTGGAGTGCCATTACTCCTCCAAATATACTGTGTGTTGTGACATCCAAAAAGTTCAATTTTGGTCTCATCTGACCAGACTATATTCTCCCAGTATTTTACTGGCTTGCCCAAATGTTGTGCAGCAAACTTTAAACAATTTTCAACATGCTTTTTCTTCACCAGTGGAGTCTTGTGAGGTGAGCGGGCATAGAACCCATGTCGGTTGAATGCATTACTTATTGTTTTCTTTGAAACAGCAGTACCTGCTAACTCCAGGTCTTTCTGGAGCTCTCTACAAGTGGTATTTGGCTCTTGAATAACTCTTCTGATAATTCTTTTGACTCCTCTGTCAGAAATCTTGTGAGGAGCTCCTGGTTGTGGCCAGTTTATGGTAAAATGATGCTCTTTCCACTTCTGAATAATGGCTTCAGCTGTGCTCATTAGAACATTCAGCATTTTAGAAATGTGCCTGTAACCAGTGCCATTATTATGTTTTGCAACAATAAGGTTGTGAAGGTCTAGAGAGAGCTCTTTGCCTCTACCCACCATGACTTCTTTGTGGTGTGACAATCTGTTATTCACAGACCTTTTTAAATGCTATCAGTCAGGACTTAACCAGCTGAAATTAATTTGCACTGATGGGGGATGGGATGGCTTCCTAAATTCTGATGGATTTCAGCTGGTTTCTTGGCTGTCTATGCCTTGTTGCACCACTTTTTCTTCATGTGTTCGATACTTATTCCCTGTGTCATCCCACTTTATTTAATATAGCTTGTTTTGTGAACACAGTTTCCTTGATTTCTTTGTATGTATGGATTACTTGGGTTGTTGTTGATATCTGGTGAAAATCTCAGGCCAATGGCTCCATCAGAAATATTTTTAATGAGAAAAATGTTGACGTGTTCAATACTTATTTTCCCCCATGTATTTTGAGTTTTGTGTTCATATACTATTTCAATTCAATTCAATTCAGCTTTATTTATATAGCGCCATGTCACAACAAAAGTCATCTCATAGCACTACCAAATGCAGGGAAAACCCCACAATTTTAGAAAGACCCAGCAATCAGACGATCCCCTGTGAGCAACCACTTAGCAACGGTGGAGAGGAAAAACTCCCATTTAACAGGAAGAAACCTCTAGCAGAACCAGGCTCAGGGAGGGGCAGTCATCTGCTGCGACTGGCTGGGGGTGAGGGGATAGAGAGGATGAAGAGAACAGACATAAAGAACATGAACAGTGAGAAGCCAAGTACATTATTGGAGGTCAACCGGCACTCTGAATCTATTAACAGCAGAACAAAAGGGGGGTTAAGAGACACAAAATCCCTCCCTAATAGTAGGCTATATTGAAAAGGAAGGATTTTACCTTGTTCTTAAAAACAGAGATATTTAGTTGTCCAATATAGTATGTTCTGGATAGCTTCTACAGGTGTCCGTCATCCACGTTGGTCAGGAGAAAGTGGATGCTGGGGAGGGTTTGCACACCCGGTTTTATTGAGTTGGATCCAAGATTCGCCTGGCATTCACCTGGTATTTTACCTGGAGATGGCAAAAGGTCTTAAACATTCTCAAACAGTGGCAAAAGAGTTGCAAGTAGTGTGCTAATCATTGAAAACACTATTTGTAACATTTGTTAATAGTTGCTAATGTTTGCCAGCTGTCTTTCACAAACACTCGTGTGAATGTTACAGATGATTAATAAACATCCCTAAACATCACTCACTGTTGCTACTGACAGAGGCAAACCCCGATGTTTGTGAACATTCCTCAGAAATGCAGAAATGTTGGTGAATCCAAAAATCAGCACATTCATCAACATTTGCCACTCCATGAGATACTGCCCTGTTAGCAGAGTGGTAAAACTTAAAAAACAGAGTTTAATTGCTGCCTTAAGAAGTTGAGTTAAAGTGAAAATCAAGGTTTTTTTTTCTTGTTAACATATCTGTAACATGTTTTCAATGACTTAAAAAACATATCAAGATTTAAATCTTGCTGCAAAAATTCAGTTAAGCTTCTCCCCTTGGAAAAAGGCAAGTTTAGATGGAGTGCTTTATGATGTCACTATAACAGCTGAACCAAGGTGAACCAAAGCACTAGCTGCTGAAATTTGACATCTTGCAGACTTCCGTGTGCTGTGGTCTTTGGTGGGATATGAGTGGGCCTAATTAGATCCTGGCATTTGAAGGAGGAGGAAATGGACAACAATTTTCACAAGCATCTGTAAAACAATGAAAGTTTTTTTGGGGGGGGGGGCATACAATACCATTTTAGACAATGTAGATTTGTTTTTAAGGGGATTTATATCCACTGCATTGTGTCTTTCACATAAATTGAAATGTGCTTGGTATTAGTATCAGCTTGACTTAAACTGGCTTATTGAACATGCTTACAGACCAGAGTTGGAATATTCAAAACGTGACATTTTGTTTAGGTGATAACTCACTCTGTTAAGACAAGATTTATAATAGAAAGAAGTTACTATGATTTATTGATCAAATGCTTTTTACAGTATAGAAATAAAGTGAATGGTTCTGAGGTTTACATAGTGGCCAAGGTGAACAAGAGTTTCCAATTGTTCTCTCTTGTAACTTTAAAACTGCTCTTTTTTTAAAGTGCCCAAATTACACACTTTTCCCACATGTTGACACAGTTCCAAGAGGTGTTAATGAAATGTCCGTGACATGCTTTGGTCAATAATACTTAGAGTTTAATTATTGCAGCACCATTTTCCATACAAGAGAGAAAGTTCTCCTCAAAATTATCTGTTTAATGGCAGATATGCTTTTGATGAACTCCCGCTTTCATCATTTCTCTGAGAGCTACGTTTTGATGGCAGTACCATGTTTGAGGCTAAAATTAGCTGTTTTGCTTTGGATGTTAAACTAATCAAATTAACTAAACTTGGCTGAATGTGAGAGTGTGAAAGCTCAAATAAAGCATTATCAGAGACAGGGGTGTGTGGTTCGAGCTGTCGATAGCATATAACCAGTTCCTTTGGTGTAATAAGCACAGAAACAAAACTGAATGAGTGAAAGGTTGACCAGAGTTGTCAATGTTTCAGAAATGCTTGGAGTGAGCTTTAAAGGGAATTGTGCACTGGGGAGAGTGGGGCGTAGTGGTGGAGTGAGTGTGCATTCACACACTAGACATTTAGCAGTTTTTGCAAGGCATACACTTCTTTATCTCAAAATAAGTTTAAGAACATGCTCAGTCTGCTTTATTTGAATTTGTAAGGGAAGTTAATGTTATGGATAAGACAAGATTATTTAACTTAATGAGATATGAAAACAAACCTCTGTTTACTATCTACTATCATGAGATCTAATGCAGTGGTGCTGTGGAAACTGGTACACATACACAGTTTGTTTTGATTTGCTTTAAAAGTAAAAGGCATGGCAGTCCACCTTAAAGGTGATAGAGACAACATTGTGACCTCGTGGTCAGTAGGTGTTGCACCTCTTGGCTTACTATAATATTGTAGTTGGTAGAGACAAACATCAACACACAGCACCGACTATTCTACAAACTCAGTTCTTTGGTGATTGCAAGCCAGACACAGTAAGATCAAGCAAGGACTCTTTTGTGGCATGAACTTAATGAGGTGATGAAATGTGGCATCAATCTAGATATGCTCTTAGGTGTCACAGCCTTATCAGCCACTGTAGTTCTTGTCATCCAACTACATAGATGTAAATATTATGATTGTTTTGGACCCACAAAATTTTTTTCAATTTTTTAACAATATATTATTTTTAAAGAATATAAAGACTTTAAATTATACAACTTTCTAAACATTTTGTTAATGTATTTTTTAAATATGTTTTCATTAAAATGCAATCCGCTATACTTTTAACCATACCTTAACAGCGATGCCTTCAGGGCTTTTACTATGTAAAAATCTGAAGGAAGTCAACTAGATATTGGTAATATTTTCCGCATTTTGGAGTGAGAAATAAGGTTTATGATATGAGAGAGAGGGCAAAAAATGGAGATTCACTCTAAAAGAGTGAGAGTTGCCAACAGTGGGCTAGCTCTGCTAACAGCAGCTAATCACAGGGTCCAGGCCATAGTATAATAAAGCATAATAAAATGTGCTAAATACCATATGAATGCAATACATGGTTGATTCATGATCCACCTGGGAAGACAGAGGTCTAGAGGAAACAGATCCAATATGTAGAAAATAGACAAAAATGAAAATCAAGCCACAGGTCAGCTAAAGGCTAGCACCCTCATCTCTCAGTTTGTACTAGTCAGATTGGCCTCAAAAGTCAGTAAGAAACCCCAGCTGTGGCCGGTCAGCCCACCTAATCCTAGAAGCCCAGTCTATCATGGCCAAATTCTAACAAAATAGGCCAGAATGGCACAAGCTCTATAATCATCAGTGGATTATTGAATGAGCTGGTCTATTATGTGGACTACAATTTACAATAAAGATAAGATAAGATAAGATAAGCCTTTATTAGTCCCACAACGGGGAAATTCCAGGATTGCAACAGCACAGGGATAGCAACACTCAGAGCAACAATCAGAAGGCAAGAAAAAAAAACAAAACAAAAAACAAGCAAGCAAGAGCAGCTAATATACATATGTACATATTACTATAAAATATATATATACACACACACACACAGACACACAGTGCAGAGCATTGTAGCTGGATGGAATAAATATATGAATATATGAACACACAGTGCAGAGCATTGTAGCTAGATGGAATAAATATGTAAATATATAAACACCCACAGTACGGAGCATTGCAGCTAGGTGGAATAAATATGCAAGTATATAAACACACACAGTGCGGAGCAATGTAGCTAGATGGAATAATATGTAGATATATAAAAACACAGTGCGGAGCATTGTAGCTAGATGGAATAAATATGTAAATATATAAACACACACAGTGCAGAGCATTGTTGCTAGGTGGGATGAAACAGCATAACCGTCTACTTAGTTATCCTACATGGTATGATTATGTGCCCATACATATTCTCACCCTCCATAGCGACCGGTATGTTCCTAGTTGTATGCCGGAGGGGACCATTGTGTAAGTCTATTGCATCTTTTGCATTCAAAAAAAACTATTAGTTTGTTACGTCTTTTTGCTATCTCTGCGAGCAGCCCTGCTTAGGTTGTACAGTCTGACAGCCGTTGGTAGGAAGGACCTACGAAACCTCTCGGTTGTGCACCTGGGATGATGTAGTCTGCTGCTAAATGAGCTCCTCAGTGCATCCAGTATGTCCTGCATAGGGTGGAACTCGGACTCCAGCAGAGATGACAGTTTAGCCACCGTCCTTCTCTCTCCTATCTCCTCCACCGGATCAAGGCGCTGCCCCAGGACAGAGCTAGCTTTCTTAATCAGTTTGTTCAGTCTCTTCCTATCGGCTGCAGTAATGCCACTGCCCCAGCAGACCACTCCAAAAGTGATGGCTGATGCCACCACCGTGTCATAGAATGACTTCAGCAGCGCCCCTTGTACACCAAAAGACCTGAGTCTCCTCAGCAGGAACAGCCTGCGCTGTCCCTTCTTGTAGAGTGCGTCAGTATTGTGTGACCAGTCTAGTTTATTGTTCAGATGAATACCCAGGTACTTATAGGATGTCACCATCTCGATGTCTGCTCCCTGTATATTTACTGGTGCTGTGAGGGGCTGCCCATGCCTGCGGCAGTCCATCACCAGCTCCTTAGTTTTCCTCGCGTTGATCTGGAGGCAGTTCCGATGGCACCAGTCCACAAAGTCCTGGATAAGCCCTCTGTACTCAGCTTCATCTCCGTTGGAGATGAGACCAACGATCGCAGAGTCATCAGAGAACTTCTGTAGATGGTAATGTGTTGTGTTGTGTGAGAAGTCCGCAGTATAAAGAGTGAACAGGAAGGGAGCCAGCACCGTTCCCTGGGGGGGCCCCGTGCTACTGATGATCGTGTCGGAAACACAGTCCCGGAACCATAAAATCCATAAAGAACCATAAAATCCCTGGTCATGCTGATTTGCATTGCTAAGCTAACCATGCTATTGGTCCCGGTAGCCAGATCATGCCATGTTCTGAAGGTCAGTGGAAAACATCCCTTCTTCTTCTTCAAGGAGAACGTGAGCCAGGCTAGGGGCGGGTCTTTATCAGGTCTGTTAAGTAATGACGTGATAAACCCGTGGAAAGGAACAGCAAATCCAGGCAGAATTGTAGTGCTAGTTGCTGTGGAGAGGATCTAATATTAAGTTAGTTATTCCCATGCCAATGGTGCAGGGCGGCGCCTATCTCCGTTTCATGACCCTAGGCCACACAGCTACTGTAGGTAGTGAAAGCTACAGTGAGGGGGTCAGTCCTCTGGTAGCTCTGTGTGTTAACTTTCCCTTCCCTATTCTATCATGCTGAGTATCAAGCTAGAAGGTGGAAAGTACCATTTTTACCTGGTCTTTGGTATGACCCGGCCGGGATTTGAACCCCGGCCTCCCGGTTATGGGGCGGATGCTCTACCAACTAGACCCCCACTCCAGTGGATCTAATATGGTAAGTTTAAATACTGAATAAAAAAGAATTTTAAAAAAATTCCTTTTAGAAAATTTTGGGGCAGATCTTGAATAGTATCCAAATAAGGTAGCCTTTAGACTGTTGCTGTCTCCTGCCAAGTTATATGAAATGAACAAAAAGTAGAAATGAATCATTTTCCTTTTAAAAACCCAATAATTTTAAGTTTAATATCGCAAAATAAATGTTTCAGACAAGAACCAGGCAGCTTTGAGTCTGCAGAATTTCCATGGATCGGTAGGCTTTTATGAGTCGGTCAGTGCACGGTTTTTATTAGCCTGTGGAGCAGTGAAGCAGAAGCAAAATTTTTTAGAGCATATATAGTGATAAACATTTTGAATAATTACCATTACACCATCCTGAACATCTTTATCCAGATCAGTGAGGTTTAACAATCCATGGAGTGGTCACTGGAGTGTCACTCCATGAGTAGGAGGTTGATCAAACGGAGGCTGTAGTCATAGCAACTGGCAGGGGAACGGCAGGTAAGGGCACCGATGATTGCCACAACTGAAGAGTGCTTGATGAGAGGTAGGGGCCACTGTACAATCATGGCTCAGTGAGTCAGTTTCCATGTGACAAAAAATAAAATAAAGATGCTAAGTGAAATTAATAATGAAACAGCTTAGATCTGTCTGCTTGTATCTTTGTGACTTAAATCTCAAGTTATGTTTGATTAAGCGTTTTAATGTGCAGGATTTGTTTAGAGTACTTGCAGTAAAAGTACTCCACAAGACTACAGTTGCCCTCTATTTAAGGTCGTAGTATTTTTTCCCCTCCCGATGCTTGTTTTACAGCATCTTTTTCCCCTACTCTTGACATTACCCTTGTACAAGGTGTTCTTCCAGACTTTGTATGAATCATGAGGATGCTGCCTCATGTAAGATTATGGCTCTAATAGTCCTCTGCAGATGTCCCATTATTGATTCCCACATAGAGCAAATAGTCAGCTTAATGTACCAAGCCAGTGGAGCAAAACTGACATCATCCAGCCGTAGCTCCCTTCCCCAGCATGGCACATGGAGATAAATGTTCTTCTAAACAAAGCAGCTTATTTTTAAGCCTCACCCAGCGCTGAAGAATTCATTTTAGAAAATTTAAAAAAAAAATAAAAATCTATATTTTTTTTTCTATTAAACTGGATTTTCAGCGCATATAAATAACCGCACCTGAATCTATGAACTAACCCATGCCAAAATGCAGCGATAGGGAGCTTTTCATCTTTTTTTATGTGGGGCCCTGCATGAAGTCTTGTGGCCATGCTGTGGTGTCAGGTGTTGTCTGGGTGAAAACTACAATAGGCACTTGAAGTCAAAAGCAGCCTCGTGAGAAAGAAACAATGTCAGTGCATAAAATAAAGAGACAGCTGCATTTGTCACAAAGGGTGTGAAACACCGGAGTGTCCTTGGAAACTGTTTTTTTATACTTTAATGTCATCAGCTAATTAAAAAAAACATTGTGAGGGTTTACCCCTATCATTATATCTATCAGTCTGTTTAGCTATTAATCTTTATATCTATGGGCTGATATCATAGTGTTTATAGTTATTTTTTTTCTTCTAAAGCTACCACGTTGTGTAGCTCCAGAACAGGCCTTTAGAGAATATGTTCAAAAATAACTGTAGGCAGCATATGCCTTATAAATAAAATAATCCATGTTGCAAATTCCATTCGACTGAGTTTAGCATTCATATATTTGTTATCCTGCCATTTGCCTTGGGAAATGTGCTTTGCCCTAATGTCCACATATTGCTGTTAACCCAGTAATGCAGAGAATCTTATTACAGTTCCTTGTACTGGGTGGGCTTTCCATTAAACTATTGGCAATACCATCATCTAATTAGCACTCACATTTAATTATAGCTATATCTCGAAGAATATGTTAATTCCGCCTTGCAAATACACTAACCTTCCATTTACATGTAAACAAATAGGCCACACTGAATACTTTTCATCATTGCCCAAGAGCCACAGATCTCACAAAATAATAAATATTAGCATTCTATTTTAAGGACCAACAAGTACATGCCAAGTGCACACAGTGATAAATACCCCATCCTGCATTTCCTATGCATATTCATGTCATCCCGCTGGGCATTTATTATAACTGGTGATGCTTGAATATGCTATGTACTTATGCAGAGAACATGTATATACAGTATATTTGTGTTATTATTGAGATAGATAGATAAAATAAGGTCATTATGGGTGTACAGTAAAGAGAAAGCCCTTTCGTCAAAAATCATGCTAATGCATCATTAAACAGATTGCTCATTTGATTAAAACTGAGGATAATAGTATTTCACACATGAAGTTTGTTCTCAAAAGGTTAAAACTCAAGGTCACTTAAACAGCTTTAGCCTCACATTTTTAATGCTAAATCTCAGAATTCATTACTTGGCCGTAGTGTACACCAGTGTTTTTCAACCGGGGGTAAGAAAACATTCATAGCTCTGCAGAAAATTCTCTAATTTCACTTCTTAATCGGTTCCAAAAATTGCACGTAATTGTGCATTGGCACCACCAGTGGATCTTTTATGTCAGAGGGCAGTAACATGAATGTAATCACTCCTTGTCTTGCTCCTTGTCTTCCTCCTCTAGATTCACCCTATGAAGAGGTGCCACCTTC
This sequence comes from Pholidichthys leucotaenia, assembly GCA_020510985.1. Classification (NCBI taxonomy): domain Eukaryota; kingdom Metazoa; phylum Chordata; class Actinopteri; order Cichliformes; family Pholidichthyidae; genus Pholidichthys; species Pholidichthys leucotaenia. Next base: position 106,973,221 of record CM035849.1, on the reverse strand, counting down.
ATAAACCCCGTGGCCACCCTGCATCTGCTGCAGAAATTTAAAAAAAAAATGCTGCCATGCTTGAGCCCATAACACTGAAAAATCTGGATGGGAAAATGTCACCACCTCCCCCACAAACCGCATCCCAACATTGGTGCCCCATCACCAAATCCCGGTGGACACAAAACGCCACAGAGCTGCGCCGGTGTTTCGCTGAGAAGAGCACATCTGCTGTGAAGACAACCCCCTTCACAGGAGTACGTATCTGCTGAAAAAAAATTCACTCTCCTGGCAACGCTGGATGGCCATCATGACCAAGCCTCAAGTGAACTCCTGGCTAGAGTTGAACAAAATTGACTTGCGTCACCCGGAGCAATTGCGTGTGTGTCTGCATCTTTCCATTGACTTTGTATGTAATTGTGGCATGTTTCACAAAGAGTATAAACTATTAAAAGACTAAGTTGTCATTAGATAGGTTGTAATTGGTTACAATGTGTTATTTTATAACGTTTTAGATTGTGGGGTGCTGCGGGATTATTTTCAATATGAAAAGGCTTGTGTAGCTCAAAAAAGATTGAAAAACACTTTTGCACACAATATATGAGACTGTGGTGAACCACTGCAATCACCTCTGATTCAAAATTACAGTCAAGCATGGAGAGGTTGAAGCCTGCCATCTTGTATTCAAACAATTAAATTAAAAAAAAGTGTTTTTGGAATTAATATCTATGGCTGAAGAATATGTTATCAACAATATTCATATCAATTTAATGTTGAAGCAAATGTAAAAGAAAAAACAAGCAGCTAAAGCTCTCTGTTTACTGTAAGCCCAGTGTAATAATATTATTAGTAATCAAGTAGTTATGCCAAGAGTTAATACATTCACATTGACCTTCTTCTCTCCAGGCAGACCCAGAGGTGTTAGACTTCATTCGCTCCCATCCTGCCAGAGGGGATATCACCTAGTTTGATAAATGATGAATTCCTGAAGGATCGCCTCCAGTCACTCAGCAGACAGAAAATAGCTCACAGCTCACATGACAAATGTTATCCTACCGGCCCACTTCATTTGACCCTAGGAAAGATGGACAGCCTGCCTCGTTGTTATTTTTCCACTATCTTTTTTAAACAACACACTTCACTGTCAGTTGTAACAATTACCCTGTCCACCCACCAAAAGGGTACATTTCCAGGGGACAGATTTAATTCCTTTAACATATGCGTGAATTGATTGTTAGCTTCAGAATCATTAATTAAAGCACGGGACATTTCCTGGCAAGTTGCACACTGATAGAGAGCAGATCATTAGTGGCCCTTTGGGTCCTTTTAATATACTCTTCCGACAGTGGGCAATTCAGCAGTGACTTCAGTGGGAGGGCCGAAATCGCAAATCAACCTGGTTAACCTGTTATTTGGAGTTGGCTGTATATCAGCTGCACTAAAAATAAGAATGCACACTGAGTGTTTAACAAATTGCATTTACAGTATGCATTTGGATTTTTGGGGAGAAAATCATCACGCTTGATACTGTCTTCTAGTATCACAAAGCACCTAGTAAATGTATAACAAGCAGAATCCACATAGTCTTACATTCAGCTGTCTGCATATTTCACTGTGTTGATCTGTTAAGCCTGGCAAGTCCCACTGGGGGCCATGGTTCAATAGCAATGATCACCAATCCAAAAATCAATTATGTACTTATTTCCCCACTTGTAAGTATAGACAGCTTGATAGATCTCCTAACTTCAGGGTATTGCATATAATTAAAAAGAGTGAAAAGGACCCTCATGGTGGAAAGGCTTTGCATTTCAAATGAACTCAATTTTAGAACGGCAATTCAAAAAGAGAAAACTGTGAAACAGCACTGACCTCAGCACCAAGCATGACACAAAAAGCTTTTGTAAGATATCACACTCAAATGAGTTCTCACGCAAACACACACACGTAAAAGGCTTGTGACCTTTATGAGGAGGAAGGGCTCAAATTTTACAATGAGCTCAGCATGATGAAGTAAATGATATAGTTTGAGGAAGTAGTAGGTTAAAAAAAAGAGGCAATGAATCAATGGGTCCCCAATCGTTGAGGCAAGATCAAACATATGATGGTAGTAGCTCCCTTGTGGGTTCAAGCACTAAGAACAGAGAGACCTCAGGTCACAAATCAAATGAAGCTCTCGATTGCATCTTCAACCAACATTGATTTCTTGAGCCTGTGGATGACCACAATTCAATGCCTCACCACTGATTAAACGCCAACAGCATGTTGGACAAAGTACTGGAGGTTATCTCCCGACTGTCATCGGTTCCACTGGCAATCCACTGCTGATGTCTAAGGGGTAAGTTCAGTGAACAGCTGCATATTAACCAGGCAACCTCAGGCATATGGGGGACTTCAACAGATCTCGATGCAATTACAATTAAGAGAAAAAAAAAATGATCTCACCAAAATGTCATTAGTAAAGAAAAATAGGGTTAAAAACAATAGTGCAGATAGAAGTTTACACATCACTGAAAGATTACACATCAGAATGCAACACTGTATTTATTGTATGTAAACTCTGACTTTATTATTCATCCCATGCATGTCCAAGCAAAAGCAAATCAGAAAAAAGCCTCTGAACACATATAATTTTATGAATGCAGTGATATGCCCTCGCTGACTTTTCTTCAAATCAACTGATTTCTGTAAAATTTGGTTCTAGTCCATGGCTTTGAAATATTCATTGATGAAGGAAATGAAAGTTATGCCATTCTGTCCTCTGAACCCACGTTAAACATCTCTTGGAAATATTATGACATAATTGAGTTTGGATCCAACACAAAACATTACTGAACTCATTAAGCCCACATCTCATGGTGTGGCAAACATTCGCAATTGTTGCGTTTCGTCAATGTTTGTTCAGATTTTAAGGTCCCAGATAGTTTTTCTTGTCGCCCAAAAAATTTGAACATGTTCAGAATTTTTGTTCAAATGTGTTTTTCTGCAAACAGCTGCAGTTGCAAGTTTGCAAAATACGTAGTTGCAAGCAATTGCAAACGATTATAACACACATTGCTACAATTCTTTTTGGTTCACCAAGCAATGAGCACTAGCAGCTATTTAAGAACCTTTATGACAAAACTGTTTGCGGCCTTAAAAACTATTGGTGAATTGTATTGCAACCTTTTATGAACCCTGACAATCCAACAATCTCAATGTTTGTGACGCAATTGTTGCCGCTCTGTGAAATACTACCTTTCATATCAGAGATCCAAGGCTGGTAAAACTACAAAGTTCTGAATCTGACTCAAAATCAGGGAGTGGACAACTGACCACATGTGTAAATGCTGAAGAAATCGGTTAAATCATATGGCTGATTTTTGGAACACAGAATGAAGGACACAAATTGACCCTTCGTAGAACAGAGGTTGGAGCATTTTGGATTTTATAGCCAGACCTGTGTCCAGCAGTATCTGGTAACTTGCTGAACACCCAAATAAAATGTGCAGTAAGGAGTTTTTCCCTTCAAGGAGGATGTAAACGGATGGGATACTCTGCTAGAGTGGATTTGGGGGAACCAGCCGAGGCTGACTAATCAGAGGGTGCTTGGGAGAGCATTAAGACAGACGTGTGGAGGGGAAATGTGACACCTGGAAATTACACAATGTAATGGAATCAGCCAAGTGGTAAATGTAGCTTTTAAATAGGTTTTGTGTTCTCCATTAACTTGCCAGACACTGATTGGTCCTGACAGCAAGGGAAAGTGACGGTCAGCATGTAGCCTCCTCCTTCCAGTACAACCTCAGCTGCATGTGTGCACACACAGAGATACACGCGCTTCTCACTGTGGGATATAAAGTTCTTTGTAGTCCGTATGGTGTCTGGAGCCCTATCAAAGCCTGGGTGAAGTTTGGTACAGGTGATTCAACACAGAAGCTGTAGTTATTTTCAGATACCTCCTTTTGAAAATACATAGTATAGCTGTACATCATTAAACTTGCACAATGTTTCTCTTTAACTAATTATATTACTGCTAAACTCACACACTGTAATTTCAAAGATAAATCAACAATGCCATGAAACTATTTTAAGAACAGAAACACACTACAGTGTTGTGTTTTGGAGTCACTTCTTTGTTGCCATTCTATTTGCATATTATATTCCTAGGGCTGCAGAATAATGATCTTTGAGAACATTTATTTATCAGTGTTGTACAGCTTTAATTTCTCAGTGAGGTCTGTGATTTAATTTACGACTGTGAATTGGTGTTATTGGTGCAGGCAAGCTTCTAGCAAATTGCATATAATATTGAGCAACTGACATGACTTGCATTTTTAGTATGGGGTTTGGCAAATATTACTATTGCTTTATTAATTTATTATTATGTACATATTCAGTAGAAATGTAAAGAACAGGAATGTGACCAACCAAAACACTGGTTGGCATTACCAAATGAGGGGCAAAAAAAAAACATCTGGATTTAAAGCATCAAAATTAGTGTTTTAGTTGGTTAAGTGTTAAACACTGGAATTGGACTGACGTTACACCAAAAATGAATCTCCATAACTAGTAGAATCAGTGCCAAAGAAATCACAACACTGGGTGTCGTAACAGTTCAGTTAGTCTTTTAAGAATTGTGTCAGTTTTATATTTTCAAAAATTTGCACACAAATGTGACAAAAAACAAAATGGGAAGAAGTATTTATTTTTGTATTCTTATTTGTTTTGTATATATAGAATGGATATCATGGCAGAACCAGTGAAGAAAGCTAGCAGTCTTGTTGAAAAAAATGAAGAAAAGAATGTGAGCAAATGACCCCACAAGAGCCCAGACACGAATAAATATTAGACTGGATTATATTCATAGGAAAGAGCTAAATAGATGGAGGAATGCAAGACTGGTGGTGATGTGGTTGTGTTGCTGTTGAACCAGTAAGTCGTATAAGCGGGGTTTGTATGAGGTGAACAATGTGTGAAGAGCTGCCTGCGGCACACATTTAAATACATTCAAACTTTACCAGATTTACTGTTTCTTGTTTGTTCATTCTTGCTTGTTACTTTGAATTTAATAGGATGGATATTGTTTGAAGTTTTTCTAAAGTTAATTCTTGTTATTTTTATGATTTTTTTATGAATTGGTGAAGTTGTGTACTTTTTTCAAGCCTTATATAATGGTACAAATGTGATATAAATAATATTCTGACCAATTGGCCAGTAGGTGTCACACTTTCTCATGCTCCAAATGATTGTTAGAGACATTTGGCATCAACCCAGTTATGCTATTGGCTATGACTGGCTGTGACACCCTTACAAATACGTATAAACACCACATAGGACATGGCTAGCCACTAGGCTGGTCCCATTCCATAAACACAGCTTACATATGTGATTACAATAAATACATTGAAGAACTGTCTATGTTTCTATCCTGTTATCACAATACTGCAGATGCTGTCAACTGTTATAATTACCATGGTCAGCTTTAGGTCTTTTTTAGGGGTGCTGTAGTAAACACCCCTGAAAGTTGGAGTGAGAAAAGTTGTGATTATAAAATTTTAGTTTGTCTTTGACAAGCTGAAATAACATCCAAAACAAATTCAGTAGTTTGTCGTTCAAACTTTTTTAAAAATGAAAATGACCCCCCCCCCCCCCCACACACACACACACACTACCACCACCACCACCACCACCACCACGCAAATGGTATGATTCCTCCTCTCACACACGTTCTTTCTCCTGTACCTGCATGTGCTGGAGTCCTGGTGTGCATGCACACAGAGAGGTCCCTCCCTATCCCAACAGCAGGAGGTTTCTGCAGCTTTCCTACGGTCAACACACTCAAAATGATGCATGACACCAGCCTCAGCTGAAATATTCTGCAACGTTACGAATAGTTTTTGGGTGTGTCTGAATTTATTTGGTAAGAGTGTAATGCATACCTGCAAACATTTAGGTTTCAGAATATGTGAGGTTTTCACCTGGGGTGAGGGTTTGAAAATAGGCTATTGATAGGCTATAACAGAAAATACTGCATCTTTGTTCATTTATTTTTGATTTTTATTTTACGAGGAAAACCTCACAAATTTATAGTGTAAAGTCTGAAATGTACAAGAAAAAAGCCCTAAATTAGCACTAAACACAAATTATGAGATAATGTGATTTAAGTGGGAAAAAAATATTTCAAATTTACAAGGAAACAGTAATAAATTTAGAATAAAACTGCCATAAATTCAGAAGAAAAACCTCAAACTGTCCAGACTAAACTCACATCTCAGTAACTTCTTAACTATTTTGGGGTAACTAACCATGTATATTTAAGTCTGTCTGTCCGTTACGGCATATCCTCAGGGGTACTGGGATTGTACGATATCCCTCTGGACATGGCCGCCCAAATGCTCTCTCTAAGGGCAGTACAGGCTTGAGCAAGTCATCCAGCCTCTGTAACGCTCATTCATAGCCAGTCTTCTATGTCGCTTTCTCAATGCCTTCTTGGTCTGCCTCTGCTTTTCTTTCCATTGATCTTGCCTTCCAGAACTGTTTTTTCTAGCGTGTCATGTCTTTTGATATGGCCGAAGTATGACAGCTTTTGTTTTCTCATTTGCTTTAGGAGGTTACTCTTCTTTATGCATAGAATCTTTCGCACGTCTCTGTGCTGTCCATGGGATTTTCAGGATTTCTCTATAGCATGACATTTCAAATGCCAGGATTTTTCTTATGTCATCTTTAAGAGGTGTCCATGCCTCACAGCCATATAAGGCAATGGGGAAAAAACAGGTCTTTAGGACACATTGTTTCATTGCTCTGTCCTTTCCAGATATTCTTCATGTTGGATAACGTCCAACATGTTATATTGTTTGTGTGATAGTATGCAAAGATAACCTATGTTTACTTGTGTACAGTTTCAGGCAACTCACACCTACAGTAAATAAAAGATTTTTTTTTAATTGAAAATATGAAATTTTTTTTATGTGAATTTGGAGAGTTCTCATAAATTACCTACTTTTTCTTATGATTATTTTTTATTCTTTTTTAATTATAGACTTTTTAAGAAACTCCATAAAATTTGAAACTTTGGGAAATATTTTTGCTCCTGGATTGACATTTTTTCTTGAATTTGTGACTTTTGCATCATAAACTGGCATCTTTTTTCTTCCATCTTTGTATTTTTGCTTCAGTGATTTTCTGTCATCTTTTCATTGATTTTTTCCTTAATTTTTTTTTCAATTATTGCAAATGAGTTCCATTTCTCTTGTGATTTTCTGACCTTTGTCTCAACAATTTATTAATTTTGCTTTTCTTAATGAATTTACTAAATCTTTTAAATAACTTCCTGTGTTTACATTCTCAATGACTGTCATTGTACATATGTGAATTTTTTCCTCATAAATTTGCAACCTTTGCCTTGAATTTTTAACTTTTATGTTTTAAATTCAAGTTTGTTTTTCTTGTAATTTTGCATTTTTTCTCTCTCATGAATTTAGTATGCATTTTAAATAAATGGGTAGTCATCACTATAAATTTGTTATGTTATTCTAGTAAATTTGAAGCTTTTATTGTATATATGTTTGTGATGGGTTTTTTTTTTCTGTGTAATTGTGTACCTTTTTTTCCAAAGTTTTGCACCTTAGGAAAATGTTGAGACATTAAAATTATGACAAAATATTTATGCAAAATAGATAATAAAGTAACTTTTTCTTTCTTTCTTTCTTTCTTTCTTTCTTTCTTTCTTTCTACAGAGATTCACTTGTTTTGGGCAAAAGTGGGACGATTCTGACCTCTAACGGACCATTAATTGTAATGGTTGAATGTTGCTACTTAACAGACTGGACCAAAAATGCCAGGGCTGATTTTTTTTTTTTTTTTGTCCCAGTCCAGCCCTGGCTAAGACAGCTAATAGCAGATGTTTTTTCTTTAATGGTTGCATTGTCAATCAACCACTGTGCGCTCTTTGAATTTGAGAGAAAGAAGCTGTTGTCATTTTGGTATAAGCAAAATATTACGTAAATCCAAGCTGTCACCTTTTTTTATGTACTGTATCATCACGTACCATGTTCACCAACTAGAAGCCAGGGAGATGTATGAAAGATGATAACTCTAACAAAATAACGTGTGTGTGTGTGTGCGTGTGCGCATGTGCATGCATGCGGCGTGTATGTGCGTGTGTATGTGTGTGTGTGTGTGTGTGTGTGTGTGTGTGTGTGTAAGTGAAGGGTGGATGTGTGTGTGGAGCTCATTGGGTGCTCAACACCCCTAAAGCTCTGATCTTAGAACCACCCCTGATAATTACCTACAGAATATGCCCCTCTGTTTGCCATGTAAATGTTAGCCATGTCCTATCTAGTGTTTATATATAACTATGTTACTGAACTGCTCAACTGTAAATATGACTATTTTGGAACCATAAAAAAAGTTTTTTTCCATCAATATACAGTATATTTTTTAAAGAATATAAAGACTTTATTTCTGCACGTTTCTAAACATTTTGCTACTGTATTATTTTTTATATAATTTTCCTGAAAATACTGTCTAGGTCACCTTTAAAACAATGGTCTAACTGGCACCCCAGACTGATGAACCCTTAAAGAAAGTCTTCCTGTGTGTGAGAGTATAAATTTAGGAAAAAATAAAATCACTTTAACATATTTGTAGAACTGATAAAAAAATATGTGATCAATATGAGATCAATAATCATCAATTATCAGAATATTGTAATTAATTACACAGCAGTTAGTCCAGGAGTTACTAAAATCCATGATAATTGCACTCCAACTTCAATGGATATGTATCACTCCACTTCAAAGGTGTTCATATAACTGTTAATTACTAACACTAATTTACTGCCAACTAGCTCTCAGTGACAAATGCAGTATTGTGTTGAATACCTTAAATTCCACAATGCGGCACTGTTTGAAAAGATTTCTTACCTGACCCGGAAGTCCCACCCTTTTGAAGAAAGCTTTATTCAGCAGCGTACAGTCTGCCTTTGCAGTGAAGCTATTTCATGTCTGTTTGAAAAAATAGGCAGTACTAGAGTTTGATTTATTGTCTCAATTAACAAACCACAGTACCTTTGTGGTGATGGACTCTTTGTTTCATCTGAAATTGCAAAGAAAAGCGAGCTAAGTGTGCTAAAGCGCTAGCATGCTAACTACTAGCTACTGGCTATCTACTGGTGTTCTGACGACTGGCGTCTTGATCTTGGGTCTTCTGCAGTACCCACTCAACTGGTATGTTTAATAAACATATTACTTTTGCACTTGACAATACTTAATTTGTTTACATGTGTGTGAAATGACAATAGACTATTGAGCTGATTGAGATGTTTAGCAACAGTTACTGACTACATTTAGAAGGGACTATTTTTTTCTCAGCTGCGCAAAATAACTGGATAAACAAACATAATATTTTGTCAGTAATTACTGTCATTTAATAAATTGTGCTTGCGGAACTGTTGTATAAAAGTAATATTATACTCAAGGTCGTTACGGAGGGCATTAGAGTATCACACCCAGAGTTACTATATTCATCAATACTCTAACTCCCGCTCGTGTAATATCGCTTAATCATGATTCAATCCACTGACCGTACTAGTTTCCAAATGAGGCCAAAGTTTCTGAATTTGGTGGATTATTTCCGTCAGCTTATAAACAAATGCACATGGCTCACACTTTGACAAGTATTTATGATAGTGGTAACAGACAATTATGCTTCACAGCTCTAGTGGGACCGTGAGAGCAATTCTTCCATAGTCTTGCTTTAAATTTAACTTTAGCCGGCCTTGGCAGAAGACTTGTGTTCAACATGGTGTAGCACATCAACATAATCCATACCCGACACTGAGTTTCTGAGTCTGCACCATGCAGAGCTGAGGAAGTGAGGACTGTTTCTCATGCTTTTGCTGAGAATTCTTACATGTTCTCCAACATGTGGGAGTATGAACTGGCTCAAGGGGGATCGCACAGTTTCATGAAGCTCCAGCATTTACACAAACCCTGCAGTCCTTCCAATGCAAATGAGAGGGGAAAAGGAGAGGAAGGCTTATCCGGGTATGTTCAGTATCTGCCTCTCTGCTTTTGCATTTCAAATGAATAAGTGATAAAAGGCCACTTTTAGTCAGTTAGTGACTGCTGCCCGTCTCTCTCCTTTTTTATATACCAAGCACCCTCACTCTCTCACCTCTCATCCTGACATTTCTCTGATTTTGAGTTTATTGTGACTTTCTATTGACTGTGTGGTTGTTCTCCCTCTTATTAATCTGAAGTTGATTTGCATAATGTCTGAAGCTCATATTAAATGGTTAATTTGACCAGTATTTATTTGTTGTTCTGGAAATTAACCGCATTTATTTCCAGGCCCCTGAGGTTTACAACTCAGAGAAAATAATATTTCAAGTGGATTCTCAGTGAAACCAACAATGGTCTGTTCAGAGAAGTCGTTCTTGAAAATGAGAGCTTCTACTGTGCATCCCTGGTGAGAGGCAGGGGCCAGCCTCTCCACCATTGTTTCCACAGCTCATCTTTAGCCTTGGCAGCCTTTGGTAAATGCTATAGTTGGTGAATCGAAATAATGGGCCATTACTACTTCTTTTTCACAGGAATACCGGAGGCCTGTAATGTTAGAATAGTGGGAGGGTATGTTTGAAACTGTGCCCTACCTCATGGGATGTGGGGGTGTAAAAGAGTGCATTGAAGTCAAACACCAATTAGCCTGCTGCAGCACAAAATCTGGATAGTATGCTGCAGAGCAAAGAAAAGTGATATAAAATATGTTAAAAGCAAATACATATTTAACATTGTAAATTAATAGAGCCAGAATTATCTAATAATACAACTTTTAATTTTATATTCAGGTACATGTTGCTTTCACTCTTGAAGGGTTTGAATTGTGGATAATTGTAATGTTTGAAAGTCATAGATTAATTGATTAATTTCTGTTTTTAGATCAGAATATGTCTCTTCAAGAGTTTTAAACAAGGAAGCAAGTTTTAAATTCAAATGAGAACAAAACTGATTCTTAGCTAGTAATTTGGCATGTTATAATAATTCATTTGGGATACTGAATAAGCATGAGTGGAAGTTGTAGTGGATCCAGATGAGCGCACACCATCTTGCCTTATGTTGTGTTTGTTGTTGCATAACCTCTTTCATCAGGAGTCATGAGGCAGGGTTGGGGGAAACAAAAATCAATGCATAGTAGCATTGTGATACTTTGTGGTGGTGGTATTGTGTGGATTCAGAGACACAGTATTGTGGTAAAAACACTTGAATTTTCAGTCCATTAGATGGTGCTAGGGTGCAGCCAAAGATTGATTTGGTGTAGTTTCACAATACTTGACACTCGTGATAATCAAATCAGATCAAATCACATCAAGCTTTGTTGTCAGTTTGCTGTACACACTACGACAGTGCAGGCAAAAAGAGACAATGCTTCACTAGGTCAACATGAGTGATAATTAAAATAAAACTTTTTAAAAATACTTAACACACATATGCACACACCCATTCCTAAACGCACGCCTTGATCTTTTGTGAAATATGTATAAAATATATGGTCTCACAATACTTGAGGAGTCGTAGTATTGTGATAGTATTAGATTGTGACCCAAATATTGCTATATGTATCGTAAGGTCCCTTGCGATTCCCACCCCTATCAAGTAGGGATAGTGGCTGTAGTTGACTAATCGCGCACGCCTATGGGCAGTTACTGGCTCTGGCTATATAAGTATCAGTCTGGAGCTGCTTCACACAGGATTGTCACATAGTAAATCCTGTCCTCACGGCTGCTATTCAGAACCAGAAATGTTTTTTCCTCTGCTCTCTGAATCCTGCTCATTCTAGTCTCTGCTCCCCTGTTACAGGAAAACCTCCATATCTGCCAGTCTGCTGACCTGCATCCCCTTGGCTCCTAACTGCAAACTCACCCTCATTGCTGGATTACCTGTCTGGATCTCCTCACCCTGCTGGAAATATCAGGAATCCAAGTAAGACCACCAACCTTCTTACATAATCCTTTACCTGTAGGATCTGCTCCACGCCGGGCTTCTTTGTGTTGGAAACACTCTCTGGAATCCTAATACACCTGCTGAAGCTTTAAAGGGTTATTGAAGGGGGCCGCACCATCCCTGGGGCCCGGCCGGCACTCTGGCGGCTGGTGCCTGTGTCCCAGGGTGGGGGGTTGCAGGGGGTCGCCCCCATCCTCTGGGGCTTGCCTCTGTGTGTGTGTGCGCGCGTGTGTGTGAGTGTGCGCTTAAGTGTGCGTGAGTGTGTGTACGCAAGCGTATGTACAGGTGCGCGCGAGTGTGGGTGTGTGTAGGTTTGCGTGTATATGTGTGGTATGTGTGGGTGTGGATATGGATGTGTGCATGTATGTGTGAACGTGTGGGTATGTGTGCTGTGTGTAAATATACGAGGGAGTGTGTGAGTGTAGGTGGACATATGTGATGGTATGTATATGTGTGTACATGTGAGGGTGGGCGTGTGTGTGGGGGGGCAAGTACCTGCGGGTGGATGGGCGGTTGTGGAGGGTGTGTATGCGAGGGGAAGACCTCATTGGGAGCTGGGGGCTCGGGCGGTAGGGCGGGCTGTCTGGTGGCCGGGGGATAGTGGTTTGGTTACCGCTCTCCCTGGCCATCCTGCTGTTGTGTCACAGGGCGGGGCAGTTTGCCCACACTGCCTCCAGTGTCCGTGGCGCCGGGTTTTTAGGTGTGTGTGGGTATTCGGTGGCAGTCAGAGGGGCCATGGGCGCGGGGTGACAGCTGCATTTCCTTCGGTTTGCCCCAGGGCAGCTGTGGTTGCTAGGGTAGCCTACTGCTGGCGATGTCTGTCTGGGGTGGATGATGGGTGGGCTCGCCGGGGGTGCTTTGGGGTGCCGCTTGACATGTGGATTGCTGTATTGTTATTATTATATATATTTGTGTACATGGATACAGGGTGTGTACAAGATGCATGAGAGTAAGTGTGAGTGTGGCTGTCCCATCATGCCTGTGGTGCTGGAAAGCACTGAGGTACGACATTGGTGGGTCCTGGTTTGCACAGCCTGGCACCTCTTGCCCTGGGATGAGATCTGGGGGAGGTGGGTGGCAATCAGAGCCGGTTTGGGAGCAGGCTTCTGGGGGGGGGGGGGGGGGGGGGGGACAGGCTCTCTCTGGGACCGTCCCCCTCCCAGTCTCCAATTCTGGGTGGATCATACAGTACATCTTATTGGATAAACTTAGGGTTTTGGGGTGGAGGGGTGCCGTACGGTGTTGGTGAAGAGGATTCCTCTGTCTACTACTGCGCCGTGGGGCCACCCTCACCTCAATTTTAATTGGACTGTAGACACTGAGGGCTTGGGGGGGGGGGGACTCTACTGCCGATAGCAATGGGTAGTGGTGCCCTATCACACTATCCCCCCAATTTTAACTGCACTTTGGTAGTTCACACACCTGCACCCAATGACACCACACAAATAACACTCACCCATCACAATTCGCACATGGGGGGTGGAGTCTTCCTCCACTCCTGCTGCCCTCCTTCTGCCGGGGGCTGGGGCCTGGCTGGTGATCTGGGGCACGTCAGTCTGTCATTATCCCGAGGTGCTACAGTGAGTGAATAGATGCGAGCAAGGGAGTGAGCGAGAGAGAGAGAGAGTGAGTGAGCAAGTGAGAGCAAGTGACTAAGTGAGAGTGAGGGCGTAATGAGAAGTGATGGTGATTGTGGTGGTGGGTCAGATTTGTGTGGTGCTTTGCATGTTGGGTGTCATCTCTGGGTGTTTGCGGTGGGTCCAGTGGCCATTTGCTTCGGGCAGGCATTGGCGGCAGTGGGCTGCTTCTGTGGCCGCAGCTGCACTGGGGTGGGTTGGCTGGTGTGTGGCTGCTGGTCCGCGCCAGCGGCCTCCCCAGCTGCTGCCGGGCATTGGTGCACGTTTGTGCCCACTGCATTTGTGCCACGGATGCCCCAAGTGTTAAGGATGAATAAGTGTGAGTGTGTAAGAGACAGCACGAGTAAATGTGTGTGAGTCAGAGTGTGAATAACAGTGTATATATGAGTGAGTGTGAGTGGAAGGAAGCATGTGTGACTGCATGTGACTGAGGGCGAGTGGGAAGGGGAGCAAGGATGAACAAGTATGGGAGTGGGTGAGAGTGAATGAGTCTGAGTGTGGGAGTGGGAGTGTAAGATTGTGTGAAGAAGAGGGCGAGTGAGAGTGTGAGTGAGAGTAAGTGCGTGTGAGTATGAGAGAATGTGTGCGTGTGAGAGCGTGAGTGTATGTGCTGGTGGAGGGTGCTGGACTGAGGGGATGGCGCCTCCTGGTAACTCTTAGCCACGTGGGTTCCCTTGGCCCACGGGGTGAGGGGGGGACTGGCCCCCGTGCCTTTCTGCCGCCTTACCTGGGTGTGGGGGCCTTGGGGCTCCTGGGGTGTGGGTCGGGGGCACTGGGGTAGGTGCGAACCAGTTTCTGACCGGGGGGGGGGGGGGGGGGGCATTGGTCTTTTGGCATCTGGGCCCCGGGGCAGATGTATGGCTGTCCTGGGGCTTGCTGGCTTCAGGACATTTGTGCTCCATGCAGATTGGTGGCACTGTCTTGCTTGCCAAACAACTCACACACACACACTCACTTTGCACGCGCGCTTATACATGCACACACACACACACACACACACACACACACACACACACACACACACACACACACACACATACTGTATGTTCTTTTACAGGTACAGATACCAGACAGGTGATGAGACCTTTTCAGAAGAAACAGTTTGTCCCCCCCCCCCCCCCCCACCGTTGGGTCTATAATGGGTAAAACAATTTAAATAAAGTATTGAAAGTTATCACAAGAGGAGTCTATACTGTAAATAATACAGAGTACATAGATATGTGCTGTATAAAGCTTCTTTTGTAAATCTGGTGCAATAAGGGAAGTAGATTTCAGTTATGGTTACATAGCTGCTTGACAGGACAAGGGAAAAATAAAGGGGTCATTGACTGCACTTTGTCCACATTTTAACAGCTGACCCATGTCTTAATGAAGTGTTTGTGACATACTTTGTTCACATTTTCTTTAACTGTTTAATTATTGAAGCAAATTTGTTTTATTTTCTTAGCTTTCTTGAAATGATTGGATTAATAGCCTGCCACTTTAAGAAACATCCTTCAGCTGTTCAACTCCACCCTCCCGCTTACGTTAGTTAGCCATTAGCTGAGTAGCTTCTAGCCTTCTTCTAGCTTGGACTAGCAGTGCTGGTTCACCGATTCGCAGTCATTTATGCATCTCACCTCATCCCGGCCCACACCCCAATAACCTCGCCGAAATACCACAACAATTCGTCAGCGCTGGGTGATCCATCAATCGCCACAACCCGAGGCTGCTGGCCGAGCCATGGGCTCTCAAAGGGTAATGACTCGCTCCACAGTACTCCGTTCTTCTCCCACGGCCAGCCGGAAGGAGGGGGGTTGTCTGCCCCATCATGAAGCGGCTCCCCCATGTTACCCGTGAGAGTATGCCCGGAGGATGGTGGGGGAGCTGAGCCAGAAACTCCAGACAGCATCCCTGAGTCCCGGCAATCTGCCTGCGCTGTGCCCTGAGTGCCAGTGTAGGCAGTTGCCACAACCCAGGGATGCTGCCTGGACCTGCTGGCTCTCAGCTCCCTGTCACCAGTATGCCAGTTGTGGACCGCGGACCAGTGAACCAGGTGGTAACAGGGAGGGTTATTAGGGTAGCTAAGACCTGAAGAAAATAACAATATCAATCTTCCTGTTACCAGTGTTAGCTTGGGGCCTAATAGCTCGGGAGCTAATAGGCTACCTTTAGCACTATTTCCATTTACATGACAAACAGCTAGGCGGGCCAATATTAAGCTGGTCTTAAGGATGGCGGTGGGTTGGCTTTTTCTAGACATGATGTATAAGAATTCTGTAAAAAAGTCAAAAACGTTTCTGGCGTTTCTGGGAGAGAAAAATTAGATAAAGGCTTAGTGTTTTGGGGGTTTTTTTTAAGAGAATTGACTGTTTTTTAAATTTTTGGATAATTAGGTGACCAGTAGACTCATTTCAGACAGTTAAAACCTACAAACACACTATTTTTCAATGGCCCCTTCAAGTAAGGAACTGTACTTATCAAACTCCATATCATAATAAACTCTTCCTCAGTCCCTCTCTGACCTAAGGGATGGAAACCCTCATTTGCAGTTCACTCTCCAGACCACAAGTAAGAACCCACTCCTTTTAATTTTAATCAATAATTACCAAAGTGCTTCCTCACCATCTCCTTCTCTCTCTCCTGCAAGAGTAAACTCTGCAGTGTGGGTCCAGCCTTACCTTATTCTTTGCCAAATTAAAACATTAATTTGTTTGTACTTCTGCCTCTGTGTGTTTGTCAGTGTTGGGCAATCTACCAAAAAATAGTAACTAATTACAGTTACTAGTTACTTCTTTTCAAAAGTAATTGAGTTACTTTACCAATCACTGCATGATTAAAGTAACTATTTACTTGGAAAAGTAACAGTATTTCCACTTTAAATCCAGCCGTGGCTGTTCAGATAGCATAGATCCACAAACATGGTGTTGTCAGCATAGCTGTTACTTAGCACTAGCTTTGTTGGAGCTTTGTTGCTGTTTTCAGCACTTCTCAAGATTGCAGTAGGTCTCAGCCGGCAATTTAGCTTGCAACCCACCAATATGCTTTTGTCCTTAACCACGACAAAGGAAAAGTAATCTGTCTATTTCCACAAAAACAAAGTAGTTTCATCTTTTCCTCCACTCAGTAGAGAAGACTCAGCTCTCTACAACAGGTCACACCACTGACAGCTATGTCTCAGTTACGGTAGGGTCAGTTTGTATATTCATTTATTTGCACTAAAAATATCTATCCATATTAATAAAACAAATAATGAGTAACACATCTGATCAAATTTCAGTAACTGTAATGCATTACTGAATTTTTAAACAGTAATTTCATTACACAGCACATTACTGCAAAAGTAGTAGCATTACAGTAACGCGTTCCCAATGCTGGTGTTTGTGTCCTGCAATTGGGTCCTCACTTTGTAAAGCCATGACAGAAGTGTACATGAAGCGCAAGTGATGCAAACAACAAAACTGTTTAGGATCACAAAAGCAAGCACTAGAAGCAGAACTGTCAATAATATTAACCTAGAGACTCCAGTGGCCATAGTCAAATGCATTCCCGGGGTCAGAGCAGGTGACACTGAGTCAAATTTGAAAATGCTGGCTAAAAGTAACTGTAAATACTCCACAGTTGTTATCCACACTGGCATTAACAACATCCAACTCCAGCAGTCGGAAGTCACAAAACTTAGTGTGGAATTGGTGTGTGGCTTTGCCAAAACGATGTCAGTCTCTGTAGTATTCTCTGGGCCCCTCCCCAACCTGACCAGTGGTGACATGTTTAGCCACATGTCATCCTTCAACTGCTGTCTGTCTGTGTGGTGTTCTGATTTGATTTGATTTTTTGATTTTGTATACTTTATTGATCCCCAGAGGGGAAATTCAGGGCATCCACCTGGATGGATGAAGCAGCCACGGTACGGCGCTATCCTTTCACCATTCACACACACATTCACACCTAGGGCCACTTTAGAGTCTCCAGTTAACCTAACCTGCATGTTTTTGGCCTGTGGGAGGGAACCGGAAAAATCCCGGAGTAAACCCACATAGACACAAGGAGAACATGCAAACTCCACAAAGATCACTGTTGGTCAGGGGCTGGGATCGAGCCCGGGATCCCATGGCCAAGGGTGAGTTGCTGTTCTGCCACAGTGCTAACCACTGCTCCACTGCACCGCCCATCATTCTGCAAACGACGTGGGCTACATAGACAACTGTAACTCATTTTGGGGAAAACCTGGTCTTGTTCGGCAAGACGGCGTCAATTCCACTTTGGATGGTTTGTCTCATTTATCTAACAATCTGGCATCATTTTTATCCAAAGTTCCAAAGCTTTGACTACTCAGAGTTGGGACCAGGAAGCAGAGTCACAGTCTTACACGCCTCTCTGCAGCTTCTCTCCATCTGCCAACTTAGCCCCCGTCTTCCCCATCAGAGAATCACTGTCTGCTCCCTCTAAAGTAAATAAAAATATAATGTATAAGAATCTCACATTGATTAAGCAAAAAGTTGATAAAACTCAAATTAAACATAAAGCCTCTAAATCTAATGATTTGACCTCTGTTCCCCCTAATAACTTTAAAATAAAATGTGATTTGATAAATATTAGGTCTCTAACTCCCAATTCTCTGCTAGTCTATGATCTGTTAATTGATCATCAGATTGATTTAATGTCCCTTACAGAGACTTGGTCAGAGCAAGAGGATTATGTTGGTTTAAATGAATTAACTCTGCTTATTTAAACTGTCAAAATCCGAGAAGTTCTGGTCATGGAGGAGGAATGGCAACAATTTACCATTCCAAATTACTAGTTAATGTAAAGCAAAAAACATGTTATAATTCCTTTGAGGGCCTGGTCCTCAGTATTGGGTATGTTAGCAATTTTAGGTTAAACCCAGTTTTATTTGCCATAGTTTATTGTCCTCCAACAGCTTACTCAGAGTTTTTATCTGAATTTGCTGAGTTCTTAGGAGATTTAGTGCTTAAATCAGATATAATAATTATAGTGGGGACTTTAATATACATGTAGATGTAGCTAGTGATTGCCATAATATGGCATTTATTTCAATATTAGACTTGATGGGGTTTTCTCAGAAAGTAAGAACTTCTACCCATTATCTCCACCACACGTTGGATCTTGTTCTGACATATGACATAGAAATAGAAAATCTGATCTGATCTCCTCATAGCCCTGTACTGTCAGACCATTATCTGTTAACTTTTGATTTTACTATTTCTGACTATTTGGCTCCTAAAGATATTACTACAGTATATGTCTCTCAGATTATGCTGTTACCAAATTTAAGCAGGTTGTTTCATCAATGCCATGTGTCAACACAACGGAGATAAGCTATGGAAATTTTACTCCTTCTGTTTATTGATAGCATGGTCGATAGTGTTACAGCTTCTCTGCATCAAAGTCTAGACATAGTGGCCCCTTTAAAAAAGAAAAAGTCTAATCAGAGATTTCTGACTCCTTGGTTCAACACAGAAACTCGGAGCTTAAAACAGAAGACTTGTCAGTTAGAAAGAAAATGGCGCTCCACTAAATTAGAATCTATCTAATTTGGAGAAATCAACTTCTAATTTATAAAACATCTCTTTGGAAAGCTAGAACAACTTATTATTCTGCATTAATAGAAGAGAATGAGAATAATCCCAGGTTTCTTTTCAGCACTGTAGCCAGGCTGACACAGTCAGGACTCTGTCAAATCGAGCATTCCTTTAGAGCTCACTAGTCAGGACTTTATGAACTTCTTCAATAATAAAATTTCATCTATCAGAGATAAAATAAGTCAGATCCTTCCCATCGTTAACTTGAATACAGTAACAACTACAACTCCTTCAACTGATATCTGTTTGGATGAGTTTACTCCAATTGACCTTTTAGAGTTAGATAAAATAATTTCCTCATCCAAGCCTTCAACTTGTCTACTAGACCTTATTCCTACCAGGTTATTTAAAGAAGTCTCCCCATTTATTGGTAGCTCTATTCTTCAAATAATCAATTCTTCATTAACATTAGGCCATGTACCGCAGGCTTTTAAAATGCTGTAATTAAACCCTTACTGAAACAGTCAACACTGGATCCAGGAGTTTTAGTTAACTATAGACTAACCTCTAATCTGCCTTTCATTTAAAAAATCTTAGATTATGAAATTATTTGACCACTTGCAGGGAAATGGTTTATTTGAAGAGTTTCAGTCAGGATTTAGAATTCATCATAGTACTGAAACAGCTTTAGTGAAGGTCACTAATGACCTCCTTATCACATCTGATAATGGACTTGTTTCTGTACTTGTCCTTTTGGACCTTTTTGCAGCTTTTGATACTATCGATCATAATATTTTACTTGATAGATTAGAACACCTTGTTATTGACTTAATGGAACTTCGATGCAGTAGTTTAAATCTTATTTTCTGATAGGTTCCAGTTTGTTCATGTCAATAATGACTTTTCTTCTAACTCAAAGCTCAGTCACGGTGTTCCACAGGGATCTGTGCTAAGCCCTATTCTTTTTAGTTTATACAGTATACTCTTCTGCTAGGCAATATTATTAGAAAGCACTGCATACATTTTCATTGTTATGCAGATGACACACAATTACACTTGTCAATGAAGCCAGATGAGAGTAATCAACTAGCCAAATTAGAGGCTTATCTTAAAGAAACCAAAGCTTGGATGACTTGTAATTTCTCGCTATTAAATTCAGATAAGGCTGAAGTCATTCTACCTTAGAAATACCTTTCTAAATCAAACTCTTAGTTTGGATGCGGTTACTCTTTCTCTTAATAGCTCTGTGAGGAACCTTGGAGTTATTTTTGACCAAGATCTGTTCTTTAAATCACATGTTAAACTTGTTTCTAAGACTGCCTTCTCTCATTTGCGTTATATTGCCAAGATTAGGAGCATCTTGTCTCAGAGTAATGCTGAGAAACTAATCCATGCTTTTGTTCGCTCCAGATTAGATTATTGTAACTCTTTATTATCAGGCTGTCTTAAAAGCTCTTTTAAAAGGCTTCAGCTGATCCAAAATGCTGCAGCAAGAGTTTTAAGTTACTAGAAAGAGAGATCACATCTCTCCGGTTCTGGCCTCCGTTCATTGGCTTCCCATAGAATTTAGAATTAAGTTTAAAATCCTTCTTCTCACTTACAAAGCTCTAAATAATCAGGCCCCTTTTTATTTAAAAGATCTGATAGTACCTTACCATCCCATTGGAGCACTATGCTTCCAAAATGCAGGATTACTTGTAATACCTAGAATCTCCAGAAGTACAATGTGAGGCAGAGCTTTCAGTTATCAAGCTCCTCTCCTTTGGAACCAGCTGCCAGTCTGGATTTGGGAGTCAGACTTGATCTGTGTTTTTAAGAATTGGGTCAAAACCTTCCTTTTTGACATAGCCTGCAGTTAGTGTGGGATCAGTTGACCCTGAACCCTCCCTTAGTTATGCTGCTAATAGGTTTCAACAGCCGGGGGACCTCCAACAATGCACTGGGCTTCACTCCTTTCTTCACTCTCAAAGAAATATTTTTGCTGGTCATTAACATCTGTTTGTTCTCTCCCATAGATTGAGTCCCCATCATGCTGTTTGCGCTCTACCTGTATGTCCTTTTCTTCTTCTTCTCTATCCCCTCACCCCCCAGTCAGCCACAGCAGATGACTGCCCCTGCCTGAGCCTGGTTCTGCTGGAGGTTTCTTTCTGCTAAAAGGGAGATATTTCCTTTCCACCGTCGCCAACTGCTCGCTCACAGGGGATCGCCTGATTGCTGGGGCCTTTCTGCAATTGCGTGGTTTTCCCCTACAATTGAAAGTGCTGTGAGGTGACTGTTGTTGTGAAATGGCGCTATATAAATAAAGTTGAAATGAATTGAATTAATATGTGATACTGAAGACAGAGTGGGATGAAGAGCTGGAATATGAAGTGGCTTCAGTGGAAGCTTTAAGAAGTCTGATATGGATCTTCAACAAAACCTAGCTTTGCTGGAGATACTGTAGCTGAAAATAATCAAGTTGTTGGTCGTCTAAGAGATCACACGGTATGTAGCCAAGGAGATTCACATCTGTGCATTTACTACAATGTCTACCAAAGGAGGCAACAATTCACCCAACAGAATGCATCTGTGACAGCTGAGAACACAACAAAGGAACTGTGATGTCCGCAATGTAATGCATTATATACCAACTGTTCACTCAAGTCCAAGCTGTATTGGAGATAGGAGTTGCTTTTTTTTGAAAGTCAAACCATGAGCAGTTAAAACTCATCAGAACGGTGAGCTACTGTGGTATAAAATGACAGGATGGAGATCATTTTCAGAGCAGTGCTAGATTTTCCATTTTCCATTATGAAAGCAGCACCAAAGAGCTGCAGTATCTGAGCTGAATTTATAGTTTTATTTATTTTACATCAGATGTGGAGTCATTGTACTTCTACCTCAAGAAATATCTGATATATTTGTAATCTGAATTATATTAGAGGGTAGATTTTTTAATATATGGCTTACTTCAGACAAAACACATTTAGTAAAGTCAAAAATTTACAAGAAAATAAGTTGGATTTTTAGATCAAAGAGTCACAAATTTATTAACGATAGGTCACATTAAGTGGCAACCTGACTTTATGTGCAAGATGTTCTTCTGGTTCTTGGAAGATTCTTGTAAGACTTTTAAATGTTCAAACCAGAAATGAGGTATGAAAAACAAGCCTGCCCTCCAGCAGAAAAACAACCATATGATGACTTAGACACTTACTGGCCACTTTAACAGGTACATCTCTTCAACTGAGTGCTAATGTAAACTTCAAAACTAATCAGTCATGCAGATGGCAGCCACTCAGTGCATTAGGGCATTGTAAGGTCAAAATGAGCTACTGAAATTTGAACCAAGTATAAGAATGGGGCAGGCCAGGTGGAAGGCAGGCCAAGTGAAATGCAGCTCAAGCAGTTGCTGAGGTAAAAACTCAGGTGTGGGAGGAGTTCGGTGAGGCCATGGAGCAAGACTTTCATTCAGACTTAGAGGTTCTGGCTGTCTGGTGACTCAGAAGAGGGAAACAGCTCCCTGTCCACACAGTGTATGGTGTGGATGGAGAGCTGCTGACTTTGACTGGAGATATTGTCAGACAGTGGAAGGAATACTTTGAGGATTTCCTCGATCCCACTGACACATCGTCCATAGTGGAAACAACCTGAGGATGAGGGGGATGACTCTATTCTCAGGGCCTGAGGTCCCCGAAGTGGTTAAAAAACTCTTTGCTGGCAGGGCCCGGGGGCAGATGATATTCACCCTGAGTGCCTGAAAGCTCTGGATTTTGTGGGACTGTCTTGGTTGATAGACCTTTGCAGCATTGTATGGAAGTTGGGGACAGTACCATTGGCATGGCAAACTGAGGTGGTGGTTCCCCTCTTTGAGAAGGGAGACTTGAGGGTGTATTCCAATTTTAGAGGGATCTCACTCCTCAACCTCCCCGGGAAGGTCTATGCAAGGGTACTGGAGAGGAGAGTCCTTCCATTGATCAAACCTCAGATTCAGGAATCATGACCAGATGTGCCACAACCAGGAATCATCCTGGCCGTGGCACATTGGTCCAACTCTTCATCCTCTCAAGGATCCTTGAGGGTTTGTGGTCATTTAACCAACTAGTGTACATATGCTTTGTGGATTTGGAGAAAGCATTTGACTGTCCCTCATGATTTCCTGTGAGGAGTGCTTTGGGAGTATGTGGTATCAGGTTTGTTGCTACAAGCAATCCGGTCTCTATACGACTGTTGCAAGAGATTGTTTCGTATTGCCAACAATCAGTTGAACTTGTTCCCAATGAGAGTCGCACTCCGCCACGGCTGCCTTTTGTCACTGAGCTTATGCATATTTATGGACAGGATTTCTAGCTGCAGCCAAGGAACGGAGGATGTCATGTTTGGTGACCACCGAATCTCATCTCTGCTCTTTGTGGATGATGCTGTCCTGTTGACTTCATCGAGCAATGACCTGCAGGTCTTACTGGGATGGTTTGCTACAGAGTGTGAAGCGGCTGGGGTGAGAATCAGCACCTCCTAGTCTGAGTCTCCTCTTTGACTAGTCTTTAACTTTTTAATATGACCCTTCTCTCTTATCTCTGGTTTTTCTCTCATCTCTTTGTCTTTATATCCTGATTGATGGAGCCTTGAGTATTTTTATCATGTTTATAGTCAGCTTCATGTGTGCCTGTGTTTGTGTTTATGTTAAATGTAACTGTGGTTTGTAAATATGGATGTCACCAGACTGCAAAACAAATCTACCTATGGGTACAAATAAAGGAACCTGAACCTGAACCTGAACCTGAGTCCATGGTTTTCAGATGGAAAAGAGTGGATTGTCTTCTGTGGTTTGGGGATAAGGTCCTGCCCCAACTGGAGAAGTTCAAGTACCTTGGGGTCTTACTCACAAGTCATGGGGAAATGGAGTGGGAAATTGACAGACAAATCGGAGCAGCATCTGTAGTGATGTAGACATTGTACCAGTCTCTCGTGGTAAAGCAGGAGCTAAGCTCTAAAGCAAAGCTGTTGATTTACCACTCAGTCTACATTCGTACCCTCACCTATGGTCATGAACTTTGGGTCATGACTGAACGAATTAGATCATGGATACAAGCAGCTGAAATGAGCTTTCTCTGTGGGGTTACTGGAATCACCCTTAGAGATAGGGTAAGGAGCCCAGTCCTCTGGGAGAGTCTGAGTAAAACCGCCGCTCCTCCACATTGAAAGGAGCCAGCTGAGGTTGTTTGGGCATCTGATTAGGATGTCTCCTGGATGCTTCCTACTTCAGGTGTTTTGGGCACATCTCAGAATCAGAATCAGAATCAGATTTATTGCCATTGTTCATGTAGTACACAAACTAGGAATTTGTCTCGGTGCAATGCTGCAACATTAAACATGATAAGATAAAAGAATAAAAACTATACATGCAATAAGTGTAGAATAAGAATGAATAATACTAGTCAAAGCAGTTTTTAAATATATTAGCGAGCAGCAGATATTGTGGAGTACCACATAGTGCAGTCGGTAATGCAACAGAAACAGTGATGATTGACATGAGTCTGGTTGAGCTGCTGTACATAGTGCACGAGAGTCAATAAGTCACTTAGTGTTCAGCAGTCTGATGGCAGAGGGGAAGAAGCTGTTCATGTGCCGGGAGGTTTTAGTCTGAATGGACCGAAGTCTTCTACCTGAGGGGAGGGGGGCAGACAGTACGTGACCAGGGTGTGAAGGATCGGCTATGATCCGGCCTGCACGCCTCCGGGTCCTGGAGATGTACAGGTCCTGGAGAGATGAGAGCTTGCAGCCGATCACCTTCTCAGCAGTGCGCACGACGCGCTGCAGCCTTAGTCTGTCCCTGGCAGTGGCTCCTGCGTACCACACGGTTATGGAGGTAGTGAGGATGGACTCGATGATGGCTGTGTAGAACTGCACTAACATCTTGGTGGGTAGCTTGAGCTTCCTCAGCTGCCGCAGGAAGAACATCCTCTGCTGGGCCTCACTGGGACTCACTGGGAGGAGACCCCGGGGCAAACCCAGGATATGCTGGAGAGACTATGTCCACAAAATCCACAAAATCTTTGTGTTCATAGGCTTCAACCCATCCAGTTGTCTGTTTAGTCTCTCTAAATGATGTGCTTATTTTCACCTTGTTTAGCTTCTTTCTGTATTGTGTCTTCCATTAGTGACTGTTTCTTCCTCGTTACCAATTG
Organism: Pholidichthys leucotaenia; assembly: GCA_020510985.1. NCBI lineage: Eukaryota > Metazoa > Chordata > Actinopteri > Cichliformes > Pholidichthyidae > Pholidichthys > Pholidichthys leucotaenia. The sequence continues at coordinate 106,947,935 of CM035849.1, read as the reverse complement.
GCATTTCTCTTTAAGTGAACTAAAACATGATGACAACTACACAGAATGCAATGTAATTACTATTCCTGGTAGTACTGGTTTCTTCAGCAACACGAACACAAGAGTACAGTCTTAAGTAGAACATCCACTAACATTTTTATTTTGCTTTCAGCTCAATAATTTGAGATATGGCTGCACCAAGGTGACACTGAAAGAAGCTGTGTCACTAAGAAACCTAAAAAAAGTCTTTATACACTGTCTCCTCATCCCATGGGATTTACTGAAGAACCCCAACATGACATTCATCTCTGAATCACTCTGTTGCTCAAGATGAAGTTCTGACTTTAGAAAGGAAGTTTTTAGTGAAATGGAAATGTACAAATGTACATATATCCCAGTGTTGACAGCCAGCATCAAAAGATGCAGAGAATATTAAAAATGTGAAACGATAAAACAAAATACAAACTGTAAAATAGTTTATCATAAAATTAAACTTAAACATCTAACTTTTAAATGGATATAATTCATCTGGGGATTAAACTGTTTTACTGACATCTAGATGGAACACAGTGAGAATTCTAAACTCCTTTTAATACACATGATGATGAAATTAAAACTTTTTCCCTAACAGACTATAAAATGTGGGACAAATTCATATATTATTAATCCAGCTTTTATTTCCATGCTTTCTCATTCGATTATCTGCCATATTTACTGATATGGCAGCACTGCTTTGCCTTCATACATTAATAATTTAGAATTTATTGTGTTCAGATATTCAGCATACGTTCATGCTCACAGTGTAGCACTTTGCTGCATTGTTACACCCAGCAGGAAACCTCAAACTTATTTACTGTCATTGTGTGGTCAGTAAGAAATGTTTGAAGTGACTGTGAAATATAGCAACTGTTCATGATGGAAAAGATGCTGCAGTCATGGCTAAAATAGAGCTAGTATGTCCTTCTAACCGTGAAGTAAGGAAATGGTCTGACTCATAACATGAGACCATAAGTCAAAGGTAATTTTTGCTTTGTTGAATAAGATATTTTTTTCTGCATCATCCAGTGTTTTCAATGTTTAGATTTTGTAAGGTGTATCATAGAAACAGTCAAGGACATGCACAGGTGTGGGCAATTGTTGCCAGGGCAACAGCTTATTTGCTATTTTTGTCTGAGCTTCCCCTCCAGATGTAACAATAATAATAATAATAATAATAATAATAATAAATGTGACATTTTCATTAATGTGTCACTTTATACTAGTAAATTTGCAGTTTTTCTTGCTATTTTTTATTCTTGTAGCTAAGACCTCATTCTTATATTTGCACTGTATTACAGTAAATCTGGAGCTTTTTATTTAAAAATGTGTGACTTGTTTCTCTGAAATTTGCCTGTTTATTAAATGATGCTTTTATTTGGAATTTTTTATATGTGATTTTTGAAAATTCTCATAAATCTGGCTGCATTTTTTGTCATGTTTGAAAATATTTTTTTCTTTCTCTGTTTCCTTTTTTCAATAACAAATTTACATTTTTTTTTCTTAATTTGTGACTTTTTGCCATGAATTCACATCTTTTTTCCTTCCAACTTTCCAACTTGACCTAAAGAATTTCCCTCTTATGTCTTTCTGTTGATATTTTTTCTCCTAAAAATTACAGATTCGTTCTTGTAAATTAATTAATTTTTTCTTGTAATTTCATACATTTGTGTCCAAAATGTATACTTGTTCGCTCACAAATTTAGGACATTTAAATTCTTGTTTTCTCATACAATGATTGTAATTGTGCACATGTAACACTTTATAAATTTGTAATTTTTCTCACAAATTTGTGACTTCACATATTTTTTCCTTGTAATTTTGCCCTCGTTTCAGTTTAGAGCAACAGCCCCTCACGATGTCTTTGCACGTCCCTGGAAGCAGTTTATTTTTGAAAAACACAAATTATTACAGCTCCTTAAAAGGAAAACTCTGTACTAGTCTGTTTCAGCAGTAGTTGATAATGTTTTCTACCCTCACAATGCTATGTGAGTAGAAATTCTATGAGGCTCAACATTTACCATATTTAATCTTTAATGAGACTGCTTCTAATTTTATCGCATTTCCCCTTTTTCGAAGTATCAGTCAGAATCATCCACGCCTTGTGAAAATTCTGGATGCCGTGATGCGAGCTGAGTCTTATCAGGGAAGACAGATGGGATTGTCGATAGTTGACAGACATGCTGATAACGGATTTTGGTTTTATCTCCAATCACTTCACAGGGTTGAAAGCCTGACAGCCCACATCTTCAAAGCGACAAAAGGCCAGAACACACCATGCTCTGACAGATGGAGAGACTGTTTTTAATAACCTCAGTGCCACCCTTCAACCATGCCAAACACCGGTGCCAGTGAGGGACACCACAGCGTAGTACCTTCTTGGCTGGCACATCTGTAAGGCAGCCTTGATGATAACATCTTTAGCATTACAAAAAAAAGGGCAATATCGTACGAGGGACACTACAGTGATTTGGAATTGTGCTCTAAAATGTTAATATCTCCTTTAAATGTAGTCAGTTTAAATGTAAGCCAGATGTCAGGTCATAAGTTTGTATGACTGTGAAGTTTCTTAATTTTGAATGCAAATAATGCCTCATTGCTGAAGTGCGTGCGTGAAGCTAATATAGAGTGGCAGGCTTTTTTTTGGTTTGTTTGTTTCAACCTTCAAGTCAATGCAGGCGTTGTGAGGTCAAAGCCATTTATCTTAAGCAGCAAAGCTCTGTCTGCGCGACATCCCTGCAGCTGAACTGACATCTCGCAAGCTTCAGCAAAGCTTTAACTGTCTCAGTGACTAGTCCAGTAAGCACTGCGGCTGAATTCAGCACCTTAATGTTAACTGATCTTTTCTTCAAATAGAGCACTGAATTCTAATGTCAACAGCCATACTCGCTTTTTATTAGCATTATGAATCACTGCCTCAGCTTGTCAGACTGCTCCTCCGGTGACTCATGGCTGCGTAGGTTTGCCATAACACAACCAATCATCAAGTCCTGGACAGTCCTGGTGTTATGATGAACTTCTCTTTAGTCCAAATGATGGTTTCATATCACCAAAGAGATAACATTTCAAACAGCTCCCACATGATGAGATGCTTGTGGTCCATCGTGTTTAAATGGACAGATCCCAAGAGGAGGAACAGACTTTTGACTGGGCATTGCTAAATAATATATAACCTGAGAGCTCAATTTGATGTGCAAAATTAATGACGTTCTCAATGTTTAATGGGAACATTGTTTGAAGGTGTTGATACAGTACATATAAGAAAATAAGAATCTGCTGTTGAATGTTTATCAACCAGGCAAAACTGGAGTCTTAGTCTAGTAGTAGAGGAATCACTCTAGCCAGGAGGTCACACCATGCCTGGGTTATGCCAAAGACCTTATTAAAATGGTACTTTTTGCCCCCCTCCATTAGCTGTGCAGCCTAGGGCATGTGGAAGCAAGTATTTATCTTTATTGACAGGCTAAGGTTTTGGTGATTCTGTCTGCTTAGCTGGAATACTCCTGTAGGGAGAAGAACAGGAGATTCTGACAGGTGTATTTATGTTCTGAGACATTGGCTGAGTTCTTACTTGTAGGTCTGTGGGGCAGTCCAGGAGAATGGAGTTGGTGATGACCATCATCTGTGATACAAGCAAAGCATTAAGGGATTGTTTGGAGGCAAAGGAAGTTAACTTGTGCTTGTTTGTTGTCGACATTTCATTGTCAGATATTATTTGTGACTATTTAGCCATTTCCAGTGGACAAGACTGTGATTGTTGCAGATGGATCGTGAAGATGTAAGAAGAAAAAATAGTGTTGTGTGGCAGCCTCAAAAGTCTTATTCAGTGCAAAAGAACCACATTCTGGAGGAGATCAGTGTTGTGCAGCACCATTGGTTTGACCAGCTAATCTCTATCAGAGGATAAAGTAGTGCTGTGTGGCGATCTCAAAAGGGTCATTAAAGGCAGAAGACCCACAGCTGGACTGAGATCCATCCAACAGCTTGGCATAAACTCAGGTTGAGGGTTATAATTTAAAATTTATACTGTCATGATACAAACTGTAGCTTCAGATATGTTATCTACATAATCACAATTCTTTATTTTGAGGTAAAAAAAAAGGCAGTTCAAATCAAATCAAATCAAACTTTATTGTCATATTGCTGTACATACAAGTGTAGTGCAGGCAAGATGAAATTGCATTTCTCTCGGCATCCATATGCTAGATTTTGACGTGAGCAGAGGAGCAGCTGTGCTCACATTTATAGGAAAAAATGAAAACAGCAATTTTCTTGTAAAGCTCTAAGCCTAACTACAACTGTATAAAAAAATGTATTAAATTTCAGAAGGCCATCCATCCATTTTCTACTGCTCTTCCGGAGGTCCGGGTTGTGGAGGCAGCAGTTAAAGCAGAGAAGCCCAGACTTCCCTCTCCCTGGCCACCTACTCCAGCTCTTCAGAGAGGATACCAAGACATTCCCAGACCAGCTGGGAGATGTAGTCTCTCCAGTGTGTCCTGGGTCTGCCACGGGGTCTCCTCCCAGTGGGACATGCCCAAAGCACCTCAAGTGGAAGGCATGCAGGAGGCATCCTGATCAAATGCCCAAACCACCTCAGCTGGCTCCATATGATGGGGAGGAGCAGCAGTTCTACTCTGAGCATCTCCCGAATAACTGAGCTCCTCACCCTATCTCGAAGGGTGAGTCCAGCAATCTTACAGAGAAAGCACATTTCAGCCGCTTGTATCCACAATCTCATTCATTCGGTCATTACCCAAAGCGCATGACCATAGGTGAGAGTAGGAACATAGATTAACTGGTAAATCAACAGCTTTGCATTAGAGCTTAGCTCCCTCTTCACCATGACAGACCAGTACAACGCCCGCATCACTGCAGATGCTGCTCTGATCCGTCTGTCAATCTGTTTCTCCATTCTCCCCTCACTCATGAATAAGACCCCAAAATGCTTAATTTAATCCACCTGGGGCAGCAGCTTGTCCCCAACCTGGAGAGGACAATCCACCCTTTTCCGGCTGAGGACCATGGACTCAAACTTGGATTTGATGATTCTCATCCCGGCCGCTTCACATTCAGTACCAAACCATCCCAGCAAGACCTGTATGTCATTACTCAATGAAACCAACAGGATGACATCATCTGCAAACAGCAGAGATGAGATCCTGTGATCACCAAACATGACACCCTCCATTCCTTGGCTGCACCTAGATATCCTGTCGATTAAAATTATGAACAGGATCGGTGACAAAGGGCAACCCTGGCGGAGTCCAACTCTCACTGGAAATGAGTTTGACTGGGTCTTGACAATATGAACCATACATTTGCATCAGTCGTATAGGGACTGGATAGCTTGTAGCAACGAGCCCAATACCTCATACTCCCACAACACCCCCCACAAGAGACCACAAGGGATGCAGTTAAATTCCTTCTCCAAGTCCACAAAACGCATGTGGACTGGTTGGGCAAACTCCCACAAACCCTTGAGGATTCTCGAGAGGGTAAAGGGTTGGTCCAATGTGCCACAGCCAGGACGACAGGCCTCTGCAATGTTGCCTCTGCAACATTGTGCTCCTCCAGAGTCCAAGGTTCAACCAGCATTCAAACTTTCCTCCATTTTGTGACCCCCCTAAAGTTGGAACGCACCTTCTGGTCCCCCTTCTTGAAAAGAGGAACCAGCACCCAAGTTTGCCACGCCAAAGGCACTGTCCTCGACCTCCATGCAATGTTGCAGAGGCATGTCAACTATGACAGCCTACAACATCCAGGGCCTTGTGGTACTCAGGGCAAATCTCATCCACCCCCAGTGCCCGGCCACTAAAAAGTTTTTTAACCACTTTGGCAAACTCAGCTGCTGTGATGAACGAGTTGTACCTCTCGTCCTCAAGCCCTGCGTCCTCTGTGGAAGGCGTGTCAATGGGATGGAGGGGATCCTCGAAGCATTCCTTCCACTGTCCGATGATGTCCCCAGTCGAAGTCAGCAGTACCTGATCTGCACCATACACAGTGTGGACAGGGAGCTGCTTCCCCCTCCTGAGCCGTCGGGCAGTTTGCTAGAATCTCTTCAAGGCCGACCAAAAGTTTTGTTGCATGGCCTCACCAAACTCTTCCCACACCTGTGTTTTTGCTTCAGCAACCACCCAAGCTGCACTACACTTGGCCTGTCGGTACATCTTAGCTGCTTCGGGAGTCCCACAAGCCAACCAAGCTCAATAAGAATCCTTCTTCAGCTTGATGCCCCTCCTCACCACTGGTGTCCACCACTTGGTTCGGGGGTTGCCACCATGAGATGCATGACAACATGAACGACCTTGCGGCCACAGCTCTGGGCAGCTGCTTCAACAATGGAGGTGGAGAATATAGCATTAACCGCTAGGTTCCAATTTATAAAATCATTCTTTACTGAGGAGAAATTGTTTCATCCAAAAGTCTGGTCATGAATTGCTCTTCTTCACCTAAGACCGGAGCTGCGAAACCCTATGCCATCGGCCATAAAGGGGATACGTTAATCCCTGCTCAAGACCTGGAGTCATTTCCCCTCACATCCATTTGCAAAAGGAATGCAAAAATGTTGACGTTCCACAGACCCTGAGCAGTAAGATTCCTCACTGAAACTCAAAAAGTCCAACATTGCCCTCCGATGGCTAATACAGGAATATTTCTTTCCAGCACTGGGTGTTTTCTCTCTCTGTAGTCAAACTATTAATTGTGAACAATTAATTAACTTATTCTTCTCCACAGACATTGAAGATATGATGGGACCCTATGAGGACAATGACGGTTTGAAATGCTTTTATGGGTACGATTTAATATGTGTTTCTTTATTTTCAGGAAGAATTAATTTTGCATCCTTACCATAAAGAAATTATCACATTTACAGTGTAGACACATTGTTACTTTATTAAGTAGAATATGTTAGTCACTAAAGTTTAAAGAATTTATGCTTTAATAGGCAGCATATATATGTTTTGGAAGATTTTACTTTTCATATCAAATCTTATGCATCCTATCTCTCCCTGGGAAGCACACATTTCAAAGCTATGAACCGACCAATCAGTTTCCAAGTCTCCACGTATCTCCTTTTTTGTCAGGTTTACAACCTCTGCTGAACAAAGAAACTCAGTGTAATTGGTCAAAAGTTTACGCTAATGGGCAGATCCACCCCTGATCTTTGAATGTAATTGGTCAAGTTTAGTTGTCATAAAATTCATTGTGCTATCCTGCCACACCTTGAGAAAACTTTCTTTTGTTCCTCCAGTTAGCTGCAGTCGAGTAGAAGGCTGGGAGTGACTCTTGAAGGAGCAGAGCTTCTGCTCTTCCTTTTTTTTTGCCTTAAGTAGGCCCAGAGCCTATGCTGTTTGTAAACTTTCTTTTCCTTAAAATTCACTTTTTCCTATTTTACTCCTTTTCCTTAAATTACCATGTTAAGAAGATTTTGTTTGATTTTTACCAAGCTTAAATCAACTATGTTCTGACCACAACACATTGGAAGAAACAGATTTGTGGTTTGTTTATTTTTATTCATCAAGTTTGATTTTCTGATCGGACTTTGAACAATAAACAAATATTATCTGGAATTTGACAGCCTGGCCAAATTCCTTTTTCTGTGCATGAGCAGACATTGCCCAGCATGCTGAAAACCCAGCTTCTATAGTTGTGACCCCCGGAGTAGGTCCGAGCCGTGGGGCAGAACCTGCTTGCCAGTCTCAACAGAATCCATGGACATCCATCCAGATCAAGATGATTCCGGATTGCCTGCTACCACCAGGGGGCACAATCTGACTCTGCTGTGCTGAAAGTCTGTTGTCCAAATTAGATTTAATTCTTCATAATATTCCTGGTATAAGTTCTATAAACCTAATATCTTTGAACTCCTTTCAGAACTTCAAATGCATTTGTCTTTTCATTAATCTCCATTCCTTTTCAGAGTAATACAAATTTCCCTTTGTATGAAATAGTTTAATTATCATTTTCTTCATAAAATTGCATCCATTTTTCTTAACCAATGCTATTTTATTGTTTTTCAGCATCCATTACAGTACCAATTTAAGCTATGTTTTTCTTTGGTTCCACAAATGTTTGATAGTACACGTTATGCTCAGTAATCTAATAACAGTCTATGGTGCTCATGCTACATGTTGAATTCCCTGTCTTAAAGTTATCTGAATGTGTTCATCTATCCTGAAATTTCTTATTAAGCTATAAAAAAGACATATGGGAGTTATTGTTTGAGTTCATGTCCATCTTCTCGATTAAAAGCAGACAAGAACTCACAGGGGATTTTTTTGAGACTGATTCATTACTGGTACAAATACAGAATTATTAATACAATTGTCCATTCTTTTGGACTGTGCCCTATGAGCTTAAGTGTGTTGGTTAATGAAAAGAAACCTTCATTCCTACTCACATGCATATTTACATTAATACTTGTACCAACAATAAACACCTATAAAACCCTACAAGAACATGGCCAATTCAGACTCCGTGTCTCCATACTCCCTCGGAATGTGGTTGAAGTTCTTCTGGAGGAGGAAGTTGAAGACATCTCAGACAGGGGCCTCAGCCAGCCATTCCCAGTATACCGTCACTATATGTTTTGGCCTACCGGTTCTGAGTGCCATCCACCCCTGCCATCAGGAATTTCAGAAGTTACAAGTTTAATTCAGGTTTCTATATCTGATCAATGAGATTTTAGATTTTCTGCCTAAATCCGCTATATTGGCTGCTGTATAAACACATATGGAATGTTTATAATTACTAAAATCAGCTTCTTTGGTATTTAAAATAAATTGTTAAAACAGTCATATAAATATAACACAAGGCAAACATATCACCTGAAAGGATGCATTGCTCTATTTAAAAAAAAAATAGCAGCTTAGAACCCACATTCCTGGTAGCTTGCCCTGCCTGGCCCACAAACAAAACACTATGCGGCATGCATCATGAGAAGCCACCATCATGTATTTACAAAACGGTTCATTGTAGCTTGGGGAGCAGGAGACGACACGGTAGACTGGCAGAGAGCTGACCAAGCATGACGATCCCACACTGCTACAAGTGGGAGTGGCGCTGAAGTAGCAGTGTGAAATAATCAGAGGCAGGTGGAGGTAATGAGGACAGCTGCAAGCAATTAAGGTCCTTGCTGCTTCTGGAGTGATGGTAAACAAAGAGATAGAATAAAAAGAATGTGCTGTGCCAGGGATCACTGCAGATGAGGAGCTGATGTTACTCACTCTCAATCACAGTTATTCCAGTTGCAACCTGTGAATTATAGAATTAATGATGTTCTCATTAGCAAAAGGTTTAAAAGCAGTACAACTACTCAAAGAGTTCATGGAAAAATAATTAATTTTAGAGAGTTGAATTTTGTCCAAAGGAGTTTACAACCGGTCTACATTTGTGCACAAACACAAAACCATTCTCATTAAAGAATAAATACAGCATCTGTGGTATAGCTGGGATTTTTCTTCTGTTCACTACATATTGTTTGATATATGACAAGATATAACAATGAATGTGCTGTATTAAACAAAGATATTTTTTGCTCCAGTGCTGTCAACAAAGATAAAGTGGCTGACCCATCAAATACTGCTGATGTGTGCCTTCCGTATTTTGTGTGCTTTTTTGATCTGACAGATTCATTTGTTACACATTCATAACCCAAATCATAACAGCATTCATGTCAACTGATAACAAAACTGATGATTTTAACTTTTAAAGCCAAGGTGTTCAAATGTCTCTTCATAGTTTGGTTTAACCGTAGTGGTATTTCATGTCTAGGCTATGCTTGACCACTGCTGGTTGAATCACCAGCACAGCAGGGGAAATGACAAACTTGTTAGCGCTGTTGTTTTGACTAAGTCACCTCTACGTAAAAACATAATGTACAACTGTAGTACAACTTGTCGCCCAAAATAACATCAGACTGTTGATGAGCAGCAGGGAACCTCGGGCTCAAACTATGCACATCTGTCAGGCGGGTTTGAGCAAAAGTATGCTGCATTATTAATGACGTGCCGCTTGGAGGCTAAGCCTAGGTACGACATCTGTCAAAGCGCAGCACATCTCTTTCTAGGTTGGAGTACTTTGGTCCAGACTGGCGTGCAGGGAGGAGAAGAGTGTGTGCATGTCTTTGCACGTGTGTTAGTGGTTTTTCTAAGTTGACCTTCACGTTCCTTAAGCTTTATCCACCCACTTTTCCTTCTAATTTCTTACATTACACTCCCTTTTCACTGCACAGTCTTATTCGGCTTTGTCAGACAACACACTTGAGGCTATTTTAGAACTCATTAGTTTAATTGGCAGTAAACTGCAATTATTTTTGCAGCTGCAAATTGCATTCCTAGGCTACCACTACGCACACACTTTTGGACTCGCAAATCAAAAGAATGCCAGTGCAAGCTTCTCTAGATCCCTCCCTCCTGGATGACATGATAGTATTATTCCTTAGGGGGTGAATACATTTATCTAGAAAGTTCTCGTGCTTTAAGTGTACTATTTTTGCACACTTGTCTGTGGTTCTGTCTTTTAATAAATGAAGTGAGATTGAGACAAATACATAATGAGCCCAATCAACAGCATAGATGGCATTCATGCAACAACTTTTTCTACTTTATACAAAATACTACTTACTACTAACATGAAATACTCAAACTTTTAGGAGGTGCTTGAAAATTGTATTGATATGAGGGGACAGCACACATAAACCACACAAATACACAAATGTAGCATAAGGTACAAGCATATAAATATAAAGTGAATTTTCAAAAATACAGATGCAAAAATATGATAGAAGGTACATATTTATAATTTTACCATAAGCAAGTCCCAAATTTACAAGAAAATGTAAATTTATCGCATCAAGTGAATTAATTGTTTTAATTGCATGCAACGTGATTAACGTGATTATTTTGCCATTGGCAGTAAAACTGACAAAACTAGAAAAATGTCAAAAATTCTTGAGAAAAAAAGACAACTGACAAATGGGATAAAACATGTCCAGACTTTTTTTTGGGGGGGGGGGGGGGACAAGAAAAACTGTTCGCAACCTGTTTGGCATTCTTTTACAAACCCTGACGAAACCCTAAAATCGCCATATTCGCCAGCAGCACCATGAGATAGAGGGCCTACTAATCACAAGGCAAATGCAGAGACAACCAGTCACTCTCACATTCATTTGTACTGGTAATTTAGAATCCACGTTTATTATCAGTTAACCTAATGTGCGTGTCTTTGGACCGTGGGAGGAAGGCAGAGTACCTAGACAGAACCCACACAGATGGACCCCAGCTGGCCAGCTTTTGGGTTCGAGCCCTGTGAGGCGACATGTCTAACCACTGCTCCTGTATGTATTCAGAATTTGAACACTATCACTCTGAAAGAAAAAAAAGGCAGAAATAGTCAATCCTATCATCTTGAAAGGTGGGCTAACCAAAAGATCAAAGCTCAGTTAATGACTACCTTCTCAACTATAACACACCACAAAAAAAGACTGAAGGTCTGGTTCATGACTGCTGTGTCAGAGGTTGTGCAATTAACCTCGCCAAAGGAGTGTGTACAGCAGAGGGATGAATGTGTGTGTATACATATGTTTCCCCCCCCCCCCCATGTGTTCATGTGTGCCTGTGCATGTGTGAGTATATCTCTCCGGCAATGAGACCTTGGACAGGAGAGTAATTGATTCAGAGAATCTTCAAATCAATTCTAGGACAGCTGGGGTTGAGGAGATTAGAAGTGAAGCACGGTCTGCCTAGAGTGCAGTCAGACAGGCCCCAGAGCAAACAGTAATCTCAGGATTATAGACCTGGGGGAGATGTACCTGTTTTCTCTCATTTCGTTCCCTCTTGCTCTCCCAGCAGTGACAGTCTATATTCACAACTAACCACTTTCCCCCAAAATGCTGCACTCCCTCTTTCCATCTGTAGAGCTTTACAATGAAAAGGTGACTAAAAGCTTCTGCTGACATCGAGGCAAAAATCTTAGCGAGAGCGTATGAGCATAAAGCAATTGGAGGAGGAAGCGCGGCGGCTGATATATGCCTCCAGATGACTTCTGACCTTCTCATTCTCCACAGTTTCTTTAATAAAAGCTCACTGGAAAAGCAACCGAGTCAAAGACAAGTGGAGATTATCTGGCCGTGCAGCTCAAAGGAACCACTTAACCTAATGAAGTAAATAAGGTAATACGTTCAAAGGTCATTTGTTTAATTGTTTCAGTCAGAGTGATTGCAGCCGAATGATGCAGACCTTTGTCCCGTGGCTGAAATATATCTTATTGCCCTTTCCAATTGATTGAATTAAATCAGAAGAGTACATATATCAGCTTAATGGTGGAAAAATTGGCCTTGGAATCTCTCTGTGTTGGCCCTGCGATGGACTGGCGATCTGTCCAGGGTGTACCCTGCCTCTCGCCCAAAGATGCTGAGATAGGCTCCAGCCTCCCCCCGCGACCTGAAAAGGATTAAGCGGAAGAAGATGAATGAATGAATGAATGAAGTAGGGAGGATTTTTTCTCCCAAAATCTCAAGAACAGATATCACCATAGGCTGCATTTAACAAAGCATAGAGGTTTTTTTTTTCTCCTGCCACATTTTTGCAGTTTGACTTCTTTTTTTTCCCCTATAGTGCCTCAGAGCAGTCATGAAAAACACTGCATATAAAGCCCTAATTAAGGAGTGCTCACAAGGTCCACTGGATGGGTGTTTGCAGTCACAGGATATGTGAGTGGGAAAGAAAACCTAAACCCATTACATCAGCTGCAGTATTTACAAAAATTTTAATTGTTTCTCAGGGGACTTCAATGAACAATGCTGCAGATGAACATAGGTTAGTGGGCTAGTGCACACTCAACAATCACTCACGAGTTTCATGTTATAATGAAATAGCCATGCCTTTTCTAATTGCAACATAGGAACCACGTAAAGTCTGAAAAGTATTAGAGAGATATGATTTTTTTCTGCATATTTCTCAACAAATGATGAGAAAATACACCTTGACAATGACTCATAGTGTATTTTCCCCCCAAGACCATTTTAATATGTTGTAGGGTGGCTGTTTACTTCCACAGCATCAGCAGTTCTGGAATAAAGAGATAACACATTTGCACAGAATAACAACAGAATGCATTGCGGTTCATTTGAGTTGACACAACCAAACGTGCAGCAATCGTGATGCTGTATAGTTTTCTCGGACAAATGAGTCACTTTCATTCTGTTCATCGAACTACGTCATGTTACCCATCAGTCTGCACTGCTGCTTCACTGAAGATAGCTCTTATTTTTACTTGTTGCATGTTAAATCTACAGGAAGGGCTTGCCTCTAAGCTTTAATAGGGCAGGAGCAGCAGAGATATCTATAGTATATCAAAATAAAAATTAAGCATTTCTTAATCTTTCCAAGTGTTGAGGTGATCTGCTCTGCTCTGATTTCTTTCATCAGTTTCTTCTTTGTTATTTGATTTGGGTTGTCAAATTAAGTCCAGTTAAACTCTTCAAAGAGATGGAACAGGTGACACTGCTGGCTTCATCAGTCTGATAAAAAGTGATATTTGACAGCCTATCAAGTGACAGATAAAAGAGAAGGTTGGAGTTTTATTAAAGTATCCTCTATGTTTTAAAGTCCACTTTGATAGGAGGGGCATCACCCTATATATTGCTATAGAAACTCATTAATGTAAACTTTATCGGAATGCTGTAAAATAGTTCACCTGTCTGAAGTGAAGAACATAATGTCACCTGCTGTTAGATTTACAGGTCCTGTTCACTCAAACATTCTGCTTGTGGGTTTTAACCATCTAAAATGCTTTCTTGGGTCAAACAGCTCCAGTAAAAATATCAAAATCACTCTTAACTTAGAAATAACTTTAAAGGGGTCATTGATTGCACTTTTCCCCACATTTTAACAGCTCCCACATGTCTTGATGAAATGCTTGTGATATATTTTGTTCAGATTTTCTTTATTTAATTATTGCAGCATTTTTTTTTTCCAGTCTCTCTGAGGACACTTCTTTTCAGGGCTTTATCACTTTAAAATCAGAGACTGCATTCAACTCCACCGTCCCTCTTACGTCACTGCTAACATTAGCTGGCTAGCTCCAAGCTTTATGCCCGGATCAGGAGCGCTGGCTAGGATGTGTCTTGAGCCGAGTACAAGTCACTGTCACATGTCGCTGGTCCACTGAACTGCCCTGTATAAAAGTCAAGAGAAACTAAAATTTTAGAGTGTAAATAAAATTTAATTTATAATCAGTTACAATAAAAGTTCTGAGTTCTGTGAACTAATCTGGGTTCACAGTATATCTTATGATTGGTAACAGGTCAGAAAATAAGAAAGAAATGGCTGCTACACATTCAGTAATTACATAAACACTGTTCTTTCTAAAAGAAAGAAAGAAATAGTGCAGCAGACTGGGGTTACAGAAATTTAATAACCTCAGGCAAAGGATACTACAAACAACTGAAAACTTTTTTATGTTTCTCTAAATGTTTTGTCTGAGCTATGTTCTTAATACCAGTGATTACAGACTTTACAGTTATTAATACTGGCCCTACCAAACCAGCATGCCTATGTGGGCGCTACCATAGGTTAAATCCAGGCTGGGTGTTATGTCTGAAGAATATGGACAGCAGAGGTGGTGGCTGTGCTAAACAGTAGCTTTAATAAAACAGTGGTAGCACGTGTTACATACAGAACAGTAGCTTATACACTAACTAGAACTGGGTACAGACTGGTGTGTTGGCTAGAGGCGGAATGCCAAAGAGGCCGTCTCCCGCCGTCAGTCCCCTAATATAGGCACGGCGTGATGACACCATCCGTGCATGCACCGTCACATCTGTGCTGCTCATTGTTAATATGGGAATATCTAACACTGGGATAATGGGTCCCATGTAGGTTTTTCTGTGGGTTCCACGTTGGCCCTATCTGTGTTTCCACACATGGGTACAGGTAAGCAGGTAATCTGCTTACTCTTTTTTTTTTCTTCCCTTGTCCTGTCAGGCAGCTAGATGAACAGAACAGAAATCTGCTTCCTTTATTCTGCCAAACAGATTTACTTTGCCAAAAGGAGCTTTATACAGTACTACTGTATATTGTTATAAACTCCTCTTGTAATAACTTTTAATACTTTATTTAAATTGTTCGACCCATGAGACACCTGACAGGGGGGAATGGGGAAAGGAGGGATGGGAAGGGAGAAACGGTGGTGCATGGTGATGCAGTGGTTAGCACTGTTGCCTTACAGCTAGAAGGTTCCTGGTTCAAATCCCCAGGCTGGCAGGGGTTGGAACCTTTCTGTGTGGAGTTTGCATGTTCTCCCTGTGCTGCGTGGGTTTACTCCGGGGGCTCCGGTTTCCTCCCACAATCCAAAGACATGCATGTTAGGTTAATTGGTTGTTCTAAATTGTCCCTAGATATCTGTTTCCTATAGGCCCTTAGAATAGAGGGTTAGTATTAGTGAAAAAGCGCTTTGAGTGGTCTTTGTGACTAGAAAAGTGCTCTACAAGTGCAGGTTAGTTAGTAGTTAGTTAGAAAGAACAGGGAGAGGAACAGACAAAGAAGACAAACTAACAACTGAGACAAACAGAAGACAGACTCTTTCTTCCACTGAAGAGGTCTCAACACGAGTCTGGTATCTGCACCTGTTAAAGGAGAGACATATGTGTGTGTGTGTGTGTGTGTGTGTGTGTGTGTGTGTGTGTGTGTGTGTGTGTGTGTGTGTGTATGAGAAAGCGTGCAAAATAAGTGTGTGCATGTGAGTGGTTTGTCAGGAAATGCACGAAGAGGGTGGCCGGTCACAGCAACCCCCCCCCCCCCCCACCACCACCACCACCACCAGAAACCCCAAGCAAGCAGGACAACGCCACCAACCCCCACAGAGCACAAACGTCCTGCTTACTCATTTTAAACTCATCTGGGTCCCACATGGGTTTAATGCAGGGGTGTCCAATCATGTGCCATGGAGGGCCAAGACCCTGCAGGTTTTCTCTTCTAACCAGTCTCTTCAGCAGGTGTTTTCACTTATCAGCAATCATCCATTCATCCATCCATCCATCCATCCATCCATCCTTTCATTTTCTACCGCTTATCCGGGGAACTGGGTCACGGGGGAATCAGTCCAGGCAGAGCAGCCCAGACTTCCACCCAGTTCACACTCCACCATGATCCCTCCTGCAGGTGGTGAGCCCATTGGAGGGCGGACCCATGTTCCTCCTTTGGGTACACTGGATCCTTGATGTAACGTTTTCATGGAGAGCCACTGGACCGCTCTTAGTCTGGCCCTTCACCTAGGACCAGTTTGCCTTGGGAGACCCTACCGGGGGCAAGTTGCCCCCGACAACATAACTCCTGGGATTATTCGGGCACTCAAACCCCTCCACCATGATAAGGTGGCGATCCACAAAGGGGTATCAGCAATCAGTGGGAAGAAATTCAGTGAAATCTGTTGTTAGAGACACTGGTTGGAGGTAAAGCCTGCAGGGCCTTGGCCCTCCATGGCACATGATTGGACACCCTTGGTTTAATGCGTGGGAGTAGGGGTCAGTCACACCCTCCATGCACGTGCAGAGGGGAGTGCTTTAGGGTCTTGAGCCCCTGCCCCTTTATCAAAGTGTCCAAAGTGCCTTTTTGAGTGACCATTTAAATTTTCAACATTCAGTATAGTTAGACGCACACTTGGCACCATGGAGAGTCATTGAGAGTCTGTCCACCCCCAGATGAGTTATTGTGCCCCCCCCCCCCAAAAAAAAAAGCCCCAGACTAAGTATTTGGCATCAAACTTCATTTCATTAATTAATAATGTATTCAAGATTCAAAGATTTTATTTATTCATACTACTATGCGTATAGAACATACAGGAAAATTGAAATGTCGTTTCTCTTCCAGTGGTGTGCGCAATATAAAAAAAGGAATAAGGCTGGAAAAACAACAACAGCAGGTCTATGTACAGTAATGCTACCCATTATGCAAATAACAACAAAAGATAAAACCCAGATATCCCATAGTGCAAATAAGATAAACTATAAAAGCCAGCACTCCTATATACAGAAAAAGTAGAGCAGTAATACTCGTAGTTGCAAGTTGATGAAGTAGTGTAGATGCAGACAGTGACAGATTGGACTGGACATGATCAGTATTGTAATAACAGACAACAGCAGGTATGGCATTTATTAACCATATAATTTATTAACCATATAATAATAATAACCATAATAACAGGTAGCCATATAGTAGTTACAATAATAATAATAATAATAATAATAATAATAATAACATCACCTGGCCTATATAATACTTCAAATAATTCCATCCTAAACAACAATCATAATACTATAATACTGCTGTAATATTCTAGTAATAATGATATCGATAATAATCTCAAGAAATTAGAATACCATGAAAAAGTTAAATTTTTTGTCACTCATTTCAGAAAGTGAAACCCATATATTATACTGATTCATTACACAGAGAGTGATATATTTCAAGTGTTTATTTATTTTAATTTTGATGATTATGGCTTACAGCCCATGAAAACCCCAAATTCAGTTTCTCAAAAAAATTAGAATATTACATAAAATTACTTTTAAAAAATAGATTTTAAAAGAAATGTGGACCGACTGAAAAGTATGTCCATGTACACACTCAATACTTGGTCGGGGCTCCTTTTGGATTAATTACTGTATCAGTGTGGCGTGGCATGGAGGTGATCAGCCTGTGGCACTGCTGAGGTGTTATGAAGGTCCAGGTTGCTTTGATAGTGACCTCCAGCTCATCTGCATTGTTGGGTCTGGTGTCTCTCATCTTCGTCTTGACAAAACTCCATAGATTCTCTATGGGGTTTAGGTCAGGAGAGTTTGCTGGCCAATCAAACACAGTGATGCCATGGTCAATAAACCAGGTTTTGACACTTTTGGCAGTGTGTGGGGGTACCAAGTCCTGCTGGAAAATGAAATCAGCTTCTCCATAAAGCTTGTTAGTAGAGGGAAGCTTGATGTGCTCTAACATTTCCTGGTAGACAACTGCGCTGACTTTGGTCTTGATAAAACACAATGGACCAACACCAGCAGATGACACGGTTCCTCAAATCATCACTGACTGTGGAAGCTTCACACTAAACCTCAAGCAACTTAGATTCTGTGCCTCTCCACTCTTTCTCCAGACGCTGGGACTTTGATTTCCAAATGAAATGCAAAATTTACTTTACAGGAAATTTAAGAACACTTAAATTCTCCCACTTGAGGTGTTTCAGGCCCATCCCACTGGGAGGAGACCCTGGGGCAGACCCAGGACTCGGTGGAGAGACTATGTCTCCCAGCTGGTCTGGGAACGCCTTGGTATCCTCTCTGAAGAGCTGGAGTAGGTGGCGTTGGAGAGGGAAGTCTGGGCTTCTCTTCTTGAACTGCTGCCTCCGCGACCCGGACCTCCGGAAAAGCGGTAGAAGATGGATGGATGGATGGATAGTTTTATCTATATTTAGTGATAATTTATTACTATCCATCCATTTTTAAGCTTATTCATTATTTAGAGTATAGATTAGTTACTTATAATTATTTCCAGAATAAAATATTGACATGGTTCTAGTGACCCAAAAGAGCAGACACGACTCAGAGCTGACACAATTAACCTTTTATTGATAATAGTGAACGTGAGTGGGTGCGTGTATGTACGTTTAAATGTGTGTGGTGTGAGTTGGAGAATCAGCTGGGGTGAGCAGAGCACCATACAACCTGGCAACCCTATGGAGAAGCAGAGGAAAGAGTTAGCTGCTGCACAGGTGAGGTGAGCACCAGATAGTACTATGCTTACTGTCAGAGATGGTAGAGGGAAGCGCAGGTAGCACGGGAGCCACAGCCAGGAGGATAGTGCCCGCAGGATAGCCGGGGAGCTGAACGCCGGTGTGGGGGAAATGGTTAAGTCCGCCGCCAGGGAAAAGGAATCCGTCGCCATGGATCTCCACCTGTGCACAGGGGACTAGGACAGGGTGAGAAGGTAAGATGTTGGCTTACTTAATAGAGGATGAGTCCAGGAGGCGCAGGCCCGGACAGGTAACAGTTGAGGCTAGGAAGCTCGACGAAGGTTTGGCGTAGCAGGTTTCTGGTGAAGGAAGCAGACGACTCCGCACAGAGCATAGGACCTGACGGTATATATAGCCAGGGAATAATGGCAGGCAGGTGTGTGCACAGGTGTGTGAATTGGCACCATGACAGTACTCCTCCCCACGACACACCTCTCGGCGGTCGTTCCAACCTCCCTGGGTGCATCCGATGGAAGTCCCTGATGAGCTGTTTATCCAGCATGAAGGAGGGATGCACCCAGGATCTCCACTCTGGCCCGTAGCCCTCCCAGTCCACCAGGTACTGCAGGCCACGACCCCAGCGATGAACGTCCAAGATGGCGGTGACTGGCCATGCCGGGTCACCATCGACCACCATAGGTGGAGGTGGAGACTTGGGAGGAGAACACAAAGGGCTGGAGCAGATGGGCTTAACCTGAGAAACATGAAAGGTTGGGCAGATGCGGAAGGAGGGGGGGAGAGTTAAGCGCACAGAGACAGGGTTAATAATCCGGCTAATAGGAAAAGGTCCAATGAACCGTTGTGCCGTCTTTTTCCTTTCAGCCTTCAGATTAATGTGCTTAGTGGACAGCCATACCTGTTGGCCCACCTAGTAAGCGGGAGCCGGGACCCTGCGCCGGTTGGCCACCAAAGTATTGCGCTCTGCCGTCCGCTGTAGTGCCGCACTGGTTGCCCTACAGAGCCGACGGCAGCGCTTCAAGTGTGCACGAACCAAGGGCACAGCGATGTTCCCCTCCTCCTCAGGAAACAGTGGGGGATTATAGCCCAGCGAGGCTTCGAAAGGAGACATGCCGATAGAAGAGGAGATAGTGGTGTTATGGGCGTATTTAATCCAGGGGAGGTGAGTGCTCCAAGATGATGGGTTCTTGGTCGCGATGCACCGCAGCGCTGCCTCCAGCTCCTGATTAGCTTGTTCACACTGTCCATTGGATTGAGGATGGTACCCCGATGACAGACTAGCCATAGCCCCCAGCGCGGCGCAGAAAGACCTCCAGACCTGAGAGACAAACTGGGGCCCCCGATCGGATACGATGTCCCGGGGTATCCCATGCAGCCTGACCACATGCTGGAAAAGAAGATCCGCCGTCTCCTTAGCCGTGGGTAGGCCTCGCAGGGGGATGAAATGGGCAGCCTTGGAGAATCTGTCCACCAGCGTGAAGATGGCCATATACTGATTAGATGCCAGGAGACCCATGACAAAGTCTAAAGCCACATGGGACCACAGTCTGCTAGGGATGGGAAGGGGGTGAAGCAGCCCAGCAGGTGGAGCAGAAGACATCTTGCCAGGGGTGCACTGGGAGCAGGCCCGTATGTAGTCTTCCACGTCCTTCTGGAGAGAAGGCCACCAAAAGGACCTCTGCAGAAGGGCCACCGTGCGCGCCCTTCCCGGGTGGAATGCAAATTTGAAAGCATGGTCCCACTGAATAACTTCCCCCTGGTCGGCCGATGGGACAAAAAACTTTCCTGCTGGTCCTCCGCCCGGGTCAGCCTAGTCAGCCTCCGCCCTCTGGACCTTATCCTTAATACCCCAGGAGAGGGCACCCACGACACACGAAGAGGGGAGAATAGGATGTTCGGGCATCTCCGCCGTCTCCGGGGCAAACTGGTGGGACAGTGCATCCGGTTTTGTGTTCTTCGACCCGGGGCGGTAGGTAATGGTGAAGTTCAATTGACCAAAGAAGAGGGATCAGCGGGCCTGTCGAACGTTCAGATGCTTGGCCGTCCAGATGTATTCCAGGATTTTATGATCGGTCCAAACGACGAACGGCTGCAATGCGCCCTCCAGCCAGTGACGCCACTCCTCCAATACGAGTTTGACTGCCAGCAGCTCCCTGTCGTCGATGTCATAGTTGCGTTCAGCTGGGGATAGGCGACAAGAGAAGAACGCACAGGGGCATATCTTGCCATCCTTCGGGGAACGCTGAGATAAGACTGCCCCGATCCCTGAGTCTGATGCATCCACTTCCACCAGACACTGGAGCGTGGAGTCCACCTGCGTCAAAATAGGGGAGGAGGAAAACTTGGTCTTCAGGACGGAAAAAGCCGCAGCTGCCTCCTCCGTCCACCGGAAAGGCACCTTAGTAGATGTCAGATTGGTTAGAGGAAGCACAATGTGGCTGTAATCCTGAATAATGCGGCGGTAAAAATTGGCACACCCAAGGAACTGTAAAAGCTGCTTCCTGCATGAGGGAGTGGGCCACTCCACCACCGCCTTTATCTTTGCTGGGTCGGGGATGATCTCATTGTGGGTGATGACAAAGCCAAGGAGGGATGTGCGGGGAATATGGAACTCACACTTCTCCACCTTAATGAAGAGTTTGTTTTCCAGCAGCCGCTGCAGTACCTGCCTCACATGCACACGATGTTCATCCATAGACTGGGAAAAGATCAGAATATCATCTAAATAGACAAACATGCCCAAAAAGTCTCTCAGCACATCATTGATCAAACGTTGAAAGACGGCAGGGGTATTGGTCAGCCCGAACGGCATGACCAGATATTCAAAATGCCCACTAGGCGTCCGGAAAGCCGTCTTCCATTCGTCGCCCTCCCAGATCCGCACCAGATGGTAGGCGTTGCGCAGATCCAACTTCATGAAGCAACAGGCCCCCTGGAGGGAATCAAAGGCAGAGTTGATGAGTGGGAGAGTGTATTTGTCTTTAATGGTTATGTTGTTAAGTTCCCGAAAGTCAATACACGGCCTTAGTGAGCCATCCTTCTTTCCAACAAAAAAAACCCCGCCCCCACCACCGATGAAGATGGCCGAATAATGCCCGAACTCAGAGACTCCTTGATGTAAATGTCCATAGCTGTACGCTCTGGGGCAGACAAGTTGTAAAGTCTGCTAGATGGCAGTGGAGCACTGGCTCGGAGGTTGATCACACAATCATAGGGGGAAGTGAGAGAGAAGGGAAAGGGCCTGAGACTTGCTGGACAGCCCCTAAGTCGTGATATTCTGATGGAACTTTGGACAAATCGGGAGGGGGGGAGGCAGGTGCAGTCAGAGACACGGAAGGCAAGCACGCAGCGGACTGCAAACAGGCACTCAGACAGAACGAGCTCCACGAAACAACACTACCCGACTGCCAGTCAATAGAGGGGTTGTGCAGGAGAAGCCAGGGATAGCCAAGAATAACCACACACTGGTAACACGTACAGCCTAAGCTCCTCCCGATGGTTGCCTAATACAACGACAGATACTGGGGCGGTCCGCTGAGTGACGGTGGCCAAGGGGGCTTTGGACAGGGCAACAAGTTTCAAGGGGGTCTCTAAAGGCTGGACAGGAAGCCCCAACCGGGTTGCCAGTTCCCCAGAAATAAAGCTCTGCTCAGCCTGAGTGCCTGAGTGCTCTGAGTGCATGTGTGTTTGTCTCTCTATGACCATAACTAAAGAGAATTGGAATCATGAAATGGGAGAGGGGATTTTTGCGAGGTAAGTCCGTGAGTCCCCCTACTGCGACACACGGACTCCCCCTTTTGGTCATTTGGGACATGACTCGACCTCATGCTCCTTGCTCCCACATTAAATGCACAACCCCAACTCCTGGTGGCGCTGTCTTTCCGCCGATGATAGTTTAAACCCGCCTACCACCATAGGCTCTGGGTCCTCCGGGAACTCAGCAGCTGAAAGGGCCAACGGGGGGGGGGGGGGGGGGGCTGCAGGGAGCAGCGAGACTGACCGCCCGAGCGACCGGAAGTTCTTCGTTCGGCCGCCTGCTCCGTCAGTCTGTTATCAATACTGATAGCTAGGGAAATTAGCTCGTGTAGAGGGCTTATCCAAGCGGGCTAACTCATCCCGTAGGCTAGGACACAGGCTTCTGACAAAAAATACTACACAGTGAGGCATCCTCCCACCCTACTTGCGTGGCCACCACCCGGAAGTCCACGGCATAATCAGCGACGGCTCTAGCCCCCTGCCGAAGATTCAACAACCGGGAGGTAAGCACATCAACACGGTCAGAGTGACTGAACACCTCCTGAAACTCATTAACAAACTGAGCATACGTTAGAGAAGAATAACTAGCCCTAGCCATTATGGCATAAGCCCACGCCAAAGCCCGTCCCTCTAACAAATTAATGACATAACCTATCTGGCTATGGTCACTGGGAAAGTCCCCCGGCACCCGCTGAAACACATTATCACACTGCATAAGAAACCCCCTGGCTTCCCCCAATTTACAACAAAAACAGGTGGGAGTTGGGACGGGAGTGAGCCATGATGCGGGACCCGGTGTATGCTGACTAGCGGTGGAGCTAGCGGTGGAGCTAGTGGGAGCAGAGGAACTAGTGGGAACTAAAGGGAAAACCTGTAAGTTAACCAGACGGTCTAGCCTATCAGTTACCTGAGCTAACTGTGTCAGCAAAACCTGCTGTTGATAGGCTAACTGGTTAACTCGAGCCTCTAAGTTGTTCATCCTGCGCGCTAGCACGCTGTCTGCTGGGTCACTTTGGCGGAGTCGTACTGACATGGTTCTAGTGACCCAAAAGAGCAGACACGACTCAGAGCTGACACAATTAACCTTTTATTGATAACAGTGAATGTGAGTGGGTGCGTGTATGTACATTTAAATGTGTGTAGTGTGAGTTGGCGAATCAGCTGGGGCGAGCAGAGCACCATACGACCTGGCAACCCTATGGAGAAGCAGAGGGAAGAGTTACTGTAGCTGCTGCACAGGTAAGGTGAGCATCAGATAGTACTATGCTTACTGTCAGAAATGGTAGAGGGAAGCGCAGGTAGCACGGGAACCACAGCCAGGAGGATAGTGCCCGCAGGATAGCCGGGGAGCTGAACGCCGGTGTGGGGGAAATGGTTAAGTCCGCCGCCAGGGGAAAGGAATCTGCCGCCACGGATCTCCGCCTGTGCACAGGGGACTAGGACAGGGTGAGAAGGTAAGATGGTGGCTTACTTAATAGAGGATGAGTCCAGGAGGCGCAGGCCCGGACAGGTAAGAGTTGAGGCTGGGAAGCCCGATAAGAAGAAACTCCGTGAGGCTAGGAAGCTCGACGAAGGCTTGGCGTAGCAGGTTTCTGGTGAAGGAAACAGATGACTCTGCACAGAGCGTAGGACCTGACGGTGTATATAGCCAGGGAATAATGACAGGCAGGTGTGCGCACAGGTGTGAAAATTGGCAGCCATGACAAATATATTAGTATCATCAGCAAATAATATTATTTTTAATAATTTAGAAACTTGGAGCATATCATTTATGTATATGTTAAATAATTTGGGGCCCAATACTGACCCCTGGGGGACCCCACAGGCAATTCCCATACATCCAGACAGATTTTCCCCCATCTTCACAAACTGTTGTCTCTCAGATAAATAACTTGTAACCCAATTCAGTGCCACTCCCCTAATACCATACAACTGCAGTTTATCAAGAAGTATTGAATGATTAATTATATCAAATGTTTTTCTAAAATCTATAAATACACCAATTGCACATTTTCCTTGATCTAATGCATTTATTTCCTCTGTTGCTTACATTATTGCCAACGATGTTGTATTCTTTGCTCTAAATCCATATTGATTCTGATTAAGCAGATCATATTTATTTAAAATGTCCTCTAATCTGTTGTTGAAAAGTTTTTCCAGAATCTTTGAAAATTGTGGGAGGAGTGATTCTGGCCTGTAGTTTGTGTAGTGGTGTTTATTTCCTTGCTTAAATAATGGTATTACTTTTGTTATTTTCATTTTCTGCAGGAATGAGCCAGTTTGAAATGATAGATTACAAATATATGTAAATGGTTTTAATATGCCATCAACAGTTCTTTTTACTAGTGCCATATCAATACCATCACAATCAACAGATAATTTATTTTTACACTTTTCAACAACTGATTTTACGTCTAGTTCATCCACCTCTGAAAGAAAGATTGATCGAAGGTTATTTCCAATCAATGTTTCACTCACCGTGTCTCTTCCTTGGTTTATAATTTTTGCTGCCAACTCTGGTCAAACATGTAAAAAAATATCCATCCATCCATCTTCTACCGCTTTTCCGGAGGTCCGGGTCGCGGAGGCAGCAGTTCAAGCAGAGAAGCCCAGACTTCCCTCTCCCCAGCCACCTGCTCCAGCTCTTCAGAGGGGATACCAAGGCGTTCCCAGACTAGCTGGGAGACATAGTCTCTCCACCGAGTCCTGGGTCTGCCCCGGGGTCTCCTCCCAGTGGGACGTGCCTGAAACACCTCAAGTGGGAGACGTCCAGGAGGCATCCTAATCAGATGCCCATACCACCTCAACTGACTCCTTTCAATGTGGAGGAGCAAAATATATTCATTCTATTTACTACCATGTTCTTATCATAATTATCACCACAATTATCAGTAAAATGCTCTGGATATATTGTTTTCTTAGTTCCATTTTTCCTTAATTTATTTAATATGTCCCAGACTCCTTTTATATTATTCTTATTTTCATTTAACATTTTCCCTATAGTATAATTTTTTACTAGTTTGAATTATTTCAGTTAATTTATTTTTATATGTTCTATATCTTTTTTCAGATTCTCTAGTTATTAATTTAATGAAATTTTTATAGGGATAATTTTTCTTTTTACAAACATTTTGTAGCCCCCTGGTTAACCACGGGCAATTTTTATATTTATATTTTTTACTAATTTCTTAAATTGGACAGTTTTTATCATATAATAATTTAAATATATCAATAAATTTATCATATGCAAGTCCACTTCTTTCTCTCTATAGACAACATCCCAGTTCTGTAACATTAAGTCATCTTTTAAAGCACTGATTGTATCTTCTGTTTGTATTCTTTTATAAATAATCTTTTTACATGGTTTATTATTATCATTCTTACTCTCATTCACCCCATAATTAACATAGTGTCATGTTTGGGGTTGTTTTCAACCCTGTCTATGACCTGTGGCTGTAGGTTTTTGATTACTGCTTATTAATTCCAGCTGGCAGATTGAGCCTTGCTCTCTGCCAGTCCTACAGCCACGCCTCCTCCTCACCAGACATTCACCAGCTGTATGGGATCACCACATGCACACACTCACACATGCATACACACATTTCCAATTAATTGTCATTCGCCTGCTTGCCGCACGGCTGTGACCACTTGCCTTCATTAGTGACTTGCATACTTATGGGAGGCAGTGGGATCAGTCAGTGCTGCAGCTTAAGTCAACATGGGACATCCTGACTCACTGGATTATTGGCTTCCTTCCCCTGGACTTATCATATTGTGTCTTAGAGCCTTTCTTCTCCAACATTTCCGTAAGTCTTCTTTTGTGCCTTTTCCCCCCACTCCTGCCTGCTTGGAGCGCGTTGGGCACTTTATCTAAGCCAGCGGGGTTTGTAGTGGGTTGTCTTATCCATTCTCAACAGTGACTGTTATTTGGACATTTTGTGTACCTTTTTTCTCCCTGTAATAAACATGTTTACTTTACTGCACATTGGGCTCGCTTCCAATTTATTTATTCGCTGCGAGATCGCGCAGCATACATGACACATATAAAGAAACAAATACAGGCAAGTGGTCACTAATGTCATTTATTAGTATACCACTCACCATATTATATTCAATAATATTGGTAAAAATGTTGTCTATCAGGGTAGCACAGTGTGTCGTTATTCTCGTAGGTTTTGTAATCTTTGGAAATAAGGTTAAGCTATGCATTGTATCTAAGAAATCTTCAGTTGGTTTATGTTGTTTTGTTTTAATTAAATCTATATTTAAGTCACCACAAATAAAGATATCTTTTTGTCTTATTTTTGTATACATCTTTTCCACACCATTTCTAAATTTTTCCAAATCAGATCCCGGTGCTCTATATATACAACTTGCTATTATGTTTTTTCTATTTTCCATCGTAATTTCAATTGTTAAATATTCCATAATTTCATTCATTGTTGATGTCATGCTGTCCACTTTTTTACCTTTTAAATTTCCATCAACATACAGTGCTACCCCACCACCACCTTTACATTTCCTATTTTGTGTGTACATCTCATATCCATGTACACTACCGTTCAAAAGTTTGGTGTCACCCCGACAATTATTTTTGTGTTTTCCATGAAAAGTCACACTTATTTACCACCATGAGTTGTAAAATGACTAGAAAATATAGTCAAGACACTGACAAGGTTAGAAATAATGATTTGTATATGAAATAATAATTTTTTCCAGATACTCAACCTGCTCAAAGGAAGGTCAGTTTTATAGCTTCTCTAACCAGCTAAACTGTTTTCAGCTGTGCTAACATGATTGCACAAGGGTTTTCTAATCATCCATTAGCCTTCTGAGGCAATGAGCAAACACATTGTACCATTAGAACACTGGAGTGATAGTTGCTGGAAATGGGCCTCTATACTCCTATGTAGATATTGCACCAAAAACCAGACATTTGCAGCTAGAATAGTCATTTACCACATTAGCAATGTATATTAGATATTAGAGTGTATTTCTGATTAGTTTAAAGTTATCTTCTTTGAAAAAAACAGTGCTTTTCATTCAAAAATAAGGAAATTTCTAAGTGACCCCAAACTTTTGAACGGAAGTGTAGTTCAAAATTTACATCTTTTTCTTCATTAATCCATGTTTCAGTTATTGCTATAATTCTAAATGGGGTGTTAAAATGTCTGTGACACAATTTAGGAACTATGGCTCAATATTCAGTATGAATTTATCTTCAGTCGTCCATATAGTTGGTTCTTTTGACTTAGAACGCTAAATAAGTGGAGAAATATTTCCAAGTGAATTCAAATGTAGCGCCATGTTGCACTAATGCAATCTCCTGAGACTCGCCTCGTTTCTGGATATAACGTCATGAGGTGAAGTTCCTCTCGACTGATCCGTGTGCTATCAATGTAAACAAGCTGTTTAGCTTCTATATCAGCGAAGAAATGCCAAAATGTTGTGTGGCGGCTGTGTGTTCTAATTGCTCCAGTGAACGTACAAGCCTGTTTTCATTCCCAAAAGTTCCCGATCTTCTTAAAAAATGGGTGAAGCAAGTACAGAGAACAAGAGAAAAATGGCAACCAACACCATGTTCTGTACTCTGTAGCAATCATTTCACTGCAGACCGTTTTGAGGAGGCACCTGCTATACAGGAATCTTTAGGCTTGAAAGTTCATTACAAACGGGTTCTAAAACTGACTGCCATACCTACGGTTTTCAAACGAAAACTCACAGCTCAAGACGATATCAACATATCAAAACAGCGCAGAGAAACAACAGTGTCAAAACTCACCCGGAAAAGAGTTTGTGTAATTGATTTTTTTTTTCCACATAAGGCGATTGTGATTTTATTATATTTTTTCCGCTGAAAGTAAAATCCTCCTCTTTTAATTTTGATGTCAAGTGTTGACTTTTCTCCAAATGGAATGACTTTGTGTTAAAAAACGTTATATTACTTTTTTCAGTTTTCATTTTTATAAATCTTATTGCCTACCGAAACTGAATATCTGAGCTTTTTTTTTTAATTTCCCCAACCACCTGATTGGGGAAATAAAAAAATATTGAAGCCAAAATTTCTGTAAACCAAACGATTAAATAACGATCACTTTATGTGGAAAAAAAAATCAATTATACAAGCTCTTTTCCGGGCGAGTTTTGATACTGTTGCTACTCTGCGCTGTTTTGATATGGGCGATCATCCATATCAAAACAGCGCAGAGATATGGACGATTGCTGCGCAGAGATACAGACCCTTATCAAAACAGCGCAGAGAAGCAACAGTGTCAAAACTCGCCCGGAAAAGAGTTTGTGTAATTGATTTTTTTTTTCCACATAAGGCGATCGTGATTTTATTATATTTTTTCCACTGAAAGTAAAATCCTCCCCTTTGAATTTTGAAGCCGAGTGTTGACGCGCGGTAGCGGAGTGGTTAGCATTGCAGCAGCACAGCAACTCACCCTTGGCCGGGAGATCCTGGGTTCGATCCCAGCCCCCGACCAACAGTGATCTGTGTGGAGTTTGCATGTTCTCCCCGTGTCTGCGTGGGTTTACTCCGGGATTTCTCCGGTTTCCTCCCGCATGCCAAAAACATGCAAGTTAGGTTAATTGGCATCAAAACTGGGGATTCTAAATTGTCCTTAGGTATGACTGTGAGAGTGAATGGTTGTCTGTCTCTCTGTGTTGGCCCTGCGATGGACTGGCGATCTGTCCAGGGTGTACCCTGCCTCTCGCCCAAAGATGCTGGGATAGGCTCCAGCCCCCCGCGACCCGAAAAGGATTAAGTGGAAGAAGATGAATGAATGAATGAATGAATGAACTTTGACTTTACTCCAAATGGAACGACTTTGTGTTAAAAACGTTATATTACTTTTTTCAATTTTCCTTTTTACAAATCTCATTGCCTACCAAAACTGAATATCTGAGAATTTTTTAAAATTTCCCCTACCACCCGATCGGGGAAATTTAGATCTATCTGTATATTACCATTCAGTGTTTTGGAGGCGACCGATGTCCATCTCTAACCCTTCACCGTCGGACCCTTCATCCTCTGAAACGTGCAAGTCATCTTCGCTTCTTGAACGATATGGTTCTAATAAATAGGGTTGCAGTCCTTCGTTTGAACCAACTCGCTCTTCTTCATCACTCGATCCTGCTTCTTCCTCAAAAACGATCGACAAATCGCTCAAATCTTCGCTGAAATCGCTCACAACTTCCTCCGCTTCAGTATACTCAGCCGTGCTTGTTTACATCTTTGGTTCACCTCATTACGTCACAAAATTGCGGTGGTGTTTGGCCCAATTTTGACAAACGAACATCGCAGTTGTCTGCATCACGATGTAATTTATGGTAGTATATGGAAACAACATTTATTGAATTTTTTTTGTCTACACAGAATAAAAACACAGTAGTTCTTTCTAATGATGTCTTGGTTGAATTATGTCACAGACTCTTTAAAGTGATTTAAAAACTCCTTAATGCTATCAAAGTTGGCATAGACACTCCAACTATTAATATGTATTATTGTCAATGTCTGATCTGAGCTCATTATTCCATTTAATTGTTGTTCATCATAATAAGTACACTTATTTTGATTTTTTGATTTTGATTTTGTATACTTTATTTATTATTAATATGATTAAAGTAGTTGTTATCTAGGTCAATATCACCTAAAATGTCTTGTGGTTGCTGTTCAGTATTTCAAAGGTTTCGGCTTCAATTTGACCTAATACACTTCCATTATTAAATGAGGAAGGATGACTGGTTAAAGTGCTGATCATAAGTTGTGGCAACAATGTACACCAAAAGAAAAAAGAGAAAAAAAAAACACAAGAAAAAAAAGCACAAAAATTTCCACTCATAATCTTACTGCGCTATTATTCGTGCATAAAAGCTATTGTTTAAATTTGTCTAATTCCTCCATATCGCTAATCATTATTACTCTAGCTTCTTCTGGAGTGCCAAGCAGTTTTTTCCACACCTTACAGTTCTTTGTCCATGTTGATTGTATTTTTCCCTGTTTTCTGAGAGCCCTGGCTTGTCTGGCTGTTTCAGAGTTCTTTTTTGTTAAATGTTCGTTCACATAGACAGCCGTTCCTCTCAGTTTTAATTTCAGCTTTTAATTCACGCACTTGTTCCATAAGGCCAATAAGCAGAGTTTGTTGTTTTGCTATCTTAGATATTTCTTCAGACATAAAATTTAGTGAGAGTTTCATCTCTTCCAACTCCTCTCCATTTGTCTGATTCTTTTTCAAAGGCATAATGACTAGTCTGATTGGGATCAGAGGAGAGGCTCACCTGTTGGCTAGTACAGGAGCCGTAGTACGGCCGATGGCTAGTGGAGGCCGTCAGCTAGCTGTGTCGTCTAATTATAGCTGTTATCTGGCGGTGTGCCAGTCTTTCTGTGCCAACAGCTGAGCTAGTTACTGTGCAGGTAAGTGTGTTATGGTCCGGGGGCGGGGGGTGGGGGGTGGACAGAGTTCAGGGTCCTGATGACCTGGTGAACAAAGATGTTAAGCAGTCTTGTGGAGTGGGCTCAGAGGCTCCGGTACTTTTTCCCCGAGGGCAGGAAGCTGAAGAGACAGTGTGAGGGGAGGGGTGGGAGGTGTCACCTGCAATGGCTCTGTGGGTGAGGCAGGTGAAGTAGATGTCCGAGTGGGAGGGGCGAAGGGGCACTGATGATCTTGCTGGCAGCTTTCGCTGTGTGTTGTAGTGTCTTCCAGCAGGGGGCGGTGCAGCTTTCATACCGCACCATGATGCAGCTGGTGAGGATGCTTTCAATGGTGCCCCCATAGAATGAGCACATGATGGTGAGTGGGACTCGTGCTCTCCTCAGTTTACAGAGGACATAGAGGTGAGTTTGAGCCTTCTTGTCAGGTGATGTGGTGTTGTTGGGCCAGGAGAGGTCCTCGGAGATATACACCCCCAGGAACTTGGAGCTGCTCACCCTCTCTACAGCTGCTCCATCGATGGTCAGAGGGGGATGCTGTGTGTGTGTCCCCTCCTGTAGTCGACTGCAATCTCCTTGGTTTTTCCCATGTTCAGGAAGATATTATTGTTTTACACCACTGGACCAGTTGGCTCACCTCATTTCTGTAGCTGGCCTCCTCATTGTTGGTGATGAGGCCCACCACCATCGTGTCATCCTCACACTTGATGATGTGGTTGGTGCTGTAGGCTGGTACACAGTCATGGGTCAGCAGGGTGAAGAGCAGCGGGCTGAGCATGCACCTTTGTGGGGCCCCTGTGCTCAGTGTGATGGTCTTGGAGGTGTTGCTGCCAATCCCCACGTTCTGTGGCCTCTTTGTGAGAAAGTCCAGCATCCAGTTACAGAAGTATATTTATAGCATATTTATGAAAAGTAAGATTTCTGAGTGTAAGTGAATGCAGCATCACAGGGCTGTTTACCTCTCCCTTCTGCCACAGCAGGGGCAAGCAGGCCACCTGCAGCAGCTCCAAAGGTAACCCATGTTAGCATTTATGATGCCCGCCATAAAAATGATAACATAATATTACAACAGAAGCAACTGCATATTTGATCATTTTACAGAATTTTATTGAATTAAATATAGTTTTATCCATACTTTATTTCTTCAAAATCAGAGGTAAACTTATTGTTTGTTTCTGGCTCTTCAAGTTAATGTTCAAACGTGTGGAAAAAGTAACAGTTTTACCACAAATTTTTCAAGGAAAAACAATACATTTATTACAACAAAAAGATTATTTCAGAAAAAAAAAACACATTGATAAGAAAAGTAATACATTTACAAGAAAAATATCTGAAAGTTTTGAGAAAACTTCACAAATTTATGAGAATAACATCTCAAATGTATGATAGTCCTAAATTTCCAGGGGGGGGAGATAAGATAAGATAAGATAAGCCTTTATTAGTCCCACAACGGGGAAATTCCAGGATTGCAACAGCACAGGGATAGCAACACTCAGAGCAACAATCAGAAGGCAAGAAAAAAAAAAAAAGCAAGCATGCAAGAGCAGCTAATATACATATGTACATATTACTATAAATATATACTGTATATACACACAGACACACAGTGTAGAGCATTGTAGCTGGATGGGATAAATATATGAGTATATAAACACACAGTACGGAGCATTGCAGCTAGATGGAATAAATATGTAAATATATAAACACAGTGCGGAGCAATGTAGCTTGATGGAATAATATGTAGATATATAAACACACAGTACGGAGCATTGCAGCTAGGTGGAAAAAATATGTAAATATATAAACACACAGTGCGGAGCATTGTAGCTAGATGGAATGAATATATAGATATATAAATATAAACATAAACATAAACACACCCAGTGCGGAGCATTGTAGCTAGATGGAATAAATATGTAAATGTATAAACACACACAGTGCAGAGCATTGTTGCTAGATGGGATGAAACAGCACAACCATCTACTTAGTTATCCTACATGGTATGATTATGTGCCCATACATATTCTCACCCTCCATAGCTACCGGTATTTTCCTAGTTGTATGCCGGAGGGGACCATTGTGTAAGTCTATTGCATCTTTTGCATTCAAAAAACTATTAGGTTGTTAAGATAAGATAAGATAAGATAAGATAAGCCTTTATTAGTCCCACAACGGGGAAATTCCAGGATTGCAACAGCACAGGGATAGCAACACTCAGAGCAACAATCAGAAGGCAAGAAAAAAAACAAGCAAGCAAGAGCAGCTAATATACATATGTACATATTACTATAAAATATATATATACACACACACACACAGACACACAGTGCAGAGCATTGTAGCTGGATGGAATAAATATATGAATATATGAACACACAGTGCAGAGCATTGTAGCTAGATGGAATAAATATGTAAATATATAAACACCCACAGTACGGAGCATTGCAGCTAGGTGGAATAAATATGCAAGTATATAAACACACACAGTGCGGAGCAATGTAGCTAGATGGAATAATATGTAGATATATAAAAACACAGTGCGGAGCATTGTAGCTAGATGGAATAAATATATAGATATATAAATATAAACACACCCAGAGCATTGTTGCTAGGTGGGATGAAACAGCATAACCGTCTATTTAGTTATCCTACATGGTATGATTATGTGCCCATACATATTCTCACCCTCCATAGCGACCGGTATGTTCCTAGTTGTATGCCGGAGAGGACCATTGTGTAAGTCTATTGCATCTTTTGCATTCAAAAAAAACTATTAGTTTGTTACGTCTTTTTGCTATCTCTGCGAGCAGCCCTGCTTAGGTTGTACAGTCTGACAGCCGTTGGTAGGAAGGACCTACGAAACCTCTCGGTTGTGCACCTGGGATGATGTAGTCTGCTGCTAAATGAGCTCCTCAGTGCATTCAGTATGTCCTGCATAGGGTGGAACTCGGACTCCAGCAGAGATGACAGTTTAGCCACCATCCTTCTCTCTCCTATCTCCTCCATCGGATCAAGGCGCTGCCCCAGGACAGAGCTAGCTTTCTTAATCAGTTTGTTCAGTCTCTTCCTATCGGCTGCAGTAATGCCACTGCCCCAGCAGACCACTCCAAAAGTGATGGCTGATGCCACCACCGTGTCATAGAATGACTTCAGCAGCGCCCCTTGTACACCAAAAGACCCGAGTCTCCTCAGTAGGAACAGCCTGCACTGTCCCTTCTTGTAGAGTGCATCAGTATTGTGTGACCAGTCTAGTTTATTGTTCAGATGAACACCCAGGTACTTGTAGGATGTCACCATCTCAATGTCTGTTCCCTGTATATTTACTGGTGCTGTGAGGGGTTGTCCTTGCCTGCGGCAGGACAGTTGATAACAGAAAGTTATCAATTTAAAGTCAAACCATCTTTCAAATCTACAAGGAAAAAGTAGTAAATTTACAAGAAAAGTGTCAAAAAAATTAGGAAAAAACCACTCAAACTGTCAAGACTAAAATCACATCTCAAGTAACTTTTTAAGTAGATACTTTATTACTCTTAACTAATTATTTGATTCACTACTACTCATACTTAATATCATAAGGTAGCTACTTCTACTTGGCTACAATTATTCTGACTGCTCAGCTGATTGTATTTAAGTGTGTGTGTGTGTGTGTGTGTGTGTGTGTGTGTGTGCGCATGTCTGTCTGTCTCTATGTGTGTAAATTAGTATGATCAAGGAGGTTGTAATTTCTCAGAGAAATAAAACCTTTTTGGTCTAAATATTCATGTGAGGTTTTCTCGGCTGAGCACTGTCCTGTCCTGACATTTCCACAACAGCTAACTGGCCTCCACAGACAGCAACTGAGCAGTTAGTGGGTTGCCAGGTTAGATGGGTGGATATTGTGTGTGGTCTGTTGGCTGTGTGTGTAGGTTGCGTTTAATGACTGAACTTAAAACTTTGAATTATGGGAGTTTTTCTGGAGAAACATCTTATTGGCCTGTATGACAGGATGTTGTCTGTTTATAATGATGCTTTAATGAAGGGTCTCCCTGTGATGCTGTCCCTCCTAGACTTTTTAAAGAGGTGCTTCCCAGTATAGGCCAGTCAGTTCTCACCATTTTGAAAAGCAGCCTGTCATCTGGTATGGTTCCTGCAAATTTTAAACATGCAGTAGTGCAGCCCTTGACTAAGAAACTTGGTCTCGATCATAACGTGTTGACAAATTTTAGGCCTATTTCCAAACTGTCATTTCTCTCAAAAATTTTAGAGAAAACAGTCTATATGCAGCTGAAATGTTTCCTGGATGAACACGGTATTTTGGAGGTTTTTAATCTGGTTTCAAAGCTCTTCATAGCACAGAGACAGCCTTGTTAGGGTTTTTTTTAATGACATCCTCTTAGCATGTGATACAGGTGAATATGCTGTTCTTGTGTTGCTTAATTTAACTCACGGGTGTCAAACTCATTCTATGGAGGGCCAAGACCCTGCAGGTTTTACCCCCACCCAGTGTCTTCAACAGGTGATTTCACTGAATTTCTTCCCACTGATTGCTGATCAGTCAAAACGTCTGCTGAAGACACTGGGTGGAAGTAAAACATGCATCGTCCTGGCCCTCCATGGAATGAATCTGACACCCTTGATTTAACTGCTACCTTTGACACAGTGGACCATCACATTTTAATTTCTCATTTGCAGCACCTAGTGGGCATTTGTGGCACTGCTCTTGACTGGTTTAGGTCCGATCTGGCAGACAGGAGTTTTAAAGTTAGCATCTCTGAGTCTGAATCCTCTTCTG
The DNA here is from genome assembly GCA_020510985.1 of Pholidichthys leucotaenia. NCBI lineage: Eukaryota > Metazoa > Chordata > Actinopteri > Cichliformes > Pholidichthyidae > Pholidichthys > Pholidichthys leucotaenia. The sequence goes on along the minus strand of CM035849.1, from coordinate 106,912,221 downwards.
CTCCTCTGCCATATGGGGTCCCACAGGGGTCACTATTAGGGCCCATGCTTTTCTCTTTGTACACACTTCTGCTGGGTTCCATTTTTATAAAGCATGGTAGCTCCTTCCACCTGTACGCTGATGATTGCCATATATATGATCCTTTAAAACAAAAAGATGCCTCATCACTAAATTCACTTCTGTCATGCATTGAAGACATCAAGTCTTGGATGGCCCTAAACTTTCTCAATTTTAAAGATAAGAAGACAAAAGTGATGGTTGTCACGCCGCGCCGCTCATCAGCGGCGCCAGCTGCACGCACACCTGCACATCGTCAGCGGCGAGGGATTTAAGCCGCCTCGCCCTGGGCTTCGGCCTGAAGCCGTCAGACTTCACTCAACGGATTGCTGTGAGTTCCCTCTCATACTTCAGCAAGCATTGTGGTAAGAAGCCCTTACCTTTCCCTCTCCAAGTCTGCTCCCCTGTGCACAGGTGGATTTCCCGGCAGCGGACCATTCCTCTCCATCGCCTGTTCCTCGCTGCTGCACCGGGCTCTCCAGGTTGCTGTCTACCGGACCTCGTTCCTTGCTGTGCCAGCCACCTGCCCTTTCCAAGTAAGCTCTTCTCCAACTTGTATATCTCCTGTGTTGGTGTGTGCCCGTCACCCTTCTCCCTGTGCTTTTCCCATAGGGTTGTCCGGCTGTACGGTCTCCTGCCTCTGTGCCCGAAGCAGATGCCACCACCAACACATTTACACCTCGCAGACACACATTCATACACCCTTGTTGTCAATAAAGCTATTTGAGCTACTCTGAGCCTGTGTGTGTGTCTCCTGAGCCGTGCATTATGTCAGTACGGCTTCAGCAGAGCGGCTCGGCAGACGGCGGGCTTGCACACTCGAGGCTCGAGTGGACCAAATAGCTTATCAGCAACAGGTGATACTCAAGCCATTGATCAACATAACTAACCAATTGGACCGCTTGGACCCCCAACAGCCGTTCCCCCCGGCTCGTCAGGGTGGCGCGGCTCCTGCTGCTCCAGCGGCCGTCCAGCAGGCTCCGGGAGCACCGACTCGGCTCACGCCCATTCCAACCCCCGCCCGCTTTAGCGGTAAGCTCGGCGGAGCGCGGGGGTTCATAATGCAGTGTGAGTCCGTGTTCCACCATGTGCCCGGAGACTTTCCTTCAGATCATAGCCGAATTGGTTATATTGGGAATCTCCTAGAGGGGCGAGCACTAACCTGGACTTATGCCGTAATGGCGAGGCCCAGTTATGCCACCCTCACTTATGACCAATTCGTGAGGCGCTTCCTGGAGGTCTTTGATCACTCTCGTACCGAGACAGTCCAGGTCGATCGGCTTCTCAGCCTCCAGCAGGGAAGCCGGTCATGGTCCCACCTGGTCCCTCAGGTCAGCTGAATAGCTGTTCCTGGGGGTGCCGAAGGTGAAGTGGAAGCTCAAAGTGGACAGAGCTTTTTGATCACGGTGCCCAAGTTATGGAACGATTTACCACTGCACATTAAACAAGCACCTTCACTGTCCATTTTTAAAACCTGTCTTAAAACACACTTTTACTCCCTGGCCTTCGACCCGGTGTGAGACATTGATTTTACTGAATGAAATGGATTTTTATTTTTTTATTTATTTATTTACTTACTTGTTTTACCTTTTATTGTATTGTTTTTATTGACTGTGGTTTCTGCTCATGCCAAGTTTTATATTGTTTTTGCTGGTTTTATATTGTTTTTGTGTTAGTGTCTGTCATGATTAACTTAGCCAGAGACTCAAATGCAGAGCAAGGAGCACCAGAAGAACAAACAGACTCGGATGAAAACGTGTAACACAATTTATTTGGAAATAATAACAGAAATTGAAATGCACACTGGAAGCAGCACACAACCTGTAAATGAGAGAATCAAAGGAGATGATTAATGTGGGATAATGAGATGGGGGAAATGACTAAGAGAGAAGAGGGGAGTCTTACTACGGTGAGCAGAGGACCCAGCAGTGAAACCCAGCATGCGGTGGAATAGGAGCTGGCGGTGGTAGGACAGCAGGAAGAGCAGAAGCGAGGACAGGCGAAAGGAAGGAGCAGGGCTGTTGGTTGACCAGGTGGAGCAGGAGTAATTCAGACAGGATGGAGAAGGGCAGGTGAGCGTGTGCAGCCCCGGAGAAGGACACCGCTGCGATGGCAGCAACCTGAGACACAGTACAAATTCAACTTAGCTTTAGGTTGAGGCAGCAATACCCAGTGGTCCAGCAAAGAAGCACTGTAACATGTACAGTATGTAGGGCAGGGATGGACAACTGGTGGCCTGCAGACCACATGTGGCCCTCAACGTCATCCACTGTGGCCCACTGGTCCATTTCCAAGAATCAATTATTTATATCCCGTTTGAACGTATTTGGAACAGCATTCTTAAATGCAGTTATAAAGTCCGTCAGCAGAGGGAGCTCTAATAGAAACCTAGGTGCCATTGCTAGTGGTCGAGCAAGCGTGAGGGATCAGTGTGCCCCTGAGTACGTCTTTTAGGGTATGTAAGTGTTGCATGCTGAGACGGCAATAATAGGCTGTCAACAGCACTAAATGTACAGAGTAGGCTGCTTTTAAACAACAATAAATGCTACAGCTCCTCACTAAGGAATATTTACAGTAACAAGTTTCAAACTGAAGGGCAAATTTATATAAGAAATGGCAAACTTACGACAGAAAAATACAAATTTAGAAAAAAAAAAACTCAGTACACCTAAAAAGTTATACATTTTTAAATAAAACGAGGCAAATTTATCAGTAGACACTTGCACATCTAATACCAAAATAAAGCATAGATTTGCAAAAAATCCAAAATGGCTAATTTAAACCAGAAATGTAGCATGTTACCAGTAAAGCCTCTTATGTCCACAAACCTGGCACAAAAGGAGACGGACAAGAGGTTGCACTGGAACGGTGCTTTATAATAGAACGGGTTGCTATACAGCAGGTGCTACACTTTGTGGGGTCTTCCATGCAAAAGGAGGCCCAAATGGTGGATGCCCCTAATTATAGGGCGATGTGATGATGCACCCGGAAGGCGGCGTCATCACATCACACTTCACAATAAAGCCCCGATCCCACATTCTCCCCCCTTCACAAAAAAACAAAACAAAAAAACATCCAATCAAAACCCACCCAAATTTAGCAGATAAAACCCCAACAAACACATTAAACAACAACAGCAATAATAACAAGAATAAAAAACACTAGAACTAGGGCCGGTGGGTGGACTGCCACACGGCCCGCATGGCCAAGTGGTTTATTCTGCCACTTTTAACAATGGCCCGGCCGTGCTCCTATCTAAAGAGTCCTCTGTCTCTTCCTCACTGTCTCCCATGGCAAGGGAGGGTCTGCTGGGCGGGCCCTGCGGCAGTCCCGTGGCGGACGTGCCCCTGGAGGTGACAGGCCCCCAGGACAAGGGCCGATCTTCAAAACACAGGAGTTCAAATCTCCCACGACGTTCACCAACTACTGCGTAGCCCTGTCACTTGGAATGTCCACCTGGACACGCCGCAGCTGGTTCGCGTGTCAGATCGAGCCGTCTGTCAGCTGGAAACACACTGCTCCCAACTTTGCCACAATCCTCAGCGGCGCCCTGTGTCCCACTGGCTGCAATCTGGCCAGTTGTCGCCCTGGTCTCTCCTCGGCATGCACCCAAACCCAGTCCATGACCTGGAGTGGTACCTTGCTTGGTTTGATATGCTGCTGTAGTTTCTGCAGCTCTGCGACTTTCTCCTGTTTCGCGCCATTGTAACACCATGGTGGCACAGCAGCCACCGCCGTCAGAGCAGACCCCTCATCCGTCATCGTCTGAAGCTTGAGTTTGGTAGCAAAAATGTCCAATGCTTCCCTGGTGACACTCGTCAAAACGGATCCTCCGCTCGCTAATTCGGTCGCTCCCATTATAGCTGGCCGAGCGCGGGCACTGGAGTCGTCCGGTTCCTCCACTGAGCACCTGTTCTCCTGAGAGTCGGAAACGTGTGCTTCAGTTCTGGCACCACCAGCAGGTGCCTTATCCCACATTACAATGTCATCCACCGGGTCCAGCAATTTCCACCATCCACATCTGGATCACTCGAATCCAGCACTGTCCTTAATGGCGAAACCCGTCCGTAGAGCAGGTCACATCCGATAACGTTGTTGCCATGCATTGTTACCTGGAACGAGAAGTCGTGCACTGCTTCGGTGTAATAGCGGGCAGTCAACTCCACAGTCCCAACAATGCACAATCTACCACCACCATACAGTGGCGCTGGGTTCTTCCTGATCCTGTGGTGAGGAAAAAAAATTTTCACCGTCGCCCAATTTAGCACCGACTGCACCACCGCCGTGTCAAGTATTAACAGCAAAGCCACACCATCCAATTCCACCGTGCTGTAGGAAAGCCCTTTGGCTTTGGCACTCACCGAGTGGATGGCCGTCGTAGACGAGCGGGCTGGCTTATCCGGTGGGCTCCACGATGCTGAGGACCGACACATCCTGGCAAAATGATTCATGTGCCCACACTTGCTACACCGCTTCCCTCTTGCCGGGCATGCTCGCACATTACTCTGGTGCATCGGGGACCCACAACCCCCGCAGACAAAAAAAAAAAAAAGGTCCTTTGGAGCCGAAGGTCCTTTGGAGCAGACCTTCGGCTCACTGCATACACCTCGTGGTCATCCGCCATGGTGTCGTCGTCCTCCGAGTGCACTGCATTCACTGATGTCGTCCCTTCTGGTGTGTTCTGAGACTGGCACCAATTTATCTCCAAAGCTAGCTTATCCGTGGCCTCTAGCTGAAGAGCTAGCTCAACTGCCCTAGCTAGCGCTAAGTCATTGGGCACCATTAGCAACCTAGCCCAAAGCGCAGCACTACACGTGTGCTTAGCCAATTGGTCCTACACCATTTCATCCTCTAATTGCCCAAAATGGCACACACTGGCTAACTGTCTTAAGTCAGCAACAAACTGTTGAATAGGCTCACCGACTCCCTGGTGTCTCTGGCAAAACCAAATCCGCTGTGCCATCACGCTCTCCAGTGTAGTGAAGTGGCAAGCCATTAGCTCCACGACATCCTCGTACGAGTCCGTCGCGCCGAGCGTCTGTAGAATCCTCTAGTCTTCGATGCCAAGGTTGTGGACAAGCAGCACTTGCATTCTCCACTTATCCCGTTTCCCTAGGTCCAACGCAGTGGTGTAATTTTCAAAAGCCTCAAACCAATGGGGCCATGGGACCGGTGGTTCCCCCGGAAGCTCCAGGAAAGGGCGCAGTAGTGTTACACACTCCTCCATGTGTTAAATCCTCAGTCGCCAAATGTTTTGTCCACAAACCTGGCACAAAAAGAGACGGACAAGAGGTTGCACTGGAATGGTCCTTTATTATAGAATGGGTTACTATACAGCAGGTACTACACTATGTGAGGTCATCCGTGCAAGAGGAGGCCCAAATGGTGGACACCCCTACTTATAGGGTGGAGTGATGACGCACCTGGAAGGTGGTGTCATCACACTGCACTTCACAATAAAACCTCGATCCCACAAAAACATTTTTTACTTTGATCATTTTCTTCTATTTTAAAAAAAAACATTTTTCTTCATCGTCATATTTCCTTTCTGCTTGGCTTTTTTGTTAATTACCATCCGGAATTTCTCTTTGCTCATCATTTTGATGGAGAGAGTTTTAAAAATTAGGTCATGATATAATTTTATCAGTAATTTTAATTCTACTATGATAAAACACTAAGCAGCTTTTATTTTCATTTTCAGTTTTAATTGTGAAACTTTTGACTTTGACACCCCCCCCCCCCCCCAGGTTTACATGTAAAACTGGTCCTTGAGAAGTGAGGAAAAAAATTTGTGGCCCTCACTACCACCAAATGTAGGGTCTATAAAGAAGTCAATTTGCTAACATAAGGGATACAAATTACCCCAGAAATTCAAACTAATTTTTTTCCCCTTTTTTCCAGAAATGAACAGATCTTGAGGCAAGTTTATCACGCTAACATTCTTGAATTAAGAAGAAAATCAAAGTAGTCCATGAAAAATAGATTAGAAGACTAACAATAGCTGGAGAATGAATATCTCAGTCAGCATATTCTTCCTTGGGGGGGTGGGGGTTCAAATGAGGGCCTGTTACAGGATGAGACTGATGTCAGCTGTGTGGTCACATTGATGAGAACGGTGGCTCACACAACACTCCATCAAGGGCCTGACAGGCTCTTAAAGTGATTACTGGCACATTAGCATTACAGTAATCACAAGATGATTCCTGATATGGAGGTGATTGTTTCTCCACAGTTCGTGACCTCGACAGAAGCATCCTATTTGGCAAGTGAGTTAGATGAGACTGGACAGATAAGAAAACCTCAAGCAAGAGCATGATGAATACAACTTACCCTGAAATACTGTTCGAGGACATTTTGCAGATTGTTCATCCATCTTAAAAAACAAAACAAAAAAGCCCTAAATTTCTTTATCCTTGCTAATGAATTCCTACTGCACTTTTAAATTTAATAGTCATCACTAGTGTTTGCTGCTGCATGCGGCATCTGGGATTGACTGATGATGTCTCAAGAAGATATGCAGCCTGCAGCCATGTTGGACACTCAGTCCAGCTGTACTTATAGTAACTGCAAAAATTACACTTAAAACTCATGCGTTAAAAATAACAAGTCACCAAAACGACAAGTGCCCTCAGCATCATATTGTTGCAGTATGCAGTGTTGTTTTGTCTCAACATTTAACTCTGGAAGGACCTTCCTCAGCTGCTAATTTACGAATAGCCTGCACGTATTTAGTGACATAAAGGCCTATCACACAAATCTTTGGAAAATTGCTGATAACTGACTGGCCCTGGGTGTCACAGTGAAAACTCCCGATCCACTTTCAAGAGTTTTTTTAATGGTCAGACAACATGAAATATACTGAAATTGAAAAAATACATAAATATGCATTCTATCATAGCCAAAAAACAGCCATCCTTAATTTGCAGACTTCATCATGACATGCAAATTATTATGTTACAGGGCTGTCATAGTGTCAGATTTTCACTACACTGCTATTATGGCAGCAAAATATAGAGCTAACTTTATAGAAAATGTGAAAATAATTAAAATAAATGCTCCTATCAATCAAACTTCTTTTACTTTATTTGTTCTGAACTCTATGCTCCCTGCACATACTGTATATTATGAGTAGTGGTGATTGACGATTAATTTCTTCAGAAATTGCTAGTTAATCGCGATTAATAACATGTTAATCACCTATTTAAAAAAAATATATATAATGTACCTTAAATTGGTAATTTTCCAAGTTTCTTATGCTCTTATTAGCATTGTCGTCATTCTTCTCATGTCTGAGCATTCGTGACCTCAATGATAAAGTTTCTCCAGTAATGTCTGTTTTGGGCCATGTTGTAACAGGTGTAGATAGACTTCTTGGAGACTGATACAATTCCATCTGTCCACCATAGTTTCTGTCTCCCTCTGCTCCTTTTCCCTTCAGCTATACCAAACATAATGAGTTTCTCCAGATTTTCTCCTTTCCGTCTGGCAATGTGTTCAAAATACTGCAATTTTTGTTTTTCAGATCTGCTAGTCCATTATGAACCACCCAGAGCCCTCAGATCATCACGGTCAGGCCAACTATCTGTGCCCAGAGTTAGAACCAAACATGGTGAGGCAGCGTTTAGCTTTTATGCTCCTCACATATGGAATAAACTCCCAGAGAGCATCAGGGCTGCTGAAACTCAGCTGCTTTAAATTGAGGTTAAAAACGCTCCTACTTGACGTGGCCTTTCAGTAGCCTACAATGTACTGTAACTTTTAGTTCTGTCATATTCTATTTTAGCCTGTTTTTGTTTCTCTTTAATTTACTTTTTAGTTTGCTTTTAAATTCTTGTTTTTGTAAAATATGTGTTTCAACTTTAAGGGGGGGTTTGAGGCGCTCCTGAGGAGTGGGTTTGAGGGCCCCCTCATAAAAGAAAAGGAGTGGGTTAGAGGTCCCCCTGATAGAAGGAGTTTGAGGCTCCTTAAAGGGATTGACAAGACCTAAGGCTATTTGGATTAGTCAAAACATTGTTCATATTTTTTTTTCACATGTAAAAAAATAAAAGGAAAGGAAAGGAGGTTCAAGGCCTTCTAATGTATAGATTCCTTTTGCACCTTGCTGTAATGCTGTAATGTTTTCATGTAAAGCACTTTGGATTGTCTTGTACACGAAATGTGCTATACAAATAAACTTGCCTTGCTTTGCCTTGAGATTGCATTGAAGAGACTGATCCTTCCACCAGTTTCACGAAGGACACTTTCATTGGTTCTTTTCACTGTCCAAGGAATGCACAGAAGCGTTCTCCAACACCACATTTCATCCATCCTTATTAACATGGGAGTGGAAAACTATGCTTGCTTTCTTCACCTGCAGGTTTATTTACGCTCTCAACATGTCAAAATCTATCCAGAATATTCTCCAGAAAAGTCTCACAAGTACTAAAATACTGCATGTGAAAACAACAGACTGGCAGGGCATAATGACATCATTGTAACATTACTCACAATAATGACACAATTCAGTGTCCAACTTTACTCCTATAGTAAACATCCACTGTTTTTAAGCAGCTGAACACAAAACAACGGACCTCAGGTGTCACAGCAGACACAATTTCCCTTTTAGTAGAAAAATTATAAACATCAACAAAAAAAGTGGCGGTGCACAAGAGAAGTATAAAATAGTAAAAATCAAATTTAATGGAAAAAAGTTGCAAATTTATGAGAAAAGCTGCAAATTTTAAGTAAAGGAAATGCATTTAATTGATTACTCATGGAGGTCCAGTGGTGTCCAGTTGCTGTGGGTGAGTGGGTCTTTCTTAGCGCCTCCTCGGTTTTGGCTCTCTCTTCTTTGTGCTGGTTGTGCATCTTGTCTGTCGTGGTGGGTCGTGGGCGTGGCTCGTGGACACCATCACTGAATGCAGTGCGGGTTGTATTGCGCGGACTCTCGACCTCAGCGTTGCTGGTCGGCCTGCGGGTAGCAGCGATCCATTTGGTGATCGCTGTGTTGCGTTTGTTGGCTGTGTGGTTGTCCGGGCATCTCTGTTGTGCGTTGTCCAGCGTGGTTTGCTTTTTTTCTCGTTGTTCAGTGGAGTGCTGTTGTTACCAGGTGCTTGGCTGGCAGGTGGTGCTTGGGATTGGGCGTGCTTCTGTGGTGGCGGGGTTCATGCTGGCAGTGCACATGTGCTGCTGTGTTCTTGTTGATGGAGCCATTTGGGGGTTCTTGGGGGCTGGACTTGCCATTCGGGGTCTTCCTGTCTTTGTCTGTCATGTCATGCAGGAGTTTGTCCCGCTTTGTGATTGTGGACTTGGCTTCCAAGTGTCTGTATGGCGGGCGGAGCAGCTTTAGTACAGAGTGCAGCGAGGCCAAAAAGTACCATTCGCACTTGCGATCAATCGTGACTAATCACGATCAAAAAAACTGTCGGCATTAACAGAGTATGCATTAACCAGTGATTAACACGTTAACTCCTTCACCACTAATTATGAGTAATATATGTGCAAGGGACATAGAGTTTACGTTCTGTAAGAGACAAGTAAGTAATGAAAAATGCCCCATTTAAGCTAGCAAACTGCAACTTACCCACTCTAACTACTAACTAACTAACCTGCACTTATATAGCGCTTTTCTAGTCACAAAGACCACTCAAAGCGCTTTCATTAATACTAACCCTCTATTCTAAGGGCCTATAGGAAACAGATATCTAGGGACAATTTAGAACAGCCAATTAACCTAACATGCATGTCTTTGGCATGTGGGAGGAAACCGGAGAAATCCCGGAGTAAACCCACGCAACACGGGGAGAACATGCAAACTCCACACAGATCACTGTTGGTCGGGGGCTGGGATCGAACCCACGATCCCACGATCCCCACAATCCCCCGGCCAAGGGTAAACTGTGCTGCCGCAGTGCTAACCACTGCGCCACCGTGCAGCCGCGCACCATGCACCCACTCGACTGTCTAGAGGAGGATGGATGTAAACAAGTCGCATGGTTGCTCCACAGTCCTTGTAGACTGGGTCCTTTAATGTTAATCTCCAGTCACTTTCTTGAAAACCAAAACACTGAATGAATTTTTCATGGGTTTAGATAGAGTTTATCCCTCTTTTCCACCTTCAATGACATGGTTTTTGTTTTGTTTTTTTACATTCTAGTGACACTGCAGTAAGCACACCTGCTGGCTAGCCCCATCTTCTTCTTTTGCTTATTGCCAAGTAGCAACTAGCATTAAGGTGAGCTACTGCCACCTTGTGACAAAGCAATAGCAGGAAATGGAAATACTTTAAAATACATTGAAGAGATTGTTATCATGGTATTATTATTAACACAGTAACAATATTGCGGGTTTTTTTTAAATTATGATAGGAGTTGTTAATACCATTTATTATTTATTTATTATTCACACTGGTGAATGGAGATTGATGTCACTGATGCTAGAAGAGATAGAGGTGCAGAGCAGTGTTTTTCAGGGTGTTTTTTTTAAAACAATGAGATGCTGTGGGTTTGGGGGTTTTTTTTGTTTTTGTTTTGGTTTTTTTTGTTTTATGTTGGGGCCAGCAAAAATTTGTACAAATTAACTGTGAACACTGCTTTGCAGCCCACCAGACAGACCTGTGAACCTTAGCCTACCAGCCAGAGAGAGAGAATCAACAGACACCTGAAGAAAGACAGCTATTGCTGCACATGGAGAGGTGCTGTAGTGGTGAGCAGTGATTCCTTTCTTAAACGTGAGTTCATCGGGCATTTTTGTAAATTCCGTCATGGTCCACCGCACCGTTTTCTGGCGCCGATAGGCATACAGTGTGGTACAGATTGGACTTGTGGCAATAATAAGAACAATATAACACAGTCTTACATAAAAAAAAATGGTAGGATAGAATGGGAATTATATGTTAAAAGTGAGCTGTACTCCTACAGTGAAAGATCCAGTAGGTGGTATATTTGCATTTTCTCTTGACGAGAAGAAGTGTATTTTGCCAAAAGATGCTGTGAAAGAGGGCAAAAAGGCAACAAGGGCTTGTGAGCAGATATTGGTTGTAATGTGCCGCTGTGTGTGTGCAGCGATGCAAACAAGGGGGGATTAGATCAGAAAGAGGAATTATAAGTATCCCTTGCACTGCTTTCCACTGGAAGCCCGAGGTTTGACAGAGCTGTGCAAATTTTTATACTTGTCAGAATTTGTACCAGATGCATGACATGTAAATTGAACCGACAACAAAACACAGCCAGTGGGCAAAGAAAGGCAACTGAGGTCTTGAGTTTTCCTAAAATATCTGAAAGTATTACAGTGAATAGATTTTGAATGAATGCGCCTTTGCTGCTTGAGGAGCTCTATTAATCTCCGCAACAACAGTTGGGGGGGTGTTAAAATTCCTGCCTCACTTGTCTAACATTGCCAGTGGCAGTCAAAAAATCAATAAGTCCAAAATAAAGACTGCTGTTCCACCAAAACCTTTATGATTACTCCCACGTCACCAATAACTTCTGTAAACAATGTCCTTCGCCACTCTGCCTCAAATAATCGGATATAAAGTCCAGCATGACCCAGAAATGAAAGTTAACCCTCTGCTCTTCCAGAGGGAAGAGTACAATCTAGAAAACTTATCAATTCCTTGACACAAAGAGAATGTCAGCACGATAAATGTATGATAAATGTATGATAGAGGGGAGTCATGTGACTGACATATGGCCATTATAAGCAGGATCCCAGGGCACAGCAACAATTTACCCTCAACCCAAGCTGTTTCCGTCACACCACATTGTGCAGGATTGAGGCAGGTGTGTTTTTTATCATGCATGTGTTAGCTGGCAAAACCTCTAAAGCAGAATTCTGTGGGAGGATTTCCGCTGGCAGAGAGAGGTGGCAGCAGTTCAAACAGGAGAGAGAGGGGGGGGGGGGAGAGAAAATAAAAATCTTCTGCAGCTTCTAATGATCGACACAAGTTACACAACTCCATCTCCTGCCTAAAATATAGAACTTAAATGTAGATTACAAGTGGGTTTCAGGGCGCCATTTGTGACAGGTGCGGTGATTTGCTTCCTTCCTATGCCATTTTTTTTTCAACCTGCTTTCTGCAGTGTTTATCTTCTACAACCCAGGATGGCTTTCAGCATTACAGGGGAAGACACCTGAACCCCTTTTCAATTTATGAGGTGAAAAGAGTAAGCGCAAAAAAAAAAAAAGAAAAAAAAAAAAAGAAGCAACAGTAATAAAGGGAGAATTTTTCAGGTCACAAAAAAGTGAGTCTCACCCATTACTCAAAAACCCTGTCCTTCATCTGTAATGGATTTATTCCAATATGACTACAGAACACGGAGGCAAAAACCAGACTTTTAGAAAGAGGAGCTTGATCTCCCAAAGTTCAAACGTCAAATCAAAGGTCAGGCTGTTTATATATATATATACTATATATATATATATATATATATATATATATATATATAAGAGTTCAACAGTGCCTCAGTGGCCGTCATATAACCCTCACTGACCAGTCATCTATGACCTGACAGGAAAATCTGAGCTGTACTTTCCAGTGCATTACTATTGACACAACCAAACAAACAGACAGATTTGTTGACTTTGTTGACAGATTTGTTGAGAAAATGTATATTGTGATATACTGTATATATATATATATATACAGTGGGGTAAAAAAGTATTTAGTCAGCCACCAATTGTGCAAGTTCTCCCACTTCAAAGATGAGAGAGGTCTCCAATTTTCATCATAGGTATACCTCAACTATGAGAGACAAAATAAGAAAAAAAAAAAATCCAGAAAATCACATTGAAGGATTTTTAATGAATTAATTGGTAAATTCCTCGGTAAAATAAGTATTTGGTCAATAACAAAAGTTCATCTCAGTACTTTGTTCTATACCCTTTGATGGCAATGACAGAGGTCAAACATTTTCTGTAAGTTTTAACAAGGTTTTCACACACTGTTGCTGGGATTTTGGCCCATTCCTTCATGCAGATCTCCTCTAGAGCAGTGATGTTTTGGGGCTGTCGCTGGGCAACACAGACTTTCAACTCCCTCCAAAAATTTTCTATGGGGTTGAGATCTGGAGACTGGCTAGGCCACTCCAGGACCTTGAAATGCTTCTTACGAAGCCACTCCTTCGTTGCCCGGGCGGTGTGTTTGGGATCATTGTCATGCTGAAAGACCCAGCCACGTTTCATCTTCAATGCCCTTGCTGGTGGAAGGAGGTTTTCACTCAAAATCTCACGATACATGGCCCCATTCATTCTTTCCTTTACACGGATCAATCGTCCTGGTCCCTTTGCAGAAAAACAGCCCCAAAGTATGATGTTTCCACCCCCATGCGTCACACTAGGTATGGTGTTCTTTCTTCTCCAAACACGACAAGTTGAGTTTTTACCAAAAAGTTCTATTTTGGTTTCATCTGACGATATGACATTCTCCCAGTCCTCTTCTGGATCATCCAAATGCTCTCTAGCAAACTTCAGACGGGCCTGGACATGTACTGGCTTAAGCAGGGGGACACATCTGGCACTGCAGGATTTGAGTCCCTGGCGACGTAGTGTGTTACTGATATAGCCTTTGTTACTTTGGTCCCAGCTCTCTGCAGGTCATTCACTAGGTCCCCCCATGTGGTTCTGGGATTTTTGCTCACCGTTCTCGTGATCATTTTGACCCCACAGGGTAAGATCTTGCGTGGAGCCCCAGATCAAGGGAGATTATCAGTGGTCTTGTATGTCTTCCATTTTCTAATAATTGCTCCCACAGTTGATTTCTTCACACCAAGCTGCTTACCTATTGCAGATTCAGTCTTCCCAGCCTGGTGCAGGTCTATAATTTTGTTTCTGGTGTCCTTTGACAGCTCTTTGGTCTTGGCCATAGTGGAGTTTGGAGTCTGACTGTTTGAGGTTGTGGACAGGTGTCTTTTATACTGGTAACGAGTTCAAACAGGTGCCATTAATACAGGTAACGAGTGGAGGACAGAGGAGCCTCTTAAAGAAGAAGTTACAGGTCTGTGAGAGCCAGAAATCTTGCTTGTTTGTAGGTGACCAAATACTTATTTTACTGAGGAATTTACCAATTAATTCATTAAAAATCCTTCAATGTGATTTTCTGGATTTTTTTTTTCTCATTTTGTCTCTCATAGTTGAGGTATACCTATGATGAAAATTGGAGACCTCTCTCATCTTTTAAGTGGGAGAACTTGCACAATTGGTGGCTGACTAAATACTTTTTTGCCCCACTGTATATATATAGTAAATTTTACAGTTTAGGTAATCACATAAAAAGGATCACCTCTTTTAATTTTTTACTTTTTTTACATGCACCTTTTTCCCCCTCATAATTTTGCAGTGTTATAAAATAGTTGTTTCATGTGCATTTGAGACACAATTCTCATAAATTTCATTTTTTTCTTCTAAATCATATCATATGAAGAAAAAGTAAACATCAATAAGTTAAATATTTCCTGAGCCAGAGAAGAATAGCAAAAAAAAGATAACATAAAAAAAATGTCTGAAAATGAGAAAATTACCCATTGCTGCCATCTACAGAGATAAATTAGTTGTTAGCTCAAATCAATGAAAATTTAAGCGTAGATCCACAGCCTGATGACTGCTATTCTGGCCTGATTTAACCTGTTTGCTTCTTAGTAGAAATATTTCAGATTGGTCATGATCTGAAAACCAAAGACACAGAAGGTAATGTAATAAAATACATGTGATGACTTGATTCATTTTCGCTCCTTGACTAATTAAAATTATTAGAAATCAAATCAATTACTTTAAGAGTCAACTTGCTCCTCCGACCATTTTAATTAATTTATTTTGCGTGTATGTGCCACCATCATGCACTTTTGCATTTTTAATAAATTTTTTGAGACAAAACTAAGAAACTCAGCAGTAATTTAAACCAAAGAAATGATGGTCTGATACACTATTATGTTTCCAAGTAGCACAACTTAGCACCGTCATTTAGCATTTGCCATTTTATAATTAGACATGGTGTTAATGTTACTTACTTCCTATTAAAACGAGATTAGGGGACTATCCTCTCTGTCGCAGCACCATGGAAAACAGCCCCACATCCTGTCTGGCAAACAGGAGTAGTGAGCTTGCAGTTATTTGACGGATGTTCAGAGTGAGCAACCACTGGAGAGCCTAGCCACACACCACACACGCTGTGCACACTGCAGAGGAGAGGCGGGGCACTGACAAGTAGTGTGAGGAGCTTTGCTCAAGAAACGAGAGTATGTGCATTTTAAATAACAATATAAACAATATAAACAATAGCGTATTCTATGAAACGATAAATGTTTTTATATCGTCATCCGATATATATCGTCATATCACACAGCCCTAATAGGACTCATGTGCAGGGCAATGGTTAGGCATGATTTATTAACAGAACCAAACTTTCAGACAAAAGCAAAAATGAAGGCTAGATAACAAGACATGAGAGCATGTGAGTATGAGCGTGTTAGTGTGTAGATCGCCGTGCCGAAGGTAGCGTGCGACCTCTATAAATAGAGCAACAAAAATCATGAACATCCGTGAATGATCAATAACCAAGAAATCAAAAACAGCCATGAACAATTAACAACAAAGGAAGAACTCACTACGCAAAACCAGAAACTAACAAAAGACCCTGTCAAAACCAAAGCTCAAACCCAGACCATGACAGGAACTAGAAAGCACTCAGAGAGCTCAGAACTCTGCCAAGGCTCCTTCCTTCAAAATCTGTTTATTAGTTTTGGAGTATTGTTGCTAGCACCCTGTGAAAGATAAGAGCCGTGGCTGAGGTATGCATTCTCAGATCATCACCAAAATGTAATGAATTCATCTGTAGCCCAAGAACCACCTCTGGTGAAAATTTCATCCAAATCCATCCAGTAGTTTTGGAGTGTTGTTGCTAACACTCTGAGAAGATCAGAATCAGAATCAGACTCAGAATCAGAATCAGAATGAGATTTATTGCCATTGTTCATGTAGTACACAAACTAGGAATTTGTCTCGGTGCAATGCTGCAACATTAAACATGGAGTAGCACTAAAGATAAAAATAAAAAAAACTATGCATGCAATAAAAGGTAGAATATGAATAAGTAATACTAATCTATGCAATTTTTAAATATATTAACAAGCAGCAGATATTGTGGAGTTCCACATAGTGCAGTCGGTAGTGCAAAAAGAAAACAGTGATAATTGTCATGAGTCTGGTTGAGCTGCTGTATGTAGTGCACGAGAGTCTAATAAGTCACTTAGTGTTCAGCAGTCTGATGGCAGAGGGGAAGAAGCTGTTCATGTAGCGGGAGGTTTTAGTCTGAATGGACCGAAGTCTTCTGCCTGAGGGGAGGGGGGCAAACAGTGCGTGTCCAGGGTGTGAAGGGTCGGCTATGATCCGACCTGCACGCCTCCGGGTCCTGGAGATGTACAGGTCCTGGAGGGATGGGAGCTTGCAGCCGATCACCTTCTCAGCAGCGCGCACAATGCACTGCAGTCTTAGTCTGTCCCTGGCAGTGGCTCCTGCGTACCACACGGTGATGGAGGTGGTGAGGACGGACTCGATGATGGCCGTGTAGAACTGCACCAACATCTTGGTGGGTAGCTTGAGCTTCCTCAGCTGCCGCAGGAAGAACATCCTCTGCTGGGCCTTTTTGATGAGGGAGCTGATGGTCGGCTCCCACTCGAGGTCCCGGGTGATGGTGGTGCCCAGGAAGCGGAAAGAATCCGCAGTGGTGATGGGAGAGTCTGTGAGGATAAGGGGGGGGGGGGGGGCAGAGGGGCTGTGACTTTTCTGAAGTCCACGATCATCTCCACTGTCTTCAAAGCGTTCAGCTGCAGGTTGTTGTGGCTGCACCAGGACGCCAGCTGGGCCACCTCTCTCCTGTAGACAGACTCGTCGCCATTGGAGATGAGCCCGCTGAGGGTGGTGTCGTCCGCAAACTTGATCAGCTTGACAGACTGGTGGCTGGAGGTGCAGGAGTTGGTGTACAGGGAGAAGAGCAGGGGGGAAAGTACACAGCCCTGGGGTGATCCGGTGCTGATGCTAACAAAGTCTGAGACAGTCTTTCCCAGCCGCACATGCTGCCTCCGGTCCGTCAGGAAGTCGGTGATCCACCTGCAGAGGGAGTCAGGCACGTTGAGCAGGGACAGCTTGTCCTGGAGCAGAGCGGGGCAGATGGTATTGAATGCAGAGCTGAAGTCCACAAACAGGATCCTGACGTAGGTTCCCGGGGAGTCCAGGTGCTGCAGGATGGAGTGGAAGGCCAGGTTGACTGCGTCGTCCACAGACCTGTTGGCTCTGTAGGCGAACTGCAGCGGGTCCAGGAGGGGAGTGGTGATGGTCTTGAGGTGGGGCAGGATCAGGCGCTCAAAGGACTTCCTGACTACAGAGGTGAGCACTACAGGTCTGTAGTCGTTAAGTCCAGTGATCCGTGGCTTCTTGGGGACAGGGACAATGGTAGAGGTTTTGAGGCAGGCCAGCACGTGGCATGACTTCAGGGAGGTGTTAAAAATGTCTGTGAAAACAGGAGTCAGCTCCTCCGCACAGTGTCTCAGGGTGGAGGGAGACACCCCGTCCGGACCGGGGGCCTTGCGCGGGTTCAGTCTGGTGAACTGCACGTCCTGCTCACTGATGACAAGGGCAGGGGGGGAGGAGGGGGGCCGCCTTTGATGAAGTGGGGACCATGGAGGCAGTGGCGCTGGGGGGAGGGGGGAGTTGGACACAGCTGACGAGGTGTCAAAATGGGCATAGTGTTGGGACAGTCTTTGAAAAGGGCTTTGTCATCCTGTCCCTTAGAAGCCTGAGGCCGATAGTTAGTGATTAGCCTCAGTCCTCTCCACACAGAAGCAGAGTCGTTAGCAGTGAACTGTTGCTGGAGTCACTCAGAATACACAGATTTAGCTCTCCTCAGCTCTCTGCTAAACCAGTATTTGACCTCCCTATAGCAGTCCCAGTCTCCACTTTTCAACGCTGCTTCCTTCTCCTTCCTGATCTGTCTGAGCTTAGCTGTGAACCAGGGCTTGTCGTTGGAGTAACTCACCCTGGTGCGCGATGGAAGAATGCTGTCCTCACAAAAGTGGATATATGAGGTCACAGTGTCCATGTACTCATCCAGATCATGCGTGGCTCCTTTAAACATGTCCCAGTCAGTTATTTCCAAGCACGTGCTCAGCTCCTCCACATCTTCACAGGTCCATTTCCTCGTAGTGCTCACAACAGGTTTTGTGAGCTTCAGTCTCTGTCTGTATGTGGGAATCAGGTGGACCATCACGTGATCAGATAGTCCGAGCGCAGCGCGGGGAACAGCGCAATACGCGTCCTTAACTGTAGTGTAACAGTGATCCAGCGTGTTCTCTCCTCTGGTGGGGCATTTAATAAACTGTTTGTACCGGGGGAGTTCGTGGCTCAGGTTGCTCTGGTTAAAGTCGCCAACCACAATAACCAGAGAGTCTGGGAAAGTCCGCTCCGCTTGCTGAATGTGATCCGCGAGCGCGCGCTGAGCCTCGCGCACGTCCGCATCGGGCGGGACGTAAACAGTGGCCAGAATGAATGAAGCAAACTCACGCGGGGAATAAAATGGCTTGCAGTTGATGAATAAATATTCCAGAGCGGGAGAACAGTGTTGGGAGATCACAGTTACATCGGAGCACCAGCTGCTGTTGATGTAGAAGCAGACTCCTCCGCCTGTGGTCTTGCCGGAGAGCCCCGTGTCGCGGTCTGCACGAAACAGCTGAAATCCCTCGAGGAGGAGCGCGCTGTCCGGTGTCTTTTCCTTGAGCCAGGTCTCAGTGAAGCAGAGGGCACACGAGGTGGAGAGGTCCTTAAATCGCATCAGCAGTCTCAGTTCATCTACCTTGTTATAAAGAGAATTGACGTTGGACAGAAAGATCCCAGGCAAGGCCGTGCATGTGCCTCTCCTGCGAAGCCGCACGAGGGCGCCCGCTCATCTTCCTCTCTTTCGCCGTCTCATTTTTTGGGCTAAAAAGTGAACCAGTTCGGCGGCAGGAGCCAAAAAAACTGGGAGTAGGTCCATGGGAGTGAAAGTCCTGATATTTAGTAGCTCTTCACTGGTGTAAGAGCAGGCAGACACACAATTGACGAACAAAAACAAACAAAAAAAAGCGCAGCAAAGCACCGTGGCGACCACTGTGGGCGCCATCTTGGATCTAAGATAAGAGCGTTGGCGGAGGTATGCATTTTGAGATCATCACCAAAATCTAATCATGTCTTCAGTATAACATTACACACCTTTCCTGAAAATTTGAATGAAAGGCGCTATATAAATGCAATCCATTATTATTGTTATTATTATTATTATTAACAGACAGAGAAATGGCAGAAAAAATTACAGTATATAACTACATTATATGACTACATAGATAGACAGATACTTTATTTCGAACAAAAAAGTATAACAAAACAAATGACAAATGCAATAAAGTAACAGTATACAGTGTTCGAAAGGGAGAAGGAAGAAGTGAACACTTATTAATTCTATCTCCTCTTTTCCATAAATACACCCACGTGAATTATATACAAATTACCACATTTAAGACCCCAAGTAAACAATTAACTGTATTTTGTACATATCAACATTAACACCCATCCATCCTAGCATACATTGATGTCCATACATCAAAACCAGCCTCAAACAACACAGATATACACAGTGCTGTCCCACCCACCATTCCATAGTGTCCCATAGTGTCCCAGAGTGAGCATAGTGAATCGTACATATAAATACTACCCTTCTAACATATATCCTTTCAGCAAATAATGTTTGTACCTCTTTTTGAATTGATTTCTGTTTGTACATAGTTTCAGTTCCGGCTCCAGACTGTTCCACAAATCCACCCCACAGACAGATATGCACATACTTTTCTTGGTTGTTCGTATCTTGGGTTTTGTAAAGGTTAAGTCTCCTCTCAAATTATGATCATTGTCTCTTTTTTTAAATATTTTTTGTATATTAGTTGGGAGTTGATTATTAATTTCCCTGTACATGACTTGTGCTGTCTTAAATTTAACTAAATCGATGAACTTTATGACAAGTGACTTTAAAAACAATGAATTGGTATGGTCTATATATCCTACATTATTTATTATCCTTATAGCTCTTTTTTGTAATGTGCATATTGACTGTAGGTTGGTCTTGTAGGTGTTTCCCCAGACTTCTACACAGTAGTTAAGATAAGGTAGAAACAGTGAATTGTACAGTAAGAACAATGATTTATAGTCCAAGATGTGTCTTGTCTTCCCCAGTATCCCTATACATTTTGCCAACTTGGCCCGGATGTGACTGATGTGAGGTTTCCAGCAGATTTTATTGTCTAGCGTCACCCCCAGAAACTTATTTTCCTGTACTGTTTCTATTCTGGTATCATCTATCGTTACCATTATTTCATGATTTATTTTATAATTTCCAAACAACATAATCTTTGGGTTTTTTTAGATTTAGAGATAATTTATTTTTGTTGAACCACTGCATTAACTTTTTCATTTCAGTTGTGACCACCTCTAAAACCTGCTGCAAATTCTCACCAGTGCAAAGGATATTTGTGTCATCCGCAAACAAAATGAATTTCAGAATTTTTGATACTTGGCATATGTCATTTATATACAAGATAAAGAGTTTGGGTCCCAAAACTGACCCCTGGGGCACACCACAAGTGATGTCCATGAAGGGTGATTTGTGCTCACCAATTTGTACAAATTGTTGTCTGTTACTTAAATAACTTTCCACCCAACTCAGTCCGACCCCTCTTATCCCATACCTTTCTAGTTTCCTTAGTAGTATTCTGTGGTCAATGGTGTCAAAAGCTTTCTTTAAAAGCTTTTGGTCCGAGTTCCACCCTATGCAGGACATACTGAATGCACTGAGGAGCTCATTTAGCAGCAGACTACATCATCCCAGGTGCACAACCGAGAGGTTTCGCAGGTCCTTCCTACCAACGGCTGTCAGACTGTACAACCTAAGCAGGGCTGCTCGCAGAGATGGCAAAAAGACGTAACAACCTAATAGTTTTTTGAATGCAAAAGATGCAATAGACTTACACAATGGTCCCCTCCGGCATACAACTAGGAAAATACCGTTCGCTATGGAGGTGAGAATATGTATGGGCACATAATCATACCATGTAGGATAACTAAGTAGACGGTTGTGCTGTTTCATCCCATCTAGCAACAATGCTCTGCACTGTGTGTGTTTATACATTTACATATTTATTCCATCTAGCTACAATGCTCCACACTGGGTGTGTTTATGTTTATGTTTATATTTATATATCTATATATTCATTCCATCTAGCTACGATGCTCCGCACTGTGTTTATACTGTATATCTACATATTATTCCATCTAGCTACATTGCTCCGCACTGTGTTTATATATTTACATATTTTTTCCACCTAGCTGCAATGCTCCGTACTATGTGTTTATATATCTACATATTATTCCATCTAGCTACATTGCTCCGCACTGTGTGTTTATATATTTACATATTTATTCCATCTAGCTGCAATGCTCCGTACTGTGTGTTTATATACTCATATATTTATCCCATCCAGCTACAATGCTCTACACTGTGTGTCTGTGTGTGTATATATATATACGTATATTTATAGTAATATGTACATATGTATATTAGCTGCTCGTGCTTGCTTGCTTTTTTTTTTTTTTTTTTTTTCTTGCCTTCTGATTGTTGCTCTGAGTGTTGCTATCCCTGTGCTGTTGCAATCCTGGAATTTCCCCGTTGTGGGACTAATAAAGGCTTATCTTAAATCTATAAATACTCCTACAGCAAACTTTTTTTTATCTATACAACTAGTAATTTCTTCTATAAGTTCGATCAGTACCAAAGATGTAGATTTATCTGCTCTAAAACCATACTGGCTGTCTGTAAGGAGGTTGTGTTTTTCAATGAAATCATCCAGTCTCTTAGTGAAGATTTTTTCAAGTATTTTGGAGAATTGTGAGAGTAAAGAGACTGGCCTGTAATTTGTGAAACAATGACTGTCTCCTGTTTTGTATAGAGGTATTACTTTTGCTATTTTCATTTTGTTTGGAAATTTACCAGTTTGAAATGACAGGTTACAGATGTGGGTGAGTGGCTTAACAATTCCTTCAATTACTTTTTTCACTATTGTCATGTCAATTTCATTCCAGTTCGTTGATTTTTTGTTCTTAAATTTACTCACAGTCTTGATAATTTCCTTTTCAGTAACTGCAAAGATTGTGTTTGGATTTCTATCTTCTATTTCATTTACAGAACCACTGTTGTTTGTTTCTGTTGCCACTATTGATTTTGCTAATTCAGGACCAACGTTTACAAAAAATTTATTGAAACCACTGACCACATCCTCCATATTATTTATCAAATTGCCATATTCAATAAAATATTCTGGATAATTAGCATACTTAGGTCGATTACTAATAATCCCATTGAGTACTTGCCATATTCCTCTTAAGTTATTTTTATTATCCTCTAATATTCTGTTGTAATATTCTTTCTTACAGGTCCTCATTATATTAGTAAGCTTATTTTTATATCTTTTATATTTGATCTCAGCCTCCACCGTTCTGCACTTAATGAATTATTTATATAATGTATTCTTCTTTTTACATGCATTTATTAACCCCTTGGTGACCCAAGGAATATTTTTCTTTTGTTGTCTGTCACTGTATTATAGGACAGTTTTTATTGTACAATGATTGAAATATTTGCAAAAATTTATCACATGCTTTATTTATATCATTTTCATCATAAACTATCTTCCAATCTTGTATTAATAATTCCTTTGTCAGTAAATACATAGATTCTTCGGTTCTTATTCTTTTATATTTAATATTTTTGGTATACTTTTTCTTCCTATAATCACATTGATAGACAACAAAAATCGGTAGGTGGTCACTGATATCATTCAATAAAAGCCCACTCCTGATATTATTTTCCATAATGTTTGTGAATATGTTATCTATTAGTGTGGCACTGTGTGGCGTGATTCTGCTAGGTCCGGTAATTGTTGGATGTAATCCCATACTGTACATTGTGTTGATAAATTCTTCTGTCAAACTATGTTGTTTTGAATTCATCAAATCTATATTGAAATCCCCACAGATGAACATAACTTTATGAGTAAGTTTTGCATACATTTTTTCCATCCAGTCCTTAAAAGGAACTCTGATTATATTGGCATGTTAGCTCTATATGCTTTATTTTTATGTTAGTAACATAACTATAATATAATTTTTTTGAAAATAATTCCCAGTTTTATATATTTTTAAAAATTTTTATTACGATGTAGATCGCCATTTTTGTTTACGTCGCAATGCATTCTGGGTAGTGACGTAGAATGGTTGCAGCCGTTTTTTCTGTCTTATACAAGCCAAGAAGCGAAGCTACAAACTACTGCCATTTGTCAGTGAAAATGCCACATTGCGCGGCTTTTGGATATAATTTCCAATCAAAGGGAAATAAAGAGAGCTGGGTAAGCCTCCATAGCTTTCCTAAAGAGGGCAAGTTGAGGAAAAAGTGGGGCGGCAGCGGCTCAGCAGGTAGAGCATGTCGTCTAATAACCTGATGGTTGGCGGTTCGCATCACGCTCTCCCCAGATATCCTGTCGTTGTGTCCCTGGGCAAGACACTTCACCCGCATTGCCTCCAGTGCCCATAACACTGGGTATGAATGTGTAAAAATGTTTAAATGTTCGGTGGAGGCCGTTGGCGCCGATTGGCAGCCAGATTTCCTTCACTCTGAGTGCCTGTGATCACGCACTACAGCGCACACTTGATAAAGCTGACATATATATTAATCACACTGTGATAAAGCACGATATCGCTCAAAGCGCGCGCATGAGACATGTCTATGATCACGCACTATAGCGCACGCCTGATAAAGCTGACATATGTATTAATCACGCTATGATAAAGCACGATATCGCTCCAGCGTGTGGCACCGGGATTCCTCTCTGTTCCTGAGGTGCAGGACAGAAGAGGATGCGAGGTGCATCTGCATAATGATCAGTCCATACCTCTCATGCTGAGTGCTCTGCCAGCCCCGTACGCTGTGGGGGTCACACACGAGGTGTTCCTCCACACTCTCAATAATTTTTTTTCCCGTATATTTTTCTTTTTGGCGTACAGAAATGGCAATACACCTGTATTTGCTAAAATTGCATTTTCCCTGTATTAAAATACGGCAAAACCGTATCACTTGACAGGTATGCGTGACAAAATTTGAACCGTGATTCGCTTGAGCGTGCGCTTTGCGCACGCTCTGAGCGATATCGTGCTTTATCATAGCGTGATTAATACATAGCTCAGCTTTATCAGGCGTGCGCTATAGCGCGTGATCACAGACATGTCTCATGCGCGTGCTCTGAGCGATATCGTGCTTTATCACAGCGTGATTAATATATATGTCAGCTTTATCAAGCGTGCGCTGTAGTGCGTGATCACAGACACTCAGAGTGACGGAAATGTGGCTGCCAATCGGCGCCAACGGCCTCCACTGAGCATTTAAACATTTTTACACATTCATACCCAGTGTTATGGGCACTGGAGGCAATGCGGGTGAAGTGTC
This sequence comes from Pholidichthys leucotaenia, assembly GCA_020510985.1. Classification (NCBI taxonomy): domain Eukaryota; kingdom Metazoa; phylum Chordata; class Actinopteri; order Cichliformes; family Pholidichthyidae; genus Pholidichthys; species Pholidichthys leucotaenia. Next base: position 106,887,620 of record CM035849.1, on the reverse strand, counting down.
TTGCCCAGGGACACAACGGCAGGATATCTGGGGAGAGCGTGATGCGAACCGCCAACCATCGGGTTATTAGACGACCTGCTCTACCTTCTGAGCCGCTGCCGCCCCACTTTTTCCTCAACTTTCCCTCTTTAGGAAAGCTATGGAGGCTTACCCCGCTCTTTATTTCCCTTTGATTGGAAATTACATCCAAAAGCCGCGCAATGTGGCATTTTCACTGACAAATGGCAGTAGTTTGTAGCTTCGCTTCTTGGCTTGTATAAGGCAGAAAAAACGGCTGCAACCATTCTATGTCACTACCCAGAATGCATTGCGACCTAAACAAAAATGGCGATTTACATCGTAATAAAGTTTTTAAAAAAATATAAAACTGGGAATTATTTTCAAAAAAATTATATTATAGTTATGTTACTAACATAAAAATAAAGCATATAGAGCTAACATGCCAATATAATCGGAGTTCCTTTTAAATAAGTCAATGTTTGATCCAGGTGTTCTATATACACAGCTCACTACTATATTCTTCACATTGTCCAGACAGATTTCTATTGTAATACATTCAAGTAAATCATCCACAGTTACTGACAGATTTTCAACAACCTTGTATTTCAAGCTCTTGTCAACATAAATTGCAACTCCTCCTCCTTTTTTCACTTTTCTATTTATATAATTTAATTCATAGCCATCCATGGTAAAATCCACTCCTTTCTCTTCACTGAGTCACGTCTCTGATATTGCCACAATATTGAATGGCTCTTTAAACTGATGTAAATAATTTATAATGTTATTAAAGTTGGCATAGAGACTTCTGCTGTTGAAGTGGATCATAGAAATATTGAAATCAGATGTGACCATTGTGTTAAACTGTTCATCCGTGTAGTAACTACAGTTATTAATGATGGAGCTAAATAAATTATTGTCAGGGTCTATGTTATATTCTACGTCCTGTGGGTTGTGATCTGTATATTCAAAAACTTTCAGTTCCTGTTGTTCCTGTTTGTTGATCTTTTGTTTCATGTTGTTAAATGTCTTGTAGCAGATGAGTATATCCCTTCAGTGTCCTACAATTGTCTGTTGTTGCTGTCGACTCCAGTTCATAATGTTCATTGATATTTGTCCAGTTCCATAATATTACGGATGTTAATGACCTTGGCTTCTTCAGGTGATCCGTTTAATTTGATGTATATTTTACAGTTTGATGTCCAGGTGTTTTGAATCTTTTTCTGCTTTCTCAGGTATCTTGCTTTTCTGGCTATTTCTGCGTTTTCTTTTGTGAGATGCTCGTTTATGTAAATGTTCATTCCTTTCAGTTTCCTACCTTGTTTTAACAGCACAGTCTTGTGTTTTCTGTTGACAAACCTCATGATCACAGCTGGTTTGTCGCCGTTTTTCCTGGGCAGAGGGTGGCAGGTCTCAGTGGTGTTACAGTCCAGCTGGATTCCTTTGGACTGCAGGAAGGCCGCCACTTGTTGCTCCGTGGATTCATCTTCCAGCTCGTCGAGCCTCCCTCCGCTGTCGGCGGCCACCGCTTGCGCGTACGATCATGGTTTAATGTGGAGCCCCATGATGATCACGTCGTTCACCCGAGTGTTCTGCTCCAGTTCCAACACTCTGCTCTCCAGATACGCCAGCCTCTTGTCCTTCTCGGTGTTCTGGATCCGCAGCGCTTTCACCTCCTCGACCAGGTCCAGAATGTTTTTTTGCTGCAGCTTAACAGCAGAAATCTCTTCAGCCAAGAAGTCCAGCGCTCTTTTAATATCGTCCACCTCCTCAGTCTGCTGAGCTTTCTTGGGACCCATGATCCCGGCCGATGTACGTTGATTGTGATCGTAGGAAAAAAAAAACACGTGGGAGAAATCCCTTTGTTCTCCCTGAGTGTAAGGGGACTGATTACTTTACCAGCCACTACAATATTAAGTTATGAGACTGGCCATTATACATTATAATAATGTATAATGTATACTACATTATAATAATAATACTAATACAACTCTCATAATTGTATTGACCATACATTGGGGCTGGGCAATTCCACTTTAAATCAATATCATGGTTTATTGAGTCTTTCAGGTCGGTTTTCTTTTTTTTTTTCCTCCTCTTTTCTGTCTTCTTCTCCCTTACAGTTTACTGACAAAGTTCATAATTATTAAGTAATATTACACAACAGTGCAGTATCATTCTTTTTTTTTTTTTTTTGCAGTCATCAACTACAAATTCATATAGTATCCATATTATCTACCGCAACAAACTTGTAAGAAATATGACCATGACAAAGGCACAAACGCTCACCTGGCACGCCGACAGATGTGGACAAGTTCCTCCAAGCATTTGCTTTCAAATTTTGATCATGATATCCTTTTAGTGTCAGATCAAAGAGTAGTAGGTTGTTTGATGCAGCAAAGTTCAGCCTCTCCACCGTCACCTACCTTTCTCGTCTTCCTGTACTGGCATCCTATGTCCCGCCCTTCCTTAATTCTGATTGGCTGCTTAGAAAGGTCTGACATTGACAAGCACAGCTGTACAGAAGTATGAAAAGTTGAACTTTTTTTCAGCCCTGAGTGCCACGACAAAAAGCGGCCAGCGCGCAGTGTTTCAGTGCCGAGGGCGTTCAACGCTGTAAACGCTAGACTACATAAAAATAAATAGAAAATAGTTACCCACAGCAGAAAAAAAGAATTTCAAGGACACGCCCCAAAATACATTACCTCCTCCCTTGGGGGAGGGAATAACAATATGAAACATAATGACCATGAAAACAATAAAGAGAGTCTCTACAACAGGGGTGTCAAACTCATTCCATGGAGGGCCAAGACCCTGCAGGTTTTACTTCCACCCAGTCTCTTCAGCAGGTGTTTTCACTTATCAGCAATCAGTAGGATGAAATTCAGAGAAATCACCTGTTGAAGACACTGGGTGGAGGTAAAACCTGCAGGGTCTTGGCCCTCCATGGAATGAGTTTGACACCTGTGCTCTACAACAACAAAAGGCGAAGACACGGGCTATGCTCATGTCCCAATCATAGCAAAAACCCCAAGAAATAATTCCAAGCAAGGACATGGCACAGCCAATGTCCTGATCATAACAGGACCTCCCTCTAGATGCCCCAAAACAAACAAAAATCACCTGCCCGGGGTGGGTGGTGGTGGCCCTTGGAGAGGCGTTGCCAGAACCTCCTCTTCCCCATAAAGTCAAAAACCAAAACAAGACAGTTAGTCAGGGCCAACCAGAGTCTATGGCCCTAGACCAAAGAGCATGACACATTGGGGGCCCAACCAGAGTTCCTGGACCCCCAAACCAGAGAGCATGGTGAGTCAGGTGGCCGACCAGAGTCCCTGGACTACCTGACCAGAGGGCGTGATGCGTCGGGTGACCTCCCAGAGTCTGTTGGCCACCAGACCAGAGAGCATGATGCGTCAGGTGACCTTCCAGCATCCCTAGGCCACCAGACTAGAGAGCATGATGTGTCGGGCGGCCTTTTAGACAGGGTGAATTATGATTGGCTGGTTCTATTGGAGGATGAACCAGCGAATTATAGTTGACCCTGCCTGACTCCTGATTATTTGAAATTGTGGCACATTTATAGCGCTGTGCCATGTCGAGCGAGTGTGCAGGTACAGTTGAGCGTGAGGAGACAGAAGTTGAGTGAGCTAGAGGATGCGAGCACAGCACAATTAAACATCTCGAGTGAGCAGAGAGGAAATCTGAGGAAAATATAATGTCAGCACACACTTTATAATCTTAAGTTTTGCAAAAAACACATTTTTGTGCTCAAAATGTCTAATTCCTCACTCAACCTCTCCAAACTCCTTGCACAAAATCTTTACTTCCTTGCTCAGAAATGAGGCACAGAAATAATGCCATAGAGATCGTCTGGCTGGGAGCTGCAGGTATGGGAGCAGAGCATCGCAGAGTGGCGTTTCCTCGAGTTATCCTTCCACCCGGGGTCCCCAAATGCCAGCTCACAGCTGAAGAACTCTCTCCCCTCTGCCGGAGAGAGGATTGGTGGGCAGTAAGCTGCCTCTGGCGAGGAGGAGACAGTAGGAAGTGGTGGAAGCAGAGGGAGAGCAAGTCCCAACACCCAGGGTGAGTGTGTGCGCATAGCCTGGCAACTAGCAGGTTGACGACTCCTCCCCAGACATCTATTTCCAATTGTTGGGATGAGCAGCTCCGAGCGGTAGCCGCTAAATCCTCCAACATATCGACCACTTCCAGCTCATCCCGACTCCACTTATTCCTCCTGCTGGGCTCGCCCGCTGAGTCTTTGAACATCGGCGATCTTTTGTCAGGACTGTCCCTCCAGGGCAAAGGATAGGACTCATGTGCAGGGCGATGGTTAGGCATGATTTATTAACACAACCAAACTTTCAGACAAAAGAAAAAATGAAGGCTAGATAACAAGATGTGAGCGCGTGTGAGTATGAGCATGCTGCGTGTTGATCGCTGTGCCAAAGGCAGCACACGACCTCTATAAATAGAGAAACAAAAATCACGAACACCTGTGAACAATCATTAACCAAGTAATCAAAAACAGCTGTGAACAATTAACAACAAAGGAAGAACTCACTACGCGAAACAAGAAACAAACAAAAGACACTGTCAAAACAAAAGCCCAGACCCAGACCATGACTGTCGATTCCCCGTGCGCTTTTACGCAGTGCACGGAGAAGAAGCGAGACCGATTTATGAGCAGGGTTACACCACAAACACATTTATTAAAGGAAAGACAAACAGTTCCAAAAATAGTGCAGATATGCAAAAAATGGCAAACAGGATACACTTACAGATGAACGTGGCGGGACGTGTTTGTGGGCAAACCACAGCATAATGTGGTGAGAGCAAGCCATGGCATAACGTGGCGTGATAGAGACAGAAACAATAATCCAGAGATCCTAGGCTGGAGACGAGCAACTTAAATACAGGCACTGATGGCAGAGAGATTGCGTGCACCTGGGCGAGGAGCGGGAAAAGAAATTACAGGGAGTGGAGCCAGCTGACTGTCAAGAGAGAGGGGGCACGGCTGGATCGGCAGGCCGTCAGGCAGCGCCCACACTTGTGCAGGCCAAAGAAGGCTGCCTCACAGCTGCCGGCCAGAAAACTGTGTCAACAGCTACGGAATAAAACAAGGAAACATAGAAACTGCAAGAAAACTCAAAAGATAAAACAATACACAAATACACCGCTGAACCTGAGACACCGAAAGGTCAGAACCAAGCCCGAAGGACAAACCGGCTCGGTTCATGACAATAGTGTCCTTGCCAGGACTGGTGACACCACTACATTTAATGAAAATAAACTGGTGAAAAGAACAGCACCGCTTTCAATTAATTGATAACTAATTTAATTTAGTTGACTACATTCTTATCGACAATTAATCGAAAGTCAATTATTCATTAACATCCCTACTTTGGATGGTTGACCCCAGGTATTTAAAACTCATCTACCTTCAGTACCTCTACTCATTGCATCTTTACATTACACCTGCCTCCCTCTCATTCACACACATGTATTTTGTCTTGCTTCTACTGACTTTCATCCCTCGTCTCTTCCACCTACTCCTTACTCTCACTACAGATCACAATCCTGTCTGTAAACATCAGAGTCAATGGAGACTCCTGTCTGACCTCATCTGTCAGCCTGTCCATCACCATGGCAAACAAGAGGGGGCTCAGAGTTGATCCCTGATGTAATCCCACCCCGAATATGAATCCATCTGTCACTCCTAACGCACACTTCACCACCGTCTCACTGTCTTCATACATGTCCTGCACCAACCTTACATACATCACTTAATACTTACCTGTTTTAATAAAACAACTCCTTTGTCTCAATCATTGCCATGACATGACATGGCAATGACAAAAACATGACAAAATGATTGGTTTTTTTTGTTTTGTTTTGTTTTGATGACCAATAGAAATAAACGTCTCTGTAGATATTAATTTGATCTAATTTTCATTTGAACCACATGCACATTGCTTCAATATGTGGACAAATCCAATGTTTGAGATAACTGAGCTGAGGGTACTAAACTGTCAATAACACAAACTTGATGCAAGACCTTTATTCTTTGAGCAGAGCTGAGAAATGACTTTTCTTTGAGATAGACCTCCACGATGCCTCCCTATCCAGCATTCAATGGGAAAACAATAAACAAGCCTGGGAGGGGGATTGAGAGATTGATAGGCATGCGGCTCTGATCGCTCAACCAACAGAAGCTCACTTTACCGGTTCTGTGCTTTATGCACATTTGTGTTTATGAAATTGCAATCGATTGTTTCAATTACATGCGCGGCTGGACCATAACGTTGTCACAATTGATGTGCTACTCGGAGTCAACCTTCATAAAAATCACTCAAGTTGGGATTTATTTTTAAAACAAATCTTTTCATCATATCCCACTGAAGGGTGGCAAGAAAGAGGCAACGAGTGTTACTGTGGTAGGGAATAGAGGCACATTCACTAGAATAAACTCTTGGTAAGCTCTTGTGTTTTGTTGCTGTCAAAAGCTTTGGGTAGTGATTATAAGAACGAGATCAAGGGTAAAAGCAGCTAAATGTGGTTACTCTGTAATGCTGCTGTTGAGCCATGACTGAGTTTCAGTGATCAGAATTGTAAGCTAAACCACTGTCAAACAGAAATTATTAGAATTCTGAAATATTGTCAGTTTCTCTCAGTGGAGAGATTATATTTTCATGGAAAAGTCATATTAATGATCTTTTTGAACAAAAAGGGAATGTTTGAGCTGAATCATCAACTACTGACAGAATAAGTAGATTTTAGAGTGGGATTTTATCTAATTGCGTATTAACAATAACCCTGTTGGTTAATTCATACAGTTTGTTTATTAATGGCTAAAAGTTTACCAAAATAACCAGAACCCTTAAATCAGAGATGACAGTGATTCTATTAGCTTTAAAGGTGTGTTCAGACCAAATGTGAAGTGAATTTTTCGCGTGGCGCAAATACATATATAAAGTCAATGGAAAGAGGCGAGCAAATGCAAATCTTGTGCATTCACGCGTTCACGTCCACGGAATAGCACTAGCTAGTAATGGCCTTGAGATTCTGCCATCACCAGAGTAAAAGTATTAAAACTGAAGAGTAAACTAGTTTGAAAATGAGACTGACACTCACCTGGAGACAGATGGACCAGGAGCTCTGCAGCTGAATCGGAGTGTCAGAGATTTTTACTCACAGACTTCTGCCGCAGACGTGCTAACAAGGCTAGCAGGCTAGCAATGAAAACAACCCATCATTCAGGTGAAATTTTGGAGGCAGGGACACTTTTTTCAGGTGTGAGCCCGTTGGATAATGTAAACCTATGCATGATGGTGTTTTTTGGAATTTCCACAGCAGGTTGAACACAGCTGCAGAAGTTATAAAGGCAATTTCGCTTGTCTGCAACTATCTCAGGTGGTGAATTCATGTCTATTTGAGTGTTTACATTGAATTAAAATGTAATTGCACTGCGCAAAAAATTTGCCCGTTCGTGTTTGCTCTGAATGCACCTTAAGAAGGTAGACTTCACCCCTGTCATACCCTTACTATGAATTCCAGACTATTGCTTCACCAGAGAGATATAGTATATGTGTACTTATATGTACTCTCTGCCATGTTCGGGAAATTTCTGTGTTCACTTACAGTTTTTCTCATAGGTGTTTGTGGGGTTCCTGATGTGGGGTTCCTCCAGTTGTGAACAATTATTGATTTTAACTTATTGGCATTGGTGACCCTCACCTTTGATTTGTCTGGATTACACTGCTGTCATGTTGCTACAGTCCTCAAATGCCTTCTACCAAACGTAACTGAAATTGCTCATCACATTATTATTATTAATATTATTATTATTATTATTATTATTATTATTATTATTATTATTACATCATTTAAGTGTCAGTTTCTGTGTTTGAAACCTAAAGAGATGCACACAAACAGATGCGACGGTCAATGGACTGAGCTTACTTCTTAGGTAAGAGCGAGCTGATATTGTCACAAAATTTAGGAAAGATTTGACACCATACAAATGGCACATACGGCAACTACAGAGTTACTGACAGCAGGGCTTCTCAACATGATTTAAACAACTGTAAGGCCGTCATGGCTTCCCTTTAAGTACAATCTGAGAACCTAGTGGGTGTCATCACAAGTGCATATATATAAAACAGACAACTAATGTTCTTGCATTTCAGTGCTCTCAGTCTGACTGTCGACACTGATATATTTCACAAAGCAAATAAACAACAAAACTGCCATTTCATATAATGACTGCACTGTGTCCCGTGTTTTATTTTTCTTTCAACACCTGCTGTTCACCTGTATGAAGCTAAAATATTTACAAGAATACCACTCAACCAACAAACAAACTGTTATGATCAGGTGAGCGCCCTCCCCCTCCCTTTCTGTAGGAGGTTCTCCATCAGGCTCCCAGCTACGCAGGTCATCAGCACACCTGCGTGAGTGGACACACCTGCTGCCTTTTCTCTGCCAGCGCTTAAAAGGACCTGTTCGTGAACGCTCAGGCGCTGGCTCGTTGGGTATTGCTGCCCCAAACGAAAACTAGAATTGTATGCATTTTTGGGAACTATGCCTAATACTGTCCTTTTCCTCAGGTTGCTGTCATCTCCGTGGTGCATCTCCGGGGTTGCAGCGCCGCTCACCTGCTCCATCATCACCTCTGTTCCAGACTGCCTTCTCCACCCAGTCAGACTCTCCTCCCAGCTCCACTCCTCTCCCACTTCCCACCAGCTCTACCTTGCTGGTTCCTCCGTTTCCACTGGGTTCCTCTGCCGGGCTCTCCTACCGTAAGATCTACCCTTGTTTATCCATTGCTCCTAGCCTCCCTCCTCATTCCTAACCCGCTATCGTCTCCCTTTCTTCACAGGCTGTGTGTTCCTCTGGCGAATGACACTTTCTCTACTACTGAGTTTATTTTCAATAAAGTTGTGCTTAACGTTGCCTCTCTATGTTGTGTGCATTCTCTGGTGTCAGCAGCCAGCATGTGAGCTTTTTCCTTCTCACAATCATGACACAAACCAAAAAAATCATCACCCTTGCCCATATATTTTGTATATTCATACCCATTGGTAGTCATTATTACAAGCCTTGCTAAGATGGGGACCAGAAGTCTATTATTTGGCGGCAAATGATTTAGATCAACTGCTCTGTGCACAGTACTGTAAGCATAAAGTTCCCTTGATAAGTGCTTTTCCAAACACTGTTGTTGCTGTTTTATTGCTCTCCAGAGTGGATGATGCTGTCTGAATAAAGCAGTGCCATTCGTCCTGAAATTAAGGGTGAATAGCATAGCTTAGAGAGATAAATGTTTAGTGATGTCCTACTTGGCTTAAATAAGTACTGCTCTTATTTGTGTGATTGCTCTGAAGTCATTGCACATGGCCAAAGACCACACACAACACAAGCAGCCTCAACAGAAAAGTTAAGGTAAATCAAGTTACTCATATTAAATGGATATATTTTGTCACATAGCTCTGTAGAATAGCTCGCTGTTAATTACTGCTATGCACCTGTGTTTGATTACCGTTTATTGCCGATGATTTCTGGTTTCACACACATGTCAGCATAACCTGTCAGAGAGGCTTTTTATTACATAATTACATTTAATTGTTCTGTGACTAAATGAAAACAATGCATTGTTGGTTGGTTTAATTATTGTTCCCTTTAATCAGCTGGGCTCAAGAAGGGAGTAGCATCCATCTCTGCCTGCTGAAAGAAGCCTCTGAAGTCAGCATTGGCATATCTTCTCTCATATAAATGTGGTATTCATTCTAAGTAAATGTTTCATACTTTATCCAAATCTGCACTGTAAATTTTTTTCTGTAAAATAATGGTAAAATGCTGGCAGCAGAGTTGCCAACATTTTACTGTTATTTTACAGCATTCTTGTCATGAGTCTGAGCGCAGTGTTTCCATCAGCTCAGACTCTTAATTTATGTTTTAGGATTTTTGTCTCTCATGATTACTTTTGTCTCTTTTTGTGTTATTTTCTGGTTTGTTTACATTGAGCCTTCCCCCTTCCCAGACACTTCCTCCAGTCACTCATTGCCTGTTTCCTTACCATCTCAGCTGTGAGTGATTTTGGAATTAGGTCACTGCCCGCTCCTGGCCACACCCGCTGCTCATCATTCCCCATCTACCTGTGTGTATTTAAGCTCTGTTGATTCTGTGTTTTTGCAGTTAAATTGATTCACTTCACATCATTATACTGGTCCAGCCTCTGAAGTGTTTTTCTTCTCCCAAGCATTCCCCTGCTCAGAGGCTCCTTTCTGTAAGTTATTCTTGTTTTGCATTTTTTTTTTTATTGTGGGCACTTGGATCTGTCCTTCTGCTCCAAAGGAGCATACACGACAGAATTGAACCGCCATTAAGAGATCCAGTTGTTGTGTTTGTGCCCTTTTTCCCCCCTTTTTGTCTTTTTTCACCCACCGGATTGCTGGAGAACATCATGCCCCCGGCTCGTTGGCCTCGCCCAAGGAACGGCGGATCGGCAGCAGAGTCTCCCAGCCTGGAAGAGGAGTGGGCGGCGGAGTTTATCCAGGATTTTGTGGATGCTCTCAACACCCGAGGACCCAAGAAGAAATGGGACTGTTTATACAGAGCGGTGGGTATTCTGGAGGCGCACCCGGGCCTGTGGAATCACCCGCAATATGCAAAGCTGTTGTCCACAATGTCTGCACTCTTACAACAGTTTCCAGATCTGAAGGTACAAGCGTTCTCGGCAGAGCCGTAGCGGAGACGCTTTCCACAGCAAACGCTCATCTCCTCTCCCGGATTGTGGGCTACTCCTCCAGCTCCAGCATGTGCGTCGCCAACTCCACAGCGGCGCCACCATCCAGGTCCGGTGCGCCGGAGAAACACCTTCCCCACTTTGCCAGCTGTATTTCCCACGTTGAGCCAGACAAATCCCACAGCAGCCCCGTCTTCTTGCTGTTTTCCACTGGCCGTTCCACCAGCCTCCTCCTCCTCTGCTGCGGCAATCTCCGTCTCGTCGATGTATCCTCCTGCTGCCAACAGGTCCTCCAGGCTCTCCCCAGCTACGCCCACCTTTGTGCCTACAGGAGCGGCTCCTCAACAGTCCTCAGAGGGGCCCACATTCACCTTAGCCATGGAGAGGGACGACGCTCCACCCGCTGCAGCAGGCAACGCCCTATACCAGGAAAACAGGCAAGTGTCATTTTTTTCCTTCTTCTATATATGATGATATGACTTGCCTGATTCCTGGTAGGGAGGCTCAGGATATGCAGTCCCCTGAGCACTCCCCACCTGTTGCAGCAATTAACTACTCACTTGTCCTCTCCATGTCTCCTCCACCTATCCCTGAGTGTCCACCGGCCCCAGAGCAGAACCACTGGACGATGGAGGAGCCCGAGGCCCTGGAGGATCCAGTTCCAGGGCCAGCGGTGAGTCAGCCCCCAGCCGCCACGCCGGATGAGCCACCAGCGTGGGGTTCATGGCCTGGGGGCCTTGGGACTGCTACCACCATCATGCCCGCTGCTGGGGCCACCACAGCAGAGTCTACAGCGGAGCCAGACCACCAAAGAACTGGGCCCGAAACATCGCCGTCAGCCGGATCAACGGAGTCCTGGACGGCGGTGGAGCTCAAGCTCAGGCAAGTGCTGTTTCTTGTGTTTCTTGTTTCTGTTCTGGAGAGACCTTGCCTGGGTCTTGATAAGGAGAACTGGGTACAGCCGCTCGCTGCACCCGAGCCCGTCTTGCTGGGCTCTTACGCTGCCAGTGACCCCCAGCTTGAAACCAAAGTGGGTGTTGCGCCCCAGCCTGGGGCCCACTGAGGGTGCAGCTCCGCTTCTGCCTGGAGCCACTGCGGGTGCCGCCAAGCTCCAGCCCAGAGCCACCTGCCTGACCCTGCCTCTCTGTCTTTGTTGTCTGAGCCTTCTCCCAGGGTCACCGGAGATGATCCAGCACAACCAAAGGCCTCTGTAGATCAAGGTTTTCTGCCCGAGGGCGCTGAGCGTCCAACTTCCCCCGCTGTGGAGGTCGCTGTGGGTGCTGTTTCGGCCCAGGCCAGGTCCACCATGGGTGCAGTCCCTCCTCTGTCCGAGGCTGTCATCTGGGTCCCGTCTCCTCTGCCGATGTCCTCATGGGTGCTGTGCCCCAGCTTGAAACCAAAGTGGGTGTTGCGCCCCAGCCTGGGGCCCACCGAGGGTGCAGCTCCGCTTCTGCCTGGAGCCACCGCGGGTGCCGCCAAGCTCCAGCCCAGAGCCACCGCGGGTGCCGCCAAGCTCCAGTCCGGAGCCACCACGGGTGCCGCCAAGCTTCAGTCCGGGGCCACAGCGGGTGCTACAGTTTTCCAGCCTAAGACTACCGAGGGCATCATGATTCCCCTTCCTCCGCCACCAGACACTATCAGGGTTCTCCTTCTTTGGGCCGTCATCCCTTCATTAAGCCTCCCCATGGGGAAGCCACCTCCTGGGTCACCCCTCCGGTCGTGGTGGTTGAAGAACTTGGGCCGGCTGCCGGATAGACTGAGCCGCTGGGATGGGTGGCCTATGTTTTCCGGCAGGCTACTCGACTCATACCACCTGGCCGTCCGGCTAGCCTGGGAATCCGGCCGGCCACCCGAACTGTTTTGTTCATTTGGGTTAGGGGGGCCTAGGGGCCTGGAGTAGCATGGGTGTGGGTCCTGAGCGGGTCCTGTACTTTTTGCTCCCTCCTTACCTGTTCCCCCACCTCCCAGCTGGGTTTGTTGTTGCTATACCTTTTCTTCTTGGGGGGGGGGGGGGTCATTTTGGTGTTACCTTGGGGTGTCTGTGTCCACCCCTTGGGGGGGGGGGGGCTCTGTTATGAGTCTGAGCGCAGTGTTTCCACCAGCTCAGACTCTTAATTTATGTTTTAGAATTTTTGTCTCTCCTGATTACTTTTGTCTCTTTTTGTGTTATTTTCTGGTTTGTTTACATTGATCCTTCCCTTTTCCCAGACACTTCCCCCAGTCAATCATTGCCTGTTTCCTTACCATCTCAGCTGTGAGTGATTTTGGAATTAGGTCACTGCCCGCTCCTGGCCACACCTGCCGCTCATCATTCCCCATTTACCTGTGTGTATTTAAGCTCTGTTGATTCTCTGTGTTTTTGGGGTTAAGTTGATTCACTTCACATCATTATACTGGTCCAGCCTCTGAAGTGTTTTTCTTCTCCTGAGCGCTCCCCTGCTCAGAGGCTCCTTTCTGTAAGTTACTCTTGTTTTGCATTTTTTAATTGTGGGCACTTTTGGACTTTTATGTTGCTTTCGTTAATAAAAGTCTCTTACACAATCCAGCACTTGGATCTGTCCTTCTGCTCCGAAGGAGCATACATGACAGTTCTTACTGTGAAATGATTTTACACCTTATTACTGCAATAGTGATTTATTTAATGTATTTAATTTTTTAATTTATTTAGTGTATTTATTTAATTTTTTTACAGTAAAGTACTAGCAGCAGAGATGCCAGCAATATACTAAATCGC